>CM020231.1:11283528-12567056 GCA_009819775.1 Phoenicopterus ruber ruber | reverse complement strand
AGCATATGCCTGTTGTATGTCAGCACCCTGGGCTGCCTGTATCTCCCTGCCAAGCCAAGCACCACTCTTTCGGCCAGCAAGGTACAAGGTGGCGTAGAGACAGAACGTGAGACGCATCAAGAATTGGTGTTGCGGACTGTGCGTAGCTTAAAACTAGTACCTGCTTATGGGTCAGGAAACTAAGCTGGAGCCAGTTAAGCGTGGTGGTTTGTTTTTTTTTTTTCCTCTGTGTAGGATGTGTAGAGGTAGCAAGATTTTCATCCTGTAGTGTCAGAGGAGCCAGTGGTTTTGCACAGCATGGCTTCTCTTTGTTGATACCACAATGGGCACCTAAAAGACTTCTCAGGGTAAATAGCAGGCTGGGGCACTGCTGATGAAATAGCAGGGCTAGCAGAGGACACGGTACTCCCAGCGTCGTAACTTAATGTCCAGCACTATCTGCATGACATCCCCATTTATTTCTCAATATACTGACATGGGAAATTTTCTACATGTGATGGTTTGTCTCCAGGAGATGAATTGATTCTTTTAACTTGTTCCACCTCTTCTCCTTCCCTGTCCCCACCCTGACCACTTGGCCAAAAGAAAACTCCCTCAGCTTTGTTTGTGGCACACCAAGGGGCAATTATTTAAGCAATAATTCTGAAGTTCTTTTTTCTAAGATGTAGGATTTTAAAAAAGCATAAGATGATGATTTCGAGTGTTTATTAGATTCCCCTAAAACATACATTCAACTTCAGCTCTCAACATTTTTATGTATATTGCTACATAGATAAACCTATTTCTTGAAAAAGCATATACACTCTCTAATATTTCTCTATTATTATAATGTTACCCAGTATTGTAAGATCAACATCTGTGAGTCAGATCACAGACATTAACAAAATAATTTAAAAATACTTTTATTTAATTAATTTACTTGAATTATACATACTGAGCTCTTTTATTTTTGGGACTTGCAGGGTGCAGGTGTTTCTCTGTAAGTGTGGGGGCAAGCGACTTCATTAGTCTTTTAATAGTCTCTTAGTATCAGTGACTGATGGTGTCACCTTATATTGAAGCTCATTTTTCAATAAAACTGCAGCAGTTTATAACATGGATACAGAGCTCCTGCTCCCATTCACGTTCCCTCCTACTCTACCCCATATTCTCCAACAGAAAGATACCGCAGTGACAAACACAGAAAATTGAAGGACACACTAAATCTGAAGTCCAGTTCTTTAGTGTCTTTCACACATTACAGCTTTATAGAGGAGGTGATGTTTAGAGGACAGGGTGTAAGTAACTTTAGATTAAGTAATGGACTTAAGGACTTCATATCCAACAGACTGTCTTTCTGGCTGTCAGTGCCGCGTAACTGTGTCACTGATATCCCGTCTGATGTTTTCTTTATTATTATTCATCGGCTCCCAGGCTGAATAGCAATCAAACTCTTCAGGCTGTGCCGTCTTGGGGATTATCACACTTGCAGGGCGGTTCAAGTCACTTCGCCTCAAGTCTTCTGCCTCTGAAAAGTGCCCAAGGCTAATCGCTGTGAAATGTGACGCCTGTCGTGTCTTCTTGTTCAAGCATGTACAGCAGACCTGTCATTCACTAAAAGCCTTAACATCTGTTATTACATGGTAATCCTCACGCATCAGGCTTCCAAATAAGAAACTGGTGGAGCCCAGCGAGGTATGGCTCAGCCTTAGTTTGCATAAATTCCCAGAATGCAAGGCAACTTGCTCTCCCTTCTGAAATCATTAATAAGCAATAAGAATATTATATAAGCTGGCACCTTTTTTTAAACCATGATAATTTCAAATGCTATTATAATTAGGACGAAGATGAGAGTTTGAACTGGGGGAGGGAACAGACAAAGGATTAAGCTGATCTCCATCATGACGTTAGAAGGTGGCTTTGTCTGTTGTATCCTAGTTTGAACAATAATGGATACGCTTTAGGCACATGAAGAGGTAAATAGACAATTTATTTAAAAATATTAATCCTTTTCATCCTGAAATGTTATCTCTTGCTGTAAATAGGATCACAGCTTTCCAGTCCACTTCTATGCTGACTAACTGACTCTGCAGAAAAAGCCTGAAAAGGAATATATGTTTGTCTTGTATCCTGATGACTATCAACTCCATAGTGGGTCAGATAAAGCGGACAAAAATGTTCTGTTGCTGAGACTACCTTTGTTTAAGCCAGAGTGACTGCTAGCTGATTGCGACTACAGTGCTATCACATCGCAAGAGACGTGGCCTCTTGGGTAGTGGGTCCCAAGCCATGACAGATCAGATGTGGTATTTTCATGAAGGAAAGTTTAGTGTCTGGATCGAGCAGGCAGGATTTGCTGGAGCAGGAAAACCAGGTGAAACTATGGTTTATAGATGTAACTAATAGGGCTGCTTACTTTGGAATAGGGAAGATTTAAAAAGTCACTTGTCAAAATCATTTTCCCTCTAACGCTGCAGCAGCCCTCAGATCTGAGCATGTTCCTGATGTTCCCCCCCCCCTCACATGCACGAACACGGGGAGGCAGGCGGGAGGAGGCAGCTGCACTGACACACTATGGGGTTTGCAAGAACATGATGGCAATTTAGCAGAACGATTAAAAGATTGCAAACATTTATTAATAGCTTTGCTGCTGCAGCAGCTCTGCCAGAGAAGCCTTGCTTCCTCAGGGATGTTCTTACCTCCTGCCCCTTCCCTTCCAGAGCTCTAGAAATTGAAAAGTCAGGTTTGGACTCAGTTTCAGTTTAAAGCCATGGTTATGCCCAATACTGCAGACCACTTTATCCCACTACCCGGGGGAGGGGATGAGGGGGAACTTGAGCATGAGAAAGAAACAAGAGAAGGTATGCAGAGCAAAAAGAAAGGATTTTTTCTTTTCAGCTATTGCTTGGCCTTTCTTTTTTTCCCTGTGCTCCTCTCCCTTTCTCTCATTGCTCTTCTTTACCCACTCCTTCTCCTCTCCCTTGGGACAGAGTGACTTTTTGTTCAGTGCTTTGGCACTACATTCAGATGTGGGTCTAAAGTGTCTTTTTGATACTGTATAACAAAAGCAGTGCAAGACAGGAATGAAAGCAGTATTGGAGAGGATCTGCTGAAAGTTCTGCAGAGCAATCAAATTTCCTAACACAAGCGCAATTGGTTCTTTTGCGATTCTCATGACTATGTCATTATCTCTTCAGATTTTTTTACCTTTAACATTGAGGAAAGGGAGGGGGTGAAGGTTCAATACCGGAAAAAAAAAAGGAAAGGAAAGGACAATTGGCTGAACAAGAAATCACCTTATACTTCATGGCTGATCCTGCTGAACAGCAGTAAACACTGTAAATGAGATGGGCAATTCTGATGTTTGAGTGCACAGTATCTGAGACATTTTTATCCCATAGACCAGATGATGGTGACTGACTGATACAAGTTTGCAACAGCAGGATATTTATCCTACGCATATGGTGACCTCCTCCATATTCCCATCCACGGTGGAATAATCAGTTTCTTTCACTTTTTTCTTAAACTGGGTCCTAAGAGAAACTGAAATGTCTGGACAGCCTAAAAGGAATACATTTTTTCTGCTAAGCAATGATGACAGCAGATAGGAATGCTTGTGTCCCCATCATTATCTAAAATCCTGCTTGTAAGTGGGCAGGATGACAGCGCACCTCAACTATGGCTTTTCCCATACAGCATGGCCAAGCGACTGGACGTGCTGTTGGGCATCAGCAGCTGACTACCTGTGCTTGACTTTTTAGTTCCATCAGGATAATTTTTATTCTATTCATACACACAATTTAATCATGCCACTTGGCAATTTAAGAAAAATCTCATTGCATAATCACTACATCTCTGCTTGATGCGGTAGAATAGGCAGAAGGGAAAGCAAAGTGGATCCAGTGGATCAGAAAGGAGAAAAAATATGATGGTGGAAGGATGCAGGAAAGCAAATAGAGTTGGATTATGAGTCCTGCATTATTCTTACCTGAACCTGCTTTGGGTTGATTTGCGTTTTTTTTTTTTAACTGTTTCCCCTATTCCTTGAAGTTTTCAGTTAAAATATTTCCTTCATCAGTTTTCAAGTGCGGTGTCCTATTTGGAACTTGACTGGCATAAATTTTTGTCTATTGCAAAGAGATGTTGCTTATGAAAAACATCTGATTATCTTTGTTCACTTCTGTATACTATGCTCTTCATGGGATGACCTGAGAAAGTACACAACCTGAGAGAGAAGTGTAAGCCCCTCAAAAAAAACTTCCTCCTTTGGGATGTTTAAGTCTCTATAAATTTCTGGAGAGCTTGGCAGGCAGCCTCTAGGGCCTTAAAAAGGTCTGCTTTTCTAGGGAACAAGTATAATACTTTGAATAATCCTACTCTAAAAGACAGAGAACCCACCTGCAATTGTAGTTGATACCATGGATGCATTTGGGCTAATTGCTTTTTCACTTTTTGTCTTTAGGAGCTGGAATTCCCCATGCTCACAGTATCCACAGAATGACATAGACGAGGATGAAACAGACCTGGATGTTGGAGAGGTACCTGGTCTCAGGTGAGAAAGGATATAGATAGAATCCTGCAAACACCAGTTCAACAGAAGGAACTGCTTTCAGAGATACTGTCTCTCTCATTTCTTGTTTGACGATTGCAAATGGCAGGCCCTTCCAGGTAGTAGCAGCTCTATAGCTTCAGCTGCTCTGTCAAAGTTCTCATCCTTTCCTAGCAGTAGCTATTTCATTTGCATTGGTTTCAGTATCTTTAATTTCCAAAGTCGCCGTGTGCGATAACAAGAGGATGCCTTACAGTCTTGGGACAGTTAGGACACTTGGTGGAATTGTTTTGTTGGGTTTTTTTCATGTCCTGAAAGGCTGTTTTGGGATGTGTTGGCCTTTACAAATATTTAAAGCAAGAAGTTGTGTTTCGTCAGTATTTCCCCTGCTCCCATCAGAACCTCAACCCTCCCTAAGGCTCTTGCCTCCCATATACCTCATTTTCTTTTTACTATTTTCTTGCTCATTAATAAAAATATATATTGTACTTCTTAAGTATGGGAACCACCATCCTCTCTGTTGTGGAGTAGTCACTGTAGCCTTTGTCATTGGCCTTCCCTCCCATTGTTAGGACAGATGCTCCCTCTGCGTACACTGGCCATATCTCTTGAAGTAACTGGAATTGTATATTTGCAAATGAGCAAAGAATTTGCTTTCTTATGTATTGAGATATCTCTCTATGTCCTGTATCTTGTACTGCCTACTATGTCTGCATCCAAGTGTCAAGTAACAGGACTACAGCTATGGTTAAAATAACCTGCATTGAGATTCAAATAAAACAAAGGACGAAAGTGTTAAGTTTCTGAATTGATAAATACATTTATTAGTGAGACTAAAAAAATCCTAGAGTGCTAAGAAATTAATGAAATTCCATTAAAGGAAGACAGAGGTTTGACATTGTTACGAAGGGATTGACTTTTGCAATTTTCTTTCTTAGCTTTCATACAAGGAGCTGGGGACAGCACTCAGGTACAGCCCAGATACATCCTTGAGACACAATTAGTCTGCAGTTGTACAACCCTTGTAAAGCTTGGACTTCACAGAGAGGCTAAGGAATATAGTGATCAATAGCAATGTGGCTAGATCTTTTCTAATTGCAAAATTTAAAGATGCGGGAAGAGGTGGTGAGCCTGTCTCTTCTGCGCAGTGAAAAGTAAGGAGGTGAGGATCTTCTGTTGTTACTCACTGATATGGGAACATTGCAATAGGAAACAGATATTCTTCTTTGTATCCTTGTTAGGAGACAGAGAAGAGGTAATAACGAGGAAAGGGAGGAGAGGTTAGAGGCGATGATAGCAGAAAGGAGAATTGTCCTTTTGTGGGTGCCAAGTACTAGTAAATAACTTTCTAAGTGCTGAGAAGGTAGAAAGCAGGACAGGGGTCTTTTCAAGGTTTAGGTTCTTCTGTGGAGTTAAGTCCCTTCTGTTTAGGGAAAAAAAAAAAATCATCAAAGCTAAAATATTCCCAGACAACATGAATATAGAAATGATGAGGCTGCACATGATGAACTTACAAAATTCTGAAGTAGGTTGGTTTTAAAACTCAGAACAAAGTCATTAACTTTTAACAGAATGTACTTTGTTGATTTGATGATGAATTAAAAACTGGAGGGAAAATGAACAGGCAGCTCATGTAAAGCTGCATCATCCTCTGCCTCCATTGAGACAACACTGTATCACCTTTACTGGGAGCAAAAGATCTGCCAGGCTTTGTCATTGTTTTGCATCACAGCATGACCCAAAAGCAAACATACCCTCTGTTGTCACACAGTACAGTGCAGGGATCACTTGCAGAACTACAGTGGCCATATAGCTGGGGAATACTTCTCTTGTCAGCACTACTGAATGCTGACAAACCGAGGGAACTGAAATATATTGTTCTGTTTGTTCTGTTTCTGTGGATCTTCATCAACCTTACCAGTTTTCAATTCCAATAATAGCTATGTGTGAATTTTATTTTTCAAGATTCTACTTGCAAAGGTTTGGCTTCAGCTGAACCATAAGATATTCTTGTTTGCCTGTCCTGTTGTCCTTGCTCACTGTTGTCCTGAGCTTGCTTTCTCACACAATACTTGAGTGAGCCATGGGTCACAGCCATTAAACTTAGTTTATGGAAAACATACCAGAATCACTTTGATCACATCATCTTAAACTCTCCATTTGAAAGAAATGCAGCACTAGGAGATTTCCTCACTTCCTATCTCCAAATCTTTCATTTTTTATAACAGTAATACTGGCTTCCAGACCCTGCTTGTGTTCTTCTTTGGCATTCACTTTGTATTATCCTCCCTACCTGGTGTTCTTTTCCTTCCTTTTAACCCAGTATTGGTTTAAATTATTTCCCCTACCATAAGTGCTTACTCCCAACCCCTCCAATCTCTGCTAATCACAGAAAATTTGGTATGTTTATCTTGGCTAGGACTTGTGCTTTACTTACTTACATGGGTGTTTATCCTAAAGCTCATGAAACAGCTATATTTATTGTCTTAGGCTTGAGAAAGGACATGTTTCAGGAGAGCTCCATTTGCCTCTGAATAAAGCCTACATGAACAAAGCAAATAATTGCTAGAATTCCTTTACTCTGGGCGTCAGGTGTCCTATGCAAGTTCAGAAAATCACATGGGGGAACACTCTCCTGCAATAGGACTAGAAGAGATACAGCTGTCTATCAGCTCCGTGCATTGTCTTGTTTAGAAGAGGATGCGGGTCCTGGGTGAATTTCTCTCACACGGAGTAAGCAAATCTAAGTCTGATTTTTCTTGTTACAATTCTCATCTTCTTTCCTCATAGGAAATACAGAGGTGTGCCTAGTATAACACCTCACCTAGAGGTGAGGCTTTGTCAGCTCACCTACTTGTTGCTGGGTCCATACACTGAACAATGTCACCAAATCTTGGTGAGTTCTTTGTAAGTAGAATGAGAGGTTCACTTTCAGAGATGTGCTCAATCGTTTCCCTAACAAACCAATTAATGGGTTAGAAGCTCCAGTTGAAAACCAGGGTGGCATGGATAATGGTGTGGACAGAAGGGGCTGAAGTGCCAGGGTCGGTTTCTAAGCGCTCTTGATGGGTTTTACATTATTCTTATTCACAAAGTGATGTGGCTTTCGGGTGCTTATGAGTAATGAGTAGAGCTAGTTTGTTTAGTGTCCCTGTCCCCCAAGGCCACTGCCCTTTGAGAGAGAACAGTGTGTACCACTGCTTTTGGCAGCCACGCTCCCAACCTGACGCAGTCGGTTTGGGGGGGCCATGGAGCCGGCAGAGATGACTCATTCCGCCTCAGTGGCTCATTGAGGAGCTGCAGGGAGAAGCTATTTATAACCAGACCTTTCAGGTTCAGTGCAGCAGCATCTTCAGCAGGAGGAGGGGGACAGAATGGGGATGGCACATAAGACTTTTCAGATACAGATCAACCCCCACCCCAATATTGTAGCCTCCAGGTGACTTCAGCCAGCCCTTTTTCCCAAGCCTTTTGCTCAGCTGTCTGGTTGCTCTGGTCCTGGTGTAAGATTCTGCTGATAACTCATCAGCTCCTCAAAGAGCAGGGAGACAACTGTGAATCTCATCAGTGTGAACAAAACACGAATTCTTTCTACTGTAGCTGCTAAGCTGACTCTTGCTGATTCTTTCCGACCTATGGCCATAGCTTTATCACCTTATCTTTTCTTTGTCTCTGCCCATGTTTATCCCTGGCTTGCCATTAAGATGAGCTCTTTTCATGGGTGTTTTCAAACAGTCTTTATGCTGCCAGCAAATCCCATTTAAACCTCCTGAGGTTTCTCCTATATAGAAGCTAACACTATAATTTATAAAACTGTAGTTGTTTTTCCAATCTTGCCGTGGACTCATTTCATCTTTAGGTGCTTCCATGACTCCATATGTGAAAAAGAGATAATGATACCCCCTGGGTTAAGCACAGTGTGATCTATAGCTATGAAACACCACCTAAGTGGTAGTATTATTACCAAAGAGAGTCACAGAACAATAGGAAAGCATATTACACAACAGTAGGGGACAGCATGTGTTAAAGAAAATATTTACTATGAACACATACGTCTTTGTATCTAGGTAACTGTGGCCTTTATCTTGAAGCGTATTAGCATACATTAAAATTATTGAATTTTATGTTAAACTAAACTTCTTCAAGTTGTCTGTTCTGTTAACTGGCTTTTCAATTCAAAGCCACATGGCACCAGGGATCCTGTTGCGTGAATGCTTACCTTGTTCTTGTTCTACCTCTGCCCTGCTTCAACCAATTTGCGCATCTGGAACTGGGCTGCAGTTAGATGGCTCTTTGGCTCCTGTTATTCTGTAGGCTTCTTCCCATAGCTTAAATGCTTCATATTCGGCTATTCATCTTCTCTTTTTCTTCTCTCTACTTCTCTTTTCCTACCTCTTCTTCACTAAATAGACAACCGGCTCCACAGTATGCAACCAGTGTACCGTTAGATGAGTATAAAGTTTCAGCACGTTGTTAAGGCCCTTTGGTAGATTTGTAGGGTTTTTTGGTGTTCTCTCTTTTGGCTGTCCTGCATCACTGTGCTATGGACCCAGAGGTATACTGGCCTTTCTTACAGTGTTTATTATCTTCATACAGAAGCTGTACTATAAATAATTCTTGCCTTCAGTTTTGGCAACCAACTAAAGGGGAATCCTACCCTGTATAAACCAAACAGTGCTGTGATGAACATTTTTTTTCTCAAAGCCCAGTTATAAGACTGTAGAGATTTGTGAATGTGAGATGTACCTTATATGCTTCAGCTCATAATCTGGACTGGAGGTGGCCTCTGCACAGTAGCCCCAAGTCTCCCTAGCTGCCATATTATTTTCCTGAATCTCAGTTTCGTTTTGGAAAAAGTAGACCTCTGGCTCTTACAGTTGCAAATAAGCCTCTGAAACATCAAAAAACGTAGCTGGTGCAGAGATATTTGTATTGGTCTTGAGAGAAAGAGACCATATTTCAGGGGTGTGGAGTGTCATTTTTTTTTTTTTTGAGTGGTAAACTAAGACATGCAGTGATTATAACTATAATGTCAACTTTGCTCCTTGTCTCTTTCTTCAGCAAATTTTACACAGTAGATAAAATGGTTCTTAGAGCTGTTGGTTTATCCTTTCAGCAGCTGCCTTGTCTTCCCTTTGGCACCTTCGGCACCTGTGAGTACACTGTATGTAGTGCAGCTGGCTCCCCTGCATGTCTCACCACCTCCCCTTTGCCCACGACATTCTTGAGCAGACTCCTGGAAGGGGATCCCAAGGATGGGTGCTATGGCCAGAGAGTGCACAAGGAGGTGTGTCCAGGTTTGACTCCACAAACCCAAACCCAAGAGGACCAGGAGGGGAAACCAAGAGTGTGCATACATGTCAGAGACAGAAAGGATTTACCTCCCTGCATTTCCAATTGCTTGTTTTCTATCTGGGGAAAATCCCTTTTGACAGCCCAGGCGGTGAGCTTCTAATTCCTGTCTCCGGCTCATTTTTCACTTCAATCCCTCAGCGAACGGATTTTAATGCTTGATGGATTCAAACGAAATTATTTCCGTTCCTGTGGCTTTGCAAAAGCCTCTAGGGTGTGTGTGTGCGCGCGCGCAGGGGAGGAGGGATGGGGCTTGTTTTCGTTACACTCCAGTAAGCCTCCTCTCCAAGGGAAATATATTTCATTTCTTCATTTAGGGCTTTCTTGCGGATGATTCCTCCCATTCTGTCCTCCTGGCTCTTGGGTCACAGGAGGGACCCGTAAAAGATTTGCTGTTCCGAGGGGTACAGGATGCAATGTTCCAGATCAGTGTTTCAGCTGCAAATGGGGATTCAAATAATAGGACCAGACTGTGCTTCCAGGAATAGAACTGGATTGGGGTGAATAACTGCGGGAAAACTTTCATATTCCCCAGCTCTAGCTGGGAGTGAGACACCACCACAGGCTGAGAGATGGGGTTAGTGATTGAAGCGTCGTCTGGGTAATCAGCGGTCTTTACCATAGACATCTTGTTTGAACATGTGTACAATTCACCATACTGCTATTGTAATGGACAAGTATTGCTTTTCATTACAATTTCCAGCCCCTCCTGCCAGCAGAAATCACTGTAGGGAATTGTGCAAGGGCTCTGCTTGCATAGTATTCAGTAATCAGTCAGAATTTCAGCTGCTCAGCCACCATGTGTTTCTGCTGGGCTGCTTCCACAGAGTTCCTGCGTCTCGGAGGCTAAACTATTTAAATGCTTGATATCTCACCCTTCTATCCAAGCTGAATCTTCATCATAATAAAAATTAACAAAGCAATCGTTCTATGATATGTGGCTCCGATAAATACTTACAACCAGCACAATCTTTAGCACCAGCTAAAGATCCTTATTATTCTCTGAAGGATTTAGAGTGTTGCATGAAGTTGATGATGTCTCTCAATGTGTAAAACTACTGTTGTTAGGTTGTGCTAAGCCCACTTGGTGATACCGTATCTAGATTAAGTTGTTTCAATTTATTATAACTGCTACCAGCTGTCACTTGCTCAGGCAAGAAAAATCTTGTTCCTGGAGTTGGAAATGTATTGTGTTCCTCTTCAGTGTATGCTTGTCTTCTAGGACAACCTCCTATGTCCACAGCCTCCTGTGAATACTTGTTTAGAGCTATTGATTTTCATCCTAAATGTATACTGTATTGTGCTTATAAAGCTGGTGGATCCAGGGACTGCAAGGTGTAGCTTGCGAGTTTATCCCATTTTATCTCTCTCTCTCTGTATTATTGCAAAACCTCAGTTCCTCTAACTTCAGCTTTTTTAAGTACTCTAATTCTCATTTTTTGTTTTGTTAAATGCATAGTCTACAGGTGAGAAGCCCTATTTTATTAATGCGGTTTTCTAATATGTTGTGGCAGAGACTATTAGCTTGCATTATAAATACTCAAAAGTGTACATAAAGCATATATTTAAGTTTTAGTTGTAAATACAGTAATAGCATTTCAGGAATTATTTGCTTTATCTAGTTAATACATTCTTGCTTGTAATTGTATGTTTATTTCAACATTGTCAATAATATCCAAGCTTTTGAGCCAGGGACAGTAAATTGAAGTGTTAATGAACTTTGGAACCTCATTAATAAAATCATGCTAAGTCTATTAGGTAGAAGGGGACACTAATTTATAAACCAGTAGATATTGTCTAGCCTGAAAGCTTCAGCTACTTATTACAGCAACAGTACAGGCAAGTCTCTTTACGTACCTTCAGATTGTAAAAAATTATATCTAATTGACATTTTCTGAAGGAATAATAAGAAGTTGAATTAAATGTGAGTAAAAAGGGAGTTCTTAAATTTCTGTCTTGTCTTTCTGCTGGGAAATGTGGAGATTTTACTGCAGAAGTAACCGATTCATTAACCTTGTGATTTGTCACCACAGAATGGAAGTAGACAAATATTTGGAAAATGTGTTTTTTAAATACTCTCTTGTTTCAGCCAATGTTCTGGATTGCTTGTGTGCTATTAATAATGTTTATTAATATTTTGGTTGAACATTTTCCTAAGTCACCAGTGTTCCTTTTGCCAAAGGTATGAGTTGTGAATCCAGCCAGATACCCATTGGATTTACTTGCTGCAGATCAAATTATCTAATATTAAATACATATTAGCATCTGACTGCACTAGTTTTATCAACAGCATTTGCCAATAACTGATAACTTCTAGTCTCCATTATCCTCACTCCAATAATGTGGTGGAAACCACTATTAAAATAAGTTCTCTATAGTGACAGAATACAGTGTCAGCACCACTGGGAAAGCATTGTGTTGGGGTTTTTGTTTCACTTACTGTCTCTTTTACTTAGTTGGCAGCTCTGAGACCAATAAGCCTTTCCTGCATTGGAAAGGCTTTGAGATATGGCTGGCGTCTTTCAGCTGGAAAAATCATTATCAAGCTTTTCTTCACATTCTATGTTGTACTAACCTTCCCATATGTGCTGCCAGTTCCTCAAGTCTAGGGCTTGCCGTGCATTTGGCACAGTAAACAATACTCTTAGCCACTGCCCTTAAATGTTTTTCAGTCTCCTATTTACTCAGATATCTAGTTTCTATAATCCTTTAATGGTGACAGGCTTATCAGTGTAATCTCTGAATTTTACGTGGATATCCCTTGCTCTCTCTGTTGTTTTTTTTTTTAATTGGTCGTAAGACCGCTTCTAGCATCATACTCTCTTGTGTGCCATTGTCCAATTTAATAAATGTTTCATTTCCTTTCAATCTGATAGCATATTCATTTATAACTGCAACACTGAACTTTCCTCTTATGAACAGTTTACCTGAGGTAGCAATGCCCTGCTGCTGCTTGCAAAATTTGCAAAGCTGTCCGATCCATGACATTTCTTGTATCTTCTCCCATATGCCAAATATTTTCTTGGTCCGTCCTGGTTGTTGTAGCGTTCTTTGACCTTCTATCAGTCTTGAAAGTTTTGAGGGAAAACCAATTCCCTAATAAGAGGCCAGGCCATAATTTGAATTTGCAGCAAAAATCTCGGGAGCGACACCCCTTAGTAATCTTTGAAAAGGTAAGAATCAGCCAGGCACGTGCATTTCTTCGGTTTCACTTTCCTTTTTTATATTTGCCTAAAAAAACATCCTTTACACTTCATTTTTATGTGAAGGGCAATATCTCATAATGTATATGGATTTCTATGGGGTTTTCACTGCCAAAATTGACTGGAACCTCTTAAACATTTCAAATGCATCAAAATTGAGTATTAAGAAAAATAAAGCTTTTGATTGTCTTCCTTCTTACTGACATATATGTCTTTTAGATAAAGAAGGATTTCTAGCACATACACATGCAATTTAATATTTTCCCAATTGCCTTCTGTATTTCCAGACTTTCAGCTCTTCTGGGCATCTTGGTAGCTGCTGCTTTTCCATTCAAGTTACACTCTTTGGCATCTTTTTACTCCTGATACCATATGGCATTCCTTAATCCCTCTGCACCCAAACTGCTTTAAAAGTTATTCCTTATTAATGACACATTTCCAGCTGTCTCTACTTAGAATGAAGGCTTTTGCCATGTCCCTGTTCCTGAGCCTGGGCAACTAAACCACTTTTAGATAGTTACAGTTGCCAGGGCTATGGCTTGGGAGAGAACAGGCTCCAGGCACGGTCCGTGCGGTATAAGGGTATGGTGTGGGAATGGTATATTTGCAGAGGGGGTCAGTCCTCAGGTTTTTCCAAAAGGAGGATACCTCGTAACCAGTATATTCAGAATGCAGTCAATACTATTTGCCTGATTACAGTATATTACAAAATGATATTTCTGTAGAACAAAATGAAACTATCAATCAGAGTAATTGTTCCCACGAGAATCACAGGGAAATGGCCTGCACTCTTAAAGGAAATACACCCTTTAGGGCACTTCCTTGAAGAGATTGTTTTTGAAAAAAAGAATCGATCTCCAGAAAATAAATCTAATCAAACCCAGTTTGTTTGCATAGCATTGAGCCCTGTGAGCTTTGCTGCTAATTTCTCTTGGCCAGTGCGCAGGTGTAAGGAGCTGACATCGCCACTGAATGACAAACACACTGAGTGCGAATTCTGTTCTCACATGCTCTTCCCAGGAAAGCCGGTACAGCCGCATGCGTGTAAATGAGCAGATGCTTTTCCCCATTTGTGGGGACACCTGCTGTCAGAGGGCACATGGCTGGGCAAGAGAAGCTCTAGGCTGCACCCCTAGTTTGTTGTCTTTTGCTCCTGTGGATTGCAATCTCTGCACGAGTTGTTGTTGCTGCTATTATTGTTATTATAATAATTTATTATTATTATTATTATTATTATTATGTGAGGCTGCAAATCTATTCCCCTCTCTCCAAGATGCTGTTTCTGCCAGAGCCTGTTCTGCCTTTGATCACAGACAAGAAGATAGCTTTGACATTCTATGTATTCCCGTAGCCCACTGCAAAGTCCTAATCCTCCTAATAGCTGGAGATTTTCAGTTTAAGTCTTTTATTAATATTCCATCTTAATTGTAAAGCACTTCAGTGATACCCAAAAGCCTGTCTTACATAACAGCCTTATCCACACTTGAGTCCTTCAGAGCTGGAGTGTCAGGAAAAACCTCTGTTTGATCTGCCTAGTCTGTCATTAGTCCTCATGCCTTAATGCAACAACCCATTAGAAATTAACAATACGTTTCAAATGTCTAAGCTCAGTCAATGTATATTTTTAAATATTTGATATTATTAGAAAGAGTATGACTTGCTGTCATGTGCAGATTTCAGTGATGTAGTTAGCAAAGTCTCTATAAAGTCTTCTAGGAGCCTTGTTTGCAGCTCTAAATCATCCGGAAAGTGAAAGAAGCGATAGGAAATGGAGAGAACTAAGATATTTCATAAAGTGCCAGTGCTGATAAGATCCTACTACGCATTAGCTTTTTTGAGCTGAGTAAATAGATGTGAGCACTTGAAAACTGGGAACTACTTGTTTCCTCACTTTGAATATCCCAGAAAGTCACTGAAAAGGAAGAAAGGAGAGGTGGTTTTGCTAATCAGTAATAAGCCTTTATGAAGTATCGTTCTTAAGATTTTAATTCATTGCAGATGATTATCCCTTTTCCTCTTCAGCTGCTTCAGCTGAAGCTATTTCAGGCAATTGTCTGAACTGCTTCAGCTATTTCAGGCAATTGTCAGCTTTTCCCAATGTTTATATATTTTAGTAAAGATAAATATATAAATTAGGAGTGAGCCTTAAATTAATAAACTGGCATGTTTAGAATATGAACCTTCACATTTTCTTGTCTTAAGGAGATTTTCTTCAGGAGATTGATTCAGCTCAAACACATATTGTTCAGACTGAACAAAGCCCAAAGAATAAACAGAGAGCCTTCCTGGTAAACTAATGCAGGAAACAAACAGTTTTAGTAGAGTTTGATGTTATTAATAAGCAGATCAAGGAGAGATGTGAACTTGAGCTTCAGACAGCAAATATGAACCTCTCCTTAAATCCCACTTCAAAAGATAAAGAACATACCAGCACATGTCCACAGTTTGCATTTAGAAGTCACATCCAGAAGCAGATTTCTGTTTTCTCCAGCTTCTATATATGCTGCGTTAAATGATTTTTAGAAGCCCGCAACACTTTTTACTTTGTATCTGAACAGAATTCTTAAATCCAAAGAGCTGAGAACACCTTTGGAAAGCAGGCGTTACTGTCTGTGCTTCACATGGAAAGAAACTAAGGCATAGTGCAAAAAGCTCAAATCCCCATAGGTACTCTTCACTGTGGGGGAAGATGTCAGAATTTAGCATTCAGCAATTCAAACAAAATCACAGGCAGTCAGAGTGGTCGTTAGCTCTCATTTTGACACCCAGCTCCCTCCTTATACACTAGTGTACGCTGCCTGCCTCAAAACTGCAAAGCTGTGTTTTGCTGCCGCACGAGATAAAACTACTCATTCTGTATCAGTTAATTAGATCCTTTAGTAACTATGAAATAGAAATGCTTCTCTAGATGTTTAACAGGATTTGTTGGAAATTACTAAAACCCTACATTATTCAATATAACTTGATAATTGTACTAACAAGGTGGTGTTAGATCAACTGCCAAAACATAGCACCCCTCTGAAATAAGGCATAAAAAGCATTTTGCAACTAACTTATTTGTAGAATTGACAAATGACTTTATCTGAAATTGAAGGGTAATTTAGGCAGAATGCAACTACCTAAGCTGTAATTTGTTCAGGGCATCAGGTCTTTTATTAAATTCTTGAAAAAAAAAAAAGATAGACCTCCAAGATTATGAATCCTCAGCGCCTTTGTTTACTTTCTCATGCCAATGACACTGGTAGCAGCATCTTGCTGCCTCTCCCTCGGCTAGCCCGCCGACTCAGCAGGGAGGCAGGCATGCTTGCACAGGAGTTTTGAGCAGCTCTGCTACCGAGACAAGGTGTCCTTCCTCCACTGGCCACATGTTCCTCACCGTCTTCTCTTATGTCAGTACTAGGGCTATAATTTTTCATCTGAAAGGGACTACTGGCTGCTAACAGAAACCTCACCATATTTTGCAACTCATTCAGCTTCCTTTCTCGTTACAGGCCAGATGTGCCAAACCCTGTCTCTGCCTGGAGCAATATTCTACCAGAACTGTGCTGGTTAAGTACCAGTATCTGTGTTCATTAAATAAAATATTTGAGAGAGTGCAGCTCTATGGAGAGAGAACAGCTGCCCTGGAGATAACGAGTGATTCACTCCAGCCAATCCCAAATGAATTTGAACTCACTGTAGTTATTTCATACTCTTGCCTGTTTGTTGTATAACTGAGTTTATGTTGTATAACTCAGTTGTCTCGTGATGGTAGCTCATATTTTAGTTGGTGGTAGTGAAAGGGTCAAAGCAGCAACTACTTTTATTCTGATTTCCCAGGTGCATCAGTAGTGGCAGAATAAAATATGAGGACTGATCTATCATAATCTTGATACACCTTAACACCCTTCCCATTGGAAAGTAACCCTCTCCCAAAACAAACACAAGAGGTTTTCTTTGCCAGGAGACTGGCCAGAGATTCAGCCTTGTCCCCAAACTGCTTCCAACCCAGACCACAAGTATCTGTCCTTCAGTGCTGTTCTTCTTCCCTCCCATTCCCTGAAACTAATTCTTTAGGCAGTTGATAAATAACCTCTTTTTTTAAAAAACTGGCAAAGATTAAATGTTCCTAGTTGTTAAAAAAAAAAAAAAGCAGGCTTTTTACCTGATAATCAGGGATCCTTTTTAATGCAGTTGAAGAGCCCACCTGTCTCTCTGAAAAGCAGCCATAATCCTGTGGTCCAGATAATATTTCAGGAAGAGATCACTCCATCACATCACGTAGTTTATTGTGACTGTAAAACATCTGCATGGGCTTGTGAAAAGCTTTGTTCTTATCTAGGAGAGCTCAGGTCATCTGAAAGTGGAAAATTATGAAGTGATTTCATTTTTTCCTTCCCATATTAATTACTGCTCTCAATGTAAGCCAAAGACAAGCCAACCAATTGAGCATTCCTTTGCTATTTACTCTTTGGCACATTATCATTTTGTGCCTTGAGACTGTCAGACAGAGAGAGGCACCACTGTCACTGTTAAAACCACATCAGTCTTGCTTCAGTGATTTTTTGAAGGTTTTTTTTTCCTAGAACCTGTACTCAGACCTCCACTTTAGTGTGCTTCCTGCCTGCCTTGTGGTTCACCCCCACTTGCACAGCAGTGCCTTCTACATAGATGTGACTGTGAAGTTGATTGTAATTTGGCAACAGAGATGTCTGATACAAAAGAGGTGACATTTGCCAGCCGTGGGCTCTAAAACTGCAAAGCTGAGCCAGCTATATCAGTTTTATTAATTGCATTCCTAGCTGTGTGAACTGGAAGACTATGAGTCTCAAAAAGGGTGTGTGGGAAGGAGGTAGGGTGAGGAGTAACTCCAGGAAAATTATTTACTTTTTTTTTTTTTTTTTAACACACCTGGAATAGGGACGCTTGGGTCTCTTCTCTGGAGTCTGGCTAAAGTTAGGCCACACGGGCTAGCTCAGGGAGCTCAGCCGTATCTGTCCTGTTGAGCAGCAGAGTTTCTGTTGCATCTTCTTTCATGTTATTTGGTTTAACAAGGTAAGAAAGGGTTGGGGCATCATCTCCGTGTGAAGTGTGGTCTGCTGCTCTGACTGGCCTCTCGCGCCAAAAACATGGAGCCGTAGAGTCAAGCGAGGTCTGTGCCCTCATAGAGCATTGTTGTGAAAAGGTTTGTTGCTTCCCTTTGGGAACCATCCCCTCTTCCACACTGATGATTGATCTTACCTGTTTTTCCCACTGCCAGCTCTGTGGGCACAGCCTGTCCCTCTGGCAAGCCCTGTGTCTTTACATTATAATGTATAGGGAGCTTCACCTTTGTCCCTACACGTTTTCTTCTCCCTCTTCTCTCTGTCATCTTGCTTTCCTCCAGCTGTGTTTTTCCTGTAGTTCATACATTCCTCTTGTGGACTGTTATTTTTGTCCCACTGCTCTTCATCCTCCTTTCCCATTCCTGTAGGCTTATTACAGGATCACACTGCGGCCTTTCCCCGCTTCGATGCTATTTGACTGTAGAAAGCAGTGACTTCCAATCCATCTGCCAGTCTTGTCCTGACAAATACAAAGGGAAGTTCTCCGTTTGCGATCAGGATGCAAGTAACCGGGGTGGATTTGAGCATGGGGATTACAGCCAGAACAATAATGCCTTTGTAATGCTGTTGGGATTATTCCTCTCCCGTGGAGTAAAACCTGAAGAGCAATACCAAGTCTTCAAGCAAACAGAACCTCCAGCTGTCAGTGCTTTTGCTTCCTCTGGAGGCAGACACATCTCTGTCCAAATA
The DNA here is from genome assembly GCA_009819775.1 of Phoenicopterus ruber ruber. Taxonomy (NCBI): domain Eukaryota; kingdom Metazoa; phylum Chordata; class Aves; order Phoenicopteriformes; family Phoenicopteridae; genus Phoenicopterus; species Phoenicopterus ruber. The sequence goes on along the minus strand of CM020231.1, from coordinate 12,548,199 downwards.
CAATATGCCGAAAGACCGATACTTGGCATCTTTATGACTATTGAAACATGCCATGTTTCTGAAACCCTTTAAAAGCAATGGAAAGGTAGTGAAGGGAAAGATAAGGCCATAAATGAGGGCTAGACAGTTCATCTTCTGTTACGGGACAGATTCCTGATTAGTATCCCGATTCTCAGACCAGTCCAGCTTAGATTTTACTGTGCTTTGGCAGATTGTTCGTATCATATCATACTTACCCTAGACGATGATGTTGCAAATGCAGGTTAGAGAAATAATAAAGACTAAGAAACTAGCACCAGGAAAACTGCTCCAAAACATTACAGACTCTGTGCCTTCCTGTCAACAGCTTGCTGAAGACATTTTTTCATGGGCAGTTCTTGCTCATTTCACTCTCAAACTCCTTTTCTGGGCTGTTCTCTTTAACTGAAATTGAAATACACTCTTCCTAGTTCAGGGCAGGCAATGCAGCCCCTGTTCCTTTGAGCAGTGTTCTCATTTTTTTCCAAAAATGTTCTCTACACAAGTAAAGCCAAAAAAGAATCGAATGAACCCCTCCCCCAAAAACGCTCATGCATTTGCTCACGTGCATGCTTTTTGATAGCGCTTTTAAGGAAAGACAGGATTTTACACTTGCAGGCAGTGCTGTATTTGTCATTGCAAGCTGGAATTGCAACCTTCCCCCGCCGGCCCCAGGCTACTCACTCGCTCCAGAATCCCCCCGGTTTGGGGAGGGAAGCGCAGCTCCCCTCTGGCTTGCCCTCTGACTGAATCACACGGGTAGTTTTGACTTAGCTCTGTCTCCAGAAGCAGCAAGCGTGCACATTACATAATATAATCTTCGTGTCTTGAGGATTCAGGCCTGTCCTCTTTTGTGCTGCCAGATGGAAGAGGAGCCACGCTCTCTCTGGAGAGATGTCCCTGCGCATCTCGCCGCTCAGCCGTGCTGGAATTATGTGCTTCTCTCAGCAGCCGGGCACTGTTGTTCCCTGGCATTTGGCTCCAGAATAGCTAGCTCTTTAGTATGCGGTGGATGCTATGCAGCCACCGTGATCCCAAGATTAATTTGTCTAGAAAAGGAGATACATGAAGAACCTCCAAAATGAATTTGTGAGGAGGATACGCTCCAGATTCTCTGAACAGCCGTGGTTCGTTCCCAGCTGAAACCCAAACACAGCTGTCATGGACAGCCAGGTTTCTGGTTTGTGCTCTCACTCTGTCCCATTTCATAGTTTTTTCAGCTGCTGCTGCTGTTTTGTTGCTGGGTTCTGTAACATGGCCCCTGCCTGCATTGTTATTGCCTCTGTTAGTCAAGCCGTTTCTTGCCCTGATCCCTGAAGTGCTCTCCAAAGTGATGAATCACACCTGCACTAGTGAGTCCCTTCTCACTAATGAGGCATCTGCTCCAAATTCTGCAGTGCTCAGTTGATTGAGACAAGGAGCTACAACCCACCTGTAGACAGCAGTGTCACTACAGTCCTCAGGAATAGCTCAAAAGACCCCAAGGAGGGTGAGGGCAGCGTTAGTCAGGCTAGACAGGAATCTTATCTGTGTGAGCTTCCTCACCGCAATGCCTCGTCAGCACCAGCTGCAACTCCAGAAATGGCAGCTTCTCTAGAAGCAACGTTACAGCCTGACAGAATTAACTTCCCCGGGACAGAGAGGTATTGAGAAATGTTCATTTCAGCCTCCTGCTGCCTCTGAGCTTCCTGGCAGAAGGACCTCTTTAGCAGCCACGGATCCAGCAATGCAGCTGCAGTAGGGAAAGCCAGGGCTTGTGTTCATCCAGCCACGAGTAGCGGTTCTGCACTGCTGGTATCAAATAGGAGCAGCCTGTTCTGAAAAAAAAAACACCACCACAAACCGAAAAGGTACCTTGGCTGTAATTAGGAGCTGAAATGATGCTGGAGGTATGAATGGGAGATTGTTGCTGGCCAAATGTCCCCACCACAGACCTCTTCAACAGCCCATTTAGCCACCACAACAGCTGCTGCCAAGCATCCAGAGCAGGAGAGAGGCAGAGGGACCAGCCTCTCCTCTGACATCCTGAGGATGGACAGAGGGCACCTTGTGCAGGAATTGCGCACGGCTGCTGCGCATCTGGTGCTGATAGCGTGGCTGAGGGGACAGAGCACACCTAGCCAGGGCTGCAGCGTAGTTCTCTCTCCGTGGCAGCTTTGCCCTGACCAGCACGTGTGACTGTAGCGGTGGGGGCACAGCAGCACAGGCTGCAACGGGACCCCAGGCTGCAGAGAGAAGTTGCACTTGGGTTGTGGCAGAGAAGACTGTGTCATCACATAGTAACTGCTGTGCATGTGCCAGCAAGAGCAGAGCTAGCATGAGTAAGCTTATTATGCGATAATCACACCTTCATCTTTCTGGGTACATAAACTGCTGAGGTATCCAAGTCTGGCAGTGAGGCACAATCACTGTCTGAAGATGAGCAAGAAGGAACTGGGTCCTTTCCTCATTGGGAACATATGTCTGATTTGACACCATTATCTTTTACTGTTTTTAAACAGAACATCATTATTGAACCACCTGTTGCCACTTAATTACCTGTGTTTGATTACAAAGACATTAAGTAATTGGCTTTTTAGGTACCAACTCCTTCATTTTTATATCCTTTATGACATGCCCTAACAAAGCCTCTATGTCCATTTCAAAGGCTGGATCAAAACTTCCCCTGTGGGCCATGTCAGACAGGGGCTGAGCCTCCTCTCCTGAACTTTGGGAAATCTGGGATTTGGATCAAGGCTTTGAATCCTCTCAGTTACAACGATAAGACCTCCGGGTGCTGACCTATAGAGCCAGTATCCACCCGTGATCCCCGTTCGGTAGGCTGAGCACCCAGGCGGAGCGCTCAGGTGGGCCCTGGCCCCCGCAGCGTGCTGGCTCCCGGTGCCGGAGCGCAGGGACCTTCCGAGGGGCACGCGTGGGGGCAGGTGGGTCACCCCGCGGGGCACGGCTGCTCGCCTTCCCGGCTCTGCCCTCGGAGGCGCTAAGCCCCTTCCCCGAGAGACGCGGGAGCCTCGGGGGTCAGGCCTCCCCCCGCCGCCGCCCCCCGGGACGCCGCCCCCGCCCTCCCCGGCCGCGCCGCCGCCGGGGGCGATGCTCCCGCGGCTCCGACCCGCCGCCGCGCCGGGGGACTGCGGCCCTGCCGTCCCCCTCCCCGCCGTGCCCGGGGCCGCTGGGCCCTGCCCGCCCGCCCGCCCGCCGCGCTGCGGGAGCGCCGCCCGCCGCCACCGCCGCCCGCACCCCCTCGGCGGCGCCGCTTCGCCTGCCGGCGCGCCCCGGCCTGAGCCGGCCCCCGGCGGGGGGAGGCCCCGGCTCACCTGGAGAGGCGGCGGCGGCGCGGGGGGAGCGTGCCCGGCAGCCCCCGCCGGAGCGCCCCTTCCGCGGCCTTTGTCTGCGCTGTCACATGGGCCGCGGTGCGGGATTTAAGCGGGTCTCCGCAGGACATGCCGTGAGCGGCGCGCCGCAGCCCTGCCCGCAGCGGCAGCGCTCCGCCCGGCCGGGGATGCGGCTCTAGCGGCCCCGCGATGAGCGGCTCCTCCATGGCGAAGAGCGAGTCCCGCACTTCGCTGCTGAAGGCGGCGGGGAGCCGGAGGGCGGCGGGCGCCCAGCCCCAGCCCCGCGGCAGCCGCGCCCGGGACGGCAGAGGACAAGGCGGGCAGGTGGGGAGGGAGCAGAGCCAGGAGCCGCTCCCCGGGGAGCCCAGTGCCCGCAGGCCGCTCTGTCACCCGGGCACCCGGGAGGACGGAGCGAGGGGCGCGGGGAAGCTGTCACATGGACGGGGGGAGAGCCAGCCGGAGCCGGCGGAAGGAGGTCCAAGGAGAGGCAGCGGCAAGGAACCGGTGCGGACATCCAGGCACCACCACCACCTCCCGCCGCACGCCAGCCACGGTCACCCCCAGGACCAGCATCAGCTCTCAGACAGGGATGGGGAGGAGGCAGAGGAGGACTTTTTCCTCAGTCACAGGCAGAGGTCCAGCAGAGAGTCCCTAAAGCTCTCCGAAGGCGCTTCACCTCTGTCCAAATCCAGCAGCAAGTACTCCACCAAGTCCAGCGGCAGCGATCGGTCGGTGGAAGCGGACCCCCTCTTCCACCAGCTGCACCCCATGCTCAGCTCGGTCTTTGGCCAGGTAAGGGGCAAAGCGCCTCCCGCCCGCTGCCTGCCCTCCGCGCCCCCTCCTCCTGCCCGCTCACGGACCTTCGGCTCCGGAGCCCCCCGCGCCTCCGGGCGCAGCCCGCAGCTGTAAATGCACTGCTTCCTGGCCGCCCCTGCCGAACTTCTCCCGGCGATGCGGCACCGCCGGGGCGCTGCGGGGCCGGCACCGAGGAGGGCTCCGCGCCGGGGAGGGGGCGCGGGTCGGAGCCGCCCGCAGCCCCCGGCCGCCCGCCCGCCCCGCCGGGCGCTGCGGAGGGCGCTCTCGGTGGTGCTGGCGGGGGAAGTGCCGGTGCTTTCCCTGTCGCCGGGGGAAGTTGTGGCTCTGCCTGCTGAGGGTGAGAGTCGGAGAAGCGAATTTTTAAAATGTATTTACTTATTAGATTCCATCTCTCTGGCTCCCCGCCTTGCTTTGCTGTATTTGTTTACATCTCCTTATGGTACATTTCTGTACAATCAGGATATGAATCATTTCTGATGGCAGAAGCTGTCAGGGGAAGGTAGTGGGGAGGACGACGAAAAAAATCCTGACCCAATTCCGAAGCCTTCCCAGTCACTATGTTAGGATGGAACAGATGCTTTTGGTGTTTGCAAGCTCTTTCGGTACAAAGCTGTCGCTTTTAGCTGCTTCTGGTAGTGAAATTACCCAACAGGGCTACCCTCTAAAAATGAAAAGGCAGAGGGAGACTGGCTCAAAATTTTCTTTTAGAGCCATTTAGGGATGTAACTGGGAGATGTAATCTCCAGGAAGATTAATGTAACTGCAATCTCCCAGAAGCACAATTATAGGTATAAGCCAGTAGCCTGGGTGGCTAAGTTCCAGCCCTGGAAGTGATCAGTTAAACCAGAGTGATGATTTGTGGGGTTTGTTGTCATTGAGTCTTTTTTTTCCTAAAGCAGGTCTGGGAGGCTTTGCAGGGTGCCCCTTCAAATTAAGATTATGGAGAGAATGAGAAGAATTTTTGTAATTGGGTGGAATGAGGTGATATACCCGTATCTGTTTAATCTGATGTCAGGAAGTGGTGTCTACTTCTGTTCATCTTGACTTCTCCAGAGAAAAATCAAAGCACATCTGTTCTCAGCAATTTTGCATCCTCACTGACAGTCTGCTCTTTATGAATGTTACAGTTGTGTTTAACTCAGAATGAGTATTACCCTCCCTGTGCCAATCGTCTACCAGAAGTCTAGATTAGATTTTTGTAGTAGCAATAAGGAAGGGCCCGGTGAGCGGCTTGGTGCTCAACCAGGTTACAAAAAGCAATATTCCAGCACCAGGCTTTGAAATCCGTGGGCTCAGCTCTGACTTCCGCTGTACCTGTAGTTCTGAGGAAAGTGAAAATGTATCTGAGAACAGATTTTAAGTCTATGGAACTGTACGTCCCCAAAGTGTCAGAAATACAAACAAATCCATGCCAGGGCTCCCACTCACAGAAACCTCTCTGGTTTTGAACTCAGTCCTTACCTGAATGGCATCTTTATTTTACCTGCTCTGCTGCTTGCATTCCAGTGTCATAAGACACTTCTGAAAGCTGTAAACTTAGCAAAATTTAATTGCGGTGTTGAACAATGCCCCTTACAGAAAAGAGACAGATACAATTCTAGTTTTCATCTTTTCACTGGGTACATTGCACCAGTGCTTATAAACAAATACCAACATCTTTCTTTTAGAGCATAATATTATTTATTCCCATTTCTCTCTGTATTCATCTCTCACTTGCTTTATTTGAAGTAACTATGAGAGAACGACCATCTAGTGGAGATTTTAGGACTGGCTTTTAGGAGTGGGCTACAGTAGGGCTGTACAGGGGATTTGTGGATACAAGAAGGGGAACTGTAATGTAGGATACACAAAGAGCTGGTTACAGGAAGAGATATGTGAAGATTTTTTGTAGTGGTATCAAAATCCCGGGATGAATAAAGGCCCGAGGATAAGAACTGTGGAAATTCTGTCATGGAACTGAATGATGGAAATATTGTTTCTGTGAGTGAAGAAACCAATGCTAAGCATTGTGTAAAAATGCGAGTAATGTTTTGAGACAGGCAAGGACTTAAACCTGCAGGAGCCCAAGTTGCAGCCTGGGCTGAGGCAGGGTCCCAGGTACAGAAGTGTCCAGGATTGCAGTAGAAGGCTGCAGGTGCTGTAACACCAGTCTGCTCCACATTGTAATTAGAACAGAGCAACAGCTCAGCAGACAATTTATTTAATACAAGAACTTCTCTCCAGCCCACACAGCCCACTGTGAAACAGTTAAAACAGTAATTTTACAGTACATAGGAGGAGAGGAGCAGAGTGATGCATATCTGCAGCAGCAGAGCACTGTGGTCCAGCAGCACCAGTATATCTTGTCCCAGCTCTACAGATGTGGAACATCACCCTGTTGTTCCACGGTGGTGCAGTGATGTGGTCGCAGATGCAGACACTACAGTGGTACAATCAGATACGCAGAAAAGATTGCAGGGATGACTTCACAGAGGATGTCATTATTGCAGTAACAGCAAAAAAGAGCAGCCCAGGACTACAGGGTGGTGTCTGAGGCAGACAGATTTGTAGCTGTGCAGAAAAAAAGACGGAGTTGAAGGCAGAAGTGCCGTGTTTATATAACCAGCACAGCAATATAGTGCACTGTGGGTGTGTACTCCAGGAGAATGCTAAGATACTGCCAGGATTCAAGATGCAGTGATATTTTATTAATTAGGCTCATGCTATACTGGTGCAGTGATGTTCTAATATAATAAAGCAATAATACTCTTTTAGGGCATTTTACCATTTTGTAATTGAGTGGTACATGAATTAACAAATGTAGGGTAGTGTAATGATGTATTAGTATAAGCCAGTATGTCATCTTAGTCTAATGACATGTTTGCACGCGGGATCGGCGAGGCAGCTGCAGAAAAGCACTCTGCTGTGGAGTTTATACCAGGTTAGCATGCAGTGCCGCACAGCACCGAGTGCCTGGAGAACGCAGCACTGACAACGCGGTGGTGTGGTAACGCAATCCTGTGGCAGAACAGAGATGTGATACTGGTGCCATGCGGTAGGAGTTTGGCAGTGCACGGGTGTGATAATTGTGTAGTGTTGTAGCCTGACAGAAGAGTTTAGCAGTCTAATGATGTAGTAATACAATATTCCAGACGGGAGCTATTCTATACAGCAGTGATTACTTCTGGTGTGATATTAGCAAAGGGCTGTGCTGATCTGACAGCACCATCCCGTTGTACCAGAAGGCAGCGAGTGAGATGTCACCACTGTGCCGCAGTTTTGGAAGCACGGCTGTGAGTTAGCACGAGGGCTACGCCACAGACTTACCTGGTGACAGAAGTGCAGCGTGAGTACGGGCTGGTTCTATGACGCGTGTGATAGTGGGGCAGTGCTGTTCTAAAGTGGCCCTGCAGCGGCGGTAACTCAGTGCAGTGTGAGCGCGGTGCGGTGACTCACGCGTGTAGTTGGTAAGGGATGCATGTGTGATAATGCAGCAAAGTGGGAAAGTGGTGAGGAAAGGGAGCGTGGGGAGGATGTTTCATATAATTTTAGCCTGGTAGCAGGATAGTGTTGGAGTGGCCAAGTGGTAAAAGAGTGTCGTGGAGCAAAAAGGAGCATGCTATCACCCCTGCAGAGCAGAACAGCATGACGGTCCTATAGCGCCTATAGTGTGGCAACAGGACACAGTTTAGCAACAGTGCAGTATCGAGCAGTCACACGTCCATAACAGCAGAGGAGCAGCGATCCCTCGGCAGCCGGGATGGCAGTGAGGTGGCAGCCTGGCTGCAGGACAGAGTTTGTTAATGTGACAACAGTAGCGACAGCAGTGCAGTGGCAGCAGGGGCCACGATGCAACAGTTCTGTGGCAGTGGGATTCCTGGGACAGTGGTGATGCGGCAGCAGCACCTAGGGTGCAGCAGCAGCTTGGCACCGGGCTCACAGCACAGTGCTATACAGGTACTGCGGCACAGAAACCCACTGGTTCTTATCGCTCCATTCCTTCTGTGCCACAGCGTTGGCCTAGCTGGCACCTTTAAGAAGAGCTTTTTCTGTGCCTTTGCTATGCAATATTAATTTGCAAGCGATCCTGCCATGTGAGACCTGACCGTTTGCAGAGCCGTTTAGCTTTCACACCCTGCCTGACTGTTAAATTTTTCAGTGAAGTGATTCCCCAACAGTTTTCTGTCAATTGCCTCTGGTAGCATGGGGATCAGCGGGGTCAAACAATGCTGTAGGGAATCATTAACTATTTACAGGCTTCTGCTGTTAGCACTGTGGCCAAAGGGGCTTTTGTATTTCTATTTGTACAGGGAGTTAAAAGCCTCCCCTATCTGCACTGTCTCCCGTTCCTGCTTTAATGTCAGCGTCCACATTACCATTAAAATAGGGAAGGAATCTTTCTGCATTTCCTGTATCATTTTCCTTTTTGTGTCCTGTTCCATCTTCCTTTACTCATGGGCTTTAGTTCATCTTAACAGGTCTTCATGGGCCTTGAAGCAAACTGGGATGACAGAAGTGGCCCCGTTTTGGGGCAGGATGTGTTCCCAGGCTTCCTGTGTGGGAAGCAGGTGTAAACAATGTTCTTTTCTAAACCAGCTGGGAGCGGGTAGGGAAAAAGCACCTTGTCCAGCCTCTCACCCTTCTGGTCTCCTCATCCACAGGATGACCTTGTTCCCTCCAATGGCTTCGGCTTCAGCTGATTCTAGCGGGAGTTTTGCCCAGGAGCAGTGGCTGCATCAGGATCACGCTTGGAGCTCCACCAGCAGAGAGCCAGGGAGCCCCGCTATGCCCTGCTGAGGGAGGGTGGTTAATGGCTCAGTAATGGAAGTTTTCAGTTGCCCCGGTGTATTAGTGAGGCAGGCTGCAGCGCGTTGGGCTGTGCTGGAGAGGTGATGCCAGCAACGGAAACTTTCCTGTGTCGTGCTGTGGGATGGCAGAGGTGAAGGTGAAAGGTCTGGGTTTGCAGGTGCTCGTGTGCGGTGTTGTACCATGCTGTAAGGCAGGTGAAGCAGCAGCATGTCAGGGCTCGTGGCAAACCGAGGACAGGCTCTACCAGCTACTCATTTACAGTGTTAAATTAGCACAGGAACTTGTGGTGAACAGGCTTCTTGTGGCTCAAAATGACCATCCGCTGTAGTGACCCGCTGGTCCCATTGCGCAGTCCTGGCTCGCTGGTACGGAGCGTGGGTGCACAGGTTAGGAGGGAAAAACACCGGCAGAAACACCGTATCCTCCCCCGACTTTTCCTCCTCATTTTACGGCACCTCTGAAGGCTTGTTCCGGCCCCAAAAGGGTCCTCAAAGGGCACGGAGGGGGAAGGGTGGCCCCGGGGCGGCAGGGGACACTCCTGCAGCCAGCGGTACGCCCCGAGCTGCAGCCGTGCCCGGGCCGGGTGCTGGGGCGGCCGGGCCCGCCGGGGCTCCCCGGGAAGCGCCGCTGCGGGCGGCCGTTCACACCCCTTCTCTCCGCTGCGGGGCGCGGTGGACCGTCCCGCCGGGCTCCCCGGCACAGCGGGGCAGCAGCGGCTCCGCCTGTGCGCCGGGGGCCCCGCCCGGCCCCGTCCCGTCCCGTCCCGCCGCGCTCGGCGGCCCCAGGGCGCCCCCTGCTGCGGGCGGCGCTGCGCGGCCCCGCGGCTCCTTCCCCGGGGCCCCGGGCCCGGCCGGCGGGCCCGCCTCGGCACGGATCCGGTGCGCCCTGGGCCTGCCCGTGCCGCCGGGGCTTGGCCTCTGCCCGGTCCCGGGGCCGCCCGGTGAGTGTGTGAGACCCGCGGTTGCCGTGATGTAGGCCAGAGCCGGTCCGGGCGTCCCGCTGATCGCCAGGAGCGTATTCACAGGGGTCCGGGTACCTGCGTGGGACTTGTACAGCCTCTGTGCTTCCATCCCTGCATGTGTTGGCACAGCCCATGTCCATGCATGTAGCCTGACTAGAGAGCCTTCGTTTAAGCGTCTTGTCTGTATATACGCAGCCTGTACGCGTGCAGCCTCTGCTAAGTCTTCTGCGTGGCTATGCAACCACCTCTGTACATGCATATGCATTCCTGTGCTTAAAATGATTGGCGTATGCGTACATCCCTGCCTGCTGACACCTGCCATACCTTCCAAGGTACGTCTTGTGTTTTCTATATGTAACAGACACAGACACGGAAAAACATTGTTCCACTTGAGCACATGCACTCAGCTCCCCCCTTGCTCAGCTTGGAGAAAAATTTATCACATTTATTGCTTGTAAAGAGCTTGAGGGATGGGAGCCAGACGTACAGAATCACTGAAGGGCAATGGATAAGCTTCCTGCCTGCAGTGGGTCTGCCAGCAAACATTAATCTTTGTCAGTGATTTACTTTTTAAACAAATCTGTTTTAAAAGGATATGGAAAGACATCAAAATAAAACCAAGCTAAAAGAACATTCATTAAATATTCTGTTCATGAAATATACAGCAGCATGATCTAATGCACTGAAATACACAAACCTTCTGGTTAGATTCAGCTTATCTTTTGAGAGAAGAAAATATTTCAATAATAAATTAATCGTCATTTAAATTAGTCCACTGTGCATTCCATAAACCTATACCGCCTTGATTTTTTTGTTTTAAGCAATATTGGGTTTGAACAAAGTGTCAGGGAAGAGTTTAGCTTTAGATGTAGTGGCTGGGCTGCAGGTTTGTCAGCTGAATTAGCTGTGGTTCTTTGTAGCGTCGTGGCTTCAGTAACTGTTTTTCCCTGATGAGTCCATGAGTGGTATTGATTTCCAATAACAAGCAGCTATATGGTGTGCATCCAGTAAAAGACGCCTAGCTAACTTTGGGCTCCCTTTCAATAATCCTCTGACATTCCTGTGACCTTAGAAAGCAACAGCAGTGCCCATGAACTTGAGTAATCCTCCAATTTCAATCAAATGCCCCGCTTAGAAATAAACAGCTGTCGTAGCTTGTGTGGTCATATTTAGTTTTTTAGTAGCTTTCTGCACCAGCATAAGACCATGAACTCAATACTATCTATGAATGAAGTCATTAGCAATATTCTAATATTTCTTCTACCCGTTCCTCCCCTAGAGTACTTTGCACCTTGCAACCATCTTTGGAAAGAATATACAGCATTGCTTCATCCCACACAGATGAAATACATTCTCTGCTCTTGGAAGGAAACAGGCAACTGTGTAACGTTGTGAAGCATCATGTCACAACGGCTGAAGGCAGGAAGTAGAAAACCGCCAGCAATCCCCCTGCATTCTGCTGAAATGACGCAAAAAGGGTTTAGGTAGTTTGTGACCAGCTGTGTTGAGATATAGCCAGAGATCTCATACTGGGATACACAGTTTGATCCTTCTAAAGGTGCTGTCAGATCCTTACTCAAAATAGAAGTGAGGCAGACCTCGGTTTTATGGTGGCATATCTCATGTAATGCTGCAAGGTTGGTTTGGAGTATTTGGTTAGTATTGGTTCCCAGGCCTCTGCTCATCTAATAATCAGCCACACTTTCTGTAGCACCTCAGTGTGCCAGCCAAATACTGACCCCGTCCCTTTTATTTTGAAAGAGGTGAGGGAGCTAGGGCAGAATTAGCTGCTTTTGCAGTAGTCCCAGATGGACAGAGAGAAATTCACAATTCTTGTATCCCTGAGCAAAGGGAAGGGACCATGTAAGGGTTGTTTTAAACAATCTTTGTACTGCGTATACATGGCAAATTGTCACAGCAGCTTCTGGGCTGTCAAGCTTGTACTTGTCTTTTTGTAGCCGATTGATGATCTTGAAAGCAGAAAATATCCACAACACATTGTGCTCCGGCCAACACATCTCCTGCACGGGGACTTGAAAGCTGGGCTAGTGCAAAATACGTGGACCAGATCTGCATGGAAGGTGTCAGGAGATGGCACATTCCCATCTCTTTTCATCTAATGCAGAATAAAGCTAGCTAATTACAGACAAAGCTGTTCTAAACAGAAGTTGACAGTCCAGGCTTTGTTACCTTGAGAGGGATGGAAAATATCCTTGGTCTTTTTAATAACCTTTCTGTTGTTTGTGATTGAATGTGATCCAATTGCTCTAATGGAGGAGATTATTATGCACAGCATGAGTCAGCAACACTTTTGTCCTGGAACAGCTGACAGCAAAGAAAGTTCCTAAACTCTCTGCAGAAATATTCCTCCCCCCAGAGGAGGATCTGGACTGCATCCGCCAATACCTGCTGATGCCTCCCCTTGAGATGGACCTGTACTTGTCTGACTAGAATATGGAACCATCCAAGGTTCATTCGAGGTTAGAAGACACAACTCGATGTGCAGCAAAAGCACTCAGGAGCCTGATGCAGAAGAAGAGAGGGAAGCCAAGTCGCAGAAGTTCAGAGTGCCAGGGCATGTTCCAGCGGTCTGGAGCTTTGAAATGAGGCCCTCGACAGCACTGGCAACAGGAGGATGTTAACAATTCCAAATGCTTAGGCTCATCTGAGGTCATCCAGTAAACAAGACTGGGTTGTTTCTTGTGAAATACAGATCTATAGCCACCAGCTAAAGGGTGGTTGGGAGCAGATTTGAAAGTTACCACTCTGCAATAGGAAAAAATAGACGAAAAATTCTTGCCTTGTTAGGATAAGTTAAATAAGGTGGCATATTTTAAAATACTAAATCTTTGAAGCATGCAATGGGCTCTTAGGTAAAACTACGGACTTCAGCGAAAAGATGCTAGGAATGAGTTTTCCCTGCTTTACTATATACTCCCCTCGAAGATTAACTCCCCCCAGAGATTAACCCCCCTACCTACTGACATTGCCCTGTTGTGGTGTTTGTGTTGTGTTGAGAACAACCATCTGATGCAATGTTCCAGCAAGTGAAAGACTGAAACGGGCCTGGCATCTGAACAGCCTCCTTGTACAAATCCATACTTCCACTGGAACTTTTTGCCAAGCAAAGCTACAGTCTGATAAGCAATCCCAAGTTTTGGATTGACTTTTGTTCTTTCTGTTGTGGCTGTTGAATATTTGCTGCCACTGGATAAAGTTTCTGGCAGCCACCAAGTGATTAGCTATGGTGGGATCCAACGTTTTCCTATGGAATGAGCATTTCTGCCAAAGGTGCCAGCCCACAGCACAGCACTGCTGCTTTTTAAAGAATCCAGACATATTAAACCACCTAAATCACTCGTTGTTCAATGCCAAGTCACCCAGCCTCCTCCGTGCTCAGGTCAGTCAATGTGCCAAACGCTTCTTTCCCGTGAGCTGAGACCTCTCTCTGTGCTAAACCGCATCCACTGAGGTCTCTGCTCTCCCCCTTGGACCTCAGGGGAGAGGAAGGGATGTGGGCACATAGGCAAGACTCGCATTTCGCAAAGTTCCTACCGATTTTTAGAAAGTTTACAACAGAGCCCCAGACCTTAAAAGAACAGTGTGATTGCCACAAAGAACAGTGTGGGAAAACCAGTATACATGCATGTGCAGCCCTCCCACACGCACACTGACTACCCCAGATATAGGCATACCCACAGATCAGCACCTACACACAAATGTTTTTGACACACTTATTCTCAGCATCCTGTTCTCTTACAGCAGCCTCAGTTGGAGGAAGGGAGAAAATATGTTCCTTCTAACCTAATCTTCTAATGACCTTTCTGCCGTCTCCACTTTCCTGCCTATCTCTAAGCTGCCTGTGGTGGTGATGGGAACAAGATCCCAATGTAGAGAGCGGTTTTGCTCCTCAGAGGTCAGCAGGGTCTATCTGCTAGATTGTGATGTGCTGCCCAATTGCTCTTAAGAGATTCAGGGTAAATAAGGAGATATGAAAATTGTTTACAATCGCATCTCTTGGGCCCCTTGCAGCTCTGCCAGAGTTTTTGCAGAGTCGAAGGACTGTGACTGTGCTGCAAACCTGGTGCAAGTGGGCTCCCATTGCCTCTTCCTTTCCTGGATTGCGAACTCCCTGCCAAGCCTGGCAGCAGGTCTCAGCCCTCTCACTCTGCCCTGCATGTTTCCTACAGCTGCCTGCAACTGCAGGGATGAAAAGCACGAGAGCAGGCAAACGCGGCAGCGTGCCATGGTGGCTGGCTCCGAATGCTCTGGTACACGTTAATATTTAGAGGGTGACCATCTCAACTTTTGTTGAGAGTCTTTTAGAGCTCTGTAAGACACACTCAAAGGCTGTCTTTCAAAGCTGTCCCGTGGTAGTCTGGGGGCTTTGATGGATTCTCCTGGCAGGAGACACCTGACTCCCTTGCTACACTCCATCTCTCTGGGAGGATGCAGGAGACGGGCACTTCTCAATTGCAGGGTGTTCCTGGCCTCCACACTGCCTGTCACGGGGAGATTCATTAGCAGCAGGGAGGCGATTCTCTCTCCTCTCTGCTCTGGAATTGGAGTCGTTTGTCTCGGGAAGAAGCCCAGGCGCCTCGCTCGCTGTGTGGCAGCTTCTGCTCAAGGGAGACAAGCACTTCGTCAATAAACAAGGAGCCTGGGGAATGGCTCCAGCTGACAGAGGACATTATTAATGACCCGCACTTTGGCTGAGGGTAGATCAGCCTCCCATTAGCTGCTTTAAGAGGGGAAAGAGAAATAGAGCTAAAGATGGCAGCCTTGAGAGGAGCTGGGAGCTTCAGCATCCTCCTGCGAAGTCCCCCACTGCGAGGCCCAGGGCTGGCACAGGCCCCAAGGAGTAACTGTATATTTCCCCAGCGTCAGGGGTCTTCAGACATGACAGCAGGAGACAGGCCCAGCTCAGGAACAGTTTCGCTTCCCAGCCCGCCATGGGTGGGCTCTGCTATGGAGGTCTTCCAGACCAGAGCTTCCCCATCCCTTCTGTCCCTCTCTCAGTCTGCCCTGGGTTCAAGGGGTGTCTTCCAGTATCTGCTACTGGATTCTTGCTTTGGAGGGCCTGTGGACCTTTGTGCAGCTCCTTCCCAGGCCATGCAGTGACTAAGGCATTGAGGGGACCTGAGAGGAGGCTGTTCCACTGCCTTCACTCTTGGGAAGTGGTTACTACAAGGAAGAGCAAGGAACACCATCCCACATGGCCGTGTGCTTCTGGCTGTGACTGGAACTGGAGAAGCTGTTGACTCTTGTCATGGCTGGACTCCTAAATTCATCTCCTCAGGTGGAAGAAGCCTCTAAGCTCTAAAGCAACTGTTGATTCACCTTACAATCATACTTAATTTGCCACAGCACCATCAGGGTGGAAGCAAAGAAATCCCTGCTTTGCTGTGACATTGATAGTTCATCCTTCTCTGTCCTACAGCCCTAGAGCTGCCAGGAGAGTGAGTCCTTGGCTCCTGCACAAAAAAAGCATGTGGTGCAAGTACTCAGCCCATGGGTTAGGTCTTTGTAGAGCCTTTTGTTTGGAACCGCACCCGCAAAGGAAGTTGTGAAATCTTTCAGCTGAACACCTGAGTGTCCAACCAGCTTGCTGCATAGACAGGCTGTAGGAGCAGTGTCATCTTGGTCTTCACAGTTCTTGAAGGAGATAGCTCTTCATGCCACGGCTTCTTATCATTGTGGAGCTGCAGCTGTGGTGGCTTCATAGCCAAGGGTGCATTCACTATCCTGTTCAGATCCTGTTGCCTGGGTGTGATGGTGAGTTTTTTATGCAATTTAAATCTCTTTTCAGACTGAATGCTCTTATGCTCAGCCTGAGATCAGAGGAAAATGTATTGGGGACTCATCCCTTTTCTTCCAGAGATTATGCTGTTACCACAACAGGCCTAAAGTTCAGAGTTCAGAGCTGGTTCTAGGTTTAGGAGCCTCTTATTTATTCCAGGACTTGGGTGCTTGGAGACGGAATGGATGGATCTGACGTCCAAATTCTTTGCTTTGCATTATCTAGCCTGGGGCTGTTCAGATTTAGGATTCAGGTGTGAGCCCATCTTTGGCAGACTTGTGCAGGTAAACTGCCACTTGATTTCTACTTGCAGAAAGCTGGAAAAACTTTACAAGACTGGCTCAAGGTCTCTCCCTTGTGGTTGAAAATTACTATCCTGGGGCTGAGAATGTTGTAGGGTCCCTGGGTGGCTGCCTCCAGGCTTCCACCTGTGGCAGGAAAAGAATGAGGGACTTCTAGGTCTGCTGGTATTTATAAGCTGAAACAGGTCCCACCCAGATAAATGGTCCGCTTCTGCTCCGAAACGAGCTCTGGACTCTGTTCCAAGCCCCTAAGTGGATTGCCTTCTGGCCAGCCTAGCTCTCTGGTGATTGAAAAGCAGAGTTAGAAGGGGGGTGGGTAGGGATGTGATGTTCAGAGGCTGTGTGGACCCAAACTAGCTGGATTCACTGAACTCATCACTGAAATCACTTCTTGTGGTGCCTCTCTGTTTTAATTCTCCCTGAATCAGTCCTCTCCCATGAGTGAAACAATCTTGCCTGCAGATTGAGGGGGGTGGGAGGGATTTGAACATTAATCTGATGTAGATTATACATCCGCCTCCCTCTCTCTCCCCTTCTCACTCTCTCTCTCTCCCTCTCTCTCCCTCTCTTTCTGTCTGTTTCTCTCCCCTCCCTCTCCTTCCTGCTTCATCTCTTCAAGAAAGTGAACATAAAGTAAAAACACGGAGAGAGAGAGGCAGAGAGAGAAAAAGCTCCCTGAAGAGGGAAGCCCCAGCAGCCAGTAGCTGTTTGGATTTGCCTGGCGCTGCCTTTCTTGCTTTGCTCCCAAGGAATACCTTTAATGGGATCAATTGCTTCAGTTCCTTTATAACCAAGTCCACCGAAAAGGCAGACTCAACATATTATGGGCAACTGTGTGAAGTCTCCACTGAGAAACCTCTCAAAAAAGGTATGTTTCCTGAATTGAAGTGCATTGTGCGTTTCCAGCCCTGCTTCTTGGGATGGGTGACGTCGTGGGCAGATGGGGATGGGAGGTGGGAGAAATGCAGAGATGTGTACGAAGGGTTCAGCTCTCTTCACCAGTCTTTTTTTGTAAGAGCTGCTCATGCAAGTGCAGCCGTTAGAGCCCGGGATGCCGGGTGCCACAGCATGTGTGTAAATAAATGTGTGCATATGCATGCACGTGAGTAGCCTTGTGTCCTGTCCACGTGTGTGTGTATAGCTGTCCCCTGGGTAGGTGCAAGCTTGTGCTTGTCGATGTGCACAGTATGCTGGCACACGTTTTCTGCATGGGCATCTTAATGTATGTGTATACGTGTGAGTTTGTGTGCGTGTGTGTGCATGTGCTTCAGTTGAGAGGTATCTGCATGAGTCTAGTCGTGTGTCATTTCTGTAGGGACATATAATCGTGTACATGTGAATGGGCGTGTGTCTGTATGTATTCCTGTTGGTGTGAAAGAATATGCACACCTAATGAGCCCATCTGAAGTATGTGTGTGTCCTTGGCTGTTTATGTCCCTACATATGCATCCTGAGGTGCGTGAGCAGGTGTGCAATGTTTGTTGTGAATGTATAGGGGGGGAATCTGTGTGCATCACACACATATCCCTGCTTGTATGGCACTGTGTGTGTGTATACCTGCTAGTGGATATCCTCACAGAAATCTGGATGTAGACATGCATGTATTTTTGTGTATATCCATCCTTGCGTACGCACACATCTAGATTTGTTGGTATGTGTTTGGGTACAGAAGCGTATTTTTCTCCGTGATCTGTTTGTCCATGCCTCTGTTTGTGAGTGGACACACTGGGCCCTGGCTGCGTGTTCGTGCATCATGTTGCACGTCAGCATGGCCCATGTGTCTACATGCTTGGGCCCAGCTGGACTTCATCTGCGAGCTGCCATGTGTATCTGTTAGGCTTCAACCCGTGCTCTGCTCTGTGCTGAGGTTTTACAATGATCCCAGGACAAATTAGATTCAGGAACGATTCTGCTGTTAGGGACTAGATTGAAATGGGAATTATGTGCCCCAGAAATATTTCTTGTTTGACTGAGGAAGGTCTTGCAGCACTGTGTACCTGTCAACCGCACGGTTCTCACTTAGCATTGCTGCAAATCTAATAACTCAGCGAAAAGCTATGCAATTCACTCCTTCTAAGTGAAAAAGTTATGCTAAGCATCCAAAGTATTGCAGTGAGGAGCTACCTCTGTGGAGACCTTGCCGACAGTGAAATGCCACTGCCATCAGGATGTTCTACCCAGGAGACCTTGCTACCTGGGAAAGCTCCTCTGGGAGGGAGCTGTTGGGGAGAGGACGTCTCTAGCAGGGAACTCCTCTGGCTGGAGATTTGACTCTTCTGTGTAGAAACACAGTTTGCTTGTTATCTCGACTGCTGTAAACAAAGCCAGTAATGGCGCAGTGCTGCTGTGGGGGAGCTGGGATACACGAGGAGGGAATTCATCACCAAGCAGTTAGTGCTGAGACCAGTCCCTAGGTCAGGGTGACCTTCAGGGAGAGGCAGAAGTAGTTGAGGTTCGCCCAGATGTTGCACATATGAAAAACCAACTTGGTTACTTGTAGGTCACCTCCAACTTCCAATAAAAGGAGTTGGCTGCAGCTGTGCTCAACATGATCAAGGCGATTGCAATTAAAGTCTGACGTGTGGCCAGGCTGCTTGACTCAAAATGGATTCAAGAACTATAAGCTCTGTGCCATCAGTCTTTTAGGTAATTTATGTTTCCATTCCTAAAAGCTGCTTCGAATAATGCACTTTGTGCCTAGTTAGAAGGCCTGGAATGGCAGGACTAAAGAGAGAAAGTTGCAAAGCTGAATTGGAGAATTTCTCAGACGTCGCTCCAGCTAGCCATGAATTAAGGCCTTGGGCACTCATCCTGACAGGTCCTGGGGCTCTGCCGTTCTTTTGATCATGACACACACAATTATAGTGGAGACTTTGCAGATCAGTCTTACATTGCACAACTTCACTTGGCTGTTTTATGATCCTGGTCTTTTTTCTCAGATTTTACCTTACTTTTGCTGAAATGGTAAAGAGGAGGGACTGTAGACAATGTGTGTGAAAGCTGCTCTTGGGTGAC
Source organism: Phoenicopterus ruber ruber (assembly GCA_009819775.1). Lineage (NCBI taxonomy): Eukaryota > Metazoa > Chordata > Aves > Phoenicopteriformes > Phoenicopteridae > Phoenicopterus > Phoenicopterus ruber. The sequence continues at coordinate 12,529,167 of CM020231.1, read as the reverse complement.
AGACTGATCTCTTGAAGACACGATTTCAACCCGAAATTTGGTAGTCACTCCCAGGCACCAGCTAGCTTGGTCTGGGACTGGCTGACACGGGGGTACCTTGCCTGTTCAGGTGGCAATGCTCAGGCTTTGTCTCCACAATGTCTGTTGTTGGCAGCTTCACTTTCTCACTAGCACGGTGGCCCCCCAGTGATCCCAGTGGCCAGCCTGGCTGTCTCTCCCTCTGAGAGGCACTACAGTCAGGATGAAGAGGCCCCTCTGGGCTTGGCGCTCTGCAAAGTCCCTCTGACATGCAGGCAGAAAAATGAAGTGAATCGTGTTGTGCTTCTGCTCTGCAGAAAGGAAAAGCTTTGGCATCCAGGTCTCTCGCTTTGCCACCCTTCACCATCACTACAACCATCTCTAAATCAGCCCAGTCTCTTCCCTCTCCATGATCTGCTCGTCCGACACAGCCAAGGGCCGGACTCAGCCAGGAGGGGTAGTGATCCTTTGCTTGGGGAAGGGACAGGGAAAGCCCATGCTCCCCAGTCCTGTCCTTGCATTTTCCTTGTCATGCACACTGCTGTTTCCCCTGTAATGGGTGGCTGACACTGCCTTGCCGCGTACGCATATCACAGCTCCCTTCCCGGCTCTGCTGGGATGTAGGAGGAACATGGTGGAGGGAACTTGTGGGGATACTTGCAGGAGAAACTTGGGAGACTGCTGGCAGAGGGAACATCGAATACCATAAATCCTGCCTGCAGCAGCAGAGCAGGGCAGGGATCCCCTGTCAGGGTCTCGCTAAGCTGTGCACCTTGTCGTCCTGGCACTGCATCAGGTTGTCTGGTCAGGATCCTCCGTGGCTCTTGGCAACTGTTTCATCAAACTGGCAATCTCTGTCCGCACAGGAAAATAATGGGATGACCGTTCTGTGGTACTGCTCTGTGATTTGGTAATAAACTCTATTGACTGGAAGGGTCAGCAAACAAGGACTGGGGGCTGTGGGGCCTTCGATCTTTCACGTGGCTTCACTGGAATTAAACACAGAACCAATGTGGGCTATTTTAAGTGATTCATTTTATTTGGTATATTAAACTGAAAAATGTGCCAGGAAATAAAGCTGATAATTTTGAAAATACATTGCCCTAATATCACGAAGCTGTGCAGTTCAGCACAGATGCCTTGACATTTAGCTGAGCTAGTAATATGCCATTTGTGGACGGATGCTCATCTTTCATGTTTTTAAGGACAAGTGTCCTACGTGTCAGATTTAATCAGAGACAGATTTCTTCCTCATCCATGACTGCAATGAAAATGCTTTTCTGCTTCATCATTTTCTTTCTCCATGGCTTGCTTTTTGAGTTGTTTTTGTTTTGATGCTTGATATTCACATGACATTATACATAAGCAGATTGGTGTAAGACTGTGTACAAAAATGCGAACTACAAACCATGTGTGCAATATAATAGCACGTGGCAGACACAGCAAGTAGATACAATAGACTCGGACAAGTGTGAATGGGGCGTGTGTGTGTATCTGGTCTTTTAGCCTGAAAAAGCACCTCAGGCTTTAAGGAAAGGGTTAATAGAGACAATGACAATTGACAGAGCTTCTCTGATCACCCCTGGGAACACCGGCTGTAAAAGTAGAATCATTCCTGAAGAGGAATCTGATGTATGATTAATGTTTATTCTATAAAACCAAGGGTCCTGTGGGTTGTGCTGGCTTTTTATAGCTGCATGGGAATATCAGGATAAGAGTTTTCTTGCAGAGCCAGGGAAATGCATTTCTATAAAAGGAAAGCAGTGCCTCCTTATAAAATCCAGTGCTGGATTCTGTTCTGGAGCCCTAGCTTAGCAGGACGCGTGCACTTAGGAAAACGTGCAAATGCAAACAGACAAAAATGTTGTGCCCGTGCCTGATCTCCACTTTGGGACTGTCAGTGATTAGAAGAGGCCAGTGCAGTAACTGCCTGAGACCCTGAGGATGTAACTAACTAGAAGTGGCACGGGGAGTGTGAGCCTGCAGTTGGCAGAGCCACCTGATGCTGTAAATGGCCTTCTGATAATATTATAAAGCGTGTGCTGCCGTATTGCTGAAATGTAACGCGGAGCCTAATGCAGGGTCTTTGTGCAGGCTCTGCCTGGTCTCCTGGGGATGCCCTGGCCACGCGACTCTGCCAGCCGCTTTGCCCTGGGCACAGGCTGGCACACGTACTGTTAGGTTGGGATGTGCTCGTCCTTTGCAGCTCATTCAAGGGATCGTTAACTGTGGGGCTGATAGTGGGAGTGTGGCCCTTTGGGCTGTGTCTGGGTAGATGTGAGCAGTGCTGAGAGTTTGATGTCGTTTCAAAGCAAAATTCTCCTGGTTGGTTGTACTTCTATCAGCTTTTGAAAGTGAACTCCTGGACTTACTGCTTCTGTACAAATCCTAATAGACCGGTGGGGGGGATGCAGTGTGGACCAGATGAAGGAAATTTAGCAATAATTTCTCTGCGAGGCAGTTCAGTAAAACTTCAGAGGAACGGCTGGGCGAGACGGGGAGGTAACATCCTCTGTTGTGTTGTTTGCTTGCTGCTGGCTGGCTGGGAAGATCCGCCATGAGGAGAAGACGTGCTATAAGGCTGTCCAGACGAGCGAAGAGGGGTCATCGGCTTGCGAGTACCAGGGTCCGCTCATGGTGCTGGCCCAGAACTGCGCCGTCATGCACAACCTGCTGGGGCCAGCATGCATCTTCCTGAGGAAGGGCTTCGCAGAAAACAGGCAGCCTGTACGTAAGTTACACCCAGCCGGGTGAGACATGCACAAAGCCATGTGGACGCGAGCCGGGGATGCAGAGCTGCCCGCATGCTCCGTCTGCACGGAGCTCTGTAACCCCCAGCCCCGGGTCTCGAGCATCCCGACTCCAGCTCCAAGTGCAAATACAATCACAGGCAAATGTCTAACCCAAAGGATGTGCAGAGATATCCCCGTGCCTAAACACCAAGAAAGGAGAATTCTAAAAATGCAGCTATGGAAGATAGATCCAAGCCTACACTCAAGTAGGCATAATCATACGGACTCAGGAGAAGGACTTAAGACTTCAGGACTTACATAATCATACGGACTCAGGAGGAGTCCAGTGTTCAAACCTGTTATTCCAGCAAGGCATCCACATCTCATTCCCAGAGGCTCAGATTAACATTTAAGGCCTAAATAGCCACTTAAATGCAAATCAGGGCACCCGTATTGGGAACAAGCTATCCCACAGAGATGTCCATATTTGATACTGTTCCTATCATCTCACCGTGAGCACACTAGTACCAACAGAAATAAGCGTGCATCTGCCTCCTCACAGATACCCAAACGCAATCTCTTATACGCTATCATGCACAGCCCGACACTGCAGCAATCCCAGCCAAATAAACCAAAGAACATCAGTCTGTCCTCATATTTGCAAATAGTGCCAGACTACCAAATGCTATTACCCATACACACACAGAGATAAATGCAAAACCATTTATCCATTCAGTCACACCTACTTGTAACGATGTGTTCATATGCATCTAATGTATGCATTTATATACAAACAATAAAAATATGTGTTTGTATGTAAATTCGAATGTATACACCTGGACATGTTAAATGTACATAAATATGCACCCCAGTATTGTATCTTTACAAGAAGTAAAACATTTTTGCACATAAACATTTGATTCCTACAATAACATGAATTTAAAGACATACACAAACATATGATTAACACACTTTTTATGGATATGTGTGAGTGAATATGTGCATTGTCAGATATTCACCCAGTGTGTTCCATATTCTTCTGGCGAAACAAAGCTCACCCCAATTACCTGAGAGTCAGAGCTTTCTTGCCTCTGTAAGAAATCTCTGTCTTACTTGTGCACTGATATGGTTATCTACAGCTGTAGGAGACACCTAGATCTTTATTTCTGAAACCTCTTCTTTAACCAACAACCCAAAAAAGAGTCGTTATTTGTCATTATTGATCAAAGGGCTTTTGTTCTTCCTAACCTTCAGCCACTAAGTGATCACACATTCCTTGTGCTGGTTCACTAAAACAGAAAACAATATTCTCACACAAGCACACTTGCTGGCATGCACAGAGCTACTTGTCACAGGAGATAGGTCCAGCTCCCTAGTGGCAGGCTCACAGCTGGACAGGTATCCATCCTGCTTAGGGCCTGGGAACTCACAGTACCCTAAGAAGTCTCCAAAATAGGATTAGTGATGTCTCTAGCTACTCCGATGTAGAATAAGTGCATCTGATAAACAGCTTTACTTTTACTGACTCTAGACCAACAGGATTTATTGTGCATAGAACAGAAATAAATGAGGGTAAGATCGTTACATATAATGGACTCTGTGAGGGTCACCTCTGCTCATATCTAGGAGCTAAACTCTCTGAACAGTTTTATTCCTTTTTCCATATGCTCTCCAAAAGCTTTAGAGTGATTCAGCTCATTTCTTCCCAAGCAATTTTCCTCCTTTATCATTTTAGGGGATCTTCTTTCAAATTTAAAACAGAAAACCTCTTCATGACGTTAGTTATCTCTTGAGTCAGATTTTTGGAGGGACGTAAGCCCTCCCCCTCCTTTTGCATTCGCAGTCTGTGGCTCTCTGATGGTAGAATCTGCATGTGCAAAGATATGCTCAGAGCCCTGCAAACGCAAATGGCTTGGTGTGCAAAATTAGAGCCAGTGCTGAAGCCCCCATTTCTGACATGTGTCAGTCATATCAGTTGCAACGTGGTCTTCAGTGAGCGAGGAGGAGGATGGTCTTGTGACGACTGCGCTGGAGGATGGCCCGGGTCCTACCCCAGCCACTCTCACAAGACAGCCGTTACTGTGGGTGAGTCACGGCACCCTTTGCACCGTGGCTGTGGTAATCATACCCCTGCATCTGCTGCCGCGCCGAGCCGGCTGTTGGCACACAGCAGTATTTCTGGGGATTAATGTTTGCGAACTCTCTGGAATGAGGTGCACAAGGTATTGATACTGATGGGTGGTTTTCATCTGCTATTTTATCTAAGGCAGGAGGGCAATAATGCCTCCTGCATCCGGTCTAAGGAGTTTGAATTGTTTTATTACTTGGTGTTGATGAAAGCAGAACAAATGGGATGACATGTTTGAAAATACCAGGTCTGTGAAGGATGAAACGGCAGAGCCAGCGCGTTCTGACAGTTCCATCCAGCACAGAGATGCCTCTGGGAAGGTTATGAGTGGCAAGCTGGTCACTTCTCTGACACAGCCCACTTTTGCACAGACGTAAACCAGTGTGTGTCCTAGTTTGCTATGCACTCCGAGTAGCCGCCATTAGTTTCCAGAGGAGCCTGTGGTTAAATAGCAAAGGATCATCCTTCTCAAACTGTTCAAGGGCACCATCTCCAGGGATGTGTGGTGAGGCTGGAGGACACCTGGAAGGCAAGGCGAAACTCCCTACGGTTGAGGGGAAAAGCCGAGAGTGAGACGACAAAAGAGATCGCGTTTCTGTGTTTCCAAATTTTCAGATGTTTTGGATTTGCCTGGGAGCCGTGAGAGGAATTAGAAAGGGCATTTAAACCAGAAAGCAGTGCATTTCCATGCTCATCTCTTCTTCCTGGTGCAGTGTTGGAATTTTCCTATACTCTTTTATATCCTCCCCCTTCTTCCAAGAAATTCAGATTGGATGTTTGAAGTTGCAGTGTTTCCTGAACATGGTGAATCCTTGTCCTGTTTTGTTTGACCTTGATGATGTATATGTTGTGTGTCTACCTTCATGCCTGGTTTTAAAATGCTTGTATATGGAGTTGAGGCTGGGGGGAAGGGGGAAGTTGCTACCTTTTTGTGGGGACTGACTATAGGAGATGGCACTGGGACGTTGGCTGTAAGAGAGCTCGTGGCTGTCCCTGTCCTGCCAGAAGGACAGGCATCAAGCAGCGATCCAAGCAGATGATGGTATAGACCTGCTGGTTACAGGAACTGCTTCCAGCTGTTTTGATCTGGCTGTTTCAGCGGGAGCTGTGGTAGGAAATACAATCAGAGCTCTAGAGGAGATCGTAACTGCTGCTGGGCCAGTCTCTGCTCCAGGACTTGGTGCTGGGGAATAGTGTAGGAGCTTCATGAAGGTGCTCATAGTACCATCAGGCGGGGAGGCCACACATATGGCTGTGCTGGCCCAGGTCTCTTCTATTTTGGGGGAGAACCCATCGTCCCCCTGTCCAGCAGATGAGATGGACAGGGGCTTCCACAGGGAAGCGTGCAGGCTAACGCGCCTCCCGTTGGGGAGGAGAGCTGGGAAGCCTTGCTACATAGACGGTATTAAACATGTCATCACCTTCTTGTTTCTTCTCTCACTTTCTGGTTTGTCCCAGAACTGTTTGCACCAACAAGTGCTATTCTGAAACTATGTTTGTGGCAAGCGTTAACACACTATGTTCTCTTTTTGCAGGATAGAGAACTGCGTCCAGAAGAAATTGAAGGTAAAATTTGTCGCTCCTTCTGTGTCACCTTTCTCCCTGCCCAGTGAAAATCCACTGGCTGGCCCTTCCAGGTTGGCCTCCATGGGGTAAAATAATTTGGGGCAAATCAAGGGAGATGATTACTGGAATAATTCCTGGCAACCCCAGCAAAAAGAAATAATAAGTAAAACTGCAAGAGTGCTGACTGTGAAGGAATTTGCATCCATTCCAGCTTCTTCAGGGTGGGAGGATAAGTACAGTAATGGGATGTTAGCTATCAGGGAACTGCTGTCCTCCCCAGCTCCTACAGAAATTGTCGTAGAGCATGATACAACAGTATGGCTCCAGGGAAGCTGTTTCACCTGCTAATTCCTACAATGAGCACTATATAATACAGTGCAGGGGTAAAAGTTGGGAAAACTCACTGCTTCCATTTTTTTTTAGGTGGTGCAGTTTAGGAATGATCAGTTCATGGCATTTGTAGTGCAAGCAAGCTTTCCTGGGAAGGAATGGGTCGGCAGTGCTGCTGATAGAAGAGCTTAACATTGCTCCAGTCATTGCCTCTGCAGGGAGATCTGCTGGGAAAATATGGAGTATCTTAGGGAGTCTGGCCTCATAAAGTGCTGCTGACTCTGGGGAGGTTTCTTGGAAAAGGTATTTCAATCTGTCACTGACAATATTGTTCTTTTTGGATCCACTCCCACAGAATTAAGAGAAGCCTTTAAGGAGTTTGATAAAGACAAGGATGGGTTTATTAACTGCAGGGACCTGGGGAACTGCATGCGAACCATGGGCTACATGCCTACTGAGATGGAGCTAATAGAGCTCTCCCAGCAGATCAACATGAACCGTGAGTAATATCCACCTAGCTGTACCTCCCTGTTGCTACTGTGCCCTGCATCACTGCCTCAGGCTCTCTTAGTCTCCTGCTGCCTCTTTTCCTTTGTTGTTGTTTTTTTTTTTCCCTCTCTTCTTTTTTTGGTTCTAATTTTTGCTCCCTACCATCTCTCCTGTTCATTCGTGGTCCCTAGCAGTTGATGCCTTTGTTTCTTGCTTATCAAAGTGACTGTGTGGACTGTGCTGTATGGGAACAGTGAGAGAAAGGGTTGTCCTTCGTGCTTATGCTGTCAGGTATAAAACTGCCCTTGATGTGGGCAGTTAGACATTGGTGCACAGGTTGTGAGTGTCGTCATATTGAAGCTGTTGTCAGATGGTGTCAGACTGAAGAAAGAGCCTGGGATGATGGAGATGCTTTGGTCAGAATGGGTGATGGATGGGCTGTTCGCTCTGCGGTGGGTGTTCGTGGATCTGCTGTGTGCCTGGGGATGGGCTGTGAGCAAGCTGTGCCGGCAGTGTCAGATGGGGGCATCTGCTGGAGTCATGGAAAAATGTGACAAACGTGTCCGATTCACTGTAACTGTGTTTGTGCCTCTTGTCTTTCACCATCGTTTTTTGTCACTTTTTGTCTGTGGCAGTGCAGGGTATTACCCTCAGTGAGGTGGGAAAAAGGATATTTAGTGCACGTTATTTCTGACACATGCTGATGTAAAAAGGACAAGTTACTTGGTCAAGGGAAGGAAAACAGTTGTGCCATACACAACCAGTCGCACACAAAAGCAGCTGATAACCCTGGCACAAAGTGCTTAGGAATTTGAGAGCATTATTGGCAGCTTTCAGATTGGGGATAAACAAGAAAAAGAACTAATATGATGAATAAACGGTTGGACATACATTAGCCACCGCTAATGGAGCAAGACTCCACCACTGCTGCAGGGCACTGCCCAAGCCATGCAGGAACATCATGCTGTGCCCTTGCCGTACCCTTTGGTACAGGCGCAGCAGAGGGTTGCTATAAGCTCTAGAGTGATCAAGCCTCTAATACCTGGTATGTGATGCCGTAAGGATGCGACAGTCCATTGCAGCCTAGACATTGACGGAATAGCTTGGGCTCATTCCGCCTAGCCCAAAATCCAGAAAATAAAAAGATAGTGTAAAACTACCTCTGCTTTTCCTTCCACTATCCTGCACCTTCTGTGCTTTGCTTCCTGGAGAACCAAGCCCTCTCTGGGGCACACAGAAGTGCAAAGTGAGTGCTGGGCTTGGCTAACGTACGGAGTTCTTACACACGATCTTTCATCTTGTCCCAAGTGGGTGGCCATGTGGATTTTGAAGATTTTGTTGAGCTGATGGGACCAAAGCTGCTGGCAGAAACTGCAGACATGATTGGTGTAAAAGAGCTCCGTGATGCCTTCAGAGAGGTGAGTGCTCCCTACTGCATGCCCCCCAGAGAGGTGAGCAACAGGAGACAGGAAAGAGAGAAGACCCACTGGGGAAGAGAAGAGGAGAAGGAGAGAGCAGCACAGTGGAAGACAGAGAAAGAGCCAAGCCAGGCATGAAACAAGGGAGGAGCAGAGAAAATCACTAAGATAAGGGAACCTTGAGGCAAGGAAGAGGAAAGCTGATGCAGACACAGCAGTTATGAGGGGTTTCTGAGGAGAAAAGAGACTGGATCCAGACCAAAAGGCACCCAAAGGAGAAAAAGGAGGGACGCAAAAGGAGTGCAGGAAAAATAGGGCACTCAGGAGCAGGACAATACGAAATCCAACCCAGAGCAAGATCCATTTCCATTAACTGTATTTCCCCTGCTGGTATTTTTCATGTACTTGCAGTTTGACACCAATGGTGATGGGGAAATCAGCACCAGTGAGCTGCGAGAAGCCATGAAGAAGCTTCTAGGGCAGCAGGTGGGCCATCGGGATATTGAAGAGATCATCCGGGATGTGGATCTGAATGGAGATGGGCGTGTTGATTTTGAAGGTGAGAAGGGACGAACGCTCCCTGTCCATCTGCTCTGGTGTGAGTCAGAGTTTCAGCTCAGAGGGGGAAGCAGAAGGGAAGATTTGCATGCTCAGGGCTCAGGTATCTGGAGAAAAAATCAAACAAGACTTTTTTTTCCTAGTCAGCTGAGGAAAATGGAGAATATTGGCCGACAGGAAATTCCTCAGCTGAAGTGTTCATTTGTGTATCATCTCTTGCTGCATCTCAGTTTCAATTGGGTCTCCATAATTCTAGCATGGTAAGAGATATGCCCTGTCACAGAGAAGCAGATTCTGGTGCACACGTGCTGTGCCAGCCTTCTTTTTATAAGGCATTTTCCTTTCTATTAAATCTATTGCAGGAGCTGTGAGGAGGCTAGATTGCTTTGGAGAATGCATCGCACCTTCTATTTCCTTTGGCTCACCTTATTATCTGGGTTTATAGAGAATTTGTTCCTGTGCCTTTATGCCAGAAGACAGTCATGCGCCAGATGTGCTCACTAGGACTGCAGATATCTGATCTATAGGTGTCATGTTAAATCCTAGAGATAATTAATTTCTTCTTCCACTTTTCATGCCAGAAGGACTTGAAGAAACTAAGAGTGGTTAGGCTGCTATCCTAGCCATTAGCCATGGCAGGAGCAATATTAATAGAGCTCAGGGTTTCTGGCAAGGGAAGCAGTTGATATCAGACAGCTAAGTGGATATAAGAGCTGGAAGGTGTGAGAGTGTGGCAGGCTGCTTGTTTTCCTAGTGCAAATCCAGACATCCCTTTGCAGTAAGGGCAGAGCACAGGAACTACAGAATTAAAATAAAATTGACATAATTTTTTTTTGGCTCAGAGGCATTCCTGCATCTCCTACATGACAAGGAGTCTCAGTCCTCGGGATTACTAAAGCTTCTGAGGGCTTTGAAAATGCTAAAAAACTAGAAGTGTCTCCCTAGAAAGTATCTGGTAGCTGCAGTTGTTCTAATGCACTGGCTGATTACATGACAGTAGCTCTCCTGGTTTCCCACAGCTAAATTATGTTAGACAGCAAAAATACATGAAATGCTATCCCAGTATCATTTTCTCTGTAAGTTACTGCTTTAGTTGTCAAAGGACAGCTCCATCAATGGAAAAGAAGAAGTCAAGGGGGTAATTTCCACTGCCCTCCTCTTTGCAGAGTTATTAGTTCCTCGGCAATTCAAGTGCAGAATGAAAACACATTTATATTTGATGGCATTTACACTCAATTTGAACAATTGTAATTGACTTCACAAGCTGCAGGGTGATGAAGAAATAGATCCAGGCTGTCCTTACAGTTAACCTGTATCTTCAAAAACAGGAAGTCCATCAAAGTAAACTTTTCTCTACAAAAATGCTGGTGCCTACCAAAACACTAGTGCTTTCCCACACTAGCGTCTCTGTGAAGTGGCAAGCTTACTAAGAAATTAGACTGTGTTCCCAAGACTATAAATCAAGGTTCCCTGAAGTTGCAGTGAAGGGAGATAATTGCCATAGTGTGTCACAAGGAGTTGCTTGTGCAAACAAGACTGTACACTGGCTGGGAAGGAGTCCAAGGCAATGAATTGACCTGCTAGTGGGATCATATCACCATATCTAAAGGAAAGATTAAACCCCTTTTGTGCAAGCTCTCCAGGGCCAGTCACGGAGCGGCACAGACCTGCTGGCAGCGTGTGGACTCTCGGTTTCACCCTGGCTGCATGCTATCTCCAGGGAATGAGAGCTGGGTTGGGGACCACGGATGCCTTCTGCTTCAGGGCTGTCTTTTCTTGTTGGTTGCAGAGTTTGTTCGCATGATGTCCCGTTGAAGATTATTCTCAGCTAAAGAAGAATCAGCACCTTAGAGAGGGCAGAAGAGGACCTAGATGGAGCATCTAGCCCCGATGTTCCCACATGAAGGTTTATCGGCTGGCTGCAATCGGGACATTGCAAGATGACTTGCTGCTCCTCCCTCATGGTGGTCCCCATGCCCCTCCACCCTTTCACACTGTGAAAGACTTGCAACTTCCTACAACTGGAACCATTCCTTGGAGATGATTGCAGGAAACTGCAGAGCCAGGACTTGCCATGATGCTTTCATGGGATATTTGCAACTTTAGACTCCTCCTCCCCAGCTTTATTCTCCCACCAGCTGCTGCAAAGCAAGAGCAGGAGAAATTCTCTTGGCTTGGTGGATGAGAGTAAAGCCATTGGGACTGGTGGCAGCCTCAGGGCGTGCTCTGCACTTCTTGATTTCCCTTGGTGAACTGTGTCTGTGTTTGCTGTCTCTGTGTGTGTGTCTATCTGTGTGGAGTTATTTATGCTTCCCCAGCACATATTCGCATCTCCTGTGGTTATGTTTACCAAGAGTAAATTCAAATACATGTCTTGCGGGGGGAAAGCGATAAATATGCACGCTGAAATGATGTGGAGCCTGGATGTCCCTGTGAGAGGTGGTGGCGGGGCTGGGGGAGAAGGACTTCGGCACATGCACACCCCAGCGTCTGCACCGGGGTCCGGAGGCGAGTCCTTGCCGCAGGAACAGGAGTCACTGCCAACCACTAAGCCCACTCTCCATGGCCAAGGGGCCTGGAGGTGCCTTGCAGTGAGGGCAGTGTGGAGGGTCCCCACCCCTGCATCCCCCCCCACTTGCAAGGGGGCGGGTGAGAGCCCCTGTGGCAAGGAGCAATGGGAGAAAGGGCACAGAGGGGAGCTGGGTGGGAGGGGGATAGGCAGCAATAGCCATCCCCCCCCCTTTCAGACCATTTCAAACACAACTGTGAGCATATGCACAGAGGGGTCCGTGCTGCGGGAGCTGAGCTGTAACATCGTTGGTGCTGGGGGTTGGCCAGGAGCCTCCTTGTGTGGCAGTGCCCTGCTCTCCAGCTTGTTCACACTCAAAAATGCTGCACGTGTCTGCAGCGGTGACTGTGACAGAAGCCTCCAGGCCGTACCAGCTGCTTCTAGACACATCAGATGTTCATCCTCCTTCCCCTTTTCCCAAGGTGCTCCCAACCTCCCGCTCACTTCCCTACCCTGCCAGACCTACAGTTGTCCCCTTCCTCTATGCAGAGGCTCAGTCACAAGTTGCCAGGACTAATTTCTGCTTGGCTTCAAAGGGCATCATCACTGCTGTGTGCTTCTCAATGTGACTGGGAGCTGTTTTCCTCTCAGTTGCTCCCTTACTCCAACGGGGAGGTTAAGGACCAATATCGTCCTGCTTCCTCCATCTCAGATCTTTCACTTCCCAGGTTCCCTTTCTTATTCTTGGGGTCCACAAATCCGTGTCCCAAAGGAGGATTTTCTCTTCTGCTTTCTTGTTGCTGTGCCAACCAGCATAGCTGCAGCGATGGCTGATAGCCCAGCAATGGAAAAACTATGTTTCTCCTTATATTTGTGTGTGTGTGTGTGTGTGTGTATTCGTGTTTGCACAGGTGTGTGCCCTAGGAAAGGTTTGTGTGTGCGCGCATAAAAGCAGGGAGTGCAGATATGTACCTGGGAGTGCAGCAGTGGAAGAGTTTGTTTGCAAGTGGGTGTATGCAAAGTGTGTGTGTGTAGCTATGGAGCTGGTCCAGTCTTAGAAATGTGGGTGTCAGCCAAGAAATTGGAAAATGGTATTTGCAGATCCCCATATTTACTGGTACAGCAGCTGTATTGTGCTTAGGAGATGAGGGTGATAAACCGAACGGAGTCCTGATAAGTTATATATGTACTTAGGATAATACTGGGGAGGGAGAGACCTGTGCAGGCTTGTATCTGCCATAGGGAGTGATGATAGACAAATGTGCTTCACTTACAGTGGAGCCCGTTGAGGAAGAAGAGTGCTTGTGTATGCAGAGCAAGAGGACAGCTGTGCTGCTTGCCTGTGTGCAGCAGAGTGACTGTGCCTGCCTGTGGGGGCCGGTGACGACTCAGGGCACAGGCCTTGTGCCGTAGCCAGCACACACAAGCCCAACGGACAGTCAGTGGCAAGAAGCGTGGTGGCTGCCTCTGCCTGCTCCTTCCCGGGTCCTGCACCGAGCAAACGCATCTTTTGCCTGCAGCGGCAGATGGCAGGACACAGTCTTAATTTATTTAAAATTGTAACCCCATTTCTAGAGGCTGCACTGATCCGCAGCGCAGCATCACGGTGGCTGGGGATATTCTCTGCGAACTACTGCCATTTTCACTTAGGCAGGCCCCTATGTTTGTACCATCACAGGGCTGTGTTTGTCCTCCCAAGAAGCGCAGGGACACCGGTGCTAGGGGACACCTTTGTGTCATTGCAGAAGCAGTCCTGGAGCCACTGCTACTTCCGAGGAAAGCTGGGTGTCTGCCAAATCATCTGTAGCTCTTTTCTGCCAGGTCTCACCATGATACAGTGAACAGGTCAGCCAGGGCAGGTCTCCCTAGCATTCATTTTTTTCCTTCCAGCAGAAGCTCTTGCTGCAAGCCTAGTTTTACTTGCACAACAAACCCCAAATAATCCCAGGGAGTTTTACTATTTTCTTGTGCAGACAGGGTCAGAGATTAAAGTTCCAATCTAAATAATCTAATTCCAGAGACAATCCTTTTGCTCTCATCTCCGATCCGGTACCAGGGAGGCTTCCAAATAGCTCCACAGGGCAGGGCAGAGCCGGGCCCCTCTGGGCACCTGAGCCCTGTAACCCCGTGTGGTTTGGGAGCTGTCCCAGGCAGTGGGGCTGGCTCACGCTGTCTTCTTAGATGTCTCGTTAGCCATGAGGTCTGCTTCTGACCCACACGTCTCTGTTGCTCTTTCTGCACATCCCAAATCCTGATCCCTTTTTCCTCCAAGAAATGGCTAATACCCAAAACACGTGCCCCACACTGCTTGTGAATGATCGGGGCTGTTGATAGACCAGGCAGGACTGATTCAAGACTGAGAGTCATTTTGGCACAGCTGCCAGGGGACAGGGAGAGATCAAGGGATTGAGAAGACAACCCTGAGCCTTTCACTTGTAGGTTACTGGTGTAAATCCAGCCTGCATCAAGGCACTGATGGCTCAGTGGATTAGTAACAGGATACAGAGCCTTTGACATCTGGGGCACAAGCTGGCATCAAGTTGCTGGTGACCGCAAGTAACGATTCAGGGGCGGCAGTGTAGGACATCGCGGACACAGGCCGCTAGTCTAGTCTTTTAGCTAGTAAATCCCTTTATGCCTGAATTCCTGCTCATGGGCACGTTTGATCCGGGCTGAGCAGTTTGATGCTGGGTTTGTAATGAAGCCCCAGTCACCGGCTGCACGGCCCCTGTGCCCACCGAGGCAGCGAAGGTCCCGCTGCGAGCCTCTCGCTCCCCAGCTCACCGAGAGGCACAACAGGGTTTCAGCCAGGCTCTGCCCAGCCAACGCTTGGGCCCCTGCTGCCATTTTGTGCGTGTGTGAGGCCTGTGGAAGCCCTGCTGACCCAGGGGCCAACGGGGCCAGTTGCCTCAGCCCACCTGGGCCACACAAGGGGCTGTGTGTGGCCCTCGGTGGGACCTTTGCTGCCCTGGTGGCTCTCTGGACTGGAAGTATGAGGATTCGCACCCATGGACATTGCCGTTTGTAACCTCAGCCCTGGCTGTCTCCTCGGCCTGCTGAGAGACACTGTCCCTCTTCCCGCTTCACTTCTGCCGCTCACGGCAGTAACCTGGTGACACACAAAGTGTTTACGTGCTTTGAAGTTGTGCTTGTGACCCAAGTGCATCGCAGTTTAAGCTGAGAAATCTTGAGAGATTAGGGAGGATCGTCTGTAATCAGTACAAATGAGCTCTAACGAGGCCTCCCTTGGCCTCGCCAACTGGACAGCGTTGTTCTGGCCACGGCTGCTTGTACTCCTTTGCTAACTGAACTTGGGGGACACCCAACAGGTCACAAACACAGCAGGGATATGGGAGATTAGTCTGGATTTGATCAGATGCTGCCAGAGCTGGGGTCTGTACTGCTGAGATGATTTGCCAGGAACCAGCATGAGGTGGCTTAATCTGGAGAGGTGCTAAGTCTGTGCATTTTACGCTGGTTTTCTCGATGCAGTTTCCTAAGCCACCTTGCAGTTTCAGGAACCCCTTTCTGGCAGCAGTGCTGGCATGGGAGCACAGCAGTGCCATGTCTGTCCCAGCCCAGTTATACCGAGATGTGACAGCAGCAGGAACACGCTCTGGGGCCCACTCCGACCTGGGCAGAGCAGGTTAGGGAGCAGGGGGTGGGTGGTTACCCCCCCCCCGACAGAGTTCATTTCTCCAAGGCTGTGTCCTGTTAAGAGGCCCCATAAATGCATACAAAAGCAACAAACCCGTTTAATTCTCAATCTGCAGCGCTAAGTCTTTATTTCTAAAAGCAAATGCTTTATGGAAGACTCAAATTAATAAAACGTCACTGGGACTTAGGAGCAGCCGCTGCTAATGCAGTTGGCGATGGGAGCGCAGACACGAGACCTGGCTGGTGTCTGAAGCTTTGAGGAACACCAAGATCAGACAGAAAGGCAAACACAGAGGCAAACATTAAGTTATTTGCTCCCCCACCGTGTAGTGAGTGACTTTCATCCAATCTCCATCTGTGATGTCTCACTCCAGCCCTTGCAAGACCTTGCCAAGGTCCTCCAGAAAAAAACCCAGGATCTTACACTCTTCTGTAAAATGCAACACAGGGAGAAAAATCACTGGCAGTGGATTTAGCCCCTCAGCAACGGTTAGCTCCCCCACCTTCCTTTTATTGGCTGTTTCACTTTTCAAGCGGATTACTGTGCTCCAAAGTGGCTGCACGCCACCCAGCTGTCTCGCTCCTTAGCGGGCGGGCCAGTAGCGGCCTTTTCCCACACCCCATGGCAGGGGCGAACGGGGGAACCAGCGTGTTTTGCCGAGGCAGAGAATCGGTATTGGCAGCTGCCGTTCAAAGTACGGTGGACACGAAACTACCGGGATGTAACGAGGAGCCGCCCCCGACGGCAGCGGAGCTCCCACTCTCCCAACTCCGCTCCCAGCCGCTTCCCCAAGCGCCGCGGCCGGGCCCGGCCCGGCCCGACCCGACCCGCACCGCCCCTCTCTCGCCCGCGGGGCCCGGGCCAGTCCCGGGGCTGCTCCGGGCCGGTGCTGCCGCAGCGCCGCCCGTTGCCTCGGCAACCCATCGGCCTCCCCGCTTCCCGCCGCCGTCCCACAGTGCTTTGCGTTCCGGCCGCGCTGGAGCTCCCTGATTGGAGGGGCGGAGGGGGCAGGGCTCTTCCCTCAGGCGTCCGGCGTGGAGGGGAGCTCGCCGGGCTGCGTCCCCGCTCCGGAGACGCCGCTGGAAGCCTCGTTCCTCCCCGCCGCTCCTTCCTGGGGGAGCCAGTTCTACCCTCGCTTCCCTGCCCGAGCGGGCGGTGCCGGCCCTGGGCACTCCCGGCTCGCAGGGACCGACTCCCCGGCCGGCCCGCTCCGCTCCGCTCCCGCCGGACACACCTCCCGCCGCAGCGCGCCGCCGTCCCCTCGCCTCTCAACCAAGCATGCTCGTCCGCTCCCGCCGCCCATTGGCCTGGCGCGTTATGAATATGCAGATAGAGGCTCGCAGCCGCCTAATGGCAGGCGGGCAGAAAATTAATATTCGTGTTGCGGCGCGTGGATTGGCCGAGGCGCGCTCCGCCCCGGCAGCGGGGTAGGCTGCCCCCTGGCGGCGGCAGGAAGGGGCGGGCGCGGCGCCGGGAGCCCGAGATGGTGGGCGCCGGGGCGCGCGGGGCGCCGCTGCTGCCGCCCTTGCTGCTGCTGCCGCTGCTATTGCGGGGCGCGGCGGGCGGCCTCGCCGACAGCGTCGTCTGGGCCGTCAATGCGGGCGGCGATGCCCATGTGGACGTGAACGGCATCCACTTCCGCAAGGACCCGCTTGAGGGCCGCGTGGGCCGAGGTGAGGGCGGGGGGGACGCCGGTGCCGCGCGGGCGGCCGGCCGGGGGGGTGTCGGTGGGGTCGCCCTCAGGGCCCGCTCAGCTCCGCTCCGCCGGGGGCAGCCAGGCCCGTCTGTGTCGGCGGGGGTCCGGGATCCGCGTCCCCCCGGCGCCGTCCCGCTTCCCCTGGCCCCGCCGCGGAGGGTCGGTGGGTCTCCCCGCAGGGCTGCGGTGGCCCGGGCAGGCCCGCAGGCGGGGTATCCTCTCCCTCAGCCGCCCGGGCCCGGCGTCGCGGAGGGGGCGGCCGGGGGGCAGCGAGGGCCCACAGGGAGCGCCGGCCCAGCCCCCGCACGGCACTTGTCACCCGCCGGGACCGCGGCCACCCGCGTCCTCACGCCGGGCCCGGCTGGGGGCTGCACCCCCCTCATCCCCGCGGCGGAGCGTGCCCTGGGCCCCGGTGGCGGCGGGATGAGCCCTGCGGGCTTCGGGCTGGTTTTCCCGGCCTCGGGCTGCGGGGTTGTGTAATGCCGGAGGGGAAGTCGCTCCTCGCGGGCTGGAGTGGAATTTCGGCTGGAAAGGCGACGGGAGCGGTCAGGCTGCCAAACCGGCCGCGTGCAGCCGCCTGGCTCCTTTTTTAACATTTTCCACTGAAAGACCCCAGTTTCCACAGCAAGATCTGCCAGTTTGAAGCCCAGCCTGCAGCGTGCTCAGTAAAGTGAGACCATGCTCTGCCTGTTCTCCGCAGCTGAATCGCTCACGGTGCGGGTTGATGCCTGCCACCAGCAGCCTGGTCCCAGCAGGGAGGAGCGCAGGCTGCTCGCTGGAGCCCCGGTGCTGGGGCCGGGCAGGAGGAAGGTGCAGCTGGCTGGTCTGCTCCGCTGCTCTAGTCCTGGCAGGGTGTTCGAGAGCAGGGCAGGGACAGAAGCAGAAGTAGAGGCAGATGGGATATGATCAGCTGCTGTAACTACTGAATCAGTAAAAGCTTCTATCTACCAGTAAGGCCAGGATGGAGAACTAATATTGCACTTGGGTTACCTTTTCCTACTTCTCCTGAAACCGCTCGGGTTGTGCGAATTTTGCATGTTTCTGATAATTGGTGCACCAAAACTTAGTTGATTCACAAATGTATTAAAAGGTAGCTGTGCTGAGCTATTCCTGCTGTCAGTTACAGGTGAGTGGTGGAGTGCAGAGAAGATGAGCTGTCTGCTGACTTTTAAGCCTAACCTTTACCGTTTCTGTGTAGGATAGTGAGGATTGTCCTGTGCTATACAGCTCGGACTGCCGTTGCTTGGCCTGCATGAGTGCCATCCTGAATGGAAAGCTGTTTGGGTACAATGGATACAGAGGAGGTCACATTTAAAATATTAATACAGTTTGTTAGGTGTTTTTCACTGCTGTGGAAGCTGGTGCCCCAGTCACACAAGGTGTCCTGGTCGCTGTAGGTCAGCTTCCCTTCACAGACCTCTCACATGTGTGACTTGGAGGAGAATGTTCTTGTGGACTTGAACAATTTGTTTTTGAGTTGAGGAGAAAAAAGGATCTTTTTCAAGCCCACTGTAACATGCTCTTCTTTTGGGGAAAGCCTGTGGTGTCTCTGAACAGCAGGCTGTTCCAGTAATCCTGCTTCAGCCAGTGGTGCCAGGCACAGTAGAGGAGACTGTACCCCTTTGAGCTCTCAGCTGCCTTTCCCTCAATGACTTTTTATTGCACCATTGTTTCAGTTTACTCTGGACTCCTCTCTGTGTTGACAGGCGTGTAATGGCTACAGCAGAAATATGTGGCTGACTGGGAGGAAATGACCTAGGGATAGCGTTTCTGGGCTGTACTGCCTCTGGGCAAATTAAAACCTTTTTTTGAAGCCTCAGTTCAGATGCTGTGCCCTAAAGGACAAAATGTGCCGATGGCTATTACAGAATAGCCAGGTGCCAAACATAGTTAGGTCGCAGCTTAATGGGTACTGCTCATCTCTCGGTGAGGTACCTCTCAGCGCACCCAGCACGCTGTGAAATCAAGCTCGCTTCCACAGCTATGTCAACAGACCTCTGATACGCAGGTGACGGGTCTTCCTCTCCAGTTACCTTCTTGGCTATTAAAGGACTTTCTTCCTGCAGGGTTTCCTCTAATAGGAGCAGACTTCTGTGGAGTCCTTGGTTCTCTATCACTGTAATCTGTAGCTGTCCAGAAATGTCTGTGTGGGAGGACAGGTTAAACTTTTCACCCTCTGTATTTCTGGTGATTAGAGTCTTCAGCCTTTGCGCCTGGGTTTGAGTGGTAAAGAGAAGCAGAAGATTGCCTGAGTAGCTGTGTGTGAAACAGGAGACTAAGAACTGGCATTAATTTCCTCTCACTCGTTTGCATTGGCTCCGTCTTTGGCAACGTGCACTGGGTTAGTAGTTCCTGCTTTGTCTTGGCCAATGCAGTGTCTGTTCCCATGGAAATGGGGGTGGAAGTGGCAAGTGTCAGCAGAGAACTTTGTCTGGATCACCTTCTCCTGACTGAAGTGCCTGTGGGCAGGTGGTGTCCACAGTCTTCCCTCCTGCCCCTGCTTCGCTGGAGAATTACTTGATTCTGAGCTCCTGAGGCACCCATCAGTTCGCGTTTGTACAGTAACCCTGACACAATAAAATGTCGAGTTGGGGTAAGATCTTTTGAGGGCTGCTGTAGAGGTGGTGAAATAATGACTGAGAAGAGGCAAATTTTAAGATTTCTGTTATTTTCTCAGGTGTTGTCCCATTTGGGAATGTTGTTTGGGCCCTTCTTGGGGGGGGTGTTCAGATGCCTGCAGACAGTGCCCGTTTCAGCTGGGTGGCTGTGAGAACAGTAGCTGATGGAGCTGCTGGTGCTCTTGAGACCTTTGTGTATCTTTCTTGCTTCCTCCTTCCTGTCTTCAAGCTAGCAGGTATTGCGTGGCTGTGGTGAGAAGAAAGGGTTTTGTAAGATGTCTAATGCTTTTTGCCCTTCTGCCATTCCCCAAGCAGGGAGAGTCTCTATAACCTGATGCCATCGACTGCTAAGTTAAAATCAGTTGAATGAATGAGTCGAGTCAGTCCTATGCTGACTGTTTAGATTTTGTACTCGGGGTTTGTAATTTGAAAATGTTGTAAAAATATTCTAGGTGTTTTTCCTCTTTGAAGCAGGAGTCAATGGCCAAGTCCTTTGGCTCTGTGCCCTGTTTGTGAAACAGACTCTTCTTTCTGAAATGGTGCGAGTGAGTTTACTGTGTCTAAGACTGCAGCAGGTCCAGACCTGTTTTTCTACAGGATGCGGGTTCTGGGGCTTTGGCTACCTCTGCCTCTGCTCCAGTAGTGCCTCCTCCTGGTCAGAGCAAAGAGAGGAGACAGCTCTGACAAGGGCGTAAGTGCTAAGGCCACTTAGGGAGTTAAGCGTTTAAAGAGTATATAAAGTGTCTGTTCTATGTGCCTCAGAAATTAACCCTTCCGCTCACTGTTTTGTGCTTGAAACCCAGCTTCTGACTACGGTATGAAGCTGCCAATCTTGCGGTCCAACGCGGAAGATCAGATTCTGTACCAGACCGAGCGTTACAATGAAGAAACCTTTGGCTATGAAGTTCCCATCAAAGAGGAGGGTGACTATGTGCTGGTGTTGAAGTTTGCAGAGGTCTATTTTGCACAGTCTCAGCAGAAGGTAAGTAACAGCTTCATGCTTGTCTCTTTGATGCGAGTTCCCGGCTGAGACTGTGTGTGTTCAGGTTGCCTCTGCTGCTTTGCATGCTGGAGAAAGGAGTGAAGTAAGGCGCTAATGGTTAACTTCGTTCCTAGAGCTCTCATGGGCTCTGAAACTTCGAGCTCTCTTCCACATTCCAGATACACAGTTGGCCTGGAAAATTGCATTACAAAGTATTCAAACAAACATGTGCAACTAAACATAACTAGCACTAGAGTTTTGTGATCTGTTTAGGCTGTACTGGCTTTGAGAAGAAGTGTTTTTGCCTTTTTCCTGAACGCTTGTTCCTGACCTGACAGCATGCTTGTGCTGAAGGAAGTATTGCACAGATTGAATCATAGAAGTGATCTGGATTAAATAACCTACTCAAAACAATTTTTATGAACTTAACAAGACTTAATACTGGTTCAAACTGATCCTGAAAGCACAGAGTTAAATTCAACCCTCTTTATTGCTCTTTAGAGAAGAATAATCCTTACCCGCTTTTGAAATCCCTCATGTACAGACGTGGAAGCAGAAGCACAAAGAACTCAAAGCCCTGTGATAAATTGGGAGAGAAGTGGTGTGTGTTTTAGTCTGGCTTTCCCCTGACTCCATCAGCTTCTTTAGAGCCCTGCTCCTTAAGCACTGTGCTGCCTTCCTGTCAAAGTAGTATTTCAGGGAACAGAACTGGTGGGGCTGGCTTACAGAATGGATGCAAAAAGCAGCCTCAGATTAAACTGAAGGTCTGAAGCATCTTTGGTTCCTCTTCCTTCATGTGGTTCTTCTGGGATTCCCCAGATGCTGAGTGAAGTTTGAGTCATTACGGCCCTGAGGAGGACTTTCACTCTGAACTCACAGATGTGGTTAGCAGTTCAACATTTTACCTTCTTCAAACCCTGTGTACTTCACCAGCTTGTTTCCTCTGCTCTGCTCCAGGCTGTTAGTTAGAAATGGCTTAACTCCCTAGGGAGTGGTGTGCCACAGCCAGCCTGGGGTGGTAGGAGCAGGTCCTCAGTCGGTAGGTGGAAGAAAGTGGTGAAAGAAAAGTATGAATAAACCAGAATAAAACTGTGCTGTCCTCAGTTCTGAACAGCAGACACAGAGGTTATTCTAAAAGTTGAAGGCAGATTTCAGGGTATTTGTGCGCAATGTTAATGCTTCAGTGTCTTTACTTGGCTGCTTTTGGGCTCTGAATCCTTCCCGAGGGAGTGGAGCATGTGTGGTGGGACAGTGGATGGTGCAATGCTTTCTGGTCCTGGGTGCATAACAAGCAGAGACCTTTCCTGTTCTGTTCCCCTTTCAACTGTCATGTGCCGGAATCTGTTCTGACACTGTCATTTCTTCCACCCTGAAGGTATTTGATGTTCGCTTGAATGGCCACGTGGTGGTGAAGGACTTGGACATTTTTGACAGAGTTGGACACAGCACAGCTCATGATGAGATCATTCCCATGAGTATCAAAAAGGGGAAACTGAGTGTCCAGGGAGAGGTTTCCACGTTCACAGGGAAGCTCCACATTGAGTTTGTAAAGGTAAGAAGCTGTGCTGGGCAGAGTCCTGATCTTCCTTTTCCCTTTCTTCCCCAGCCACGTGATGCAGCTGTGTGCTGGGGGAGGAGATGTGGTGGTAGGTGGGGAGAATGTTTCTTGCCTCAAAGCTGCAGCACTAACTTCCTTCTTTGCTTTCTCTAGGGCTACTATGACAATCCGAAAATCTGTGCCCTATACATCCTGCAAGGAACAGTGGAAGGTAAGCATAGTTTTTGAGCCAGGAGGCTCTTCCCCCTTGGACCACAGCCTGTTGCTTCTCAGACCATGAGATCATAGCTCTTGCTGACCCACTTCTGCCAAAACTCAGCAAGTTCCCACAGAGTGCAGTTGCAGAATGAAATAGGTGTGTAGTGTCCTCCTACTCCTCCGAGTGCACAAAGCTGCGTCATTTTTGGAATAAGAAAAATCAATTTGGTTCAGGACTTCCTGCATACGGAATAGAGGAGAAGGGAACATGTCTGGTCAGTCTTAGCTTATAGTTACAGCCATAAGCTGTAGATAAATTCCCTCTGGCCTTGGATGTCAGCAGCAGCCCTGCAGACAAGTAATTTAGAGATATTTTAGCTAGTACTTAAGCGTTTCTTACCTGGAGCTTTGTTTTGCCTTCTCAGCTCGAGGACAAGGCAGTGTTTTTTCCCAGATATCAGTTCCTCTGGATAGCAGTGGGGAGTGCTAGTAAAGTCCTTGCTCTTTCATCACCCTCTTTGTAAGTCTGTGCTGGAGTTGGAGCCCGTCTAGCTCCTGAACAGGGGATGCTCTGACCGAAGCGTCAGTTTGCTTTACTATTGGTCAGGGATTGCCAAGTGTTGCTGAAGATCTGGTGCATAACCTTGTGGCCGGGTGGCACCTTGCTGTGCAGGGACCTGCAATTCAGGCTCCAGACTCAGAGGACTGGATCTGAGGGGAGTTGGATCATGCTGCTCTGATAGGTTTGGGGTTGAGGGGTGCAGTGATGTTAGGTAGGACCATTTGTGGAAAGGGTTGTTCCCCTTCCTGTTTGCACCTGTATCTGGTGGTCCTGCAGGCAGCAGGTGCTTGTTCTTGACTAGATCTCACTGAGCAGCTGCGGTATCTGGCTGCGTACGCTGTAAACGTGCTTTTGTGCTGTAACTTCTCCTGTGTGACAAGTAGATGGGGTGGATGGATGTCGTTTTCTTTGCAGACTGGGTCTTTAGATGCTCTTGCATCATGGAGGGAAGAAATAGTGGTGTGAGCCTCTGTGAGGGAGGATGTTCCTATTTCCTGGGGTGCTCTGGCCATGGTGTTGATGTGGTGTTGGGTGCCCTCTTGCCGGTGTGCATGCTGGATCGGGGAGAGGGGAGTGGAGGGACTTGGGTGATTTCCCAGGTTACATCCTGCCTCCTTGCAACCTTTTGTCTTGTCCAACAGATGTTCCAAAGTTGCAGCCGCACCCGGGTCTGGAGAAAAAAGAGGAAGATGATGATGAAGATGAATATGATGATGGCTCCAGTGTTAAAAAGCAAGCAAATAAGAACCGGGTTCAGTCAGGCCCACGCACACCAAACCCCTATGCCTCGGACAACAGCAGCCTCATGTTTCCTATATTAGTGGCCTTTGGTGTCTTCATTCCTACCCTCTTCTGCCTCTGCCGATTGTGAGAGCAAGCCCCACAGAGCATCAGCCAAGGGGCTGGGAGGGAAGGAGTTGGACCAAACACGGTTGCTTTCAATTTCTCCATATTGTTCATAATTTAAGGAAAAAAAAAAAAAGGAAAAAAAAAAAAAAGAAAAGATGATTCATTTGGAACGAATAGCAGGTCCAGGTAAGAGGGAGCTTACCTTCCCCCTGCCAGCAAGCAGCGAGGCCCTTGCCTTCCCCTTCGCACCATGTGCAGCCTCGATCCTCCCTGGGGCATCCAAGAGTAAACTGAGTCCTGGCTGTCTGTGTATTGGGCTGTTGGAAGCTGATGCTAGCAGTCCTGGGCCATGTCCCACACTGAGAGAAAGCCATGTGCTGCAAGATCTCTGCCTTTGCTGGGTGCAATACGGTTCCTTAAGCAGGGAAGCAGCTCTTAAAACCAGGCCTGGGTACACGTTTTGTCTGGGAGCGTGGAAGTGTTGTGGTGCCGTTGGGTGACTGACGACTATGGAGGATGGAGCCTGGCTCAGCATCTCCCCGAATGTGTGCAACACGATGTATGGTACTCGCCTGCATAAAGATACCAAGACTCCAGCTAGCCACTCAGCCTCTGTGGAGATGTTCCCCTCCTAAGAGTGCAAGCTGCGCCAGGAGCAGAGGGATTTATCTGGCCTGATTTGCTGCACCAGTTGGGAGAGACTTTCCTAGTTTGACAATTGTAATGTTAGATCCATTGCAGAGGGATTCTGCTGTAGCCTGCGAGAGGCTGACGTTGTTAGCGTCTGATCAGATGCACTTGTTTTCTGTATTGATTATGGCTTTTATTTCCTCTAATATCCTTTTATTTTCAAAGGTTTAATTTTAAGCCCAGTTCCTTGTTTTGCCCTTTCTAGCAAGTGACCTCTCCTTTGGAAGAAGCTGAGAATCTGATGACCTAAAGAGAAGGTTCTGGACTTGTTCCTTGGCCTTCTTAACGGTTAGCTCCCCTCCCTGCCCCATGACTGTGACTGTGAACAACGTGTGCTGTAGGACAGAGCGGAGCAACCTCGCGGATGCTCCCTGTGAGCACTCATTCCCTGTCCCTGCAAGCGGTGAGAAGTGCAGTGGAGTTGGTTAGTGTCTTCAGTTAGCTCGGCCTTTTGCATATTGAGGCACTGTGGTGAAGGGGCAGATGTCCAACATTTCAGTACTGTAGAGCAAGGTGGTTTGTTGCCCTCCAGAGATCTGGAAGTGAGCAGAACACTGGAGACAAGGTCACCTGCTTCCCCCGGGGATATTTCTGCAAGAGGCTTCTATTTCCACATGCAGAGCCTGTGCCTGCCTGACAGAGGCTGAGCAGAGCGAAAGCGCTTGCTACGCCTGCTGATCCAGAGCTGCAGGCCACGAGGAGCTGCCTTCCCACAGTCTTGGCCTCCAACATGTTGAGCGCTTCTGGCTGGCGGGAGGGAGATGTTCTGTGTGCTGGAGCAGGATCTGGCCCAGGCATGGTTGGGTCCTTGTGGGTCAGCTTTGATCCTGGTGAGCTCTGGGCTCACAGAACACTTTACCTCGTGCTATCTCTGTTGTTCTCAGAAGCGCTGTCTCTTTACTTGGAGCAGCTGCGCTGAGCAGGGTCCTCCTTGCTGCTGCTCCTCCCTGGGCCTGAGTTTTCCTAGTGGTTGTTCTTGGGTTTGATCCCCTGCAGTGGCTCAGCCTTTCTTTGAGCTGAGAAGGGTCAGCAGAATTCCCTAGTTTCTGGAAAGGAAACTGGAGGAGCAGCCTTTCTGCTCTGCTGGGCTCAAGCAGCTGAAGCCTTCTCTTCCTCCTAACCCTCAAGCTGTGATATGAGCTGTCAGCTCACGGGCTCCAGAGTGCCAGCTGGGGGAGATGTCAAAGCACTGCTCTGCGCAGCAATGGCACTGAACCTTGCCTTTCTGATCACATACATCACTGCTATAGGCCTGACCCTAATTCTGTGTCTGTGAGCTAAAAAGCAAGCAGTAGGACCTTAATTACCTTCTCTCCAATTGTGCAAGTGGTAACAGCCAGTTTGGGAGAATCAAGAGGGTCCTGCCACACCGGAAGGAGAAGACAGGCTTTAGAGAGAGCTGATCTTAAGAACAAACCTTAGGATGAAAAGGCGGTAAGCTTGAAGTTGTCTGCTTCATCTTCTAGCTGCTGTTAAAATCCTAGTACTTATAAAACTCTTATAAAATATGAGCTCTGTTTTATTTGGTGACGGTGCCTGCAGAGATTCTCCAGCGTTTTGGGGATTGCTGTAACCGGAGCACAGAGACATTTAGATCTTTATCAGTTTTGAGAAGCATGAACTGCGCTGATTTGTTAAGCAAAGAACCTGGGCTTGAAAGCAAGCTTCTCTGTAAGGAGCTGTTCTCCTCCAGGCCTTTTAGGTTGCATTTTATTTGAGGATCCTTGGAGCAAGGAATCACTCAGCTTCTTGTGGCTCATCCAGTAATCTCTGTACCTTGCCTAGCGTGAGAAAAGGGGTGTGCAAAAGTGGGAGACAAGTCTTCTAGGATAGTTTATCCCTGCCTCTCCTGGCAGCCAGGGCACCCATTTGGTGCCATCAGCTGCCCTAGGGCAAGGGTGTGCAGGGTGTGATCTGTTGTGTTCCAGTTGCTCGGTTCAAATGAATTTGTCTTATTTGAATAAGAATAGGGAGGAGGAATAGTTCATCCTTCATGGCTTCAATTTAGTTGTTTTGGCTCTGGTTTTATCCACTTTTGTCACTACAAAGCTGGTGTCTGGGTGGTCGGAGGGTTCCTTACCGCGTGTTATGGTGCTATGAGCAGTTTTCCTTGTTGGTCCATCCCCTCCTGACAGGTTTGCCTCGGAAGGATCCTTCAAAGAAAGCGTGTGGGAACACAGGAGGATGGTAGGGGATAACCAGTCAGCACCTTGCCATACTCAGGCTGGTTCCCCTTGTCATCTCTGGCACCTGCAAGCCAGTCAGATGGGTATAATGAGGTACCTGGTCCTGACCAGGGAAAGAAAAAGTTTGGGTTGGCTGTAGCTTTCCAGCGTGGGTGTTTGAGGGAATGTCCAAGACGTTGTTTAACTGAGACTGGTTAGAGACAAGCCTGTTTGTGCTTTGTTGCCTCCAGCCAGCAGCAGGCACATGAAGTGTGTGTCCCTGTGCAGCAGTGTGGGGAGGTGGGTCAGAACAGACCCTGACCTGATTCGTGGAGCAGTTGTGTAGAGAGGGGCAGATAAGGCAATTTTAATAAAACTTCCACTTAATAAAGGGGAGACAACACCATCGATCTTGTTTTGGGCCTGAATCCAGCTTCAGGATAGTGTTTCCAAAGCTATTTTAACTACCCCCTCATCAGCTCCTCCTTTTGTATGTTTAAGCCAGGCCATTTTCCCCTCTGTGTGTGTGACTAAAACAACAGCTCTGACCCTCTTGAGTATCCCAGGTGGCAGTGAGCAGAAAGCCAAATGAATTCCTGTCTCTTTTTGGTGCCTTTGTCTCAGGCTTTGAATAAAAGTCTATTTGAAAAAGCTTCTTTTTTCTTTAAGGAGCTTCTGAATTTTTTTTCTTTTTCCCCAAGGGACAGGCATTCCCTGCCCTTGTGATCAACTGGGGACTGTCTCACTGTCCCTGAATGCCAGTTCTGGAGGTCACAGATGAAGCAGAGAACTGTGAGCGAGTATCTTTGGTTCCAGCCCTTGAGGTCAATGGAAAAGAAGCCTAGCAGAGGATAGAAGAACTGGAAGAGCTCCTTCAGGTCTGGTCTCCCCCAGAAATCTCCTGAAGGCAGGATGGAGAACTTGCAGGCAGTCTGGTGTCTGTGTGTCTCTGCAGTTCAGAGCCGAGTGAGTCACGGCTGGGTCCTGGTTGTCGTATGGTGCTTACAGCTTCTGAGTGCAGAGTGTGGTTTGGGGGGTCCTGCCCCCCAAACTCGCTCACCGAGGGTTTGCCCTGCACTGTTTGGGTCTGAACAGGGAGCAGAGACCCGTGCTTTGTCCCTTGGCCTTTCTTTAGGTTGAAACGGGATTGCAACAGCCAGGGAAATGTCTTGATATGGGAAGTCTGGGCTGAACAGGCCTGTCTTTGATGGAAAACAGCAGGAGGAGGGAGAGGACCAGCAGAGCAGCTTCAGCCCTTGATGTAAGACAGATTCTGAGCAGCTGTGTAGTACCAAGTGTTTCAGGCTCTGTTTGGTGCTCAAATGTGGGAGAGATCTGTCTGCTTCTTGCACTTATGTGACGAGGAGGGAAATATCCTTGCTGAGAATCCAAGGGAAATGGGAGCTGGGCCAGCACTGAGCTAATTTACCTACTGGCGCTTCTGCATCTCCACAACAAATGCCAAAGTCTAATACAATTCAAGGATGCTTTTTTTAACGTCAGCCTGGTTCCACCAGTCCGTCTTCACTGGCTAGTCCCAAATAGGCTCAGACAAGTATTCTCAATGGCACAAAGACAACATCTGGCTGGAGCTGTGAAGGCTCAGAAACGTGATTACACGGGTATGCCTCCTGTGCTGCACCCCTGCTTCGTGTGCTGCCCGACGGGGCTGGGGCATGTGTGTTTCTCCTTGGATCTGAACGGTTTTGTCCCAGGAGTATAGTAGCAACCGCATTGAAATGGTGCTGGGGTGGACAGGAGAGGTGAAAGCAGGTCCATGTCTTCCGGGACTCTGGCTTGCTCAGAGTTTATTGCTGTATATTAAATACTATTTTTGGAGTTTAGGGGGGAAGATGTGGGAGGGGGAGGGATGTGGCGGCGCAGTCCCTAGGCTGATCAGTGGGATGCTACTGCAGGTTATTGACAGGTTGTGATTTTTTTTTTCTCCAGAAGTGCTTTATTTAAAAAAAAAAAAAAGGAAAAAAATAATCAACAAAATGGAAGTCCTTTCCTTCCTCCTAGAAACAGTGCTGGCTGATCAGAAAATGTGAATAATCTTGCAAACATCAAAGGTCTCTGCTAAAGAGTTTATGTGATGGAGATTTCAAGGCAAGGGGCAAAGTACGCCTTGAACCAGTTTTACCTGGGGAGAGTATGAATCTAGGAAATGCGGGATCTCTGCCCTGGCGTTGTTCCCAGCCATGTGTCGTGGGGATGTGCTACCACAGCTGTCCTGTCACACTATAACAGCTATAGGGCACTGGAGTGAAGCAGTGTCTGGAAACCTGCTGGCAAGTGGGGGCTTGAATTTTTCATGGTTTCTACGGGGGCTTTGCGTGTTCAGGGCTTTCCTGCTTGAGAAACAGCCAGGTTGGCAAAGCAGCCCCGGAGAACGTGAGAGCAGAGGCAGGATTTGTGCTTTGTGCCAGGAGGCAGTAGCCAGGACTGTGAGGTGCTGGGCAGGTGACAGTGATGTTTGGGTCCCATCGGTGTAGCAGCTTTTAGCGTTGGCGGATGGTCCCACTGCTCCGTAGTGCCCAGCTGCGTAGGCTGGGACTCGTGGAAGTGACCCGTGCTGTTGACATTAAGAACACGTCACAAACTACTTTGAAGCTGCAGGTCTAAGTTGTCTGTAAAGGCTAAAGCAGTGTGGGGAGAGATCTCCATCTGTACTTGTCACCAGTACAAAAGGTTTTTAAGGAGGATTTTTTATTTTACTGTCCATTGCTTTGTGTTATAACAACTTGCAGTGACATTTTTTTAGTTTGTTTTGCAGCAAGCTTGGGCCCTGGGTGAAAAGCACAGATGTCTATTTCTGATTGCATTAGCTTTGCAGGGACTAGTTTGGGGGAAAAGACGGGTGTGGGGGTGGGTTATTTTATTTTTGGTACATGGTAGCGGTTTTATTTTTTAATTTCCCCAGGATGTTTGGTTGAGGGAATGTTCTGAAATCTACTGTCTGGCAGTTTTAACCAGCAGTGTGTTAAAGGAAAATAAACAAAATTATATTGTCACTTGGATGAGGTGGTCCCTCTTTTCTAACGGTGGGGATGGGGGAGCCCCCTCTGCTTTACCGCTCGTGGTGCGGGAGGCCGGGACTGACTGCACTGCGGAGGGGACTGCAGGCTGCTGCCGAGATGCAGTTTGACATCCCACCACTGCTGCAGCCCGGAGCCTCTCCCTGCCGCTGCCTGCCTCTGGTACAGCTCTGGTGCTCTCTTGCCAGTTGTTTTGGGTGATTAAGTGCAAGTTGAACAGTACAACATCCTCTTAGAAGTGCTGATGTGGACCTCGTTGCTTCCTGCTCAGATCAGGAACACCAGAGATGTAATCTACCTTCTGGGGTTTTTCAAGCTGCCCTGACTTCAGCTTGAAACTGCGTCAGAGGCAGTCGGAAGGGGCTGTAGCTGGAGCAGAGAGAAAGTGGCACCTTCCTCCTCTGAGTGCCTGCTCTCAGGGGACAAGGGACCCCGGCCCCGTGCAGAGCAGCCGCTCGTCTGGATAGCCTGGGTCTTTGGTCTGTCCTTCCTGGGGTGCAGGATGGAGGGACCAGACCCGATGCAGCGAGGATTTGGGAGCAGTGGCGTGGGCAGGCTTGTTTGAAATAGCATTTGGTTGGCAGTAGCAGGCGTGTGCTGCTTACAAGCAGCAGCAAATGTCACTAACCACTGCTCTAAATCTGTTTCCAGTCATCTTGAGCATGTTGATTGTTGGCTGGAGTCTGAAAAGAGGACGCAGATGTTTCTTGTTCTTGCCCCAGTTCCCTGAAGGGCTGGAGGTGACTCTTAGCAGCTTTTAAGTACTTACTGCAGGCTGGTGGGCTGCCCTTCTTTTGGGAAGAAATGCATCCTTTCCTTGGTGCGATGCTCCCGTGAGTGACGCCAGGTGAGACCTCCCCAGTCCCTCCCTCTGGCCTCAGGAGGCTTGACTGACATCTGCCACTGTCCCTCCGATGCGCGCTCACGGGGGGCCCGGGTGGGGGTGACAGTGGCGTGGCTGTGAGGCTGGCTGACCCGGGGAGAGCGTGGCAGGGCACAGGCGCTGCCTCGGTGGCCCTCCTCGGGGCGCACGGTCCTGTCACTGTCCCTGCCCGGGTCTGGCTCCCAGCTCCCGGGGACAGCACCTGGGGTGTCCCCGGGCCAGGGCAGCAGTGGGGGCTGCGCTCCATGGCATCTCCTTGCTGACACCATGCCGGCTCACGGCTGCTTCCTGAAAAGCGCTTGCCACCATTCCCTAAAAAGACGAGGGCTCTCTGGGGGACACCCGCTCTCTGTAATTACCTGCTGCGCTGCGGGATTCAGCAGACCGTGATTTAATTAACGGGAGACCCAGGTGCCCGCGCTGTGCAGCGAGGGGGTGATCTCCCGGCTTCCCGGGTGGCACAGCAGGAGCGGGGTGCGGGCTGGTGGCTCGCAGGGCCGCGGGGTGCTGCTCGGGTGGGGTGTGGGTGGGTTTGTTGGGGTTTTGTGTTTCTTTTCCTCAGGTAACTCCCAGCTTTTCCAGCCGGCCTGTCCCGCTGCCATCCGCCCGCTGTGTGTAGCCCCGGGAGGGAGGTGCTGCCGCCCCGGGCCGAGGACGCCCGCGAGGTGGGTGCTCGGTGCCGGGGCTCTGCGAGCGGCGGGTCGCGACGCGGCTCCCGGGTCCCCCCTCCGGCCGCGCACGCGGCGGGCCCTGCTTAGCTTCGGGCCCCCTCTCGTTGCTAGGCAGCGCCCGCGCCCTCTGACCCGCGCGGCCCCGCCCCTCGCTCCCATAGCTACCGAGGGAGGCGGCGGCCATCTTGGCGGCGGCGGGGCGATGAGCGGCTCGAAGGCGAGGGCGGCGGCGGCGGCGGGGCCGGAGAAGAAGCCGCCGCCAGGCACCGGGGGGGCGCTCAGCCGCCTGCGGGGACGGCGCGGCTCGGCCGACGCGGCGCCGCGGCCGCCGTGGACCGAGTCCGAGCTGCTGGCGCTGGAGACCGTCCGGCCCGAGCACGTCCTGGGGCTGTGCCGGGTGACGGAGAGTGAGTGCGGGCCGGGGAGCGCGGGCGCCGGGCCCGGGGAGGGGGCTCCTCGGGCCGGCAGCGCTCGGCCGGGGTCCGGCTGGCCCCGCGGGTCCCGGGCGGACACCGCCCCGCGCTGCTCCGTAACCCCCCGTTCGGCCGCGGCGGGGGGGCTGCGCAGCCGGGGTCGCGGGGCCGGGCTGGTCCCTGCCCCTGGGGCGGAGGAGAGGGCGGCGGGGGCGGCGGAGCTTGAGCCACCCGGATCAGTGCTGGCGCTGGAGGCGGTTGAGGAGTGTGCGCGTTGGCCGGCGCTGGCTGCAGCAGCGCGGTGTGCTTCTGCATTCAGCTTTGTTACAACTTCCAGAAAGTTTGGGGTTTTGGCGGGATTTGGGGTTTTTTGCTTCCTTTTTTTTTTTTTTTTCGTTGGTTAGTTGGTTTTCCTCTGGGCTACTGATCTCTGCTTTTCTGTCCCGATCCCTTCCCTTTCTTGCTCTGCTACCTGGCACCTAGCGTGCCTTTGTTTCTTCTGGCCTCGGTTTTGTCCTGCTTTCCTGAAGCTTCTGCAAAACAACTTGCAGTATGTATCTTAACGGGCTGGGGCTAGCTAAAAAAGAAATCCCTTTGATAATTGCTCAAAGATCTTTTGAAATGCTTTATATTTGGTTTGTGTCTTTTTTTTTTTAATGCTACGTGTTTTCTTTCTGTTATAGATTATTTATGCAAACCTGAGGACAACATTTACAACATTGATTTCACCAGGTTTAAGATCCGGGACCTTGAAACTGGAACAGTGTTGTTTGAAATTGCAAAGCCATCTGCTTCAGGTATGGCATGCTAACATTGCAGGGAGGCTGGAGAGACTCGGGGAGCTGAGTTGCATTGCAGGACCCATGCAAACCAAGCAGAAAGGTCCTTCGATACGGCCTGGTGACTAAATTCCTCTCCTTTAAGCACAGGACTGAGTTTACCTCTGCTCAGAAACTTGTCATAAAAACGTGAAGTCATTATCGTGAGATGAGGGAGTGCTATCATCTGCAAATCTTCTCTTGTTGGCTGGCTATGGTGCAGTTTCTTTCATGTGCTTTGGCAATTGTGAGAGGGGATATCCTGTGAGGTTGAGGGTGGTTTCAGCTCTGCAGCCACCAAGCCCGCGGCAACTGTCATAGCAGATCTTTTATTTATTACTTAGTGCCAGTATGAGTCTCAGACCAATTATTAAACACCTTTACAT
Organism: Phoenicopterus ruber ruber; assembly: GCA_009819775.1. Taxonomy (NCBI): domain Eukaryota; kingdom Metazoa; phylum Chordata; class Aves; order Phoenicopteriformes; family Phoenicopteridae; genus Phoenicopterus; species Phoenicopterus ruber. The sequence goes on along the minus strand of CM020231.1, from coordinate 12,496,234 downwards.
TCAGCGCCTAAGTAATAGCCAGCTTGTCCTTGTACACGCGCTAGCCAGTATTACCTTACGTGTACACTCTTAGCAGAATAACTCTGAGCTGGTGTGTTTTCTAGAGCAAGATGACGAGGATGAAGATGACAACAGTGAACTGGACGCTAGTGCAGGCCGCTTTGTTCGTTACCAGTTCACCCCAGCATTTCTCCGTCTTCGGACTGTTGGTGCAACGTGAGTATGAGTTCATAGAAAGAAGGGAGAATTGGATGTTTACAAACTGTCACAGTTTATAACAAAATTGAGTCAAAGACTAGAGAGAACCCATCTTACACTACAAAGTCTGTCTTTCTGGAATGATCTGTTGGATTCTTGTGTAGCCTGAGATCCGAGGCTCTGTTCTTCCCAAAAGGAAGAGAGGTATGTTGTCTTAGCTGTTTTTTTCCTACTTTTTCATACAGAGTGGAATTCACAGTGGGAGAAAAGCCAGTGTCAAACTTTCGAATGATTGAGAGACATTACTTCCGAGATCGCTTGCTGAAGAACTTTGACTTTGATTTTGGCTTCTGCATCCCCAGTAGCAGGAACACATGTGAACACATCTATGAATTCCCTCAGCTCTCGGAAGACCTTAGTAAGTACCTGCTTTCCCACACTGAGTTGTGTTTTGTTTGCGTGTGTGCATATGCTCATTTTCTTCCTCTTTCTACTTGTAAAAGAAGTTGTGACTGGGATGGGGGGGGACAGGAAAAAATAGATACAGGTTCCTGGTTTAAGCTGGGTGTGATCTTGACTGAATTACAGATTTGTGCTGCAAAATCTCCTTCTTTGAAAATGAAAGCCTAAGACAACCTGTGTTGTCAAGTCACAGACTGCAAGAACTGATCAGAGTCACAGGGCTGACATGCCTGATGCCTAACAGTGTAGCCCAGAAGATAACAAAACCCTGAAAAAGGATTCTCTTGGTAGCTGCGCATCTGTTTTCAGCACTTGCTTGTTAGGGCTTGAGCCTCCTGCTTTGGAACAGAACTGGCTGTTCTCCGAGAGGTGTGTTTTTGAGCCTACCAAGATCTCTGCAAATATACGTTGCGCAGGGTATGTTTGACCTCAGGGGGTGGATAGAGCAGGAGCACGTGGGCCCTTCTGTGGCCGCGTAGGTGCGGGAGGAGGCGCAGAGTTTGTACCCCGCCTGTGTACGTGTGGGGAGTGCCACCGCTTTTTCGTTTGCAGATTGCAACCTCTTTGCTTACAGACGTGGTTGCTGCTCTGCTCTAGTGGTGGCTCTGACAGCTTCTAAGGTTGTCTTGTGTGAGATTACTCCATCCTCCTTTGTTTGCTTTTGATGGCACTTGTCCTGTGAATAGGAAGAATAGGAAGGGGCAGGCCAGAGCTGCCAAAGCGTGCTCAGCAGAGCAGTTTGCTTCTCTTACTTGGGTTGGGCAGAGCATCAGCCTGGTAAATCCAGCGGAGTGGCAGAGTCCTTTTTACTCTGACTTTGTGCTGCTCAGTGGAGTGTGGCAGGCTTTTGAATGTAATTGAGCTTTCTCTTTCACAGTCCGTCTGATGGTTGAAAATCCATACGAGACCCGCTCTGACAGCTTTTACTTTGTGGACAACAAGTTGATTATGCACAACAAGGCCGACTATGCTTACAATGGAGGACAGTGATCAGTCTTTGTCCACTGGATGCTGTGATGCCGTTAACCGTTCCAGATGTCCAGGAGTGGACTGGAGTTGCTGTCTCGTGCAACAAGGTTTCTTGCCAAACCTTTTCTCCTTGCATGAGGCTGAAAACATGAAGCAAAGACGACGGCTCCTGAAAGTAAAGGAAATCTCCCTGCAACACTTTTCTATCCGACACTCAATGTATCCTGCCTCTCATTCTCTATTTCTGGTTACCTTCTGGTACCTTGGTTAGGTCATGGATCAGAGGCACTCTTAAGAAACTATTGCTGTTACAGTCTTTGTAGTTAGATTGCACTTCTAGTGCTTCTGATGTTTCACCTTTTGGGTGACCATCCTCTTTCAAGAGGTCAGATTGTTTGGGTAAGCTATTTCTTAGCAGGAAAATTTTCCCCCTTCAAGTAGCCAGTGACACCTGAAGAGCAGATCTCTTCTTCGGTTGGATAGATCATCTCTTTAGTGCACAGTGGTTTAGTTTGTAGCATGGCTGAGATTGCTTTTTAGGGTGCATCCCAATATTCTCCAGTGGGAAGGATAAAATAAGAGACTAATTCAGCTTCTAAGCAGTGCAGGAATCTTCCTTCTGCCTACAGGGACCTGAGCTGCCCCTGAGAACAGTTTAATCTGTGTCTTGCCAGAGATTTCACTAGAGATATGAGATAGGGGGAAAAAAAGGGGCTTTATCCAGGTTGGTCATTGAGTCAGTCTGATAGCATTTCTATTTGAGCTCTTGTGAGCAAATTGTTGCATTTTGGAGCTCAGGGGTCAACCTTAGAGCTGAAGTTAATCTCACCATGTTTACCATTTCTCCTGCTTCCCTTTGTGTAGGAATTTTGGCTCTTGCTACAGAATGTATTGCTTTTTGGATCGACAGCACATTGTCAGTCTCGCTGGGGTGGAGGGGAGGTGTCAGCCTAGTGGGGCTTAGAGGAAAAAGGGAGAATGTGGAAAATCACTTGAAAAATGTGTAGGAAGCAGAGCTTCCTAGACTTCAATCTCTCTCTATACTTTTAAACCTGAATGGTCTGTCAGAGGTGCTGGAAGGAGAGACAGTGGTGCTACCAGCTCATTTGCTTTGTTTCAGTTGAGGTATTAGTAGCTAAAAGCTTCCCAGGTCAAATCACTCAGTGTTATGGACGGAGATTCTTACAGAGTGAAAATTTGCATGGCTCTCTTTTCAATTGAGCTCTCATTGCTGCTTTGCCTACTTAGCTGCTTATTTATGGTTTAGGAAGTTCTTCTGCCAAGTTAGATACCGCCAGACCAGAGGGTGTATTTCACAGCTGTGTTTGGGATCTGGCGATAAGAAATAGCATTGTGCAGTGGGAAGAGGAGACCCATGTCTTCCCAGCAGCCATGCTGAGGCCCAGTTTCTGACCATGCAAAATCTCAGCTAACAAAACCCTTTTCTGCCTATTTTGCTGGCTCTCAAGACTGGTATTTTTCCTGTCCCCTCGCTGGGCTGGTCAGTTGTGTCTCTTGTACATGGGAGTTAGGTTGCATCTAGACTAGAGACGTTTGCTAGTATTAGTTCCACTGGTTCCTCGAGACAGTTGAAACCTAACTCCTTGGTGGATACAGTTGGTTACCTGTTGTGTTAAGTAAGATTCAGCATAGTTTGTTTTAGCAGGATTAAGTGCAGTGGGCGTCACAGCCTGGAGCCTGTTAATGTGTAGACAGCAATAGGAAACCACCTTTACCTCGCAGATTAATGACGTTAACTTTGGCGTAGAAGATCAGCTGGCGTCAGGGTAAGCAGTGAGAGTATGTGGAGTGGCAGCCATGAAAGAATCTCCAGCTCTTGGGAAGATATTTAATTATGATTAACCACAACAAATGACCTGTTCTGGGTGGAGCATTAATCATGAGCAACCACAACAAATGGCTTGGGAATGCAGAGGGGCAAGGTCTGCGTGCTTGAAAGATGGAGAACAGTTCTGCTACCATCGATCCCCTCCAGCATCTCCAAAGGCACTTAGGCAATCTTGTTTAGTTATTTCAGAATTAGTTGAAGCTGCCCGTAAGGTGGAGCTTGAGATGCTTCTTGCAGTGATTGACTTCAGAAGGCCTTGTGCCGTGCTGGTGAGGTGGGAAACATTTGTTTTGATGGAAGACTGGGTAGTTACTTGTGACAATGCAGAACTGCCTGGAAGTGTGTTTTTCATCCTGAAGTGTTCTGAGATGCTCAGGATAGTGTCTGAAGGGCCTGCTAATTATTCCCTGGGAAATTTTAGCATATTGAGCTGAATTTGTATGTAGTATAAATCCAGGTGCCTTTAAATGTTACTTTTATCTCATTTTCTGTATGAAGCAACCTCTTGCTTTTCTTATGGGTGTGATGATTCCCATCTGTTTTCTATGTTGCTGCGTAAAGGTTCTTAAAAGGAAGATGGACTGTTGCCAGAGCGAGCAGCAGAAATTACTGTATGGGCAAATACCAACTTGTGTGAGCCGTTTGTAGAAGTCAGCATGCGGCTCTGCACAGTCGGGGTGTTTGTAGGGGTGTGGGTGCCATCTAGCCGCTGCTTTGCAGAATGCGACTGAGAGCAGGGGAGCACCCTGCCAAATGTAAATGAGGCGTTTGATGCTTATAGGAAAGTGGATTCCTGTCTTTAGTCGTTGCCTCTGCCAGTAGTGATGAGAAAAAAGCATTGAAGCAGTTGCTTTCCCATCGGTGAATGTATCAGCTATTCAGCAATAAAAAAAAGGAAAACTGGAGGAGAATTGGAAGACTTGCAGGCAGCACTAGCACCCCTCAGTTTCTAGCTGAATTTGTTTGCTTTGCCAAATTAGAAGGGCTTTGCCCAGAAAGCATGCTGCATAAAAAAAAGAAGTCCCTACAAGAGGGCAACCCAGCACTGAAAAAGTTGATTGTAATTCGAAAAGTCAGGGATTTCCAAACTCCTGTTCCCACTTTGGCCGCTTCCCTAAGGTTCCTTTTCTCTTAGATGCTTTATAGAAAGTGTCTTCTCTTTGTGGCAGGTATGATGTCTTTGGTAAACATGGTTTAACAGTGCATCTTCCTTCTGGATTGTGTGCTCTGATGCTTTAATGATGGGTCAAAGCTACTCATGCCAGTGAGCTAGGAAGAAATTCCAATGGGATCTCATCCTTGTCGGGTGGATGGTCTGTCCTAGCCAGGTGCTGAACACCAGGGAGATCCTTTCAGTGTCAGTTAAAGTTTGAGCAGGGGAAAAGGTATCTGTGCAGACAGCTTCTCTCAGGTCGTGTGCGGAGTTGGAAAGAGAAAAGAGTTGGGATCATACTGTGTTGTGCTATAACAAAAAAAGGGACCAAACCCACAAACTCATGCTAAATCTTTCCAGTATTTGTCCTCTTAGGACCAGGACCTCTTTTTCACATTTTTTGAGGCGAGTGCTTTGGATCCATGCCAGCAAGCTTCCTGGACAGCTATTTTCATGATTGACTGAGGAATACATATTGCACCTTATGAAGGAAGGTCATCTCTTGTTGCATGGACTGGGTACTGCTGTCTCTATCCGCCATTTTTGGTAGGAAGTGTCTTCCTTTGTGTGTTTTCCTTAGGATTTTCAATGTCTTTTGCTGCAGAGAAGCAGCAGCAGCCTCCACTCTGGTGCTTGAGGATGTTTATTCTACTTATCCGAGGGTTCGGGAAGAACAAAACAAGTGTTTAGAAGGCAGAAATGAACGAGGAAGGTGGTGATGGTGAAGCAGTAAGGTCCAAACGTCGTAACTCCACTTCTCAGCTCTGTGTTTTGTTACATCCTCTTCAGCTGTTTCCCAGTGTTTACCTTCTGCCCTGCTGTCCTGTCCCATCGAGCCTTGTGCTGCCCCAGAGCGTGGCCCGCTATCGGGTGTTCTCCTCGGACTCGAATGCTGTCGTCTCCCGTTGGCTTTATGATGAGGACGAAGCTAAGGGACGGCTGCCTGGCGGAGTCAGCGCCTCCTCCTCTGCAGCAAAGGCAAAAACGAACACCAGCAAACGCCATCTCTGTCTGCCTGGATCTCAGTGCTGTTACAGGACATGTATTTGTATCCCTCACAGTGTGGCCTTTGGGCTGCTGGCGTGCCGGCCTCCTCCGCGCTGACCCCTTTGGGCGCTCCTCCTGGGAGCGGGCTGCAGCCGCAGGGCTGGGGCAGCCGTGCTGGCGCTGCCCCTTCCGTCCCGGCGAGTTCTCTGGGTCCGAGCACGGTGCCGGCGGCCCCCCTGCCCCCCGCGGCGCGGCGTCCGGGTGACGATGTATTTGTATAAACGTTATTTTGTCACCAGCAATAGTAATAAAGAAACTTCCCATTTTCGCACAGGCCGTGCCCAGTTTGGGGGGCGGGACCGGGCCGGGGGGCGGGGCCGGAGGGCTGCGGGGGCGGGGCCGGAGCAGGGGGCGGAGGTGGAGGGGCTGCGCCGCGCGGGGGCGCTGCTCGCGCGGCTCGCGCGTGCGCCGTTTCCCTGCTCCTCGCGCTCCCCTGAGGCGACGGGAGGCGGGCATGGCGGCGGCGGCGGCGTTCCTGGCCCGCAGCGGCGGGGCGCCCAGGGGTAAGGGCACCGGGCCCGGCCTCGCTTCGCCGCGGCTGCTCGGGGGGCTGCGGGGCAGGCGAGAGGGGGGGGGAAGGGGCCGCGGCCTGCGCGGGAGGCCGCGCCCCGGTGCCCTTCAGGGCCTGAGGCGGGTCCCCTCAGCCGCGGCGGGGCGGTGCCGCCCTTCAGCTGAGCCCCCGGCCCGCTGTGTCCTGGCTGCGGTCCCGGATCCCGCGGCCCCGGTGCCAGGGGAAAAGTGTCCCTCCAGGAAGGCCCCCAGCCGCGTTGCACGAGTCCCACCTGGGGCCAGGTCCTTCTGGGCCGGTTTCAGCCCCCTTCCCCGGGCGTGAAGGGAAACAACAGTGCTTAATTCCTTTCCTTCCCTTCAGCACTGGCCTTTGGGTGCCTCCGCCGACTGCACACGGTGTACCAGACAGTGGAGCTGCCAGAAACCCACCAGATGCTGCGTCAGACGTGCCGGGACTTCGCAGAAAAGGAGCTGATGCCTCTCGCAGGTCAGCTGGATAAGGAGCACCGCTTCCCGGCCGAGCAGGTGCGTGCTGCTGGGCTGGCTCGTTCAGAGCCTGACTTCCCTCTGCTGCTGCGGCAGGACCACCTGGGCCTGAAGCAAAACGTACATTAAGCTCTGGCTTAGTAGAAAATTGAAGTTTAGACCAACTTCTGGCAGAGTTCTTTGAGTGTGGAGGTTGTAGTGCCTACAGGACATTTTGAGCTCTTTACCTTTACTTGTGTTTCTGTGTATCTGGCTTTGTACCATTGAATTTTCAGTTCTCTTGCTGACTTTCCTGTGGGCTGTAATACAGGTGACATAAAATCAATGAAATACTTTTATAGACTGCACGTAACCATAAAACGGTTTATAGTGAGGAAGCGTAGATGTGCTGAGTGCATTTCAGATGGTGAAGAGAAGAGGTCAGGAGATAGGAGATGCATGTTGGTCATCCTCAGGGGCTGCGAAGAAACTGAGATTCCAATCAAACCCGTGACTTCTCTTGTGGAAAGCAGTACAGACACCGCAGTACATCCTGTGCCGTGTTGAGCAGACTAACTCACCTGTTTCGTTGCAATGAAATACTAAGCTCCAGAAAAATATATACTATTATATTAGCCAAAAGGCTCCAAGCAAGCACCTTCAGAGGCGTGTGAGTTTTGTCATACGCTCCTCTTTCTATTAAGGAGTAAGGAAAGTCATACTGACTCTAAGGAAGAAAATACTTCCTCTTTACTTCACTGTTCTTACCTGAGAATTTTCCATTTGATTTTGAGTCTTTTAACTTGAATGTGTATGGCAAAATTCAAAATGCACACAGTGTTTATTAAGATAAAGCAACATACATAGAACTAGTTGCTGTCTTTTGTTCATCCTCTGGATTTGATGTGAAGGACTAGTGTTTTGGGTGCCCATACAGGAGGGAAAATATTTGTTTAAAAATTCTTCCTGGGTCCTATTAAAGCAAGCAGAGGCTGATAATACGCTTATTTCTGCAACACCAAAACTTGACATCTTAAATATAAAAACAGAAGAAAGCTTGGTTTTTTCTCTTGTATGTTGCCAAATGTTAACAAGAGATCTAGAGTAAGACAGTTGGTGCTCTGAAGAGCTTATGGTTAAGAAGCCAGGGGTCCAGCTGAGGAACTTGGGGTGGAATAATTTGGAATGTAACCAACAATTAAATTCTCTGGGAAGCAAGACTTGGCTTTAACGGGAATGAAAAATCACCTTCTTGCAAGCTGTTCTGTGGGTCATTCATTCTGTAAAATTCTTTCCTTGTGCAGTCCTAGGCTGAAGCTCAGCAGACTCAAAGGTAAAGTTCTAACGATTTTTATCAGCTAGCTTTCCCATTGAGACCTTCCAACTGACAGGAGACATGCGAGAGGAGAAGCTTTGGTGGGAGGCTGAGGAAATGCTGGCGGGGTTGTATCTCCCTATTTCACCTTCAGAAGGCTCCCTCCTTCCCAGTACTGAAGAGAGCTCTTTAAATAAGCAAGAGCCTCGTCTTAGGCAGCAGTGACTGCATACAGCTCTTGTCGAAGTCACCGGGACCTGGGGACACTTACCAGTTTGTACAGTCAGATTCCCATTTCACCAGGAGTTGTGCACATCTTTTCCTTGTGTGTAGCCCTGCTATGACCTGTCTTTATCTCCATGTGTCTGCGTGTATGTGCTGGGACACTGGTGGTGCAGAGGATCTTACTTCTCTGTTCCCTACATGTAGGTGAAGAAGATGGGTGGCTTAGGGCTGCTGGCTATGGATGTGCCGGAGGAGTACAAAGGAGCAGGCCTCGACTACCTGGCCTATTCCATCGCTGTGGAGGAGATCAGCAGGGGCTGCGCGTCCACAGGCGTCATTGTCAGCGTCAATAATGTAAGTGTCTCAGGTTGCGTGTGAAGGACAGGTGTGGAACTGAGTCTGGCATCGGGGGGTTGTTGGAGAGGAGTGTATGGGGGAAATGGGATCTGTTCCTGTGGTGGGTTCTGGTGTGTTGGGGAGCACTTAGACATTAGGGAGTTACTGGATGGCTTGTACCTTCAAGAGGCACTAACTCAACTCTCAATTCTTAAAGTCTCTGTATTTAGGGCCAATACTCAAGTTTGGCTCCGAAGAACAGAAGCACAAGTGGATTGCTCCCTTTACCAGCGGGGATAAAATTGGATGTTTTGCCCTTAGTGAACCAGGTGATGTGACTGTTACTGTTCCTGTTGCAAAGAACATAGGGTAGCTTCTTTCCTTAGTCAGGTTTAGGATGGACTTTAGGTCTGGGAAATTGTAACAGTTTGTGGAAAGGTGGTTTATAGCAAATCTGTGTAAATGAAGTCTCAGTGCCCAAGGTATTAACTGCCATCCGCGTGGTCCACACTGAAAATTTTCATCCCCTCTGTGTGTGCCGAGCTGTGGAGATGGACACAGCTTAGACACGTGGGCCTTTCCCCTTCCTGTTTGGGCCCTCTGGGAGGGACAGTGCTGACACTGCTGCAGTTAGAAGAGATGCCATGAGCTGACAGTGGGGGTGCGGGCAGGGGGTGGGTTTGCGCCCCAGGCTGCCACTGATTGCCTGCGTTTTGTCTGCTGGTGCCTTGCTCAGGAAACGGCAGTGACGCAGGTGCGGCATCCACGGTGGCACGCCTGGATGGTGACGAGTGGGTTCTGAATGGCACCAAGGCCTGGATCACCAACGCCTGGGACGCCTCGGCCACCGTGGTGTTTGCTACTACGGATAAATCCCTGAAACACAAGGTGCGTGTCGTGGGTCAGTCAGGAAAAATGGCCAGGAGTAAAGGAGTTGTGCAGGAGAAGCACTTTGAAAAGGCCCTGAGGACTCTATTTAGAGCTGTGCAGGCATTGAGCAGAGGAGGGGCTGATGTGTGCTGGCTTTGTTCTGTCTCGGCTCTCCCCTCCCTTCTCCTGGTTACCCAGACATGTGGCTTCTATGAACAATGTTTGGAGGGAGCCTGTTGACAGCCAGGTAAGTGGGAAGTTGGCACCATTCCTAAGTTTGGGTCTTGTTGCAGGGCATTAGCGCGTTCCTGGTTCCCATGCCAACTGCTGGGCTGTCACTGGGGAAGAAAGAAGACAAGCTGGGAATCCGAGCCTCTTCCACTGCCAACCTGATATTTGAGGACTGTCGGATACCCAAGGCCAACCTACTGGGGCAGCTGGGAATGGGCTTCAAAATCGCCATGGTAAGAGACGGATCAGGGGTGCAGCTGTGGTTGCGTAAAGCCGTGGTTCCCAAGCTTACCATTTTCAAAACCATTTTCAGACTTACGATCGCTTTGGTAACCGCTAGCATAAGCTGTTCTGTGTAACATTAAGCAGTTAACTTCTCTTGCCAAGGTGGGAGAAATCATTTGTAGAGCTTGATGAATCATTAATTTACTGTAGATCCTTGACAGCACTTTTATTGTAAACTCTGTGGCAGTTCTCAGATGAAGGAATGCCGATGCTGCTGAGGTGCTTTGTGAGCAGGGGTGGTGTATTTTAATTTTTTTCCTCTCCCAACCCTCTATTCCTCCAGTTTGTACCCATAGATAAAGTGAAAACATGGCATTTTCCCTAAACACTTTGGCAGAGGAAAGCTGTCCTGGAGGCACAGGACGACCTGTGGATAATGTCTAAAGGTGGATGAAATCTGAGTTATGGCATGTGTGTGACTTCCGAGGAGGAGCCAGGCAGCTGCAGCAGAGCGTGTTCCCTGCAGTGACGCGCTCCCCCTTGGAAGCGTTCGGTGCTCTCCTCTGTAGGGGCAAAACACCATTTGTTGGCCTGACTTTTTCCAAAAGGCTGAGCTCCCTGGAGACCAGCCCATTCCATTATGTCTACAACTAAAAGAACCTATCAGTCACCAACCACTTTTTTTAAGACACTCAGCCCAGGACTAAGAAGATGAAGCCTTTTCTCACTGTGCTGTAAATTATTCCTGTGCATAGTGAGGCGGGGAAGCAGTTAAAAGCCTAATGGGCAGATGTTTGAGGTAAGTCAGGTTATTGACTCAATTCACTAGTCATTTTGAAAAATGCTTGCTTCAGTGTGTGTACTAATGATGAGGGCAAAGAGGAAAACTGACCAGATTTCCTTTTTTTTTTCAGTTAAATCAGCTGCACAGTGAGCCAGGGGTCTAGCTGAAGGGTTCTTTTCAGCCCCATCCAGAGCAGATGCTCCTCATTGTGCTGTTTCTCTTCTTTTGCACCCCCCTCTTTTTTTTTCCCCCAGCTAATAAGAAGCAATACCTCCTTTCTGCTTTCCTCCTTGTACCCCAGCTTCTCTCTGCAGTGCCAAGTACATTTTAAAGTTCTCTATTCCTGCATAACCGGGAATATTCTGACTCAGGGAGGGCTGACCACAGGATACTAAGGCTACAGCAGCTTCCCAGCAAGAGCAGAACAGTGAGTGTACTATTTTTGATCGTGTGACTTGACTTAACGCATTTATTTTGTGTCTTTTGCAGCAAACTCTGGATGCAGGAAGGATTGGTATCGCCTCACAGGCTCTTGGAATAGCCCAGGCAGCTCTGGACTGTGCTGTGGATTATGCTGAAAAGAGAGTGGCCTTTGGGTCGCCCATCACAAAGCTACAGGCAGTGCAGGTACGAGCTGGGCGGACGGGGCAGTTCCAAACACTGCTGGTGCTGGTGGAACGTTCATGTGGGCTCTCGGGCGTGGCTTCAGGCGCGCAGTGCACTTTGCACTGTCTGGGATAAACAGGGTAATAATTTCTGTTTTCAAACACTGTTAAAACTGATTGTTGGGCTGGAGGCGCTCCTTTTCTAGCAATATGGGCCTCAGCGGTGGGAGGCTTCTGCTGTATGTTCTTGTGCGGGCAGAGGCTGCCACCTGGACCAAAGGCAGTGCTTGTCGTTGCAGTTTAAGCTAGCAGATATGGCTGTGGCCTTGGAGAGCGCGCGCTTGCTGACCTGGAGAGCCGCTATGCTGAAGGACAATGGGAAGCCCTTCACAAAGGTATTTCCAACCTTGCATTTGTCTAGCAGGGACAGTGCTGGGCACAGGCTGAAGGCAAGAAAACCACGCCATGTACAGCATCGCTGCATTCAGCTCTTGCCCAGCCCACGCTGTCAAACTCACCAGCAGCTATTGGGCTCTGCCATCTATCCTCAGGCAGCCTGCTGAGCTGGGTCCTGGTTTCAGCCTAGGGGAGAGGGGTGGCCGCTGTCAGCTGGCACCAACAGTCAGGCCTGTCCCCCTGCACAGCTGGTCTGTGAGCATTCAAGCTCCTCGTGCAAGTGAGGTGTTCCTTTTTGTGATAGCTGCACCCTCAGTGATGTTTTCCTTCCCCAAAGGAAGCGGCGATGGCCAAGCTGGCTGCATCAGAAGCTGCAACGGCCATTGCTCATCAGGTAACTACTTCATTTGACATCCCTGATATACAGCATGCTGAAAGGGAGTTTGTGTTGTCGCACAAGTGCTTGAGGAAGGTGGGATGGAATTTACTAGATTTTATTTTTATAAAAACAAAACAAACCCATATGGCTGATGCTGGTTAGCATAGCCATCATGCTGGATATTGGGGTGGGGGGGTGGGCAGGGATTGATGCTGGCCTGTGGCAGCGGTGGTGGTAAAGTCGTCTTGTGCCTGCTGCTGCCAGGGCAGTGTCAAAGTTCTGAGCAGGATCAGTACCTCCAATAAATGTCTGCATTTAATTTCCCCTGTCCTTAATAAAAGTATCTTAGCTGAACATGGATCACTGACAAATGCCTCTGAAATGATTCATTCTTTGTCTGAGACATTGGTATTGCTCTTATCAGCTCAAATCCTGTTTCTTCCTCTGAAAATGGGCTGCAGTTATCCTCATGTGTGTCATCTTCTCCCCCACCCCCTGCCCTGTTATGCTTGCAGTAGGCCTAGGTCCTTTTAAGGTGTCTGTGTTCTGTAGAAAATGAATTCCTTGACCCTGCCTCCTTTCTAACCCGCTACCTTTGTTTCAGGCCATCCAGATCTTGGGCGGGATGGGCTACGTGACAGAGATGCCAGCAGAACGCCATTACCGCGACGCTCGTATCACCGAGATCTATGAGGGGACCAGTGAGATCCAAAGACTGGTGATAGCAGGTCAATTGCTGAAGGCCTACCGTAGCTGAAGAAGCCGACTAGAGCACGACACTGCCCCGAAGTGCCTTGTAATGGTGCGTGACAGTGATTGAGTCTTGGCCCGCTTGAACAGGGCCAATGATGGAAGTTTTCCTCACCAATGAGTAACTGACCCTCTTGTTAAAATGTGCTGATTCTTCTTTGGACAAAGTATGGTGCATGGAAGGCCGTATCTAGGTTTGTAAGTGATGGCTGTGAGTGCAGGAAGGAGGAGGCAGCCTGTCCTTATACGGGAGCACAGGTCTTTTCCTAAACCGAAGCGTCATTTTGGTTTGGTAGCCGTAAAATTGGTTCGGTAGCGGCAAAATGACTTTGCTGTTCAGTGAAGTCAGCAGCTCTCCCTGTGCGCTTCCCAGCCACTGCCTGTTTTGCAAGGATTTGTCACTATGTGGTACTTGCTAACCAGTGCCAAAGGGAGAGGCTCTGAGAGACGTGACCCCTGCGCCCTGTTCCAGGCTGCAGGTTACACCGCCTCCTCTGATCAGACTTGAATGAATTTCAGGTGTGGGACGCAGCTCTGGGTGAGCACCTAACCGGCTACAGGCTGTGCTGAGGTAATCCCTGCAGCAGCGCACTTCTCCCCACTTTCAGCAGGAGAGGAGCCAGACGGGAGGACACAGGTACTACCCCCGCAGAAAGGGCTCGTCCTACAGGCAGCGGTTACTGTCCATGTAGATGTAAAAACAAAGGTCAGAACCCCCCCTCGACCTTGCCCAGCAGAGCCTGGCAGCCTGCTCACTCGCGGATGTAGGTGTAAAAGCAAAGGACAGGAGCGCTATAATGCCCGAGACTGTTTCTTTTTTTTTTAAAAACACCAAAACACCTCTGTTCCCAAAGCTGCTTTTACTATACCAACAACTCCCCAACAGGAAAGAAAGTGCAAGAATTGGCAGTAACAGCCTTTACTCTCTACATGTTTTGGGCAACAACGAGGAAATGAACAGATGACATAGAAAACCTTACCAGGAAGCTTTAGCAGTAGCACATATCCTCAATTGGTTATCTTTGGCAAGAAATTAACTTTTAGAAGATTCACCAGCCAAAAGAAAAGCTCTACACTCAGGAAAAGATGGAGAGGATTAAGACTACAGCCTGTATAGTCCGTCCCTTGTCCAAATGACGAGTACACTAGACGTAAATGGTTATTTTCCTGTGGTGCCATTTATTTAATTTGTGTGGAGAGAAAAACAGGAGGATTCTGTTACACATAAGAGAGCAGAGAAGACAAATAAAACTTGATTGTAGAGGACCACCAGTCCCCACTTTCTTTTTTTTAATTCAAATGTGAATTCATTTAGAATATTTTCTTCGAGTCACAAGACACAGGAGCATAACCCACCAGGGCTGGCACGCACCAGTTAGACAACGCTTCGAGGGGCAGCGGGTGTTCGTTAGTGCAGATGTCCCAGCGATATAAATACTTTTGCAGGGCGCTAGAGGGCAACTGCATGTTGGGGCCAAGCCTTGAATTCCTCCTTGCTGCTCTCACAAACCTAAGGATTAACAGAAGTAGAGCCAGGCAGTGAATGCAACAGGAGTATTTCTACTGGAAAACCATTCTAATGACTGTGAATGTGCTGTAAATTACAGAAGGCTTCTAGGAGTGAGACACTTTTCTAGCTTGATTTCAGCCCGTATCACCACTTTGATGATTTCTGACGGCTCGTATCTACGATTGTGTAGGAGAAAGTGACACTGTTTTACACTTACTTCTCCTTGCAGCCACTCAGCTAGAACAAGAGCTGTAGGGCTGCTCACTGCAAGAAAGCGAGGAATTTTCAGGAAAATTCAGGAATGCAGAGTTACTGTTCTGTGCTCGTCTTTGCTGACCTCGTGTGCTGAGGTTCAGCTGAAGCCCCAGTGACCCAGAGCAGTCAGTCACACTTAGGCCGTCCTGCTGCACTGTTTCCCCTCTCTTCAACTAGCTGCTTCTCTTAGACCTGCTTTACTGTACCGTCAGCGCTTTGCCTGCTCCTCTTCAACATCGCGCCTCCTTCGTTTACCAGCTCTAAATCATTGCAGCTTCTCTTCTCCAGAGCAGAGTGAAATTGCCCCTGTACACGCACCATGGCTGACCTAAGGGGGAGAATAGCAACGAAACCTCAGCTGACAGAGAACACACCTGAAGAACCTACAAACTAGACGTACCACATCCCTTGTGGGCCTTCTGTAGAGGATATGGGGGGCAGCATCAAGTAATTGACTTTTCTTGGGGGAGCCCTGCTGCTGCGCCTGTGACCAGAACCTGCTTTTGGGGACGCCTGGATCATGCACCACATGCCTTGTTAACAAGCTGCTTTTGCTAGCTCTGGCATCAGTACAACAGCTGACCTGGCTAACGACTGCATACTAGATGCTAACTTGCGCCGCAGCGCTGCCCTAGTCTGTATCAAATTATACTGCACGTCATCAAATTACAGAAAGGGTGGAGCTGGTCAAAAATCACTGGTCTAGGTACAGCACATCAGTCCAGTTCCTGAGATATTCCATTAGAGTTCCTTTTGTTATTACCTAAAAACATGCTTTAAGGGTGCAGAGTGTCTCAAACAAAAGCTTACCAATACCTTCCTTGCTGCCACTGGTCCTGAGAGGGCTCGGCAGCCTGTCACACAGCCCTGTTCACAGCAGGGCTTTGGGGTAAACAGCACAGCTGTGCACAAAGCCTGCCCCAGAGCCCCAAGAGCAAAGAGCTGGTTTTTCTCAGAGCAAGATACCAAGAGCTTACTCCTCGCTGCTGCTGGCTGAGAGAATTTTGGCTGTAATGCATGTGCATCTGCTCCTCGGGGCTGTTACAGAAGAGAACTGCTGGAAGTGCAAAACACAAACAAGTTTTGCAGCATTAAAGAGGGAGCTCTTACCAAGAGCCACCCCCAGACAGCACTAACCTGGCTAGGCGTGGGTAGGGCCAGGCTCTCCTTTGAGAAAAGGGTCTGTTTACCGGTGAAGCCGGAAGTTTTTATCAATTTACAAACTCAGTCAACATTGCAAAGTTGGGGTGGAGATGGGAAAATCAGCTCATACATGAATTAGAAAGAGGTGGGGGAGGAGACAAGCCACAGCTCCACCTGTCAGGGACACAGTGCGTTTTGCCCCACAATGCTCTAAGTGTACGTGAAACCAGTTACGAGGCAGACTACTGGGAATGAAGCAGGGGGAGCCCTAACTAAAATCCTTTCTGAGGAAACAGTTACAGTAATGAGGAGTTACTTCCCCCCGTCTTAGATTTGATATATTTTACATCATATATAAAGCTCACAGTCTTGACAGTTCCCAGCAGACTAAAGGAAGAGACGAGCTGTTCTGGGCTGTCACCATCAAACACACAGGTGAGAAATACTTAACTCTTCCTGGGGTGCACAGACATGAGCCACATCCTTCTTGGCCCGTCCCCCACCAGGAACGAGGAGCTGCCTGGAGTCTGGATCCCCTTCTGAAGCATCTACCTTCCCCGGAGCACAGCAGGACAGGTCTCACCTCTCAATTTCACACAATATCCAAAAAACCAGACGTGCCATCTCAGCCTTCCAAGTTTAAGCAGTGTATAAAATGTTCTACAGGACTCGGCTGAAATTACTGTAGTATTGCTTTCACATCAGAATAGTCTCCTCTCCTAGTCTTCTCTGATAGTGTTATCTGTAAGAAAAATAGGACAAATGATTTTAAATGAAATTTTGGTTTGCCTGAGAGCCCTCACTATACACACAGACCTGGCAACAGCCACACATTCAGGTTTTGTTGGGGATCTTGGAAAGCATGAAAAATACCAAATTTGAAAGACATCCTGAAGTAAAAATGCAAAGTACCTGTAACAGGAAGAAGAAATGGAAGGGGTAAGAAAATGTGATAGTGTTGTAACTTCGATGACAAATGCAGTTTACTTCTGTTGAGCTAAAAATTATTTTCAAATTCCACTCACTCACTACTTGTATAAAAAGAAAAATACTTGGGAGCCTTCCTTCCCCTTCCCCCTCCAAGGAGGTCAGCACCGAGCTGCCCAACCGTCAGTGTGTATTTCCCAACTGCCTCGATGACTTCTTCCCCTTCTCTCGCAGAACACACCGTACTTCCACACTCAAGACGTGTTCATCTCGGCAAAAGGCTTCTGAATGTCACAGGATTGAAACCGCAGCGCCGGCCACCCTGGTGTGCTCCTGCGCCTCTGCAGGCAGCGCGGTACGGCCTCGCAGCCTGGCTGGGTGCGCGTTGGACAGGTTGCTCCCAACAGGCCAGAGACATAGAATGACCAGCTTGCACTTCTAAGACACTTCACCCATACTGGCCCGTCATTTCTGAACTCACACTGTTTGCAAGACTAAGTGTGACCTGAGGGAAATTTCAAAATACAAACTAAAATTTCTAAGCTGACTATTCCCAAAGACGCAGCAGAAAACTGACTCCAGAACGGTTAACAGGTTTGTACGTTACAATTCTGGTTGCTATAAACACGCTCTAGTCTATCACTTTTTTGCCAGTATCCTTTTACCTTCCTACAGAAAGGCTTATGTTAGTCAAACAATTATTATTTTTTTCTGGCAGCTTTTCAGAAGCAAGGGCAGGTGGTTTGGTGATCTCAGTGCAGGACTTTGTGTCAAGTAGTTCATTAAGGAGTTGAACAAAATGTTAACCCAAGAAGGGTACCGTACCATAACGACCGTACCAGACCCCAGAGGGACAGGGAACCCTAGGCCCTACATGGCCTCCGGAAATCCAAGGGACCCAAAGCAGCTTGTACAGCTTTATCCTCAGGCTGAGAAGAGGTGCCGTCAGACGGACTGAAGAAACAAGGACAAAAGGCGCATCTGCACAGAGAGGGCCCAGCTGCCGAGTCGCGAGGTAGGAATCTTGTTGCTAATCCCCCAAATGCTGAGGTGGTTCTAGACGGGAGAGCTGTCGGACAAAGCTTTATGGCTTTAACTTACTCAAAAAACCTAGGAGAATGCTTTTCCCTCTGCAAGTGTAATGGCTTTGTATTTAGAACAGTTATGCTTCACTTAACCTCTGCAAAGCACCAAAATCCTTTTCCTGCAGGTGGCGGCTGCTGTTCCACGCTGACAGGGCAGCAAACACCCTTCGGTCCAGTTTTGCTCACCTGGCAGGTGCGAGCTTCCGCCGGGGAAGCCAGGCAGTCAGCTCAGTGCAGCAGGCGCTACCTGTGGGTTCAGGAACAAAGCGTTGCAGTTACAGCGCAGTCGCTTACCTCAGCGCAAGTCAGGTCGCGCAGTGTGCAGGAGGGCAAAACAGCTTAAAAAGGAAGGCCAAGATTTGTCTGGAAAGCTAAATTAATTCTCATTAAGCATTTGCCAATTAGCACTTCTAGAACTTTTTCCAGAATGCTTTTTAAATGTAGAAAATCAGAGGCATGCCTTCCTGGCAGCGACTAAAAAATGCCACCGCAAAACAGAGAAAGACCTTTTATTTTAATTCCGAAGGCAGGAGGGAACTGCCGTGAAGCTGAAAGCACCAGAGATGTGCATTACTATCAGGTGGGTGGAAGGGCTGGGAAGATAAAGCAGTAGCAAACTGGATCTAAAGGTGTTATTCCACTGCTTGGAACCTCTGGGCAAAAAAAACCAAAACCACCAACCCCAAAGTGTCTTTTTCATTTCTCTGAATACCCTCCTCAGTATTTTACTCACCCTAAGTTTGAGGTGTGTAGCTGAAAACTGATGCCTTTCTTTTGTCCCAAGCTGACTGCAAGTCTGGGACCTAACACCTGCTAGGAACAGAAAAAGCAGATTTTTAATTAAAACTATTTACTTCATCAAAAAGTGACAGTTACCTGATCATGAACATTGCAGGGACATGCTGGAGGAAATGCTTTCAACTGGGTGAAAGATAGGAACTGGGGAAAAAGAAAAAAAATAAATTAAAAAAATCAATAAAGTCACAACATCCCCCCTGCCACACCCGCCCACCCACACGTGCTAAATCTCGGAGCCCCCCGAAGGGCTGTGCTGCTGGTTGCTGTTTCTTCAGAGGGTCCCCTCTCTCGGAGATCTGTTACGGCCAGCTCAGGGGCCGCCAGCCCCGTCAGCCCCTCCGCCGGCGAGCGGTGCAGACCTGCCTGAGAACAGAGTAAGATGTTAATTAATGACAGTGCACACACATGGCTGGGCAAAATTTTCTACCGCGCGAAATACGCTCTTGTAACACCTGGCAGAGCAGAAAGGATCAGACGTTTCACTGAAGCTTCCTTACCTGTTGTAAGGAAACCGTACCCCAACGGAATGTTACTGTTCAGTCAGGGTCATTCTTAAACATTCCTGTTTTCCTTCCCGTCAACTAACAGTTATCAGCATCTATCAAACTACCAAGAGCTATGAGCTTCCGGGAGAGTTCCCCAAACCCAATTTGGGAGAGTATTTTAAAGGACAAAAGTTCTAGTTACCTCAGGGAAGCCTTTCAGTCAATAAAATAAAAGAACTGGAACTGCTGGTTTAAACAAAAATAATAAAATCCACATTTTAACAGGCCACAGGTACAGAGCACTCAACACACAAACTCCAACCAGTCACAACAGTAAAGGACAGTTTTCTTTTTCTTTTTTCCTTTTTTTTTTTTTTTTTTTTTTGTTTGTTTAAGGGGCAGGGGCATGGAAAAAATACAGCACACTAATGAAACGAAATGCAAAAAATACAAAAAAATAGAAAATAGAAAAAATGTATTTACAAGTGATACATTACTATGATCAGAAAGCACAAAGACAATTGCTGCTATAATACATGCACTGGGTCAAGAAGGAACTACTAAAAACCTGCAAGGGAGCTGTTTGTAAAAAAAGAAAATTAAAAAAAAAAAAAGAAAAAAAAAGAAAAAAAGACCCTCCCCACCCCCTCCCCCCTCAAACAAACAGGGTTGGGTTTGAACTTTTTTCTTCCCTAGTTTGCTACATTGATCAAAATCAAATATCCCCTAAAGTCCATGAGTACAATCAGTACAAATACTACACTTGTTTTTAAACTGCAGGTTCAGTTGTCGGAGGGGGGAAAAAAACAGCAGCTCATTGGAGATCCATATACAAGAAAGCCATAGTAAACTGCTCTACATGCTAAAAATTACAGCAAGCCCCTGTCTGCTACATAGCATGATCTTAGCAGGTTTTCCTTTTTATTTATTCATATATATATCTATATGTGTGTATATATATATGTATAAAAATCGTGCCCTTTTTCACTGCAACATGACATCTGGGTGGAAATGTAACTTGTTACAACAAATTTTTATATGTATACTGCAAGAAGTCACTCAATGTCTGTGGATTTAATAAGTAACCTCACACCACAGGAAATATTTAATAAATCAAAAAACCCCAATATTGTGACAGAAGACCTTCTGTCTCAGTTCTTTTCAAAACTGAAGTCCAGCAGGAAACTGGTCCCAATGTCCACGAGGGGTTCTCTGCAGAAGCTTCAGTTTGCTTAACCGTTTTTTCTTTTAGTGTTCACAAGTTTTTGAACGACTTCAAGCCGTTTTCAGTTTCAAGTCTGTCTCTTCCTCTCTCACAAAGGTAATAGTCTGGTACTAATCCATCCGAGTGAGGAAAAGAGGAAAGTGGCTGCAGTTGCACAAAGGGTCCCCAGTTCCACATCTGCAGGGAGATACGGAGTCACGCGGAGCTCCGGGATCTTAGCTTTTTTTCCTTTTCCTCCTTTTAGTACAAAGTCCTTTCACATGAGTCCCGTAATTGGTGCCTTCCCAAGTACCAGCCAGTCCAGCTTTAGGAGACGACAAAGCCACAAGTTAAAGTGAAAAGGACCAAGGCAGAAGTTCAGGTCACTTTCTATCTGTTCCATCATACTTCCAGGAAGCGGGAGCTGCTGGACTTGGAGTGGAAAGGCTCGGACCACATGCGACGTAGATCGCCCTAGGCAGGAAAACAGCAGAAGGACCACGCCCTCAGAAACTTTGAAGTCCACTTAGAATTCAGATGTTAAAGTGCATGTATAATTGCAAGCGTGTCTTAAATCTATTCTTCACCTGTTTTGCAAATTACAATAAAGACAGTAAAAAATAAATCCTTTCCCTGTCAGGCCAGAACATCTTATTTTGGCAGCAGATCTACCTAAAATGGGGTTCTGATGGGAAGGAAATATTTACGCAGGTGGAAAATTCTGCCCTTTCTTACGCTCTGGTCTGCAGAGTGCTAGATGTGTGTTTCAACAACAGCCTGTAACAGGAAAGGTTACATTTTAAAATTTCAGTTCAAACAGGTGACTGGAAAGAGGTAAACAAGGCTCTGCCGCTCCAACTGCGGTTCGACCTTTGTGCACGCATTCGTTCATGACCAGCTGGGCGAGGACAAATTCACTTATTTAATTAAAACAGCATTTAATACTTCAGAATTTGGTTAGTTTATAATTACTGGTACTTTATGTACGTAAATGATCTTCTGTTTCAGGAACTCATCTCTCAGTTACTCAGTCCTCCAAAACGAGGATTCACCCCAGCAGCGGCGGTACCTTAGTTCTGGGCCAGGGCTGTTACGGAGGACTAAGGACACGCGCCGTCCTCGTGAGAGCTGGTGCCCGGTGCAAGACGGCTGAACCCGCCTCCAGCTGACCCCCCCGAGCTTCCTCCTGCCAACGTCTAATCCCGTCTTACCTTTAAATAGGCCATGGTGAGGAGCGGCAATAAAGTAAACGGTACCAAATAGAGCAGGGCAGGCTGGGCTGCCCGGTGAATACGAGAAGCTACTGTTGCAGTTAATAGACCTGTAAAAGAAGAAAGTGACGATGGTATGTTTAGGTTGCATATGGATGTTCTCATCATTTCATCCACACGTGGCTCCCTTCCCCACCATTTTAAGAGACAGGCTATGGAAAAGCTACTTATCTGTGCTTTGCTTTCCTTGAATACATTTGAAACAAACAAAACTTTGAAAAATTATTCTATTTCAGTATCAGGCTGTGTTGAGCCACTTGCTCCCGTTCTGAATCTCAAAGACTAAGCTAGGAGTAACTCAAACAAAACACAACGAAAGGCGAAGGGGAGGAAGGTGACTGCACCACACTGAAGTGCTACTCCAGTGCTGGTACCTCTTGAGACTGTCAGCCTGAGGCCCCGCGCCTGAGAAACGGGCGGCTGAGAGGAAGGATTGTACACACCAGGAGCGATTTTCCTGGATACTTGCCGAAAGGGAACGTGGGGGGAAAGACGGGGCGGGGAGGAGGAAGGCTATTGGTAGGAAATGATCTTTCCTTTTCATCCGCAGGAGGACTGCAGGAGATCGGAATATGCACACGCACGTCCTGACCCTAGGGAAAATCTATTTTATGTTCGGGAGGAGAGGGATGGCTACATCGAATTATAAACAGCATTCCAGTTGTGACTATTTAAGATTTTCTGTATGTACTAAAATGTCACAGGATCATAAGCATTAACAGTAGAATACAAAACCAGAGAATTATCAGGACGAATTACCTAGATGTACTCGTGCACAGCATAATCTATCTAGAAACTCCCATATTCTTCCCATAACCCAGGTATGAGCTACGACACCTTCTATGCAAGTAAAGCAAAGTATAAAAAGTTGCTAACAAAAATACACTGATAATCTCTTTCCTCCTCTAAATAAAATACAACCAAAAAAAAAAAAAATCTTAAAAAACAGACTGTGGAAGGGTTTTTCTCCCTAGACCATGCCAATGAAACCCAAAGAGTGCAGGATTAAAAAAAGAACATAACCAAGCGTTCTCTCAAAGCCTCTTTACACTTGCTTTCATCATCTTTTAAACCTACTACAATAATCCCACTTCTGCTCAGTAAGCAGCTATCCATATTAAACTAATTACTCACCTACAAAATATCCAATAAGTGTGCAGTGAAAGTAAGAGACCTTCTGCATACGCCCAGAGATGTTCCCTGGTCCTGGGGCACCACAGGAATCACTGTTGGCTTGCTTTTTGTAGTTATCGTAACGCAGGACAAAGCAGAGCAGAAGGCCTGGCATCACAATATCTCCGATCCCCAGCATCGAGAAGTGGCTGCCTGTGGAACTAGAGAGCACCTGAAATTGGGTTCATGCCCGAGACACAAGGTGACAAGCTCTAGACTCCTCCACTTTGGTTTTGAGCTTCATGTTGCACATCCCTTCTTTCTACCAGCAAACTATTATGTCGCAGAAGCTAAATGCTGGCTACTGAAGATTTTTCCTCAGTGATTTCACCACCACCTCAGCTCAGTGGCGTTTAAGCTGCTTTTGCTCTTAACTCACTCAATGAAACACATCCCTCAACTCAGTATTGCAATCTTCTCTCTTGTAAGCGTTGATGGGAGGTACCAGCTGGCCGTTTTATCAGACTGATTAACACTGATAGACACTGCGCCTTCATTCCCCTGTACGCAGATCACCGCTAATACAAGGCAGTAACTCCATTTATGGACTACTCAGATCTTCGGCCTCATTCAGACAGAACACATAGAAAACTACAGTCTCACCAGATTCCCAGAAAAGAGCCAATTGCTAAGTAGATTAAGAACTAAAATTGCCCATTATCTTAAATCCAACATCTTTTTGATGAAAGCGAAGCCAAATTAAGTCATCACAAAGTTGACAAAATGAACAATTTTGGTTTTATCATTGCAGACAATCAACTCCTAATCTCTGCAATTTCAGCATCCCAACATCTAAAGAAGTAAGAATAGAGTAAATACGCCAACATAACCTACAGCGTAACTTCTGATGCGTTGGAGCTTAGTGCCCAATCAGGCCTACGCATACCTGCTTCAAAACCCGAGACGTCAAGGAACCCCTGCAGCAGAGAGATGTGGAATAATCTCCCTCCAGCACGGCACTTACCCGGTAAGCCGTCCTTGCTTAGATCAGTTTCTAACTCCCTTCCCAATCACCTGCAATTACGCAGTAATCAAGACTATTCTGATGTTAGAATAAACCTCAGGTCTTTTGCTTTCAAGCATTACGTCATAAATCCTACAATAGCAGTCATTGAACTGCAGAACTCGCATGTATGTCAAAAAGCGTATCCTGTTCTGAACAGGCCGCCTTTTAACCTAATTAGGCTCATTTCTGCATGCTATGACTTGCAAATGCAAAGCGTCCAGTCCTCACTACTCATTATATACCTTTTTGTCATGAAGAGGGAGTGACTAAACAGGGAACTAAGCTGATATTTTCCAAAAGAAGTAGTGCTACTGAAAAGTACAGGGAGGGAAATTTTTTCTTATATAATACAGTAAAAGAACTGCTGGTTTTACCTTGGAAACACAAGTTTACCAGGCAGTGACAGACGGGGAACATCTCTACCCACATTTGGTCCCAGGTGAAGTTTCCGGGATAAAACGTCAAGGGGATTATCAGCTGGTTGTGTGGCCACTTTCACCATAACGTTGCTGTTAAAGATGTAGGCAGAAAAAAAGACCTACGGAGCAAGGAAATCATCAGAAACGACAAACTGCAATCATATAGCAACTTAAAGCTGCATGTATTTTTGCTTTGCTTATTCAAGAAAAGAAAGGATATTGTCCAAATCTTCCAAATAAATAAGTTGTATATATGATGATAAAAGGCAAAATGTATTCCAGAAATTCAGCTCAAGTTTTTTACACTATCAATCTCCAAGAATAACTGGAATATACTTTCTGATATCAAGATATTGATCAACAGAGATCCTTTGGCAAAGGATCTGCCCGGACTACAAGTAGGTACTCCAGGACTACAAAGGCAGGTAACAGGATACTGAAAATAGGAGAAAGCTTGAAAGCAGAGAAGAGGTAAGTGCGGTGCTCACTCATAAATGGAATGAGGCAGCACTTGTTTCCAGCTCATCACACCGGGAAACTGACTGGCTGCCAGAGCTGTCAGCAGGCGCTTCCCTGACTCCGTGCTTGGTGTCACGCAAAGGTAAAACAGAATCCTTTCACTATTTCAGAATACATTCTGTCAGGTTTCTTGTAAAAGTGCAGTAAGACTTTATGCCAACCTGACTGGCCATAAATCAGTTTGCACTCCTGTTCTGCGGATTTCACTGCTAATGAGAAGTTTGCACGTGCGGACTGCGCGAGCGTGGCTAAGGCTTTGTGGTTCCTTGGAAATGCTTGTTCTGAGCTTCAGCCAGGCTGTCAAAATTTGAGGTCCCTTTTTTTTTTTTTAAATAATATGCCAAAGTTGAAATCATGTTTCTGCTTTTGTCAACTAATTAGCGAGGAAATAATTCTGTATCCTGCTGCAGATTTTAACATCTCAGAATGGAGCAATGAAGCTGATCTTCTGGCTTTGCCAGATTTCATCAACTTCATACAAGTGCATTTCATGTAAAAATGGCCCAAGGCCAATTACAAATCCCAAAGATAAAAACTGTTTTAGCAAAACCAAACAAAACACTTACCCAAAAGACATCATAAATTAGTAACCCAGAGAGTAGCAAGCAGGAAACCTTCAGGCTCGGCAGCCGAACAAAGGCTATCATTGCCACACACAGGCCCATAGCCAGAGCTGCAAAATGCAAGCACATAATTAGTTCATTAAAAATAGCAAAACAAAACAAAAAACCCCAAACCTATACCTCCTCCCCAAAAACACCCCAAAGAAGCCTCTGTTTGCACCTGTGCAGCACTGCACGCACTAGATGACTGTCTACTATTTCCAGAAAGTGAAATTCTTCCAACCAGAGTTAAGAAAAGTCAAAATACACTCAGTAGCCGACTGCGAACATGCCCCCGTGGGAGCAGAAATGCCTCTGCAGGCACAACTGCCCATTCCACTCAACTTCCACTACCCACCGCAAAGAACCATTTTCGTGTCTTGTGTCCCAGAGACTCTCTCTCCCCATAAAACACTGACTACCCAGTTAAAAACAGAAGCAACAGAACAACTTTGAACTCTTTGTGCCCCAAACATAAACCTCTACTTTTACACTATTAGGAGGTTTTCTAGTAAATGCATAAAATAAATAAAATCCTTGACTCTTAATTCAGAAATAGCATGGTTACGCGACGTGTCAGAACATGACAGGACAAAAACCCACTCAAACCCATCTTCTGCTTGGGCAAGACTGTGTCAGACTGCTCGAACACTAACTATGAAATATTATCGTTTAGATATACGGGGATTTCCCAATAACAAAAAGCTACGTGAAAGCCTACCTGCCTACCAACGGGAAAAAAAAAATGGGCAAGTCTTTTCCTAACCTCTCTCCCAAGGGTGAGTTTTCAGCCAGATCAACAAGCTGAACAACATGCCGCAGCTCAGATGTTAGTTCTGTTCCAAGGGGAATTTTGTCAGGGTAGAAAACTAAGATGTTACACTAAAAAAAAAAAAAAAATCCCAGTCTTCACATTTGTGTGATTTCCTGCTTCTTTAAGCCGAGCCTTAGCTACCAAAGATACTCAACTGACAAGTGAATATATTTCAACTGGTTATGAGCAAATCCCTAAAGAGATATTTAAAATAAAAAAAACTTTAAAAGTAAATCAACTTTCATCTATGATATCAATATATTTACAAGGAATAATGGAGCCCTGTTGGGACCACATTACACTTAAGTATGAAGGCATTTGTAAACCAAATGTATTTGTCTAACATCACACGGAATTTGTAAAAAGTTACAATCCTATTTTGACCAACTGAAACCGCAGGGAAAACGGATTCATCACGTATATGCCCAGCAGCGCAACAGCTTGGCTAGGCCAAAATTGACAAGTTAACATTCAGATTCTCACACTATAATTATGCGACTGTAAAACTACCTTACGCTTGCATTTCACCTGAAAGATGTGGAGTTCTCCCATCAAAACACTAAGGGAACATTTCCATACAGATTCAAGGGACAGAAGTGCCCCCGAAGGCCTGCCAGCGTGGCCGCTGGTGGTGCCCAGGGGTTGCATCCAGCAACGACTCTGCCAAACCCACCTTATCTTTTGAGAATTGACAAGCTTAGCACAGCACTAAGTGTCACGGCTGCCAGTTTTAATGAAGTGATGGGATTACTCAGATAAAAATGTACCTAAATCATGCTGCGTAACTGTAACTAGCTATAAAATGTAAGCAAATTATTGAGGTTTAAAGAATTTGACACAGCAAAGCAGCAAGAAAAAAGAACTGCATCCAGTAATTCAATACAGCCTTCAGTTACAGACTTCCTCTGGCAGAGGAGCAAATACAAGGGAACAGGCTGTCTGAAATCAAAGAGGTTTCTCTAAAGCCAATGTTAATAATAGCTCAAGCAAGCCTATATTTAGGAGAGGATTTCCAGGTTATAATTAACTAGAAGTGGAAATATTTTAACCAGTGTGAAGTTTTATCTATGGTTCACACACTCGATTTCTCCATCTCTGAAATGAACAGAGGCACACGCGCAAGACGCTTCCATCACACTAAGCAAATACCGGGTAAAAAGGGAGATGGAAAAAAAGTTCTTTCAGTCACAGTGAAATACACATGCTAATAATTACGCAGTTCTGCAACTGCTTTAAGAAATATTGGTAAATTTAAAAAACAGAAGGGAAGCAAGAATGCCCGAGAGCAAGCATGAGCAACACGGGCCAAAGTGCAATCAAACCACCAGCAGGCTTCTCTGAGTGGAGGCCAGCTTCCTTCGCCAGTGAAAAAGTCCAGAAATCCTGTGAGAAAAAGTCATCCACACCCGTGCTCACGGATGGTGTCGACAAACTACATAAGGCAGATCTCCACTGAAATATACTCCAAATCACTGAGGGAGAGAAAGAGGAGGGGAGAGAAGGAGGGGGGGAGGGAAAAAAAGAGGGGAGAGGGAAAAAAGGTAAAATACAAACGGTATCTCGGGGTTGGAAGTGCTGGGCAATGGGTTAACAAAGCTGAATAAGAAAGAACTAACTGAAAGAGTTAACCTTCAATTAACAGATGCATTAACTTCAGAGGCCCTGCAAGCACACTCCTTACGGACTAAGGATATTCTGAGGATTAAGAATATTCTTGCATACGTGATTAGACGCTCTGGATACAGCGTACTTTTCAGCCTTACTGCACTACTGCGCCCAGAACGGATAGAACCGAGAGGCTGGTGGTGTGGCGGCTGGTTTACAGAGCATTATGCAAACCGGCAAGGCTTAAACTTCCCGCACAGGCCGCCAGCTGACCTTTGATTCTTTCAAAGATACAGAAGTTCTGATCTAATCATGTTCCTATAAAACTCTCCAAGTGTGTTTTAAAGAGTGCCAATAAGAACACGCCATGAAGTAGCCTCTGCCCAACTGCCGCAGCAGTTAAGGTCTGCAGCACTTCCCGGGGTATCTGTGACCGTTCCGTTCACTCTGTAGCTATAGATAGACACTGCATACATCTATAGCATTCCCATTTTATATCTCCAGCTATGTCCACTATTTAGGAAAGCTTTTAACCAGGCTTTACCAGGGGACAATGACCATCCTTGATGATTCTGTCATCAAACGATCTGCTCTGAGAAACAAGCATTTCGAGACCTATAAATGTACATCATCACGTGCCAGAACAACCCCCTGGAGACAGCGTCTGCTCATTCGAATCTGTAAAATGTCCCTGGCTTTAGAAACAGTTCAACCAACTGCTGTGCAGACGGGGGAAGTGTAGTATCTGAGCAGTGAAGACTGTTCTGGCAGGAACTGCCGTACCTCGATTTTGTAAGGACTGGGAATTATCATGAAGTATTTCCTCTCCTTTTTACTCATCTCTAAAGTAGAAATACTCGCTTGTAAAAAGAGAATCAACTGCGCAGCAACAAACCACACACAAAACCCGAGGTGTGCTGTTAGGAACAAACGCCTGCCCCACTTCTCCCTCCAGCTGCTGGCCTAGGCGATGTGAAGCACGTTCACAACATCTGTTTCATTTTCTGCCGACAGCGAAACAGAAGATCATCCCTGCGCGAGCGGGGAGGAGGAGTCAGATCACAGCACGCCCAGCAGCTGGCAGGCGCTGGCTTACAGCGAGCAAGCGCTCCACTGGCGTATCTTACCGAGCAGTACTTCTTGCCCACGTTTCCCTCCAAACAAGATGAACTGGGGTCTCAGGTATTCAGTCACAGAGAAGCAAAGGGAAAGGCAGAGATGATGTGGTCCCACTTGCAGCACTACAGTATGAGGAATACAACTGCCAAGTCTGTTTCCCTGGCAAAGGCCGATAAATGCTGTTCCCTGTTCAATGTCACTGACAAATGTTGATTTAATTGGATTTGAACACACGACAGGAGGCTTACCTATATAGTACAAGCTCTCTTAATATAAACTACATAAAATACTCCAAAGCTAGACAGTATCAACACAATTCAGTAAATCATAAACAACCACCAAGAGAAATAAAACCCAGCAACCACTCTGCGCCAGTAGTTCAGTAGTCTGCAGATTAATTACCTCAAAGCCCGCTATTTCAGACTGAAGCGCTCACAAAAATAGCTATTTTTAAGTAAATCCTTCTGCCGATATCTCAGTGTGGACAAGCCTTTTCAGATTTTGTCAAAATCCACACTCGACTCTCCGTTTAGCTTTGTAGCTACTGCACATCAAAAAATCACCCTTGATTTCATGGTGGGCTACTCTGCTTAAAACAAACCAAACATCATCTGCATTTTTTCATTTGGTATCTGGGTACGTTAAAAGGTACCCTACCGTGCAACAGGTGGAACTTTTAAAGCAGCAAAAAGCACGAATGAAATAACGCCTATATACAAAAGAAATAATCAAGGTGCCTGACAGGTTTCAGTGCTAAGGACTTGCTGCTGCTGCGATCTCATTTAGGAGGAGCTGGAAAGCTGATGGGATGTATGTTTTCTATTGCAACAAACAATTTCAAGAGCAGGTGATGTCCCAGCTATTTTTCCTCAAGCAACCCCCACCTCAGGGTGCCATTTCACGAGATGTCCTAAGCCAATTTAGCTGCCTGACACTGCTGAGAAGCGGAGCTCCTGCTCCTGGCTTACCTCTTCATCCCTTTCCCATCATATCCACTCCATCCTCTCAGATCCCATCGTGCTGCCACTTACCTTTTGCCAAATTTAGCACATACCTGACTGCACAATAATCCAATTCATCTCACTGCAGCAGCAGAAAAATAGCCTGGCAAAAAAAGGGTACGCTGCCATTCTAGCGAGCTGAATCAGTTTGCCATGTGATCAAATGAGTGCCAGAGCTAGCACAAGAGATTTGGAAGGCAGGAGGGGAGGAGGAAAGCTCCTTTTCGGAACAGTAAGCTGTGAATTCAGTTCAACCAGCATGAAGGGGGGGCAGGGGGGAATCACACCTTCAAGCCAACTGGATGCCTGCCAGCTTCACCCATCTCACCATCCTCACTGGCAAGCGTCAAAGAGATCAAAGACAACCAGCTACTGTGAACTGTCTCACAACAAATTATTTGATCATCTGAACCAAAAAACAACAAGATGAACAGCAAAAATTAACCAGATTGTTAAGATCAAGTTATGATTCATAAATAATCACTGTCTCCACGCATCTTTAACTAAAACTGGCGATTCACCCTACACCACACAGCTGCGGAATACCTTTCATGAGCGTTTTGGCACTTCCTTGGAAGCTTTTACAAACCAGAAAAACAGGTGTCCCAAACGCCACCCTGGCATGTTCCTGACAGCGGTTGTTTTCAGGGAGTCGACCACACAACATTACAACTCAGCAAGCCATTACTATTAGCAAACTTCACCAATCATCACCAGGTGACTGGATGTGTCAGAACAGGCGCAGACCAGTAGTAAAATCCCTTAATTCCCATACTCACCATCCATAAGGAGCCAGTGGCCAGTTAGGACCCAGATAAGGACAAGCATCACAGAGAGAGAAAACGAGAGCAGCTCAGCAGCAGTGAAACGCCCGCAGCAGCCAAAGGAAATCCTAGGAACAACATATAAACATTAGCTAGAAGACTTTATGTTTCCATTTAAAGAACAGAAAATGGACGCTATTGGAACAAGGCTCAACTGCTGATGAAAGATGCCAAGAACAACTGAAGGGAAGTTCCTTTGCCACAAATAGGTATGAAAACAGCAACAAAATAAAAGCTTTCCTCACATTCAAGTAACGTGTGTAAAGCCTGAACTAGAGAGATGGAAAAAACCCTGTAAATCCTGGCACCTCTCTAGAAATTGTTACCATGCATGCTGTTTCCTGGTATCATCTAAGATAGTGCTTTTTGCAACATGAACTCCAGTCACAAGGTTAAAAAAAACACATTAGTTTCAAAACATGACATTAACAACTGTAATTTTCATTAGTGTAACCACAGTCTCTGAAAGAGCCAGCATTAAAATCCATAGTTCAATGTTAACAAACATTAAAATCCAATACCAAATCCCAAACTCTGAAATCTCAGCCAAAATACGCCAAACTTCTTAAAAACCACTGTTGGGCAATGTAGTCCCCTGCAATGGTACCGCATTTCCCAGGCTGGCAAGCCTGTGTGACTTGCAGAAATTGTGCTTCCTAGTTTCAAAGGGGAAACATGGGGCTGGCACAAAAAATATGCACAAACATCAGCCCTGAAGCCCTGAGGTTAATGCTCGTAACCAAAGACTCCGTTAAAGAATTCTCATTAAAAGAAATAAATACAATATACAAGAAGAGGAGCAAAAGATTTCTCAAGTCCTTACTTGTTTTGAGGTGAACAAGGCCGTGTTAAGTACTGGCACATCGGGAGCAGAAGGAAAGCGAAAGCTATTGTTGCAAGGACTAGAAAAAGAAGAAAAGGTGATATTAGTACATTCAGACCTAATTTCTACAGTACACAAACAAGCTTCTCCAATTTGAAAAAGCTCTTGCAACAATGTCCTATTATCACATGCTGCAGTATTATTAAAGCAAGAGCAGCTAAAGGCTCCAAGGTTTTCTGCAGAACTCCTATTGTTAGTATGCTTTCAAACTTCAGTCAAAATAGAAGCTCTCAAAGGAATGCAACGCCCCATCCCCAAACCTCAAAAAAAAAACCCAACTTAAAGCTCTTCATGATCATGTCAGCAAGAAAAACAGTTTTCAAGTATTCCGAGTCAAAAAAATGAAAGACCTTACTACAAACTGGTTGTGAGATTCTTTTAAAATTCTTCAACATACGACACAGACTAAGTCAGCATAATAAAGGGTTTTTTCCCACTTTTTAACTCAGTCACTTTTCCCCCCCACCTCACTCAAACCCCTTTATTCGTTACTGGAACACAGTACAACTTAAAAGGCGTTATACTTGGTAGCTGGTAACTTAAAATTGTTGAAATACAAAGTGCTTTAAGTGTTTGAAAACAGGACGATAAAAATACATAAGTATCCAAACAGACTACTTCCATAAACATTTTCTTTTTTAAGAAGCATACTTATCCCACCCACGCGTTTGTAAAAATGTTTAGTAACTGCTGGTATTTAAAATCATTTTTCCTTCCAGTTTTTTTAAAAGTAATAGCACTAAGGACTGTTTAAAAGGCTGAAGAGCGAGGGCGTGGAGACACAGACATGTCAGCAGCACGCATCCCAAACGGCTGCAGCAAGAGCAGACTGCAATGCTCGACATTTTCTGCTGCTGCAAATCAAATCTTTGTGCTGCTTCTCTACTCATTCCTTAAAAAGTTGGGGGTTGTTGGTTTTAAAAAGGGATTTTTTTTTTTTTCTCTTCTCAAATGAAGATGATGGGAAGGAATCAAACATTCTCTTTAGTACACAGCTTAAGCCAACTGGAGAAAAGAAATTGGTCTGGTCAAACCACATCTTTCCACCCCTCAATTCTGCCCCTTCTGGCAGGAGGAAGGTTTTTTAAAAAAAAGATCAATTCATAAAAAAAAAAAAAAGTGTCTGTATGCAAAGAGCACCATGGAAACTCACAGTTCTATCAATATTTCAGAGAGGAGGAAAAAAAGGAGAATGGGTAGGGAAAGAACGAAGAGCGTGGCAACTCTGCACACGTTGAACTAGGATCCTTTTCGGAGGTGCTTGGCAAAAGAACACTGCACAGCAAAACCTGTGCCCCCAGCGCCCCAAGTCCCGCACGCCTCACCGCCTGCCTGCCCTGCTCCCTCCGCCTCCGCGGGACTGACCCTTCCTCACCGCAGACCGACCCTCTTTGCCCTCGCGCTCTCTCCTTCCCCCTCCTCCCCTCCAGCTCCTCTCAGCAGGGAAGCCTGCACCTCCTGTCCCGGCATCCCCAGCCGCTGCCACCCCAAAGCTGGCCTCGTTCAGGGAGTGTAAGAATTAAAATGTAATCGCACTACTACGGGTGCCCACGAGTACCCGCTCTCACACTCGCTCCTGACCGTCCAGGCTTCCAGTCACAAGCTCTCTCCTCCCTCTGTTCTCAATACCTATTACTCAATGGGCAATCCCTTGGCTTAACTCCTGTCTGCAGGCAACGCGCCAACTCTTCGGCTCTGCCCTCTGCTTAGCAGCTGGTCCTGGCCTCGGGCTGTTTGCTGTACCCACCCTTGCTCCTGACTCTTCCCTGAAAGGCGAATCTTTGTGGGAGGAAGATTTAAGAAGGGTTTAAGAAACCAGACATCAAGCTATAATTTAGAAGTTCCCCCACATCAACCTCTAAAATCTACAAAAAGAGGATGTAAAATAGCACCACTTGAGCTTCAGGGGACAGAGGGACCAAGCCCTGCAGTTCCAAGTCCAGCAGGGGCCGCATCCTGCCGCGTAGCCTCTAATGAAGCTTTGCATTTTAGAGGTTCTGGGGCCAAAGTCCCCCGTGCTTAATGACACCCGCTGAGGCAAGTGCAAGGAAAAGCAAAAAAGTATCATAAAACCAGGTTCAGGAATAAGGATACCCAAGTGCACTAATCCAAGCAGACTCAATCCTCTTAAACCTGCAACAAGCCTCAACTGACACAATAACAGCTAATTACACACCACAAAAGTTTCAAATAAAGTTACAAATGTCAAGGTCATTCTGGAAATAAATGGACCAATGAGCTTGACAAATTAAAATTTGCCTTTGTCATAAATCTTCCCTTATAATATCTTATATGTATGTGTGTGTATATATATTCCCCTAATATCTAGCATATAGTAGAATTTATAAGAAGTAATAACTTACTTTTAATAGGAAAGAATGTATGTGACATAGGCCAAAGTTATAAAAGCAGTGTTCAACAGACCTCCACAGGACTGTGCCTCCAGAATTAGCAATAGCAGCCTCAAGACTTGTGTCAAGAGCAGAGATTTAGATTCCACCCATCAACATCAGCCCCGTTTAAGAGGCTGGAGAGGATGCATAGCTCAGGCGTTAAATCATGACCGAAAAGCCTGTATTGCATATACATGAAGTAGGAGCGGAGGTATTTAGGGGTTTAAAAATCTTCACAGCCTCAGTATGTGGACTGAGGAGTACAGTTTTTAAAAACTGCTGCAAATTCGGAGCAGTAGGAAGAATCTTGCTTCCCTGAACAGCAGCTGGTCTCTTGAAGAACTGCAAAAGGATCAAAAGGCCAGAATTTTCCAAAAATCACCCCCCTGGTATTTACTTAAACAACAAAATGTAAATAATAATAAACAGGATCAGAGGACTTGCCATTTATTTGCAAACAACCGTTTCATTTTTGTTCTAAATTCAAGCAGTGCAAAAGAATAATAGTCAAAAAGCTAGTGAGACCAGACGTACCCTTGAAACAAAGAAAAACTGCCTAACAGCAAAAACCAAAATTAAACCAGGAAAAGTCGTCTCTGGATATGATCTCCAGAGTTACGCTACGATCCTATAAAGTACCTGAATTATGAAATACCATGTACAGTTCTGAGCACTGATTTATAAACAAGTGAGCTTTACGTAAAATAATACATCCAGCATCTTTCAAAACTCTGGCAATTTATAGTTCCGTAGGTTTATCAAATCTCCAAGTGGAAAATACTTCTCAAAAATACTTGTCACTTTATTAATAGCTACAGAGACATGAAAATACAACTGTGAAACCTGATGAGTGGGGGGTTTTTAATGTACTATGTCATGTATTATAATTCTTATCAACAATATTTAATTATATCAATGCTTTCTGTTCTATTCCAATTCTTATAAAGAGAAGAAAACTTAGTCACCTGCTGTGCATATTGTAAAGACAACTTGAACTGAATCAAAGAAGAAGAACATAACTAGGAGAGACACAGACGCTCCGATCGGCAGGAACAACGCCTGGGTAGAATCAATGGTTTGAATACCTGCAGAAGAAAGAAAATGACATTTAACTTGGTCTATTTCTTACCACACGCACATCGACAGCCTGTCCTCACCAACGCAGTTGAGGACTCTGACAATACATTCCATTTCAGTGCTGGTGCAACAGACGTTTACGCTGAGATCCTCGCGCGCTCCCATGCCCAAGCACAGCAGTCAGCGCAAAAACACTCCAGCTAAGCTGCACGACGGCAGCGGCTGGGTATGTACAGCAACAGCCCTGCTTTGCAGAACCCGAGAACTGAAAGCTGAAGGAAAATGTATGAGTGCCATAGATAGAATGCATAAAAAGTTTTCAAAAATTAACATTATTTAGGGATTAGGAATCATATAGCAATTATATCTTTGCTTCATTTTACACTGAGCAACATAAACGTGTTGAACAGAGCATGTAGAAGTTTTATTTAACCTCCCAGCATGAGGCGAAGAGCCTGACCAAGAGCAGAGCTGCAGTGCTAGGCTGACCGAGCTCACGGAAAGGGTGCCTCAGCGTCAAATTCCACTTGGGTGAAGGCCACCATGCACTTAAATTGTATCACTGGTTGCAATCACCAGATAACATCAAGCCTAACAATAAAGGGCAGTTTTCAAAAACCACCCAAGTCATTTACCTGTTTATGAAACTACCAACTCAGTTCAGCGTGCACTATAATCGCCTTTTATGCTAAAACCCAACAAAAATTCATGCTCACATTTTATAGCTGGAAGCAATTTTAAACAGTGCAGCGATACTGAAGTATTTTATTCTGATTATTTCCCCCACCTCAGCCATGCAGTGTGACTATTACGGATATTAATAATGGACAGGACATTTTTTACTATATTTTACCATGAGTTTTTAGAATTACCAACAAAATTGAGAAGATCAGGCTCTGAAAAGCCATCTATCCGTGAAAATTCTAATACTTAACCAGTCTCTGTAGCTGTATTTACATTTGATCGGGGGGCGAGGGGGGGAAGCCATAAGTAGTTACCCAATTCAAAATACAAGACACTTATACTAGTTGAGCATTAAAATAACAGGTAACATCTGAAGTAGTCACTTGATAAGAAGTATCCAAAATGTCTCTAATGTAAAATTAAGACAAGACTCAGACCTAGATGAGATCTAAAACCAGATTAACATCACTGCGTTATCCCAAAATAATTAGACACTGCTGTATGAAGCAGGGTTTTACCAGTCCCAGGATTTTAAGGATAAGCTTTTAGGTTATCAAGAAGAGTATCTGTCCATATGTAGGTACACACGTATACAGAGACATACACATACAAGTAAATATACACACACACTGTTTGTGTGTATGCACACGTGTGTGAGAATGTGTCTTTTATTTTTTTCTGTGGAAGAGTGGCAAGTTGTCTAAATAACGGGTTACCTACACAATGCATAGTTACCGATGTATCTCAGTATGTCGAAAAACCTCTAACATGTGAAATACACTCACTGCAACTTAGTATCTGTCGTAAGTATTTAACCATTTTCATAAAAGAAAAGCTAAACAATGAACGTGGAAGCCATGACACTTGCACTGTGTGGTCGTTTATTAGTTCAGGTCATGGATCTAGTATTCTTAAACATATATAGCACAATAAATTTTAAAAATAAACAGCAGAGGAACTCATCACTTGGGATTTCTATGTTCCTGAGGTCTGGTACA
The DNA here is from genome assembly GCA_009819775.1 of Phoenicopterus ruber ruber. Classification (NCBI taxonomy): domain Eukaryota; kingdom Metazoa; phylum Chordata; class Aves; order Phoenicopteriformes; family Phoenicopteridae; genus Phoenicopterus; species Phoenicopterus ruber. The sequence continues at coordinate 12,459,670 of CM020231.1, read as the reverse complement.
AAAGGGTAAAGTACAATATAGAAAGTCCAGTGATGACAGTACGAAGACACAGAAATTCCTGCGTTCTAATCTGTGACTTAGATGTAGTTCCTTCTGCTTTGAGAAAGAGCTTTTATCCATATGCCCTTCAACTTCCCAAGGGAAAAAACAAACAAACCAAACCCCCAGAAATTACATACTACAAACCACCTTGGCATACAGGAATTAGTGCCTGCAGTGTTAAATGTCAAAGTTCTTCATTTCATTTCTGATCATTCTGACAGCTAATCCCCTTAATGTGCTTATTCCCCAGCCCCAGACTGGCTTCTCTTACTTCCCAGATGCCAAAAGCCTCAACTGTTCATTGCTGAATCACCAAGCACAGCAGCCTCTTTGCTCTGTGTTGTCAACAGCAGCAGTGCTCTGACAACTAGGTAAATTCCAAGAGTCTATATCAAAAAAAAAAGGGCAAAAAAGATAAAAGACACATACAACATATGTTATTTATTTTCTAATTTTAAAGCTATATTTCTTACTTTAAACAAAGCAACCTTAGCATTCACGGTTTTGTGCACAGGGCTGCTTACACATCTCACTCCTGTCTTCTAAACTTGCTGAAACTATTCATTCTAGAGCCTATTCTCGGAATATGGCCATAGAAATTGCTGTAAGTTAAACTCAGGTGTGAATTTACAGCACATTGTGTACAATGCATTCCACTCTAACTGTTCACATACATATTTTTACCAGCAAAATAGTGCATCTCAAATGGCCAAGCTGCCTGGAATCTATTTATAGATTACAGAGGGGACAATCACCACGTAGGAGCTGACATGTTAATCCCCACTCGGAATAGATCGTGTGTAGACACATATTTTGCTGTCCGTTATAAATGAGTTGCCCAAAGCCATGGGAACTCTATACTTCAATTTCTCTATTGATAAAGCTGAATCATCCTTATGGACTTGTTAGCATCCCATGAGATCTCTCATTGCTTGCGGACCAGCTAATACATCATCGTGATAAACACCAGGCAAAAAGAAATTACATCCCCTTCTCATAACTGTGTGGTGGGGTTTTTTTAAAGTAGAGATGTTTCCATTTCCAGTAAAACCTAACAAATTGTGCAGCATGCAATTTCTATGCATTATGGAAATGTTACGTTGATGTTTTAAATTTAGCTTCCGTGGGCATGAACTAGATAGCAGTACTAGTGCACAGCAAGATGGTAAGTGCCTGATAAAACTGTTCCATTCTGTCAGGTGAATCTACAAAGCACGTAGCTGAAACACACGGACAGATGAAGCGAAAGAAGATGCAGCACACTGAAGTGAGGAAAGAAAGGTAAGGAGCAAAGCTAACCCTTACTGTTATTGGTGCTGTTGCCATTAAAGGACCCAGCTGCGCTGCTACTGTCTTTCTCTTTGTCTTGATTCTCAAAGTCCATGTTAAGAGACCTGCAGGAAACAAAGCAAACTTAACAGGCAAGTTTCAAACTCCTATTCAGGCTCATTAGCTACGGTCCCATTACCATTCTGCCGCAGCAGCCTCTCCCTGAAAAAGCCCTTTAATGCTGGTTATTAGAAAGGACACCATACACACTGGAAAATTTTAAAAAATGCTTATAGTCACGGATGAGGCACCAAATCATACAGGTTCTAATAGTGAGACTAGTCACCAGTGTCTGAACTGGTAAGTGTTAACAACTAACCGCAGCAAAGATATTTATCTGCATTACTGGCAAGTGTAGAACATGATGGAAATGCAATAAATGTTTCAGTTCTCTGATGTATTTGAACTCTTTCCAAGTCTCATTTTGATCCTTTTCATTCAAATTTAACTATCAGGTTTCATTTTTAAAACAATATTATTTCCTTCTTCTAAATCTTGTTATGAACGATGACCAAAACTAGCTTATAAGTAATTGTCCGCTGAATGTAAGGTCTTACTTAATTGAAAAAGTTTCAGCAAAGCCTAGAAAGTAACCAGATACATATTTCAGATACAGGCAGCACAGATGACTAGAGGAAGCTCTGAATAAATAGTACAAATTGATACAACTTAATTCATCTATAGGAGCTGACAACATTCCCCTATGTACCCAGCTCAGCTGTAACCGATCCATCTTTTCATTTTGATATGCGCACTTTAAAAAAATTCCAAAATAACACAGTATTCTACCCCTCTTTGATTTTGATGCAACTTCTAAATTATATCCTAATAAATTTTGGCATAACTTTCTGAAACAGGGGAATTTCATTTAAGGTCTGTTTTGGGCAGAAATAATTTCTGTCATTAAATTCTAGGTTGTTTCATATAAAAATATTAGCAATCAAGTTTACCATGACAGTTTCTCATTCTGATACATGCACGTTATCCATGACTTAGCTGCAGATTTATTTATTCAAAAATGCTATGGAGAACCACCAGAAGCACTGTACAGCTCCTGTCTCAAGTCTGCAGCACCATCAAATACCAAGTATTTCAATAAAACTTCCAGGTCAACAGGCATTGAACTCCTTTTCAAGTTGAGCTGTGAGTAATCGTACTATGCAAAGGAAACAAACTGTATTAATTTGTCAGACAAGTAAAAAATACAGCACAACCTTCTATACAATTCTATAGGCACCAAAGTAATTTCATTTCAGTGTATAGGTTACCTACTGCAATGCAGTGCTGCAGTCATACAACCTGAAATCAAGCACATATAGGTCTATAGCCCCAAGAGAGGTGTGGTGTGTGAAAGAAAGAGGGGTTGAGCAGCTTCACTGTATAAAAGAAAAACAGAAAAAAGGCTCTTCCAGTCTAAAACTGGCTTGTTTCTGCTGCTTCTATTGTGCAAGTGCTCCCAACCAGCAGTATGAAATTAAAGCAGGTTTTGGGCTCAAAGTACGAGGAAGCTTCAACCTCAGACATACAGTACTTCTACACAGATTGTGGATCATCAACTTAAAAGTTATTAAAAATACAAAAAAGGCAGTGGAGAACACTGAAATTCTAACAAATTAATCTGTTATTCTTAGCTTGTTCTTCTAAAGATCTCTCTGCTCTGTGTCTTGTTTGGGGTGCCTTTATCCTTCATTCACGCTTCCCTTTTCCCCATTAATGCATTGTAGCCTCATCATTTTCCTCTCAAGCTATAAAAATCCAGGAGGAGGCTGACAACCCTCCAGGACTTGATCCAAGATTCAGACAAACAAGATAATTCTCTTCTCAGAGCAGCGTTTCATTCCTCTCTGAATGAGCACAGTTTAGCAAGAACCTCACACCATCGTTCTCCCAGTGGCATTGGGCAACTCCTAATTTAAGGGATTGCTATCAGCAAAGAGAACTGGAAAGAAACTATTGGATCTACTGCTCATAAACAACTTCAGCCCTTTTTCTTTCACTGCAATAGTGTCAGCAATTATTACATTATTACCTATGAACATCCCTACCTCAAAAGTAAGCATAAATTAGGAAATTACTTTCACTTAGCAACACAGCTGCTGATCCAAGACAACTTCTGAATCATCTCCAACCGTTTTATGATTTGGCCCTTCCCTCTGCTACAAATTATCACTAACATAATAAAAAAAAAGAGAAGTGACCACTAGAACATCCTCCAAGAACGTTAAGAATTATATTGTAAAACAAGATACACTCAAAACTCCTGGACTGTAAAGAAATAGCAAGCTGAGAAACATTTGCTTTTTTGTTCAAGTTTCTGCTGGGCTTCCAAAGGCAACATTCAGCCAGTACCTCCCATCGGGCAATAAACTGCACAGTCGTTTCTTCCGTGGGTCCTCACAGTTCAAGTTGGTAGGATTTCTAGCACAATGTTTCAAAGCAAGCACGGCTCAGCCTCCCGCAGGGAATCACTCAGTGGGGTTACACTAAGGCCACGGGAATGAGTAAGCTGCTGGCACATTATTATCATGAAAGTTCAGATTCAACTATGGATCACTTCCACTGCAGTAATGCTTCAGGGAAACCCTGCAGGAGAATATTCTTATGAAACAATGGAGGAAACATGAAAGCAAGTACGTATCTACAGAGTCGCCTGCAGATGCAATGTATTGAGAAGTTCCTTCTTGCTCTGCTTACTGAGGGCAGTCGCCCATCTTAACAGCTCTGGGGCGATGAGAATTGCGTGTTGCCACAGAATTGCCAGATTTCAATTGCTCCAAATAAAAAATTACAGTCAGAATCAGTCATTGACCTGAGATAGTTTAATTCAATCAAATCTCAATGCATATGACAGAGAGCGAGCCTAAAATATGTTGTGTGCTCTAACACTGCTACAGCCGCTTATAAAACATTGCTGTGAGATTAAAGGGCAAGTTCCAATGCGAGATCTGGAGTGGGAATCAGAATGGGGGAAACAACAGCAGAAAGCGCATGTGGAAATGTTTTCCCTGCCTACATGGAGTATGAGTGCCCGAGTCCCACGTCTCTGATAAGAACATCTCGCCTTCAGCAGGTATTTTATGCGCACCCGCTTGTGCGCGCACACGTGCAGACCACCTTTGTAGCATTCGGTGAGAAGGGTCCATCCAAACCCCTGGTCCCACCCTGCCAGCGCTGCGGCTGGAGATGCTTATGAACTCCAAGCACAGCCTTTCTCTTCAAGTTTTACTGTGAAATATGTATCCTGATTTCTGTAAATGTCAAGTCGTAAAGCCAACCATAAGGACATCATTTGAACTACCTTCTATTTACACACGTACTTTAGGTACCCAAAGCCTAGAGACAGAAGACACCAGTTTCATCCCATGCTTCTTGGTTTGGTTTAAAAGCAGATACTTGAACAGGCAGATTATGGGTTAAATCAGGCTTTACATAAGCTGAGAGGCCATGTCTGGGTATGTGAGTGGATAGAAGAAGATTTAGCTGTTACCTGCCTGCAAAGTAACCCCAACATTTAAATCCCAGAGAAGCACTTGGACAAGAACAGGTGGCTGTCTTGCAAGAACTCATAGGAAACAACCTGTTTCAAGCTAAGCTCACCTCTTTAAAAATCCGTAATGAACACATATACTTGCATGCTCCAGTTCACAGCTCCTAACAGTTTAAAAGATTGTATTTGCCCCTTTGGCAGTCAATAATAAAGTATATTAAGTTCAAGGACTGAGAGACAGTCAGAATGTATATGGGAGAGATGTTCAGAAGGGCTGGAAGCTAAAACTCCTGACTCAGCACAAACGTAGAAAAGAAACACTCCACCCACAGTACAAGGAGCGGGAATTCAACTCTATAAACTGTACTTCGTTCTGGATGTGGACTTTACCCATGATCTATTAGACATTCTTCTGAGTATCTTGGGCATTTGGGGAGGGGGGGGGTGTTTGTTTTGGTTTTGGACAAACGCTGCTTGTATGAATAAGGACAGTGGACCAAGGCTTTCCTTTGTTCCCCTTAAACCTCTTGCATTAGATTAGATCCACCACGCACGTGGATTTTATCCTAATGACTCACCCACCCAATTCTTTCTGATCCTATTACTGCACTTCTGTTAAAGTCACTTGCCAGCAATACCACAATAACTCTATTTGCTTCTTTTCAGACTGAAAATCAGAAACTAAACCCACTTTCTGCAGCATGAAGGTTAACTAAGGAGTGCTATTTTCTTTTCGTCTTATGACAGCTCCGTTTGAGATGAGGCACTCAAATCTCGATGAAGACATCATTGTTGTCATTTGAGAATGAGCACCCTAAGCTGTAACCTTCATCTTTCCAGCAAGTCACTTTTCTAAGAAAATCCACTCACTTTATCAGAAGTTTTTATTTTACTACTTTAGGAATTTCCAGACGAGTATCGTTTTGCAACTTACTACCTCACCTGAATTTCTTAAATAACTTAATTGTATCTTAGACCCCTTCATTAACACCACTTCACAATTTTCTGTAAAAAACTGCTTTTGACCTCACTTGCTGACTAAACAGAATGGGAATTTGTTCAAGTCACCATTGTAACTGTGGGTTTCAGCCCAGACATCTGCTAAAGATCTGCATATAGGAAATTAATTATGAAATTAATTTTAAAATGATAGGACCCTATTTTGGCCTGTAATAGCTTGCATCTTGGGGTCTTCAGGCTACATGTAAAAGAAGTGGACCAGAACAGGACATTTCCTCAGTTGATTTCTATCTATCCCATTCCACTACTTCATCCAAAAGTTAGAGTATTCTGAAGTTTGCAGTCCTTGTAACACGAGCAGCTTTATATGTAAATCATAAGACAAGACGGTAAAAGAGCGTGTGTATATAGGAACAGGATGGCAAACAGCAGGGGAACATTTTTAAGAGCAAGGAGCTCTGAGAAGGGCAGGCAATTTATGTTCAAGCACTCCTGCTGTTTTACATTGCATTATGTTTTCACAATTGAATTTCAATAAACGTTACAGCTTATTGCAGCCAGATGCATAGTTCCTTTTTACACAACTGCATAAATTCAAATACTTAAAAATTGAATTAGTCCCTCAACTATATGCTAGACTGAGTCAAAATGAAAAAAATTAAACCTTTCTCAATTACTACTCAAATACAACCTTTTATTTCTCTTTTATTTTCAGTATCTCTAGATTTTGTCTTCCTAAAGCCTTCTATTTTAATTCCATCAGCAGTGCTGTTACCTAATACTCACTAGCAACAACAGACAGCTCTTATAAAAAATTGGCTCTTTCATTATATGGTTTTATTAACTTATGATGGCAATTTAAAACCTCTTATCCTAATAGCTGTGACTTACATCATATATATGACCATGGGTATCATCTATTTCAGGAATACTCATAGCAGTTCAGAGACTTCATAGTATATGTATGGCCTTTTATCATAGATTTGTTAAATGAAGGAATGTTCTTCAAGAAACAGGAAGAAAAACATGCCGTACTTAAGTTTGAAAGAAATAATACTTTCACGCTGTGATTAATTTTTTTGAAGAAATATGTCAGTATGAACCCCATTCCTTAGGTGCTGCTACATTAAAACAAACTGTATAATACAAGATGCAAGTCTAAAGGGACAACAATGTTTTCTCTAAACTACCCTCAAGTCTCCTAAAACGGGGCAAATTTGATCTTTGAAGATTCAGACTTACCCTGCAGCAGTTCTCAGACACTTTGCTGGAATTCAACACGGACAGTGTTTCCCACTTCTCTATTAAGCTGTTACTCACAGCCAAGTAAATAGCACTGGGACTCGGGAATCTCTGTTTTACAAGGCTTATTTGCAATCGGAAGGACACGCTGAATTGACCAACACTGAAACATTATATATAAAACTCTCCTATCGATAACATTACATTCCTATCTCTCTCAATAATCCTTTTAGACCCTCCAAAACACAATTTTACAGAACTGCCTTCAAGGACTAAGTTCAAAGTTATCTCCTATGTGCTTGTAACTTGACATACAATAACATCTCTCAGAAATCCCAACTAGCTACTTTTTCTTCCTTTTCCACTTCCTTTTCAGAAGCAAGAAATATTTCATTTACATTAACCATCGGTCTGACAAAGACATGATGAAACAAAAGGCATAAACTGTATTCAGTCACTTGCCATATTTTTATTTGAAAAAGAAAAATTCTGCAGAATCTTAAAGAAAAATCTTACCTGAAACTGCCGTAGACTATGAGGAGAATAGAAATCAGGAAAGTAGACACTTGACTGGAATCCACAAGGGAATATGCCCTGGAATTGGGAAAAAGAAGGCAGGTGTGTCATCACAAGTGTCCATTTCTCCACTGCCACTTGCCAATTCTTTTTCTTATTATAATGCAAATAGAGAATTGGATGACAAATCTTTATGGCAGCTATTTCTAAAGTTCTTGTATCATCTAGGAATATAAAACCTGTAGCTTGTAAATTAACTTTCTATATTCAAGACTGCAGCATGCAAAATCTGTACAACAATCCAAGAACAATTCAAAATCCTTGTGGTAATTTGTTGTGAACTCACAACATTCACTTTTTTTCCCTCAAACACATTAAAATTGCTTGAATTGCAACTAATGTAACCTTCCATGTAAACAACACTAACCTGTTTTCTATAAGAATTCTTGTCTTTACTGATAATAGTGAAGTTGCAATATGGCAGTCAAGGTTCACTTAGTCCAAGGGGGGGGGGACCACAACCAAAAAAAACCCCAAACCTCACAACAAGCTGCAATATGCATTTATGAAACCACACACAATTACTTCCCTATTACACCTTGCAGACCACTTGATACAGGATTCCCAATAGAAATTTCAGGAGGAGACTTAAACGCCAGCTTTATTTAGATCCATCTCCTGATACAACATACCTTTGTGTTTAAAGCACAGAAAGACAAGTAGTATTATTTGCCATTTTTTTTTCCTATCCTTGGCAGACCAAACCCTACTCTGTAGCTCACACTGAAACTTCTTTTCACCTGGACATTGGGACAGAGGCAACCTCAGCAAGTTCCCAGCTGACAGCCAGCTGGGGAGAGTGGAGTTGATACACTAGAGGACAGAAAAACCTTTAAGGGGGACCTTGAGGAATGGACCAACAAGAAGACAACAGCTCATAAGTCAAGAGAAATGATCACTCCCTCTACTTCGCACTTGTGAAGCTGTATCTCGAGTACTGCGTACAGTTTCGGGGCCCCAAAAGAGAAGAACACTGGCACGCTGAGCAAGCCAAGCAGAGGGCCACCACGCTGGTGGGGTCCAGCACAGGAGGGGCTCCGGGCGCCGCACTGCAACTCCCAACCATTTTGCAACAAGCTGTGCTAAAGTAACAGAGAAGAATGATGCCCAATGTTAATTGCATTAGTCTTATCCTACAAAAAAGTTAACTAAACATTTCTGAAAACCAACCAAAAAGCCTAATTTCAGCAAGACTATGGATACGGAACAAAGATAATTGAATTACATGATAGTTCCAAAAAATAAAAACTAAAGCTACACGACGGTTAAAGAATCACTCATCCCATTGCCAATTTAAAAGCAATTTAGAGAAAATTACTAAACCACTGGACACACACTTTAAAATACTTTTTTTTAATATATAAACACAAATGTGAATCTTCTGCTATAGAAATTCAATATTAAACACCACTGAAAACCAGACTCTTTTAGATGAAATTATATACTTGTCGAATAAGCTTTTAAGAAATCAGAAACTACTTTTGTTAATTATCACAAATAGCTTCAACATTACTCCACACTAAAAGTGAAAAACAGATGTTTTATTTGCTCATAAAGTTGACCAGCACATGAAGATGAACCTAAGCTTTATATATATTTTTTTTTTTAATTTTGGTCATGTTTGACCTTTAGTTTCCAGGCTGTGGAACAGAGGTCTTAAAAGCATCCATGAAGATCAATATACTGAATTGCAAATACATGCAATATGTAACTAAGCACTTACAATCAGTGTATATATAAATGCTGTTCAGGTTATATACAATATAGTTCATAGCGCATTATTTTTAGCCAATGATTACAGCTAAGCAGACACCAAGAAGAAACGACTTAAGAATGAGCATACTAGCTTTATGTCCTGTTACTAGCTTCAATGTCAGAGGGAAGCGGTCCCTTACCCAGCCTTGAGCGAAGGGAAAGGAAACCTCGTATCCCCTTTGGATTTGAGAATAAATAGTGGAATTTGTCTATTAAAAGAATATTCAGGAACTCCAGATTTTTAAGAAAAGCAAAACGATTGAATGAAATTTCAACTGGGATTAAACACGTCCAGGGTTATGCACTAAACTTTATTAACTGATGTTCATAAAATTGTATCTTCATAAATTGTTCATCTCAAAGGTGTTTGGCAATGTTTTCTATGTAATTCATCATTCAGCGGCAACTTTGGAAGCTACGCTAATTAAAATGCCATTTCATCATAATTACTAAACATTAGTCAAAACAAGGCTGTAAATGTTAGAAAGATTTATAAAACAGATAAAATAAGGATGATACACGGATCATGGATCAGCCCTGTGCATAATCCATTAAGTTTTATATTAAAAACCGAGGGCCCTTTGATACAATGAAAGAAACGGAATACCTGCAAACCCATTCTAAACAGCGATCTAATACACCACAACCCTACTGACAGGCTGCAGTGACGATCAGGACAGCTATCTGCTGATTCTACGTAAGGGAGAAATGAGAATTAAAGTCCTTCCATCCTGCACAAGAAAAGTGCAATAGTGTAATTATAAACTCATTGCAAACTGGCGATGTTTCCCGACTTCTCCGCATAGAGATCTTATAGCAGGACATCCTAAAAACTCAATGTTGGTATCGCAATTATGGTCTGGGAAAACTCATGTTCACCGGTACTCCAGCACACGGGCAGCGAGATACAGTCACGCTTCCCTTCTTCCGGGGGCAGCTGGAAGAAGTGCCACGCAAACCACACACAGTGTGACAAGTCTAAGTGTAACCGTGTGGCGGGAATCAAGCGAGCAGCTCGGGCACGTCCAGATTCCATCCAAAGTTTCCAACACAATTTTATAATGCTGAAGTGAATCTCATCGTAACAAAACCCTGCGTCTTTTTAACATCTCATTTCCCTACATTATATAAGGTACTGCACGAAACCTGAAAACAGAACTGCTTCCTAAAACCCTAAGCACTGGACAGTTCATTAAGAGACTATAAACCCTTGATCCCAAATAAACACTTTCTGATGCGTTAATCTAGACTAGAGATAATAAGCAAATGACAGCATCACATGACAGTATCGAGAAGTAAGATTACTTCAAAGTTTTTAGTATTATTCAAAATGCCAGGCAGTGATCTGCAAACCCATTTGTATTTTTAACTGAAATTTAAAAACTTGACCTTCTACAAGTCCAACAGAGCCCATATGCATATAACTGGATTCTCCTATAAGCGTATTTCAAGTATGCAAGTTCGCATACTCCCACAGCCGAACGTGGCATCAGTGCTATGTTCTTCTCAAATGGGATCAGCCAAAACCAAAACAAAAACCCACACTAATGAAATTTTTCAGAAGTTGGGGTAGACTTTGTGCAGTCATGTTTAACCAGCCTTCCACTGCACATATGAAAACGAAACCATCTTCCTTCTACAAGGTACTTTTGTAAAAGTAAGTATTTAATCTCAGAACAAACAGTGGAAATTTATGCACAGAAAATGCCTGTAACAAGCCTGTGCATAGCTGTCCTTTGACTTAAATACTGATTTTAGAAGCAATTCTTAGTACCTACTACATGACAATCCACAAAGAAAAGATCGTTATTCTTCATTCTCATTCTGAAAAGTAATACTGGATAAGGCCATGCTAAAGACTGCTGTCTTTTGAAGGACTTACTTTAGTGCGGTTCACCTGCGTGCCACATTACAAGAACAACTACCAACCCATTTCTAAACTCTAGTATATATGCAGAACGCTGCCCAAAATACAAAGCACCGTTGGCTTTCCCAGGGAAGTACATTTTTTAGGATTCTTGCACTACCACACCTGAAATTCAACATCCATGTAAGGAAGTTGTTTTGGAAGTAAGTTATTTAATCAGGCTATCAGACAGGTTCTTGCTAACTCAGCCAAGTAACAAATAACTATTTATAGTTGTTAGACTACAATATTAGACCCATATATTAGGCCCAAGTACTTTATAAAACCAAACACGTCGATGGCTTACTTCTCTCTGTAAGCTCCTCCTTTTCTCAGCCAGCTAGTGAGGGGTAACTTCCCAAACGCCCTCTCTACAACTCGAGATCTCACTCTGAACCTCCATCTTTACACAGCCGAGATCAATGTTAGCAAATTCTCTGCCATTCGGCATCTATTTCTGGCAGCTTCATGGGCAAGTGCTTACAACACGGAGCCTGCTAAGGCATGCCAAGACAGAGACACAGCAAGCACTGTTCTATAACATATTCTGTGTGTCAGCCCTACAGCTATACAGTGAAAGTATTGTCCAGACAACAATCCAAGCAGCGAGCTCTCCAGCCTGGCACAGACTGCTCCATAGACCTTTACCTACAGAACAATTCCAGGGATGCCCAGCCATTGCGACACACCACCACTTCCACGCGTCCCGAACAGTAACCATGCAAAATACGCCACACCAGTTACAGCTGGCGTTCCAAGCAGCACTCTCCCTTCTTCTGGGAAAAAATGAATAACTCCTGTATTCCCAAGGGAACAGAGACCCACTTCATTCCCAGCTAGAGAAGATGGTAACCAGCTAATAAAAGCTGCAACAACAACAGTAATAGCGTTACATTAGACACACTTGCAAGCTCTCTTTCCTCTGGGTCAGCAGCTGCATGTCAAGCTCTCTTTTCTGCTGTGGCCACAGGTCTAAGCTCACCTGTCTTTGACTGTGAACCTTCACCCTGCAGGGTCCCTGCCATCTGACTACTTAGGAATTTCTTATAAAACCCCCTCTTTTAGCCCTACTGTTCTCCTATTATGTACTTACTTCTTAATTCCTCTGGTTTTATTATTTCTTTTGCACTTCCAATTAAAAAAAAAAAAATCACCCAGTCAATGCAAGCACTGGTTTTGATGTTTCAGCTCTTCCTTAACACCAAAAGATAAGCAGTTTCTTGATAGGAGTCTAAACAGCCCTTCCAAACCAGCAGAAGGAGGCCCTTAGGCAAAGCCTGGCACTTCTTTTTGCCCTCCGTGTTGAGTGATAAGTATCTGCAACTCACTTTGTTCAACAAAGACCCAGAGAAAGACAGAACTAGGAACCAAACGTGTCTCCTGATGATAGCACAGAGCATTACCCTCTACATAACCTACTCGTCATGGGCCAGCCTAACGTGACCACAAGCCAACAGTGCCATTACAAAAGCAACTTCTTCTCACCTTTTACCGGTCATCTATTCTCTTTCTTCATCCTGTGCCAGCACAAGCATTTGCAAAACCACATGGAAAACCAGATCAGGGGACTTTGTCTGCTTGAATAATAATGGAAAATGAATGGGAAGGTTTCTCAAATGATTCAGATTCTTGATCTGGCACGTTTCTGGACATAGAAATCAAAGAGGAAAGACTTTCCAGTGGCAGCATTGGCTTAAGTACCCCAAAACTATAGCCTCAGAGATCAGGGGAGTTTTATGTAATTGAAATAAAAACCTCTTTCTGTTTGCACAAGAAGTCTACTAAATGGATGATCAAAGAAATTCAGCCTCTCAATGTTTCAGTAGCAAATATCACTCCCCTGACTTCCAAGTACAAGAGAAATTATTGTGAAAAATTCTGCCGAGGGGGGAAGGAGAAGCCTGTGCACTGAAGTTTCCATAGCAATGCACGCTAAAGGCCTTGGACATGAACGATTCTCATACAAAAGCTGTTTTAACAGCAGCAAGATAAACTTTCCCTGCATTTACTGTACATATATGAGAATGCAAACAACAGAGCAACAAATAAATCACATCAACTTGAAAAGTGCAGTAGATGAACTAACTTCACTAAAGTTCACATGAAGAGAGAAGATTGCATTTCATCAGGTATTTTTCTTTATCAATGATCATAATATCCAAGTGCTTTCAAGATAAAGGAAAATAAAAGTATAAAAGGAAGGCAAGCATACTAGATAGGCTAGAGTAAGGGTGGCTTATATTTTAAGAGATAGGTCTTTTATTTTGTTTAATGGGACCAAATCTACAACTTGCAGACATCTATCACAGAATCACAGAAACTAACACTGACAGGAATGTCAGGAGATCATTTAATTCCTTGAGTTATAATTTGATTTTACTTTGGGGAAAGACAATCAGTCAGTCATGACAGATGTTTACTTCACCTGTTGTTTAAAACACTCATTGGTGAAATGAGAAGACTTTTCTTGACATCTAATGTAAGTCTTTTCGACTACAATTTTAGTCCATACTTTTTCTCCTATACAAAGAGTCCTTCAAAACTCATGGGGAGCTTCTCGTACCAGAGACGACTGGAGTAAACTGGATCCATAGGTGAATTCGCCTGCATATTTCAGTTTCTGAAAGATGTGGCTGCTTGAGAAGTGACCACACAAAACTTCAAATACTCTTCAGTCCACATTAAAAGCCACGACTATTAATTCAATCAATATGTTACTCTTCATCTACAACTAAAGTATCTGTTTTATTATCAAATGTCCACCGTCTCCTCACAAGGTAAGTGACAATAATCGATGCCCACCAAAACACGTATCCCACTTTTCCAACTTCCATTCTCTTTGAAAGAAAACTCCTCGTAGGTAGGTACCAGCATTGGAAAGGTGACAACGAAGCATCTCCTTCCCTGTCCTATTACTCATCATTTGTTTTCAGAACTTGCTGAATGCATGCATTCCGTTTGAGGGTCCCAGCTCAGCAGACAGTCAATTCTTTCAAAGGGAACCAGAAAAAAAGAAGAAAAAAACCCCAAACCCCAACAACCAAATTTTGCAGGAAATCTGGTGTTAAGTGACAAAATCAAGGATGGAGAAAGTTCCTGCCTCCCGCTCCTCCAAGGGTTTTACATATTTCAAAAGCTATTTCATGTGTTTGTTACATCAGTGATTGCTACAGCAATAGAAAAACAGAAAGTCAAGAAATACTAGTTGGTAAATTCAAGACAAGTTGAAGAATATTTTGCAACTCACTTCCCCTGCCCCACCCCTACTTTTTGGAGCTATCAGCTGTAGGCAGAAATCAATGTTCACCTTCACGCTGCTGCAATGACCCCATGTATCTGTCTTCTTTTGATCATGCAAGAGCATGCCACTCATAAGGAAAATGTTTTCTTGAATCTACTTGTCTCTGATATTTTCCAAATATTCTACTAACTATTTTATTCCTAAAAAGCAGTATGAGAGAATACAGTGATGAGGACAATTCATTTTTGATGCTACAATGCAAGGCATTTGCGAGCTGTCACTGTAGCATCGTTCGTTAAGACGAGCAAACCAAACTCAAGGACTCCTGAGCACAGCCCTAGGCTACATGAAAGAAGAGCACCTCCATGTACATGAAGATCAATTACAGTTAATTGCGCAAATATTCATTTTGGTTGGAGGGGTGGACTCACTCCGTAGGTAAAACCAATACTACTTTTTTCCTTTACTGGATTCCAGGTCAAGGGTATAACTAAAAAGCCTCTTTCAACTGCCTTACATGTGCAAGATAGATACATATTTAAGAGCCTCCATTAGGCTTGCTGCCAAACCAAAGTTAAATCTGAGTGTAACAGTTAAAGGTATAATTTTAAGCGTGAAGTCATGGCACCCACAGCTGTAAACATATCTCAACACTATTCCATTCTTTAGTGTGATTCATAGGAAAAACAAGCAAATTGCTATGGCTTCACTTACGTTAAAGGAATAGCTTGTTTTCTAAAGTAAGTTTACAGTTTCATCTCATTGTCACGTGCAGGTAAGGTCTGCTAAGTCCGAGTAATTTATGGAAACATGGATCGTATCAGAAAAAAACTTAAAGCAAGTCTGAAGTGAAAAAAAGTGTAATTTGAGATGTCCCACTAAAATCAGATTTTCCTACGCAAACTTGGTTAGGGCTCAGACAGGCATTTCAAAGTCCTAACTGGAGAATAATTCTGCTGTTTATCAGGCACAGGGCTCAGAACGACATTTTCACACTATTAGATACCAAATATATATATATTTTTTTACACATCCAACTAAAAAAACCCAATTCCCTCTTCTACCCTTTCCAGAAAGCTGCTTTTCTAAAACTCTCCCCCCAAAACCAAACACCAATCTCTGAACTAAATTGCTAAGAGAAAACACTCCTCTGAGCTCACTTTGAGAAGAAACTGAAGTATACAGCCAGTAAGGCATTAGGAGACACAATTTTGCAAAAAAACACATTTTCTGCTAAAAACATTATCTGAGCTACCCTTTTAGTCCACCCAACTGTTTGCCAACAGAACAAAGAATTACATGTTTGACAGTGTTTAAGAATCACAGTAACTGGAAGATTTCCAGATTTCACATTCAGCTTGGAGCGCTCACTTCCCCGCAGGAATGGGAGCGCAACTTCCAGTCCCTGCATGGAAACTAAGGATACCTTACTCATTCAAAGGAGCATTATTTCCAACCAACACAGAACAGTGTCCCTGTACTTCAAAAGCATCCTCAGCTCCTGACCTCCCCACCGCGCTGGTGGAACCACACTAAACAGGATACTTGGACGCAAAATTTGCAATCAGTGGTTAATGGAGAAAAATTACACCTTCAAGTAAGTTGTACTGGACACGCATATTTGAGTATTAAGTAGCCAGAACCAAAATAAATATCCAAAAACATGCTGAATGTCTTTGTCATTGCTGCAACAGAAAATACAGGCTTTTTTATTTCATACTATCCATTTGTAGACTGAATGGGAGCCTGGATACATAATTTTCACCTCGTATCTACACACAAAAATAAACTTACTTTTTTGAGGTTCATTGTTTTACTGAGGAGGGTTGGTTGGTTGATTTGGTCTGGGTTGGGGTTTTTGCTCTAAAACAGACAAACAGAAAAAGACCTGGGAACCTCCCCTTCTTTCTTTCTTTCTCAAAGAAAGAAAAAAACAAGATGTCATGAAAAACAGGGCATGCTTTTACTGCCAAATATATGTCACCACCAGTCAAGGAATCCTCTCCAGAAGCAGATTTTGAAACTGTATCACAAGTATACACGACTGCAAACATTTTTTGAAAACGTGAACAAAACATCCATACAATGATGTCTGCAATAATGGATCCCCATGGAAGAAAAGTTAGTAGGTTCAATGAGTTAAACTGAACAAGAATATATGGAAAACCACATTTGATATCAAAACACATAGCCTGTTAGTAGTGAATGTTTTACTCAATTTTGTATTTTAATTGTGTCATGTTTATTTTAATTGAGCTGTTTCAGATCAGCTAACTTGTCCCCGAACACTGGCATCCTACTGCAGACCAGCCCCAGCAAACTGCTGCACCAAGGCACAGCCCTGGTTTTACTTTTTAAAACAATTATTACTTTTACCCCTTCTTGACAGTTAAATCTAAAGGACTGCACCTTAAGATAGGATTTGCCTACATCGGTTTGAAAATCAAAAGTCTGAGGCAAGAGAGACTAACAGGCCAGCCCTACACTGTAAATTTTAGCCACCTTAAGTTAGCTCACCTCTGACTTAATAGAGCTCTGCCAACAAAACCTCCTTTTTCAAACATTCGCCATTACAATTAGCTTAGGGTTTGCTAGTAAAACTTATTTTATTCATGGGCAGCAAAAGAAGAAAGGGGTGGAAAAATTACCCCAGCAAACCAGCGAGCTGACCTGGCAAATTATCGTTTCTGTGAAGTGAGTTTTCACTCAGGCCAGCAGTTGCACAATTACTAGGCATGACGCAAAGACAAAAGGTGTCAATATGTGGCCAGGGACAAGGTGGGACTAAAACCCTTTCAGGAGCAGCTTACAGTTAGGTCTGATTAAGCACACTGTAATACACACACCTATAATCCAAGCTTTACTGGAGCTAATGTAAATTAAACAAAACTAACCTTGCTATTTCCCCTCCAACTAACCTTCTATGCAGAAGTCAGCACAGGTTTAATTTCCAAAACAGACCACAGGTACTGTGGTTGCTGGAATCCATGACAACATTTTATAATATTTTGTGCTATTTCAGTCCTTCCAGATTTGTTTTCACTAGTAAACTCTACAGTTGCAGCATGCTGTAGTATCCATCTCTCGAAAAGGATAAAGTTATCTGTCCCCACAAGCCCTTTGAGCACCTGTACACTTTTATACCCCCCAGCTCTCGAGGTACCTCTGCTACAGCTGCATGGTCCGACCACAGTATAACATCTTGAGGCACTGGCCATCCATTAAAGAGACTGCCAAGTAAACCCCAGCATCATTAACATGTAAGGGTACTCAGTGAGGTACAAGAAGTAGCCATACCGCATTTGCAAGGGCCAAACTATTACTATGTTGAAAAGCATGTTTCATGAGAATGAGAAAAAGAGGTAAGACTCATTTGCTGAACTAAGTAAAGCAATTGTCTTGTCTGTAATTGTCTTCGTAGTTTATCAATTTATAGAAGACTTCAGTGTACTGCAGAGAATAGATTCAAGTTTTGCTGTAGTACCATATAAATTGCCAAAAATATGAATATAATGCTTTTGTGGAAGAATTAAGATCAGCAGATACCAGAACAAGATGTAAATATATAACTATGAAAATATACATAAATATATGTATGAGACATCTGACAAAGCAAGAAGGTTGTGGCTTAGCCGCAAGAACGAACTGACCACATAGGAAGACTTTCCCCATCTGGAAAACTGTTTCCACTTTCCACAAATAATCAAGAGGAGGACTGGAAGGAGGGAGAAGAGAGGATGTCAAATCAAGATCTGTTACATACAATCTTTCTCGCCAGAGCTACAAGCCTATTTCTTTATGTAAATTTTCAGATTCCAACAGATCAGTGAACTCTGCAAAGGTCAGTCCAATATTTAGCCTACCCCACAGCTTTGCTGAAACAGCTCTTCTATCTAAATTACCACTTTCAACTGTATGAATTTTCCAAAAATAGCCCTTTTTACATCAGAAAAAAAGGAAAATCAAGGGAGTGGTTACTGTAATTTAAGCCTACAGAGTACCACTGTGCAAGCTGCCTACAGTTTTACGCTAGACAGCCTCATTATGATCCAAACAACATTGTGCTTTCAGGAAGGGCCGTTTGAAAATGTCAGTGGTTAACCCTGGCGCAGGAAAGTTTTCTGCAATTTTGACAGCTAAGACCTTTCTGGGTTATAAAGGTATCAATTTATATCCCAGTCGTGTATGCAACCCAGAGTTTTCAATCACTTGGTAGTACAGTTCTGCATTAGACAGAAGACTGCTTCGTGCTAGGTTTCCTTTTATGGCATTTATTCTAGTTACTGAAAGAAGAGAAAAACTTCCCCAAAGTCTTCGCCTTAGGCTCCCATCTATGTTTTGATCTCTGTAAGCCTTTTTCTACTTAACAGAAAAGCTCATTAACAATGACTATAATCACCTAAAACACGAGGATGCTTCCTACTTCCAGTTTACAATAAAATACTTCTACTGCTTGAAGAACGAGTACAAGTCTCTTCTGCACAAGAATCCTCCATTCAAGAACAAAGCCTGGTCCAAGCCATAGAGTGAGGTGTCTACAACCTAACGCTTACTGCTGTCAGCCACAGAACAGTCAGAACAGACTCGACGTGGGCTCAATGTGGGTATTTTGCTGTTACAGGTGCAGGAAGACCTGTTCCAAGCAGCGTTAGAAGCCACTGCAGAGAAAATGCTGACAACCAATTTATATCATGACTCAACGTTGTTAACACAGCTACTACAGCACAAGTCATTACTTTCAGCCAACAGCATCTCAGAGGACCCTAAGCTGCAGCTAAAAATTGTCCGAGCTGATAAAATGTAGGAGTTTTCATTATTTGGAATTAAGTATTTGTCCCAATGTTCACTGCTGCTCCATCTGGACCAGAAAGACAGTGGTGAGCAAATATCTCATCTCTGTCTCACAATTAAGAGATTCATATTTACTTTGCAAGCTATTGCCAATTAATGTACTACCTCTGACTATAATATGTCCTATGTCTTACACACACAAAATTATGTTTTCACTAAAAAAAACAAAACCCCAAACCCAACCTTCTCTCCCACAAATTCCCACAGCACCATATTAGACTAGCTTTACTTTTGAGTACTTTAAAACTGTGCCACTCAGACTTTAGGTTTTTCTAAATTTAGAAAAGTGGGGGATAGTAAGACTTCAGCTCTATACTTGTTCATATCAAGAACAACAAAAAGCTTTTCAGGTCTGTAGTAGACTGAAAGCTCTACAATAGTATCAGATTACTTTGGCAGACACACACACACGCAAGTCAAACATCTAAGACAAATCAATCTATTCTCCAAACATACAAATATGATCAAAAGGCATTTTGATATAAGCAAAAAGTATCATCGTTATTCTTGATAATACAAGAAAAAAGTGCTAGTGGGGGAAAAATGAGCTTCAAGTGGGTCAAGGAACTACCAGCAGTTGAACCCAGAAAATTTAAGGTATGTTTAATTTCTTCATTGAAGCAAAAGCACTGGCTGAAAATAACACCCCTTTTACTTTCCAATACAAGTGAAAAGCAAGGAGTTTAACACATGAAAAAAAAGCAACCCCAAACCTTACATATGGTTAGAATGAAAAGCTTTAAGTAAAATCTCACACCAGGTTTTCTGTAATAATGTAATATTTCATGGTTTCAGTACTTCATTTGTAGAGGAATAATGCACTGCTTTTCCCTAAATCAGAAGTATAATTCTAAAAAAAAAAAAAAAAAAAAAAAAAAAAACCAAACAGCAACGTATTTTGCTTTTTAAAAAGCAAATGCAAGGCAACTTCTTTGTAAAGAATAAACTCCTCTAAACAGGCAAAAAAATTCAAGCATCATTAGGATCTACATTACCAGTATGTCAAACAGCAGCTTTTCACTGCTGAATGGATCCCACCCAGAGAGAATTCACAAAGCTGTATTTGAACACAGAACGATTCCCATGATTAGTTCAGTTACAACTGAGGCAGCGCAGGGAGGAAATTAAGCTTAAAACTGGGATTTTGCTCTTGTTCTGATGTAAGTCATTGGCTCCCCATTAACTCAAGTTAAAATTCTCACACCCACAAGCACATGACACACTCCACAAAGTCTCTTAATCAAAGGGAAAGAATGGCTATTTTACTTAGTACAGAAACAAAACAGAAACAAGTGAATTGGAGAGCTATATGTATTTATTACAGGAAGAAAATTTCTGAGTATAAAGCACCAAAATGATATGATACGCTACAACGAAATACAGACAATCAATGCAGCATGCTTCCAAGGTACCTGTGCCAAAGGCGCAGTGACTCAGGGTAGCATGAAGCTAGGAAACAGAACTTCAGCTTAAATTGTTAGTATGACACTAAACGCATATAAACAGACTCTAATGCAATTAACTTGTTAAAACTGCATATGATTTAGTACAGAAGTCAATTAAGGTTTTACATTACGAGCATTATGATTTTCCCATACTACTGAGCCTACTAATAGTATTTTGGATAGATACTTCTGTAGTTACATTTTTCCTGAGGTGTTCTCTCCTCTCCATTTATCTTCTTTTTAATCCTATTTTTTAAGAGTATACAATAAACACAGCACAGGAAGGAAAGAGAAGTATTAAGGGGGAAGGCAGGCACTGGTATTTAAGCGTGAATTTAGTTTTAGTGTGAGCAGCATTATCAGCCTGTCACTGGAACGAGTGCAGAAAAGAGTTTCTAAGATGACTAGGAGAGATAAGAACCGAGTTTATTTAGCCTAGAAAAATACAGGGTAAGGGGAGAAGCGGGCACACAGGCAAAAGGAAACAAAAAATTGGGGGAACCACGAGATTAAAATAGCCTAAAATTCTGTTACTAGCAATAGAGGAATTCACATTCTTTCCCAACACCAAATGGTAAACTGATCCAGTTGAACAATTTTTCCCCCCTCAAATCCAAGTTCATTTTCAGATTAACATCACTAACGAACACTAGTGACAACACAAGAGATGGCAGTTCTTCCACTTTCATGCATTGTGCTTGGGGGGGAACAAAACCCAAACAACACAACAAACAAATGGACCCGTTCCAAACGTATTATCCAGTATGTTCTTTTCAGTCCTGAGAAACAAGAAAAAGAAGGAGAACGTGTCCTACTGCTCTTTTGTACTCACTTATTCTAAACAGTAGAGGCTTAATGAAATGATAATGTTCAGACAGATTATTAGAGGCATCTCACATGCTGAGCCTCTGAACGTTGCCAGGCTTATTAACAGCAAACTTTCATAACAGCAGCTGTCATCTCTTCAACATTGCACCACGTAAAGCTTCTGGACAAATTGACGTATATGTGGCTCCAGGTACAGGACCAAGTGAAATTTGTATTTGACCAGTATCAAATTATGCCCACTTGAAAATTTAACTAGTTTTATCAGAGAGACATTGTCATTTCATTATGTTACAGTCGTCTTCTACAAACACAGAATTGAAACGTACACACCAAATCTGCTGTCAGACAACACAGAGGGTGAGTCTGTAATATTTCTGCAAGCCCAGGGGTAACTAGGTTCCAAAGCTACTAGAAATCCCAAACAAAACCAAAAGTATTATTTTTACTGGACAAAATGTTTGCCTTTTAAAAAGTAAACTTCTATGTAAAGGCATCACGATAACATTATACGGGAAATTAAGTTCTCTCCTATTCACAGGTTATCCATTAATTTGCAATGGTCATCCTAAATATACAACTGACACTATAGCAAAAGGACCCAGGCTAATAACTTCTGTTCACATCTCCCTCTCAGCGTAACATTCATTTTACTTCATTAATTCAAGTTGTACTCATTTAATGGGTGTTGTACGCTAGACAAACTGGAACACATCAGAGCAGTGATCCAGTTCTAAAAAAATGTTTTTACTTAGGTATTCATTAAATGTTACAGCAGAGTCAGATTAAATCTTCAACAGCAGAACTCTAACCCAGACAGAAGTCCAATCCAGCACTGCTAGGAGCAGCCACATCAGATTTTTCAGGTGTTATTAAAAATCATGACACTTCCAACCACATGGATAGAAAGGAAAACTCATAAATACAACTCAGGTTAACTTCTATTTTTCCCGTCTTTAACAGAATTGCTTTGAAAAGGGCAAACTGACACTCTGTATGAATCCTGAAGCCCACTGAAACAATAGTCCCTAATTTTTACATTAACTTAAAATAATTTCCCTAAGTATTAGGGAATTAATAGCTCAATACTTGTAGGAAAAATACAGAACTGCTGGGCTTGATAGGGATGTCCATGTACCAGCAGGCTCAGAATGACTTAATATATGCCTGGCATCTAGGAGCTACTATAAAACAAACGCTATGTGGTTTTGAAGACACGTTGCTGATGCTATAGTAGACAACTCAGCTTTCCAGGAAATTTTACATGCTGGAAGCCTAAATGTTGATCCTTCAGCATCTATTTCGATTCACATTTTCATGTAGCATATGTAATAAATAACAAAATACAAATTAAAGTGAGTGACCAGATTTGAGCATTTCAAATAAACAAAATAGTCTTTTCAACTCAGCAACAGTCTCATGCTGTCGTAATGCATACACGTCAAGTCAAACAGTACTTGTGGAGAGGAGCAGTCTCTTATTAGACCTGCTAATATACAACTGGAGAGACATAAGCTTTTCAATGCACAAACACGAGAGGTTTTGAAATCCCTAAGGGGTACATAAAACACCTACATACCAGTTAGTTAAAAAAAAGGCCTCTCACCACAAATATATTTACCATCATATCAACAATATTAGAAAATTGGTATACTAGCTAACTAAAATTTGAAAATCTTAAGTTTTCCTGCTTGAGAAAAAAAAAAGTGTAGAGCTAAAGATACGCAAAATGTATTAAGAAAATGAAAAGGGAATGTCACAGTTCTCTAAGCAGCACCTGGAAACTCATAAGGGGAAATAATACCCTTCAGCTGCAAATGCAACTTTTTAGCAATCGATATTGCTGAAATTTGGAATTTCAAAACACGTTAGGATATTTGCGTAAGACTTTTGTTCTAGCCATTCAAGTTTCAAGCTAGGCAGCCAGGATACATCTTTAAAGCAGTATTCTGTATAATCAAGGGTGTAAGACAGCTCCTATAAAACAGAATTCTAGCTCTCTACAAAGTTATTTCAGTTAAACACATTTAATTCATTTAACTTCCACAACTTTCTTGAGGTTTTTTCCCCATACACATAAAATATATACAGGAATGCCTTAAAAACATTACGTACAACCTAAGTTTTCTTCCCCAAATCCTATACTGTACCTATAAGATTTTGTATTTTCCAAATCCAGAAAACTGTTTAACACTGATAGAGAACAATTTTCTCCTAACCAACCTATCTCAATCAAAAATCTACTTTTTTTTCCAGCCAGAATGCAAACACTCAGAGTCTTAGAAACATTACAACTGTATCTCTTATGTCCCCCATAACCATTCCTTCCTTTCTAATTTGGCGCCTCCGCTCGGTTTCACCCCTGTTCTGGATTTCCATGTCTCAAAGCCACCTACAAAAATACTACAGAGGTAAATCCTCCCCATATCCTTCTGTAATCCTCAGAGTTACTTTAAGCAACAGACCAGTCTGAAAATACCAGAGTCCCCTGGGAAGCCAGAGATTACATGCTGTTGTGCTGCATTTGTATTTCTGCTGATATTTCTTGCTCAGGAACAAAATGCTTTCCTGGAAAAGGTTTTGTAGTAAACCTCCAGATGTTTAACCTTCCTAAAAATAACCGAGTTCACCCTTGGAATGTTCTTTTAATCCTAGAGCACCCTACAGGCAAAAGCACTCACGTCAGAACTAGAAGATAAACTCAACTCCAACAGAAGTTAAACTCAGAAAAACACAGGAGCAAGATGACAAAGCTGACTCAAACACATCAGCGTTTTTTGTTGATTGTTAGTTTAAGTATTATACATAAGCCACCTACTAAATTTAGACATAATTCACATTCAGTTTGTCACTTTGATTCCTGTAACTAAAAACTATATGCTATTTTGAGTCCATAATAATATTAAAATGCTATTTCACTTTCACAGCATTATTCAGCTTTGAATGTACAGAGTGATGAACAAAGTAAAACCAATAATTTAAAAATATTGCTTAAGCATCCTTAATATTTTATTTGAAAACTACTTTTGCATAAGAAGTAAAGCACAGTGAGGATGTAGCTACCACAAATTTTAAGCTGTTTTTAAAACACTATTTCATTACTGCTTGGTATTTGGGGGACTTTTTAAGTTAAGATTTTATGCATGAGCAACTGCATCTTGTGTTTTTGAAATACAAAAAGAGAAAATTATCTTAATCAATGTGTAAGTGATTAACTTTCATCAGCCATGCATAAAGTTGCAAATCAAATACTATGCAGTGACAGAAAAGTAAATTACATACATTTCATTCACAGACATCAATTCCAAAAATGTACAGAAACAAAGACACAGAATGCAGAAGAAGAAATGTGCTGCTGCTTCTGGATGTTCAAAAGGTAATTTTAATATTTGAAGTTTATAAGTAACATCTAGCTGGAACAAAGTCATGCTCTGTGTGTTAAATTATTAAGAAAAAAAAAATCAACTCTGCTCAAATTCATCCCAAGTTAGGAAAAAAACCCCACAACACTCTGGGAAGCGTGATTTCAGGCTACATACAAGTACTAATACCTACCATACAGCCATTTAACTGTCACTTTCGCATCGCTGCTGGTGTGTGAAAATATCAAAAGCCTCTGGATGAGAAACAGGAAGGAGCTTTGGAATTTATCTCTATTAAATATTACTCTTCCCCAGATTCCAACAGTGAAGATCCAAGTGACTACTTGAGACTTACATCAGAGATCCCAGATCGTCCGGACCAGGTTTTTGTCAAGCCCAGCAAAGGAAGGCTAGAGCCATGCTGTTCGCCGATGGACTAAGGCGTGACTAGAGGAGCTTCCCCAAGCGCAGGCACAAACCACAGCTAAAGACCCAAGTCTATCTGGAAGAAACACACACACGCAAAAGACTTTCCCTTTAGGCTTCTCTCTCTACCACTCTGGAAACGGGCAGAGGCTGATGACAAGGCATAAGCTGCTCTAACACTTCACAGGAAGCAAAGCGCAGGATTAAGCAGTTTAAAACCAAAACAGCACAAAGTTTAAGACGTTTTTCCTGCCTGTTTCATTTCCTATATTTTAATTTTAAGAGAGTTCTAAATCAAGGTATCTGAAATGTAAGAAAAAGCAAATAATTATGTAAAAGGAACAAAGTTGGGTGACATCTTAACGTGAGAAAGTGACAAAAAAGTGACAGATGTGATTTCTGGATGAAAAACTGAAGAGAACTTTTCTTTATTCAGGACTTAACACTGGTTTGTCCAAATGTTTTCCTCTAATCTCTCTAGAAATTACTGTAACAGTACAACTCTTGGAAAGCACATTTTCAACCCTAAACTAGTTCTAAAAATACTAAACGCACACAGAGCCACGCTCACGGCACAATCTTGTGGCAAGAGCTCACATTTGTTTGTGATACTGCAGGAGATGCTCAGCAGACTGCATTTGTGCAAGTCACAGTGAAGTTTCCAGACAGCAACAGGAGATGAAGGGGAACACTTCCCTTCTTCTCAACTGTCCTGCTCTCTACAAATTTGTTTGAGATGTTCAGTCAAATGGTGCTGTAGCAAATGGGTACAGAGGTTATTCGAGTCCTCCTACCTAGGGCCTACGACGCACTTCATTTACAAGACTGTGCTCCCTACGCAGTCAGTGGAGAAAGGCACGCTTCTACCGAGGGTTTGCAATTATCCTCCGGTCTCTCCATTCAGTTCAGGTATCTATGCAGTCCTAAATTTGGAGTTTAAAATTAAGATGATGTGAATAATCACCCCATAATTTCTGAAGCAGATATGAGTAAAAATTCAATAATCTACATAAACTTTAATAGTTGGCATTTTCTTTCTATGATGAATAATTTATTGTGAAGGTAGGAAACATATGGATTGACACTAGTATGATTTTGGAAAACTACATACAAAACACGTACACAATCCAAAATAGTTTTCACCCAGTTTAGCTCATGATGAAGCCAGTCTTCATTCTTTTCTCCTTCAACAGCTCTCACTTATTATGTTCACCTAAGCAAACCCGTGGGAAACCACAGACATTACTAAATATTAGGAACTCTGTGGAAGGCAAATGCTGGATTTGATCAGGAATGTGATGACAAAGAGTTTGCTCTAGGCTTCTTTCATGTTTTAGAAAGCCAATTTGCTTATCAGTTCCTTTCAGGGGGAGAATGACACAGATTCCAGAGACATAATCATCTATACAAAATCTTGTTTCACAAAACAGACGTATGAGCCACAATGTCCACTCTCCTGGGAATGAAGGAGGATTTCTATCTAATCACACAGGTCCTTGACAAAGGAAGACAAGTATCTTTTATTAAGAAGAAGAAAGACTAGAAAAGCACTTTTTCTTTTAACATTAGGCATCTTTTTTTCTCCTGCAGTAGGTGTGCAATGGGCAGCACTACTCAGTTACAGACATCGTGCAGTATGAACTACCACAATGGAGACATTTTTCACTCTGTCATCGGCAATATTGATGATTTTCGTCTTTTTATATTAAACAAGAATTACTAGTAACTTTTTCTGAAGACAGAAAAGAGTATACAAATTATCCACCGCAATTCAGACAAAACAGAATTGAATTCATATTACTTTTAACAGGAGGAAAAAGAAAAGAGGCAGAAATACCGTATCTGGCTTGTGATATGCAGTCACCATATACCAGAGAATTATCATTAGTTTCAGAGTCTCCAGATTAGATGTGGACAACAAAGACAGTAACATTAGTTTTCTTCAGTGTTGTATTTCCCAGATGTGTAACACATACCTTAATTAGGCCTCCTAATTTCTCTTTGAACTCCAACCAGCACTAAAATAGTCTTCTGGATTTATTACCTACTTCCCAGACTCTGCAATGGCTTCCCATTCATTTCACTATTACAAAGCTGGTTCCTTTTGTTTTCCGAGACCCGTGTAAGAAACTCTGCTAAGTATGAAACTGGCAGTCATCAGTTATTTAGGGAACTCATGGCCTTCCCAGTTTCAGGCCCTCAGTACTAAACAGAGGGGTCTCTCTGCATGTGTTTTTCTCTAGTGGAACACTAATCTAGTTTGGGGCACAATGTTTCTCCTAACCACATGCCTCCACATGCACCAGACAAAACAAGGCTCTTCGAAGTATGTGGCTCTTCCCTTCTACCTTCAGTAGACAGATACCATGCATCAGAAGGTTATATATTTTCATTTGTAAACTGTGAGCTACCTTAGCAGTAACCATTCTATAAATTTGTAAGACAGATAAATTGTGAGTATAAATAGGCTGTATTCCCTCCCTGCCCATCTTTCTATGCAATTCTAACGGTGCCTTAATAAGCAGCATGAATTATTTGCCATGGTAATAGGAAAATAATCAAAGCACAGAATTACAATTTCCCTGAAAGTTCAAACAGAAGACATTGGCTAGAGATACACCACCTGAGACATTGTTAGCAAAAGACAAACAAAGATATAAGCATCTCTACCACATCCAAGCCCAGACTCTTGCACAAGTGAAAAATTCCGTTACAAAACACAATACAGCTATATGAATGATCCTCCTCCTGGTGAGCTATGAGAAGTGTAAGTAACTGAGCCTGGAACTGTCCTAGCACATCTGTGGCAGTTACCTAATTTAACGTTCAGGCAATTGTCGAAAGTAAGTTGTAGCAAAACAGTAATGTCTGTAGAATTTGATTACAGACTTCTGATGCCGTGGCATTAAGTCATTCAATATAAATTATTTGCTTTCAAGAAGTTAAACAGTTATGAATTCTTAAACCAAACAAACAGTCCAAGTGAATGCCCCAAAATATATAAGCTCTTCCTAAAGTTTGTGTATACAGGGTATTTAACTTAAAAGAAACTTAAGTTTTGTGCTTCCAGAATCAATCATTCTTTCTCCGGAACAGTTTGGAATAGTTGAGTGACACTACAAAAGACATCCTCTATTTTAAGATGCCAGAAACTTGAGCTGTTCTAGAACGCAGAAATATTTCTCTTTATAATTAGGAAATAAACCAAACAATCTGGAGTGTCAGAATAAACAAATAAGCCAGAAAGAGCATCACAAAATTGCCCAGAGCTAACTGTCCATACACACAAGTTTAATGACTAGTTACGTGAAATTTCTTTTTAAAGAGAGTCCTTTAACAGTTAATATTGTATTTGTCTTGCTAATACTAATTATCTGTAACACTCTTTGTATTTGCTAAGAGACAAGCACTTTACAGTACAGAGTCCAAGAAGCAACATAAAAGAAATATTTTCAACTCCAGCATATGCAATGTAAAGGTGCTATTTGAACAAAATGCCAGACTAATGGCTACACCCCAAACTGAACGGAAGACCCAGATTCAGGAGCACATACCGGCTCGTAACTCCCATTTCAACTATAGAGATGGAATATGTCTTAGCGTGAAAATTACACTTGGTACAAAACAAAATGGCGTGTTAATCAGCAAAGCGGGTAACTGATTACCTTGCCATTAAACTCACGGACTTCCAGTTCTCTCTCACTGTCACGAAAACAATAATGTGGATCTTAAATCCAACAAGAGAGTTACGTACAGGGTTTCTCAGCCACTCTCTTCACAATTTCTGTTTAGAGGGTTTTTGTAACCCTCCAGTGGGTAAAGCATAGCTTTGCTTGGTAGCAAAGAGGTTTTGCAGCTGATATGAAGCAGAGCAACATCCTAAGAGGAACTAGGAACCACGCAGCTAATCACATGGCAGCAGAAATACAACACATTTCTTGAACCTTATCCAGCACACCTTCACATTCATGTCATCTTTCCTCTTGGGGAGAGAGGGACCCAATACAGGTTAGTCACTTCCCTGATTGCTAAATCAAAAGCAAGTTCTGGTACATCTCTGGTACACTTATACCATAATAAAAAGATTTGAAGAAATTACTTTTGTGATGAAAATTGCATATGATATGACAGAGTTGTGCAGGATTTTTGTTACCATTTGGCCTTACATTCCCCACTTGCCTTCTATCAGAAACAGGGGGGATATCTTCAGTAACACAAGATAACAAAAAAAAAGGGGGGGGGGGGGGGGGCAGAAAACCCCTTAGTTACAAACGTGCTAAAAATTTAAGTGAGGAGCCCCCTCACCATCAAGAAAACATCCACTTAGCATTGATTTCTAAAAAATATGTCGACACATTATATACCCAAGACACTTTGAGTTACAAAACATCTACTCTTCAAAGCAACCTTTGTCTCAAAATAAGAGCACTATGAATTTCTAGTAGTTGGGCATTTTGCAGTCACTGTCCTCAGGTGTCCACAACCTTAAGAAAATCTAAATACTTGCTTGATTTTAGAGTGTTGAATAGCTTGCATGGAAAAAATATGGGACATCACTCCCCTGATAAGGCAACATACTTTCTAAGAATAATGAATTCACATCACTCCTACAACTCTTTTTAAATTATTTCCTTTGTTTCTCTCTTGCACAAATTGCCAGCAAAAGAATTAGTAAGGCAGAGAAATGGAGGGCAAGTTGGATCTCTTCAGATGACTGGGGGCATTATTCAGTGTCCAGAGGGGTCAGGAGATTCTGTTATCTCACTTCAATAAACAGGTCTGAATTTTGAAAGACTATGGCACTGCAGCCTTTCCAAATTAGTCATATAGATCCTATTAATAAATTGCCATGGAGTTCTGGAACATTGTTCATCCAAAGCTATCCATTTCCTGTGCAGTACCAAAATACAAGATATTCAACAGCTACTCCTAATAGCACGGAAAAATTCCATTACAAAAAATCTCCAGCAGATGAACTATAAACAGTAAATTCAAGACCACTATTAGCAACAAGGGATAACAAATTTTCACACTTTACCATAATGAAAGGAAACTATATTAGTGTTTTCCAGAACTGAAGCAATAAGTTATCTGAACAAGATTCCAGACAATTGAGTCTTTAACATAAGAAAACACAGCCTGCCTTCTAGTCATGCAATTCAGCCTCGTCCCAGACACTGTCCGTCATCCAAGTACAGAAATGGCATTCTTCCAAATAAGGTTGTTCAAGATAAATATGCTATACAACTAATAGCTCAACTTCGCCTTCCTCCTCTTGCAGCCATATTACCGGAGTATCAGACATCCTCTGAAGATCCAGGGATAAGTTCATCTAACGTGCAGCTGAGCCAACGCACATCATCCCAGCCATATTTATCAACATGCAATCCTATGCAGAATATTAAGGTTGTCATGGTGCCAGCAAGCAGTTAAAAAAGGGCAATGACAAAATAAAACAGATTAATTATGTGTCAGAAAGAGAGGACTCTCAGGATATGCAGGGAAATTTCTGTACATCTGTTAGCCTGCGATATTCTGCAAGAGAAAACCCAGTGCAAAGGGCAGAGCCCCACAGCAACACTGCTGTGCTGAGACCGTCCTTCAGCCCATTCAGACAAGTGCGGATTTTGCACGGCCATTGTGGTCAGACGCCTGCCAAGGTGTCTTAATTGGGCGAACTGAAATGACTGCTCAGTTTGCTACACCAAGAGCCAACCAGGCAGCCCTCAGCTGAAAAGCACAAATAATCCAGCACTAGAGACAGGACAAGCTGTCTTGCTTCTGACGACCTAATAACCGACTTCACCTTGTAAATCTTATTGTAAAGCACTGTAAGATAAATATGCAATCATTTTGGCAGCTTTGCTTGGACAGGAAACAACACATTGAGCAAAAAGAATACCTAAATATTTAAGACTATATCTTAACAAATCTGTAATCTGACTTCTTATGGAATGCAGAGTCAGGTAACTAACTAAAGCAGAAAAGTTCGGACCAGTGTAAGAGAAGTACCTCCATCTGAAGCAACACAGAGAAAAAGTACAGCAGGTTTCCTAACAAGCACACAAAGGAACACCACTACTCAATGATATACTTCATCTCATCCAGAAGCCAAAACCAGAAGATGAAGTTGGTTGTCTTCTATGTGTACAGCTTCACTCAAGACACATATATTATACTGCAGAGTCCATCTTGAGTGGCCTAACTCGCTCTTAAAGTATCACCTAAAGACATTCTGCACATATACCTGTTTCACTTCTTTTCCTCGTGACCAGCACCATCCTTTATCACCAGGCTCTCACTCTAGCCCTGCTCCTCATCATGCATGGGCATCCTGAGGTTGTAATCAAGGCTTCACTTCAGGAGAGCCCCAGATCGCTATCAAGTCTATGCCCAGTTCTGGACTTTGTAACTGTCAACACATCTAGATCCAGCAGTACAGATATTCTGCTGCTAACCTCGTTCTAACTATCTGGAGTACAACACTCACTGGAGCCAAGGCCTAATAAAAGAGGTGTTTATTCACATTCATAACGTTTCTTTCTGTAAATGACAGAGCTGATCAAGCAGAACAGAACTCTGATGGCAGAACATGCTGAAAATCCCACCTCTTTGGTAAGTCACTGCCTCCTTGTAAAGGAAATACAACAATTGAAGCTTCACAGTAGTTCAAAGACTGAGAAAGTGCAAGAATACTTGTACTAGAACCATACAACTGGTTTATCTGTGAAATATAGGTGTTTTGGTAACAAGCGCTACAGAAAAGCTTAACATGTACATATGCAGGCACTACTGAGAAGAATTAATTAAATTAAATCCCAGAACAGGTCCCAGGAACATACCCTAGCAGAGACCTCAGGATCTCTATCTTTTCCAACAACTAAGTATCATCACTTTGTAGTTTACATAGATTCAAAAACACAGCTGGCCAAACTCATGGAAGAACACTCACCTAAGACCTAATGTACAAAGACACTATGAAGTCCTTTCAGGTTTGGAGGATATTGATCCGAATGCTGCATTGCTTCCTAGACAAAACGCATCATCCTGGTTTCGGACAGGTTTCCATCCCAGTATAAAAAAATATTTTTTCTTATTTCTAGGTTTAACTTCCGCAGTGATTCCTGTACTTCAGTTACAAACAGACAGAATATCTTGATCTTCTCCTTTTTTTTAAAAGATATGAAAATACAGTAGACTCACTAATCAGAAAAAACGTTGTTGTTATCACTGAAGTCAGAAAAGAGGATGTTATCTCACCTATGTTGACTCTACTGTTGACTTAAAAAACCAAAACAGAACCACACCTCATACCTTTGACACTTAGGCCAGTATTTTATTGATTATGTGCTTGGAAATCCAAACTCTTTTTAGCAATGTATCCAGAAGTCAGATCAAAAAACAAAACTAACGACTAATAGTTTAAGCAAAGTGTTTAACAATCAGGCCTTACAATCAACAAGCCAAAACCAAAGTCAAATTGATCAATATGACCTTGTCATACAGAGAGAGCAGCTCTGAGTGCTATTGATGAGTTGACTTACCCACACAGTACAGGATTATGATACATACTTTATCATGACATGCCTGGGTAAAATTAAACACTATTTTCATAAAAAATCCATAAAAGAATGAGTTAACACCATCAGCACTAAACTATGAATCTTCAGCGATAATGTTGAAAGTACCTTCCTGTACGAGCCAAAGCTATAGAGTAGCCAGTCTGTCCAGCCAAAGTTAAGCAGCTTTCATCGTGACAGGTCTGTATCAAGGCAAAATAATGTTGTCAGATGATGGGTGGTGAGATTCTGAAACAAATGTGACTATTCACAACTGCACAAAGTGAAGAGAGGGGATTCAGCTAGCATGAAAATACAAAATACAGCCCACTGAAACAGGCATCCTGTTTTTGCTACCTCCAATTAAGAGAGGCAAACTCAAAAAAAGGTCTTGACCGTAACAAATGCGGCCACTTTACAGATAAACACACCGCACACAGGAGAGACGCTGTCCTGGGATAGACCGGACAGGGCCTGATCTCTGCCTCACAACCTGCGCGCGAGGGAAGCACAGTACATCAATACACTTGAGTGTCAGGCTTAAGGTAGCAGTTTCAGTTCCAGGTGCAAAAAACAGGCAGCAGCAGAACAGACGGAGACCGTTTTTAACAAATTCTAGCCCAAATATCTAAAAACCTTTGTTTGTGACAACAAAAAGTAGGAACATTCTTTAGAGAGGGTGCTTTGGGACTCTTATGAAACTTCTTCCAGTAAAGCACCCTGCAGAGAAGTATTTCTGTTTTATGGCACTTTTTTCATCTTTTGATTTAGCTTTAAGGTAGCTCTTTTTTATGTTCCATCTGCAAAAACATAAAAAAATAAAGAGAAAGATAACTAGCTGGAAAACTAACATTGGGGTTCTTGTAAGGCACTTAGTATGATAAAGAGGTTCTTTCTGTTCTGTACCATCTGTAACTGCTTACAGCTGCATCTGCTTTAGAAGTAGTCAAGTTAGCAGAAAAATTAGGAAAAAAAAAGGTCCAGCTCTTCACTATTTAGCTTTAAAGTTTCCTTTTTCGAGGAAAAAAAAAAAAAAAAAGCGCTCTTTAAACTATTTTCAACATAAAGCTTAATTAGATTCTACTCTTCATCTTCAAAACCCTGCAGAGATCATAATATTCCCCATGAGAGCTTTTAGCCCTTTGTTGTAACTTCTCAGAGCAGCTATTCAAGTGAAGGTATAGGATCAGCCACCTGAAGAAAAGAGTTCACAGAGCAGATAATCTTTCCTCCACCAAACAGCCCATCAATCTGAACTTCTAAAAAGGACCAGAATGACCTTGCGCCATCAAAGCTAGAAAGCAAGACACAGATGTACCTCACCTCACCAGTCTGCAATACAGGCTATAGAAATACATATAATCCAGCTCTGTTTGCTCTGTTTGCCTCCTGCTATTTCACCACCTCACCTTTAGCTAACAGTCCCCTGGAAAATGGACTTCCCACTGACTAAGTCAAAGTCACGCTACACCTAGTTTATCTCGCCAAATGGGTCTGACACAGATGATCGCGAGATAAATCACAACTGTAGCCTTGAAAGTGGTAAATTTATACTAGTAAAAATAGTCCTTTGTATAACAACATACCATTGAGCTTTGGTCTCGTACGTCCAACATATCTGTACCAACAGCTGGTTGATCCTAATTACTACAAAAGTTTCCAAACTTAAACTACAAAAGTTTCCAAATAAATTTAAATCAAGTTTTAAGTTGGAGCTAGCTATCCCGCAGAAGAAGGGATGGCGGATTGGTAAGTGCCACAGACACCAGAACTAACAGTGCAGCAGAGCGAGCCGTAACTGAGCTGCTGTGTTCACCTCTGTCCTGCTAATCGCACTACCGCAGAGCTCAAACATTTTGTAATGCTCGCTCTTGCCCAAGCTGCGCTCTCTCGAGTGGAGTAAGATGAAATTACTAATCCAAGTAACTACTGAAATTAAAATAAACCCTGAGGATACACACTTGCTACTAGCTTAACCTGTGTGGAGAAACCCCCTGCAAAACTATCTGCGCATCACTGCTGTAGAGACAGGTGCACCAAATTTACATGCTGAGACCACTTGATTTTTTGCACCACCTGAAACTAGGCTGCACCATGAATCCATCTGTACAGTGCTTTTGCTGTTCTAGCATGGCATTGCTATTTGTGGTACTACTGACATAAGGAAATGGTGTAAGCAGAGAGTTCCCAAATTTCTGTGATTCAGTGGAACACTATCAACTCTTAACATTTCTATGGACCTCTGTAAACTTCTGCCAAACTTTTAAAGCTATTTAAAACTATGTATCATTGCAAATTTACTAGAAGTCATCTTCTGGCTAGTTATCAGATGAACAAAAGGATTTTTTAAAGATACCTCTGTCCAAAACCAGCAGAGTTCATAAGAATGAAGAAGCAAATTTGGGCTTTCGAGACAGAAAGCGGCAAGCAGAAAAGCACTGACCAGGTAGAACTAATCGGTAACACCAGAGGACTGGAGGGGGCTTGGCTTTAAAAGCCAGTAGTTCACACTGCACAGCACATTTTTTTCCTTTTAGCAACTGGACCGAAGAATAATCTAGATTCAAGCCTATTCCTGCAGGTAAGCTTGCCAACTAAAGTTAAAGACTGCGTGTGTGAACAGAGGGTGGAACCCCCTGGGTCTCCTCCTGCTTCCCCCACACTACCTCTGTCGTGGAGACGCCTGCAGAAATGTGGCTAAGGCGGAGAAATGGAAGAGAATCATTTCACAGCTTTCAGCTACATACCCATGCTGCATGGGAAAATACTTTCTTGGGTCAAAAGCCTATGAACTAGCTACAGAAGTAAAGGAAGAACATCCAAACCTGACAGACACAGAAGAAAATACTGTTTTAAGAAGAAGGAGAGAAGAAATGAGAGTCAAACACCATCACTTTCCTTTCAGATTCCACTGGTTAGGGAAAATGCTGCCATATATAAACTGTAAGATATGATTATATCTCTCCAACTTCTACGTGGGCAACTTCAGTAATAAGGGAAGCATCTTAAGCACAAGATTGTGCAATAGACAATAATTTTCTCAGTGCATTTTCCTCTACTTCAGGACACCAGCTGTGATGATTTTAAAGAACCTCTGTTCTGACATCCTGAAAAAAAAAAGGCACTCCAACCTTAAACCCTGTTCCCACACAAGCGAAGTATAAGGATAGTCTCATTGAGTACATTTATTATTTTGAATACTTGTTGTCATAGGATATTAAAATTTTTCTGGTTTAATTGATTAGTTATCAGTTACAGGACAGTCTTCCAAAAAGTCAGCAGAACATTCTTACTTTCTGACACCCATGTCTATACCATGCCACTTAATGTGACATACAGAAATGGAGGCTCTCCAAGGGAACTTGGGACCTGAGGCTTAGACCTGGCCCTAAAAAGAAATACTCAACAGAATCTAATAATGAAGATGATAGCACAACAGCTACACAATTAATCAGTCCCAGGATAATCTCATCATGGTGGTTCTGGTGGACAGAGAGACGCTTAATATATCATGAGAGCTGAGTTTCTGTAGGGACGGCACATGAGAGGAGAACCCTGGTCTGGCAGATCAGAGTACTTCAAGCACAGATACCACTTGTAAAAGATGTAGGAGAAAAGATCATCAACGTTAGCATCCTTGGAAGAATTAAAGAGGGAGAAAGGGGATCGGGAAGTGTTGCAATGACACATATGCTCCATTAATCTTATGAAATCATCACCTTTCAGTCAGTTTGATTGCCTGGATCCAGTTCAGCTAGCACACTAGCTTGTGTTTCACTCCACTTCACTCAACCCACATAATTGGCTGAGTCGTTTCAAATTTTAATCTTAGTCAGTTACACTAAAGCAATGCAGCACCAAAAAGAAAATGTGCACAATGATTTTTTCTACCAATTTCAGCCTTGGTTCTTCCTGGAAACTTTACTCAGCTGTCACCAGAATTAAATTAGACTGCTTGACCAAATGGCCTGTGTCAATTATTTGCTTTTAGAGTATATTAATGCTTAGAGTCATCATAAAACGTCAAAAGGCAATAAAGATTACAACAAAGGTGGCATATATGCCAGAGATGTTGATACATCACATCACTGAAATAATGAAATAAAATAGCTGAGATAGTAAAGAAGACCAGAATCCATTCTGCTATTCTTCCAAATTTTAGGAAATCGAAATCACTGCATTTTAAAAAGTACAACACATATTTCAAAGTACTTCTTGTAGGAAGGTTTCATAAGTACACGTTTTTTGGCATTGTGTTTCAGTGACAAACGATTAATGACAAAGATTTCAGCACTTGAATCTAGTATTTAAAACTGTGGTATTCACCAAAACATATCTAATCTCAGAAAAACTTAATATCCTCAATTAATTTGGCCTGCCCGGTGGTCCCCACACAATTCCTCAAATTCCAACAGCATCGGGTTGCTTAACTCATACCAAAATCCCAAAGTGCACAAAATAAGCAATTACTTTATTGGATCACACCCTTCAATAAAAGAAAGGGATGCTCTCAGGTTCATCGAACCTGACACAAACCACAAGAAAAGGTAGTGATAATGGTAGATCCACACACCGAACAGCTCGCTCACCTATGACACTGGAAATCATATTCAGGTCGTCTTCTGTTTGTGAGAATTCAAACTTTCATCTCTAACAAAGCAGCCCGAACTACCCCACAGACTACGGCCCCTTCAGTCTTCCAAACTACATTTTTATCAAGGCAGGAAGTGGAACCCAGGTCCCCACCAATCCCAAATTAGTATTTTGTTCATTAAGGCAGAAAGGCTCGCCTGCTTCCTGGCCCAGCAAATACTTACAGTGTTCTATACGAAGTGAAACAGATTTAAATGGACACACAAAGCTCAACCTCTGAATAACACATAGTTTGGTGATGAGAGCACTCCCCTGGAAGGTGAGAGATGCAAGGTCAGAAACCCTGAGGGATGGAACTGATCTCCTACATCCTGGACGAGTTCCCTAATCACTGGATAAAAAGCAAGGAACCATTGACTTCCGCTGCCACAATATCCTGAAAAGGCTAAAGGCAGAACAGACAGAAATCTTAATTAAAATGGTACTGCACACCAGCACCAAGAAAACATTCATTATGTTCTTCACTTTTAAATTTTTCTTAAAGAATTATTAATATATTAGTAAATACAGCCTTTGCATTGAAGTGGGAAAAATTTCTTCCCTTTGCTAATCAGAGTCATTATATATACGTACATTCAAGTAACTGTAAACTTCAACTAATCCCATGCTCTTTGCCTTATTTGTCTTTCAGTCCGGCGCTGTAGACAGAGTCCCTGCCTACATGACATACAGTCTGAGATAGCAAAAGCTAGAGGGAAGATAAACAAGTGAAGTGAGACTGGTACTGAAAGACAAACATATTAACTATAAATCTGATATTCTCAAATTTACTGAGGTTTAAGTCACTTTTCTGATGCCAGATACTCATGCATATTCATACAATGACATCCTTGTCCTCAGGAGGGTTCTAACAATTGTTAAAACGGAACGTGGCCGGTAATTTCTGTTCCTGTAAGATTAAAGGCCAAACTCCATGTACCCCAAGCTTTCACAAAAAATTTTAGACAGTATGCACAACAGAATTTCTTCTATGTGCTTTGCAATCTGTCGCCTAAAAAGTGCAATACTTTGAAAATTCAGGTGAATGATTTGTTTTGCTTCTGTTGTAAACTGCCTCCCATCCTCAAAAGACCTTAATTAGTCAGTTAAGGTCTCTCAACCTAAACTGAGCAAAGCAAGTATAAAACCTTGAATGCAAAAAATTATTTTACTAGCACTTGACAAGTTCTATCAACAAGCTGTAGCTCCTCTTACTCCCTGCCCTCCCACATACACATCTAATCCAGCCAACTAAGACTTAAAAGCACTACCTCAGTCTTCTGGAAGAGACTGTATTTTAATTCATGGCAGTAGCATGTTAAACACTTAAATGCAATAAAAGCAAATTCTCAGACCTCTGAATCTAGAAAGACTTTTAACACCAACCAATTTGAATTCTCCCAGGAGCAAAGATGGCATTGTACATTTACACTTATTCCAGAACCCAGTAGCTTTATTGATTACTCTGACACATTATTAGACTTAATTTCCACACCCTTTGCATTACATAGAGAAGTTTCTAAATATATCACCATTTCACTCATCAAACATTTGATGGCTAATACAAGAATCATTCCACTGATTAAAACATTTAAGAGGGAGTTCAGTTGTTTTCAAGATTAGTGACTCAATGCAGTGGCTTCTTTTTTTGTTCTTAGCTTACCCTCCCAGTCTGTCTCCTAATCATCACCCTGACAGGACACGCACGCATTGCAATCCGTATTACTCTTATACAACCCTCTGGGAAAGGAAAAATTAAAAATATATTTGGTTTTGGTGTAGAAATCTCCTTGTCTCTTCACATATGAAGGAAGCTGTGAAAACCTTTTGTGCATTCAAAGGGCAAAAAAAAGAACAAAGCAATCTCTATTGCCAGACTGGGAAACAGTAAAAAGGGAGGGGGTGTTACATCAGGCCTTGAAAAACACTGAACACCTACTAACTGAAGATAAACAAGATGCGCACGCTGCTGTGCCCTCTAAATAGGATCCAGCACAAAAATCTCACCACAAGGTGCTAGAAATTAAGGAAAGACCAAGTATTTCATGAAGTCATGATCTAGGTCCTGCTGCTTCCATACCCATCTGCTGTAATACTTCCAACAGCTTCGCACCCAAAGATAAAATCCTTGGCATTTACTAACTTACTCATACACGTATACATTGGTGATGGGCAAACAGCTCTTCCCATACTTATTCCCCCCTCTGCTGTAGCAGGAACTTTTGTCACTACCCAGTCCCGCTTCCTTGCTGGAGTACAGACAGGAAGCAAAGGGAAAATGGGTATTCCACAACCTTTTTCCTCTCCCAATCCATTCCACTCACAGGAAATTAGTTTCAGCTCTCATTTAATCTAGAAGATCATGAGCAACCTTGCAGTGCAGCAGTCACGTTCCTCTGTGACTTGCAGATTTGAGTAACAGCAGTATAGTAAAGCTCTCCTAACTTCTTTCTATTATTGCAGGTACTTGACAAAGAAAGTTTCTCTACTCACTACTGACAAGCATTTTATTCAAATACCCCTTTTTTTAAAAAAAAAGTGCATATCATTTGAAGGAGCGTTTTCATCTGGCACTTATCCCACATTTCACATTAAAATTAGTTTTTCCAGGATGACAGTATTCAGTTTCACCAGCAAAATTCTCAGTAGATCCTCCTTTCAGGAATAACACACCTCTATCTGAAATACTGGGTCAGCAAGACTATTTAAGACTTTTAAAAAGAGCTAAATAAAAGTACAGATGGTTATAAGTGTGGGCATTACTGAAGAAAAAAAGGAGAAGAGGTCATTGGAAGAAATAACTCACAAGAATAGTGACAAAAGACAACTTACATATTTAAAATTATGAAAAGGATGGGGAAAAAGCATAATACCTCCTTCTTATAATATCTTGATAAAAGAAAGTAATTGCAATCAATTTCATTTGGTAATTAAAAGAAAAATATAAACCCACCTTAAAATCTCAGATTTATATTTACAAAGCAATATAGTAGAATGAGAACTAGTTCGCATCTCTTCAAAATAACATCATTAACAGAGACGTCAATCACTGAAAAAAGCCCTATTTTGCATAAGCGTTTGACAATGCTAACATCCAGTAATCATAGCTTGTAAGTACATTTTTTACAAGGCATTTCTAACACATATGAGACAATTTTAAAAAAATCAAACTCAAAACAAACCTTTACCATATCTTATGAAGCTACAGTGATTCAATGATGCACGTTGATAGTTATGCACAAAAAGAGGCGTAATCAAGACTTACACTCCGGGACAAAAGGGAAGCGCTACTGAGGCCAGGAACCAATTTACATCTATACAAAGATAGGTACGTGAAAGGATTTTTCTTAATGTCAAATTATGTATTTTCAGATGTGGAATAAGGTATCTGCACAGCAGCTAGACGCCACACCGAGGAACATGGAAAGCACTCGTTCTGAGAAAGCAGCCTTTGCAACACAGAAAAAGGACCGGGTCCAGCAAACGGACAGGATGCAATCTGCCACTTCAAAACTGTACAACTGCACTAATTACTGGACACAATTCCGTACAACTCTTCTGTACAGAAGTACCAGTTTCCTCAGTGGACAACATGTGCATTTTTCCTAAAAGAACTAAAGCACGAGCCAATTTTATGCTGGGCTGCATTACCATAATTAAAAATAAACAAACGCAAGATTGTTGCTAGAAGTGTAAGTAATTAAACATGCATCCACAGAGAAGAGCACACAAGTTATAGAACAGGACTCTTTAATCTGAAACTGGATTTTTGCTTTTTCCATAGTTCCCAGACAATGCTGATCACGGGTCAAAACGCGAAGTGACAGAAACCTCAAAAGCATGAGGACGCATCAGTGAATATAGACACAAAATTACAGTGTTTTGAGACTTAAGCCTCATATCCTTGTTCTGTCAAAACCTCAATACTGTAAGAAAGAACCACCATTCTTGTGATCCACCTAGCAAGCATCGAAGAACAACTTAAATCCCAACTTCATTCCCCTAAAATACGCAACCTAAAGAAGAGTTAATCCTCCTCCCAGCCTCTCTTAAAACCTTCCCTTTAGAATACTCCTATGGCAAAGACACTCATTCAAAAAAGCAAGGGAGTTAAAGATCAAAATAATGTACAATTGACATTTTGCTTCATCGAGTTTTTTAAAGAAAGCTGACAAATCCCAGAGTAGTTTACGAATTTATAATTTCATTCTGCAATTAAAACACACTAAGGCAATAGTTCACTAGACACATCTCATTGAACTAACTGCCTAAATCTGTACCAACACTCACTTACTGTACCAATACGTAGTTAATCCTTTAAGTCAAAGAAGTTGTCTTTTTGCTGTTGTTTTAAAGCAGTTCACTGCCTGAACTGAGCTCATGAAACAAAATAAGAACATCTAAAAAGCAAAAGACCAATATGTGTATTGGTTCTTGACAGAGAAGTGACAGAAGATGGGAGAAGGGGCTGCCAAAGTCTCAACATGTGGCAGAACAGGAATCCCCATTGGGTTCCAAGTTTTAAAAAAGTAATGGGAAAGATTTCCAGAGCCATTCAGAATAGGAATATTCTTTGCATATTCAATCCCTTCTCCACATTCAGCACACACCAAGGTCAAAAGCTGAGATTTAACTCCTTTTTTAATACGGATATCATAACTTTTTTTTTTCAAAAAATGTAAGAAACAACTCTGGATTATATCAGTAGAATGGATTCAAAATCCAGTAAGAGTATCGCAGTTAAATTGCTGCAGTGGTCAGGTCAATAGAGCTGATGCACAGGTAAATTATTTGAGATATTTTGGTTGTGATCCGTGACAATACAAAAAACCAGAGTTATATGAAGAAACCGAACCCTGTCTCTTTGATCCACAGCCAGCTAGGCCCGAGACAGTGTCAGGACACAGAAAAAAATGCCCTCTACTTTCATTTGCTACACTTCATGTCTTCCCACAGGAACTGGTCTCTTCCTCCTCATTCTATTTCCTGTATACAGAACAAGCCTATTGTCACCAGATGAAAACACACACATGCCACCGACTTGCCAGCCAGCCTATACGGACATAAATCTCCCTTTAGGCAGAGAGACTACCTGCAGCCTCACAAACGTGAGAGCAGGCACCGTCCGTACCCCAGGCCCAGAGGATCGCCGCGTACCAGCTCTAGCCATGCAGAGATCCAGCTCACCTAAGGAGACCTCCGGGACAGAGAAGGATGACAGCCACACTAATGCTCACGGCGATCCTCTCCCACTCCCCGACTGCCAGCGGGGGGGAATCCTCACAGCCCAACCACCCCATCCCCTCGCTCGCACGACGTCCCTCCTCCCTTCCCCCTAATCCCTCCTACTCAGCCGCGCTTAAACCTCAGGCCACAGCCCCTCCGCCGGCAGCTCCCTTTATGCCCCAGCCCCCACCGCAGCCCGCAACCGGCAGTCCCGCGGCGAGAGGCGAGGCGCGGCGCCGGCTCCCCGCACACCCCCCACACCTGCGCCGCCCTCCCCGCTCGGGACCCCATCCCCGCGGCGGGCACCCGCTCGTCCCCGGGCCGGCCGGAAGGAGGCCGGGCCGGAACACCCCCTGCAGCCGGCCTGGCCCGGCCCGGCCCTCGCCGGAGCCGTCCGTCCGTGTCCCCCCCCCCGCGGCCCGCAGCGCCGGCGCCCGGCCTCAGCCCCGCGGCTCACCAGGAGTAGGTCTGCTCCGCCATGGCTGCGGCTGGGCGGCCGGCCGGCTGGGCTGTGCGGGGCGGCCAGGCCCCGGGCTCCTCCTCCGCCTCCTCCTCCGCCTCCTCCTCCGCCTCGCAGGCTCCGGGGCTCAGTGGCGGCCCCGCTGCGGCTCCCGGCCCAACATGGCGGCGGCTGTGAGGAGGGAGGGGAGCGAAGGGGGGGTCCCCGCCCGGGCGGGGAGGGAATGGCGGAGAGGGCGATGGTGGTGGCGGGGAGGGCGGAGGCTCAGCAGCCGCGACGCAGGGCCGCGCTGGAGCGCCGGCGGCGGCTGGGCCTCATGGCCGGCGAGGCGGCGGCGGCGGCGGCGAGGGGCGGGGCGGGGGCGGGGAGGCGGCGGGCACCGGGCGGCCAGGGCAGGCCGCGCCGCGTCCCCGCGCTCGCGCACGGCGGGGGCGGGGCCGGGCCAGGGGCGGGGCCAGGCGGCGCGCGGGGTCACGTGCCCACAACACCCTCACGTGCCTCCGCCGGCGGCCGCGCGCAGGCGCTGTGGGCGAGGGAGGAGGCGGTGGCGGGGGGTTGGTTGTCGGGCCCGGCCGCGCCTCGCGCCGCTGCTCAGCCCTAGCCCCGCGGGCGGGCTCGCTGCGGCCGCCCCGCGCCTGGAGCTCCGCGGCTCCCCGCGGCGCGGCCGGCGTCTGGAGGAGCGGGCGGGCGGGCCGGAGCCTTCTCCGCCAGAAAAGCCGAGCGCGAGCTGCGGGTGGGCTTTGAGGCTGGGGGCTTCTCCGAGCTTGAGGCGGG
The DNA here is from genome assembly GCA_009819775.1 of Phoenicopterus ruber ruber. NCBI lineage: Eukaryota > Metazoa > Chordata > Aves > Phoenicopteriformes > Phoenicopteridae > Phoenicopterus > Phoenicopterus ruber. The sequence goes on along the minus strand of CM020231.1, from coordinate 12,415,572 downwards.
GAGGCGCGACTCCCCAGCCGGCGTTTGCTTTCCCGCAGCGAGCAGCCGGAGAAGCAGCGCCCCCCAGCCCAGCCCAGCCGCTCCGGGGCCCCGCGGTGCGTCCCGCCCGCCCGCCCGGGCAGCACCGGGGCGGGCACGGCCGCGGCTTCGCCCGCGGGGCCGGGGGATGCGTAAAAGCCCTGCCCGTGCGAAGCGGCTGCTGCTGCGGGCGGGTCCCGACCTGGAAGAGCCAAGCCGGGGCAGAGCGCTGCGAGCGCAGGCTTCCCCGGGCTGGTGAGGCGCCGACGGCGGGCGAGCGGGGCTTGCTCGGCTGAGCCCTGAAGGACCGGGGGGTCACTCCGGTGTGGTGTAGGCTGCGCTCGGGGGTACCTCTGCCAAGCCCGGGAAACCGGCTGCCTTTCCCGCTGTTCTGGCACCTCCGACGACCTCCTGCCATCTCGCAGGAGTACGTGACTTCCTAAGAACGGCTTTGAATTGCTGCTGTGGTGGGTTTTTCTTCTGAAGGGGGGTTAGATGGTATAATGCAAAGTTCAGGTAAGGAAACTCGTAAATTCGAGTGTTTAATCTAAATTCACAGTGTGTTTCTGGAAATTGCTGTATCTTTGTTATCTTTTAAACAAAGCAAGTAAATAGGATCAAATGCTCAAAATATTTTTTTTTTTAAGGAAGGAAAATAACATTCAAGGTACTTTGACCAAATAAAAATCATGTGCTTCATGTTATCACCAGCCCTGTATTAAAACTGCAAGTCCCAGGCAGAGGAACTGGCAGCCGTTGGTACTGGTCTTGTCTCTCTCCTCCGTGGTTTCTTTGGTGCTGCTGCCAAATCTTCAGTCCTTGATTACGTTTCTGCCAAATGCAGAACTAGTGTCTTAGGTTTGCTCCCTTGAGTAATCCTTACCTCCTGTTCCTTCACTTGCAGCAATTTGTGCGCGTGGGGCTTTGCGGGGTTCAGAGCAATTGTTTCAGTCCGGCTGTGCAGTCTCATTCATCGTTCCTTTTAGTGTGGGAGGGACAAGAGCCAGTTTTAACTTACAGTTGGAGGTGATGTAACTGCACTAAATAGAAATAGAAGAACAATGCCTGGGTCTGGTAAGAATAGGTTTTTGTTTTTTTTTTTTTTTTAAAGTATGGAGAAATTCTATGCCTTAATATAATTTTACTAAAATCTTCAAAGAATTAATGGGACATTGGGACATTCACATTGCATCTACAGAGATTCCAGATGCCTCTAAAATGGCATTTGGGGCCCCCTCTAGCTTATTTCTATTAGTGGATTGAATAAATTATTTCCATTTCATCCATCTTCTTTATTCTCTTAAATGGAAAAAAACTTAGGCTGGTGTGTAGTCATGACACAGGATTAAAAGTAAGGAATGGCTCGTTTCTCCTCAGTTCTGTTACCAGTTGTCTGTGTAATCTTGGGCAGCTCACTTCATCTCTGCGAGCTCGGTTCCTTCATCAATAAAGAGGAAACTGCAACATGTTCCAGCCACCTGAAGTTTTGGGGCACTGCAGAAGGAAGATGCTGCGTATGCAGAGCAGACTAACTTGGTCCCGGTGGGGGGAATGCCTGGGATTCTTGTGTGCCAGTTAAGATGGTGCCGGACTTTGAAGGCTTCTTCTCCCTGTTTGCCTGTATCTTTATGGATTGCAAACAAGCAATCTGGGTTGTCACACCTCAGCGTCCAAATCCTCTGTGCTTTTCACAGCCCTTTGGCCTCACGGACAGGAATGACCTTAGAGCTCCTGACATAATCAGCACTCTACCCACTTATTAAAATCTGCTTGAGAATCAGATTTATCAACTATGAGGTGGAAATACTCAAAGTACCGTGCCTGACTAGCTTGCTGGGATCCCTGCTGGGGTCAGTCATGGCAGCTAGGTGTCCTGGAAGGATTAGGTGGTGAGTAATGCTAACATCTCTTCCAGCTCAGACTGGGCTACCTTGAAAAACTTTCTCCCCTATTTGACTATCTCTTTGCCCTCCAACTTACACCCTGTACGCAGTTCTTGTGCCCATCTCAGTAGTGTACTGGGCTTGCGTGGCAAGGTTTTGGTAGCAAGGGGTGGCTTCTGGGAGAAGCTGCTAGAAGCTTCCCCCATGTCCGATAGAGCCAAAGCCAGCCAGCTCCAAGACAGACCTGCCACTGGCCAAGGCTGAGCCCATCGGTGATGGTGGCAGCACCTCTAGGATAACATAGTTAAGAAGGAGGAAAAAAGAAAAACAGCAGCAGAGAGAGGAATGAGATGTGAGAGCAACAGCCCTGCAGACCCCAAGGTCAGTGGAGAAGGAGGGGGAGGAGGTGCTCCAGGCACCGGAGCAGAGATTCCCCTGCAGCCTGTGGTGCAGCCCATGGTGAGGCAGGCTGTCCCCCTGCAGCCCATGGAGGACCCCACGCCAGGGCAGGGGGATGCCCGAAGGAGGCTGTGACCCTGTGGGAAGCCCATGCCAGAGCAGGCTCCTGGCAGGACCTGTGGCCCCGTGGAGAGAAGAGTCCACACTGGGGCAGGTTTGCTGGCAGGACTTGTGACCCCATGGGGGACCCACGCTGGAGCAGTCTGTTCCTGAAGGGCTGCACCCCGTGGGAGGGACCCACACTGGAGCAGTTCATGAAGAACTGCAGCCCGTGGGAGGGACCCCGTGTTGGAGCAGGGGAAGAGCATAAGGAGTCCTCTCCCTGAGGAGGAAGGAGCAGCAGAGATGACATGCGATGAATTGACCGCAGCCCCATCCCCCTGCGCTGCTTGGAGGAAGGAGGGAGAGAAATCAGGAGTGAAGTTGAGCCTGGGAAGAAGGGAGGGGTGGGGGGAAGGTGTTTTTAAGATTTGGGTTTATTTCTCATTATCCTACTCTGATTTGATTTGCAATAAATTAAATTAATTTTCCCCAAGTCAAGTCTGTTTTGCCTGTGACGGTAATTGCTGAGTGATCTCCCTGTCCTTATCTCAACCCACGAGCCTTTCATTATATTTTCTCTCCCCTGTCCAGCTGAGGAGGGGAGTGATAGAGCAGCTTTGGTGGGCACCTGGCCTCCAGCCAGGGTCAGCCCACCACAAGTAGGTATAGAAAGCTTTGGTGGATATGATGCAAGGAGAGAGGAGCAAGTCATGCTTAAAATCACGAGCTGTGGGGTACGCAGCCTAGTTGATCAGTTTTGCTGGAAATGAGTGTTTCCACATACACACATCCCCTGTTAAAAAAATGCTTAGGCCCTGGGTAGGACTTGCACAATGGAGAAGTTTCCTTCCTTTATTCTCCCTCAGCACAGCAGAAAAATCTACAGTAACAATTAGAAAACTGACAAATAATCCTCCCTCTGCTGTGGTGCCACCCCAGTGTCTCTGGGATGCCTGTTTACACGACCCTTTTCACTGCTTATGATACAGTAAATGCAAGTGGAAAAAAGAACCTCCCCATCCTTTTGAATCAATGCAGGGAAAGATAAATCAGTGCTTCAGCCTTGTCTTGGTATTAAAGAGCCTCTCATTTATTTTTTTTTTCCCCTGAGGTTAGGATGTAAAACTGATATTGGCATCTATGAAACAATATCCCTGCTTTGTGTCCTTATTGAAATAGCTTCCAATTTCTCAGTCTTGCAAAATTTCCAGCACATTAATTTGGAACAAATGATTTATAGTTGATGAGCAATTAAAGTATAATTTTTTTCAGCATCTCAGGCTTTGTAACTAGACTTACTAAATGATTTCGCAAGCTTGCTCTATCATTACATGAATTCACAGGAGAAATTTATTCCTCCTTGCAGACCCAGCATCTGCTCTTACTGCAAAGTGGAGCACTGCTTGCACTCCCCAGATAATTTTCTCAGCATATCTTTTGTACAGTCTTTCTTTGGACCTACAAGAGAGCTTTACTGTGAATTTCAGTGACAGTTTACTCTGACATTACAAAGTCCTTCCAAAATACCTGTTCTGTCTGGTACCTTTGATGTAGACTGACACATTACTTAGACCTGTTGAGGTATTTCAAAACTAGCAGCAAACAAAAATAAGGTGATTTTTTTTTCTTTTTATGTTTGGAAGGGTAGCTCCCAGAGGCAAGTGTGGTGGAGAAAAATCAGATTAAAGTACTGGCTACAAAGAATCCTCACCTCCAAATTGCTTAAATGTCATTAGATGACATTTAGCTAACCATGTCTTGATTCTGCTATAATGGAGGTGGAAAGAGAACCAGAGTAGCTTCTTGTAGACACTTCACCTTTCAGGAAAGGACATGACAGGTGTAGTTGTCAACCCTGCTCGGTTTGGGGAGGAACAAATAGCATGGAAATTAGCAGAAAGGGAAGGCAAAAATCAAGAGATCTAGTTTTGACAATACAGCTCAGAGCTGCATTAGGCTATACTGCTTGTAAGACCCTTGTGGGATTCCCCTCCATAAAAATACTTAAAATGTGCACTGACCAGTACGTGCGACACGATTCTCTTCACTACCACCTAGTGGGAAACTCCTTCATTAACTGAACTTGAGCTGCTCCTGCTCTCCAATCTCATCCTCACCCTGATGACGGAAACAGTGAGTAAGTGAAGGGGGAACAGATGGATGACCAGGAAAAAGGACGCAGTCCTGTTTCCCCATACAGGAAGAGGAATGTAGAGACAGCCAGCCTATAATTTAAACCCATTATGCCCTACAGCATTATCATACCATGCCTTCTAGCTCTGCATCCAGGCCAGTTCTTAATGGCTGTCACACCTTAGCCTCAGTTTCACCAAGGCTCCCAAAGCTTAACAAATCTTGTCTTTGGAGATAAACACATTTGTTTTTCTGAATGCAGCTGCATCCTGCAAACAGTGGTAAGGAGAAACTTGGGAAGTGACTCCAGTGTCTCAGTCAAGAGGTAGCCTTGCCCCCTTCTTGGCTCTGAAACTTTTGGTTGTTCTGCTTCCATTGTACTACTGAAAGTATGGAAGGAGGCACCAACGAAAAAAAACAGCTTCCTTCTCTGTAAAATTACATTTTCAATTATAATCACATTTACAACAAAGACTACTAAATTAAAACGTAAATGGGTATATATTTGGAACATTAAAACCATGTATTGAAGCGAGTCCTTTCCCACTGAGATACTGGGGGTTTGCACAAAGAGCTGAAATCCAACCTTACGAAAACAAAATGTAAATGACAATTATCTCACATTTTTCACGCTCCTGTGTGCCATTTGGGACTAAGCTCCCAATGCACAAATAATAATCAGGTTTGGTACTCGCATAGCTTTCTTTTCCCCCAACCACAGAAATAAGGGTGAACATTATAATAATAGCTCTCACATTTCAAGGAGGGGATGATGTTAATGTCGTTCAGGCCAATAAAGCATTTAGCAGTCTCAGCAGGAAGAACAGTAAAGAGGTAAAGAATTATTAAAAGAACCATTTCTGTGTTTCTTTTGCCAATGGCAATTTTACCACCATATTCGGGGAACTATACAGGCTCCCCCTGCTAGCACTTTTATCATAAATATATTTAGGTTTTTTTCCTTCTCTGTATGCTCCTCGAAGCCACATTACACTGGCTTTATCCCAGCAAATTACTGTATTTTTCATCATGTACACTTAATAATGGATATAATTCAGTAAATGAAAACATGAAAGGTAAAAGTGGTGTTGATACAAGAAGTCAGGCTTTGGGAGTCTATTCTGCCTTCCATTCTGTTCACAGGACTCTGCTGTCCATTACATTGGGTTTGCCCTAGCGTAATAAGCAGAATAGAGACCAGTAAGTCTAAAATGAGAATAATGTTCCTATTGTATGCCCATTTATACTTTCATGCAGTTGTTCTCAGTGTTAAGTAATCCACTTAATTAGTAACTCAACTATTTTATTACATGTAGGGGAGAAGGGATTACATTGGAACAGTTAATCAAGACAGACTATTATTTACCAATAAAATAGAATTCCATTAGAGGAGCCCAAGAGATCCTTGCCTGGAAGGATATTGGAGAATGACAGGAAGCCATTTTTATGAGACAGCTGTCACACAGTGTTATCAGACTGTCTGCTACTTCAGGAGAAAAGAAGAAATAAATGCATGGGAGTTGTATTTAAGTGTACATAGGACAATGCAAAGTAGTTGAACATTTTTAAATAATCTTTATTAAATTTGCCATTAAAATAAAATAGAAATCAGACTTCCTGTGATTACTAACTGATATATTTCTCCAATCTGCATCCAAACTGATTTGTTAACGTAACATTGTTCATGAGCCTGCTATTAAGCTGACCAGTCTAATGTTGTAAAGCTGCTTACATCTTGTCAATGAAGCACTGAATTTGAGGGGTCTCAACCACCATATTAGTTACGCCTAAGGAAAAACAAGCAATTCGGCAGGAAAAGAATACAAAACTCGATACTGCACACATGGGAAAAACAAGCAGGTATCACTCAGTGTCTTCAAACTTCAAAAGTTTCCCCTATCACAATTACCAAGATCACATTAGTCAGGGTGACTTGAGAATCAAGTCATGGCCCAGCAAATTGTTGCAGTTAAAGAAATCAACATATACTAAGCACTGGTAATAGATGAAAATGGGTATAGCAAACCCAAGACCTTTTCTTTCAAATATTCATCCTCAGGGCAAAATCCCCGAGTACAATTCAGTTACAGGAGAATGTTGTCTGGGATTATGGCACTCTACAGTTTAGCGCTTGCTTTACTACTAGAACTATAATCTAGCTGGTTAAAGCTTTGCAGCTTCCACCCTTGACCTCTGCTATTCTTATTACCTCACAACTGCATATTGTGGCACTTGTAATAATCTGAGAAATATGATATTGCAATCCTTAGTGCCAGGGTATAAAATAGGGGTGCTGGCTAATTCGCAGCAGGAGTCTCCTTCCTGCTTCCAAAATGTTCAGTCTAACTGCTAGCAATTTATAACATTTAAGAAACACTGAAAAGCTTGCTGGTTTTCCTGAAGAATCTGAAATATTTAATGGAGTGCTGAACCATTCACTACTAGAGTCTGGCAGGTTACAGTGAATGTAAAGATGACAGCGTAAGTGTCTACTTCTTGTTTTGTTAATTGTCCAGGCTCCTACAGTTTAAAACTGACAACTCTAATAGACCAACGGAAAAAGCCCTTCAGGATAAAGCGATAGAGAATATTTACCTCCTCCTCAGTATTTGAAAGGTTTCCAAATTCAGCTAAGGATTCTCCACATGGCATCCAGTTGCAGCGTTCAGTGAGGTCCTAACATACAAACAGATGTTCATTCCTGGTTTTATAGACTTCAAAGTTCACTGGTTTCAAGACAGGCTGTTTTAGAAGCCTCTGCAGCTGAAGGTCTTCAAGGCAAGCAGAAGCAACAGGACTTCTGGGTGCACAAGGAATCCTTGAAACCACACAATATAGACAGATAATTTGTTGCTATGTTTTCTTTACAGTTTCCCTTGACAAATATTGCTGTTCTTTGTCTAAACTTAATGGTCTGTGCCCTCACCCCGCTCAAGCGTACAACAGGTATATATACTTACAGAACATAGATTGGACAATCTTCTGGACAAGAACAATGGTAGTATTTTCCATCTTAGTTTAGATAAAAGAAATCAACATGCCAAAGGCAGACAGAAGTAAGTACAACAGTATGACAGAATCTCCTCTGTCACATATCGCAGAAGGCCCACAATCTGTTGTCCCTGTTTGCAAAATCTTTGAATTATAAGGATGTATCATGCAGAAACTGTTTGTCATGGTTGGATATTGTAATTACCGTTAACAATTACTGTTATCAGCCAGTATTGTTGGCATGTCTACCTGGGGGGCAGGAATTAGGAAAATTGCAATAAAAAATAAAATGCATTGAAACTGTATCAAAACATTGATAGGATAATGCCAAAAAAGTTCACCGTTCTTTAAATACTCTTTCTTAAGAGTATGACACCCCCCCCCCCCCAAATCTTTAGAAACTAAAGATGTCTTTTTCTGTTAATGTTCACATGAAAATTTCTTACATTAAATGTTTTTACACGGACTCCAAATTGTCACTTCATTTTAGCCACACAAAGAGTCTTCTGTATCCATCTGAGCTTTTTGAACTCGCTGCGGTGAGGGGACCCGGTACTCTGGGTGCAGATGCCATCTGAAACAAAAGCTAACAGTTAACAACAGTCCTGGTTGAAAGGGTCAGCCCAGCAGTCCGACCGTGCCTGGAGGGAGGAGGGGGTGCAATCTGCAAAGGAGCTCTGTCCTTCAGCTGCTGACTTAGCATGTTGTCGCATGAGCCTGGAGAGCATGGCTAATGGTGCCCACAAAGGGAAAACAGGGGCCAAGGTCACTCTGCAGCACTGTCTTGGGACATTACTCAGTTTGGGGACAGTCCTACTAGGCTCCTCTTAGCTTAGGCTTGATGGGAGTGTATAAAGAGAGAAGTAGCTTCCCCTAGGAAACCTCCACTGACACAATAGTTTTAAATCCTGTTGATCGCACAAGGAATCATTCGCATGAGATGCTCGTGCATCAAGACCACATCTACACATCAAGTTATTACCTAATTTAGCCACTCAAAGCAGATAGATTCATTCATATATTTTCAGACCATAAAAGACAATCTAGTCACAAGGACTCCCTGAGAACTCCGCTGAGTGACTCCTGCCAGGCTAGTTATCCTGTTTTCGGAAGTCACCCAACAGGTGGGAGCAGAACCTTAGAGCAGGGCTGATATCAAGAAGGGATGGAGGCTAACGATAGATGGGAACCACAAGCTGGCCCAGAGCACTTCTCAGAAGCAGCAGGGCAATTGATAGGGCAGGGACTTTTCAACCAACACCCAGGGCTATTCTTTATCATGTACTTGAATCACAAGCTGAGCGGGGCAAGCCCTGTAATCCCCCGAATTATGTGGATACACTGCTCCTGCTCATCAATTAAGCAACAAACATAGCAAGTTATAATGGAGGTACTAGTATTTGCATATCAAGATACCCAGCAAGCCAAAGCCAGAAGTGAAAAAGTCATTTAACACTTGATGCTCTGCCACAGAAGTCAGCTGGAGCTCCAGAACATCCTGTAAGTCTTGGGAACACTCATATAAACCCAGTGGTCACGCTTCTCTGCTGGGGGGTTGCACAAAGGCTGGTGAAGCTGCCAGTGGGGCTTACTCTCAGCCCAGCGCCTTCGGCATGGGCTGAGACTGGCTGAACTTCACCACTGCCAGAGCTCTGAGCAGGCTCTGCAGTCTTCCAACGGCAGCACCTTCTCCTGAACCGCGCACAGCCAAACGCACCTCTTCCTTTTGGGTACCCCACCTCCTTCCTGCTCTAAAACTAATGGGGCTAGAAGTAAGCCACATTTCTCCATCCTCATTTTCCTAGTTTTCTTTCTACAGCTTACTTTTCCATGCTGCAGACCTTCTATCCCTTCATTTTACTCTCCTTCTCTCTCCTGCTTCCCTCCCTTTCCCCCTCCCCCTGCTTTCTCTCCCTCTGCACTTTGTGAACTGCTGCTGCAGTGCTGAAGTCCAAAGTTCAGTAACTTGCTAAGCACACAGATAAATATGAACCTTGGAGAATTTACATTGCTCCAATGTAAACAGATAGCCAAGGGTCCCTTTATCAGCACTGGCTCAGGACAGTCGTGGGGGGTCTGAAGTGGCTCAATTTTGTATTTTGTTTTTTTTGGGGGGGCGTAAAGGCGGGAGGCTGTGCTGTGCCCACTCTCCTGACAGTCAGGCGTGCTACCTCAGGAACATGGTGTAGGGAAGCTGGAAGCCGGATAACCCGAAATTCAAATCCAAGAGACACCAGCCTGAAGACCATGGTCTCGAAGCTGAGTCATCTTCAAGTGGAGCTGCTGGGAGCGCTGCTGGAGTCGGGGCTAACCAAGGAGACCCTGATCAAGGCACTGAGCGAAGTGGAACCCTACGTACTCCAGAGTGAAAGTCAGCGCGCTATCAATGCCCTCCAGACAGAGAAAGGGGAACCCTGTCCTGACATCCCCAACCTCCCTAATGGAATGGGGGAGTCCAGGTTATCAGAAGATGAAACCTCTGATGACGGGGAGGAATTTACCCCTCCAATAATGAAGGAGCTGGAAAACTTGAGCCCTGAGGAGGCTGCTCACCAGAAGGCTGTGGTGGAAAGACTATTACAGTAAGGACAGATTTGCTGCTCCTCTTTGCTGCTTTCTTGTACTCTTCCCTCTAAATCTCTTTTCCTTTCCCCTTCCATTCAGTGTCCCTGGTATTCACAGTTGATCTAGCTGCACAGAGACAGTCTTCGTCCATGCCAGGACTCGCAGCCCCCAAACACCCCCAAATTCTTTATAAATGCTCAAACTTTCCTTTCATCTCACTTAAAACGCATGGGAGCTTGATTACATATTTCAAGTGCTTGTATCATCAGGCTTCAGAATAGTCCGAGGCCTGTATAACTTGCATCTCTCTGACTGAATGTTAGGTTTTAGGATTAAAATTTTTAATAGGATTCACAATTTCAGTGATCAGGAAAGAAAAAAAAAAAATCTGGTCACTCTTAACTAGTGCTATATTTGCCTGAGGATGTACGGTAAAGTGAAGTTGTAATGTTTCCCTGCTATATTTAAGGAGATTGATACTGTTAATTTCACTGTTTTTTGGTATAGATTATTGGCCACAGACAAATCAAGAGAACTTGTTATTGTCATTCTTGTGAGTGCAAAGTTCTCCTGACTTCAGTGGGGATTTTTCTTGTAGGAAGAGCACGCACCAAACACATGCAGAGGTTAAAACCTAGGCAGAACACTCTGCTTCTACCATCCACTGCCTGTCACAACTATGAAGTACATATGCAGCAACAATTACAGGTTTTACTGCCACGCAAATTTGCCCTTGCATACAAGAATTTTTGAGATCGAAAGACAGGAAAAGTTCTCTGAATCAATAAGCCTCACAATAGACTTGGAGAAACATTCACCAGGATTCCTGTTTGGGATTCTTGCTGAGATAAAATTCCCATGGGCAACCTAAGAGGTTTGTCCAAGCAAGGATCAGGTTCATCCAACCTACCTATCACAACATAACCAGATTCTTGCCTGTCTGGTTTGGGGGTGTTTTGAAATGACAAGCTGATAGAAGACAAAAAGATGCAGCAACATCCTGCACTTAAAGTCTTCACTAAAACTAAAATCCATCTAGAGAACTTCTCAGGCTTTCTGATCACTCCCTTTCATGTGCAAAGGAAATTAACATAAAGTGTAACAACAAGAAGCAAACATCAAATCCCACCACAAAAGGCCAGAGCTAGAAAAACAGCATGACAAGAGTTAGCATTCACTGTAAATACTTAGAAGAAAGCTGCTTGCTGGCAGATTGAGAGTTGATGACTCCGCAGTACACCCAACAGAGAAAAATTCACTGGATCAGCTCTTACCTGGGTGGGGAAAACATTCCCAATAATTCAGTCGTCTTTCTGGCCCAGTATGTCTCTCACCTCTTCCCAATTCCAGCTCTGTCACATCTTTCGGTCTCCTCTGTTCCCTTTACGTCTTTCTCATTCTTTTTATGTATTTCCCTTCTCTCCTCACTTTTGTCTCTGCTGCTATTCCTCCCATTTTGTTGTCTTCTTGGCTAATTCTCTCTCTCCCTTCCACTCTTTTTCTTCCCGTCATCCTTGTCTCCTTCTCATCTTCCTGAGTCTGCGTACAGATCTTGGGGTAGTTTGAGCCCAGTGGCACCGGGCGGGCCCTGGCTAGTTACTAATTATCCAATGGCTTTATTATTTCTCTTTTGTCTTATAAATTTATAGATGAAAAGACCCTGATAAGCTTTTTGATCATTAACTTCTGATGGTTTGTCAGGTATCTCTCCACAAAGGAAGCCATGGAAGTTGAAGAAGAGCACCTGGCTTTGTCCCATTTTCTGTAATGAATGGGACACACAGATGGAGGGAATTCCTTCCTGCCACCCTCATTTCAGCATGAATTCTTGTTTCTGATCCTCCCTGCCTTTTTAGGAGCTTGCTGCCAGTCTTTCCTGTGCTTACTACCAACCTCAGCACAACAGTCTTATCTCTCTTGCAAACCTGTGATATTAATGCTTTCCAATGACCAGTCTCACATCTCTCTCTAGACAGTCAGTTGAGCAGCATTCCCATTTAACGAGTGGGAACGGAGGTACAGAGAGATTCTATGACCTACCTAAAACCCTAAGATAGCGCAGAGAGAACTGGGCAAGAACAAGGATCTCCTAAGCCTCATACTGGGTCTTAATTGCAAAGCTTTATTCTGAAACATCAGAATTTTCTTTCATCAGTTGCCCATATCACAGGATAGAGCAATTCACTTCTGCTGTTGAGAACAGTATGAGGGGACCAGAAGCCTCAGTTTCAGCAAAAAATTATGAGTATACTTATGGAGGAATAGAATAGATCAAAATTAGTCAAGGTAAAATGAAAATAGTAGGAAGTCTGTATTGACATGTTTCAAATTTCTGATCAAAGATTAACAAAAAAAGCAACTGTATGTCTGAGAATCTATTCAAAGCATCTGAACCAGTATCACGGTTTGATAGTATGTAAGCAGTTGTTACCTACTAATAAACTCTTTGTTTTTAAGAACAATCCTTTCCATTAATAGATGCCTAAAGGTAATATCCTTAAAATAGTATTATAAGTATTGTAAGACAGGGCAGAACAGTCTATAATAGAAATTACTCCGAGCAAGAGATAAAAGGAAGGCAGGCAATAATCTCTATGCCCAGGAATTCCCAGTAAAACTTGAATGCTTGCAAAGCTATTTCAGCATCTACACAAGGATTTCAAATCCAGAAACCAGATGGAGGCTCTTCTGCCTTTAGACAGAAGCCTCTCTGGGCATTATTAACAATTCTTGGTCTAATACTGTAGACCACATTTTAACAGCGAGATTGACTTGTGGGCAGCTATTAGTGATACAAGAAAGTCTTTGCGGTAACTGCAGCCATTGCTTATAAAGTAGAATCAGGAAAGTGTCCGTTGCTAGGTTTTCCAGGAGCTGGAAAGGAAAAAAATGACAGCACCAAGAGACCAAGTATGTCCTCACAGGATCACTGAAATTGAAACCACAGTTTGGAATGCACTAGTCAAAGCTGAGTAAAACAGGATGTAGAGAAGATACACCCACACGACTGGGTGCACCTGTGGGTATTGATTAGATTCTGTCCCTACAGAAAAAATGCTAAAGGCAGTTCAGACAAAGGTTTCTCTAGTGAAGAATTAACATAATTTCATTTTGTCCCTTAATCTGTCTCGTTGATCTTCCATAGATTTACAGTTTGAATAAAAACATTCTTTCCATATCACTCCACACAGAAAACAAATTTCATCTATGATAAAGAATAAATAACTCAGTAGGGAGATGGAACTGTGTGGAGTAATTCCCAGGTATTCCCCAGAGTAGAAAGCAAGAGAGAGGCTACCTTGGGGGAAGGGACAGATCATACTACTGTAGGTACAGCAAATGGAGAGAGGTATAGCAACAATTCACCTGTAGGGCAAGGGGTGAAAATGCATTAGGAAAGACAGAAATTGAGATAAGCAATAGATTTCCCCTAGAGGCAGGGACAAAAGCACGTTTTCCATTTGTCTTTGAAAACAAAGATATAATGATAAAGGTTCGGTCTTTTCCCCATGTAAGCAGTGCCTTAGAATGGCTCTAGCTGGGGAATCTGGAGATGAAGCTGCCACACCCCTTTCATTTCCACATATAAGCCAAGATGAGGCAAACCAGGCCAAGTTCAATAGAAAGGAACCCTGCCGGGATGGTCTTACCTTCCCTGCTCTCTGCCTAGCCCGGCTCCAGGCTGTGCACTGACACCAGTGAGGGTTGTCTAGCAGGCTCCAGAGGAACGGGCCAGAGGATGGTCCCGAGTACTTCACAGCTCTGAACCTCTGTTTAAGCAAGGTCTGGTCCAAAGCAGCAATTCAGAACCCACCTCAGGGAAATGAAGGCTTCTCTTGCCTGAGAATCTGAGAACAGGAAAGAAGGAAAGGAGAGACAGAGAGAATGTGGAAGAGGAGGGGAAAGAAAGGAACAAAGGAAAAGGAAAGCGAAAAGTCAGGAAGAGAGAAGGAGGGAGAAGGTCCCCTGAATGTTACATCTCCAGCTCTCTGGAATGGGTTTTCTTTAATGCTAACAACTTGATATTTACTTTCCATTTAAATTTGAGATGTTGCTATAAATTATCAACCAGCCTCTTGTTCCCTTTGAGTTTATAACTAACTACCTGGGTTACTTATTGTTCAGGTAACAAAAGGGAGGTGAAAACGCCCTTAAAAAGTGACCTCAGAACTAAGAAAATGGGAAGCTGGCATGGAGAGAGGACCCAGGCCCCTGTGCTTGAGATGAGCCAGGGAGAGGGGCTATGCTCAGACGGCAACAAGCACCTGACAGCAGGAGAACAAGACTTAAGAAGAAGGAAGTAAAAACTAACTGTGTGAGAACAATTTGGAGAGAGAGAGATTAGACCTTGGAGAACAAGAGAGGAATGGAGAGACAGCTTGCATCTGGGGAGAAAGGGAACCTAAAAGGCAGAAGACAGGCTTGGAGACAGAGGGGAGCTTGAGCAAGGCACAGTTCTGACTCACTGAAGCAATTGAAATGTCAGTGCAACTACAAACAGGAGAACTATTAGGGTGAAATCCTACCCTCTGACAGTCAATGACAGTCTTAGTGCCAGCGAAAGAGCAAAGGTTTCACCTTACGATGTCTTAGTCAATGGTGAAGGCTCTGCAGGTGGAACTATGTATTTGGGCAACAGTTCATGCAAGGGTTCAGCTGACCAACTGCCATCACTTGTTCTGTGATGTAACTGTGGGCCTAAAGGAATTGCTGCGTTGATATTACAGCCTGTGCTTTGACAATGTACAGAGTAGCTAGGATTTCATACAACTGTCCCAAGAAATCATACTGTACTAACACTCCCCTGCACTGTTTTGCATCACAAAGCTCCCTGCTTTGTCTCAAAAGAAGACAGAAAAACCACAGAGCTTTAACCACTGTGAGAAGACACTCACAGATATTTCTACCACAAAGAAGTGAGGATCTTGACAGGGGAGACAAAAGCGACACATGATTAGGGTGCAGGAAGGAAATCAGCATGTAACAGAGGTTTCCATCAGTGGTAACACAGTCCTTCCTCTTTCCATCTGAGCCAGAATTCAAAACTAAGAGACCAGAGGTTCCAAGTTGGAGCCTTTTCTCCTTTGTATAGGGACTTGTATAACAAATTCAAGGTGCAGGTGCTGGCTAGACTATCACAAAGGGAGGAGATTGGTCCTTGGTTTGGACAGCAGAAGAAAAAAAAACCACACTGAGGAAAGAAAAGCTTTCATAAGTTCAGCCTAATTTGAGGCTTTTGAAAGACAAAGATGGTTAAGGGAAGAAGCTAGAAAATAGAAGCCTCTATAGCAAGCGTCCCATTGTAAAGGAGAAACAAACGTTCCTATTTTAAGAAAGCAAGTTCTTCAGAAAACTGACACTGCTTCTGTCACACTTTAACTTCAGCAGAGCTTGCTCCTTGGACTATCCAGCCACTGGGAGAGAGGCTGCAGGGGAACAGAGATAAGGGTGTTTGTACTGAGAGAACAGGTGTGGACTTTGTCCTCCTTATCACTTTGCAGCCTCTGGCAACCTCCTGAGTCAACAAAGCAATGAACAGTACGGTTGTTGCCTGTTGCTCGGACCTGTGTGCTCTTGTGACAGTTTCTGCACAATCCTAGGTACCTTTTTCCCCCTCATTGCTCCTTTGATGCTGACGTTGGATGTGACACCAGTGTATTTCTGCAGCATGCAAACCCTTTCCACCAGAGTTTTCACATAGAAAACACAGAAGGATGCTCTTTGTTAAAACTGAACCAAAGGTTTTTCTGCAGAGATCCTGCACTGTTTGGATATAGACTTCCTGGTTTTACATCTTCCTATTTCTACTGTGATTTTCAGCTCTGGGGAAATCAATACACACAAAGAAGTCAGAGTCATGTTTTCTCTATTCTCCTTAGGAACCTTCATGGATACTCTAATCAGAGATCCTAAAAATCAGAGATTCACATTCATTATGAAATCCTGAATCTAATTACCTTCTCAGGTTTTGTGAGTAGGTCTCAAATAGGTCTATTCCTTCAGCTGTTACTCCACAGAAGGGTGGCGATACGAGGAATTAGTGGTTTGCCTTGTTCTTTATTGCACTTAGAAACTTGAGTGGATCTAGATGTGAATCAGTGTGTTTGAAGAACACGTAGCAGATGTGCAAGAACATAATCCTGGATGGCTTGGTGTATACATATGCATACATAGCTGTCACGTGACAGTATGATGAAAGCCTGTTTTCATTTCTTGAATCACTGCACAGCAACCCAACCTGGACCTGAATCAGGGCATGAGCTAGGTTCAGCCTAATATCACAATAAATCTGTCTTGGAAAATTAAGTACATCTACCCCAAGCACCTATGCCTTAAAGAAAGGGGGATAAAGAAGAAAAGCTATATAGGGAAAGGGAAGAGAGATGTCAACTCTAAAAAAGAGCTCTGTATTCATAAAACATCCAACTGAATACTGAAATGCAACATCACTTCCCTCCTCATACCACCTCTCACTAGCAGCAAAAATGCTTTACTTTCACATTACTTTCCAGCAGAAAGGTCCATTCCTTGCTTGCGTCACTGGTCAGCACTTTATCATTTACAGATGGCAATTGCCTAGACAGAACAGGCCGAAATCTTGTATCCAAATGAGCACAGACAGCAAAGACTATGGCCATGTATTGAGAAATTCCCTTGATAACCAAAAAGTCCCCTTCTAAGGGGAGATCAAAGTACCTACAGAGAACAGTTTAAAGGCAGCTAGTGCTACATATTTTGCAATTCATTTCTAATACCATGCAGTTTTCACCCTGGATGCAGAGTCAAAACTGAACAAGGTACCACACCGAGAAACGGCTTTCCCTTATGCAGCCTCTTAATGCTCTGGCCTCACCAAAAGCAATGGTGATGACTGACGTGTAAGGTGCACCTCAAGAGGTGCTACTGTATCTCCTTGGAACCCAGGTCTGCTGAGTGCAGGTGTTAGCTATCTCTCTCCTGAGACGTGTTTTCTGCTCCTTCCAGAGAGGATCCCTGGCGAGTAGCAAAGATGGTGAAATCCTACCTCCAGCAGCACAACATCCCTCAGCGTGAGGTGGTGGACACTACTGGTCTGAACCAATCTCACCTCTCACAACACCTCAACAAGGGCACTCCCATGAAGACCCAAAAAAGGGCAGCCCTCTACACCTGGTATGTCCGCAAGCAGCGAGAGGTGGCCCAGCGTAAGTATGGCAACAACTGTTCTCCTATCTCAATTTTATAAAGACCACTGCTCTCCCTTACTAATCCTTACTCCCTATTTTTATCAAGGAAAAATGGAAGGAAAAGCCACTTTTAGCAGGAAGCTTAGAGAAGTCTAGGTCAGCATTCAGTGGTGAGGTGAACCAAACAGTACATGGCAAAACACTCCCTCGTGAAGCAGCCTGCAGTCACCCAGCCCACCCTTCATTTGGCTAAAGAGAAGTAAGCTAATACTCTCCATTTGCAATTAGAGTTCTGTACCCATCCTCAGACTAAAGCAGTGTAGTGGACAGATGACAGAGACAAAATCTCTGCCCAAGAACTATGCTTTTGCAATTTCAGCTAAAGCAACAGTTCCTCTAGCTGCAAAAAGCAGCAGGCTGCTGTACTCACTGCAAAAACACCACTGTGGGCTATCACCTCACGCCCTCTAAGCCCCTTCATTACAGGCACCCACTGGGAACCCATCCCTGCAGCATGCACTTCTACATTCATGAGCCTCTCTGGAATCTGTCTGTCTTAATTTTGTATTGGTGGGTTGCAAGTAAAATGAGACATTTGGCCTTTGGATTGTTTTGGAAAGCAGGACTCCAGTCATGCTTATTCTAAACTCAGCTGCATTTGCTTTCACTACTCCAAGGCGGAGCAGAGATTCAATGCATGCAAGAGAAAGGATGGGTAAATATGGTCCTGCTAGGAACATCTTACCAGTTTTAGCAGATTATGGAACATTATTTCCACCCCATTTAGATTCAACCCTCCGTCTTGTACGAGATATTCTCCAAGGGTAAGCTGCATTGGACCTGATAGGCACTCAAATAGACGGAACTATTGGAAATGCTTCCAGAAAGCAAATTCCCTTGCTCCTTTGTGCCTGCAGAATTCACACACGCTGGCCAGGGTATCCTGACAGAGGAGCCCATGGGAGATGACCTGCCCACCAAGAAGGGAAGAAGAAACCGCTTTAAGTGGGGTCCTGCCTCACAACAGATCCTGTTCCAAGCCTATGAGAGACAGAAAAACCCCAGCAAAGAAGAGCGAGAGGCACTGGTGGAAGAGTGCAACAGGTAAAGATGGGTGTCTGGCTTTGAGGAAGAGGGGCATAGCAGGGCCTCTCTGTTCTCGGTGTTTGCTAGCGCCTGTGAGAGGCAGGCTAACGGTACAGCAGTGGATGTCACCACTGACACCAGCCACGCTTGAATGAAATGCCACAACTGAGCATTTACTGTTCACAAAGGATTAGTAATGCCTCATATCTTGCTATACCTGGCAGGATCCTCCCACACAGTGTGGCAGCCCACAGCCGCTTTGAGGCTGCGCATTTACTCTGTCTCTGTGACAAAGCCCAGCTCAGCAAGGCTCTTCTTGTGCTTTCCCCCAACAGGGCAGAGTGTATTCAGAGAGGTGTTTCCCCATCTCAGGCCCAGGGACTGGGCTCGAACCTGGTGACAGAGGTCAGAGTTTACAACTGGTTTGCCAATCGCAGGAAGGAGGAGGCTTTCCGGCACAAGCTGGCCATGGACACCTTCAGCGGACCACAGCCCACCCCTGCTCCTCCTCTAACTTCTCACAATTCTTCCTCCCTCCAGCCACCATCTGCTCTCTCACCCAGCAAAGTTCACGGTAAGAAACAACCAGAGGGAAATCTGAAAGAGACACCAGTGAACCTACCCAAACTCCGTCACCAAAACTATCTCCCAAGTCCAGCCCTTTGGGAGGTGAATCTACAGATAGAAAAAGCAGATTTGCTATAAGGGAAGAGCACCAGTGACAAAGAGACCATGTCTCCAAGAGAGGAGAGAGACTAGAATAGCAAGGGTGACAAAGTTCGGTAACAAAACTTTCAGCCAAATCTCCTCACTTGCTCTTTGACATCCTGCACTCCCTCACGGCTGGCAGGCAGAAATCGCCTTTCAAGGGGCCGTCCACTGGCTGCCACAAGTCAGTTCTGTAACCTTTCACTCGTGTGTGCCTCCTACTCTTTCCAATACATATCAGCACCACCAGACTCTGTGACTGGGTTTTCAGGCATCAGGAAAGGTCATTCTCCATCCAAAAAGAGCAGAGCTTTTTCAGCTTCAAAGGCCAGAGCTGGTAATCGCTCTAACTCTGGGAAGAGATGATCTTGCTGAGACTCTCTCCTCTCTACATCCACATCCAGAGGGCTGGTTTCCAGTGAACCCTGCTTGCTCCCTGCAGCACACACAGCCATACCTTAAAGTCAGTATTTAAGGAAGCAGTTGTGCCAAATTACAGAGGCGGATGCCTATTCTCCTGGTTCCCCTACTACCCACCTTGTCTCTGCCTCAAACATCTAAAGGCAAGCGCCTGCAAAGAAACTGAATTTAGTGCTTGTGGAAGTTTCTCATTTCTGACAACCAGTTTCCCTCCTGTTGTGATGCAGGAGTGAGGTACAACCAGCAGCCAGCCAGCGAGGCAGAGTCCTCCAGCAGCAACCACCATGGGAACAGCTCCATGGTGACCACCCAAACCATCCTGCATCAGGTTTCTCCCCCTGGACTGGAGCCCAGCCAGAACCTACTGAGCACAGACACTAAGCTGGTAAGTGATGCATACTTAAGTTCTGGTGACTGGAGGACGTCAGGTCCTCTGCCTGTGGTCACAATATGGACTATTCAGAAGTAGTTTTTCCTAGAATACTCTTAAAACTACCTTCTTATAGAGATAGTACATAGCCACTTTGCACTGACCATGTAACATGAGCAGTCCTGAGATACAAGTGCCCTCTAGATTGCTGGTGAGGGCGGGTATTAGAGCATGAAAGCAAGAAGTATAGCCATTTACTTACGATCAAAACAGTCTATTCTGAAAAAACAGCTCAAGGTATGACATTATTTCCTTCTTCCCAGGAAACCCTGTTGTCTCCTCCCTTCGCCAGTGAGATTCTCATCATCTCATCTCCAAATCTCATTTGAACACTACACATCTCAAGACAGTTGATCAGACACCAATGGGATTAACAGAACAGAGACCAGTACTTACATCTATCTCACCTGTAAAAATTAAGCCCAACAGCCTGTATGCCATTGAGGCATTTACTGGATATCTAGATTGTAGCAATCTGCCTTCTCACAGCAAATTTCCCTTTGAGATTTGACTACACCTTCTTCCATAATTAGCAACGAAGCACTAGAACTACATGACTGATCATTTTTGGTTTGCACATGTTCCCTTGCTTACAGGGAAACAGTTGGCAGAAGTTTGCACTAGTGCATACTGGCCTGAGGCAAAGTTAAGTTCACTATAAATGAGTATTATTTACATCTCGTCAGTCACTCACTTTGCTGGCTTTCTGGTCTCTTCCTGAAGAAAAAAATTCTTTCATGAGGTGCTGAAAATCTTCTACAGCTGTCTTCTAACATTGGTATCAAGGTGATTTGTCCCACTGTTATACCTGTTGGTGCTTACTCTTACTAAAGATTCCTTACAGCTTTTTGTCTGAGGGGAGAAAAAAAAAGTATAATATAAAGCATTGAACTTTATCTATCAGCCAAATTATTAGAATGCTATTTTGCTGTTCCACAGTACTTCAACTACAGGTCTCCAAAGGGCCTTGCAAACTCAAAACCCCATAGACACAGGTTACATGGTTCATTTTAGAGGCTGAGAAAACTCAAGTTATTACATTTCTCAGTGACTCAAGGACAGACTGAATCAGCAATACACCCAAGCACAGAACAGTCCTGTTCTATCTAACAGGTACATTTCCTCTCTAACAGCAGGGAACTGCCAGGTAATGCGGCCTGAAGAACATACTGTATGAGAAAAAGGTCTAAGGAAACTTTTCAGCAACTCCTTTAAAATCTCAATCCGAAAACTCACTAAAAGACACTTGCTGAGAGAAAGGGAAATTACAGGCATTTCTCAGAGGAAAAGGTGAACAAGAAAAGAGGAACTCCTGGATTCTGTGTTGAACTCTTCAGCTAAAATTACTATGTAAAATTACCTGAGCCTCTTAATTTCTCTGAGCATCATCTTGTACCCTCAGCTGTAAAACAGAAGATAAACTTTCCCTATAGAGAATGCAGTGGGACTGATCTCATTGTTTGTAAAACCCTTATGATTTCTCAAATGTGAAAGAACTAAACCAGCAAGGATTTACTCTTAGTATTTCAACAGCTGACCTTTGCTAGTTAACTGATGAGCACAGGGAAACTGCAGTCAAGCAAATGTGAAGTCTTTCTAGTTAGCAAGTGGTCAGAGCAGGCAGGAAGAGGGAGAAGGATGTTTATCACAGCTTTGGGATTTGCCATATTCAGCCTTCTACAGATGGCATTTTCACGGTTCTCCTTTCACACAGGTCTCGGCCCCTGGAGGAACTCTCCCTCCTGTCAGCACCCTGACTGCCTTGCACAGCCTAGAGCAAAATCCACATGCACTGAGCCAGCAGACTCAGAACCTTATCATGGCATCACTGCCGGGTGTAATGGCAATTGGAGCTGGTGAGACCTCATCCCTAGCTCCAGCATTCACCAACACAGGTGCCTCCACCCTGGTGATAGGTGAGTAGTGTTCTGTAATGACTCTGCTTATCAGGATTCAGACAAAGAGCTACCTGTAATTGTTAGAATTACCTGCCTCATTTTCAGAGACAAAAGCACTAAGTTGGCAGTGATACCAACCTGGGGAAATTGTCACAAATACTAAGGATCTTCAGCAGCACTACTTACTCATACCAATGGAACTAAGGGACAGATGTTCCTTATTCACATTAGAATTAAGTTACACACAAACCCACATCTTAAAAGCAAGGGACTTTTGCAATCTATTCCTACGCCAATGTTTTGTTTTGCTGCTCTGCATCTTCCCAAATATAAGTGTAATACTTCCTTAAAACTATGAAAATTGAAGCATGTTCATAGCGCTTGAAAGACAAAACATCTTGTTCTACTTCCTGCAAAGAGCAGCATATGCCTCTGGAACCTACAACAGTAATTACTATTTTTGTATATTTTTCACTTTGACAGCTTTTCTGGACTTGTATGAGATTTCTTTTCATTACAAGACTAGTCTACTGCCAAAGTGCATCTCATTAGATAAAGGAAAATAAAATGTATGCTCTCCTCTTACACTTTCTTTCCAGGAAGAAAGAGGCCTTATTTTGTTCCATGGTGACAGCTGTGAACTGATTTCCATTTCTTCATTTATACCCAAGATTATGATATGGACTCTAATTTTATGCAAGCAAACAAAACAAAAAAAAAAAGGAGATTTCCGCTGTGTGGAGAGACTTGCTGATTTACAGGAACAGGGTCTGGACAGTCGTGAGAAATGGGTAGTAATGTGTGAAACCTTCTACCTCTTTCTCACTGGTCCAAATTCCATAATTTGGCAGCTCAAGCAAAATGAGCTTAAACTCCGTTCCGTGTGGCTGGACAGCTACAGCATAGTTCTCTGTTGCCAACAGCTTCATAAAAAAAAGAATAAAATGAACTGGACATGAGATGATGCTCTGAGTTTACTTCTAAGCAAGGCCTCCCCAGTGGAACTTTATATCAGGTTATCACTGAACTGGAAAGTGACCTATACTGGTACACAAGGATCACAGAATCATAGAATAGTTTGGGTTGGAAGGGACCTTTAAAGGTCATCTAGTCCAACCCCCTCTGCAATGAGCAGGGACATCTTCAACTAGAGCAGGTTGATCAGGATGTCCACAGGAACAAACACTGGAAGTCTGAGGTGGTGTTATGGTACCTGTCTGCACTGTACATTTTGCACACTGCCACTTTGTTTTCACAGGCATGAAATCTATTCATACTCACAAACGGAACACCTGAAAAGCAGGATCCAAAATCACCCCGCAACAACAGGCCTGCCACGATGACTATTTCAGACACCCCTATTGCAGAGCAGCCACACTCCTCCCATAGTGTGTGACACTACTGTCATCAGTCCTTGTTTTTCAGGCCTGGCCTCAACCCAGCCCCAGAGCGTACCTGTAATAAACAGCATGGGGAGCAGCCTCACTACCCTGCAGCCTGTCCAGTTCTCCCAGCAACTACACCCATCCTACCAGCAGCCCCTCATGCAGCAGGTCCAGAGCCACATCAACCAGAGCCCCTTCATGGCTACCATGGCCCAGATACAGAACCCTCACGGTAAGAATGTGAGCTCATTTGCTCTAGCAAACCTAAACATAAAGGCTCTGTTCTGGAGCATTTGCTGGGTCCTTGGGCTTGCAGCACTAATTTCCTCTTCTATTATTGTTGCTTTAATTATGAAATTATTTGTCTCTCGCATTCCTCTCCCTGTCCCTCCACTCCCACCGTTTCAGAGACAGGCAGCAGGTCCAGTGCGTGAGAACAACTCGGCCAAACTAGTCTCATGCAAAGCTCCAAAATCCACATGATCTTGTTTTCTTTCATGCACAGCTCTCTACGGCCCCAAGTCCGAAGTGGCCCAATACACACATACAGGCCTCTTACCACAAACCATGGTGATAACAGATACAGCCAATCTCAGCGCCCTGACTAACCTGACACCAACTAAACAGGTAACAGCCTTTAGCACATGCCTTTGTTCCCCCACCTTAGAACTGCACCAGTCTGCAGGTAGCTCCTTGCTTGTCAAAGAGTTTTTGGGGGGTGTGGTCTATGCCATCCCAGTAGGATGATCTTTCTTATCTCCTCACCTTGCTGGTACCAGCTGCAATACTGGAGGCATTAGAGCAAGCTCTTCACCGCATCATCAAGGAGGATTTAATCTCCTTGGAAACAGCCCCTGCTCACTCTTCTCTCATGCCTGTTAGAAGGGATGTAGAAACCAGGTACTGTTAACTTTCTTTTCTCTAGACATTCACATCTGACTCAGAGACTCACACAGAGTCTGGGATGCATACGCCAGTGTCACAGGCGCCAACGATACATTTACAGAACCAAGACACAACCATCCAGCACCTTCAGCCAGGCCCACGCCTCACCTCAAGCCCTGCTGGTAAGAGCAGTAGCCAGGGATTGCCATTTCTCTTGCCAACACTGTAAACTCAGAAAACGTTAACTGGGGCTCACCATTCTCTCAGAGGGCTCTACCAGTGTCTTGGGGCATTTGAAAAGCTGGTACAAGGAAAAGATTCAGAACACAGTCTGTGTGGGCTGTGTAAGGCCAGACTGTGGAAATGGGACCCTTCTTCAGAATCTAGAGGGGAAAATAACCTTAAAAATATTGACAAAAATCAGTGTCCATGCATAGCCAATTCTGCAGGCAGTTTTCAGGGCTGAAAAGCCCAAAACTCCCTCATGAAGAGACTCCAGTTGGATCTTCCCAGTTCTAAGAGAAGAACTAGGACATTAACAATCAACTAGAATCCTCATATTTGAACTCCCTGACACCATCAATGCTTTCAGGCTATCTTTGTACTTGAGCTAGGTATATAATGGCACACAAAATAGAAAAGTGTGTTATGCCCCTATGCCAGGAGGTTTTAGTCGTGCTAGAAATACAAGTGTGTGCACACATAAGGGGACTGCAGTGAGAATTTGTACTTAACTTCTGCCTGTGCCTTTGACAGTGTCCTCCAGCAGCCTGGTGCTGTACCAAAGCTCTGACTCCGCCAACAGCCACAGTCAGCTGCTGCCATCCACTCACAATGTCATCGAGACCTTCATCTCCACGCAGATGGCATCCTCCAGTCAGTAATCAAGACAGCTAGCTCAAGGGTGACTGCC
The DNA here is from genome assembly GCA_009819775.1 of Phoenicopterus ruber ruber. Taxonomy (NCBI): domain Eukaryota; kingdom Metazoa; phylum Chordata; class Aves; order Phoenicopteriformes; family Phoenicopteridae; genus Phoenicopterus; species Phoenicopterus ruber. The sequence continues at coordinate 12,390,590 of CM020231.1, read as the reverse complement.
ACGACCAGCCTGTCAGACGCGACTCCAGCTGTGTTTGCCATCGCTGTCACCACTACTTTGCAGGGGAAGGAAAGGCTGCTGCGCTCAGCCGACCTCCAGCCCCTACTGCCTCATACAAATCCCTTACTCAGCTGCCTCCATGAGAGATGTCTCAGGCTCAAGACAGAAGCCATAGAAAGATGATGCTGGCACTGCTAAAATCCACTGCCCCTCCAAAAAACAAGCAAACCCAAACCCCATGAGCCAGCCTACAATGACCAGACATCCTTTTGTGACTGCCCAAGAAGGAATCCCATCAAGATAGGGATCTGAACGCAGTGTGGCAAAAATGCCAGGGTGTGGATGGGACTTCAATTCTGCTCAGCCTTCATCAAGCTGGGCCTGTACAAACCTGCCAACACCAGACTAAGCCATGCAGGAAAGAGCAAAACTGAGCTGCCGAAGAAGGGGCACCATCTTTAAAACACTCACCTCCTTTGCTGTAAAGAAGCACCAATGGGAACTATGAGAAATAATAGTATCTTGGAGGCAAGAGTGAGAGAACCTGGTTCCTGACTACAATGAAAATCACCAAGAAACAGATTCAGGAATGGCTTGGCACAAACCTGTCAGTATGGGATCACTGACTACAAGCTACAAATCCTTTAATTATCTACAAAAATACCAAACATTCTCAGTTAAAAATGACGTGCTCTAAAATCATGCTATCCTAGTGGAAATGGCTTGGTTATTTTTGATATAGCTCTGCTTTGTTTTAAATGCAGAAATTAAAGTTTAACAGCAGCAAGCAGATTCCAGTTCTCTGCATTAGCCATGTGGATTCTTATCTCATGCATCTTGCTGAATGAGCCAGGGGATGGCATTCTCCACAGGTCCCTGACACTGCACAACACCTGGGAGGTTCCCATACTCCACAAAGAGCAGCAGTTCCTTCAGTTGCTCTCTATAAAAGATGTCAGCTTGGATTCATTTTACAGAACACGGTTCATTCTTAGCTTCCCTGTAGGCTAGATTCTGTAGTTCTTGATATGCAAATAATTACCCTGGGGTCTAAGAGTCTTACTTGCACTAAGTGAAGGTTTTTAGCCCTAAGGATCTACTTATATAATTCCTCTTCTAATTATTCCTCTCTTCTCTATTTACTCTCAACTTTCACATCACTGATATGTCACTAGCCAGACATGAAAAAAGCCCTAATTAACATGTTTTTGTCATTGTGACTGAAACAGAGCTATTCTTTCAACTGTGAAATGGATGAAAATCCTTGAGACTCGAAAGTGCTCAAGACTCTTAAAAGGTCAAGATATAAGGGAGAATTAAAAAAGAAAAAGCCCAACAGCAAACTCTTCAGTTATCATATCCAGAAATTTCAAAATTGCAGATGTCCGTTACAGTTTGTATTGATATGATCTTCCTCTAGATACTATCAACCATCAGAGACTAATTTCTGTAACTAGATTCTCTGAGGGATTTTATCCTAGAATTGTTTCCTAATCTCTCATGCGCATCATTTCCAAATACATATAACTTCCAGTTAGCATAAAAATAATCATCATCAAACAAGTCAAAAGATAATTTTTAGACCACTATGCATCTGAAACCTCAGGTGCTAGCTTCAGCATACTGAAGTTTTAACTGGCCATAAGACAAGCAACTTCTGCTGGCACATTCAGTTAGATTACAAGCCAATTTTCTACTTAGGCTTTCCATTTTTGGATGCCAACTCTGTTTTCTTGATTAAAAAACAGCAAGGCTCTTACAGTAAGAAAGAAAACATCTTGGGTTTTCCCACACTCAAAGAGCAACAGTTCACTATTTTGGTTTCTCTAATCTGGCCTTCTGGTCTCCTGAATGGGGCAAATGAGTTAGAGCTGCTGAAACCCAACAATCTTAAAAACAGAAGAGGAGTATTTATCCAATAACAGGTCATTTCCTGAAATGCTGGTGCTGAAGTATAAACAGATTAAGAGCCATACTAAAAACTACCAAAACCCACTGGATTTCAGAGGGACAAAAGTCATAATCAACCAAAGTAAGAACTGAAACACGGTGACTTTCAAGTTAGGCTTAAGTCCTTCCTGTAGCAATCTCATAGCATTGATCACCAAGCAACTAGAGTCACATCTTCAGCCATCTTATCTCTGCTGGGGGAGCCATCTGAATACAGCAAGAAAGCCACTGTTGTACAAAATCTGCCAAATTAAATAAGACTAATAGCATAGTAGAATTTAATAACAACAAATGACATAAAAAAACTGTACATGAAAAAATTTCAAAGGACACAACTTGAACAGAACTACCTATTTATAACAACTCTGAAATAAGCTCACTGCACACTCAGTTTATATGCAGGGGCCCTGGAGAGGTGCAGATTACAGAGGGATTAGTAACATGGCAGGTTTCAACAACAGGTTATTATGATGATCACCGGAAAAAAAATAAGGGGGCTCTGATATCTGACAGGATGCTTTTGATAAATGAGTCTCCCACAGGCTGGAGTTATTCTTAGTAAGCATCTAGGAGGAGGCAAGGAGAAAAAGGAGTTGATCACAGGACACAAGATTTGGTTTCATGATGTGAAGGAACAGACCAGGAGGGATGCAGCTATGATTATATCCCTCTGTCACGCAAGTCTGTGCACAGTATTTAATCCTTTTACGCTAGGTCCGCATAAGCAGCAGCATAGATAACTGCTGTACTAGGAGAACAATGTTCCCTTCCCCAAGGGATGCCAACAACATAGGAAGTCACTTAATTAGACTCTCAGGCCACTGAGTTTTTAGAACAGAAGCTTTGCCAATTAATTTTCCCTCATCTGCAGCAACTCTTTTTGTTAGCTTTTTTTCAGCATCCTTCATCCATCATAATCACCTGCTGTTTGCAGAGCAAAATCTTCATTCTCTTTTTTTCTTCTTCTTTTTCTTCTTCACAACTCCTGGCAACACCGAGTTCTCTGTATGATTGCTGTCCTGTCTCTCATGCTGTCCATTTGCAGACACCAACTGTGGCAAATCTTTGCTGATCTGGTCACACTCTGCTGGGTCTATTATTTTCTCTCGAATATTGTTCTCTCCTCTAATTTTCTTTTTCTTCTTTTTTTTCTGGCTGTGCTCTACATAATCCTGACTCTGATCCTGGCTGGAATCCTGGGACAGTGCAGGAAAAACACTTTGCTTTAGAATGTCTGCAGCTGACACAGCAGCCTCCTGGTACTTTTGCCACTCTTGGTCACTGTCCATGTCACTGGAAAGGTAACAGAAAGAAAGGAAGTTATGTTACACTTTTGCTTTGAGTTCACCCAAATCAAACAGCAGAGTAATCCGAGATGAGAACACCTGATAAACACCCAGCAGCTCTGGGAGTCCAATACAAGTTAGCATTTAACCAGTTTGAAGGCTGAGGTGTTCTTTACACACACTAGGAGGGGAAAGAACATCTCCCACAAACATTTCTAGTTCCCCAGCACTAAAAAATGAAACAAAATCTCCTCTAGTCAAATATAGGAGTCATAAATACATGCTTCTCAAGCTCTTCAGCTTCCTATTCCCTTGCGAGAGTCCCAACTGCCTCTGAAATGCGGGATGCAATAGTGCTTCAGGAGCAAAGCAGCTGACACCACCTCACCTGGAGCTAGGTGGCCGTCTCCTCCTTGCTGCAGGACAAGGCTCTGATTTCCCACAGTCTCCTGGGACAGAGGAAGAGAAGAGGCGAAAACCTAAAACATGTAAAAGGGAATTTTAGCCACGATATAAAACAGGTGAAAGCAATCAACAGCAATCTCCCTGGGAAGCCTCTCTGCTGTTATTGTATCGCTATAGTGCTTGACAGCAATTATTTGCGACTACCTGAAAGGAGTTAGGGCACAGAGATCACACCTTCAAAGTAACAGCCTAACAGAAATTCTTCTATTGCAGATGCTTATTAGTCAGTGGGGTGTACAACTGGCAATGGACAGGATCCATCCCACTTGTCATCATTTAACTAACGATGTCACAAAACAGCCACAGCTGTGACTAGAACTCACCATCATCTGCAGAGTCAGACTGTTGCACAGAAGTTTGTGAAGGTCCTGATGAGTGCTTCAAGACAGTGATGAAACTAAACAGAAACCCCCAGTCAGCTCTTAGGACAGGTTTGTGCAAACTGAGCTAAAGTTCGGTATTTCTAGGAAGCAAGACTATAGGGAGATGTTACATAGCTTCTTACTTTTTTCTTAGTGAAGCTGTCTCACCTCCCTGCTTTCAGAGCAGACTACGCCTTCTCTCCTTAGCAATGCATGCCACAAGAATGACTCAAAAGCAGCATTTCTAAAGCCAACACTAAACATCAGGAATTCTAGTTCTCCAGGGCCATATTTACACAATAAATAAAGACAGCGGCAGCCCCGTCAGAGGCATACTGTGAGCACAACCCTGAATGAGGTATTGGTTTACATTCTAAGAATAAATCAAAGATTCTCATACTGGCCTTTAAATGATGAAAGTGCTAAGGCACCCAAATTCTACTTTTTTCTCCCCACAACCCATTCACCACAGAGGCAAATGCACAGGGAGTCTTTACCAGAAGAGCACAGCACATGGGCCAGGTTAGTTCACAAAATATCAGAAGTTTGCATTAAATACAGAAATGAAGGAGGCAAGAAGAGAAACAACTTCTCCATATCCAGGCTGCACTCAGATCTTGAGTCTCCTGGTTTTAGCATGCAAAAGCATCAGTGTACTTGACCCATAGAACAAACTTTTTTAGTATTGCTTGCCAATACCCGTCTAGCATTGCTCCCAGTTTCTTCGCAACATGTGCTCTGAACTCTGGTGTCGTCTGTAGCTCATTTCCATCCTCATCATGACCATTCACCTCATGCCTGTTTAAAATAAGAGTAATTATTATCTCTTTCAAGGCCAATAACATCTGGTACTTTCACCCAAACAGGTGACAAGGGACTGTAAAATCTCCTACCCTCTAGTAATCAATTCGTACTTGACAGGGAAGACTGCTAAGAAAGATGGAAGATAGCTCAGTAGTAACAGTTCAGTTCCAAGAGAGTGCTAAACATTATTTAGCCATCTCCATCATAGTTGTAAATCGGATAATTTTTCTCATTGAAATAGCCTACAAAAGCGAATAAATTATGTCAGGACATCCCTTCTCTTGCATGTAGTTCCTGTGTATGTTGCCACACTTCACGCAAAACCCATCTTGGGAAAGAGGATTTTATTAAGTTGCCTGACTGACAGCCTTTGAAACTGAGCCTACAGAAATGCTGCAAACTTAGATAGGACAGCATCACCTCCATTGCAAGGCTCCTAATTCAGGTGTTGCTTTCCAGCTGACAAGTGCTTGCCTTTGCAATTGCAACATTATTTGAAGAAAAATAAATGTTTGTATATGTGACTGTACTAATTCCTCCATGGGACACTTGCAGAGTTGGGAGATTTCTGACACTTGGAACTAATGCTGTTACTGACAGCAGTAGTAAGTTTTCAACTTCTATATTCCCTTGCTGCTAGAGGGATGAGAAATGTACTTTAAAAATCTATTAACTTTTTCAGATTTGAGCATCATTTCAGATTATGGGTGGACTAATTCCTAAAACAGAATAGGCCCTTCTAGTAGGAAGTATCACAAGCCATTAACTGTAAGTAGCACAAATATAACATATGTTAATTTTTTCTTCAGTGAAACATAAGTCTGAAACCAGAAGCAAAAATACCTTAGGCTAGGCTGAGCAGGCTGTAACCGATCCTTTTTAAAGCCACCTGACAAAGGAAGAAAAGAAGGCAAGTTTAAAAGACCTGTGACCAGGACCTCTTTAATCCCCCTTCTGGCACGTATGATTTTATAGCATAAAGAACCATGCCTGAAAGAGAATCTGCGCCCACCTTCGGGAGAAAACCGTTATGAGGGGAAAGGGAAACTCCTCATCGGCCAGGCTGTATCAGACAACCTGCCAGGAAAGGGGCTCTGGCCCTGGCAGGAGGCTGCGCATCGCCACGGCACAGCCCGCCGCCGGCAGGGCCGGGCCGAGCACCCCTCCCAAAGCCCCGCCGCGGCTCCCCTGGGCGCCAGTAGCTCCCGAAGCAGCCCGGCTCAGACACCGGCACCGCGGCAGAGAGGTGCCCCCGCCCGACCACCGCTGCCCCGGGACAGCCGAGCCTCAGGGCAGGAGGAGCTGCGGAGGGGCCCGGCCCAGACCGGCGGGGAGGGGAGAGCAGGACACGCCGCCGCTGCGGCGGGAGAGCAGAGCCTAGCTGGCGGCCGACCCTCACCGCCGCGCGGCTCCGCCCGCACCGACGCCGCCGCCTGCGCAGCGCAGTCCCAGGCGGCCTCCCGGAACCGCGCTGCCGCCTCGCCACTGCTGTCCGAGTCCGAGTCGGTGTCCAGGCCCGAGCCGCCCCTGCGCGCCGCCATTTTGAAGACGCGACAGCCGCGGGGCACGCTGGGCGCTGTAGTCCGGCTGGCCGGCCCCGGAGCATGCTGGGGGCTGTAGTCCTCCAGGGCAGCCTCCGACAACATGTCTGCGGCGGGGCCGCCCCCGGGGAGCGGCAACCCCCGAGGGCCGCGACGGGCACCTCCGGGTCTTTCCGAAGGCGGTTTCTTCGCTTCTCCGTAAAGAGGCCGGGTGAAGGCTGCGCTCACGGGAAAAGCGGAGGGGCGGTTCGGGGGGCAGCGGTGCACTGGGCACTGGAGGCTGGGTCTTCCCAAAAACCAAGAAAGCCTGGGAATAAGCGTATAAATGGAAGGAACCGCGAGGAACTGGGTGTCGTACGCAGAATTGTGAGCTACTGTGAAAAAGGAATATTTACGCTGGATGTTTGTACCAGCCTCCAGAGGAGAGCAGGGCAGATGGTGCTTGCCGGGGCTGGTGCCGGTGCCTCCCATGCTGAGGGACCTGGTGAGCAGGGCAGCGAGGGGACCCGGGTGGCCCAACTGCTGCTTCCCACTGCCCGTTCTTTGGGCTTGTGCTACTGGGAAGAGCCGTGCCCACGGATGGGAAATTGCTGAAAGTAAACACGGCTTGTTTTCGCATCCATCTGTTGCTGAACAGCCTCCTTTCACGTGTGCCGTACAGGCAAACACCTTAATGTTTCTCAGATGTAACAGCTTACACAAAGTAAGAGCGAAAAACACACCAATGACACCAGAAAGCCCGTATTGCTTTTGTGCTTGTAGAGAAAGAGAGAATACTTGGCATTAAAGAATAAGGATGTGGAAAGAGTGAGTTACTGTAATAAAATTCTCAGCACTTTACCACATTTTGTAAGATGGTAATTTCACTGCTTCAGAAATACTGACTGACAGCGCTCAAAGTTTTTGGTGGAGAGTCAGACATTCTTATGTTGTAGACAGCAGAAAAATCTTCTACCATGAAAGCATGAGATAGGATGGGATCCATCTGCTGTAGGAAGTTATCTTTTAAAAGCAGGTGAGAAAAGATACTAGATACACAAGATTCATTAAGATATGTAAAATGTATCATGCAAAAAGCATCTAATTCCCCCACCTCTGGCAGGGGAAAGAAAACATGCATCTCCTCTGCCTGTGCCTTTTGCAACTGCTTTGTCCATAAATATGGAATGACACATTCCAAGGATAACAAACTGACCTCCAAAAAGACATTAAATCTTTAACTCCAAAAACCTGAAGATTGCGTGGGAGATGTTCTGTTTAGCGCTCTTAACCAACTTGCCTTGGTGGATCTTTCATCTTGGCTTAACGATACTCTTCTGGCCACTTCCTTCTAACTGGCTGTTAGAGGCACGGGGATTTCTGTAACAGATTGTGACCATGTTTCTGCTCGATTATTTGCCTTCACGGATGTCAAGCGCCAGATGCTTCAAAGCATGTTTTACTCAAGCAGATCAGGCAAAGTTCAGTGTGCTTACAGGCCTGCTCTTTGAAATATGGCAGTTTCCAGAGATACGATCCAGAAATAACAAATTAATGCATGTCACTTACCAGAAATAGCTGTATGGTCTCCCACCTTTCTGGTGTGGTATTGAAAACAGAAAAGTGAAATGAGCAGAAGCTCTTGGAAATGGCTCTTGCTGAACAAAAGCAAAAGGCCACAGACAGATAGGAACTCCTTCGCATGGAAATTTCGAGGAAGGAAGAGTATTCCCGAATGTGATTTAATACCGAATTAAGATACCATTGGGTTGAAAATACAAGTAAACCAGGGAGAATTGATGAGAAAAACACTGATAAGAGGTTCAAGAACTTGGACTTCTGATACATGTGTGACTTTCGTAATTAAGAATTTTAGGAGGGGGGTTGTGTGTACCATAAATATCAACATTATGTGACTTAGATCATGAAAAAGTGAATAAATCAAAGTGATTTATTCTCTTGCACACCACAAGAATGAACCAGTAACCAGGGCACAAGGTTTTTCTAACTCCAAGCAATTACTGGCTACCAGCTACACAGAAGAATGACACACATATCACCATTAGAATATACATAAATATAAATGATATTTCTATTCCCATTATGCATGTGAGATATAGCTCTTTGAAAGCTGATTTCTTAGCTTTGGTAAGGAGAGTATTCCCTTGCATCACTTATTATTGCCATTCAAGGTAATTATTCTTTGCCAATGGGAGTCAATCTGAATGTCCCACATGTATTCTCCAGCTGACCTACTGTTTTAAATAAGTCTGTTCCCCTCCTATTAACCTTAGCAGTAAACAAGATTAAAATTTTCATTCTCTTCTTGTACACCACCCTTTCCATTCATCCAATCTTATGCATTGCCTGTCTCTGGATCTTTTCCATTTTAAAAAGAAAACACTTGCTAGAAGTGGAACAGGAGTACTGTAAATAAGTCACTATAGGAATGCATAACAATATCATTCCATTCTTCTGAGACTTAAAACAAATAAAATGTTAAAATTATCACTGGGCAGTGAAAATATTCCCTGGCCATGTTGTCTACAGAAGTAACTGTATTTCTTTTCAGATTGCTTTAGTCATCCTGTGATACGCAAACAGTAAAGGCTGTTCTGAGCATTACTTATTCCCATAATACCAAAAATCAACTATTTTTTACTTTTTATACTGAAATTCTTTTGACTCCAGACATACGTGGTGACTAGTCTAAGCTGGTCCAAATTTCAGCAGCTCATCCTTGTTTTAATCAGCATCTGGAGGATACCACTTATACCTTTGGGGCCTTGTTAACTTATTAACCTGATACTACACTGAGATGCCAAATTTTTGCCTGAATGCTGAAGCTGTGCCAAACCGTGCTGTTTTGTTGAAAGTGAGATAGCCTGCTTTGTTAGAGAAATTTTCAGAGACAGCAAATACACTGCTCAGGTGGGTAGGACAGCTTTACTACATGTGTCCTAATGCCATAAGCACTATGATTTTCAGCTACTATCTTCATCTTCACCTCAACTACAAATTTTCCAGTGCGATACACCAACATGTATAGCTTCCAGCAGGGCTGCTGGATGACCGCTTTGACATGGGTTTTGCCAAGTCTACATGCTATTGAAAGCAGTATGAAGGCTCAGTACAGCTGTGTTTTTATATTGCTGAACACTTCCTGGCTTGCACGTTCCAACCTTCACACTAGAGCTGTGTAGTCTCAGGCCACCTCGGTCAGTAGACAGGCCTCAGACAATATCCTTGGTCTCTTTCTGATAGGCTCCCTTGGCACTAAGCTCCCTCCACTTCTTACCTTAACTATTCCCTCATAAGACTTGCCTTTAGTGGGAGACCTTGGTTTAGGATTCACCCATTCTCCACTTTTGTGCTGTTTTCTGCCTCAGTGTCCTCAGAGCAGGGACCCAAACCCTTCAGAGGTGCCTCCTCGGTCACCTTTCTCAGCTCTGACCTCTCCTTTGGGCACCAGGTCCCCTTCTCTCCTTCCCTTTTGTACCTCTCTCCATCTTTGGGGTTTCTCACAGCTGTGTAAATACCTTTATAAAGATCTCTGTTCCCATCCTGGAGATGCTCCTCTGCTCAGATCCTAGCACTCTGCACACACATTTGAACAATTTGTTTCCCTCAAAGCTGCCTCCTTCCTTCCTTCCTTCCTTCCCTGCTTGGGCCGAACGTTTGCTGCAGTGACAAGATGTAGTTTTTGCTCTTTTCAGAGGCAGGCGTTTGGACACGGCCCCCGCAACACCTCACGACGAGCAGGCAGCAAAAATGCATTAGAAACACAGCTACAAAATCACACAGAGCGCGCAGGCAGGGTTATGGTGGTGGTGACCGAGCACGGGCTGAACGCACCGCCGGCCCGCGCGGTTCGCACCGAACCGGTTCCCTCGCTGAGGTAACAACCGGCCTGGGGGGCTCTGGTTCGGGGGCTCGGCGGGAGGAAGGGCAGCCCGGCAGCGCGAACCGCCCCTGCCCGGCGAGCCCCGCCGCCCCCCACGGGGCACCCCGCGCCCGGCCCGAGGCGCCGCCGCCCCGTTTCCAAGGAGCCGCCCCAGGGGCGCGGCGCGGGGCAGCCCGGGGGAGCCCCGGGCAGGCGGAACGCGGCCCCGCGGCCCGGCGCGGCGGCGGGGAGGCCGGTCCCTTCCGTCAGGGCCGGGCTTCCGGGCGATCAGGTGACGGCGGCCGCGGGCAGGGGAGCGGCTCCGCGGCTCGGGGCTGCTGCGGGGGAGCAGCGAGACCCGCCGGTGAGCCGAGCCGAGCGGATCCCGGCTAGAGGCGGCGGGTGGGGGGAGCCGAGGCCGGGCGGTGGTTTTGAGGCGCGAAAGGAGCGGGCCGGGGCCGACCCGTGCCCGGGGCCGCTGGAAGGCCGGAGCCGCCTGCGCCCGTTTGAAACGAGCGAGGCGGGGGCGGTCGGAGCGGAGCGGGGCGGGGGTGCCGCGGGAGCGCCGGCCTTGGCCTCGGCCAGCCCGGCTCCGGTCCTGGTCCCGCAGCCCCGGTCCCCCCCCGCGCCCCGGCAGGCCCGGTGTGTGCCGCCCTCCCTGCCGGAGCTCCGTCCCGGGGTTCGCCGCCGCCGCGGCGCGCTGGGCCCGGCGCCGCCTGCGAGGGTTTTCCTCCGAAATCCCCGGGTTTAGCGGCCGGCTGGTGCCCGGGCCCCCTCGCTCTGCGGCAGGGCTGAAACCCTCTGCGAGCAGAAGCGCCCCTTTCGCGTTAGATAGATGTCTGGCTCTAGGTACGGTCGCAAAGCGTTAGCTTCTGGTACGTGCCGGTTTTTTTTCCTGTTGGGAATTGCTTACTACTTCTTAAACCACAGCATAACTATTCTGTTTTATTTTTACGTTTTGCTGCTAACCTGGTTAGCCCACTTAAAGGGCTTTTAATGTTTCACATAACACTCCAAACCAGGAAAATGCTCAGGCAGTATTACCCAACTGGTTATATCAGTTTTCTTTTTCTTTTCTTTTCTTTTCTTTTTTTTTTTCTTTTGGACTTTGTGAGGTAAGAGGATAAAATCTTTGTCTAAAGATTTGTACACCATTTTCTTGGAGTCTATATTATACTTTTATGGAATGGTTAAAATCACTTGCTTTTTTGGACAGTTGTAACTATGTCTTGCATTTATGAGGTATATGGAATCCTCGGAGTCACCACAACAGCCTTTCAGCAGGGCTCTTATCCTGGAAGCAGCCACTGTAACGCAGACGTAGCTTGCAGAATCCCAATTACTGAAATGAGGCCAAGCAAGGGCACGTTGGTCTGTAAGGCAAATGGCTGACTGTGCAAGACCAAGTGGTCACGCAGACTTGTATGGTGGGACCACTTTGTGGTAATACTAAAAAGCAGGTACATGGTGCGGTAGAGGCTACAGGAAGTGAAATGATGAACTCAGAAAATGTTTCTGAGGTGTTAAAATGTAATATGTTTGGGGGACAGAATAGAGTAAAAAGATAGTGAGAGATAAAGGTGTATTTAATGATTAACAGTAGGACTTCAGTCACGTATTTGCTAAGAATATCTAAAAATGACTGTCAAGAAGTAAATGTACTTTCTACTCGGCACTGTCAACAATTATCAACTAAGGTTACCTGTTAGTTTTACTTGAAGTCCAGGCAATTGTAATAGGTTAAGAATCAGATTTTCATTAAATTTATGAGTGGGCGTATTTATATAAACTCTGAGGAATATTTTTAGATTTAGATAGAATTTCTAATGTTTATAAAATTTGTCATATGTGTCTGAAAATGACATTGTCACTATCGTGATAAGAAAAATAACCTGAGAAGTTTTCCTTTTGATTTAAACAGCAAGAAGTTCAGAAACGAAATCAGAACTTGTTTTAGAAACAAACTAGATTTGGATTGTTCCAATTTCAGTAATCCTAGATAAAATAAGATTAATTAGGAAAGATATATGGAAAAGTGTCTTTCTAGTGGAATTTTACATCCAACAATGTTCTTTTTATTTCACTGTTATGTGTTAGATATCACAAAGAGGAATAAACTTTGGGTTTTATTAATAAACTAGCCACAGTCCTATATCCTTACTAGAAATTTTTCTCGTTGCTCATGAAAGATGATGAAAAAGTAAATACTTCAAACATCCTAATGTTGTAGTGCTGTGAACATGTATTCTACAACTGTTTCATACAGATGACATTAGCTTCTAGTTTATATTCCCTGTCTGTCTTTCTCAGGTTGAATTATTGTTCACCTGCTGTGTTTCCAATGGATTTTTTGGTATGCTTATGGTGGAAACTCTCCCCGTCTGTCTTGAAATGTTTCTCTTGTATTTTTAGAGTCAGGTCAGTGTACTTTGGCAAATGCAGTCATTTTTCATTTGCTGAGTTTAGAAACGTGATCTTTTACAGTAGCCATTGGACTCGCATTTTCCTGGTGTGCAGTTTCTCCCACTGGATTTATAGATTTAATTTTTAAAGTATTTGAGTAAAATTTCTTTCTCATTGCCTGTTAGTGAGATTTATACACAGTATTTATACACAGTACATAGACCTTACCGGTTTCCTGCACTTACTTCCTTCATGGACCTCCTGTGCTCTCAGTTGTCATGAAACTTTTGGGTCCCAGTGTGCCATCTGCTTCTCGGAGGTCCAGTTTCACCAGCTCTTTCAGCCATGCTTATTCTTTATGCAACTCAGTGGGATTTGTGCTGGATCCCTAAATGTGTATCTTCACTTCCGTGTCTTCATGCTCCACCAGGCTTTTTTTATTTAGGAAGACTACTTGAAAATGGGTTCTTTGTTTCTTAACCATTCATCTGTTGCCACTCTTGATTCTAGGATGTGGTAAATGTCAGTGATTCAGTCATTTTCAGAACAACCTGTTGGGATATCATAGGGGTCATGATTTAAAGGAAATAAACAGCTAATATAGATGGCTTTTAAATAACAAAGATACTGTTTTCCTGTAAATATCTAGAGAGCAAAGAAGCAAGAAAGAAAAAAGATAAAATCTTTGAATGCTTGCAGTTAGAGCACAGCTGACTTTTGTATCCTTTCACTTGTTTTGTTGCTACTCATCATATGTCTAGGTTGATTTGGAGACCTGATCTAAAGGACAAGGGTCTGGCAAACCTGGACTGGCATCTCTAAATTCTGTTTGCTAAATCCCAAAAGTCATGTTATATCCCAGTGTACTCACAGTCTGCCTTCTGAACTCTAAATCAAAATGAAAATGGGGTTGGTTTGGCCTGTTGTGTTGGTGTGTGTTGTTTTGGGGGTGGTTTTTTTTAGTTTGTGGTTTGCTTGTGGTTTGGTTGTGTTCCGCCTGCCGCCCCCCCCCCCCCCCCCCCCCCAAAAAAAAAAAAAAGTTTTGTCTCAGAGTTTAAACAGTTCGAGTGACATTTCAACAATTTTGAGCTTGTTCTGCACTCGGAACGAGCTGAATTTGTAGTTGAACTTCTACTTTAGGATTCACAGGCTACGCTCACAAGCGACACAATATATGATTATCAAATGTAAGTTTAGTCACTGGATGCTGTTGCATGCTTGCTTCTTTGTATATGTGCAGCATGATTTGCAGATGAACAGACCCCAACAGCACTTGTTACAGACTTAGTTATGTTAAACAGTATTCCACGGACAAGAGCAAATGTTTGAGAAGGCTTTTCAGAATAAGATTGATTATTTTTATTGTTGTGTTTTGATATATTTTTGATATTTTAAATTAGTTATATCCTAATAGGTCATCAGGCCTAATCAGCCTATGGAGAAATAATTAGGAGAGGATCCCAGTACAGACTAAGGAATGACTTTCTTCTAGGAGAGTAGATTCAGTGCCTGTTGTGTTATATCATTTTGATCTTTCTTCTGTCTCAGCCGTCTTTATTCCATTACATTACTGATATTCCTATGGATTTCTCTATCACCCTTCTTCATAACTTAATGATTTATTTTCTTTTCATAGTTACTAAAAGCTAAGGGTTTTTAAAGTAGATGTTTGTGTTTTACCTTTTTGATGAGTCTCGAGATTTCTGGTGTTAAATATATGGAATGTAATTTGGAAAAAAGGATCTTTTTTTCCACATTGGTTTTAGAGACACAGAAATTCATTTATTTGCCTCTTCTACATGTTTTCCTTGTGTTATATGCCAAGATACAAGAACCAGACATTTCTTGTGCCCGTTCCATAAAATGATGCTAGTGTTTTTTACAATGTGTTGAACTCCTTAGTTTTAAGGATATTTTCTTGATGTTGATATTAATTCCCAGCAAATATATTTATAGGTCCAAGTTGATAAGTTTTCAAGCATTAAACTTACTTGCAAGCATTAAACAGCAAGATAGGCTGAAGATTCTGGTAGTAAGGATGTGTGAAAAATCCAAGCGTCTTTAGTGTATAGTTTGTGGGCTGGCAGCATTTCCATCTGCCTTGAACTGACACGAATTTTAATTTTGTACAATGAACTGCGTTGCTGCTGAGTGAAAATGAAGTCATGGTGTGAAATGCTAAGAGTCAGCAGTGCTGAAAGCAATGTATGTTGAAGTACAGCATCTGCGAATACAAAGCTGCCCTTCTGGGACACTGTGCAAAATGATGTAACTGAGTGAAAAAGCTCTGCAAAAATATATTTCACTTGCTGTAATTGAGTGTCTTCGCTGCGATACCTTCATCAGGCTTGAGTATGATGCTTTCTTGACTGTGCAGTGGGATTGTATTGTATGAAAAAAGCTGTTGACAATAACAGCTAGAGATACTAAGGTTTTATTTTGCTGCCCTGCACCTGTGCTTCAGCACTGCTACAAAGAGGGAACACTAAGGAAAGCCTTTAAAGCTTGTGGGGTAAGTTTGCAAAAAAATTAGCTTCTGAAAAATTCAGCTTGCCCTTTTGAAATGCTTAACTGTTTGTACACTTGCAAAAAGTTCAGATAATCACCTGTTTTCTTTCTCACAACCTTATCTAAGTATTCATATCCCTGCAGCAGCGATACGATGTCAGAGTTTCATGAAAAGCACAGTGGAATATTTTAAACATTTTTGTTTTGGTAAATTAATTTCTGTAACTGCTGAAACTCTCTTAGTTCTTGGATTAAAAATCTTGTACTGGTAAAAGTGTTTGTTTCTGGAAATGTAAATACCTTGTGCTGAGTCTCAAAGTTTTAGGTACTGTGGAATTTGCATATCAAGGAATTAGACTGTAGAGGTTGTTGCTACTGAAATAAAATAAATGGTGTTCTTTGATGTTAATGAGAGGTGAAAGCATGTAAGTAAAATTAAAGCACATTAAAGTAAAATTTTTAGTACTTCTGCATTACTACTACATTAGAAATGTTTGACAGTTTGAAAGTACTAGAAATGTTTGATAGTCATATCAACACACTGCTGTGATAGCAGCGATATACTGCTGGTGAGACAAATCAAGTACTAAGCCACCTTTGCTTGCCATTATTATCATTAATATTCCAAACTAATGAACATTGAACTTAAAGCTATGCATTAAGTCAGTCTGTCCAAACTGTGAATTGCTTCATGATTAAATCCTATTTCAGACTGCACTCACAGTTGTAACTTGCATTGAATTTTTGGAAGAGCATGTATGACTAAGTGAGCTCATTCTTCTCACAGCAAATGGCATTTATGAGAAAATATGATGGTTTTGTTTTGGCTGTGGATCTCAGTTGTTTATCAGTAACTTCAAAATACAGGTCACGTATCAGCCAGGTCATACTACAGGACTTTAAAGTAGCTTAGTTTCTAAAAAAAGATCCCTCTTGGCTATGTTAAACTAAAACCAGCAACAATAGGATTCAAGTGCTTCTTAGATAAATCACTACCAGTTTGGAACAGGACAAGAATGCAATTCTATAATGCCAAGAAGTTGTTTTGTTTTGTTTCCCCTTTCTCACTGCTAGGATTCCAACAGGAAAATCTTCTTGACCTTGTGTCTGGGTAGCTCTTGAGGATGGCAAGCAAAGGACCCACGACTTCTGCGTCAACAAAGAACTCCAGTACTGGAGGGACCAGTGGCAGCAGTAGCAGTAATGGTGCTGGGGACAATGCTAATCAGGACAACACTTTCGAATGTAACATCTGTTTAGACACTGCCAAGGATGCAGTTATCAGCTTGTGTGGACATCTCTTCTGGTAAGTACTCAAGCCCCCCCAGAGAAACCAGAACACCGTATAGCTCTCTGATCACATAAAAGCCTATGATTTTTATAATTCTAGATGACAAATAAAATGTCTTGTATAAAATGAGTGAGGACCATGCTTTTGGCTTAGGAGCAGTTTGGTTTTGCTCCTCAACTGTTTTAATTTGCTCGTGTTCCAGGGAGTGGGTTTCTTGCGTCTTAAACGTCCTGTACTTCTAGATTATTTTGTAAAAGCAAACAAACAAGCAGCCCCACATAGACAGTTCAGTGTTCATTGATACTGCTTGGTTATGTGTTATTTTATTTGTGCTGTTTGGTCTAGCATAGATACCTTGTTCAGACCTAAATTTGTTTCTGACGTGCGCGTACGTAAACATGCATCTGAAACTAGGTTCTGGAGGCCAAATTGTAGTTTTCATACTTCCTACAAGCTTGCTCTTTTTTCCTTTGAAACTATAAAAAAAATTAATTAGCCCACATGTGAAAGCTTGTTATCTATTCCTCTTTTCCCATGGTATTGCAGTTGTAATACTAACTTTTCAGTTCTTTGATCTGACTCGGGAGTGTATCGCACAAATATAATAAGCATGCAGCATTTCTTATTTGGGTAACTTCGTCTAGAATATACTCTTTCTTGAATGTTAAGTTATTAAGGATTGACATGGCCAAATACTTTTGTTTGTTTGTTTTACATAGTATGCTACTTATGCTCTTTAATAAAAAGAGGCCTAAAAGAGACTTTCTTTTATATTTAAATGTGTGTAACATCTGAAAATCCAGGTTTTTATTCTAGGAGGAGATGGAAAATCACTTGCTGATGGCATGTTAAGATAAAATTAGATTGAATTGTTGCACAAAAGGATTTGGAAGAATAGAACCTTAAAAAATAGCATGTATCTTGTCTGAAAAGTGGTGTCAAGACCACTTTGAAAGCAGATGGCTGCTTAGCAGTTTCATCTCGTAGCTTGCTTGTTTGTCGTTGACCTTTTTTAAGTTGCCATATTAATTTAATCTTAAGAGTAGTTCTGTATAATGGGAATTTCTCTGCCCTGAGCAGCTAGGTCTGCTCTCAATAGCTGACCCTGCTGTGAGCATCAGGTTGGACTAGAGGCTGCCTGAGGTACTGTCCAGCTTGAATTATTCCATGATTCTGTGAATGTGGCCGATGTTTTAGCTAAATGTCTCTTGCGTGACTTCTTTTAAGATCCTGAAGTTTCATTACTGACATCTTCCTCATTTGCATCTTAGCTCAGAGATACCTTTTCATGGTATCAGAAGAGAAAATCTGTACAGTAAACACTAAGATTAATTCAGCCTCTGTATGGGCCTTTGGTATGGATGAGGACTGAGGAATCAAAGGTGATATGCAGAGAATCACGTTAGCAACTTAGATTGCATAACCTGAAAAGACCAGTGGAGATCGGTCTTGGGCTGTGCTTTCAAAAATTATTTTAATGGGAGGTTATGGAACTGGCCCAGCTGGATTCCAGGATTCTGTTGTCTCCAAGCTGTGCTATCCGTGGTACACTTTATACATTTGTCTGATCGAGTTGTCAGTAACTAATTCTATTTTCCCCTCTTTTTTTTGCTCTGTGAACAAATTGTCCTGGGAATGCTCACAGTTGGCCTTGTTTACACCAGGTAAGACAGGTTTCCTTTTACTTTGTCTTTCATCAGCTCCTGTTACTCAATAAAGCCCTTGGTTCTCTGGAGTATCCCCCTCTTTTCAAATGCACTTCTTTCTCTCCAGGGCAATCGCAACCTGCTAATGCAACTTCATGTGCAATACCTGGCAATCTGCTCTTTCAGCAATAAGAAAACTTAGATTCTGTTCCACTTGCCTCCCACTTTTGAGTTTCTTAAACTGAGTATTCCCAGTTTTGGTAGGAGAATTACTGTAGGCAATTCACAAGGGTTTAGTTTGCAGGCTTAAGTGCTGGGTGTACTTCTCTGCATATGTAGTGTTTTACATTGTGGCACCATTATAGAAAAGATAGATCAAAGGAGGGTATCTACACTAGCCCGTGGCCTACGCAGGACTGTTGGTACTGTTTATTTCTTCATATTTTACTCCAGTGCAGTTCTGAATGTGTACACATCAGCAAGTGGATCGTACTAGAACAACAGCCAAAATGCCAACTCCACTTTGGAGAGTACTTGGCACTTACTAAAATATTTTGCTCCATAGCTTTCTGAGAAATTGCTAAAGTCTCTCTGCCTGGCTGCAAATGAGGTTTGCATATTGTTGTTTTCATGGTCTTTTACTAGTTTTCTTATAATTTCCTTTCTTTTAGTGGCTAGAGACCAGGCCAAACAGACAAGTGTGTCCTGTATGCAAAGCAGGAATCAGTCGAGATAAAGTTATTCCTCTGTATGGAAGAGGTAGCACTGGGCAACAGGACCCCAGGTAAGAAACATAAATACAACTATTTTTGTGTGAAAACTAAAGATGAAACTTTAGTTTAAGGTCTTAAGATGGAACTATCAAAGTGCTGGATTCACAATTTCAAATACTTTGTCAAAAGTCAGATAGAACTGGCATTTCTGCCAAATATTTCTGGCTTTTTCGGGGCCTGGGTTTGCACACGTTATTTCTTGTTCAACTGGCAATTTATTGTAATTTGAATTGGATGTTAATTATCAGTTACAAGTGGCAGGTTGCAACGAATGTTATCTGACTGGAGAAACTTATATAAAATGTTCATGTCCTCATTTTCTAGCCTTCGCAATGGGACTTTGTTATTCCAAAGTGCAGTATCTTAATTCAGCGATGTGATGCTGAAGGTCCATAAGCTGGGTGGTCTACTCGCTCACACACTACCTCCAGCTCTGCTGCAGCACGGCCCTGTGAGAGTGTGCTCTGTGTTTGTTCTGTCTTACTAGCCAGGCTATTGCAGATACTATTGTCATGTATCCTTGCACTTGAGCTAATTTCACAACTTCATGCAGAGAGAAAACTCCGCCACGACCCCAAGGGCAGAGACCTGAACCAGAGAACAGAGGGGTAAGTGAAAAAACAAGCTCGAGCAGATAAGTTGTTTTTATTGATGGTGGTATTTATTCATCCTGGAGGACATAATGTGTGCATGAGATCCTGTGTGAGGATCCTATAGCTTACATTTCTTGCTCATCCCCAGAAAGTTGTTCATGAATAATTGATAGCTGCAGTGTCGCAGAAAACTCCATTCCTAAAGTACTCTTCAGCATCCCAAAGAATGTGCTAACTTGAATCGTGCTTCATCAAAACAGCCCCGTGTTTCATTAGAAACACATTTCAGTCCATTTCCCTGGAAATGCTCTTCATACTTGATCATTCTCCATATATAAATACAAGGAACCCTTTGCTTTGAAAATTCTTTGCGGAAGTATATTTCCATCAAACTATACCTGTCATGGAAATACATAACTTACTTTTTTGGCACTGACACCTGCTTCTAGCATTTCTATGGGATGTTACTGTACCATGGCATTACAAACAAAAGAATGTAGATATCTGTTGGATACATGTTAATTCGAAGAGGGATCTGTGGTTTTGTTGAGGAGATTACATAGAGTGAATGTAAACAGCAGCTGGCATGGGTTGAACAGATGTGGGAGTAGCCAGTAGGACAGACCACGTGTGTTCTTTAGCACGATGGCAGTGAGCATGACCTGATGAAACAATTGCATATTTCCGTGTAACTCAGCCTAGGGTCCTCGGAGAGCATTTGTATACCTCATGCTTCAAGCAAACAACTCTGCTGGGTGTGATTAAGGAACATTTCTGTATTGAATGTATTGGGAGCTCAGTTGTTCTCTCTCACTAGGGAGTTGCCGCCTTATTAAATCAGCTGCTATACCTTGTTTGAACCTTTTAGCTGGTACTGCTGTAAGTCAGAGGAATCTGGTATGAAGACATAGCAGTAGTGACGCTGCCCTCCCGTTTCCTACAGGTGCAGGACTTGCCATGCAGAGTGCCTTGCTGTCCCTGACAGTTAATGGCAAAATGCTTGAGAATAGTCATAGTCGAAAGACTAACTCCTCAAATCAAGGATCAACCCAGAAATGTGTGGCTTTTATTATATGACTGAAATCATCTTTGTCCTCCCACTGTTTGGAGGTGATAGACCAGAGGGTTTTTCAGAATTGGTATCACTGTTTTAATTCTGAGACAAGAGGACAGTTTGCTGGATTACAGAACATGGTGACTGTGAGCTCTCCACAGTGTTTTAAACATGATGCAACTACTTAGATTCATATACAGTTGGTTCTCAAATAGTACAACTGCTTTTATACAGTAGGATTCATCTTGATTCAGAAGACTTATCTTTTGACTTGATGTGGTATTTTAGCCTAGATCCCATCGGGGTCAATGTTGTTGCATTATAACTCTTCTTTTTTTCCTGTTTTCCTTATGTCTTGCATTCCTGCCCCAGATGACTTTATCTGCCACCTTAATTAGAGTCCCCCTGGTAAATTTTTTTTTTTTTGGTGCTATTCTCTATAATGCTCTATGCATCCCACTGGCAATTTATCACTTTACTGAATGTTTAAATGGTGCATGTGTACCATGAAAATCAATGCAGATTTTTTTTTTACAATGCCTTTCTTATATGACTAATAGCTATTAATACAGAATTATTAATACATTGTTAAGACATTCTAAATAGAGTTGGTAATGTTGATTTTGATATATTGTCAGATATATACTATTTTAAGTTGAGAAACATTACAGAAACACTTTTGTTTAATTTGGGCCTTCAAGCAAGAACTGTGGTTCCTAGTTCTCATTTTCTCAAACTTTTGGGTTGCTCTGGCAAGTTCGCTACTGTGTAAAACATTTTAAAAACAGGAGAACTAAGGAGGTATTTTACAATAGCGTGGCAGACTGAAAGTTGCCGGACAGCAGTATTTCCCTCTCACTGGCTTTCCTACGGCTGAAGGATATCTGCACTTTTACAAAATATTCTGAAATAGGCTTTAAATGATTGGTACCTTTTTTCTCTTCTGTTGCTTTGTTTGCTGCAGGGATTCCAGGGCTTTGGGTTTGGCGATGGTGGCTTCCAAATGTCATTCGGAATTGGGGCGTTTCCCTTTGGTATATTTGCAACAGCGTTCAACATAAACGACGGGCGACCTCCTCCAGGTACCATGCATCCTGTCTTCTCCGAGAGTCCTGTCACAAACAGATGTTTTACAAACTCCCTTGTAACTTTTAAACAAATAGCCTGCTAAATGACATAACTTTCTGAACAGTAAAGTAAATCAGTGTTGTAAATAGAAACACAAAATGAGGGAAAACACCCAGTAGAGGACATAGCCTGTGCTTGCAGGTTTTGTACAAGTGCTTATGTCAGAAGCAAGTTTGTCACTTCTATACAATTTGCTGAAGGTGCTCCTGAGAGGAAAGTAGAACTGGAGAGGGACAGTGGCACTGGAGACTTCTCCCTTTTAATTCAAATGTCTCCTCTGGTACTCCAGCGGACTCCCTCTGAAAAATGAGACAAATTGGACTAGAGTTTCTAATAATAATAAAAAGGAGTCAGGGGTGTATGAAGGAGACCCATATTTTGAAAACAGCAGGAAAGGACCATTTCCTGAAAGATGAGAAGGAAAAATTTAAACTAGTGCTCTGTACCACAAAATAATGACAGCAAAGATTGTTCCTTTTCCAGAAATTTATCTCTGAGATTGTCATCTGTATTCCACAAGAAGTAACTTTCTGTTGAAATGATTTCACTGTTTTTAATTAAGAAAAAACAGTTGGGTTACTCCAAGCAGTGGCCTTGCTCTCTAAAAATTAAGTAATGTTCAGAAAACCTCCTCCCCATCTGCACTGTAGACAAACTGAGTCTACCTGTTTTGAACAAGAAAACCTACTGCCCAGGATTTTCTGGACCTCTGTGAAAGGTTGTGCCTGGCAAATCTTCTTCACCCTGTCATATGACATAGGAATTATGAGAAACAGAAACACATTCTTCATGTCACACCTGTGTTGCCAAGGACCTGTCCTGTCCTTGGCTCAAATTAACTTGCCTATTAACTATACTTCAGTGTCCACTGAAAATTTGTGTGGAGGTGTGACTGAGCTAAGGAGTATGTAAATATATGCTGTTGTAACAGCTGTAATTTAACCAACTCCTTTATCTGCTTTTCATCGGTGGATTCAATACAGCAGTTCCAGAAAGGCACGGCTTGAGCTTCAGAGCTCGTGTGCTTTTCATTAGTTCTCTTGACCTTTTTACCATTTCAGAGATGTTTCACCTTGAAGGGGGAGGAGCGCTCAGGTAGAGGTGGTGAAGTTCCTTAGGATGGAAACAGTGAACTTAGCTCAGCAGTCAGCAGTGAACTAAGCAGTGAACTTGGCTCAGCCTGTCCCCAGAAGTACTCTGAGCAGACGTGCAGGTACTCTAGCACTTGGAGCTGCCTGCTGCTATTAGTCATGAGCAGGTTTACCACAAGTCCTGCTTCAGGGAGCTGATGCTTGTCTTCCTTCTGATCTTCCAGTATGGCTGGCCAGTCCAAGGGTTGGAAATAGCAACAGTTTCTCACCAAGTAGATTCCTTGCATATCTTTCAATTTATGAATGTACTATGTTCAGAATATGCACAATTCTGGAGAAGAGGGAGGAGCTGAACTGTTTTTTGTTTGTTTGTTTTTTACTTCCTGTTTTCCAGCTGTTCCAGGGACTCCTCAATATGTGGATGAGCAGTTCCTATCCCGCCTCTTCCTGTTTGTGGCTCTGGTGATAATGTTCTGGCTATTGATTGCATAAATCTTTTCCATTATTCTGTATATTCATGGCCAGCAAGGCCACCGAAACAGTTACAAACTGCATCCCCGTCCCATTTTAAACCTCTTGGTGTCTGGTTCCGTGGCTAACTATGGGCTTCAGGAATTGGTGGTACCACAGCACAATGAGGAATCTCGCGTTTTGCACCAGAGTTGGAAATTAAACATTGGTTAAAAAGCGTATTTGAGCTCAGCTGTCTTGTACAACAGGTTCCTGCCACAAACCATGGGCCTCGCTTTGAGCTGTGCTCCTAAAAGGAGTGCTGCTTTGAAATCCTGTGCCAATCAGTGACACCAGGTTCATGTGAAAGACAGTTGCCCCAAGGTAGATTGGGCAGGTAGGGAAACTTCTGCAGTGTGATCAGTATCTCATGCTTGGCAACCACGATGGATCTGCCAGAGCTGCGGATGTTATTTAATGTCTTCACATCGACATTCAGCCTTCTTCAGGAAATCATCTGCAGCACTGCTGAGACTCTTTGGGCACAGCACGTGATGCAAATGGAACCAGGTTTCGAGACTGGTTTCTTTTCTTGCTGTTGTTTCCCGGCGTGATGGAAAACCCCTCCTTGAAGCGCTTCTAATGGCTGTTAGAAGAAGGGATACAAATTTATGCTGCAATTTTTTTAAAGCCTGAATTTGCTGGAGCCAGACACTGGAAGATTCTCTCATTGTGGAGCCAGGTGGGGTTGCCGAACAGTACGACGCACCTGTCTGCCTCACCCAGCCCAGTTCCTCACTGACAAAACAGTGTTGTCTTCCTCGGTTCTGCGCAGCAGCCTGTGGCTGCACTCATGGATAATCCCCTCACAACCTTGTCACTGTAGCTACGTTTATTCTTCCCAAGGCTTTGAGACTTTCTACGCAAGGTCATGTACTCCAAATAAAAATCCTATTACAGATCTGAGATCAGCTTGTTTGGGGAGAGGAACAAAAGGCATCCTTACGTGAGTTTTGAGGTTAAACTTGTCATACTGTAAAATTATACAGGAGGAAAAATGAGATCCTGCCTTTGCTAGTACATGCCACAGTAGGGAACATTTGGAGGAGCTTCTCTCTACAGGTGCATACAGCTACTCCATGCCACAGCAGAATGGCTGTAGCGCATGAGTCTCTGCAGTATCTACCAAAGATATTAATTTGAAGTGTGGGAGGAGACCACGACCATTTATGTGCTGAGGGGAAAATACTTCAGAAGGTGAGCGCTCTGTAGCCGTTTTGGAATCCTGTTGGGTATACAGCTTTAAAGAGTACTCCTGATGTATTTGTGTAGATTCCTTCAGAACAGCAGATATGAGAGATTCCCTAGCGAGATGAACAGTTTTTGTATTTCTCTGACTAGGCAACTTAATTTTTTTTTCTCTTACTGTTTTTACATTACTTTGATTCAGATGGCTGATAGTCATAATGATTTCCTGCAAGATCAATATTGTGACTTCCCTGGCGATAGACAGACAACTGACAAAACAAATCAACTCATAGAAACTTTGTTTCAATAGGTAGGGTTTTTCTAGTGTATGGATGAGGGTCCTGGGCAGGACACCTTAATTAACTGTTGTAGAAGCTTATTTATGTAATTATAAACTGTTCACTTTTAGTATCAAGACAGAGGATGACTGAAGTTTAACTTGCCTACCTCTGAAATTCCATCTGGCAAGTAGAATGTTGCAAAGCTTCTGCAACGTTTTGCCACATCTAGTCAAATTTATACCCGACTCGATGATAATCTGACAGAATATATTGCTTAACTATAAATAGTTGAAGTGGTGCTTCAACTTTTGTTGTGTGGCACTTTTGAGAAGCTTAACTACTTCTGCATATGGTTCTTCTCAAGTGCATAACTTGGGAAGTAGGACCCTTTCTAGGAGAAAGGCTATTTATTGCGTTGTTGTAAGCAACCGGCTGTAGTACAATGTCGCAGTTTTGACGTCCTTTCATGAGCAGGCAGCGCCACCTGCTGATGAAAAGAGAAAGTTCATGTGATAGTAAAAGGGATGGCTTTTCTTCTCCGTTTTGTGTTGAGAAACTCGACGCTAAGAGCAGAGGTTATCCAAGGAGGAGTAGGGTATCCCTTTAAAGCCTTTTTCCGACAAAGAGGACAGAAAAGGTTCAAGAGGTATTGAAACTGATTTAACTAACACTTGTTTTAAAAACCCTAAACCATTAAAATTCTGTATTTTTTCTATCTATTGGTGAGAGAAATAATGGATTTAGACGGAGGTGGCTGCAGAAACATGACTGAGAGTCCTTATTTTCTGGCAATCCATGAATGAAATAGTCTAAAAGTGTTAACGCTTTTGTTCCTACCTTTTCCTCGGTGTGCTTTTTGTATCGTACCACTTCCCCCCCTTGTACTCAGACTGCACACAGCCCATAATGGCTTGTTTAGTGCATTACCATTACTGTTCACTAATTTTCACTGTTGTGAAAGTGATTTAGAATTAAAAAAATGGTTTTACATTGCCCGGAGTGCGCCGCCGTTCCTTTGTGCTTCGCGGACGGACTGAGGTGAGGCGCTTGCCCAAGCCCTACCTCGAGGACGAGGAGCCCGTTGCTGGTCCGTGCCTCAGGAAGCGGGAGGGACGGGGGCTCACTTCTCCCTCACCGGGGCAGCGGGAGCGTTCCGCGAGCAGCGGCCGGTGGGGCCGGGCCGGGCTCGGCGCAGACGGAGGCCCAGTGGCGGGAGCTGCCGCACCCGCCCGTCCGCCGCCCGCCACGGCACGTGGTGGGAGGGACCGGGGGGCGTGGCCGCGCTATCGTTGGTCCTCGCCGCGGAAGGGGCGGGACGGTCACAGCGGAGTAGCGCGCGGATTGGCCTGCGGCCGTGAGGGGGGCGGAGTGCCGATTGGCCTGCGGCGAGGAAAAGGGCGGGGCGATAAATGCCCTCGGGGTGGGGCACGGCGCTGAGATAGCGGCGAAGGGAAGAGGGGCGGGGGGCGCGCGCGCGAGCGCGCTGCCGGACCAGGTGCGGAGTGACCTACCGCGCGTTCCGTAGAGGCTGACGTCAGGCGCGGGCGAGCCCCGGGGCGGTGGCGAGGCCGGCGCGGGATGGAGGCGCTGCCAGGTGAGGCTGCCGGGCCGGGCCGCGCCGCCGCGGGCGCCGGGGGCTGGTGCCGCCCTCCGTGACAGCGGGGCGGGTGCGCGTACGCGAGGCCGCAGCTCTCCTCCGGCCGGGCGGCCGTTCTGCGGGCGCCAGTCCACCGGCGGTGTGGCGGGGCGGCAGGTGGGGGGGCCTCGCCCGCGGGGCCGCCGCGCCGCTGGCTCCTGAACCTGCGCCTTGGCTGAACGCCAGCCCGTGTCCCGGGGAACGGTCTGGGAGCGGGCCAGCGGGTCCGGCGGGCGGGCGGCCTCCGCCGGTTTGCGGCCACACGCGCGGCTCGGGGCGTCCTGCCTGGGCTCCAGTGCAGCGAGCTCCGCGGGAAGGTGCGGGGAAGGGGGAGGCTTCCTGCCCCGAGGGCGGCCGGCTGCCGGGCTCAGGATCCTTTAACGCAGTTGCCCGTCGGGGCCGGGCGGTCGCCCTGTCCCTGTTGTCCCGCTCTGCGCAAGGTCCTGCCTTCCCCGCCGAGGCTCGGTCGCCCTCCCGGCCGCGGGGGCTGGCCGGGGCTGCTGCTGCTGGAGGAGCTGCTGCTTTTCCTCGCTGGCTGCCTCTGTAACATTCCTCCCGTCCTGGGGGACTTGACAGACCTGTTATATTGATTATGTCCGTTTGCTTTTCCTTCACACTATTTCCTGCTCTGTTTTTTTCGTTTCCGTCACTTCTCCTGGGTACTTAAGCAATTTCGGTTGAATATAGGACTGTCCGTTTCCGTCTGTGAGATCATCAGCCTCTCTGGGTACAGTTAGATGTAGCACCGCAGGTGAAAGTGAGGTGACTACTACCTGGAGTTCAGAAGCTAATAGGTAAAGCTCTGTATGATCGTTGTGGAGAAATATCTGTTGCTTTTAGTCAGCTGTGGTGTAGTCATTAGCCTCTAAATTCCTTTAAATAGGATCTGCTGTCTGTATTTGCATTTGCATCTTGTGCTCGTGGCACTAAACAGGAGGAGATGGAGCTGCAGGATGTCTGGTTTGGAGGCTTTTTTGGCCTGTAGAGTGGCAGCAATTCCAGAAGTTCAGCTGATTTCTGGGGCTTGCACTGCTTGGAGAGGAAAGCGTCGGCTGCCTGTGCATTGAGGCATGGGCACACGTGGCTTTGCCTTTTATTTCCAAGCCTGTTTGGTGTGCTGAAAAGCAATTTGCTTTATAGAAAAACATGGGTAGTGCCAGCTTTTTCCAAGTTTCTCCTAACCCTTGTTCTGTTGTGCAGATCTGAGGTCAGATGCAGTTCTCGGTGTTCCAGATAGCAGGAGGGCGCAGACGCGCTCCCAGGTGTGGAGCTGATGCTTAGTTGGGAACTGCAGTAGCAACTTACACCGAATGTGACATTTGAATGAATCCTATCTAGCCCTGTGGTCTGCGTGGAGACCTTTATGGGTACTGCCGATCTGCTGGCGAGGGTGGTGCTTGCTTGTGGTTGAGCAACAAGTTTTTTCTCTGAAATAGCAATTTATGTAAAATGTACACGGAGATCTTCCCCTTGGTTATTTTAAAACGTTGTCATTGACCTACAGAGTGGGGTAAAAGTGCATAGAAGGCTGACAGCTTCTGTTTTGTGTAACTTCAGGGAACTTAACCTTGGTATCAATTTGCCTGAGCAACTACTGAGTTTTAACGTTCTTTGGAAAATGGAAGTCCGTGGTTAGTGGTTTTCCTTCTCTAAGTGCACTTCTTTCCTTATGCAACCTTATTGCAAGTGAACTTCTGGTGGCAGGAAGAAACAGGTTTGAGATCTGCCCAGCTATGTGACATGTTCCTTGCGCCATCCTGTGCTCATCCAGATCTATGTGCCCGCACAGCTGTTTGGATTTTGGATAGCATTTATCTGTGTGCCAAATGCTCTGTATGCACAAGTTTTCATACCGTTTTTCGTAGCTTACGTGCATCTAAATAACTAGCTCTCTCTGGGGCTTTGTGGCAGTTCTAGCAGAAACTATTATAACTATATTATAATTATTATAAGTATTTTCTGACAGGGCAATAGGCCAGTAGCATCAATGCCTCTTCCTAAGTCTGACGGTGGTCTGGTGTTGGCTGTACAGTCTCCACAGGAATATTCATTCAAGTGTGTAATTCCTTCCTGGTAGTCAAGTTGTTGTCTACTGAATAAAGGTTGCCTTTCCTTTCTTTCAGTTCTGGGAAATCCAGTTAATTATCCAAATGAGTGCAAACGTTATGTGCTGAGTCAGTGGCAAGGGGGAAATAGTAGCGTGGCTTCCTGGCCTAGCATGGTTCTCTGTGGGAATTGTTCCACTAGACCCATCTGCCTTCCTGACATCTCTGCTCTGAAGACTAGCATAGCTGTAGTGGAGCTGTTTTCTGTGAAAAGTCATACTGCTTTCTTCTGCAGAATGTGAGGGAGCAGATGGTGATGTTATGTCTGGAGGAAAAAAATAATACATAAGATGTCAGAGTTCAATGTGGGAACTCCACTCTCTGGGGTTACAGACTGCCTAGTATTGGCTTAACTTTCTATGTGTGAAGGCTTTCCTGTCAGTTATATAAGTTAAGACTGTTCTTTATCAGGGATGCAGCAATCCTTGTTTTCTCTGATGTAAAATGGTTGCTGTATGTCACTTTATTCCTGCATGCAGGTGAAGAAGTTTGGAGATGTCTAGGATGCGGGGACAGCATTGCTGCTGGTCAGCGCCTCTACAAGACTGTTAATGAAGCTTGGCATATTTCCTGTTTCCGGTAGGTAAAATTTTAGCCCGTTAAACTCTCCTTGTGTTGTTCAGCTGACTTGGAACCTGGTGGATAAGTATCAATATTAACAGGGAGTTCTTGCTGCCATCTCTCTGCCTGACCTGTTCCCGGGCCTCTTGCAGAGCGGTTGCGCGCTCTTGTTTGTGGCCGTGCTTCAGTGCTTGCAGTGGCCCTCTGGAGCTGACTTTCAGTCCCAATAGCAGTCTGACACTGCCTGGCCAAGTGTGCCGTGCTGACGCAAACGCATACGGGAATACAGATAAAGTACAAATGAAAGCTCTGATTTACTGGTAGCGGCAGAAACCATGGCTTCCATATTTGTCTTCAGCTGCATTCCAAAGTGTAGTGCCCAGGCAATTTGTGACAGCCTGTTGCTTTTTCCATATGTGGTAGGTACAAGGCAGATATCGGGGTGTTGGGGAAAACTGCTGATATGTGGGAGGGAGATCTTGCCTTTTGCTTTCTGTCCTTTTCAGACAATTAAGGCGTACAAACTTATGAAACCTGTCGGATAATGTTGCTATCGGCAAGGACAAAAAGGGATTTCTTCCTGGCGGTAGGAGTAATACCTCTCATTGGTGTTTCATGAATACTTGGTCCAGTTTTCATGCTCCAGAATCGCATTTCTGAAGGGGCCTATATTTTTGAGAGGGGTTAAGTACCTGCAGCTTCTACTGGCTTCTGTGTTGGCTTGAATCTGGAGAGGCTAATGTTTTGGATACTGTCAAAGCAAATGGGGGAAAAGGAAGCCAAAGTGTGTCTTTGGAGGAACGTTTGCAGTGCCAAGACAGGCATCTACTGTCCTGGTTTAAAGAACCAAAAAAACCCAACAAAATACCGCAGCTTTGTTGAAGTGAGGACTGTGGTTATTGTGTATTAAAAAAAAAAAAAAAAAGCATATCATGCTGCCAAAGCAGTGCTAGCTCTGTTGACCTGAAAACGCTGTTTGTTACAATGACGTGTTGATAATCACAATTACAAGTTTATATCACTACAAATCCCAGTCTTTTGGGTTTCTGTTGGTTTGAGTATTCATGTTTAGCTATATTGAATCAGTTTGTCTTAATCCTGGTTTTCTCTTCTCCCTAAAGAACTAGTATCCTCTTGTTGAGCTTTCCTAGATACTGCCAGTAGCCAAACCCAAAGCTGTGTGTGCTAGTAAGTCTGTCTTTCTTGCCTTTGAATGTATTTCTGTTGTGGGTCTTGATTTGCAAATGTCTTGGTGCTGCTTGCTGTTGGGGCTGTTGAGGTGGATAACAGCTGAGCTGGAGGCAAATCCTGCCCTTATGACACTTTTACAGAGAATCTGATATCATAGTTTATATTGTATAATGGAAGCTTGGTGGGTTGTGTTTGTTTTGTTTTGTTTTATACAAGTGAAGATGCCAACTTTTCTCCTGAGATGTGTAATAACTTTTTGCGTTCGCTGATACGCTTCTCTTACGGTCTGTGCTTTTGGCTAGCTCTAGCACCCGGCTAAGCTGCCATGCTGAATGAACAATTGGAACCTGCAGTAAAGGAAGCTGCCCTTCCCTTTTTCCTAGTTCCAGGGTAGGACTGTACATGAAAACAAATTTCCAGTTTGCACTCGGTTCCCCCTTTTCTTCTGTTATCCCTAAACCATGCTGAGCAGCAGTCTTGTGCTTGATATCCCAAAGCCAAACTTTAAAAAGCCTCTAAGGGTAGGAGCCTTTGGCAGCTGGTAGCTGTGAGTTCCGGCAGCTCTTGTGGAGTGTTTTTTACAGTCTTCCTGTGGATTAGCTGACTCCCTGGCCTGGCACATAATTTCTCTAATGCTGATTGGCACTGCTCCAGGCTCGTTAGCTCTGTTTATTCTTGGTCAGGCTAGGCTGCTGATCATGCTTGGCACTGGCAGTAGCTGACGTACATGCGTGTCTCTGAGGATTTAAGTTTTTTGTCACTTCCCTCCTTCCTTAAACTGCATGTACAGGAGCTTTGTCTCCAAGACCTGTATTTTCTCTGGTGTGGCTGGAGGGACAAGCAAATCGCTATCTGTGTATCTTGGATATTTTAAACTGTTCTTTGGCCAGCTGGTCCTTAGGCTTGAATCCGATGGCTTGGATCTGGCTGAGGAAGTTTCTTAGATGTTTCTGTCACAATGTCTGTTGTGAATTAACTCTGAACGTACTTTTGTGCCTCTGAATTTTGTTGAGATAGCATATGCTTTCAAAGGTCATTGCTTTTCACTAATACACAGTTCCACTGGATTTGGAACTTATGTTGCACAGAACTTCAAACACTACACCAAGAAAGGGAAAGAGAGAAATGGCAAGGTGTCTTTTTCCTAGGTCTGGATCACTTTTACCTAAGGGGATTATTGGAAGAGCTTTTTTTGACCCAGAGCATGCTGTTCTTCCTTTCAGTCCAACTTTTTTCCATATTACAAAATAGAAGATACTGCCTTGAATTATATCTTTGAATAAAGTATTGGTACCTGGTATTTTGATATCCATTGTTGGTGTTTTGTGTTGGGTTTGGTTTTTTTTTTCCCCCCACAGATAAAGACAAATGAGATTAAAGACAGTTCCCTCTTTCTGTAGGGATATTGCATGTTTGAATTGGAGTAGGATGAGATGAGAAGAACCAGATATAGCTGCATGGTTTAATCTTAAGGACACATTATTTGTTAAAAATCCAGTTTTGATTGTTTGAAAACCATGAATTCAGATGAAGCCTGTTGAATACATCCAGGTGGAAAATGGTTTTGGATCCATATGAAGAAAACTATTGGAAATGGTGGTAGGAATTCCTACTGTAGTGGGGTGCTTAAGAACTTTTTAGGAAGGAAGACAGCTGAGGTTCAGTTCCTTCCTAACCATGAAATAACAGAGGATGTATATTACTATGGTCTATAAAATAAATCTAACTTAAGTAGCCAAGCAACACAGGCTTGCTGCAGAAATCTCAAACAAAAGCCAAACCCACCACATCAGAGAAAAACTGTTCACCGTATATCTTCAACAAAAGTTACTGAAGGTGATGGATTACTGATGATTTTACAGTTACAGATTTAAAAATATACTGTTTAGTTTATACCAAAACTAGTTAATCAAAAGCTGAAAAAAACATCAGGAGTTTGAAGAGCAGAAAAGCTCATCTTCCTTCTTCTGGAAGAGGAAAGGAAGGCAGGGAAATTTTGTATGAATCTAAAATTTTTCATTAGTAGGTCTAAAGTACTGGAGATTATAGTGACCAGAAACTATTAATTCAGTTTGGACAAATACATCCTTTTTGCTTAATACATCAGATTTTTATGCATATCCAATGCAGCTTGACCTCGGGAAAAATTCTCATGGCTTTCTGTACATTCTTTTAAAAATTATACTATGAAATAGTTTGATGCTAACTTAACAATATAAACAACTGTATGACTAAAAAGTGTAAGCTTTTTATATCTGACTAAATATATATTAAATATTTTATACTAATCAGGGATTACATTATTGTATGTAAATAATTGTAAACAGTAAGCTGACTTTCCAGTAAAAGATATTGGCTAAAATTAAATACAGTCTTGAAATCGTTATGAAACTGTTTACACTTGTAAAAAAATCCAAAGAAATAAAACAAAATTTATTTGTTTAAATCACAATAAAAATTGCCTTATTACTTAGAGTTAAATCAATTCACCTGACAGATTGTTTAGGGTTCCGGTGCTTGCACTCTTTTTGTATGTATTGCTCCATTTCAATTTCTGTTAACCTTTACTGGAACTAAAAACTGAAACACGAGGACTATTGTAACCACCAGAAGGCTGTTTTCTCTAAATGAATGCTTTGAAAAAATGGAACAGTTTTGGCAGAGTGCAGAAGAACTCCTGGCTCTGTCTCCTACCGGTATTCTGAAGTGAATTTGAAACAAATTCTCCTTCTGACTGTTTCTCAGTGGCAGAATAAGGCCTTCATTTTCCAAAAGCTGCCTCTTCCCCACAGACAACAGGACAAATAGATCCTCAGTGACAGGCTATGAAGCTCAAATGTACAAATGTTGACAAATAAAGATGTAAGCAAAGGCGTGTATTAAGATGACTTTGAAATGTGGGGATGTTTGATGCTTTGAATCTTCCTTTAGCTTTTCAGCTGTGAACACAGCCAGGTTGGTACACACAGCAGCTGAATTTGAGAGCAGGGGAAAGGTCGGTAGTAAGAGAAGGTAGTTGAATTATAGTAGAAGCAGGAAGATGAGAATCTCCTCTTCTTCCCGGTCTTCTCCAGTTTCTGGCAGTTACAGAACGCTAATGACAGGGCCTCAGAGGTGAGAGCTGTTCTCCAGTAATCCTGCGGACTCCTGGGAATGTCTCTTGGATGATGTCTCCATCAGCACTGAAATTCATCAGCGTACTATCAGATTTAGGGAGAAATAGTTGCTAAATGCCTGTTTGTACACAGATCACCATGGCTGTTCAGGAGTTTAAAAATCCAAAGGAACAATGAAGCACTTTGCAGGTGGAAGTGGCCACATTCCTCAGGAGAGTCTATCAGCTACAGGGCATGGATGATGATGACGACTCTTTATATTTAAGAGGAGTTGCGCTTTCCAGTCCTTTTTTTAGTTGACTTGCGCAGCTTGTCCTTTAGGGCATTGTTATCAGAGCACTATTATATCAAGGTAATTAGTATTGGTAGGCTTTCCACATGAGTGAGACAGGATCCATCCCTGAGGAGTTTAGCGATCTGCACAGACAAAAGCAGCAAGTTAGGAAGAGAGTGAAGATGCAGAGGTGTAAGTGCTGCTCTTATTGCCATCTGTGCTGCATTTACAGATCAGAAGTCCCTGCTTCTAAAACCATATATAATCTGTGACGTTTCAATAGGTTGAATTTCTTTGGTTTGCTTCTCAGCCTACACATATTTGGGAGGTCTGCAGCCGTTAGGTAAGTGTGGTGGAGATAAAAATTCTGTCTCCATCCTAATGTTGTGCTTAGTGATGTTAGGTACTGAGAAGGCATCACTGTGTTGGTCTGAAGTTCTGCTGCTGCTTAGAAGTAAGATGCAATGATGGAGATGAGCTTTGCTTCACTATTTGTTTTAGGTTACTCAAGAGCTGTGTGCAAGAGCTTTCACTCAGGGGTATGTGCATATCAAAACGGTATTAGTTTCAGTAGCTGATGTCAGGAGCTGACTCTGTCTTTCAACAGCAGCAAAGCACGTGTTATGTGTAAGTGCCTTGGAAATACGAGGTGTTGGGATTGTACTGAAGTATTTGGAATGCCTCCAAACTGCGCCCATGCCGAAACAAAGACTTGCTGCAGACTCTTCAGGCATCAAGCAGATGCCTCTTCCCCAGCTTATACCAGTCGCACACATACCGAAGTGCCTGTCTGTGCCAGGATAAATTTGTGTATCTTAGGGCTGGTAGATACGCTGAGCAATACATCTGTCTGTAGACATACTATTGGACAGCATGAACTGTGTGGTAAAGAGGGTGTCTAGATGTGCAGCCTAACCCCATCTGTTTTAAGATATTAATCACTTGAATAGCACAATAGGTATGTGATGCATTTCTGTGGGGATAAAACTGTAACGGCTGCGACTCAGTTTGCAATAAATTTCATGTTAAGTCATTGTTGAGGTTTTTCATTTGTTCCTTTTCATTTGCTAGTTATATTTTTCAGGTTTCTTTCTGGCAAAAATTACCGTACAATTCTAAACCATAGTAAGGAAAGCAACCCCCTGTGATGGCTACCTGTTTGTAGTGGAAATGCTGTCAGCATTTGCAAGAGAGAAGATGCTGATACCTGACTTCAGTTGGTGAAAAAGAAATTTGCTTCTGTGCATTTTGGCTCTCAGAGATTGTATCAGTAAAGTTACATAGCAAAGGTGTCCCCCCACACACCTGCTTATCAGCATTTTTGAAGTACAGTCATTGTGGCAAGAATTCAGATCTAGAATGTATGAACACATTAACACCTTTTCCAGAGCCCTTTTATCAGAGCTATTGTGTTCTCAAATAGGTCATAGAGACAATAAAAAAGGCAAGAAGTAACGAGAGAATTCTGTGTAGGAAAAAGTAACTTACTGGCTGCTGCTGGGGCTTGCTGCAAAAGTAAAATAATTTTGATAAGATGTTTCCTGTTTAAATAGACATTTGACTATGTGTCCTTTGGCTTTAAGGAAGTCTCAAACAAAATCCCTTCCTAGTTGCTTAGCTGTCTGGGTGGTTTTTATTTGAAGTTAGGCTTTATCTGCTGGCTTCATTCACAGACTAGCTGGCTGCTTATCACATCTGTGGATCAAATCTTCAAAGGTTTTGTCTGAAGAGTTGGGATTTATGAGGTCACGTGGAATCCCCCTTGGAGGGAGTTCAGCCCATGGCAGCAGAATTGTGGGGAAAAGCTTTTGTCTGTAGGTGATACTGGGCAGGGGAGGGGCTCTGCGATCCACTGGAGGTATGTGTCTGTTGTGGGGTGGTGCTGATAGCCAGGGAAGCGCTGGATTGTGAGCGCTGGCCCATTTTCAGCACGCAACATATAGAGAATGTGGGAGACCAGAGTGCATTCCTAGACACAGACTCACCGTGTTGCTGCTTCCAGTGGAGCTGTGTGAAATGTCAGAAGGAATTAGACCCGTGCTGGAATTGACAACCACATCGGGCTCTGCAGCATTAGGCTTCACTGCACTTTTACAGCCAGGCTTAGAAACTGCACTCACTAGGTGAAAATGATTTTTTTTTTTTTTTTTTTTTTTCCTTTCAGAAAGGTGGCTGCTTATTAAAAGTCAAAAAATAAAAACCAACCCAAAAGGCTGCCTGGCTTTCTGCTTACTTCAACAGCGAGCAGCAGCTGTCAAATGTGCAGCCAAGACTGCCTCGTCCCAGCCCCAAGCGTCCCTTGAACAATGTGCCAGCTGAGACGAGCATCTCCAGTAAAAGCACATTTGAGTACTCTTGCCTCTGGAACATAGCATGATTTTCAGGCTGTGTTCAGGCATGCCAGGCTTTGCTGACTGTACAAAAATGGGAGGGCTCGGTGCAGCAGCATATGTTTGTTGCATTTCTGAGTGTCTTGCAAACAGCTTTAGCTGATTAGGCCACTAGAGATCATGCTTGGCTTCAGAGCAGGCAAAATGATATAACTACATGTGCTGCAAGCAGGAGAGAGTACTTGTCTGTGCTGATTTATACCTCTCAGCTTCCATTCAGGAGATGAAGATTAGGTTAAATGATTGCAATGATCTCTGTTAAAACAGTCTTGGAAAGAAAGTTACTTTTCCTTGGATGAAGCACGCTGTGAATTATGTCCTGCAAGAGGATGAACAGATTGTAGGTACTGTGAAGTTAGTATAACCCCGCTCACTGTGAGGGATTTAGGAAGGTATGTAGTAAATGTTAATTTGATGTGTTTGGAGATGTGGCTAGCTGTCTTTGTCAGACTCTGCCTTCCTTGACTTCTCCATCAGAATGTGCCACTGCTGCAAAGAGTAGTTTCACGTTTATGCACTTGGTTCTTTGGCAAACGCTGCTATCTTTCAGCACTTATTAACGCAGCCCCTCTTTGGATCAAAACTCCACCCCTTGTGTAGAAGTAGAGCTTACTCAGCCTCTGTAGCCACACGCTGTCCTCCTGCAGTGGCTCCTCCTCCCCTCCCACCCTTGGGTGGAACCAGAGAAGGGAAAACTTGACAATAGTTAGCAGGCAGCAGAGCTAGCAAGAACTATTGCAGAAGCATGTCCAACTAGCCCAGTTAGCAGTTATTCTATCCTTCCCAAGGGTGCCTCTGCTGCTGAGTGCAGGAGAAGATGGTTATAGCCATGGGAGCCAGGAAAAATCTGAAAAGGAATGAGCAGCTGAGAGACCTGGCGTTCCTTGGGCAGCTTCAAAGGGAGGTGAAGTATCTGAATCAGCGCAAGATTAAATGAACACTGGCTGCTGCCATGTTGGCAGAACAGAGCTGTTCAGAGGCAGTTGGACAAGTTTGTGGCTGAGCCGGTTTATCCAGTGTTGAAGATGGGAAGTTACTTGTCTGCCCCAGCTTACTTCGCTCCCAAGGATCCTTTTCGGTAAGTCTTCCGCAGGATTAGCAGTGGACCTTCAAAGTGTTGTTTCCCCCGTGTAACGCTATCTTAAGCCGTTAGCATGCGAGGTGTGAAGAATGAGGTCCAGTGCTTGTGTGCAGGGAACAGCCGGCCTCAAACTGGGATCCTGTCTTACTCTGAGGAGGAGATGGGGAAGATTCTTATTACCAGCCTCTTCACAGCTCTCTGGTACGAGGGAACGGCACCTGTACTGTGGGGCAGTGTCTGCGTAGCCCAGGCGAGCAAGCTCCCTTTTGGAGCAACACTACATATGCCACTTTACCCCATACCCCTGTGCTTTCCTCCACTGTGAGAGGAATGAGATTACTAAGGCTGCTGCTGCTTATGTCTCTTCCAAAGCTACTTGTGCTTCGGCATAGCGCAGGGTGAGGTGAAGCGTGCTGTTGTGAGTTCAATAAGGTGATGTAATCTGCAGTGAGGCAGTGCATAATCTTGTTTGAGAAAAGAAATCGGGTACTTTGCAGGTAACTAGGGACAAGCAGCACACTTCCCTTACATGGAAAGGATTCTTCCCCTGTGATATTTTTGTTTATATTAACAACCATTCTTGTTCCAATCGAACAATGAGGCTTGAGAAGGGCAATAGCTACAGAATAAGGCTTTGATTGCATTACATCTCCATAGTGAAAACTCTTAGTGGGGCTCACACAGCCAGGACGGTGACTGACGCTGATGTGCTGATACGGTGAATGGATGGGGAAAGGCAAGGCTTGCAGTTTCATTGTCTCCCTCTTATTCCCCTCCACTCAGATTTGCTCATTATTGATCCTGTTCCTGCAAACACACTGTTGTACTGATTTGGGAGTAAGAAGCCTTTTGTTAAAACAATCTAGGATAGGAGTAAATACTGCTGCGCAATTGCTAATCTTCTTTAGGCAACTTTCTGAAACAGCATCTGCTTTCAGAAGAAGGAAAGTGAGCAGGCATCCATTATTTGTAATATGTGTAGGGCATCATGCGAAGTCATAGATACACCTTCCCCTACATGTGAGGAAATGGTTTTGCATAGTTGGAGCTTAAACACTCTGTCTTCTAGTACTTAGTGTGTTTTCTAGCATCTGTTCTTCCTTGTCTAGTGTCTCTTACGTAGGCAGTGCACACACTTCTGCTAAGTCCAGGTGAGAAGCCTTTGGGTTAGCTGCGGGCTGGGGTTATGTTTTATTCTGCAGCTTTCTGTCTGCGTGACTGTCCTCTCCCCTGCTCTGCCTGCAGGATTGGAACCGCAGCTCTTTCGAGCATGTCTGGCGTTAACTGATCTAGCCTGACAGTGTGTGGGGGGGGTAGATTTTATTAATGAGACCTTCTCAAAGGGATCTGTCTCCTCAGTGCCAGGGAAGTCTCTGCTTCCATGAGGGTATTGGCTTTCATTTAGATGTAAAAGAGATGCCACATCAATTGAATCTCCATCTCGCTGAAAACCAGGCTGGTTACCTGTTGTGACCTGATCCTCCTACCACCACCCCCCCCAAACCAAGTAGCCATCAAGCACCGATTTGTGAACTCTTTTGGCACCTGCTGTGCTACAGAGCATCGGGGCTGAACACTGCACCCAGATGCTGCCTGGGGTTCCTGGAGGATGGCTATGCGAGGCAGATTAATTTATTGTTTATAACCAAGGCTGGGAAGCAAAGAATCATAATGTATGGGACTGTATGATCAGAGCAGGGCTCTGCGGCTCTGAAAATGGTGCCTGGGCAGCAAGAGGAAACACGTCAAGTATGGCTGTTACCAGTCCTCCAAGAAACTTGATTACCATGCTTTGTTACTCTGTAATAAGAATAGCAAATCATCTAGGAGAAGATTAGCGGTTTCTAATCTATAAAAGACAGAGGAGCAAGAAATCTTCCTTTCTTTTGGTTGTGGTGACTGGCAAAGATTAGCTTGGTTAATACCTTTAGAAGTAATTGTATTCCTGTCTCAGCTGATGTGAGCCCTGGCAATGGCAGTGCTGCAATGCCATGCGCTCTAGTGAGGAGGGAAAGGAAGGAGTGGTAACTCTTCTATCTTCTGTGATAAAATTCTGACAGAGCTCTTCAATGAGACTCATGTGGAACAATCATGTGATGCTTTTATCATTTGGGCGAAGACACTGAAACAGTTGAAACAGGTCTGGAAACTCTACCTGTGTGCTGTCAGCCAGTTCTCCACACCTGACAAATCTAAAGCCTTTTCTGCATTACAGAACACATAATACATAACAGAGGCGCTGCTTGGCAATATGGGCCGTGGCCA
This sequence comes from Phoenicopterus ruber ruber, assembly GCA_009819775.1. Classification (NCBI taxonomy): domain Eukaryota; kingdom Metazoa; phylum Chordata; class Aves; order Phoenicopteriformes; family Phoenicopteridae; genus Phoenicopterus; species Phoenicopterus ruber. Next base: position 12,351,235 of record CM020231.1, on the reverse strand, counting down.
TGTCCTCCTGCTGGCACTGATTAACGAAGTAGCCAGTTAGACCCATTACCAGCATCTGGCCTCTCTGGGGCTGGTTGCTTTGTTCCTATTGCCTCATTGCCCTGGGTGGGGTTCTGAGCCTTAAGCTGCAAACTTGTCCTGCCCAGATTTGTTTAATTGCATAGCAAAGAACTGACTGCTTGCTGGCTCCACCTCCTCACCTTCATTTTGCTATGGGTGTGTTGCAAATTAGATACCAGTGCTTATTTCCGGATGGAAGCAAACTAATCAAAGTGCTGTAAGGTTGGAATCAAACCATGAAGAAATAAGGGAAAAGTAAAGGGAAGACAAGCGTACATGATCCTCTGGAACCTGTCTAAACAGAATTGCAGTTGTGTTGCTTTTGCAGAAATTTGGGGTTTTCTTAGGGAGAAAAAGGAGTGGTTGAAGGTGAAATTGAAGAGGGGTGAGGAAGGGAAGGTATTGTGCTTAAAAACAAATAAATAAATAACCCACCTGCTTGGAGAGAACTTAGACAGAAAACCAGGTCTTGAAGTCCTGGTGGAGCAGTCTCCAGTATTGCTGTCTGCATCCCAAGTGCAGGTCTGGTCACAGCTCCCTGTTTGAAGATGTAATCACTCTTGGAGCACGCACTGGTACAGGCACGCACGCAGAAGTTGGATAAGTCTGAGGGATCCGATTTGCCCATGCTGAGCCAGATGTTCCTGCCACAAGGTGATAGAAATCTTTGCTGTTAGTCTCCACTTGCTCTTTTCTCCCTCCCACTCACCTACTTGATCATTCAGGTGGGGTATTTACTGCAAATGAAAGCCAAAGGCTAGTGGTTGAAGGCAAAATGCATTGCAATGCCCTCTAGGCCTCTTGCATACCATGAGCAGGGTGTAACCATGACAGTGCCCCAAGGCTGAGGCTGTAATGATGCATGTACCATGTATAGCAATGTGAAATTACTGCTCCCCCTGTCTCAGACAAAATTGGCAGGGCCTGTTGCACGTGCTGGAGTTCTTTCCCATCACTTTGGTGGGGGGCAGGATTTGGAGCTCCTCAGCTGGCAGAACAAACAGTATAAAAGCCAAATACGTTAGAAGGAGCAACTTTCCTGAGGGTAGGGTATGGCACTAAATACCTCATGAGGTGTGTTTTCCCCTGAAACCATAGGCTGCTTACAAGCAGCTTCACCTTGTTGCTTTGCAGTCTCTTGAGATGGAGCAAATAACTCTCTCCATGTTGGAGCACAACCAGCTTCGCATTTCATCACGCTTGTTACAAGCTGGTGGAGTTTACAAGGAATGTCTTTGGCACAAATAAGCTTTCAGGAAGCTTGTGAAAGGTGAAGTCAACAGTAGCTCTCATCTTAGACCTGGGAGCGTGTAAAAAATGCACCTCCACTGCTATTAGCTGACTTCAGTGCATTTGGTGCTGTAGAGGGGCCTGCTGTCCAGGAGGGCACATGCCCACCTAAACCCCCGCCCCGGTGCAATGGGTTCCCCTCCAATGTAGTAACCGAGACAATTGTGGGGTAAGGGGCAGAAGAAACTCTTCCCTCCACCTTTGGGAAAGCATCGTACTGATGACAGCATTGATCCTTGAGATGTTTCTTTGAACCAGTTATTGGTGACTAACCCGCCTTGGATTCTGCACTCAGAAATGGCCAATACCAGACTAATTTCCCTTGTAAAGTCTGAGAACGTGCTGCCCAGGGCTAATGGAATAATTTTTAGTGATGCAACTGCTGTCTGTGCCTTATCTCTCCATTAAGTCACACCTCCGTGCTGCAGAAGTTAAACTCCCTTGCCCAGTGCATCCTGCTGAGGCAGGATTATTTTGTGTTCAGGAAGCCTGAAGATCTGGGTTCTGCTTGTGATTTGCTAAAATGATATCTGCAATAGAATTGCTGCATTTGGGGGGGGAGGGGTGTTGTTTATTTCTTGGGTGGTGGGGGTGTAGATAGAGGATTAATAATGGTTGCTTGTTGAAATGGGAGCTGATACTGATATGTGATGGATTTTGAGACTCCCTTCATAAAATTAGAGAAATAGTTTTGTTTGGGGTTTGGTTGGTTGTGTGTTTTTTTTCCTCATGCGCTGTCATCAGCAGAAGGAAAGGGAGAGCAATTGGTGAGGAGAGGTGGAGGACTTTCATCACAGTTAATTGGTAGATGCAGTAAGTATGTGGAGCTCAAAGGATGAACTGCTTTGAAAACTCCCTCAAATGGATAGTGCTGCAGTTGACCTTTTGGGAGAGGTCTGCTTACAGAAGAAAGAAAGGCTTTCCACAAAGGTTGGTGCAAAACTGGCTTTGCGTTGCATAGGGAAGTGGATCCTGCCTCTCTGTCCCCCTTCCTAAACTGGCTGAGGAGACAGGTGCTCTTGCACAAGATGGTGTGAACCTTAAGTAGAAACATAGCAGAGCTATCTGTGTGCTGGGCAACTCTGCAACTGGAACCTTGCACCCAGAAAGAGGGAGAAAGCAGAGGAGCAAAATTTATAAGGCAGAATTTATAAACCTACTGATGTGTTTTAATAAATGGACGGGATTTGTTTTAAACTTTGGAAGCTTGTGTTTTCCTTTGTATTGGTTGATAGCACCTCTCCTTACAAACCTTGGTTTTGGTGCTAATTTTCAGTTGAACGAGCATTGGGAAATGGAGGGGTTTAGTACATCTGTAACTAGAAGAGCTGGTGGTGAGCTGCTGCTGAATGTCTGTTTTCTCCATGCAGGAGAGGACCTTTTTCATTGATTTGTGACTTGTTGCCAACTGGAACTTTGTTCCTTTGTTTCCTTCAAGGTGCTCTGAATGTCAGGATCCCCTCACTAACTGGTACTATGAGAAAGATGGGAAGCTGTACTGTCACAAAGACTACTGGGGGAAGTTTGGGGAATCCTGCCACGGCTGCTCTCTGCTGATGACCGGACCTGTGATGGTAAGGACTCGGAAGGACTCCTGCCTGGAGGCAGGACATGCCTGCCTCCAACTCCTCAAACTTGGTTGGGAGTTGCCCTAGCTATTCAGATAACCAAATAAACTGAAGGTAATAGTCTCCTTGCTACTCTAATCTCTAATCAGAGATTAGAAATGAGGCTTGTGTATGCATCTTCTACATAAAGATTAATTTTGAACGGGGGGAGTTCTTAAAGGAGGGAGTTGTGAGGATCTGAAGCATATTAACGAAGAAAGTAAGGTGCTGAAATGCACAGGCATAAGAAATAGAAAGATGATTAAGGGGGCATCAGTTTCTGTAGCACAGTGCCTCAGTGTCTCCATGGGGTGATGTTCCACTGCGCTGTAGAGTCAAACCTCTCGGCTCAGGATAAGCGGCAGGTTCTGGCTTTGGGGAAGGTTGCCATCCAGGTCCCACCTGGACTGTGGCCAGAGTGGTTTTTTGTCCGATGGTGTCTTGAAGTAGTGTTAGCCCCAATTGCTTTGAAGCATTGAACTCTGCCTGCACAATGTGGGGCTCACCTAAATGTTCCCCTCCTTGCCACAGCCTTGCAAATATTTAACCTTTAAAACTGTCAAGAATGAAACATAACCATTATTTTTCTAGGGCCTAAATAAAAGCAGCATGGTACTCAGTAATATGATTGCTACCCCAAAGGGAAGTACTGAGAAAAGTGCAATTTCTCATTGCCTGCAGAACTCTGCACAGTACTGTCAATAAGAGAAGTTCTCATAAGGAAAAGAGAAAAACAGATCAATGAATAAAAATATTCTTTAAAGGTATTTTGTTGTCTCAGTCTCAGCTTGCTTTTTTTTCTGTCAGCTGGCTGGTAAAGTATCTGAATTTGTGCATTGCCTGTCTGCCAAAAAAAAAGCCCTTTCAGCTTTATTAATTCAGGCGTAACATTAGTTATCTTGCCAAGAGCAACTGAACAGGAAGGTTTAATATCTTGTTTACTAGTCTGCAGCAGACTATCAACTATTTTTGATAGTTGAGCAGCTGCCAAATATAGCAGAGGTTCCTGGGACACAAGCTTTGCTTTGCATGTTCACATGTTTGTTTCAGAGAAGTTTTGCAAACAAGGTGCCACGGATGGTGTTCAGGAATGGTAGAATGGGCTAATATAACTCTCCAGTAAAAAACGGCCGCTTGACTTTGAGATCTGAATGAACACATTAATTAGAGAGGAAAGCAGTAGCTGCATCTGCTGATGGATTTTGGCCCTACTAAGCTACTCCCTTTTCTGTCTGTAGGTGGCTGGCGAATACAAGTATCACCCCGAGTGCTTTGCTTGTATGAGCTGCAAAGTGATCATTGAAGATGGGGACACTTATGCACTCGTGCAACATTCCACTCTCTACTGGTAAGACGGAGCTGCATGCTTTGCCACAGAGTTGCTCCCTGCTGTATGTGTAAGCCATGTTTAGCTGGCTCAGTGTGGTTCAGCCGAATGCTACGCTAAGGAATGCCAGGAAGCTGCCTTTTGAGGGAGGGAGGAAGGAATGGAGTAAGAACTAAAAACTAGAGCTTATGGTTAATGAGAGAACTTAGAAGTGTGAGCTTGGCAGGGAGGGATAGGACACTGCCATGATGATTTTCTTCACTTCTTTTAGTGGAAAATGCCATAACCAGATTGTGCTGACACCGATGATAGAAAAACACTCCACTGAGTCTCTGCGTGAGCAGCTGCCTTATACGCTGACCCTCATCTCCATGCCGGCAGCTACTGATGGCAAGAGGGGGTTCTCCGTGTCTGTTGAAGGTGGCTGCTCCAGCTATGCCACTGGTGTCCAGGTGAAAGAGTGAGTATGACCAGGTTGTGTGCAAGGTACATGTCTGTACAGAGGGAGCTGGTAAAAATTCTGCAGCACTGCTGTCCTGCCAGCTGCTTTAACTGCTGAGGGGATCTGTCTCGGCACAACAGGGACATATATTGGCTAATAGCCATTTGTGTTTGGTCTCCATTTTGCTCTTGTGACGACCTTCATTGATAACTTTATTTCTCAGTGCTGTCTCCTTCACTGAACACAAAACATTTGGCGAATTGTAATGGACTAACAATTTTTGCCATTGGGCAAATGAAGAGCTCTCCCCAAACCAGCTCAGACCTAAGCACTTGGTCTAATGGTAGCTCCCTGTGTTGGTAGATTAGCATTGTTTTATTTCAGAATACCAGTATGAAGGGAAGCTTCAGAGATCAAATATTTTTTATAATTTTGGCTAAACTGACTTCACACACACACTATAATTCCCATGTTTAGAGTTAACAGGATGCACATCAGCCCAGATGTCCGAAACGCCATCCACCCTGCAGATCGTATCCTGGAGATTAATGGAGCTCCTATTCGTACATTACAGGTGGAGGAGGTGGGTAGAGTTCTGTTCTGAAGCCTCCTTCTCATCTGCCTTCCTGCAGCTTTTCTGTTTCTCGGCACTGTTCTCCCACCTTACATACAGTGCGTGTACACCCATAGTACTCATGCTAACAGTAGGAATAAACATGAAGACAAGCTTTGCTACTCCTTCCAGCTGAAGAGGAACGTGTAACAGATGGAAATGCAATTAGGATGCAGTTCTGATTTTGTGGCATTCAAACATGAAGGGAGGTAATAAGAAAAGCGTAGGGCTGTGACATCTCAGAGGACGGAGAGGCTGTGAAGACTCTTCATGTATTGCTAGTGAAGTCCACTGTTCTGATCCTTTTAGAGGCAACTGCTAATAGACAAAGGCTCAGCTGATCCTAGGGATGAGTTTCCCATTGCAAAAAAAGTATTTGATGTCTGTATTTACAAGTAAATGCTTTATACAGATATTAGGTGATGCCGCAAGAGCGTAGTGAGATCACCATTACCTTCACTACGCAAGGGTTTTATTTACTGTTGGTGCTGAAGAGAACATTAGGAACACAATAGACATCTCTTAGATAAATCTCCATGTAGCTTTTGCAAAGCTGTTTTTTGCAGCACTGTTCAGGATGGAAGCTTGTGTAGTTTTTGAACACTTCTCAGAAAAAGAAAAAAAAAAAGTGTTTGGTCACTTGTAGCTGACCAGAAGGAAGAGGATTTGGATAGCATAAGGAACTTCGTATTGCTAGCTTGATTTGTCTGGTAGATAGCTGTGGTAGATAGCACACAACTAAACCACAACTATGGAGTGATCTCACTGAACTCTCTACTCTGATTCCCCAGGGGCATTCTGCTGTGTCTCCTCTATCTCCTGTCATTTGCGTTCCTCCTGTCTGCTATCATCCTGTCCTTTGGTTTGATTTCAGGTGGAGGACTTGATTCGCAAGACAAGCCAGACGCTTCAGCTGCTGATAGAGCACGACCCTGTCTCGCAGCGCTTAGACAGGCTTCGTTTGGACTCCCGTCTTCCCACCCACATAAAGCCGCCCATTTCCCCACGCTCCCTCTCTCCACTGGACATCAAGGAGAATCTGGAAGGAACGCTCCGACGGCGCTCCCTCAGGTAAAGACTTGGAAGCGTTGCCTCTGACCTAGCTTGCCTTTGCCCTGTGCTACCTGGCTGGGCTGCTCTGTGCCTAGGCCCTGCGATTGCAAATGGCTGCAGAGACATGACTCACCTCTGGTATGAGCCTTGGTATAAGCCATTGGCGAAGCAGTGGAGAGAAGTTTTACGGTTAGAAAATGTAAAGGTCAGATTTTTACCAGCCTTAAATGGCTGGGGAAGAGATGTGTCCTTCAAGGGAATATGGCTGAGACCTGGGATTTGGGAAAAATCTTGCCTTCCTCAACTGGGACACTCAGTTGCTCATTTTAGTCATTTACCAGTATTTTAATCTTTGTTTAGAGATAGCAAGTGCTGCGTCTTCACAGCTTCCTCCTCCTGTTCACAGAGCTCCACCTCTGACTGACAGTGCAGGACATGTGGTGTTGTTAGGCAGCTCTGGCTTGGAAGCTGCTCTAGGTTTGTAAAGAGCTTCCACGGTGCTGGGAGAGCATCTGGCTTTTGAGATATGAAGAGCACTAAAGCACATGTAGAAACCGGTCCCTTAGGAGCTAATGATGGGATACGTTGGACCAAAAGTTTCCTAGCAGCTTCCCTGATCTTCTTGTCTCCTTTGTTTTCTAGGCGAAGTAACAGCATTTCTAAGTCTCCTGGCCCCAGTTCTCCAAAGGAACCGCTCCTTCTGAGCCGTGATATCAGTCGTTCTGAATCCCTACGTTCCTCTTCTAGCTGCTCCCAGCAAATCTTCCGGCCCTGTGACCTGATTCACGGTGAAGTACTAGGAAAAGGATTTTTTGGACAAGCAATCAAGGTGAGGGAGGTCCCCAAATATTCATCATTTACTTTGATTACGGCAATGTCTGCCTATCTCGGGATCCTTCACCACTGTCTCAGTGGCCTTTGCCCTGCTGATAGTGATCGGTCTTGGAACTCACCTGGTTTGCTCAGTGAGATCCATTTCTCTGTTTCATCCCCTGACCGTGAGTGTCTGTGACTGCAGGCGGTTTTGGTTTTGTCCCCTTTGAATATCAGCCTTGGCCATACATATTCATCTCCTGAGTTAGATTTAGAGCTCCAGAGTGCCTGTGTCACAGCAACCACCTGGGTGAGGTGGGGAGAATGGGGAGCAAGCTACGCTTTCTCTTATGAGCATCTTTCTTGTGAAGAGGTGCGTTCAACTCCCCAGTACAGCATTTCTCACCACCCTTAGTGTGGCGTGCTTGGGGGTTTGCCAGGCTGATGTAGTGACCATCTCTGAGCCCCTAGCAGAGCCTAAATGGCTTGTCACTGTGGTGGTAGTGGACAGGTCTTGCATGACTCTTACAATTAAAATCTCCATTAATAGCAGTTCTCTTTTATTTAAGCTCTCCGGTCTTGACTGGGGGTGCTTCAGCAGCTCCTATCCTGGCATCCCTGACAGCATCAGGGGGCAGCTTCCTCTGCCTTACCAGGGTGCTGTGAGCTACTCAGATTGCTATTCACCATGTTATGGCACTTCTCTCCTTACACCTGTATAAACTTCAGGTGTCCAGCCACCATATTCGTCTCACGCTTCCATGGGAGGTGGTGAGCCAGTACTACAAACCCAATGCTTTTGATCCATACTAATGAGCATATTTCTCTTCTCCTCTGCTCATAGAGAAATAACAGGTCCAGGTAAGCGGAACCTTTCCTCTGTCGCATGCTTTTGTCATCTGCGTCCCCACAGTTAATGGCACAAAGGCGTTTCTTTTCTGCTCAAATTACCCAATAGCCATCCTGTTCTGGTGCATGCTCTGGGAGTTAAAATTGCCCTCTTGGAGTTTCATGATGACACTTGTTTCAGTTTTGCTGCTACGTCAGCTTAAGAATTCCACTTAGCGTTGTTTTGTCTTTGTCTCTTCACTTCCCTTTATCTTTGGGTATTAGATGTCCCTGGCTTTTATGTCCCTGGCTGAAATGTGTAGTGTTCCCTGGCTTGCTACTTATATATGGATGCTTGATTTCAGACAGGAGCAGAAGAATATTGTACTCTTGCTTCTGTTGTGTTACTCCGTGCATTCGTATTCCACCTATATCAGCCTTGCTGTGTCCCATGGTTCCAAACAGAACTAGTGTGCCACACGTTTGCAAGAGCTCATGAGCTTCCTAAATACTATAACTGGGTCTTGTGTTCTGGGTTGCAGTTCTGGAGGTTTTCTGAAAGGCTTTTTATTTTAAAGGGTATGAGGCAAAAAAGTGACAACGTTCTTGAGCTTCAGATTGAATGTTTTTCATGCAACAAATACTGTATCTGGTCAGAATAGTTCCCTTCTGTTCCTAGAGAGAAGGTGGTTCTTTAGTTACCTGGAGATCTTGAGAAGACTGAGCTGTCCAAGTTAGGCAACTGAAGAAGGGAAGAGGATTTCCGGGAAAACCTGCTCATCAGAATTTGGCCCCTTTCTACTCAGTCATGCACCCCATGCTAGCAAGGCAGAGCTGGTTAAAAGAAACCTCTAGAACACAGCAAAATGCCAGGAACTAGCTGGATACAGGCAAACGTCTCTTGAGGAACTGGAAACGCTTTCCATGCTGAGAGCCAGGAAGTTTATTACCTGATGTTTACGGTGGATTTCTGTGTCTTTGCCACCGTTCTGGGACATTCCTTGCAGATAGCGATACACTGCTTCCAAGGAGCATGGTAAAACAACTGCTTCCTGCCTTAACTGAACAGCCTGTACATCCCAGTTCTACTTGCACATGAGTAAGTTTGATAAGCTCATCAGAAACCAGCAGGCTCCATAACACCAAAGCATGTGGCAGTGTAGTTTTGGGTTGTGTGGTTTGGTTTCTGATGCAAGTGACCGTTGATTCCTTTGCTGATACAGAATGTGATTCTTAGGGTCTGTGTACAAAATATGAGCATCACACTGGGCAAGTGCTTTCTATAAGGGAACTTGAGGCATGCACAAGTATGGAACTGATGCCTTCAGAGGCCTTGATAGCCTGCGTGCATGCTCAGCCCTATGCTACCTGACATGGAGACTTCAGCTTTGGTTCTTGGGATGCTGTTGATCTCTTGGTATGTTCCTCTGTCAGCTTTAGGTAGTTTCTGTTTCACGTACAGAATCTTTGCTGAATTCTGACGGGAGGAATTTTATGCAGTTTTCCTGGGCTCTGAATTTTCTCCCATCTGTATTCCTCTCTGGACGGAGGGGAATGTTACCCTCTCTTTCAGAAGAGTTGCAAGAGCATTGGAGCTATGTATTCTTGAACGTTGCCTGTAGTTGTGGTGTCTCTTTCCACCAGGTGACTCACAGAGCAACAGGAAAGGTGATGGTGATGAAGGAGCTGATTCGCTGTGATGAGGAAACACAGAAGACTTTCTTGACAGAGGTAGGAGCAAGATTTCAAAAAGCTTCTGAGTCAGTAGTGTGGTGGAACTCTCTTCCATCTTCTCCAGAGAGAGAGTGATCATGCCAGCAACCTGGCAGGAATCAAGGTTTTAGGGAGGGAGACATCACACGGGGAAAAGCTGACACGAGCTGAATGTTTGCTGCAGTGAAGTGACTCACACACACTGAGCAATAGACATGGCTTCAGCTCCCAGTTCATTAATTTTTCAATGATAAAAAGCAGTCTGAGGCAAATTGAGCTGTGCAATACATAAAGGATTCATCCCTTGAGCCTTGTGCATAAATACAAATGATGAGGGCCAATATCTGTAAGATATTTAAGACTCCTGCTCTATTTAAGTTAAATTATTTTCTTGGTGGCTGCCTACCATGTTTTTCAAAGTCAGATTTAGCTTAAAGGCAGCTCCCTAAAAACCTGACACTGCTATTCTGGCCCTGACACGTGCAGTACAGATCAGATAGCTGCCCTGGAGAGCTCCTGTCTCTTAAAAGTTAGCCAAACTCAAGGGCGGTCTCCTTAAAGACTAAGATCACGCTAATTGCACAGTGTGAAAATGAAGAGGCAACAGTTAATTGACTGCCTTAAGGTTGGGGTTTGAGTGTACTCTGTGATCCCTGGACGGGACCTCCAGCATTGGAGTGCTTGTCACCACAGAGCAGATCTGTCAGGACTTGTTCCATTCTCTTGTTTGAGGTGCAATGTCTCTGCTTCCCAGGTGAAAGTGATGCGCAGCCTGGATCACCCCAATGTGCTGAAGTTCATCGGTGTACTGTACAAGGACAAGAAGCTGAATCTCCTCACTGAGTACATCGAGGGGGGCACCCTGAAGGACTTCCTCCGCAATGCGGTGAGTGCAGAAGCCTGGTAGACCTCTATACTCACTGTGGAAGGAGGTTGACAGTGTGTTGTTGGTTGTATCAGCCTTATGGTGCTCGTTGTTAGTCTTCTCCTTTGGAGCTGTGTGGAAAAGCTGCTTCGTAGCTGTGGGTGGCCTGAGGCAGGAAGCACCTTCTTCCTGGGGCTGTATCATCTTTCTCTGACTGCCGCAAGGGTCCCTGTTGCGGAGGAATTGCTGTCACCAGCTGGCTGGTAAGATAGTCCCTGACCATTGAGGACTTGTCTTTCAGGACCCGTTTCCCTGGCAGCAGAAGGTCAGCTTTGCCAAAGGAATTGCCTCTGGAATGGTGAGTCGGACTGTCCCTTCGTCACAGAGCAAACCTCCAGGGTCAGGGTTAGCTGCTTCAGCAGGGTGGTGCGTGAGGGGTCGTGGATGCTGCCTGACTACTAGCAACTGGTTGTTGAGGTCTGTAAATGTGAAGGGACATGTTCACCTGGGAACCCCTAACACCAAGTTTTCTCCCTCTGTTCCAGGCTTACTTGCACTCCATGTGCATCATTCACAGAGACCTGAATTCGCACAATTGCCTAATCAAGTTGGTGAGCTACACCTCTGTTCCCCACAGCATGCTGCTCCCCTCCTTGTCGTCTTCCCTTGGTTTTCTCCACATGATGTTCCCTCTTTTGTCAGGGTGGACCTGATTTCAGAGAGGCTTTTAGTGCTCTAAACAAGGGAGCTTCATCTTCACATAGGATTTTCCAGACTGATCTAGCTTTCACTGTTTCTTCATTCTGTTCTCTTAACCCCTTTCCTGTGGTAGCATCTCCTATTAACAGTTCTCTTAACCCCGTTCCTGTGGTAGCATCTCCTGTTAACAGTCATGTTACGAGAGTTACTACAGCTCTGTTCCTTATCTCAAATATGAAATGGTCTCTACAGCTGCTTCTGTTCTTTTAACCACTTGATGACTTTATTGGCACTCAGCATTCAGACAGGTACGCAGGTGTGTGCGCATGCGTGTACTCTCTCTTTTTGAAATGCTAAGTCACGAGATTTTTATGTAGCTTCATTCCTTCAAGCCTTGCCTTCGTTCACTTGGCTGGAATATGAGATTAGCATGTAGGCTTCAAATGACCCAGGATGAAAGTCTAAGTTAATTCCCGGCCAGGTAGAATAGGAAGGCCTGAAAGGAAAGGTCCAGGTTTGCCCTGGCAAGTGTAGCCAAATTGATGGGATTAGTGTTAGCGACCACACAGGAAATAAGACAATAAAGAGAGGAAATGATGAGTTGGAATCGTGAATTGGGTGTCTTACACCTGTCTAGACAGCTTGCTACACTCATCTGACTGCAGGAAACCTTGATAGGCGCCCTTACAGTGTAGTCGATAGTGAACAGGAATTGCAGCCTATTTGCCCCTGAGAGGAGCTGAGAGGAATCAGTGGCTTGTACTAAATCCCTTGTGTAGGATAAGACGGTGGTGGTGGCTGACTTCGGTCTGTCTCGGCTGATTGTGGAGGAAAGAAAAAAGCCCACTTTGGAGAAGCCATCTGCCAAGAAACGAACCCTACGCAAGAGTGACAGGAAGAAGCGCTACACAGTGGTTGGCAACCCATACTGGATGGCCCCAGAGATGCTAAATGGTAAGATACTGATACCAGGGTGTGGGTGAGGAGACAGCCTGTGACAAGGTATAGGGATGATAGGATTACTGAAAGCTTCAGAGCCCTAGTAACAATCAAACCTCTTAGAGCCTATGGTTTTAGACCTGCTAATATGCAAGCTTATTTATACACACAGGTGCCCTAGCTGCACTTCTCTTCCAGTACCTGACCTGATAAGCCTTCATACCAGCCGAGGTAGTGTTTCTGGCTTGACAAGCAGGATTCTTCGGGAGGGCAACAGACCTAAACTTGCTATGATCCAGATAACAGGGAAGACGAAAGAGGCCTGAAATAAGACTGAACCTGAGATTAATTTCTGTTACAGCCTCATGCTTTGGAACTGCCCCTTGAGACAGGGAATCATTAAACTCCAGGACGAGGCTTATGTGTGCTGTTCGTAGATCCAGGGAGAAGCCATCTGCTGCCAGGGTTGCTGAAGCCTCAGGATTGGGGTGGGAGTTGTCCAAGTGCAAGGAAATCTGGTTATTGGCATGCAGCCCTCAATTGCATTAAGGCTGAACTATATCCCTTAGGGGAAAAACTGCCCCTGCAGGAGTTGAGGTAAGGGTGAAATACAATGGATACAGTTTCCTCCTAATGAGTAGGTCTGTCTGACCTGGCTGGGCAGTTTGGCTGGCTATGATACCAATATAGTCCAACATAGTCCACCCGGGAAGGGAGGACTGGGCTCCTCTCCCCCAACTCAACTCTTCTCCATATTTCTTTCTTGTGTGCTGTTCTATTTTCCTTCTCTCAAGGCCTACAGGCCCTACTGGAGTCTGAGGCTGCTTCTCAGAGCCTCTCTCAGACCTGGCATTTGTCAAGAGAACAGCAAGAGCGTAGTCTGACATCACCTCTCAAAGCAAGGCTGTTTACCAGATAATGGCTTGGGAGGGGAGTGTCTGCAAGCAGAGAATGGCATGCTGGAGCCAGTCTGCTTTCCCAAAGTGCTGCTAGTGTGTAATTTATTATCTCTGCAGTCACTGCAGCAGAGACTGGGCACTCGCTGGCTGTTGGGGAAGCTGAACACTGACTCTGCGCTGTAGAGACGTACTAGAACAGCAATCAATGGAAATGGGCAGAAACCTTCCATAGTCATCCTTAGCATTTGCTCAGACCTCTGATACGCAAGGATTCCCTGTGTTGGCCTGTAATTCCCCAGCAGAAGAAAGAAGCAGGGTTAAAATACGCGATGGCAGTGTATAGGAAGATGCAGTTGGTGTACATCTCTTGGGGCAACTGACCCTGCTCGGATTTAAGCCTTGCTTTGTCTCCTGTTTTAGGGCCTTCCAGAGAACAGGCTTAGTTAAGCTTTGGACTGTCAGCTCCTAGAATAGCTGGACGGGGAACTGTCTCTCACAGAGCTGAATGTCTTATGTTTCCTGCAGGACAGAGCTACGATGAGACAGTGGACATCTTTTCATTTGGGATTGTTCTCTGTGAGGTAAGACCAGGACTTGCAAGGCATCTTTAATGGACTTCACCTTCCCTGTTGCCATCTCCTTGCTCACATTGTATCAGCCAGTTCCCCGTGTCTGAGTGTGCAGCCTGTGACCTAACAGCGCAGTGAATTAGGCTGGGAGTACAAGCTTACCCTGCCCCTGTTCCCTCAAGGAACATAATTGTCTTGTAACTTTTTGGTCCCAGAGAGAGTTTCTTCCTGGACTGGAAGACATACAGAGGTTCCTCCTGGACTGAGAGAAGCTGTAAAAATGTCCATTAAATTCTGATTGAGCCCTGGTGTCCATGTGAAAGTAGACATATTCCTAAAACCGTGATACTTTTTTCTTTTTCTCCTGCCTCATTACAAGAACAATCAGCTGTATGATCTCAGCAAATTCAGGGCCTTCACTGTGGGTAGCACTTCACTTCAAAGAAGGGGAAACTGAAACCTCTTTGCAGGTCGATTAATAAAGCATGCACCCTGAAGTCTGTTCGCTTAGTTTATCTCTGAGCCAATGCACAGTCTTACTGTTATATAAGGCTTTTTTGTCTGCAGAGCAAAGAGCACCACTCAAAAGCTGCAAGGTATTTTCAGTTTAAAAGGTGTTTAAGACAGTGGAAATACAGATGAAAGGTGGGGTGTTATGCGTACAGATAACACAGCGGTTACAGGAACACCAGGGGAGACCAGCACAGTTTCATCTTCCGTGTTGATGAAGGGGACAAAGAAAATATCTGTGCATAAACCTCTGTGGCCTCATCTGGAGCTCTGTTTACACTGGGCCCTCCTCTCAGAGAATGTTGTGGTTGTGAGTGATAGATTTAGGAACTTGAAAAATCTGTATACGGGATTAAAACAATTGTTTCATCTAGAAAAAAGACAAATAAAGGGGGAGTAGCATATGGACATTTTCCTTGTCACCAAAATGAAGATGCTAAAAAAAGAAGGTACACACTCAGATAAGGAAATAACCCTGCCAAAATACATAATGGGCGTTCCACTGTCTAGCTACAGGATGTGGTTGTCCTGCTGAGTTATTGGCATAGAAAAGCCTGGGTGGTTATAAATAACACCCTTTTTGTGATACCCGATGAGGCTTTAAACCTAATACTCTTCCCCATGTGAGAGTCTGTATTGACATTGACCTTGTCTGAGTCCAGGTCACCCCACAGCTCTCGGCTGTGGGTTCCTTCCCTCTTATTACACTTTGAGTCCCCTAGTGCTGGAGGTGGTGAGTGCACCTCAGCGGGGTAGGTGGTGAGCACTGGGACTTCTGAGTGCTGGGGCAGGGCTCCTCTCTGTTCCACCCAGCCCTTTCTTCTGCCGGCTCTCACCTGCAACCCTCCTGCGCATTGGTTATGGTTGCTCTTCTCTCTGCCCCTGCACTCTGGCTGTGGGTGGGGCTGAATCTGCCAGTAACAGAGCAACTCGGAATTTGTGGTGCTGTTGACTTCACAGTATTGTTTAGGACAGGCTCTGTGGACAGAGGAGCTTTGCTGGTGGTGTGGTAGGATTGTGTGAGAGGGGAGAGATGGGATAGCGATGCAGGTTGTGTTGATTACCTGCCATCAGGAGGGGCTGCATCATCCCCAGCAGCATACAGCACAGTAGCTGATCCAGCAGCGAGACACTGTCGAATTCTCTGGGAGGTGGACATCATCCCGTATCTTCTAGCAGAGAAACCCTGGGAAGAAAGAGAGGGCATCTAGGCCTTCCTTCTCAACAGTGGCCACATCGCCAGGTCTTGAAAAAGTTTAATGTGAAGTGTCTGTATGTTAGTGTCTTGCTCATTCCCTTGTGCAACTATCCCCATTGGAAAGGAGGAACAGTGTTTCTGCTCTTTGCCTTTCACCCTAATGCTTTGAAGGAGCCTCTGCCCTATGCTGAAGTTCCCTGTTTGTTAACACTCTGGAACTGTTGCTGTATTTAAGCACTCCTCTCATTTTTCCCTAGATCATAGGCCAGGTTTATGCTGACCCAGACTGTCTCCCACGCACACTGGATTTTGGCCTTAATGTCAAGCTGTTCTGGGAGAAGTTTGTTCCTGCTGACTGTCCTCCAGCCTTTTTCCCTCTGGCTGCCATTTGCTGCAGACTGGAACCAGAGAGCAGGTAGGTGTGGGGTCTGGAGAACTCCTCTTTGTAAGCCTGGAGGATGTGTCTCTATCCCCTTGGTGGAAGGATTGCTCTGCACAGAGGGTGGAAGAGGGCTGTATTCCAACCTTCTGTGGGAATGCTCAAAGCCTTCCACATGAGGAGAGACTAAAGACTCATCAGCTTGGGGGAGAGACCGCTGTGTACGGTAGACGTCTCTGAAACAATTTCCAAGGCAGAGAGGGTAAAGGAGGAGTGATTGTTCAGGGTTTCTCATATTCAAAAAGTAGGGGCAGACCTTGGCTGCAGCTCTGAAATGTGAATACTTCATTTGATTTCAGTTGTGAAACTTGTAGCTTCAGAACAGTGTTGATGCCAAGCAGGTTCCAAAAGAGCCAGACCTCCCCGGTCATCGGCTGTAAAACGGGTAGCCCAGACAGATGGGATCTTTGCAATCTTGGAAGCTGAATGGGGAGGGATCGTGTCCCTGCTCATACCTCTGTGCACGGGACAGTGGCCTGGATGGACAACTGTCCCAGCCTTTCCAGATGCTGTTCTGCTTCCTCTTTCCCACTCACATTTCCTCACTGCTGCTTCTAGGCCCCCTTTTTCCAAGCTGGAAGATTCCTTTGAAGCTCTCTCTCTCTACCTGGGAGAACTTGCCATCCCCCTTCCATCTGAGCTGGAGGAGCTGGACCACAACGTGAGTGTGCAGTATGGACTGAACCGTGACAAGCTACCTGAAAACACAACCTAGTCAGCTCATCCTGCTGCCTGCACCACTTCTCTTGGAGCCGAGATGAGTGACAGGGAGGGAGATGCACTTCAGCCACTTCCAGGGCATTAATGGGGCACCACGCTGTGCGTTTGCTGCATTGCCTCTCTCTCCCCACCCAATGTCCCTCCTCTTGGACATCCTGATTCACTGTGGATTTCTGGCATGTTTCAGAAGTAAGAAGGGCTGTTTCCTGCCAACTGCACCTAGGAAAGCTGCTCAACACTATTTTTCTGGCTTGAGAAATGTTTCTCTGGCCTTTTCAGGCTTCTTTACTGTGGTGCCTTAGAACTTGGCTGCAAGCTGTGAAGCCACCCTGGCCTGTCTGCCAGGGAGGGAATTGCTATAGGAGACTCTCCTGGGCAAGGACCAGCACTTCTGGAACTGCTTCTCCCACCGACTACCCTGCTCAGAAAGCCGGGGAAATTGGACATCCAGCAAAAGGCCCCACCAGGACAGCGTGTGTGTGTATGTTTGTGCATGTGTTTTCCAAAACAACCCACTGAGATTTTGGCCTCCAGTGTGCATCAGGGGAGGGAGTGAAAAGCCCTAGGAATTGGGCAGCTCTCCTGAAATACCTTGTCTGTGGGGAAGCGTGTATGAATTTTTGTTTTGGTTTGGTTTTGTGGGTTTTTTCCTCCTCTGTCTCTGAATACCTCCAAAAGCCTGCCTAGAAACACTAAGACTGAGCTGTGCTTGCCCCTCCTGCTAGTGAACAAGGGAGGCAGCAAATGAGCCACTTCGGCATCTTCAGACCCCGAGCCTGCACAGTGAGTCTGCCTGCCCAAGAACTTTAACCTAAGTGAAAGTATTTGAACCTGAATGTGTAGAACTGCATTAGGCACTGGCTGTGGACATCCCTGGAGTGCTGAAGCTGCTTGAGCTCTCAGCCTGTGGACGTGAGGTGACAGAAAGGGTGGCAGAAGGTGCTCTTCAGAAAGCCAAAGGTCTGAAGTGGCTCAGGCTTTGTGCGTGGACAATGGCAAAGGGGGACGTGCCCAAGGTTACTTAAAGGATGGACTTGGTCGTGAACAGAAAAGTGCTGGAGAATGTCCCATCCTCCCAGGAGTGGCAGCTGCAGAACTAATAATTCAGTTGCCATTACCTCATCCTTTCCTGCAGGCTGTGCAAGTTGCTCCCTTTGAAGGTCCTTCTTGCAGCTGCTGCTGCAGCACCTGAGCTGATTCTCCAAGCAGAAACTTTCCTCAGGGTCATTCCCTGCTTTTGGGGAGAAAAAATGGCTTGGAGTCATTGGGAGGTGGGTGGGGGCGTATTTTCTTCCAGCACTTTTCTTCCTCCCTCAGTGGAAGAAGGAAGAAAGCTACTGCTGCAGTAGCTCATGTGGTTGGCAGAACTGAACAAAAAGCTGGCTCAAGTCCTGCTCTTAATTTTCACAAACATCTTGGTTTAACTGGATTTTTAGTGTGCTCCTTTCTCGCCCTCCCCTCCCCCCGGTATTGAATGGTAGGGAATGGGTGTTAGTCTTTGCTGTTACTTTTATTTCCTCCCCCTACCCATGAGTTTAAAGTAGTATGTAAAATAACATGGGACCAGTCATCACCTGACAAAAGGTGTGTGTGGGGGGGTGGGGGGGTGGTTTTAGTCTGTGTAGCGGTGTTTTAGAAACACGGGGGACTCCCTGTGCTCTGGGTCAGTGGAGGAGCCTCTCTAAACTGGGTCCAGTGGATTCAGGATTGTTAATAGGATTTGCCCTTTCTTTCCCCCTCCCAGGCTGGTTTGTGAGGGGACCCCTGAAGGGGAGAGTCCTGGGTGATGCGTGGGTGGGGTTTATGAACTGTGATTTGCACAGCTCCATGTTCTAACTAAATTAAAAAGCAGTAAATGTATGCTATGAAAACAAGATTGTGTTGTCTCTGTGTTACATAAAGCAGGAAGCTGTAATTTTCTCGGGTTTCTATTGTCACAAAACGGCACCATCAAAACTGCCCAGATCAGGTACCATCTAGAACCCCCTTTCTTGAGCCAAAGGGCTCTGACACATTTACAGAACTACACATGCAGTGCAAGTGCTCTTTAGTACTGTTTACCTGGAGTGATGGAAAGGGAAGAAGTTGTCAAGTTTTGTTGGTTGGTGGTGGGTTTTTTTAAGGGTGGACAGGAGTCAGCAGAACAGGGAGCCTTTTTCCATTTTCCTTTTCTGATCCAGGGATAAAAGTAGAGCCTGTTCTTGGAAACCTCTTATTCTGAAATATGTAGTTCAAGGGGCATTTGTTAAGGCAACAACTGAATGAAATGCCAGCTACATCAGTGCCTCCTGTAACCTGCTGTGCTCTGTCTCCATCACGCTGTCCAATGCAAGGCCCCGAGGGATCGAGCTGCTGCTGAGCGGCACCAAAGCAGAACTGACCTGTGTCAGGAAGGGGCTGTAACTGAGAGAGTCTTCCCACGGGCCGGCCTGCTTAGTCAGCACAGCTCACACGCCCACAGCTGCTTTTCAGGAACAGTGTCCCAGTCCAAGGCTAGCTCCTGGCAGCAAGGAGAGAAGCTCTGTGCCCCTTGTCAGTGCTGGGGAGTGGAGGCACTGCTTGCAGGGATTTACCTTTGGGCCTGGCAAACTGAAGTAGCATCTTTGGTTCTCTTCAGTTTGAAGACTGCAACAAGCAAAAGGATGCTGCTCTGGCAGGAGGAATGTACAGATGAACCACAGTCCACACAGGTCTACAGAGCATTTTTCTTTTAAGCTTTAATACAAGGTAGCACAATCTGCACCTTCTCATAATGAGGTATTTAAAACATTTTACAAAGAAATGGTATTCAAAGGCATTTAAAAATAAAACGTTTCCCTTTTCTGAGTCAAACATTAACACTAAAACCCCTGCTGCCAAGTGTTGCTCCCTGTTAGGCCCACAGCTATAAAGCAGATGGCTAGAAAACTTACTTGAATGGCTTGAATACCCTGAGGCAGGGATGGATGTTTCCCTGAACTGGCCTTGCCTCGGTGCCGTTTGGGAGACACTGCAGCAACCCTCCCTTCCAAACTCCCTGAAATGCTAATAAAAGTTGTTAGAAAACCTCTCTAGTAGGGCCAGGCTCTGTAAGCAAGTAGTCTTGCTGCACAAGCTGAGTGTGTGTGAAGGAGGCTGGGCCAAGAGCCATGCCGTAACTTCTGGATCTTGCAAGAGCAGCTGCCCTGTCCTGCCCTTAGAGCAAGAGCTGCTGCATCATGGCCAGGGTGACCTCCACAGCTGCCTTGGCCCCTCTGTCTAGAGCTGGCTCTGTAGAAAGGCAAGGGAATTCGGAAGAGGATGTTATCTATCCTCAGTGCTCAACCTGCTGTAGGTAACTGAAGGGCAGTTTGTTTTCTTCACAACTCTCTACTGCTGGCCTTTGGTCTCCTGATCTGTTTAAGTGAGCAGGAGGCTCCTACCACCTGGACACCTACAACTGTGGCTGTGCATGTAGCACCACAGGGGAATGGAGATGTGGCCTCAGCCCTGGAAGACCTGGATTTGTCAAGAGCTTGAGAAGAGCTTTTCCAGATTGACACTGGGCCTAAACATACTGCTCCTGGCCAAAGCCATCCCTCAAATAAACTCTTCCTTGGAAAAAAAACTGATCCAGTAGCAGGATTCTGGACAGCATCTCCAGCTCTCAGTCACTAAAGCAAAAAGGCAGGAACTATAATCAGAGTGTAATTATCTAGTTAAGTCTGACATGAAGCTCCCCTCAGTCCCTGCAGTACTGCTCCCTCCTGGGGTTCCAGGCTGAAACTTAAGTAACAGTGCACACCGTTAAATAGGAAAGGAACAGAAAAAGAGGACGCCGAGACCACACTCCAGGCTATAGGATCTGTGGCCAGTTGTGAGCCTGGCCCATCATCCCCCCCAGCTCCTTGGCACACCATGGAGATAGGTGGGAGGAAGCAGCAGGGTCCACCACACCAGTCCCCAGCTGGTCATGCACTGAATGGTGTCCCTCAAACAGATCGTGATGAATAGCCCATTGCTCTGTCCCCCTGCATCACCTTCATCTGGCTTTCATCAAAAAGAAAACAAAATAGAAATGAACACACGCAACCCCCGCACTCACAGTGGGAAGCTGGAGGCTTTGCTCAGCCTGTATCGCTCATGCCTGAGCTGCTCAGGCACCAGGAGTACCCGCCTGCCCCATAAGCGGGCCACTGCCATCATGCGTGTCCTCCACAGGCGTCTCGTTAGTGTGCACCACAATTGTGTTCTCATCTACAAGCTCACAGGCAGGATTAGTGAACGCTGAGAGTGGCAGTGTGATGCGCTGCATTTCACGCTCATAAACTTTCTGTTCATGCTTTTCCTTCAGGTCTTTCCCCCTAGATTAAAAAACAAAACAAAACAAACATATACGTACATGGGGTGAGTGCCACTGCTTGGAGGCAGAGTCTCAGTTAAAGGTGATATAGTAGAAAAGAAAGGACTCTGCACTTTAAGAAACAGATGTTTCAGCTACATACAAAGGACCCAAAACATCCCCTGCTGTAAGCAGAGGCCCCCATCTGAGCACCTTTAAAAAACAAGCAGCCAAGTAAGACTGTCCCTCCCTCATAAACAACTGGCTTGTTCACTAACATTGCTACAGCTAAATGACAACTGTAAAGCCAGGCTTCTTCAAACCATCGAGCTGACAAATGTTTCCTTACATCTTACAGTCCCACAGCACTGCCTGGTGCAGGCCCAGGGGAACAGTGAGACAGCACAAAGCCCAGTGCTGTGCAAAAGAGTTTCCGTAACCTGCTTCATCTGATAGAAACAAATACCGGAGGTGATGACAGATTCTGCCTTTTGTTGCAGCAAGCAAACCTCTAAAGCAAATTAAGCTATTACTGAAAGTATTAAAGCTTACTTCAGAGCTGGCCCTGCCTTCTGTGGCTGCAGCTAACAGCTTAATACCACAATCAGCGCCTCAAACTTACCTCACTCTTCAGCCTGTTGCTAAGGGAGGCGACACCTCTGTAATTTGTACTGAGGAAGAACTGCATTGCTTTAAAAATGGATGGCATTAATAGCATGTTGTCTCCAGAAAAGCTATGTGTACCAAAAGCTACTAAACCCATTAAAGGTTTCTCACCACACCTACCCAAACCTGCCAGCTTGCACATGCAATTTTGAGGGCAAGGCAAGAAGAGAGAGGGACAGCGAACCTGCGCTGCAGCCCTGCTGTGAGCTCTCTGGGACTGGAGAAGCAAAGCTGCATTTGGACAAAGCTCAACATTGGTCTATTGTTTCTTCCCGCCAAGGACAGGAGTGAGGTGGGACAGGCACCACTCACTCCTCCTGGGGCTTGTGATCCCAACCAGGCAGAGCTGCTGGGGTTTCCTGTCAGCACATAAGCATTTTGGCTGCTTTTCAAAGCTGCCTACAAGCGTGCAGCAGCGGCTGCTGTTCCTGCCAGCACACAAGACAGCATTCTCTGAAGTGACACCTCAAATCAGATTCCTCGACAAGCAGCACTCTGTGTTTTGCCCCTTATGTAACACTCCTCCCTCTATTTTTTTTCTGTCGGCATTTATTACAAACACTTACATAAGGACATGTCCCAGCCTGGGAAAGGGCTCCTTCTGCTTGGTTGTGTCAGACTGCTGTCAAACAGCCAAAATACAGAACAAACCCTCCCAGAGGAGGGAGCCTGGGCCTTCACTTGCTGCAGCAACATTCACTGCTATTTGTTAATCCTGCCCTGTCTATTACAACTGAGCTGCTTGCTATTACCACTAACTTCAAACGCTGCTGAGCTACAGAAACATTTCTGCCCAACACAGTGAAGTGGCTGAACAAATCATAACTTAAGTGTGAATCAAAGCTGACCTTAAAGTATACAAGAGCTTTGTTAAAATGAAGTCTGTTTGACAAAAAAAAAAAAAGTGCTACTTGATATTCAGCTTCTCATAGGATACAATGCACGACTGGCAAAGAATTTGCCAATTTTCTTCTAAAGCTAGCTAGATGAGAGAAACCAGGGGAACAGGTGGCATGCTAGAAGGATTGTTCTTTTTCTTATCACAAAAGAAATTTCCTGTGAGGGCACCTGCGATCTGCTCTCTTCATCTCTTACATAAAACTCAGCTCCCCGGATGCATCGGAGAAAGCCACATCAAAGCATGCATGCAAACACACACATACAAAACCAAAAACTAAAGGAGGCACCATAAAACTTTAAATGGGATGGAATACCACATTGATGGGTGAAATGGAGAAGAATGGGATTAACTCTTAAATAGTTCCTTCCTCAGTGCAACAAGCGAAACTCTTGCACAGCGTGCTATATCAAAACATACGCTTCTATCTGCCTTTTCATTGGGATCTGGTTGGGTCTGCAGGTGCTCAGATATTCCTGCTCTATATACGTTGCTTCATGCCTACACCAGCTTTTAGACAAAGGAGAATGGCCACTGACCTCTTATAGATGTATCCCAGGACAATGCCGGCTCCAATGGCAATGATTATCACCATCATGATCAGCCCCAGCACATACCCTGTGAAGAGAGAAAGAAAGAGGCAAAATTAGAGGCAGTAGATCTAGCTATAGCATTGTTTTCAGAGCCTCAAAACAAATCCATCCTGCCAGAATCACAGGAATGGATCCATCACATGATCCTGGGTTTGTACCTAGCGTTCCTAAGTCCTTCTTCTCTTTGGAGTTCATCTGCACTCTCTGACTGATCCCAATGACAGGTTGCACAGCGGCTGCCTCGCTCCGAGAGGGCAAGGTATCAGCCGGTTCAAACACCTGGTTGACCTCCTGAGAAGTACCAACTTCTGCTGTAGGGACTGGGGCTGTGGCAGCTGTAGCATCTGTTGAGAGGAAAAAGAGACATACAAAATACGAAGCATTAATGAGTACTTCAAAACAACACATGCCTCGTGAGTGGGACAGATCTAGACTGGTATTACTGAACCGCCTTCGAAGTACACTGACAAACACTTGTTCCCTCTTAAGTTGTTGCCAAAAATTCTACCAAGGCAGACAAGAAATATACTCCTCCCCCTACCTTCCTTTGACATGAACCTATTTAACTAAGAGTGCAAGGCACCACCACAGACAAGACAGAAGTCAGACAGTACAACGAAACCCAGGTTCAGGGCACGAGTCCAGGGGATGCACAATGACTTCATTTAGTGTATAGATCGATATACAGGCTGCAGCTTCAATCCTGCTGAACAGACATGAACAAGATGATGAGAATCTCCATCCCATATCTCCCAGGAGCCTATTTATCTCTCTTCTGCCTCAATCTTCCTGACACAGGATGGTTTGACGGAAGGAGACTCCAGCTGGCATGAAAACAACGTGGGGACACTCTTCTTACCCAGCCCCTCTTCGCAGCTGTGTAGCAAACTCCTTTAGCATGATGGACAGGCTAAGTCAGAGCAACGCTTCAAGGCAGCACAGCCACTGACTGGTGTAAGTACAGCAAGTTCCTCCTCAGCCAGAGCCCAAACAAAGGTGCATGAGGATGGACACTCATAGCACAGACTCTTTCCCAGCCCTGTGGATTTGTTATCAACAGCATTGAAAGATTTTCAAGGTAGCTCCTTCTTTCATGACAGTTAAAATGGAAGCTGTAGCACAGTAAAAGCTGTGACAGTGGAAAGTGTGTATCTATTACCTGTTCTAAACAAAAAAACCCTACTTTTTGGAAATGCCATGCACAGTATGCATCCACAACTGAAAACTCTCTCCATCTCTCAGTAGGCCCTGGATCTCACCCCACAGCTGGCAATAGCTCCGTGTGGATTTTCTATCATCTGCAGCCATTTTGAGTCCTCAGTGGAATGTGAAATGGAAGTACAGAAGGGGCGTTAGAGACAGGAAATCAGGGTCTCCTGCACTGCACAGTTACTTCACGTAGGGTCAGCCAGAGAAGCTGAACTAAGGGCAGCTGCAGGACACGACTACAATAGAAAGGTGCCACTCTGAGACACAAAAAATAGCCAAACCCCAAACATGCAAATGGTGTACTGGCTGAAAGGTCAGGTAACTCTCCCGATCCCAAAGCTGCAGGACTGTTTTGAGTAAGGATCTCGGCAACACAACATTTGTTTTGCTTTATCTTTAGGGAAAAGCAGGCAAAAGATGAGCAAAGCGAAGGGGAGGGTGTATGTGTGGGGGAGAATGTTTACATGTAAGAATAGCAACCCCAAGGGACAGTGGACTACATGAATCTTGAAGGACTCAAAAATAAGTAAGCAGTTCAAAAAAACAAGTGGTTACTTTGGCCTCAGTCAATACAGACATCTCCTCTCCCTGAAAAAGGCTTCAGCTACAGCTCTTCTCTTGGCAAACCGGTTCCCACCAACTATCCCAGAGGAATCAAGTGTTTGGGATTTTCTGTTTCTTACTGTTCTCCTTTCAACTCTCATTTTCTCCAAGTTCTTTCCCCCACCTGTACCCAAATTCACCCTGGCACTTGTTTAACAGCAGGACACTTGTTCAGACAGCAGTAACATGCCCCACAGTAATGGTCTACCAACATCTCTGCAGTTCCTAGGTGCCCAGACCTCAGCCTTTTGCAACACAACTAAAGAGCCCTACGGTGACTAGTGAAATGGGGGGGGGGGGGGGGGGGGGGCGCGGCGCGGGCAAGGCTTTGCACAGGCCTTTTCAGGCGCTAATAGAAAAGCTCTAGGGGTGGAGCAAGGCACAGTTGGGAGGCAGATGTGCACACACAGGCGAGGGCTGGAGGGGAGCCCGGGTACACGCCGTTCCTGGGGGAGTGCAGTGGGTGCTGCCATAGCCCGGGCTTGTTGCGCGCAGGGGTGACCCACCCTGTCGAGAAACCCAGCCCCCAGCGGCAGGAGGCAGGCGGGGGAGGGCAATGCCCTAAGGGAGGGCAGGAAGAGAAGGGGGGCCGGGTAGGGCCGCTCCTACCTGCGCACTGGGCGATGTCGCAGGGTCTCCGCTCCGGGTCCCCGGCGGCGCCTCGGATGTAGCACCAGGGCGCGGCGGCGTCGTCCGGGTTTCTACAGCTGTTGTGGTCCTCGGCGACTGCTGGAGGGTACCGGGCCGTCAGCGCGGGGACCGCCGCGGGCCCGGCGCCCCCGGCCCCCCGCTATCCCCCACCGCCGGCTCCCCCAGCCCCCCGCTCCCTCCCCGACCCCCGGACCCACCTGCCGGGAGCGCGGCGCCGGGGCCGCTCCGCACCGCCAGCCAGTTGAGGCACAGGGCGCCGCCGGCGGCCACTCGCCGGCTTCCGCGGTAGGACGCGCCGTTGCCGCGGAGGCACTCTGCGGAGAGACGAGGCCAGGCCATGCGGGAGGGCCGGGCAGCCCCCATCGCCACGGGCCGCTCCCCAGCACGCCCCCCGCGGATGCGGAGCCGGTCCCCCCCCGCCCTCCCCAGGGGGTGTCCCCCCCCGGGGCCGGCCTTTGTCCCCCACAACAAAGCCGGGCCGGGCCCCCCGGGGCGGGCGGGCCAGCACTCACCCCTCGGCGCCCCGGGCGGCCGCCAGCAGCAGCGAGCCCAGCAGCACGGCGCCCAGCGCCGCCGCCCGCCGCGGGCCCCCGCGCAGCATCCTCGGCGCGGAGGGCGAGAAGCCGCCGCCAGCCCGGCCGCGCAGCTCGGCTCCGCTCGGCGCCGCGGCGAGACCTGCCCCGGCTGTCCCCTCCCCGGTAAACAACCGCCGGGCTGCGCTTCCCCCCCCCCGCGCCTCGCAGCCGCCGCCGGGTCCTAACGCTGCCGCCGCCCGGCCCCGGTGGGGAGCCCCGCGAGGGGAAGGGGCGGCCTCCGCGGGGCAGGGCTCGGTGCAAGCCGGGAACCTGCCGCTGCTCTGCCGCGTCCGCAGAGGGTCCCCCGCCCCGGAGCCGCGGGACCGGGCGCAGCGATGGGTGCTCGGTACCACGGGGGCTGTTTGGCTCGGGAGGAACACGGGGAAGCGTTCCCGAAGAGCAGCTCCGCGGCCCCGGGCCGCGGGAAGTTCTCGGGCCAGAAAAGGAGACTCCCGACACAGAACTAGGCTTGAACCGCTGACTGTGGCAGGGAAAGTGTTTGTCTTCAGGGACCTAAAATTGCTGTCTCTCCTAAAGAACTACCACGAAGGACTAAATTCTCCGACCCCGATTGTCTCTTTGGGTTCCCTTAGCTCCATGGGGAGAGAGCGGGGGGGGGGGACGACACACGCTACCACGGAAGCTGTGCACCTCCACATTAAAGGTTTACATTCTCACCTCTGCTAATCGATTGCTTTCCTTTGACTCCACATACATTAAGAGTTGTGCCTGCTTACAGAAAAACAAGGTAAACAGCCCGAAAATGCTTTAAAGTAATTACATTGCAGGCATCCAGCCACCATGATAAAGCCTCTCTGCAGACATTTCAAATGGGTTACAATAGATACTTCTGTTTCCAAACAGGCAGAAGTATTCAGATACTGCAACGCCAGTGACTGTACACAAGCATGTGGAGGCATCAGCAATGTTTCTGGTTTACACTAATGAAAAACAAGCTGCTGAATACTTGGTCCTGTTCGACAACGAGCTTCAAAGGTGTCCTGGACCAACTGATGGGTTTGTAGCCAAGGCACAGGCCTGCAGCACAAGGTGCTATTTCTGGCTTTCCCACAGAGTTCCTTCTGACCTTGGCCAATCTGTCTGCTTCACTTCTTTGCGCTTTCCCTTCCTTTCTGTTACATGAGGTACAATCAAACCTTCCTTCTCAGAAGAGGACAGGGAAGTTCCCTTCTTTTAAAGTGCTTTGAAATCACATGGAAACCACTGAACACATAGAAAGCATTTCTATGCCAGGAAGCTGCACGTTGTATTCAGTGTTTGGTGAATCACTTTTCAGGGCAGCGCTGGCCTTCCCTTCCACTCCCAGATGTTCCCATCCTGGCAGTGCTCCCGGTCAGGCTGTTACAGGTACTTGTGTGACAAGCAGGCTCAAGGAGTACTGATCCAACCCAACTTTTGCCCTTTCTTACCAGGTCCGTACACTTTAACCCTTTACAGCCAGGTCGCCTGCTGCATCCACTCCACGATGGAGCCACAAAAAACCAGATGTACCAGCATGATAGAGGGGTAACGAGGAAAACAGGTCAATTAAGCAGCACTATCACTGAACATGAAACCATAAGCCTTAGCACTTGTGTGTGATTCATGCTTTAACAATATGATTTAACACTACAGTAAATTTAGTTTAATAATGTCAGATTAAAAAAACTGCAGCCAGGTTGTAAAAAAAAACCAAACCGGTGTGTGTCAGTCCTGACCAACATCACCAGCTAAGATGTCTGCGTTTATGGCGTCATGCTCACTGTCTGCACAGACGCTCAGTCACTGCATTCCTTATGCTCTCCAGTTACTCTCTGTGAAGGCAAGGCTAACTAGAGTAAGCAAGAATTTTTAATAAGGGCTATTGAATCAAGCCTTCTGTTTGTAATAGCCCTTCATAAGAGATTTTATGGGGCAAATTCCATTCAGTCAGAAACTGCAGGGCCACACATGCATCCAGAGGCGCAGTCTGGCCAAAACAGTTTGCAGAGGGCTGCCGACCTGTACGATTAATTTCTTTTAGCTCATTTCACGAGACTAACGCTTCCATGCTATCTTGCACAGAAAGCACCTCCTCCTGTATATACTGATCCAAGAACTGCAGGCTGGGCAGTAATCTCTGTGGAAACAAATCTCAGACCTTCCCAGCTCTCTCTCGTTATGTAACAAGATAAATTTGCACTTCTCATTACACCCAGCCAAGTTCCAGCAAACAATTTGAATTTCTAGTCCACAGAAGGACAATGGGGAATCTGGGAGAAATGCAAAAACTTCATATTAATGGTAAAGATCAAAGTCTTTCTCATGACTGACTTCTAAGCACAATTTTTTCTCTTCATCTTTAGCTTTCTCCAGGATGAGGGAAAGATTTATGCCTGGCAGTTTCATAGAGTTAAGTTTAATAGGATGCCAGGTGGCAGCTGTCAAAGGCAGACTCAATGCTCTTTCTGCTGTTTGGGAACGGGTTTGCTCTTCTTGCTACACTTTTAGAGATTAAACCTGACATTACTTCCTAGGACTTGAATTTTAAAGTAACTACTCAAACTATAAGTAAGCCTAATAGCTCTGCAGCTACACCCTCACATAGTTTACATGCAAAAGTCTGTAGGTATATACACATACATGTACCACAACACATACACACATCCACAAACACTTCACAGGAGAATACATACGCTATTTTTAGGAATGAGGGATGTTAAGCATCCTCCCTAAACTCAGTGTGAACCAGTTTCAGCTGTGAGCTGGTACCTTTGCTGTTTTACTTTGTACAGGCTCCAGAATGAACAATGTGTGCTTTTCTCTCTCTCCTGTCTGTCAACTGCTCTTTCTTGTTTGTTTGTTCTACTTTTTCACCTGTGGAAAAATCAAAGTGTACAGAGAGTTTTCTTAAAGAAGAAAAATACAAGGAAGCTAACATACAGCGCAGCATGCTGTGCAAGAGGAGGCAAGCACAGATGTATAGCTCTGCAAGGACTCTGCAAGAAGTCATCAAACCCACCCTCCTTCTCTGGCCACAGCCAAGTATGTTCAGATCTTCCCAGGCAAAAGTTCATCTAACCTCTTATGAAAGAACTAACACACTTTATTACTTAATCTCACTAAATAAGATACTGGGGGAGTAAGCAAAATCAATTTTCTGATCAGTATTCTTTCCTAGCCAAATTAACATGGATTGCTTAAAATGGAAAAAGTTGTCCATTGCCCTCCTTGTAACAGGGTATATGTCATGTTCCCATAACTTCCCCTTTCTTCTTTCTAGGCAAACCAAAAAAATTCTTTCAATTTTTCCTCAAAACTAGTTTTTCTAAACCATTTTTTGCTTCCTTCATAAATTGTGATGCCTGAGAATGAAGATAGTACACTCTGAGGCCTCATTCACCATTAACAGAGTATTAGAGCTTAAAAATCTGTAAGCATCAAATGCTACTAAACACTATTCAGTACTTGCAACTCCAACAAAAGCAGATTTTTTTACTCCTTTGTTGCCTCTGTCTGGCTCATGAACATAACTGTGGGTCTCACCTGTAAAAAGCCTTCTGGAAGCAATGATGTAGGAGTCAGAAAGAAATATGTTTTATTCCTAACCTAGAAACAATCTGAATAGAAGAGAAAAACATCAGGGCTGCAACAAAAAGATCAGATGTTGGGTTTATGAAACTGAGCCGAGTATAACCAAAAATCAAGACAGAGACAGTCACTACAAAGGAGTCAGTGTGGAGCGATAGAGAGAAATATCTGATTGCGCTGTTGCATCCCCCTGCTGACATGTTCAAGGAGAGGCTTCCCCTCCCCCTTCAATCTGACAGCATGAGCTATTGCTAAGTAAATGCCAGCCACAGCCTCCAAGGACTAACAAGGAAGTCTGCAGAAGCAAAACAACCATATGTGATATTTGAACTGTTCAGACTGGTTCAGAGAGTTTGCTCTACAACTCAAAGTGCCTTCTCAGATGAGCTTTCTGTGTGGGCTGTAATAAAAGGATAGAGGCCTCAGGAGGGCAATCTGGGTCCTATTGTTTACTGGGGGAGAAGCACTGCAGCTACACTTTTCTAGCATTAAGAGATTAGCACTAAATACTCTCAGCAATCACTGACTTTAGAAATTTCACACACTGAGTCCTCTCTAACAGCAACACTTCTTTGTCCTTTTTGTCACAAACTGCCCAGTGCCTTTCCACAATTCCCTCAGCGGTTTTGATGGGCCCAACTGCCCATAGACGTTTGTGTTCACACTGGCCCGTTGGGGCTGTTGTAAAGGACTCGGCTTGGATCACGGCCCTCAGCTCTTTCCCCTGCTGGAGCATTCTGCGATCAGTATCTGGATCACAGACACTGCTTTTACCTGCTACCCAATGGGTGTGTCTCCTAGCAAGATACCATAAAACTGCAGCAATATTGTTAGGAATAAGGTACAGCTGTCTACAGATGTTTCAGCCCCCACTTGCACTGTGGGTTTTGTTTTTTTTTTTTCCCCCGACAGACGCAGGCTGCTATTGACAAAAAACAGAGCATGCATTTTTAAGGGTGGAGGAAGGGAAGTTATTTTGAACGATACTGTGATCTACTCAGAGAACACATAGATCTTTGAGTCAAGAACAGGAGCCTTACACTAAATTCTTTTACTTATTTGTTGTTTGATCTTAGGCAAGCTTCTGCTTCATTTTCCCATGTTAATACTACTTATGTCACAGAGGCAGAAAGGATTAAATGTCTGCAAAGTGCTTTGAAAGCTTCAGACATGCAATACATACCTTATGGAATGGTATTCAAGGGGAAGGAATCGTGAAGAGGGATATGCATGGAAGGTCTTAAGATGTTCTCAAGTTCTACATGTGTAGTGCTGACTTAGATGAAAAGCACATATAAGCGTTAATGTAGGAAGAAAAATAGAATGTGTTGTTTGTTTGTTTGAAGCTATAAAAGTACCTTTGTAGCTTTTTTGTTTCTTAATTCACTGTTGTGCACAGCAGTAACTAGCAAAGCTAAGCAGCCAGATAAACCAACATTCATTCTTGTTAGAAAATGTCGATCTAAAAATAATGGTTTATCTGCACATGAGAAACATGAAAAAGGCAGCACCAAAACATCTGGAGATTTGCGTCAAAGGGAATAAAGATTTCTGTTCTGGTATTTGTTCAAATTAACTTCCAGTGAATTGGACGGGACTATTAAATATCCTCCTACCAACCTTTCACTCACCATGGAAGCCGATTTCACAGTCCAACAGAAGTGATAGCCCAAAACTCTGCTGTTTAAACTTCAATAATCATGGAATATTATCAAAGTAAGAGTTAGATTCCATTGTGGAAAGCATGAGGTTACAGAGTTGCACTTAAATATGCAAAGCTTCCAGTTCCTGCAGAAAATATACCACATCTAAATAGCACAGCCACTCATTATAAGCAAGCGACCCATATCCCATGCCAACAGAAAGGCAATAAGGTTATAAACTTGTACACATAAAAAACCCCAAATGTGTATATTCTTATCTATCTGGTGGTTTGGGACTAGGATTGGAGTCATCAACATAAGAGCAGAGCCCCTTTTTTTAATGGGTCTCTTTGTAATCAGCATGTGAGCAGAGAAGCAGCAACCAAACCCTTGCAGTAGAGCTACTAGTGTCTCCTCATAAAAGCGCAGGATTCATGGATATTTACAATGCAGAGCTCTCACCTCTGGATTTTATTGTCTTAGCTGACCTGAAAGCAGATAAAACCATTGGCACGTAGGTACTGTGAAAGACCCTCTCTCTCACAGGTGTTTGCCTGAAGGCTGTGGGAGGAGTTGTTTATTTTGGGAAGTTGCCCTCTTTCCAGTGTAGAAAGGCAAACCTCTTTATTTCTCTTTGGGTTGCAGACATGCCACAGGCATGCAGAGATAGCCTTTTTCATGACTCTCATATATGCACGTGGACTGTTTTACATCTATTTACAAAAGCAAGGACTCTGTTTCCATAAGTATGTTTACAGAATAGGGCAAACCTCTGTTGTTATTTCAGTCTTGAGTTTGCCATTCTTTCAGAAAGTTAGGGCTCAAACTGGTAACACCACAAGGCAGCAAAAAGACCAGG
Organism: Phoenicopterus ruber ruber; assembly: GCA_009819775.1. NCBI lineage: Eukaryota > Metazoa > Chordata > Aves > Phoenicopteriformes > Phoenicopteridae > Phoenicopterus > Phoenicopterus ruber. The sequence continues at coordinate 12,319,084 of CM020231.1, read as the reverse complement.
AATGAACAAAGGCTTAGTAAAGTTTCACCTTATACCTCACTTACTTCTTTTAGAATATAATGCCGTTGAGTTAGAACACATGACTAATGACCTAGCACCTGAGGTAGGCAGGCCAGAAGCATTGCAAAAATATATTATATATCCCGTCTCATTTTATTTTCACTGCCTTCCAGGTATTCGATGAGAACAATACCAATTTCACGTAGATACTTGTTACTCCATCCACTTATGCTAAAAGAATGTAAGAAATCTCATCGCACAGCCCCAGAGAAAGGATTTCTAGTCAAAATAAGGCCATCCTGATGCACAATGTTGCGACCTACCCATGACACTATGGGTTTCATATGGAGCTGTGGAGATGGGCAAAGACAGGAACTGTCTCTGAAAAGAGGAAGATTTTGAGATACGAGAAATACAGGCTGTCTCTCTGTGCACTCATGGTTTCTACTCTTTGTCTCCAGGAAATGAATGCATGCAGCCTGCAGAGTTTAATTCTCTTTTGGTTTATTACTATTTAAAAATCAGTTTTTTGTATCCCCTTCTACAGAGGCTTCACCTTCCAACAGAACATACAAAAAATACACACAATAGGGAAAAAAAAAAAGATAGGTAGGTAAGTTGCTTTATACAAACAGGTCCCTAAGAACCCAAAAAGGCTAAAACAGGCTCGGTTTCAATAGAAGCAGGCCATAAATAGGCAAGAGACTTCATTCAAGTAGGGAAGGAGTCATCCATCCTCACCTAAGATCCTTTCTTGCTCACACTGAAGACAATGGGAGGATTCCCAACAACTTCAGCAGAAGCAGGATTGGGATTCATCAGAGCCAATGGCAAACTTTTCTGCTCCTTCCCTTCCAAGGCACTGTCTCTTCCATACGGCGTGCAGCCAGGGAAAAATGCCAGTTTTCCTGGCTCATCCCACACTTATGTTTCAGTTGTTCACTCTACAGGACATCTGAGAACAGCTTTTTATTTTCTCTCTTACACTGTGTATTTGCACTAAGTGCAGCAAACTTTCAGATTACAACAGTACTGAAGAGAAATTCTGAGCCCAAGAGCAGGGCTTGGTTGATTCTTTAAGAGCCAGCAGTCAGTCTGACAACTTTGCAGAGGGCATGTAAAAATTGCCTGGAGAAGGCACCAGTTTGTAAACACAGCAGCCAAAAAGCTATTAGCAAGCATGAGACTGATTTATTATAAAAGCACTTACCCAAGCTCACTATGTGACTGCAGGAAGCTCAAGAGCATTTATGGCTGCCATGGCTGTATGAAGTGACCCCATGGTCACATGAACCCAGGAGCTGGGAGGGAGTCACTGGAACATCAGTGAGACACCAGTTACCTCCTTCCTTCAGCACATCTCAGCTCAGAGCACTTCCAGGTCTCCAAAACTGCAGTACAAGTAGAGGCCACCCAGGAAAAGCTTCATTCACATAAACCCTGAGAGCAGATCAATAATGCCAGACAGTCTTTAAATTCATTTAAATATTTCACCTTTCAGGAAAAAACGTGGCCAAATGTTTCTTTAACTTTGCATTATGCTTGAAGTCAGTAAGGGCAAACGTCTGTAGCAGAGTTCAGCAGCACAATTGTGCAGCACAATTTGGCACGTCAATCAAATCTTGAAACACTCTTACCCAAGGGTTACTCATCTCATTTTATAGATAGGAACAAAACACAGGAGGAGGCTAGAGATGACACAAGGTGTTAATTCTTTACAAACAGGCAGTCATTATCCGCTACCACAGAGCAAACAACTGTGGTTTTTCGCTAACGTGCTTTAACCATTCCAGCCATCACCACAACCCCTTACAGCCAGGGTTCCTGCTCCTGTTCTGCACCACTTGGCAGTTATGTCACATAACTATTTTTAAGGTGTTTGGGGGTTTTTGTTTTTTTCTTTTTAGCCAAATAGTCCTCTGGTTTGGTTTTATAGCTAACAGTTATTTGCAGAGCTGTACACATCTGAGTAGGTACACACACTGGCATGGCAATGTGTGGAGGGTGAAGGTGTCAAGGGAGCAGGCAGGATGGCATTATGCCAATGTTGTTGCTGCTGACTCTGCAACAGTAAATGTGGCCTCAGGCTCCAGCCCAGGAGCACTGCTTCCCTCTGGGTCCCGGGCTCAGTGCTCCAGAACACACTGCCTTCTCACAGGGACACGGAGCAGCAGATTGGGCTGAAAGCCAAATCTGTTCCCAAAGGCTCATTCACAACAGCTGAAGGATCTTGTTTGGAAAAGGATGTTCAGGATAAAAAACGGGACTCTCTCAGGAGACATGGGAATCTTCCAGAATCTGTTTTCTCTTTTAAGTTTTTCTATGGTTTTTTTCCCTCTTTGGTCAGTTGTTTGTCTCTCGGAGTGGAACTGAGAGCATAAGCTCAGAGATTCTCTGTGAGCTTATGTTCTATTCAATTAAAATTCAGGTACTGTGCCCAGGCAAAAAGTGAATGGTACAAAGCTGGCTTAATTTACATTAAATATTCATAATGCTGTTAAGGTATATTCATAATGCTGAAAAAGTCAAACACATTCCATGGTTTTGTTTGGGCACTTGCTCTCAGAGTTTCTGCCACGCTGAACAATTGAAAATATCTGATTATTTTTGTGGGCGATAAAGAAAAGCCTTTCCTGTTTCATTACTTAAATTTGGTAGCTGTTTTTTTACTTTGTCCATTTATCTCTCATGAAACTCAAAGAGAGGTCTTGCTCTCCATTCATTCTTCCAACACTGAAATCTGGAGTTCCTTTGAAGTTTACTTTGGCATCTACTTCCTCAAGCAAGCACCTTAAAAAAAATTAAAGCTGAAAGTGGTACCCCACTCCAGACTCAAGACATAAGTTCAGATATTGATTTCTAGGAACAAGATTTAGTGAAAAACAAGACACTAAAGTTACAACAGAGCCTACAAAATCTAGGTTAGCTTTCATACTATCAATTCAATTAGTTGAGTTAGATAGACATTCAGTTACACAGCTCTCTATTCAAGTCATTCCTTACTGCTGACAGCAGTTGAGGGAGGAACAATAATTCAGGGAATACGTGGGAAATAACAAATATTCCCTAAGTCACTGGCACTCAAACAGATCTAAATTGTGACTGGGCATTTGCAATTATTCAAAAGATTGGTAGGAAGACCAACTCCACACCATCTTACAGTTCTAGGCTTTAAAAAACAACAAAACAATCACCACCCCTCCCACATATAATACTTGCCCTACTATAGTTTAAGGCACTGGATTGAGAGAAGGAAAAATCTGTGTTCAATTTCTGGTTCTGCTATCAATTTCCCATGTCATCATGGGCAAATCACTTAAGATTGAGAGCTCACATGCACCACATTACCGTGCATCAGGTGAGCCACACTAGTAAGTCTGTTTGCACACATCTAGCACATGACAAATGCAAGGTAATGTCATATAATTTAACTCAGTATGGAATAAATTCACATTAAATTGCTTTACCTTGCGTTTGTTGTGGATTAACAGTACATAAATTACTTAAGGCAACAAAAGAAGCCTGATGGTAAGTCTATGCCTCTACAGTCAACGCAACACTTAAGCGTTTAGTCCTTCATCTTTATTTCACTCATTCACCTATAAGCATCTATTCCTGTCTATCTTTAATGTTTAGATTATAAATGGTTGAAGATGTTTTCATCATACTTAATACAGAAGGGTCTGAGCCTCAGTTGAGGGGTGTAAGGACTCCTATAATACAAAGAAATACTACAACTCGGATTATTAAAATTTGTATGAACTGAAGTTCCCTTCTTGGTAGAGAAGTGCCCCGACTCAAACATTGGATTGCAGTCCCGCCAAAGATGATAAGGAAAGAAGGGCTGGCCCAAAATGAGAACTATCATCTATACACTGATATGCCAATTAAAAATGTAATAGAAACAAGTTAAATAAGGTTGCAGCTCAGGGCATGTTAAGTATTTCCCTTTCAACTCTGAACTTACAAGGCTGAGTTTTCTGTTTAGATCTGTCTTCTGTTCTATGAGAAGCAGACATTTCCGAAAGTACAGAATATAAAGAATGTGCATGTAGACTAAATTACTATCCAGAACGGAACAAAATGCCCCCAAAGCAGCAAAAAGCTCTGAAAACACACCACTGTTAAAGATTTGCCCAACCTACTGCTCGCACTAGTCTGCACCAGTCTCTTGTGTTGGTGCAAATCTCTCCCATTTACATTAGGATGATCTAGAACTGTCATTTCAGGATTGTTAACTTCCTGCCTAATTGTTTCCCTGTCCAGCAGACTGAGAAGTAAGTAGCTTTCATTCAATGTATTCATGACAACTTAGTAAGCATTTTCTTTGACAAGCAAAATGCACAGTTAGTGTTTTAGAAGGCTTCCTTTTTAGTTCAAGGCTTTTCATTTGTTTCATCAGGTCAAATTCTGTCACGTTCAAAATAAATTCTGATACACATGGCCAAAATTCAACCCACTAGTAACACTAAAGTCAGTGGAGCTAAATGTAGGATGAAAATATCCTATATTCTGAACTTGGCTTTTGGAGTTGAGTTTCATGACTAGTGCACCCTCTCTGAGTGCATATAGGAACACTGGGGACACAAACTTATTTCTTTCATAATACAGCCTCAATTCAACAGAAATTTTCCTGGTGGCTTAAATGTGAGCTATTAGTAAATCAGAGTGACTGCAGTTGCATTTGCTTATCCAAATGAATTGTTATGCTGACTGGAAAGCTTGCTCTATCTTGACTTGCTTGGCAGCTTACAAGGTTGTCTCATCATAGTCTAGATTTGTAAGGTGGTTTAAAATGTTTTGTTACCTTTCTGAAACATCCTGAAACGTTTCTACTTGTCACCTAAGCAATAGCAATTCCATGAAGCTTTAGTTTGAAGGTGGGTTGGGGTTTTTCGTTTTGGTTGGCTTTTTTTCCCCCTTTTAAACAAGACTCATACCTATTCCAGGGATTATGGGGGAAGATGAACGGAGAAGACATGTCCTTCAGTCTCTCAACACAGATTAATAGCAAAACATCAAGTCCACTGCAACATGCTCAATTTAGAAAGTGCTGGTGCTATAAAGAGAAAAGCATTGATTATTCATCCTTGTTATAATACTCGAGAGCAAGTACAAAAAAACTAGCTTCTTACGAGAGAGAAGCTGGGGCTTCTAAGTCTGTTGATTTAGAACTCATTCCAAAATCCATGTACTTACAAAGGGCTCTATAATTCTAACATAAAAACAAAACAGGAATGTGTCTTATTTCAGTTATGCATTAGCTGCAGAGTTTGGATTAGGAGCACCTGGGCAACGCAAGTTGTGGCGCAACAGCAGTTTGTGGCTATGTTCACCATTTAATACAGACATATCTCCTGCAGAGGATGTAGGTCCTGGCCCTGAGATGGTCTATCCTGCTCCAGCACTGTATGAATGATGGAGACAGCTATGTTTTCCTAGAATGCAAGTTTGGTGTGGGACTTGGCTCTTCAGAGTGGTCTTTCTAGAAACATTCAGAACACACAGCAACTTAGTTTACCAAATCACTGCTTAAACCTTTGCTCGTTAACCCTCACAACAAATACGATGTAGAGAAAACTCTTCCCAGATGGGAAATAAGGAATAAATTCAGTGAGCTGTCCTATGTGACTTGAGCATCAACAGCAGAACCATAATTATAACTCAGAGTATTCCTAACTCCTAATCCTGTGTTAAACAACATTTATACCTGGATTTGGTACATAAAGACCGTGACAAGTACACAGAAGGAAAGGGAGGGCGAGAAAGGACGTTATTTCTGCACAAGTGGTATTTCAGTTTAAATGGAACCTCCAACAGCCTAGAGCCCAGCTTCCTTTGCATTTTGTAATCAATTCTTTTTTAGAGATATGCTGTTGCAATTCCCATCTCTTATAGTAGAAACCCTTCTTCTTTGGAAAAGAAAGGAGTAAGACTGGCTTTTGCAAACCTGACTAGAGGCAGATCAGGAGAGCACGACTGTAGCCAAAAAGCCAGGTCACTGAGAATACGGTACAGTGTAGAGAGGGATTAATGTCTTATTTACTTGGTTCTCATTTGCACACCTTTTGGACAGGTGGCTAAATTGCTCAAAAACCAGACAAAACGAGGGGATGCAAAGTAACATACTAACTTCTTTAATAGAGTCCAATCCAATTAATCAAAATCACTCTGTGACCCCCTGGGTTTATTCACACTAAACAAGTCAGTGGTAATAGTGTTAACCCGATAGCTGATCGTGTTTATACCCTAGGTCCCCACAGAAAAATGAGCACCAGTCAACCAGACTGCAATGGTATTTTTCCTTGCTTCCCCCCCCCCCCCCCCCCCCCCCCCCTCCCCCCCCCCCCCCCCCCCCCCCCCCCCATAAACTATTTCTTTCATAGACTTAAAACAATCAACTAGCCAAGTTATAATTATGTACATCTAAAAAAAAATCAATACTAACCCTAATGTGACTGCTGCTTTAAGAGTGCTCTGTGTATCGCCTTAGACTGGCTTTTCAGTAGCAATTCACTACAACAGGTCCTAAAATAAATAGTAATAGAGAATTAAAAACCTGACAGCAAGTTTAATGGTTAAAAGTAACAAAAACAACCTGTTCTGAATGGTGATTTTTTCTCAGCAGTTCAATCCTGCTGCAGCACTCACAGCCTCACAAATGGCCAGAAGGGGTTCAAATCTCTCACCTTCTTTAAATTTTCTGTTTTTAAAAGGACAACTGCATTGTAAACCTGCTAGGTACCACGGGGCATTTTACTAATGTTATATTCAATAATGGGTCAATAATGGGTCTGTTTTTAAAACTTACTGTTTTTCTGGGGTAGGTTAGGGAAGGTGGGGAATAGAGAGAGAACCAAAAGCATAGCTCCCTGTAGCTGTAGCTCCCAGGTGCCTCGGTCACTAGGACTGTCTAATTCTCAGATCAGTGCTGGCAACTTTTGTTTATTCTAGAAGATCATAACGAAACACCAGTAGCAGCCTCTAAAGCTCCATTTGGTGGTTTAGGTCATGTCTCCTATTCAAGGTCACCATCTTCTGTAATTTATCAGCTAAGAAGCATCTTTTCCCTCTCCCCAGTGAAGGTTTAAAGGTGGGGTAGGGCATGAGACAAAGAGGGGAAGCTAAAATGAATAAAAAATTTCAGCTATAGAACCAAATTTCATTATTTCCTCTTCATTCACAGCATCTTATCACTATAGCAGACTGCTGCTTTGCTTTGTTAAGATCAAACTGATCTCATTTCCCCTCTGGCCCCATTGGTTGCTGGTCGACCTCTGGATCCACTAGGGATGATGCAAATGCTGACTGGACGATCTGAAACCCAAATGACTCCAGGAGAGACATGTTCTGTTGGGGTGAAAAGGGGGATCCTAGAGCAGGACCGAGGTCCCCCAATGGGCCACAAGGGCTATGACGTGAACTTTCTGTATGTGTTTGTTCAGATAAGACTTTGATCTGAAAAGCTGCCACATTCAGGGCAAGGGTACTTCTTCTCTCCTTCCGTCTCCATTTTGTTTTTGCTGACTGCCATGTCACACGAGAAGGACCATTGGTGCTCTGTTTCTCAGGAGTCTTGAGGTCACTGGTGTCAGAGAGGTCTCCGTATGAATCAGAACTCTCAATCGGGTCCGAATGTGAACATTTCTGGCCTTCTACGGGAAAAAGAAAAGAGAGAAGTTTTCACAATCTTATCTCCCCCAAAAATTATTTAACATGCATCCAAATAGATGATATTGGTTACCACCTGATTTCATTAATGCCTGTCATGACAGAATGATACGCACATAACATCGCAGTCCCTCATATTCTAAAGCCCTTGACCATAGGTCCTCTTTACAAACCACTGGGCTGCTATCAGAGCAACATCCAGGTTTTTATTATGGATTTGTCATGATACTGAATGCATCCGTAATGGGTCTCTGGTTTATATAATACTTTTTTGAATCCCAAAGATGTCTCACAATGTTTATACCTCAGGCACTACAAAAGGATGGACCTAATGATGAGTTTTTAACTGTACAAGTCATTCCCACGCTTCTGAAATATTGTTGATACTTCGGGGGAGAGCCTAGAAACCTAATAAAGTATAACAGGCTGCAGCAAGATGTGAAGAAACCTGGAAGTACTCAGCAGAACAGCAGTGAGCTACTGCAGCTTAAAGAAGTGCAATTCCATTTAGTCTTGAGGAACTCTTTTTTACAAGTTAAGTAAGTGCAACGCTGTTAGAAGTGAACTTCATAACATAAAATTGTTCCATCTTTAAATACTGTAGTGTGAAACAGGAGAGAGGTTAGGGACACTATTTTAAGTCATTTGGATACATATCCTGGCAAAGCCATTGGTATGTTTGGAGTGTTCCCCATTCTCCTCCGGCATTATGCCAAGAAAGTTTGTCCACACTTTTTGCTCAGCGCATATGAATGAGCGTGGGAAACCCAGACGCACTCCCTAAACAAGTCTCTGAATACAAATAAGCTGTATCTACTATTAACTCTAAAAGACCAAAGAACCACTTGGCACAACCCAAAAGACAGATTTGCTTTGGACTCGGCATTACAAACCAAACAGGATATGCATGAAATCAATACACCACCGAGCTGGAGTAAATCTCTTGTTAAGTCAGCACACCACCCAAAACCAAAGGGCTTCTGTAGTAACTCTATCAGGACTTCAACAGAAAAAAAATTACACAACTGTAGCTTTATGCTGGCACAGACTTTGTTTAACCCAGCCTGCTGTGTTCTCCTGGGCACAAAACCCCATAACTTTTTGGGACAGCCATGGTTTTGAAGAATTTTCTGATGTTTCAGATTTACCAGGAATACTGACAGCTCAAACCAAGAAGCAAAAAGCAAGCTATTCTCCATAGATTAACACACAGCTTTACATACTCAGAAGTTAAATACTCTTTAGCTCTTCTTACAATAATACCTTTTTTCTTTTTTTTTTCCCCCCAGAAAGTTAAATGCAGGTTAAAAAAAAAAAAACCAACAAGTAACAGCACTGTTATCACCTTCTACCTCTCCTCCCCAACAACAGCATTAGAAAGTGTAAGTTTAACTACAGATAGTTGCATGGCTCCTCGTCAACCTGAGGACGAATACTCCTTTCACCACTCAAGAATCGTTATGAATTGCATTCTGTAGCTCCCCCTTCCTTCACCAGAAATCAGAAACATGGTTTGACTGACGCGAGATTGAAGTAGGGTGGGACTAAGGAACAGTAAAGGATCTGCACCCCTCAGGCAAAATTCAAATACTGACTGCTCCTAGGAAGGTGGTCAAGATGGGCTAACGTGGCTTTTTCAATCTCTAAAATCAAAGAAGCTGCCAAAAATTCACGTACCCTTATGGGTCCATCTCCTTCCCCTAGACTTGTTAATCGGCTATCCAAGGACAGACATTACGTACTATGGGATGCTATGTAATTTCTCTGCATCTCCCTAACCTTCTCGCCAGTGTTTTCCCTGTACTTCCTTCCTCCCTCCCCTTTCTCATGCCCAGCCCAACATCCCACAACACAAAGTTCTGCACAGAGCAGCAAGGTGCAGAGCAGCGAGTCTCTTGCCTTTGATGCCATAGGTCCTGACGCAGTGGAACGCTGCTCCCCCATTCGGGATGGACTCCTGGTGCCTGGAGACCTGGGGAAGGGGAACACCGTGGTGGGTTTTAACATGGACCTTTAAGTAGGAGGCAGAGGAGAAACCTAAACAAGATAAAAGGAGATGAGATCCTGCCACCAGCAAAGACACACATCTGCCTTCCCTGTTCTTTTAATCTTTCTCTTGCTCCTACTCCCTATTACAAAGTTGCCATTATACTAGCTTGATTTCTGGTTACCTACAACATGCTCAAGTAGGATTCCTAGACATAATCAGGCAATGAATGCAAAGCATACCTTTCATTAGACTTCATTTGCTTTTTGGAAGTCATGATGAAAGAAAAGCCTCCTTGAGAAACAAATCCTATGTAAGCACACCTAGCATCTGACATGAAACTTTCTGGAAAAAAGGTAGAAGAGACAAAAGGTAGATGATACAAAAAGGCACCCATGTCTCTTCACCATTTTTTGTGCTGTTTTATTTATTTTAATTAAAAATGTCTTCATCATCTGATAATACTTTGGAAGATAGTTCAAATTAGTTTATTTTATGCTGTTAATATTTGAAGGAATGCCATTTAGTAACACCCCTCTTTGGTATTTAGTGTGCTTTCCCCTTAGGTTTCTAGCATAGTGACATTATAGTGACTCCTAGAAGGCAGAAAGCTAAAACTACTGCATTTTTAAGGTATACAATTTTGTTCTACAGCAATTTTTGAAAAACATTTCCTTCATTCAGCTCATCCTGAGTTTTAAAAAACATACTAAAACTCATATTTTGTCTGCCATTAAGAAAAAAAAAATAAAATGAAATTTCAATATTTCTATTAGCTCTGATCTGTAAGCCCAAACCACTGAAATTAAAAACACGTATTTCAAGCAACTGATTTCCAAACAAAACAGTTTTTTACATTTGTGCATGTGCTTTTTTAAATTGTTTCTGAAGTCTCACAAATATGGCCTTTTTCTTTAATGCAATAAATTATCTCACATGTGTTTTGGAATGTTTTTAAATTCAATTTTAGTAAGATTTGCAATTAGCACTAGTACCTTTGGACCATATACGAGGCACAAAGAGGACGGAGTTTTAAAGACTTCCTACACAGGCAAGCCTATCAACAACTATCTTAATTTTCTATTATATTTTTAACAGAATATTATGGCACTTTCATGTTAGAAACATTTTCCTGTAACAACTGAGAACACAACACAAATTTCACCATCACAGAGTTCCAGGTCCCTTTCTGGATAGAGAAAACCCAAGACCTAGGATTTTTTAAACCAATACAGCATTTACAGTACCAGCCCTTGCAAGAGAACTTTCATACAAATGCTTCACTTTAGATATGAATAGATATACTACTGTAAAGCCATTTTTGCAGTGATGCTATATATCAGCAAATGTTAATGCAGCTGTAATATATTAGAAAGGATGCAAAACCAATACTGGCACATCTCTCTGGGGTGGATTTTCTGACAGCAGCTGTTAGTTTCAGGTGCTGAATTTAATGATGAATGCGGCTTTACACTAGAATTCCCTGTGCCTACCCAACAGAATATCCCTCTACCCAGACTCTCTTTAGAAGCCAGGATCAAAGAGTATTCAGGGGTTACTAAGAATTATATATATAGGACCTGCAGAGCAAGACAGAACTCCACAGCAACCTGCTGAAGGGGGAAAAGGGCAGGCTGCTGAGAATGAACAAGAGATAGTTACTGTCGACCCCTGAGCTGAAGGTAAAAGTACAGAAAAGTAGATACATCACAACTGAAGAAACCAAGAACATACAACCCTCAAAATACAATGGAGCAGAATCACCTAGGCCAAGTCATCCAGGGAATTAATGTGACAATATTACCCTCTGAAATAATGCAAGACCTACCCTCAGATACAAAATGCTGTACTGAATATCTCACTGGGCCACAAGAGAATATATTTTTCCAAATACCAAAAATTCACTGTAGACATGGAAAGAACCAGCGTTTGACTGGTAGAAAAAAGGACACAATGTACAGATATAATGGTGATACCTCCAACTACAAGGTAATTCCCTTATTTCATACATGTGTCTAATAACCACATGCATGCTGAAATGAGCCTCTTATGTAGCAGCGCATTAAAATCTCACTGCCAACCATTAAAAAGGACTACATACAAGTATTCAGTGTTTTTCTATACTACAATTGACACAGGAAAATCTGAAGTTGTAATCTCTGCTATACAATATTTTTTCTGAACTCTGCAATTCTATTTGTAGAGTACATTCTTTCATATAATGAAAACTGCCTGCAAAGTGTGTTAGCTCCCCTTTATGCACTTGGCAGATGAACATGTGAGTCATCAACTTCCATCAAAGCAGTACAAATGCCAAATGCTTCATAGGAAACTGTTTAAAGTGAGATTTTTTTTGTTTGTTTTTATCCTCCTTTTTTTCTGAAGCATTTAGCACTGGCCTTTTTTTTCCACTAGACCTTAATTATGAATGCCTGTCCTAGGAAGATGGGGGATTCATAGACAATAGTCCTTTACTTTTAAAAATCTCTTTAAAAACAAAGTCAGGCTAAAGCAGACTATAAAGTGGCAGTATTTTTCAAAGAAGGAATGTATTTATTGCTTTACCCATACACATCTCTCAGCTTTGCAGAGCAGATTATTTCTTCATACCAGAGGAACCAACATTAAAAACGTGCATAGAGAGGAAATGATCTGCTTTATATAAATGGGACCTATCCCTTGATCTCTCAGACAACAACTATAAGGAGATAAGACTACAGGACTACAGAAATAATTGCAGGATGCTCCTTTTTCAAAAATTCTAATTTTGATTTAGCTGGAACATCGGGAGAATGTGTCTTGCTTTAATCAACTCTATATCCACCATGAAATATACAAGAATTCATCTTACTGTAAAAAAAAAAAAAAAAAAAAAAAAAAAAAACCATCTAACTTGTGATTGGAACATTTACCCTTCTCCTAACTCATTTGATTTCTGTGAAACAAACAATGTGTATGTGTCTGAAACAGAAAATGAATGTTCTGAGTTGCACATGTTATTAGAAAGTACCAGTTCTAGACTTGCCAAAGTCATTAATCTCTTAAATTCTTTGAAAAAGCCCACACAAGCAAATAAAGTTCCTAAGGATGGTAATAGAAGATTATGTAACAACAAAGCAGGAGCAGGTCTTTTTTATTTAAACTGATTAAAGAGAATTTGTCTTAAAAAGTGAGGATTGAGGATTAGTTTTCATAAGCATATTTTAGATGAATTCTTTAAAAAAAAAAAAAGCAAACAACAAAAAAAACCAAACCCAAACACCCAGAAAATCCCAGGGAAAAAACCCCATTGCACAGCTTCCCTGATTTAACAAGATTTAATTGCTTCCATAATTATTCTAAGCATAAAGACCCTAAGCAAGAAAATAACCTGGAAAAAACATCAAATCACAGATGGTAATTTTTGGATATTATACTGCCATTTTGTAAAATAAATAAATAAATAAAATCGGCAAATGGGTACATGCATGACATGGCAGACCAGTGGGTACTGCTTTCAGTCAGGTACTGAGTTCCCCATCTCCTAAATCCATTAAACCTTTAAAAGAACACGAAACACTCGATTAAGTTCCACAGAAAAGCACTCAGTCTGATGCGATAAATTGAGGGATTTTAAGCTCTGTCTTTAACATTAGGATACATTCAGCTGTGTAAGAGTCACCTTCTCATCCTTTTTTTTTTTTTTTTTTGGTGGGCCAACATTCAAAATTCTCTCTACAAGCAGCTTGAGCATTCTTGCTTGACAATTACTATATCCAGAGCTTGACAATTACTATATCCAGAACTACCTAAGTTCCAATTCAAAAATACACCAGCACATTAGCTGAAGGAAGAATAAAACAAAATCCCATTGCACAAGTACCACAGCCGCAGCACAATGGTAGTCGGGGGGATGGCGCGTAGCTTCTGACTGCACCAATGCCTATCAAATAGATGTTTCTAATCCAGAAATTTTCCACTGTACTTCATCTTGCCAGGCTCTACAATTTAAAAGCTATCTGTTTAAAACAATGAACATTATAATTTGATTCTAGAACACTTCGGATTAAAAATTCTGCTGTCATGGATCATAAATCTGTAATCATAATTCACAGCATATAACGAGTTCATAACATAGTTGTTTGACAAATCCAGTCTGTAGCTTCCCTTTCCTATGAATTTTAGCACTGGGTAGATATTTAACAGTCATTCACCTGATTAATTATGTTTTCTAAGTGCTGATGTAAACTGACATTCACAGCAGAGTAAATTTTGACAACACATATGAAATACACAAACTGTAAGAAGAAAGTAGTTGCTTAAAGTTTGCCGTACAACAGGTTCCCTATCCTTCTACAGAGAAATGTATATTTTATTTAAATTTCCACTGTACATTTAAACCCATAAAATGTGAATAAACCATTTAGTCATTTCATTGTTTGAATGCCAGATCTGTCTTTGTCATGCTGGCTGAATTTCGAAAGAGCTGCAGTGACATCCAGTGGTAGTTAAGTTGAAACTCAAGCTTACAAATCTTGGAAACAAGACAATTCCTCCCAACCCATATGAGTTTCTGTTTGGCACTATGTTCAACTGAAGGAGAGCAGGATAGCACCTGGATCTTGGATAGCGTCTTCCATGTTGTTACCACAAAAAGAACTGGGATAAGCTTAAGCAGTTTTTCAGAAGATAGGCCTTCAGCTGAAAAGGAGGCCAAGCTTCATTTCGTACCATCTACCTGGAGCTTCAGAATATGAATATTTTCAACCCAGATGCCTTTTCCACTCAAGCTGTTAAGATCACTTTCAGGACCTAACAGACGGTTCAACTACTGGAAATATCTCCCTTGCAATTTAATGTCTCTCATTACTCATCAACTCCTAGTCATCCAAAAGCTCCCTGTACAGTCCTCACATTAAATACACAACAGCTTTATTCTCTCAAAAGATTTCACCTCTCTCAAATTGGAAAAGGGAACACACATCATAAAAAAATGACTCATTAGAAAAAACAAGATCCCAAAACACAGCAGCAACCTCTTCCTACACTTACTAGGTATGTATGCCCGTGTGAGACAACAATATATTTTGAAGTTGTGTATTAATCATTGAAAACAAGACACCAATAAGTCAAAATTATTTTTCCAGCTTGCCTTACATCCCACAAAGCCTAAATTTACAACTCTCTGCAATTGAAGAGTACCACAAACAGATAAAAAAGCTTCAAAAGCTCTTAGTCATATGGTTTAGTTTCAGGTAGTCCTGCGAGGAGCAGGAAGTTGGACTCGATGATCTTTATGGGTCCCTTCCAACTTGAGATATTCTATGATTCTATGAAAAGCTGTATTTGTACAAATAAAGCACATTTCTAGTGCTCTTTACAAAATTTGTTTTAGAAATCTATGTTAATACAAAGCAATTTCTTGGGTTAAGAGGGAGAAGCAGCTTGACTCTACTGCTGCACCAGGAGGTTAAGCAAAACTGATAATATAACGTGGACCTTTTTGTTAAGTAGAGTGTATAATTTTCAACTTGGTGTGTATTTCAAAGATTCTTCTTCCAAACTGAATGCAAGGACTCAAGTCTAACCAGGTACAGAAAAAAAGGTGTATGGTGAACAGTGGCAAGGCAATTTATCATCGTTATTTTATAGGGATTTGGCTATTTAGCAAATAAAATTCTTAAAACTCTCTAGAAACAATTTGCTTCAGATTTAAACCAAGTTTCTTCAGGAACTATCAGCCATGTAAAAAGGTCAGACCTATAGCTCCATCAGGTTCAAGGTCAAGTATTCAATAAGAAAAACAAAGAATATGTACACATATATGGTATAATCGCCTCCTGTTGCAGACAGAGTCACATAGCCTTACAGCTTCCCTCAAGTGTTGTCCCATCCCACTGAAATAAAAAAACAGTTTCTTCATTACCTCGGTTACAGATAGTGCAGAAATTGCTTGGTCCTTCACTATGTTTCTTCAAATGATCTGCCATATATGCTGCTCGCAAGTACTTCCCACACACCTGGCATGGAACTTTGTCTTCATGACATGCTAGGTGTGAGCGCAGTCGGTCACGAGTGGCAAAGGAAGCATTACAAGTCTGCAGGTATAATGAGAACCATGTGACTCATCAACTCTGCTAAAAGCACTGATATTGTCGAATATATTTAGTATTCTTTAGAGTAAATACCTTAGACCCTGTGCAAACACAGAAATGACATGATGCATGAGCCATTTTCCCCACAAATAAAAAATTCCAATCACTAACATACAGCATGAGATGTGATGTTACTACTCGAAAGAATTAAGAAAGCAAGAAAACAGCTCTAACATACTACAGACAGTAAAACTTAAATCAAGATAGAATTGTAAGGCCTTAGCTCCTCTCTGAGGATGAAGATACTAAAACTTTAAGTAATATTTAATAAAAGAAATAGCACAAACCACTTCATTCCATTTACAGTAAATTCTGCCATTTCATATTTTCTGCCATTACAATCACTTTAGACCACTCAAAATGTCCTCTCTGCCATCTTCCTAAATTTTACTCTTTGATCTCATCAATCTAACTTCAGTACACAGAATCCCTTTGGAGTATGAAGACATACAAACAAAGCATCAGAGAACTGGCTGGGATGAGAATATGACGAAAGACAGTAAAAGCGCCATCCTGGTATCCACAGTAGCAGTGCAGACAAATTGTAGAAGTGAAGCCTCAGAACTGAGCAGGTATCAAAATAACTGCATGACACTGTCATCTGTTTATAACTTACCCCTGATCAAGGTATCATATTCCACTTACTACCATGAAACAAGCTTGATTTGGCATAAGATAATATTGATTCTACTTGCCCGCTTCCCAGACATAATCCATATGATGAGTGAAGGCTCCCTCCCATTTTTATAATCATAGCAATTGGCAGGCATGCACGTATATAGCCTACTACAACAGCCTGCCAGTTCTGAAAGGCTTGCTCTATCTCTAACGTGAAGGAAAATAAATCACCAACACCACACTGTACAAGTTATTAAAGATACAGTCTGAAACCATTGCTCACAAGTGCAAGAGGAAAAACAAACGCAAACATACGCTAGAATGACCAGAACAAGCGGGCAACAGTGACATTCAAGAGTGTACAGTGTTTCGTTTATACCACCTTTATATAAAATAACGCAGTTTTAAGATGTATAACCAGAACCCCCTAAGAGATAATATGAGGCTATTCAGTGACTTGGGAACTGGATATATTCTGACTTTTCAAGTATCAGTGTGTAATTAAACAACTGTTTCAACAGAGATAGACTTGTTAAAGTAACAATCGTAGTAAAATTACAAAATTATAACTTCAAATAAGTGAAATTGATAATACAGAAGAGGATAACCCATATAATTTAGTTAATCAAGATCTTAATCCAAAACACATTGAAGGCAGCTGAAAAGTACCTATCAATTTCAACAGGCTTTACACTTGTTCAATCCTCTGAGATGCTTAAGTATGGTAACTCCCATAGAGCTGAGGCTACTCTGCAGCAAGCACAAGACTTACCACCTCAGAGGATCAGGACTTAATGAACTTAAAAAGTTAACAGTAAAATTATCTGGATTTCTGCGATACACACAGTTTAACTAAGCTCACCAGACAAAAATTCATAAATTACAAGTAGTGAAGAGGCAAATTCTTGAACATGAAAGATTTCTCTTAATTTGAAATCTCAGTACACAGCGCTGAGCAAAACAGGTGCAGCTTTCACTTACTAAAATATTCTTAGAGGTAACCACTCATTTAAGGCAGGATTCCAGCACTGATACTAATCAATCTGTTGGATATCAACTAAATAATAAACTAGACAATCAAGGATGACAGCCAAGAGATCCATCATCAATAAGTCTAAAATTATTGAGCCACAGTAAGCGTCCATACAAAAGCATTGGGAGTGCATTAGTTGATGAAGCAGACCAGAGACAAACCACATAAATACAGGGATGCCAGAAGTAAAACCATATCTGTCCCATATTGAACTTATCAAGTTGAAAGCTTAGGGAAAGGCAATATAATCATTTCTGTGTTTGATTTCTCATTCTTGCTGCTGAGTTGTGCAAAGTTCACCTTTGGATAAGCTATATAGTAAATATATCTGCGAAGAAGCTTAAAAAAAAAAAATTAAGTCCAGTGGAGAAAGCAAGAACCAGTTTAGCTGAATCATAACAATGGGAGACAGGACTAGGTTTAAAGAAAACCCCAAAGTTAATATTTCAAATAGTTAATATTTATAAAAGGAATAGAGAAAAAAAAAAGTTTTATTTTACAAAAGATGTGAAGTGCTAAATGAGTGCTAAGTATTTATCATTAATTGTTAATCACAGAAGAAAACTCTCCAGTGCTTTCCTATCAAACATTGCACAGGTATATAAATAGATCAAAAAGAATATATATAAAGTTTAAAAAACATTGTTTAAGAAATACCTCTTGAAGTTTCAACTTTTCTATGGATGTGGATGTCTCTGAGCTTATTCCATGGTGGCTGCCATTTTCCTGCTAATAGGCAGGAAGTAAGAGAAATTAGGACAGGAAGAAACTCATTCTGCATTGAAATCAATGGGAAAAGCACTGGACTTGGGATGCCAATTTTAGGTTTACTTAAATAAATAGATCTTTTTCTTTGTCAGAAGTTGTGCTTTAATTTAACCTCCATTTTTGTCTTTTTTATTTAAATTGCCAGAAGAACAACCTGTCTCTTGTCTCTGAGAAGGAGCAAACTTCTGTTTTCTCCCCTTGTTCCTTCGCATCCACAGATTTTCAGATCACCATTTCCTCCCAAACTGCAGCCTAACTTTCATACCATTCATACTCAAAAACCAACAACCCAGCTTCACCCCTTCCCGTGACGAGTCAGCAAACTGAGCTATCCCATTTTAGCCAGAAAACTGACTTACCCCTTCTCCTACCTCCAGAACTCAACTGTCAGATTAAAAAAAAAAACAAAAAAACCCACACAAACCAAAAAAAAAGAACACCCAAAAAACAAACAAACCAGCAGTGCAACAATGCAGGGGAAAAGATCCAGAGTGTCATTTTTGTGTCTTGTCCTGGACACCAAAGCAACTTCTTGGATTCGTTTTTCTGATTTCTCAACTGTCTTGGCTCTGTGGAGGCCTTCCCTATTCTGAGGTCTATTTTTAATAGTAATGAAAAAGCTGGAATCAGGTCTTTGTCTGGCATCAGGTGCTGGAACTTAGGATAGTTTTTTCAAAGATCTGTGAAGCCACAGCTGTTATTTTAGGGGAATGAGTGCAGGATTACATGCTGAGCACTGCAAACTACAGCTGTTGCAGTGATGTTCAGCTTACAATTGTCCTGCTTCTCATAGATTCATTTTATTTATTCTGAAGTTGGGTTGCACCTTCCGCTTTTGTTTGGTAGTCCAAAATGTACCATGATGCACATCAACAAAACATTAGATATCCACTGGCTTGCAAAGATACATGAGGGCTCAGGTAAACGGCCAGTGGATTTTTGTTTAAATCATAACAGAGCACAAATTCCAAGAATGCCATTACGATAGAGGATTCTGGAAAGCTTTTCTGTTTACTGACAGAGTACTTCTCTTTTGCAGTAAACATAAACAAAGCATGACAATAACAGGAATTTTCAACAGCAACTCAACAGATTCAAAAAGGATGCTCAATGCTGTTCAGGCTACTCTCATGGGGAGCTAATTTGCCAAACAAAATCAATGGAAAAAGAGAATGGAAAATGGGGAAACAACGTGCCAATATTAAGCTATTTTCCTTCTTAGTGGCCAGATTCTGTGTTTAGATACATGTCATGGAACAGAAGTGTTACTGGTTATGAGATAATCACAAGGAGAACATTATCAATTTATACATCAGCTTTCAGATTCGAAACAAAGTTTCAGCGTGAATAGCATCCCTTCCGTGGCTTGTACCATGTCTATCAGACCATGTGCATATTTAAGAAGACTTTCTAAATCTGATGGGATGTTATAAAGTATTTTTGCAAAGACACACAACAGCTCTTTAACAAATTTTCTACACCTTAAGATTAATGAAAAATTAACTTTTGCTGGTGTAAGCAGTCAAAAAATCAAGAACAAACCAAGCCTGAATGACAACCTCAACTTTGTCCTGATGCTTGTAACCTATAGCCTATACCTTTCAACTGAAATGAACGGTGCATACAGTATTATGGCACCTGAGACAACACACAGTGAGAAAGACTGTTCTTAGAAATTGCTATCACAAAATATATGGTGGCAAGAAGATGGAGTTGAACTTGGCCTGTACAATCTTAGCTTCCATATTTTCTTTACTTTCTAGCTCCTAGTGTATTCTCTGATTCATACTTACAGAGTTTATATTTAATATTCTTAAATCAATCAGAAAACTATAAATAGATTACCATGTATCAGCTGGAAAAGGACGATTCATGTTATCAACATTATTCATAAGCTGTGTTTGTTCAGCCACCTTGATATCAACTGGCAAAAGACTGATGAGTTTCTGTTTATTTTGGGACCTAAACATTCATTTTTGTACTTGCACACAAATACATGCTTATGGCAAATATTTGTAGTCATCTTCAGTTCATCCACCCAGACCCCCAAATTGTGAAGTCTTTTTATGAGTGGAATTCTCCAATTTATATAAATCTATAACCCCTAAATCATCTTAAGAAGCTTAAACCAATCTAGGGCTTTATACAGGATATGCAGTTAAATAAATGTGAAGGCTCTATGACCTGATTTTCAAAGGTGCTGGGCTTCCACAGATCATATGGAGGTCAACAGAAACCTTTAGATGGCTCTATATGTCTGAAAAAAATGTTCAATGAATTATTAAAGTTGCAAAATGTTTCAAAACTCTCACAATTTGGAGGAAACACAGAAGCGGTGTGTCAAGAGATGGGAAAAAAATGCAGATCAGGAGGCAGCAGTCATGTAGGATTGACTAGGTTCATGAAGCGTGGTTAAAAAATTTAGAAGAAAAAAAATCCTCTAACCTTCACTGTCTTCAAAGAAAATGAAAATTATCTTGCTCCAACTTTCTTTAAATAATTAAATAAATCTTTCTTCAGAGATGAAGCATGGAGACTGTCAGCCCAACAAGGGTTTAGAAGTTTGCCCAACAACTATGTGAAGGCAGTGGATGATAGTGGAACCTGATTCTCAACTTTGGTTTTAATTAATACTTTCAGGCACCTTTTGAATCTCACCACAAATCAATTACAAAATGTCCTTCTTATCTGATCTCTCAAACCCTAATGAATAATTAATTAACTGTAAAAAACTACATACAACATTATGACATTGTATTGCAAAGGATACTGTGATGCTGTTATCTATATTCTCCCTGAGATTAAAAAAGCTCTCCAATTTGCTCAGTGCAATGTTCTGAAGGCTATGTGATTAAAAAAGAGCATCTTGGCAAGTATGATAATTTACCAATTTTTATTTGAAATTATTCTAAAAAAAAAGAAGTCAGCATTGGAGCCTCCTGTTGGCAACAACTGCAATTACAAAAAAAAAAGGAGGACAGGGGTTGAGGGAATCATCTGTGACTTTGACTCTAAGCCCAGGGACAAGGTGGCTGGGTAAGAGGTCCGGTGAGCTGGGATAGAGCATAGGGAAGAACATCTGGTAGAAGGGGAGGGAGGGCAGGACGGCCAAAGCTGTGGATGACACAAGGGCTGTGGGACGGGAGGGATGTAAAGCAGCTGTCACTGTTGAATTCTGTTATTTACACCATTTATCCCAATTCACACATACGTGGTATTTACTGATACTTCATAATTGTCTGCACACATAAATGCAATGCCAAAGATTACCCATACATCAGTCTAAACCCCTCCAGCTCCTACCTGACACTTGTGAGGTCTCTCTGAGGTATGCACCTGTTGATGTGTCCATTCAAGTGGTCTGGCCTTAAAAGAAAATACACATAAGCACACTTAAAACAATACTAAAAATAAACTTACAATTTTAACCAAAAAAAAAAAAAAAGGAAAAGAAAAAGATAAGATCCTAGCGGTGGATCTATTACAAATGTAGCGATATTTAACTTTCAAGAACCAGATCACCAACAGCTGGGACTCTACCTTGATAAGTACCCTCTCCAACTTTCTAAAAAAGGCCATTTTCTCAGGAAGAAATTAGACTGCATCATCAGAGAAACAGGAAATACAAGCTACAATTTTCAAGCCTGCATGTTCCCTTCCAAAATCCTATTTAGATCTTGACAATCAGGGCACTTTGATTTACAGTTGCTGAATATTTGAAAATCAGACTCTTTTGGTTTATGTCCCAAACAAAGATGTAAGAAGCCAACTTTAAGCACCTCTGTGCAAAAAGACTGACTCTAAACTCTGTTGCTGTGACACATTTTCCACCAGCAAGATAAAAAAAATACTGTCCTAACTCACAACTTGGTGGGGAGACTACATTAATATAAATAAAGTGCTCTGAAGGTCCCAACTAGAAGGTGCAATGGAAGAGCAAATTATTACTGGAAAAAAAGTTAGACCATTCTTCACAATCAGTAAAGCCTACTTTGAAGAAGAGAGGACTGAATAGCCGCAGATTTTCCTGGTGGGAGTTTCTCCTAGTGGGAAGAAAGCTTTTCATTGTATGAGGCCAAAACTGCTTGGAAACAAGTTCTCCACCCCCTCCTCCCCCAACTTTCCAGCTGCACCAATGAGAGGGCGCGGGATGGAATTCACGCACTGCAGACAGAAAATAGACTGAACTTTGCAGTCGGGCTGTTAAACCTGATGCTCCAGCAAGTGGGCTGGAGCGGTGTAACCGGACAGACTGGTTGGGGGTCCTTCTAGGTACCTCAAGCCTAGCAACCTCACGTGCTGCGCTACTGAATGAAGGAAAGGATACTAAAATTAGACATCGCGCTTCCAACTTCCTTCGGCTGCTCCTAGGACTGGATGCTGAAACTTAAAGAAAGAGTCTCTACTTTTCATTCATACTTCGATTTTACAAAGATGTGTAGACATTTTTGTTGTTTACTTTTATAACAGCCTTCCTGCCTTTTCACATTAACTTACTGGGAAAAATGAGAACTCAACATGTATCTTTCACTCTCCCTTGTTGACAAAGTCTTTCATACAGCAACAGCAGAAATCTTAAGTGTGAATAAAGTAATAAAAATCGGCAGATGATCCCAGGTAGCACTATAATAAGAAAATACTTCCAGTTCTAGCCACAGATGAAATTTTCATTTTATGACTTTCCATCACTAAATCTGCAGTCCTTATGAAGATGCATCCCTAATTATTGCTGATTTAAAAAAAAAAAAGAAGGCTACATTTTCTTGATTTATTTCAGTAACAAAAAGTCCCTCCATCAAAAAAGAGAGCTAGCAGGGGCACAATTCCTACATTTATATAGCCTAGTAGCCTTTTGATTTGTTTTTGTATCTCGATTCCTCCCCTCCTGTTAGAGCAAATCAACTGCTGTAGAAAATCGCTGCTGCTACAAGAATAACACCGAGCACACGCATCCCCCTCCCCCCACTACTTCTAGTCTCAAATCGAGCATCAAACTTCCAAAAAAGTTTCAAATTCATTAACTCAGACTATAAGATACCACTAACACGACTACGTGTATCAAACTACTTATTAAATTAACTCCCACAAACAGCGACAACAAAAAATCAGCAACATTAAATGCACAGATCTTACGTATGTTGCAGGGCAGAACAGGATCCCCTTCAGAGGATGTAAACCAAAGGACACAAAGATCATGTATTAAAGATACTTGATGCTGCAGCCTTTGAAATCTCACCTCTTCCTTCACATTTGGGTGATAAAAAACATTACGAACTAAGAGAAATGAAGGGAAGTTAAGAAAAAGAAAATTTAAAATGGATACGAGAAAAATAATAATCTTGAGATGTATTAATATTTTGCACTTCAACAGCACCTTCAACTACCTACAAATCAGTAGTCTCAAGACACTTATGTGAAGTAGGTAATTATTTCAATACCCATTTCACAGAAGAGTCATTTGAGGGAGAGACTAACTGATTTGCCCAAGGTCACGCATACACCAAGTCTGGGACAAAGCTGGGAATGTTACCCAGAAGCCAGCTGACTCCCAGTTCTATGTCTTAATTACTTTTAAACCCTTTCAAGAGACTGTAGAATAGCGTCCCAGCGGAAATGATGGAAGTCTCATTTCTCGAGACATTTTAAAATGGAACAGTCAAACTATCCTAAGTACAAATTGTTCTTGTTTCCCAAGGGATAGGAAAGACAACTTCCTAGGTCTCTGTTTGTGTCTATGGTCCTTATAAGGACTCTCTTACCTGGAAAAGCCTTTTCCACAGCTCTGGCAGATGTAGGGCTTTCCCACAGAGCCATCGTGAGATCGAACATGATAGGACATCCTGTCTTTCCGCTTGAACCGTAAGCCACACACTGGACAAGAGTAAGGCTTCTCGCCAGAGTGTGACAGCTTGTGCCGATTCAGGTGGTACACGTCCCGAAAAATCTTGCCACAGATCTCACAGGCCACCTGTTTCCTCGTCCTGCTTCTTTTTCGGGGTGCATCGGGGTCATCCTGACCAGGGACACCATTTTCACCCAGTCTTGGGGGTGGGATGTCTATGTAGCCCAGCTGTAAGCTTGTCACCCCATGTTGAGCCTCATGCTGACGAAGACGATTAGCATCCGTAAATACTTTCCCACAGAGGCCACAAGGCAGGATACCAGCCTCTCGCAGGCCCCCGGGGGTACCAAACATCATGGAGTCCAAGAGATTGGCTTTACGGGGACGCCCTCTGCCCCTCTTGGTGCTTAAAGTGGGGGCACTAGCAGCAACATTCTGGAAGGGTGAGGCCAGCAGTGGTGGGGACAGAGGTCCTGCCACCATGGGCAGGCGGTCCACACCCTGCAGAACAGGTAGGGAGGACTGCGCAGCAGTGAGCGCAGCCCGCGTTGCCTCGTCTTCAGGCATACCAGCAATGCCGTTGCCATTGGGTGCCAAAGTGGCACCATTGGTCATGTCAAGAGGGAAGCCGAGGTCAGCAGCCCCCGGACGGAAGAGCATAATGTCGGGACGTGCAGGGGGCACGAGGATCTGCACATTGGACTGCTTGATGACCTCCTGGCAGATGTCAATCACAGAGCGCATCAGCAGGAACTTGGCAGCCGTCATGAGCTCCGGGAAGCTCTCCAGCCGCACCACGATGCGCGACGT
This sequence comes from Phoenicopterus ruber ruber, assembly GCA_009819775.1. Lineage (NCBI taxonomy): Eukaryota > Metazoa > Chordata > Aves > Phoenicopteriformes > Phoenicopteridae > Phoenicopterus > Phoenicopterus ruber. The sequence continues at coordinate 12,294,221 of CM020231.1, read as the reverse complement.
GTAGGCGAAGTCCAGGATGTCTCCGAACACCTTAGAGCTGATGGTGTGCATCTCCAGCTCCCGCCCGCCCCCGGGGGCCCCGCCGGCCGCCGCTGCAGCCCCGCCGGCCGCTGCCGCCTCCGTTGCGCCCCCCTCCGCGCTGCCGCCGGCTGCCCCGTCGCCCAGCTGCGCGCTGAACACCGACTCGAAGTACTCGCTGCAAGCGGCCAGCACCGCCCGGTGCGCCGGGAAGCTCTCGTCGCCCACGCGCAGGAGCACGTCGCAGAAGCGGCCGCCGTTCTTGCGCTGCTGGTTGAGGCTGTGCAGCATGTCGGCGCTGTGCCGGCTCACCTGGTACGTGTAGCAGCCCGACGAGGGGCCGCAGGCGGCGGCCTCGCTCACCCGCTCCATGGGGCTGCGCCGCCCCGCTGGCGCCCGCAGGGGGCGCGCGCTCTCAGGCCGCCCGGCGGCGCGCGCCGCCTCCTCCTCCCCTCCCCTGTCCGGGCCGACGGCGGCGGCGCGCGCTGCGCTCCCTGCACAGCGCGAGGGGATTGCAGGGGGGGTGAGACAAAAGGCTCGGGCGGCGGAGGGGCGCGCGCCGCGCGGGGCCGCCGCGGCCGCCGGAGCGCGAGCTCCGCCCGGGCCCGGCCGCCACGAGGCGCTGCGGCCGCGGAGGCCGCCGCGGGAAGGGGCGTGCGCGGCGCGGCTGCAGCGAGCCGGGAGGGAGGGGGCTCCGGCGGCTGCGGCTCCGGCTGCCGGCTCCGTCCGTCCCTGTGTGTTTGGAGCGGAGGAAAGATGGCAGCGGCTGCACTTCCTCTTGCACTTTCACCCCTGGGGGGAGGAGAAGGAGGGGGCGATACCACCCCCCCTACAAAAATCCAGCGGGGGCCCCCCGGCTGCTGCTCCCCGACCAAGCGCCGCCGCCGCCGGCTCCGGTCCGGGCCCCGCCCGCTTCGCTGCACTCGCACCACCGGCGCCGCAAACTTTCCTCTCTTCTTTGGCCGAGAAGACCCCCACCCTATTCATAGAGACCCCCCCTCCAGCCACTCGGGCTCCCCCCTGCCCCCCCCGCTTCCTGCCCCCCTCCCTCCCCGCATCCGCCAATGCAAGAGCAGCCAGAGCCAGCAGGCCGGCCCCCACCCCGCCCGCCCGCGGGGGCTGGGGGCTGCAGTCTCCCCCTTCCCCAGCACCGATCCTCCAATGCCGAGCCGGCAGCGAGGCCCCCGCCCGCGCCCCACGGGGGCGGCGGGGCTGCGCTCGCCCCCTCCCCCAAATATCCGGGCTGCAGCTCGCCCCCCAGACCCCCCTCCCGCCGGAGAGAGGAGGAGGGGCCGGCGGGGGGGGGGGGGGGGCTGCAGGCAACCTCTCCCCCTCCCCAGGCGCAAATCGTCCAATGCAAACCCTCCCGGAGCTGCAGAGGCGCAGAGTGGCCCCCACCTCCTCGCCTCGCCCGAGGAGAGCCGATCCCAGAGGGGCCAGGGGCTGTGGAGCAGCCCGGCCTCCCCCCCGTCTTTCATTGCAATTCTCACCCCCACCCCCCCCTGCTAGGATCAACTCTCAGCCAGGCTAAAAGAGCGAGGGGCCGGCATTGTGGGGGAGGGAAGGGGTACAGCGGGAATTCTTCCAGGGCAAAAATGCCTTCCTCTCGGGAGCGGTTGGGAGAAACGGTTCCCGCGGGCCGGGGGCTGCGGGAGGCACGGGCAATTGCACACCCCCCAGTGCCTGCCTCCATGTTGGGGAAACTCGGCTGCCCCGCTGAGCCTCGTGCCGCCCGGGGTTTCCCACGGCCCCCGGCACACCCCGCGATCCAGCGCTGCAAGGCTCCCGCTCCCCGAAGTTAGCCTTCCCCAGGCCCCAGGTTAAGCACTCCAAAAAGCACTACTGTAGTTCACTGGCAGGGTTGCTTGGACTGTCCTAGTGCTGAATCTTCCCTTTGGGCTCAAGGTCTCTCTGTGAAGAGCTTCTATTTCAACATCATCATCATTACTCATTTTCAGCTGAAATTTGCTTTCTGTCTCAGGGAAGAATTTTTCTCTACTTTGAAGAAATATCCATCCCCCCCCCCCCCCCAACGGAGTTCTTTGTTTTGTTAAAGACAATACTTTTTAAAGTGTTCAAGGGCACTTTTCTTGCACTTGTAAAATCAAGCCTAATTAAGAATCCTTGGATAACCTATTCACGATCCAATATCAACTGTGGTGTGGAAAACACTGAACTCGGCGCATGCATGGGCATCACAAACTACAGAGCCTTCCAAGAGCTCGAACCCAGCACTTGAATTAAATAGTGGTGGAACTGAAACAGCATTCTGGGTACTGATGTGCAAATGAGCGCACCAAGCTTCCAACTTCCAAAATGCAATGTTACATTAACACTTAAGGCCACGCAGTGCCCTCAGCCTGTACACCGGATTTCTCCTGCTTTTGATAGGAACTGTTTGTCCTCGCTGCAGGGAGAGTATTACCAGTAGCTTTTTATTACTGCATGATGTATGCACACAACCTGATATGAACATATATTTTTAGAAATTTGAGGTTGTTTGAGTGGTAGCAATGCTGATGAACCCAGCTCAAATACACTGTATTATGTAGATAATACGGTGCTCACATTCCATAAGTCAGCCTGTGTGCCACAGACACAAGAGTTGTACTTGCTACAGTGAGGAAAATGATTATATTTAGACATACTAGCCAGGCTGCAGCACGCACACACACACAGAGCAGTTAAAGAATCTGGAATTTGCTTATCTTTCCTAGTGGCTTTGGTCAGTTGTGCGCCTTTCCCCCAGTGGTTTATTAATTTGCTTTCTTTTAGTCCCCAGCCTCCTGACATGGTTCCTGCTTCCTATTTCAGTTCCCTCCTTGCCTGTTCTTTGTCTCTCCTCTAGGCAGGGGGAGGGGGGTCCTGCCGCTCTCACTGCACTTTCCTCAGAACTTTCTCCAGTTGCCATGGAATGTTCTGGTTTCAGCTTCCAGCCCTCCTGTTTAAAAGGCACCATCCAACGCACCCTGCCTGCTTCTTTAGGTAAAAGCTAAGTATCCACCCCAAAGCATGGCTGTTTCTTGGCAAGTGACCCATTCACACTTGCCACGAGGACGCCAGATCAGCACGCTGGGAGCTCATATTCCGAGTAGCTGCTGGATGCTCGTTAAAGATGACCGCCAGCACCTTGCGCTCCCGAGGAAATCACAAGGAGACCAACATAGCCACGCGCCTTAGCTCCTCAGCGCTGACATGGTAACGGCTGGATCTCTCAGTTTAGTACCTCTACTCTTACTATACCGGCCTCCCCCACCTTACGGCTTCATCAACACACTTAAAGGACCACTTCTTAAACTTTTTCTGGTCCCAAACCTACCCTGTCTCAGAATGTGAGACTATCAAAGTAGTCATTCAACTGGCGTTTGTTACAATGTAGCCCAATTTCTTCTATTTGCAAATAAGCAGTTTGTGCCATACCGAGACAAAATTTGGCTCATCAGTATAAACAGCCTTGGAAGATAAAGTTCCCTAAATTTAATGTGATGACTAAATGTCATTTCCCCATACTTAACTATGTAAGTGTACAGGTATGAGTTTGAACTCATTTATCATCACAACTAGCTAGTTACTGTCTTGAAGACAAAGTTCCAAATGATGTGAAAGAGAGTTTTAAATTTGAATTTAAAAATTTACATTTTCAGTATACAGAACTTCCTCCCCTTTTCAGATGATTCCTAATCTATTTTCTCTGACCTCTTCTGCACCGGGATCTGCTGAACTTCTTTTGAATTCACCTCTCTCTTAAATAAAGGCATTTTCCTCAAATACTTTATTCAGCTTCTCACTATTTCCTGTCTCACTTCTGCTCATGGGAATTCCTAAGCTGTCCTTAAATGTTTTGCAGCTGTCTGGTCCCTGCTGAAGCACTTTGATTGGTATTTCAATAGTATTAAAAATCCTCTTTTGCTCTCAACATATGTGTACCATTTGGGACTGTACACTGTACATTGCTCACTGCACTGCAGATCAATTGCTACTGGCCTTACTCCGAAGTGCAGACCTTAAATTGGTCTGCAAATACAGGAGGTAACAAAAGACTGTGTTACAGTCAAATCTATTCAAATACATTTGGGTATATGTTAATTAGACCTGAGTCATACCTATTTGTTGAACATTCTCAACTCATGAATCTGTGTAGGTCTCAAGGCTACTGAAATTTTTCAGAAGTCTCCGTTATTATACTCTTTAAGAAGGTTAGTCACTATTTCACATGGATTATAATACTAGCAGAGACATTTCTGCATAGCACTTGTGCCAGCTAATTCAGTCATATGAACCATTTCCTTTTTATGTGTGTTCCACAGAAATATACAACATTGCGCATTTCATGGCACACTTGCAATTTCAGTGAGTAGCTGTCAGTTTTTCTGAGCTTTCACTGGAATTTTAATTAACTGCGACTGATCTAACAAGCAATTAATTCAGCATTCATTACTTGTTAGGTTGATTATGACTTAAATTTAGTTTTTAAAGCTTGCTCAATTTTTTATTGGGAATCATCCCATGAGAATGCTAACCCTAGCAGCAAGGATTCTCAGACTTGGAGACAGCACAGTTTCCTCTGTAATCCAGACGTGGGATAGTGATTTGTCAGCTTTCTCCTCTAGAAGCAGACGAACAACTCTCTTGTTTAAAAATACCTAGCATTCTCACAAAAACGACAGCAACTGCTAATAGGGAGGTATATGATGCTATGAAAAGTATGCAGAAAGAGTTCTTTTAAAAAGGGAGAACTGCACTGTTTGCTTTTCTTCTTTTTGATCACTGTCCTCACTGCACTCACGTGCTGTGTAGTCCATCTGTTGCATGGCAGTCCACGACAAAGTCTGGGGAGCTGATGCTAAACTACAGAACTTTTTGTTGTTTAACTAATTTAAAACAGCCTTGGAAGCCAACCTTCGATACTTAATCTCCCTTTTGTTCCCCTCATTTCTTCACTCTGCCCAGTTTAACTTATTCTAGACTGCCTGGAACCAAAGCAACCTGAGCCATTCAAAACGAGATTGCCACATTAAGGATCTGGTCAAAATGGGAATACAACCTAGGATTCCATCAAATCGACTCCCCATGAATTAAGCATCCATGCCTAGCTAAGCAAACCTGACAGACAACTTTCTCATGTAAAACATACATTACAATACAATCCTAAATAGGTAATGCAACTAGTGAATGTTTGGTATTTACAGATTAATAGCTAAACTACTGTGCTGTCCTGAGAAAGACAACTTCTCCATAAATACCAAGTAAACTGGCATAAAAAAATAATCCAGGAAGACAACTAAGAATGGATGCATCTGTATTTCTTAAAACTTTCAAAAGATACACAGCTTTCTGTCTATCACCTCAAGAGTTAATTAAGATGTTAATTGCATCAACTTCCAGAGTCGCTTCACCTCAAGCAATCAGTATTATGGTTCCATTGAAGACTCAGTACTATGGATCTCAAAAATCTTACCTTTTGATAGCGAGTTCTCAAAATCTCTTTCCTCCAAACAGGTATGAGGCTGGCCCTTAGCTCATTGTAACCACCTTAAAAAGGTTTGTCTCCTCTTCAGCATAAGCAGTTCTTCCTTGAAGTACAATAATAGGATTAATTAGCAGCCAGTTCTCAAATCAAAGTACAATTCATAGGGGAAAAAAAAGGTAAATTTGCAAAATTGTAAAAATTGCAAAAGAAAAGAAAAAAAAAAACCCACAACAGAAAAATCACCTTAAAATGAACAGATTCTCTGTATGCCTTAACTTGCAGTCACCCTTTTTTCATGAGGGAACTCTGGCAGGTTGGTTACAGTCCCATACCCATAATTCTTAACATCATAAGTACTCAGGTTGAGGTTATCATTTGATACAGATTATTTTTCACTGGGCTGGTGATAATTTCTGAGAGGATATGAAATTTCAAGAGCCTTGTTTCACCTGCAATCATCCTTTAATTTCCTCCCTGCCACCTCCCTCCCACTTTTTGAAATCCTGCAGAAATACCCACCACTAAGCTAGAAATGTAGTCTCTAGCAAGTCCACAAACACACACGTAGCATTAGCACAGCTGTTTACCAGTATATTCTACAGCTTCTGTCATAAGGTGAATTAGCAAAACCACAAGTGCTGTACTACCAGACTGGCTCTTAAGCTAAAATGACCTTCTCAGTGCACTGTCAATAGACTTGAAATCCACAAGTACTGGAGTTATTTATTAGAATAAAAAGAAGGAAAAGAAAAAAAAAATTAAAAATACCTAAGTGAACATGCACTGCTTATGTTTAAGAAGGGTCTTTATGTGATTTTAATGAAGCATACACTAGTTATCACGATTAATTTCATACTCACAGTTTTTACCGTGTATTTTACAATGGTAAATTTTACATGGTTATCCAAAAGACTTGCAAGTCTCTTCTCAACATACTTTGTTTGCATCTCATGTAAGTAAAACTCTTACCCAAGCTAAATTAATAGCTGTTTCAGAAAGAATTTCAGAATTTGGCCCATAATTAAACACCTTATTTAAAATTGATAGTTTGACAGAAAACACACTAAATGCATTAACTACTCAGCTCTCCTGTTGAAATGATCTACAGTTATCATACTCGCAGGGCAGTGCTATGGAAACATGAAAGTTACAATCGTTCTGCGGCAACTGCACATTCCTGTTGTGCAAAAATAAAACTGAGGCACAAGTAAAGGAAATGACTTGCTCAAAATCAATGAGTCGGCAGGACTGGAGTGCGCAGAATATGAATTTCTGAAACCCATTTTTGCTACAGCCCTCCATCATTCAGATCTTGCTAATGAGGTATGTGCCATTTCAGTCACATTCCTGTCATTGTAGCTTAATGAAACACAACAGTGTTTTTTCCCAATCACTGATTCCATACTGTGTCATGTTTCTTAATGGTTTGATGAGATAGCCTTTATTTCAGATGCAGTCTTCCTGCATTTTGTGAACACCCTGTAGTACATTGCTTTTCTTACCTTATTAAAAATATTATTAGAAAAGTGCTTATGTTATATACTTTCAGTTTATCAGTTAGTAATTCATATGACTACTTGATCATCTGGGCTTTTAAACTCCATATTTGAATCTTCATTCTGTGTTGTCTGACACAGTAAGTAGTTGGCCACCTGAGAGACTGACTCTGCAACTGTGCAATTTACAACCTTTGGAAATATACTCCCTCTTTCACTTCATCTAGATTTCCTAAATGGAATTCTCTCAATTTAAAAGCCATACATATACATTTTAAGAGAAAAAAATGGCAATTCACATACTCCATCTTCCATCAGCGCCCACTATAAAGTTCAATTAACCTTTTGAGTAGATCTCAGTCTCTTGCATCTCCTTTCATTTTCTCTCAGGTTCCATTGGGGGCCTTTTCCTCTTCTGACATTATATCCAATTTTCTACGAATATTTTCCTTGATTTTTCCCTTCTCTGACTGACCTCTTTTTTTTTTTTTAAAAAAAACTTTTATCATTTGCAGTCCATTTTCTAGTTTTGACTGCTGTCCTCAGAGGCCATAACTTATCCATTCCCAATTACCCACCTTTCAGTCACTTTTCCAGCTGTCACACCTAACTTCCCATGGTCATAACCACCCTGTTCTCCAAGCACCACACAACATAAAACATGTTTATATTAAAAAATTCACAACAGTCATCACAGTAAATAAAAATAATGACACCCTATTCACAACCTGGAACCAATCTCTATTGAACAAGCCTTTCTGAAGCTTAAAAGAGGGTGCTGTTATAAACTAATATGAACCACTTTAAATATTCTAACGAATTAGAAAGTGTTAATTTGGCTAGAAAAAAAATCAGACAAATTATCTTTATTAATTAAACTCTTACTCCCTTCAGGTCATTAAGGACAATACTCAACACTGAAAGAAGTTTTTAGGTGCCTAAATTCCTTATAGCATCTTTGCTTGAGTAACTTTCTGGAAAAAAAGGATTTAAGAGCATATTCTGAGCAGTTGTGCATTAAGAACACTATAATACCTAAACCAGGAAAACAGTAACTGAAAAAAACTAAAACAGGAAAACTCAGTAACTGAATTTTCAAACCATATATTTTATTGACATCTTTGTTCATTGAGCCCACACTTGGAAAAATAATTTTTAGTTAGACTCAGTATATGGGATTTGGAGTAAGTTTGTAAGAACAACTATTACTGTTGCTAGCAACAAGTTCTGAAGTTAGCCAACATCTACTGCAAAAATAGAGGTGGTCCTAAATCCTGATTAAGCTTTCAGAATTTGCATTTTTCTCAGTGTTTTTCCTGGTACTAAAAGGGACTGATTGTATGGCTGAACTCAGCTGAAGCATAAAGAAGTCCAATTCCATCTGAAGGAAGTAGGAAAAAAATTATACCAGGACCAAATCTACTATGTCGTATGTTGAAAATGGATATTGTTCACAAGGAATAATTAGAAAACCATGAACAAATATACAGTGGTAGGTGCATTTGTATTTACCCTAGTTTAGCTGAGCTAACATTACCAGGAATAGTAATCCCATTTTATTTGAGATTCTATTTTAGTAAGCTCTGTACAAGCTTATATTCATGACAGTTCCTACTATAAAGAGTTTATGACATTAAAGGCTGCTTTTTTGATTAAGATGAGACAAGCAGGGGATATGCAGAGGCAAAAAGAGATACCAAATAGCAGTGTGTTTTACCTTGCACTAGTGCTCTCTCTTTTTTTTTTCTCCTTTTTACCATAAGTTAAAGAAGACTTAATGGTCCATAACAATTCTATTACCAAAATTGTTATAAGGCTAGTTAAATGTTGTCAATCCTACAATACTCAGAATCCTGTCTGTAAATGTGGCAGGTGGCATCATTAAAGAGCATCATTATAAACACTTCTACAGTATGGGCCCAGGAGAATATATTTTTGTTTAAAAAACGTTAAGTTTTACGTTTAGGTACATCATATAAAACCAGACTTTGTAATAGAGACACAAGAGCCTTCCTGGAAAGGTTACTGAATATGGAGAAAAAGGTTTCTATAAATTATTCCAATTCAGACAAAGTATGACAGGGAAACAAACCTGGAGACTCTAAAATCCTGAAAACTTACAAAAGTTTATTTCATAAAAATACTTTTTATTCCAAATCCAACTGTTTGGCTTCTTCTGATGCTGTCAAAAGCTGGAGATAGTCGGCTCTTTAAAGTTTGAAGGGGCCATTAAAAAAAATCCTTTATCTATTTAATTAGCCTGCATTCAATGGACAGTTACAGATGTCCCTAGGGCAAAGTGGTATGGCCTGGGATCAGCTGAAAGGAGCCGTGAGAAAGCTGCAGTATGGAAGTCCTGCTTTTATACAGCACCAGCTAAAGGCGGCTCTGCAACGAGCAGTGTAGCAGCTCTACCCGATTCAGCAGGGCTGTGGAATACATATGCACATCTACACACCTGGTGATGAGCAGTACTGCAAGTGGACTACAAGGAAGACCAGGGCAGAGGCAGATCTCCGCGTACGTCGAAGCGCCAGGTCCAGTTTAACCACAGGGAAAGGCACACGCCACCTCCCCTCACGGGCAGCGAGTGCCCCCGGCTCCATCAGCAGGCCCGCTCGCACACCTGCGAGCCGCCCTGCCTCACCACCCAGCCGTTTTCCCGCTCTTCGCCACAGGCTCTCACCACACCTCGCGCACTTTTTCTCTCACAGACGAACCCCCACAGCCTCAGCCTCAGGCCGGCTGCCACACTCACTCGCTCCCAGCACCACAACGCGGGTACCTCTCTCACAGATGAACACCTCAGCCTCCCAACGACCGTTTTGTTCCCTCACGCTCCCCCCTCCTCCCCCAGCCTCTCATCAGCTCTCTCCCACACCCAGCATCGTAGGCTCATGCCGATTCCTACACCCCCGCAGCTGCCTCAGCCTCGCTTTCTCATACACACACACGTATCTCTCCCGCTCGCTTTTCCTGGCGCCACAGCCCGCCGCGCCCTTCCCCTCACACCGGTGCCCGCTGCTGTGAGGCGGCGCGAGGGCTGCGGGGGCTGCGGCGGCCGCGCAGGGGGCGCTGCGGCGCCTCTGGCCAGGTCAGCGCGCGGGCAGGGCGGCGCGCGCCGCGGGCTCTTTCCCGCCCGCCGTTGAGGCGCGCTCCCGCTGCTTCTCGCGAGCGCTGGCCTCGCTCCCGCGAGAGGCCGCTGTGCGCCTGCGCGCTGCCGGGCCGGCCGGGCCTGAGGAGGGGCGCTGCCGTGGTGTCTGCCGGCCGGGCCCGGGACCTGCCGCCAAGATGAGCGGCACGCTGGCCAAGATTGCGGAGATCGAGGCTGAGGTAACGCGCCCGCCTTCTCCCCGGTCGGGGGTGGGCCAGGCACGAAGCGCTAGACGGGGCGGCCGCGGGGCTCCGGAGTGGGCGGCCGCGGTGCCGCTCCGTGAGGGGGTGACAGGGCCCTGCCGGCGCGGCTGGGGCCGTGAGGCGCCGCGCGGGAGCCGAGGGGTGGTGCGGCCCGGCAGAGCCTCTCCCGGTGGCGAGCCCTCGGTTCCGTGCTCTTGCAGATGGCCCGGACGCAGAAGAACAAGGCCACGGCTCACCACCTGGGGCTGCTGAAGGCCCGCTTGGCCAAGCTACGCCGGGAGCTCATCACCCCCAAGGGAGGCGGTGGCGGCGGCCCCGGGGAAGGTGCGTTGTTTTGCGGGAAGGCTCCGGCCACCTCGGCGGCCTCTGCAGTAGCGGCTGCTCCTCACCGCCGAAGTGCGGGGTGTGTGACGGAAACCGATCTAACGGGGGTGGCTCTTGTCCGCTTAAATCGTGTCAGGCTGTCTGCGGAATAAATCAGAGCAGTCGTCTTCTCTCCCTTCTCGGTACAGGACCTTAGCCGTGGTTTGTGGCCCTCTCTAGGGCTTTGGGGTGGAGCTCTTGTTGAAGCGTAAATGAAAGGGCTTCTGCATTTTGGCTAATACAGTCTTGTATTTGCAGAAGTCTTAGGGGTATTACATGAAGAAGCATCTTGCAACAGCCACCTGCTTTTATATATAAAGTTGTGAATTATCTAAGCTGCAGCACTTAAAGGGAATGCTCTGCCTACACTCAAGTCAAGTATAGCCCACTGGGAAGCCTTGCAGCCTCCACTTTATTGACAGGTACATGCCATGGAGCGTTATACAGACAAAGTGGTGTGAGGCAATACAGATTGTGAACTCTGTTTCATACTCTCATCCTCCTTGTAGGGAAGCTTACCTGGCTTTCACTCAGGCAATATTAAAAGTAATAGCGTGACTCCTGTCCAGAACCTTTGAAGACATGAAATGGCCATCTTTAAACAAATATCTTTGCTCCTTATTTGCAGGCTTTGACGTTGCAAAGACAGGTGATGCCCGAATTGGGTTTGTGGGTTTTCCGTCAGTGGGGAAATCTACTCTTCTAAGTAATCTAGCTGGTGTATACTCTGAAGTGGCAGCATATGAATTCACTACACTAACTACAGTGCCTGGAGTCATTAGATACAAAGGAGCAAAGATACAGGTGAGATCTTTTTGTGTCTGTGAGGATAAGATGGTATCTATAGATGCAATGATGTTACGGCTGAATGGTCTAGCCTGACATTAGCAGGTTAGAAGTGACGTGTAGAAGTGCTTGAGAATACATTGGAAATGTTTCCATGAGGTACTAATTTTACCCTGCTTTTCACTTTGCTCTGGGGAGAAGTTCCTGTGGTGGTTCTCATGTTGTCTAGGAGGTGATCTGTTCCACGCAATAGGGCACATGGGATAATACAATACATAAGAATCAAAGGGGAAACGGTTTTGCCATATTCTATTCAGATTTGCAGTAGAGTCAGCTGGTTTAGAAGAACGGTAAAAGTAGGATTTTCTTTCTCCATGAAGAAAAATATTTTTCTCACGAGTTACTTTCCTTCCTCTGAACAAATAGCTCCTTGATCTCCCAGGAATTATTGAAGGTGCCAAGGATGGTAAAGGCAGAGGACGGCAAGTCATTGCAGGTGAGTGTATTAGAGCTGGAGGTAGCATCCTATCACCGGTTCAATTAGTACAGCTTATGAGAATGAAGGGTTGAATCACCATTTCTGCTATCTTTAAAAAGCTGAATTGCATGCTGGAATTGAGCTGCCTGCTGTGAAGCAGTAACCATTTTCATTTCATTCTGTTTTCAATTCTGCCTTCATGCATTTGCTGAGTTCGTGCTCTGCGTTGACACTGCAGTGAAAGTATATTACCAGTTTTGAAGGCAGATGTGATCCCATATTAAACAAGGCTGCTGTCTTCATTTCTTTACCTAGCTTATTGTCATCAATCTGGGGTCTGAATGTAGACAGGAAGGAAGGTTTTTCCAGCCTCTGTGATTCTTATAACATGTAAGGATCTGTCTGTCAGTGATGCTTGGCCAGCACTACAAACTTCAGTCTAACACTGGAATTTAAAAATAAGCAATGTACTGGCCTTCAGGGGTTTAATATTGTCATCAGTCCACTGAGCCATATTTTGTGGTGTTTTGTCTTGGATCGTGTGAGCGTACTTTTTTGAGAGATGACTTTCTTTTTCTGATTCTTAGTTGCTCGAACCTGTAATCTCATTCTGATTGTTCTGGATGTGCTGAAACCCCTTGGTCACAAGAAAATCATTGAGAATGAACTGGAGGGATTTGGAATTCGTCTGAATAGTAAGCCCCCCAATATCGGCTTTAAAAAAAAGGATAAAGGAGGCATTAACCTTACAGCCACAGTAAGTTGGAAGTTTTCTTTAACCAGAATTTAAAAAAAATTGCTTGCAGAAATAGGCATTTGCAGTTAATGGTGTGCCTGGGACCATTCCTGTGCTATGACTGCTTTAGAAGCTGAACTGCTGTACTGCGCTGTAGTCAGTGACTTGTTTTGGAGGCCATCCTTACCTGTCCTAGAAGCCTGACCACCTCCTCACCCCCAAATCAGAGGCTTGGTCGCTTTCCAAGAATTACAAGTTCCAAGGCCCCAAGGAGAGTGTGCAAAAACTGCCTCTCGCTTGGTGGCTACAGCATTCTTCTGGAGACGATTGCTCAGAGTTCCAGGCCTTGCAACTTGGGCTACTCCTCATTTCCCATTTACCACCGAATCTTTAAAAGCCAGAGATACCAAAAATCAGAACTCTGCTCTGGGATTTAAGTACGTAACACATAGTTCTCTGGGCACTGAACTAGTAGATACGTGGGTTTGCATTGCAACTGGTCCCAGATTGACAGGAAACACTACTTCTGAAATGTCTGATTGCAGCTACCGGTGGGGCATTAATATAAATAAAGCTGTTGCGATTTAAATCTTTTTTCCCTCTCCTGAGGCTAACTGTGGTAAAATCATAGTCAAGTCCGATAACTTACAATGCAGCTATTATTTCTAGTAATCTATATGCAGCGATTGCTAGGTGGTAGCATTATTAATTGTAATACTTGATTTGACTGTAAACTCTTCCATTGCTTAATGCTGTGTCTGCGTTCAGTGTCCTCAGAGTGAGCTGGATACTGAAACAGTGAAGAGCATCTTAGCAGAGTATAAAATTCACAATGCTGATGTCACACTGCGCAGCGACGCCACTGCTGATGACCTAATTGACGTTGTAGAAGGAAACAGGTACTGTTGAGACCCTGGCTTTGGCATACCTGCAGTTTATATTACAAAGAAAAGAATTTTCTCTCAGGTTCGCTTCCCACAGAAGCTAGGCTAGCAATGTGGTATCAACATAGGGATAGCCTTGTAAAGAAACAAAGTTTTTTCTTTCCAATGGAGGTAGCAGTGTACTGCTGCTAGGCTGCTGTAATGGTATTTCCTTCTCTTTGCAGGGTTTACATCCCATGCATTTACGTCCTAAATAAAATTGACCAAATTTCCATTGAGGAACTAGATATTATTTACAAAGTACCCCACTGCGTACCAATATCTGCTCATCATCGCTGGAACTTTGATGATCTGCTGGAGAAAATTTGGGACTACTTGAAGCTAGTACGAATGTGAGTCCCAGTTGCTGCCTTCTGTGGAATTAAGTGTAAGGCTGAGACTGAAGAATGTCTCAAGAATGGCTGAATGATGAGTATTTTATAATGGTTTTTTACTAGCTTAGAACTCTAGCTTTCAAATAATGATGTCTTTTGTCACTGAAGTATGTTCACTCTGTAAATGGGAAATTGTGCTCCTCTTGTCTGTTGTGTGATGGACAGAGTTCAACAGTCACAAGTGCTATGTTTTGAACTTACAGGGGAATTAAACGAGGACCTTGTGAAACCAGGTCCAAAGTACATCTTAAAAAATTCCTGAAAACGTGGAATTCTAGTCAAACTTGGTGCAAAGTTGTGCGTTTCAGAGGTAGTCCTTTCTTCAGTCTGTCATGCATTCAGCTCTCTTAACAGAACTGAATTTAGTTCTTCATCTAGCATTTCAGATATTTTTACTATAAGTTATTCCAAGTTTACCTCATACTTCTAATGCAATTCTTTGGATGAATTTGTGAATGAATCTATTAATACTCATAGTACAGTAATTGTAGTCTTTTAAACTTATATCTATCTTCTTGTGACAATTAAAAATCTATTGTAAGAAGGGATTTAGTATGTCTAGGTATCTGGGCTATAGATGTTGTCAGTTCTTTTCATAATATATGTTGAGTTTTTCACAGAAAAAAAAATCACAAGTCAGAACCATAATACTGTAGATGTTCTTTTCCATGAACTCTTCCCATTTCATCTTTTAAGCAACTACAGAAAGCTCACTAGGGAGCAGCCTTTGCAGTTACAAGGAAGAACCTGCTGCAGCCATTGGCCACCCAGATGCATTTTCAGCTTTAGAACACCAAACAATTTACAGAGTGTCTGTTGTCACCACTGAAATAGTGGAACTCAGGACAAGCGCCTAGGGTGACAGTGCGAATGACCGATGAAATTTCATGGTGGGTTGAAAGAGAAGAGGAGGTTTTGGTATTGACTGACTGTTCCATCTGCGTTACAGCTACACCAAACCTAAAGGGCAGCTCCCAGACTACACCTCTCCTGTGGTACTACCTTACTGCAAGACTACAGTGGAGGATTTTTGCATGAAGATCCACAAAAATCTCATTAAAGACTTTAAATAGTGAGTATTATTGTAAAAGAATAATTTATAGAGAATAGAAAATAATCTGCCTCCTGGTGTATTCTTTCATTCTCTTGTAAACTAGAAGGGAAAACAGGATTTTTTTTTTTAATGTTGAATGGAATAGATCTGCCTATGACAATTAATACTTAAATGAGTATATTTGATGTTCCTATGTTCTTTCCTGGATAAACTTCCTCTACGGGGAAAATGTTTTTCTTTGTATTTGAAAGTAGCGGTAGATGCAGCATTACAGGCCATTGTCCTGTATGCACAAGTATTTTGGATGACTTCATGCTTTGTTTTGATCTGCTTGTACTCTGGTTCACATAGACCACTCATCCAGGTACTTGCAGGAGAGTAAAAATAGCTCTTAGGCATTGCTTTCTGTATTAGCTTTGTGACAGAAATAGCTGTTGTGCTGCTGTTTGCATAGTATACTTCTAAGCCTTTTAAATTTGATTTTTCTCTTCCTTTCAGTGCACTGGTCTGGGGTTCATCTGTTAAACACAACCCTCAAAAAGTTGGTAAAGACCATACTCTTGAAGATGAGGATGTTATTCAGATTGTGAAGAAATAAAGTTGTTCTCACACCATTTGCCACCGTGCCTGAAATTTGTCATTAGTTGTAAGAAGCAAAGAACAGGCCCTTTCTATCAAATCTATAACAAAAGGGTATTTTTTTTTTTATGGTAGTACCTCACTGCATGCAAAACTGGTGTTTCTGGCCAACTTGTTCAGCAGTGTCCCATTCTAGCAGAACCTGCAGACAAGAAATTCACATTAAGTGACTTTCACAAGGGCAGAATCTTACAAGGAAGCTCTGATGCCTGGGATGATTTTCTGCTGCATGTACACATCTTTCCAATTTGGAAAGAGTTCACACATCAGGAACTATTTTGTTCTAAATTAGAACAAAACATGAAAAGCAGAGGCTGGAGAACCGTACCTTATGAAACAGTGCTGGAGGACATAGAGTTCTAGCTGCCTTAATCTGAAATGTTCTTGTTTGAATACTTCAGGGCTATTAATAGTCTCGCAGTTGTGGAAAAGATGGCAGGTTCTGCTCAGGAGGAGTCACTTTTTCAGTTGTTTATACTAGTAGAAGTAAACTAGTGCTTGTGTTTTACTGACTGGAAGCTTTTAAGTTTTCTTAAAAGAATTTCCTGCATATTTAGAGAAGTCATAAGTTGCACGAGAGAAGCAGGCTGCTCTAAAAGCAGTCGTTCTATTGCTTTTTAATAGAAATTAATAAAGGTAGAGCTCTAACGAGCAAAAAAGCTTATCAAAATGCCTGAGCCTCTAGCCTTTGCTCTCCTACAAAAAGCAGGGGTGTTTGCTTAAATGCGTCAAAAATACTCCGCCATGTTACTACACATGAAAAGAGAAGTAGGGTGATTTCAGACACCCGTGCAAGCACTACACCCTTTCAGCAGTGGTTGCTACTAGTAGTTGCCTAGTAAGAAAGCATTCAAGCCTTGATTCTACTCTAAGCATTTTCCCTAATTTTTTCTAAGCTTAGAAGTAGATTCCTGCATAAGCGAGCAGAGCTACTGCAGCCTGGATTGGAAGGAGGCAGAGTAGAAGCTATGAACAGGGAACCTCATTCCCCCTTTCTTCAGAGCTGGTTAAGTTTGATGAGTTCTAGTACACAGGAATCACATCCCTTACACTTAACCATGGCTGTACAACAACATGTAAATGCAGCAAGTCCATTGTATGTCTTCAGCGAGGCCAGTTACCTTCAAAGCAGACTGTTCCTCTCACCTACATGGAAGATAAACTAAAGTTGAGATTTTTCTGCAGATTCAGCTCAAACCATGGTTTTAGCTTAGACACAAGAACAACGCTAAAAACTAATCAATATGCTGACATTATAGTTGAGTTCAAGAGCAGTTGATACAGACAGCTGGTAGAATCAACTTTATTTACAGAATGTTACTGGGAAAGTGTCAAGTTAAAAAAGTATGAAAACAATCTTACAAGGACAAGCTGGTGATTGCATGTTTTACAGATTGTTTTAGGAACAACCACTAGAAGTAGGGGCGACCCCCAACGGATTCCACATTGGAGACTTCAGCTTGCTATTTCTGTACAACATTGTCTCTGCTGGACCGAAACAAACCCACCACAGCATGCTGGCAATTGTTATAATACAGTCAAGTGATTATTTTTTTTTCTCCTGCTGCTGGTTTTGCGTTCAGTGAGACCTAAGAAAGAGCAAGTCCGTGAGAATTCTGGTTTTGCTTTCACCTTTTTTAAAAGAGCACAATGGCCTAAGCTAGATAGAGGACATGACAGCAGTACTAGACTCAACACAAGTGAGAAAGTGAAGTGAGGAACCATGCAGTAGAAGGATGGAAGAGACATTTAACTGTTCAGGAAAGTGAAACAGGCTTAAAAGGAACATAGCATTTTAAAACCAAATATACACAGTAAGATCACAAAACTACCCCATCCTCCCCCTTTCAAGCCACAGAACAAGACTCCAAAGGCAAGTTTCACAGTAATTGCATCAGTAGATGCACGCTAGATTGAGGACAGTTCTTGGGACTCCCTTCTATAAGTGGAACGGAAGGCAGTATAGAACATACCACAGCTATGACTGAGGAGCTGAAGGGTGAGGATTCAAAGGCTCCATTTTGATGACCTTTAGTAACTGGTTTGAAAGATTAAAACAAGGACAATACTGCAGCTAAACAAGGACCAGCACCAGCCCTCTTGAAAGAGCTACGACCAGTAGGTACCTACAGTCTCTGCTCATGGCAGACTGAAGATCTGGCTTTATTGTCACTGTACCAGGTCCCATCCTCAAGGCTGTTCAAAGACTGAACAATTCTCTCGTTTGGTGGCAAGAGCCATACACGCAAGGAATCAGACCTTTGTTACACGGACAGCAAGATGTGGGCTTTTTACTTTGACACTTTAGCTACACTGAGTGCACAGTACGTGACAGAAGAATGCGAGAGGGAGACCTAGAGGAGATGAGCAGCAAGAAAAGGCAAAGCAACTTTATCCTGTTCACTCACACTTAGGATATGCAACTTTAATCTTTAAGAAAGTCCCACACGTACAATGGAGAAAGATCCAAACCATAGGCACAACTAAAGCTCAACTGTTATCAGCTACTCTTATGTACAGCTGTATAGATTCAAAAAGGCTATTCTATGTGTATATATACAAAAGATTGTTTATACACAAGTCTGTACACAAGGGTCTATACATTTAGTTTTCTGCAGGAGGAATCCATAGCTGCTACCTCTACACTAGAGAATATCAGCACTTCATTCACATATCTTACAAAACCAAAAAAAAAATAGACACTTCCAGGATTAAACTGGCTTTGTCTTGCATCTAAATTTCTTCAGGCTTCACTATTCAAGCCATAATGGATCCTTTAGTCTTGATGCAGACATGAGACCAGGACAGGTGCCATGTGCTTTAGTCTCTCAAAAAGAAATTTTGCACAGAGTGCTAAAAATAAAAGCCCCAAAAAACAAACAGAGGTGAAGTCCTGACTATGGACATTTTTATCCAGTCTAAAGAATCACAAGTGTTCCACCCAGTGGTCACTGTTCACTGCCGGTATTCCAGTTCATCTACACTGATGACTTTGGATGGCATGGAAGGGAGAGGCTGCTGCAAGACATCTGAACCAAACCATTTTGCAAGGCCAATGGGGGAGCCACTCCTCTGGCTGGGGCGATGGTCCAGCTGCGTGTGCCCATGAGATAATCCAGTCCGAGGCAGCACATTTTGAGGGGTGGTTTGCGCACCAGCGGGTGATCCCTGTGCTCCAGTGCCTGTGAAACATAGAGCTATTAGAGGTGGAGTAACATGTTCACCCAACATGAGACCTGCCCTCACCTGATAAGGCCTGCGAGCTGAACGTGGCTTTTACTCATTCTATCAGCCCTGGGAAATCCAGGTCCCACGTGTTTATTCTCTCATTAGTAGCCCCATAAACTGCCTGGCACTGCCAGTTCTGGACACAGCATCATGTAGGTTTTAACTGGAAGACCAGCATCAAATAGTATTTTATTTGAAATCGGTGGGTGGCCTCTCACCCAGCAAGGAAGGACAGACCACACACACGCTGCAAAAGGCAGATCTGTCAATAGCAACACCTATCTTGAAACTGAATGCTTCACTCGACTTTCTTCTGGCATGAGAGCCCGCAGTGGCCACAACTGCTCCAATGAGTCTCTAAATGAGTCTCTAAATTAACAAAGTAGCTTCCTGTTAGCACAGCATGCTGCAACAGGCCAACTAGTACCGCACCTGGAGCGGGCTAGTCAGTGTTCTAAAACTCACCCTCCTGTTTCATGGTTTAGCCTACCTGATCGTTGTAGTTGCTGTTGCATCATCGCTAGCTGCAACGGTGTCCCAGAGCGTGGATTTAAGATGTGATGGCTTGCTGTTGGTAGCGGATAAAAAGGTTGGCCAAGGATGGGAGCAGATATTCCCTGCAAGTGAGATAGGTCCACTCCAGGAGGAAGCATACCTGTTGAACAAGAGTGAGGAAATTTCTTACCTAATAAGCATAAGGAACTTAAAGCAAAACGAACGTTTTGTACTGGGTTTGCATGGCAAAGTTTTGGTAGTGGGGGGGCTAGAGGGGTGGCTTCTGTGAGAAGCTGCCAGAAGCCTCCCCCATGTCCGACAGAGCCAAAGCCAGCCAGCTCCAAGACAGACCCACCGCTGGCCAAGGCCAAGCCCATCAGCAACAGTGGTAGCACCTCTGGGATAACAGAGTTAAGAGGGGAAAAAAGTTGCTGTGCAACAGAAAACTGCAGCTGAAGAGGAGTGAGAATGTGAGAGCAACAGCCCCGCAGACCCCAAGGTCAGTGGAGAAGGAGGGGGAGGAGGTGCTCCAGGCACCGGAGCAGATTCCCCAGCAGCCTATGGTGAAGACCATGGTGAGGCAGGCTGTCCCCCTGCAGCCCATGGAGGTCCACAGTGGAGCAGATATCCATGTGCAGTCCAGGGACGACCCCACGCTGGAACAGGTGGATGCCCGAAGGAGGCTGTGACCCCATGGGAAGCCCACGCTGGAGCAGGCTCCTGGCAGGACCTGTGGCCCCATGGAGAGAGGAGCCCAGGCTGGAGCAGGTTTGCTGGCAGCACTTGTGACCCCACAGGGGACCCACGGTGGAGCAGTTCGTGAAGAACTACAGCCCATGGGAAGACTCATGTTTGGAGAATCTTGTGGAGAACTGTCTCCCACGGAAGGGATCCCACACTGGAGCAGGGGAAGAGTGTGAGGAGTCCTCCCCCTGAGGAGGAAGGAGCGGCAGAGACAACATGTGATGAACTGACCACAACCCCCATTCCCCATCCCCCTGTGCCGCCCAGGGGGAGAAGGAAGAGAAATCGGAAGTGAAGTTAAGCTCGGGGAAGAAGGGAGGGGTGGGGGGAAGGTGTTTTTAAGATTTGGGTTTATTTCTCATTATCCTACTCTGATTTGATTGGTAACAAATTAAACCAATTTCCCCAAGTCAAGTCTGTTTTGCCCATGACAGTAATTGCTGATTGATCTCCCTGTCCTTATCTCAACCCACAAGCCTTTTGTTGTATTTTCTCTCCCCTGTCCAGCTGAGGAGGGGAGTGATAGAGCAGCTTTGGTGGGCACCTGGCCTCCAGCCAGGGTCAGCCCACCACACACATATTTAGATGTGTTGGAATTTATTGCCTGGTTTTAAAGGTAAGTTTTGATGTAATAAACATTACTAGTAATAAGTATCAGTTTGTGCTGTTCCTAACACAAAGTCAGTCTTACACAGAGCATGCGTTAAGTTAAGGGGAAAAAGACATATGGATTACCTGCTTGCAGCAGAGGAAGATGTTGCGGATGAACCCCCTGTGCCAGCATTCTCTGGACCAATCCTGGATGCAGTTGATGAGCAGGTCGTACAATCGGTACATGGGGAACAAGGGGTACTTGATGAACAGGACGAAGAAAAGGGCCTCCTGGTACTGGGGAGGCCATTGTAGGAGTCTTTCTACCAGTTGATTTAGGCCTGTAGTCTTGCTCTTTGGTGCAACGATTTGCTTGGGTAAGAGGTGTGGAACATGCAGAGCGTTGCAGTGCAGGTAGTTTGGTACCTAAGGTGGGCAAAGTTTCTTGATCTGCATTCTCCACAGAACTAGACAGTAGGTTATCTGTAGCTAGAATTGAATACAGCTATTATAGTCCACAGCTAGAGATTATACCTAATGAAAATTAAAGCTAATGACTGGATTTGATAGCTAGATTCCAGGACTAGTTGAACTTTAGTCATGTATATTTAAGAGTAAGCATCTGTCTTTCCTGGATGCTTTTGGCCAAATTATTCCTTTTCATTACTGTTTTGAAATATGTTCCACAGAAATCCCTTGACAGCAAGCTTAAATTAGGTCAGAATCAGCAGTAACTCCACCTTTAATTCTTATTTTTCCTCCTTCTTAGAAATTTTGAACTAGCAGCATGGATGAGTCAGTCCTAAAGGCAACAGGAGGTACAAGGGATCCTCTCTAGACGAGATCATAATTTGGAGTTGTGCCAGAAATCTAGCCTGAAGTGGTTTTTCAGTTTCGATGCGTCTGGGGGTTAGCAGCAGCCTTCTATGTCTGACACCTGCTTAGCAAGATTTGGAACACTAAAGCATCTCAAGGAGCTACTTCCACAGACCGTCTAGATCAGTTAGACAATGCCTAAAATATCTTAGAATCATCTGCTACCAGTTTGAGGTAGCAGTAATAGCTGGAGTGCTAAAAGGAAAAAAGTCAACTGTACAATAAGAACTGCAAGCTACCTCTGTAGTTACCAGTACTGAAGTACAATGTCATGGCGACTAGGCATGTTAGTCTTACTGGGTCAGGCAACTGGTATCAAGCATTTCCTTCTAATAGCCACTTACATCAGTTAGGGTAACAAAATGCCTCCTAGATCTGCTACACTTAAGAGCTTAATTGGTCTCAGCTTTGATTGTTCAGTTAGGATGTCTCAAGCAGGCTATAAGTTGCTTGTATTCAATTACTGGTGTAGAGCGCCATGGAAGCATTATTAATATGCTTGTTCATCAAGACCAGTTGCAAAGAAACAGTTTTGGTCCAGGCCTCTTAGTGTCACTATTGCTCACAAACTGCCAGATAAGGGAAAAAATGGATTTAAACCCAACACTACTGGAAGACTGCACTTGGAAGTGTATCCTCTCCACAGCTCTAAGCCTTCCTCTCTTTACAGGCTCGTTTCCACACCCTCCTCATCTCCATGAATCGGGAATTTCTAAAGTTAGCCTGGGCATATTATGTGCTAAAGCTCTTTGATTCTATTCCAAATCTCTCTTGTGTGAGTTATTTTAGAGCCATTACAATACCTTCATTTGGCCTCTGATTTTCATCTTTACCATCACTGACTTTCATTTTCCCAGAAACTGGCTCCTCTTTGCTTTTCTCCTTGCTCTCGTACATCTTGCGAATCACCGAGGTAGGTGTAAAGGAAGGAGACAGCTGCAGAGAACATAGTAAGAAGCAACACCTTACTCAGTGCTCATTATTTAGGCCACACTATCTTAGTTGTGGGTGGACACCAATTCTAGCACATCCTTTCCATTTAAAGCTCTTTTGAATCAGCCACTCTGTGACCATGATTTTACTTCACCTCATTTCATAGCTTCATTCTATAGTTTAAGCACTTCTCTTTAGCTTTTGCAGAAGTCCAATACCTTTATTAAAATCAGCAGATGTTCTCAAAGTTAAATGTACCTTAACAGCCTTGAAACAAAATAGATGAGCTGTATTTTAAATTACAGCCATTTCCTCTTTGCTATTGGTTCAGAACAGCAGCTCATCAGGAATTCCTACAGAGCTGCCTTATCTGTATTAACTCAGGGCTGATGATCTGCAGAAAACTATCGCCTCATTTCTATTTTTCCCCCCATTCAAAGTTACAAAGCACCTGTGGAAGCCACTTATTTGGTATACAAACAAAAGTACTCGTTTAATTTAGCAGCTGATAGTCCGTGTTAGTCCTGAGCTGCAAGCAAGTGCTTGACTGATTAACTGGAAAATTTAGATCAAAGCAACATTGTACATAGTACTGAAGGCAGTGAGGCAACAGCTTGGCTTTGAGATTTTATTTATTTTTGAAGTGACCCTGAAGCTCCTACGTAATATTTCAACCTACAGACACTTAGGTCAGTCACTTCATACCCAAAGACCAGCATTCTCTAAAGTGGCTAATGGCTTTCAGCACTTGTCTTCTGAAAACTTAAGTACCCAAATACAAGGGCCTGAGTTTTCATAGTTATCTTCCTTTGGTTTCAGAAGACCAGGTCAAAGGAATATTAATGGTGCTTTTTCAGTTTTAGAAAAGATAGCAGTCAGAAAAGGCTGTTTTCCAAAGCAAAGACATTCAGTTAAGCATGAAGTGTAATTCATTCTTGTATCACGTGGCCACCAATATAACGTGAATACGATTAACTCCTCTACAGCCTCCCTTTCTCCCATCAATTACAACTGCTATAATCCAGTTAATGCAGACACTTTTACAGCTTTTCCCGCAATCATTATACATTAGGTACTGACCATGCTAGTAATGGATGCTGTAGGGGCTGGAGAAGATGCATTCCCTCTGTGTCCTGGCGCAGGCGATTTAGTCACTCGCTGCTGCCTGTTAAAGGAGAGGAAATTAGTAAGAAGCAGCTCTACTCTTGGCACAGAAAGAAGGGCAGGCCTGCCAACGATCAATACATGCTTGAGTAACTACTACTAATATCTAGTGAAAGACATTACTCACATGAAGAATCAGTTGACAGTATACCCCTTAAATTTTGCTGTCAGATACTCACCTGTTTCTGTAGCCATCTCTGCCTTTGTCCATTTGAGGTTTACCAAAGCCATGCTGATAGAAGTTTGCTGCCTGTATGGCTAAGTCATGTGGTAATGCTAGTCCCTCTAACGCAGCTTGCTGTATTTCCAAGGGACTCATCTGAAGTAGAGTTGTATAAAAAACACACAAATCAAAGCTTGTATTTGGTGTTTTTTTTTTTTTTAAATACTGAAGATTTACTGTTCTAGCTACTAGTATCTTCACAGTGTCTGCCCACCAACAGCCATCTGTTTTACTGACAGACAATAGAATTTTCAAAAAATCTTGTACTTGAGGTACTCTAAGATGGGTCCAATTGCAACGATGTTTTGAGACTGTACTAAATTAGACTTTACATCCTCACACTCAGAGTGAACTTAATTAAGCATCTGAATACAACAGTTAAGTACATGTTTCCACAAGTTAGTTCTAGACCGCACAATATAAAAAAAAAAGAGATGAATACACATTAAGCAAAAAGCATTTAATCTAACCTGTGCAGCAACTGGACTCATGGGCTTCCTTACACCTGGAAATGGATCACCAAGCAATTGCTGAGAACCTTGTCCAAAACCTAAAGAACATTCAACAGTTGTATTTAAAAGGACTAACAGTTTCTGTCAGTATGTACAATATATATCCCCAAGTTAAACATGAACTAAGAATTCCTTGTGAAGACTCTCGGCTCATCCCTTAAGTTTACACGGAGCTATGTCTCTTCCTCGTCACTAGGCTGGAGAGCTACAGGGAGGCTACTGGTAGTGGTTTGCAATACAAATGGCCAAGTAGTCCCTGAAAATTAGCTTCTTATATAGTAGCTGAGCACATTACTCCTCATCAGAATTTACTGTGAGGTCTAGTTCATCCGTCACAGACGTCTGCATTTTTTTGAGATCAATTTAACCTTAGAGACTAGTAAGTAAAAAGGCATCTTGCACTCAAGATGCAGACGCTGACATAGTTGCCCACCAAGTGCCAGGAAGTTTTTATTGTTCTGTAAAGCATTCTTTAAAACAAACTCAAGTAATAAAAAAGAAAAAAACCCTGTTTTGCAACCAGTCTCACCAATGGGTGAAGATATTCTATGGCGCAGGTAATCTGCGGAAGCAGCTCGAGTTGGAAACACAGGTGGAATAGGGGGAGAAGGTGCTCTTTGTGTCAGTAAAGAGGCTGCAGGTTCCAAACCACCTATCAGGCCACTTAAGACATTTGATGAAGCAGGTCTGGTAATGGGTGGACCAAGAAGTTCCTAAGAATAAGTAATGAAAGAAAGTTCAGAATACGATCAATTTATACAAACTCACTCATTTTACTACACTACAGACCACGCTATTTATAGCAAGTTAGAGACAAAGTGGACTTGTGCAACTAGATACACCAATTCTGTATTGCCCTTAGAATTAGGCACTTAGCCAGGTTTTTCATTTTCAAGTTGTAATCATGGGAAATAGCATGACAAGACAAATTTTTAAGTAAACTGAACTAGTGCCTAGTTCTCTTTCCTCTCTATAGAGTCATGTCTGACTACTGATCCTATAATTACCTTAGATGTCTTATTTTCCAATAATTTGTTTTCCCATTGGGGATGTGCTTTTAAGTACTCCCTCCTCCCTCGCCCTCAATGAGAAGTACCTGCAGAATATTCTTTGATAGAGGTTGGCCCGGCATCTCTGGAGGTGACATTAAGTGGCTCTCAAGGCTCTGCTAAGAGAATGAAAACATTGTAAATTAGATATAGATACAACAAGCATCAAACTCACTAAAAGACAATCCACATTTGTCTCAATGACAGAAATAATTTCACCTGTTGTTAGAACCATAGTTTATGCATCAGCCAAATAAAATTCCAGCAAAGTTAAGGGCTGAGCTGGCTCACAGATCTTCCCTAGCTAAGAAAATGCCTAGTCTAAGATCGCATACAGGTAGTTCAATATGCCCTATTCAAACTTGAGTAACATGTATGAATTTATATAATTGTGTAAAGTGGAGATGAAACATTGGGCCAAGTGGTCAACTGAAACTATGCACAAACTGAAAAGTGTTCATATATTAGAGAAATTATTTAAGATATTCTTCTATGCAAAGATACATGTCAATGTAAAGGGACAGCCAGAAATGAAAGTCTCAATTTAAGCGTAAAATCAGTCTGCAAATTCTCCACAGGGCAAATTTACATTCTTCACTATCTTTTAGTGAAGTGGGATGAGGCTAAAAGTCCTTGGGTATAGTTTGGCAGGAAAAACAGATGCTTTAGACTTACTCAGTTGTTAGAAGTGTTTTATGGTGCCAGAAGTAGTTATTGATAGTTTCTGGGTCAAGCATGCTATTTAGGCAGTTAGCGGCAGGATGAAATTTCATACTACAATCTCTTCCAGTCTAAAGCTTAGTATTGTCTCTTGTTTAACATTAATCTTTCAGCTAACAAGTATTCAGTTTAGTTTTATCTTAGTACAAATAATTTTAAAATCCAAGTTTAAAATATTAGATTGTGCACTGACATACCTCTATTAAAACAAAAGTCACTAAAGCAAGACATCAGAGCTTCAGGTGTTAGCTGCACCCATATTACAAGCATTTTAACAGGGATGCCTTTTAATAGCAGCACTAAGGCAACCATTAAACTAACACTAGTAAGTCTGCCATAAAGAGTGGACTGATGATGTCTGTTATATAGACAGTACCTTTTCTACAGATATATTTGTTTTTATTTAATAAGGTTCAGACAGGAAGAGTTTGAGTGCAGGAAAATCTTAAGACACTAACCAAAATGTCCTCTATAGTAGAGGATTCAGCCTTTTCATCATACAGGATCCTTTTTGGGGCAAGTATTTGTAGTCTTCAAGTCCAGATATTAATCAACTGGATTAGACATTCACACAGGTCCACTTTCAAAGTGGCAATTATTAGATTTCTCACGAGTATTAGAGTTCGGGGGCTTTCAGAAACTTAACATGAAGTCAACCCTGTGAAGTCTGAACTGGAAGAAGCCCCACTTTTAATTACTCTGGCAAGGGAAAAAATGACCAAAGCACCTCCCTTACTTTCCCCTCCAAGCAGCAATATTCTAAATGTAAGCCTATATTTAGTATCATGCTGCTGTATCCAGTCACGGCTCACATGTTATCAGAAGGGTCATGTAAGGGGTTTCCAGTTCATAACCCATGTCTTAGCACAGTTCGGAAGAGCCAGGTGTCTGCTACTTACATTGACTTTGGGCTGCGAAGGTAGAGTCCCACTTGCCTTCATACTGCTGACTAGTTTGTTAAATGCAGTCATATCTCCATCTTTCTTGATCTGTCTGGAGCCAGCAACATTCAGTGCTTCCTCCATTTGCTCAGCCATAAATGGAGTAGCAATTTTTCCCTCCTGATCCACTTTCAGGCCTTTTAGCCCAGCTTCAACTTCTTCCACTGAAAGTACAACTCCTGAATGTGCTGAGAAATACAGGGGAAATACTGGTAAACCATGGTTCTCTGTTTACAAGTAAGCTACTAATTTTTGTGCGGGTGTTGAATACAAGGTGTTTGAAAACAAGAAGCAACCAAAAACTTATCTTCTGATATCCATACTAGCTGTCAAACCATGTCTGACATGTTTAGACTGATATACTAATATCCAAATTAGCAGTATTGCCATGCATAACTATAGGCACGTAAGACTCCACAAGAACCTGTTTAGGTTTCAACTGATAAGTTCTCACAAGCCTTCATTTATTCTGCAAGGCATGTTACTACACTTTACGACTTCACCCGCTTTTAATAGAGAATATTAATCTGACAACCGAGTTTGTTCTTTTTCAATTAGCAAAGTTCCATTTATCTTATGCTCCAGGAGACCAGATGGTCTTACAGCCACAGCGTAAGTGATGTCAAGTTGTCTGAAGCTATCGTAAGTAGAGAGAATACATACCTGGAAAATTTAGATACTTTGGAGACTCAGTTATTAGTTTGGTACATAACTTAGTGCATAAAGTTTGAAGTAGATTTTTTGCTCAGAAATTAAGGCCTCTATAGAAAGATTTCACTGGCATAACCAGAATAAGGTACAAGTGTTATTAAGCAGTACTATTTTTCCTGTGTATGCATAGATAGATATCTATCATGCCCGACATCAAGGCTAGACATGCTTTATGGACCAGCTAACGCATATCGCAAGGTATGACACCTTAAAAGAAACAGAATAAGAAACAAGAGCATGCCATGGGTTGCTGTAGCAGATGTTGGCCCAAAGAAGTAAGATTTACTGGAAATTTGGGCAAGAAGGTGGAGAAAAGAAACAATGATGCAGACATGCAGTATGGAACATGAGGAAAAACATGATATTGACAGAGGAATTGACCTGAACACTCTACAACACTTGAAGAACTGTACAGCATTTTATGGAAATATAGAACACATATCAGGTACTTTTAAGTGAACGGAAGCTTCCCCACAATTTTGTTCCTTCATCCTTGGTTTGTGAGGATCAAAGTTTAAAAAGCTTTTGGTAGGAAAGTCAGACTAAGCAAAACACAGGAAGACTTGTAGTTCTATTTAAGTCAAATTAAGAAAGTTGTCCACGTGTTAGCTGACAGTCCCTACTCACAGACTGGATGCTTAAGAATATTCGCAGTGCTTGGATGCTTTCCCTCCTAGCTACTTCACACAAATCACAGAGTGGCATTACTTTTGGTTCAGTCCAGTTTATATGGCAATACATGCTGCTTGCCAAAGAGAAACCAATTTGGAATTAGACCTTGAGATTTCAAAGAATGCATGCATTTTGTACCCTCCATGCACGCTATGGGCCCAAGCATGCAAATCCCCAACTTGGAGGTGCTCTTGAACATTAAGTTTAAAGTCAGCCCTGAACTCTGTTTAGAACAGCTGATGCCGGCAAAAGTGAATTCCAAAAGACTAAGTTGCCTGGAATCCTGTGATTCTAGCCAAGTTAGAAACAGATTTGTCTTAGTTGTGCTATGTTGTAGCTCTATGTTAATTATTTAATATTCATGCACCGAACAGTGAACACAGACCACTGTGCTTCAAGTGCTAGCAACAGCCTTGAGAAGTTCAAGCTTTCAGTATGCACTTGAAAAAATGGACATCCTCAAGCCACTGTTCATCTTTTTAGATTCTTTAGATACTTAATGGATCAATGTGATCCATTATAGATGCTTGCAAGAATGACTTACACTAAGTTTTTGGTAAAGCCAGAGTTTAAATGTCACAGTTTCAGAGCTGACATTACCAGTCTCCAGTATGAAAAACTTATGTAAATGCCATAGCCAAAGCTGGAAACTCAGATCAAGGCTTGCATCATCTTAACTTATGATTATTACTGGCCAGTAAAGTGGTCTGATAAGAGTCCTGATGTCATCCTGTGATTAGGATGAAAAGAACCAGGGATGATATTGACACAGCTGAGATCTGTTGAATATTGGGTTTTCAGTAGTGTAAGTAAACCTGTAATGCTTCCTACTCCTGACTTGGCAGCTGAGGTTTCCAGAATACCAAGCCTCTTGCCTTGAGATACTGCATCACAAGAACTCGACAATATCTGAGGAGGCACTTACTGCTCTCTCTAAGCTTTTCCTTGTTGGCTGAAAGACTTGAGAGAAGAGGTTTTAAGTCCACTTTGGCTTTCTGTAGCATTTCTAGGATGTCCACTTTGTTTTCAGAGTGGTCTTCCAATGGAATGGGAGCAAAGTAGTTTCCAGAGTTCTGGCCAGGGGAGAGAATGGCTTGCTCTAGACCTGAAACAGCAAAACCAGGAGCACTGCGACATCAGTTTACCAACCCAATGTCTCAAGATGAACATACACTGGTAACCAACTTCAATACGTCACTGAAAAGTTATGCCTCACACCCCTTGCCCAAGATCAGCTGGAAAGTCATCAGGAAGCACGACAAGAACATTTATAAAAAAGGAACTTATAGCTGCTTACTCTAAGAGCTTCCAAAAGAATGTCAAGTGCTTAAACTGTGGGAGAATTCACTATCCTAAAGCTTTATCTGCCATGTTCTTATTGAACAAGTAGGAAGAAGTATGGAAGGAGGCTATCTGACCCTACATTGTCCTATAGTCTTACCTGCTAGCCTCTCCAGTTCCTCATGTGGTGTAGATCTCAAGCTGCTTGACCGACTTCCAGAACGACTAGGATTAGAAAACCACCTGCTGAACCTGCTGGCAGACACTGAACCTTCCCCCAGCACATCCTCTATCATCTAGATTACAGGGAAGGAAAAAAAAAAAGACAATCTTAACAGAAGCAAGATCAGCCACATCTTTGAGAAGCTTTACTGTGCAACCAAGATTATTCTGTTACAGACAACCAGATGCTGCTCCCAGAGTTTAGAAGCTTTGAACTGCTTTTTTTTTCTTCCAATATGGCAGCATTTGTGTAGTCAGTTAGCATAACCCATCATACATCTTTTATTTATACCAAATATTTGTTCAGTGTAGAACTGTCACTGAAACAGCATAATCAGAGCATCCAAAAAAATTAACTATGCCATTTGAAAGTGGGTGTGCCAGAAAAAGTGAGAAGCATTTGCCACAAGAATTAAAACAAATTATAACAACTAGTAATTCTGACAGTCATGATGGCTCAAGGCTGGTCTCTATCAGTCTACAGAAGGAGTACCCTGATCCGTTGGGTTTTCTGCAATCATGATTCAATTCAGTTCCAGCACTGGCCAAGGACGGTGCCCGGAATGAAGTGCAAAGACTACTCCTTGACCTGCGAACATCCCACAAGGGCTGGGGGAGTAGCTAAGGGCTACTTGCTTGCACTGCTACTCGCAGAATAAGAAGAGGGTTGCATTCAAGTCAACGGAGTCTGTGTCAAAGTACTGGCAGCTAGCACCTTGTCCCCCCAGGCAGAACCGAGGTCACTATGCAGTACTTCATAGAGTTTGGCTGTCAGAAGGCACTACGGTTTATAGTGACTGTTTACTTCTTTGCTAATCATTAGAAGTATTTAAAAATCAGCGCATTATAAAATTTAACTCAAACTAAAGCTTTTCCTATCTTGCAAGACAGCATCCAGTTAAAAGCCTGCTCAACAGGCACAGATGCAGTTTCACCATGCAGCACCTTTATTTTCAGACAAAAGGAAGAACAGGTTCCTCCTGCCAGAGAAGCTGTTTTCTCTGAAACAAGGGGCACTCAGCACTATTTCAACAGCAAACCCAAGACACTACTAATTCATTTGGCTTTGATTGTTTGAATCTAACACGTTAGAAGAATTAAGACAGTTATGTCAGAAAATGTACAAATCTGCTACAACACTTGTCACAGACACATCACCAGTACAAAGAAAAAATATTACTGTATGCTCTGGCTAGTCTGAGACTCACTTTTTTTGACGAATTATAACATCTGCCCACTAAAGTTTCATCAGCAGATATTTCATGACTTGGGAATTCCCTGCTTTTGAAAGGGGTCATCATCTTGCAGATACACTGAAAATCAGGTTGTCAAGTCTAAAGACACATCATTTGCATCTTCTATAGGGAGAACAAACTCTCCACTATGTATTTGTCAAATTACTGCCACCATATGACAAATCTTTTTTAATGCAAGCAGCTTTTTTCCCCACATTAAAAGACTAGGTCAGAATTCTATTTTTTTTTTAAACCTTATTGTTTCTCAATTGTGTATCACGTCAGTTTCTTTGCTGTCCGAATACTTTTTTTTTAAACACACATTTACCTTTCTACACCACTAAGCCTTTTTACTCAAATTCTATCTACTAATCAGTCATACCATCTAGATTAGTCAAGAATAGCTTTTGTGCTTAGTGATGGAGAGGTCAGAATAGATACATCAGCAGTTTATGAATTAGGCCCATGCTTACTCAGTACTTGCTGGACCTGCTTACTCCTTGTGGTGAAAAGGAAAAGGCATGCTAAGAAACAGACTAGTTACAGCTTACAGACTGAAAACAGTGAACACCGACCATCCACTAGTACCTCTAACGATCAGACGTTCAAGAACTGCACACTACCAATGGAAGTACCATAATCCCCATAAATCATGGCTGGAGGTAAAAATCCACTATCAGAAGAAGCTTCCAGTGCAAGTGTCAGTCCTTTTCTTCATAGTCTTGTTACTAGCTCCTAGGTATCACTAGCATCCCACATATGACTTGGACTACACAGGGTATCTACTAGTCACATCAATAACATTTAAACATGCTTTTGACTGAATTAGTAGGCTATGTTTGTTTTTCCAACACAGTAGTAACAGTTCTAAATAATGAATTAACCACTATACAGAGGTTTAAGTAATAAAGATTCAAAAACTCAGACATACATCCTTTCAGCCACATTACTGGTACTGGTAACAATGGAACTATATCTCAGAGACAGTATTCATCAGGTGTCTCCAGGCTTACTGCCTTCCAGAAAGCTTGCACAAAACATCCATTTGCTGCGATTCCCAGACTTAGCTGCAAAAGGTTGTTTTCAGGTATACTAAATTTGTACAGTGACTCTTCTCTGAACTTATCTGTAATACTTCCAAAGATGATCCATCCAGGATGCTGATTTTGAGTCTTCAAGTAATGATCAAAAAGGAAAAATAATCAGCTAGTTTGCCTCATACACTTTCTTTGGAGATGGAGCTAGTCCCAGGGATAACACTTCAGAAGCAACATCCTAACACTCCAAAGCTAAATCTCTGCAAATTCATCTTAGACTTACACACTGCATAAAGCAACTTCCACAAAGCAAGAAGTTTTAGCTTTCAGCGAATGCAGCAGCAGCAACAATGCTTCCCATGAATACAGCCAGTCTTAAAAAAAAAAACTCACCGAAGCCAGGCCAGGAACACTTTTATCCAAGTTAAAGAACTCATTGAAGTCAAACTCTCCTGGAGCTGGTTCTTGTAAAACGGCTTCCCTAGGAACTTCTTGATCTGCTGGAGTTTCATTGGCAAGGACAGTTTGTACTTCATCCTCTTCTGCCACTCCACCGTTGCATTCTATCCCTTAAAAAGAAAATCAAGTGATTGCTGAGTCACTGAACGTGACTATTTCCTGTGGGAACAGCACCTAACAGTCAATGCATTTGCCTAGGAATTAGAAACGTAGGACCAAAGTAATCCAGCCACCTATGTGATATTGCATCAGTTATATTGTGCTGGCTGCAGTCTGCCACAACAGAAACTAGGACCCACTAGAACTCTAGCACAGAGCTTCTAGTCAGTAATTAAGACTATCTACTTCAAGAAAATAAGAATTGCCATTGAATCATGCGTAAACAACTGCATCCTGATCAACTGAGGAAGTACACAGAACATATCAGATGTTATGTCACACCAAGCAGATGCAGCTGTTACAGTAAACAGCTGCTGCTATTTTTCCATCAAGAATCCTTTGGCAGCTCCTGCTTTCTTCCTAGATGCCCCAGAGAGTAGACGCCCCAAAAGCTGGTATTTGACATGAGTTTTCTTAGTATTGTCAACATATGACAAACACTGCTCCTACTCCTCCAGCAGGAGGAAAGCATGTGTCACTTTAAAGACTCAAAGCCTGCACAGGTGCTGCAAAAAAAAGCTGTGACATGACTACAAACCTACTAGGCTTGAAACTGTACTACATTTTAGTTTAGTGAATACACAACTAAACCTGAACTCTTCAGGTTTATGTTGTCCACCTGTGGAATTTCTAGCATTAAGAAGTCATCTTCTCTCTTGCCTCAGAGAAGTTTATACCTCAGCTTTTGCAGTGGTAGTAATTGCAGACTTGAAGTCCAATGACTGCAGACAAATTCAGATAAGTCTCCAAATTCAGCTTAAAGCTATGTTACTGGCAGCTCTACATCCAACCCAGTGTTTCTAATACAAGTATTCACTACTAGGAAGAAATATTTCAAGTACCTCAGAGCATTAGCTTACTTTAAACCAAGCCTTCAGCACCCAGTAAGATATAGAAGTGGACAAGACCCTTTTAATAGCCTACAAATTCCTGATATCATTCAGCATCCATACAAAGTTTTTTCCTAGCCTCTCAGTCCTGCCTTCCTTTTGGAAAAATAGTATTTCATCACTTAAAGGCATTTGCAATCTGAAAGACCAATTCATGAGCCTTACACCTTGTGCTTCAGGATGACCAAAAGCTATGCAAGTTTAAGATAAAGGTCAGTAAACTGCATTATTCTTTACGCTTGCCTGTATCTATAACAATCACCTCTATATCCAGCAATATGCCATACTAGCAGACAAGCAAAGCTTTTGTTAAATTTGCCATTACCTTCTTTTAGTGAGGCTGTGCGTCGTCTTGTACGTTTTCTCCCTTTGTGATCTTCCTCCAAAATTTTATCATCAAAGCCCGTGAGCTCAATGGTTTCAGACTGACTTGTAGGACCAGCAGAGAACCACTCAGGTTCCTCTTCAGTGTAAGAGTCATTCCTCCTTCGCTCCCCAAAGACACGTTTGCTATCACCAAATTCCCTCTGAAGTGGAATATTAAAAACATTAACCATTAAATGCTGTTTCATAAGATTCCTCCCTGATGTCCAAAGCAAGTGACTACCTTTTCACACCAGCTTCTGCGGTGGTTTTTTTAGGGTTTAAATGTACACTCAGCATGCTCAGTAAGTTTTTAATTTCTAAACTTCACAGCTGAACTTCTGCTTTATTACACTGAAGGCTATTGTCCTGCAAGTGCCTGTATAAACTCAGTTTTGTATCCTGAGAGGCAGGCTAGTGGTTCTTCCCTTTTTTTTTTTAAAAAAAAAAGTGCCTGAAAGCACAGAAAGCTTCCACCTGCCGAGGTTAAAGACAATGCTCACTGACAACTCCTAGGTCAAGAACTACAAATGAACTATTAGACTTTTGAATATCTTGCCATTAAGTCTACCACGGGAGAGGTTTGTAAGCTACCCAGTATTAGAGGCATCCCAGCTGAGCTGTCAGAAGGATTGAAAACTAAGTTTTTGAAGCACTGAGTGCTCACCCTTTTAATCATAAAGGTGCTTCTAAAAAAAAAAATAGCGTACTTGCATGGAACACTTAACTGCTGTATGCAGTTAACCTGCCCCTGTTGCTTTTATGCAAAGTGTCCAAAAATTCTGATTTAATATGCAACGAGGAAAAGAAAGAACAAACCCTGAAGCGTTTATCTTTGTAGTCCCTCTCACGGTCTCGTGCATCTCTAGAATCACGTATGTCTTTTTCACCAGCCCGGTGGTCTTTATCAAAGTTACGAGAAGAGATAATTCTTCCACTGCCAATCCTACGGCCACCAATAACACGGACACCATCATTCTCCTTTTCTAATGGGCTCCCTGCTCGACGTGAGCTAATAGCTGCAGTTACATGACAGCCGCCTCCAAAGCTTCGCCTTTGTGGACTTAAGACTACATCCAAGTCATCTTCTTTCACTCGCTCTCTCGGATCTACAAAGATCACACAAAAAGCATTGAATTTAATGTATTGGCAAATACAAGGTATCTGCACAGTAGCCTTTTGTTCCATAGCCTTGCTGCTATCCCAGAGCTTTTTGAAGGAACACACTTATGAATTATCTTTGCAAAGGTAATCTAGCCAACA
Organism: Phoenicopterus ruber ruber; assembly: GCA_009819775.1. Lineage (NCBI taxonomy): Eukaryota > Metazoa > Chordata > Aves > Phoenicopteriformes > Phoenicopteridae > Phoenicopterus > Phoenicopterus ruber. The sequence goes on along the minus strand of CM020231.1, from coordinate 12,258,738 downwards.
CCACAAGAAATGCAGTGGAAAAAAAAATTAAATTTACAGTTGGATATTGAGGAATCATTGCTGTCTCCTAGCAAGTACTTGCTTTCCCACTATAGACCCAAGCCTTGAATTGCAGGGAAATTGCTCTCTGCACTTGCATTATTATATATATTATATAGTAAGAATGGTAGAACATAACAGCTGATTGCTATCTAAGTTTGTTCTTTGATAAGTTACCAGAATACCAGGAACTAGACTATAGTTGGAGCAACCAAGATTTCCTTGACACTTATTTTATGCAGTCAAATGATTTTCAGAGAGGCTTTGTTTAGTCTCATTTGCATCACGCCAAAGCAAAGGTTTTGCCAGCAGCCTATGTTCAGTTTTGAGTCTTGTGCTATAAGAATGCACTTACCAACTATCCTACGCATAAGAGAAGTCCGATCTGAATCCAAATCCTTTTTAAAGCTTTCCACTGGTGAAGTTCTTCCTGAACTCGGATATAAAGATGCATGCCACTTCTCTGGATCCCAGACACCATCACTATGAAAATAAAATTGCAGGATTGTTTACTACTTGTAGTCTAATAAATAATTCCTAGTACTGCTGCTGAAAACCTAGAATTCACTGACTAGCAATCTGTACAAGCAAAACACATCTTTCATACCCAACTTCTAAATCTTTGCCTTACTATACTTCTCACAAACACAAGCCAAGAACACTCACTTTCATTTTTAAATGAGGTACACTGTCAACATGGGACAGTAATCCATCAAGCAAGTCAGCTTGTTGCAACATGACCTAGTCAGTCTGTGCTCTACATCCATCTATATTCTTGGTAGTTTTTCCTGCAAGTTGGCAAGACTTGTACTGTGTGAAGTTATTTTCTGCTGGATCTCATGTTATAGTCTTTGTTCAAAGCACAAAATTCCCAGCGTATTAAGCCTTTCCTAGTAGATTAGTACTTCTGAAAACACTGACATACACTAAACTCTGGAGCATGTATATCTTGCATCAACATAAGTGCACTTCTTAGCGAAGAATTTTTTGCAATTTAAACTTTTATTTTGAAAGAAATATATATAGGTTTTGTATAATCAAGAAAATACCTGTCATATTTTTCAGAAAGACAAGAAGGTCTTTGCTTAGAGTAGGGACGCTCTTTAATATCCAGCAGTTCCTCCTAGAAAAAGGAAGAAGTTAGTTCCAATTCTCACCCGGACAAGACTCAAGTAACCCAAAATATCTATTCCAGACTGCCTGTTCAATTTAGTGTTTTAATTTGACAACCAAAGTTTCCCAATAGGTTGTTTCACTTCCTGTGAAATACTGCAGTGAAAAGTTGACATTAGACAGCAAGTTTATTCTTCAGTTCTTCTACCAGCGGCCACTAAGCAAACCCTTATTTGAAGCACTAAGCCTTACTAGGTCAGGTTCAATCCTCGTTAACACTTGAAAGGCTGTTCACATCATACATGTTCACCTATTCACTTCCCTGGACAATTCACCTTATAAGCAAGACAGACATCATTTGACACTGGAGTTAGGAAGTTCTCAAAATGGAATCAAAATTGCTATGTTCAAGGCTACATAAGATTCAGCAGGTAAAAAAAGCATTACCACAGTACCAGCTACTAAAGTACATCTGGAAATTCCAGATAAGCTTGCCATTTCTGACCACCACCAATTCCAAGATATCTAAATGCGTGTTACACAATTATCCACTCTACCCAACACCAAATCGATGCTGAACAATTACTTCCATTTCCCCACTTTCTACCAGCTTTCAAATACAGTCCTTAGTTTACTACTGCACACCCCCAAGCAGTTAGTCATTTGAGGCAGACTAATAATCAATCTACAGTCTCACTGCTGCTTGTCACATTTAAAAAGCATTATTAATGGTGTGATCATCAGTGCTTTGAATCATCATTAACTTGGCTGCAGTAAAGATGCACTTTTCCAGTTAAACTTACTCATTCTCTCTAGATTACCTTTCTTCAATCTGCCACACTCCTAACTGTACTGAATTGATTCAGAACTGTGCAGAAATTGGTGAGCAGCTGGAAGGATAAAGAGATCCTAGCAGCAGACACCACACATCAGCCAAACCGAAGAAGGAAACCTCTACACTTCTCCCAAGAATACAATATTCTCTAGAGCTTTTACATCATTATTCCCGTGTGATTAAAATCAGTTCATTAGCTATGTGAGCTTGATACTTGAAAGTTTTCAGATGGCAGCTTGGTAGCTGGACAAAACCTTAATATGCACACACGCATGCATACATATCTACATACCCAAGCATCACCCTGTACTAGTCTTCAGCAAAGAGAGTTCCATTAAAGGGAGGGAGACTGGCCTCTCTGCCCACAGCTTCCCAAAATAAACCTTGATCCTCCCTGTGAGGAACATCAGTGCTGTAATACTATCACAGCCCGATGCAGATATCACAAGTATTAACAGCACTGTCCATCACCAGGCTTGAAAATGACTATTTTCTTGGCCACGAGAGGGAGTCCATAGACTCTCGATCAGATCCTACTGCAATTCTTCCATTGAAGTGAGGAAAATTTGAATTGTTTCTTGGCTTTCACTCATTAGCTGGGCACCCTTGGAGCAACAGCTTCCAACAAACTAGAAAAGACACAGCTTGGACTATGTAACACTCTCATAATAGAGGAGATTAGTGCTGATGCTTCCAGAGTGTGCTTTTGTTTTTTTTTTTTTTTGTTTAATTCACACACTAGTACTTTTAAGCAGGTGAGAGAGAAAGTGCATTTAGCTGTTATTAAACAGTTTTATTCAAACAGTTTAGAAGGATTCATAGTATGAGCCAATTGTTTTCATTCTGGTAGTAAATGAATATAAACTGTTAAAGGAAATCAGTCCCCTCTCCAAATCAGCAGCACATGTCCTCAGTGTTCCTCCCATCCCTAATTAGTAGGATACTGGATCATGCGAAAACACCTTACAATGTTGATTACATGAGCACCTTAAACCAGCTATATTTAAAATGCTACTTGTAAAAAAAAAAAAGTATGATGCAAGATATTTTAACACAGATTGATGTCTGGTGTGTCTTGACTTTAGACTCCTTGGAAACCAACAGATAAACAAGACTAGATGCCTTGTGGCACTAGTTCTGCAACTTTATCCTGATCAGAAACTATAGGTACCAAGTTAACAAAACTGAAGCTACAAATGCATCAGTTTCAGTGCACAGCTACCAGCAGCACCAGCTGAATACTGCCCAAAAAAGCAAGTAGAATTTTAAGCTGCATTCAGTTACTACTCTTGAGAGGAGTTGGGCAACACTGAGCAAGCATAGATACCACTTTTCCAACAGGAGAAGTTTAAAGATAGCTCCTCTCCTTCACTTTAGAAGTAACTGAATAACAAGGTCTGAACAATAGTAGACTTTGCATCTTAGAAGATTAAGTGTATATCTTTTTCTAAGAAGCCAGAGAGAATTAGAAAGCCATACTATTTCCATGCAAGTTTTGCCAGCTCCAAAGTACTTGGTTTATTGTTGATGTCCAGTTAAAATAAGCTAGTCCTACTATCTCAACAGAACAGAGACACAGTGATAATTTTTTTCTTTTAAAAAACAATGTACTCAGAAGCTAACAGTTCAGAATTCCTCCGGTAAGATAACACAGTCAGCAACAGTACACTGTCTCACTCTGTTCCACACTTCAGGCCATTTGTTGTAAAGTATCTTAATAGATTTCCACAAAGCAATGACCACCTGTTCCCACAGCTTTCAGTAACAGGAAAATCAGCCACCATTAAAGACTCTTTCTAAAAGCAGGTTTCAGCAGTGGTACCAAAACCACAAACAACATTTGAACCTTAAACCCCACAGTTTATCAAACTCACTTAGTATTGAAAGAATCGTTATTTGCAAGTTATTTAGCTATTGTTCTTCCACTCATGCATATAATTAGGTATCACAGCTAAAAACTTTAACATGGGTGCTTTTGTTAACACTAAGCATTGGTTGGATTCATAAGTGCTTAGGCTTCCAGCACCCAAATATGAGCAATTCTAAGTTTACAAAAGCCATCTTAGCAAACACATTAAAGCTCCTGATAAGATCTGGTGCACTATGTGTTCCAAGGAAGTGGCATCTACTATAAAGAAACATTTTGGCCAACTTCTTAAAGGAATATTGCTGAAAATAGAACTAGAACTATGAAGTGCAAGTGCTTGAGAAAGCTGGTAGAACAACATACTTCAGTCTTTATCATCATCTCTCCGGCACATGCTGTGAGGTGCTCAGGTATTAAAATAAGGTGGTGGGAATCAAAAGTATATCAAGGACAGGATTGCACAGCTACATCACATTTAACAAGCTGCTCATTTTATACCATCTTGCAAATTCTAATCCAGGCCAAGGCTTTTCAGCCTTCACCTTACTGCTTCCCTCTCACAGAAGCCACCCACTCTACTTCTGTGGCCAACAGCTCCACACACAACCTTTAGAGGAAAGGGAAGAGAGCTAACCTTTGTGTAACGATGTGGGTATTTGGTTGTAATTCTGTTCAACTCCAGGAAAGCATCACCATTTTCAGTTTCTGTTATGCCTCCTCTTTTATCCATGGTTACTTCAAAGCCTTTGACCACGGACCTAATTAAAACAAGACCAAGCCGTCACATTTTCAGACATACATTTCTCGCAGCTGTATTCTCCTTCCAGCCTGAGAGTATTTAGCGCTTAGATACAACAGATAAGAGACGCATTCCCTAGCAGCACCTTGTTCCTGCTTGCAGCTTCCCCCGCTCCAGCCAAGCGGCTCTCGCTGAAATACCTGACCCGCCCCCGAAGCCCCGCGGACCTGCCCCGCGCCCCACAACCGCGGCGCGGCTCCTAAGCAGCTTCAGCACAACAAAGATCCCCCCGTGGGCGCGACCGGGAGAAGAGGTGGCGACCGACGGGGCCGGGGGGAGCGGGGCCACCGGGACCCCCCCCGCCCCCGCGGCGCCCGGAGGGGACGGGCGCCACTCGCGTGGCGGCGGGGGCAGCGCGGCCCGCGGCGCGGCCGAGGCCTCGTCCCGCAGCACCGGAGCCGAGGGGGAGGACGGCGGCGGGGCAAGTGACTCAGCGGATCCTCACCTGCGCCGGCGGCCCCGCCGCCCCCAGCCCTGCGCCCAGGCGCTCGTACTCACCGCGCCGGCGGCGGGTCCCCCGACAGCGCTCCGCTCCGCTGAAGGCCTTACCGCCGCCCGCGGCGTTTCCTGCTCCCGGCCACCGGCTCCGCTTCACCCCTGCCCGCCCCCCCGGCGGCGCCCTGCGCCGCGCTCGCCCCCCTTACGCGCCACACGCGCACCGGGCCGGCGCCGTCCCCCGCCCGCCTCCGCTCGCGCGGCTCCGGCCCCCTCCGCGCTGGCTCGCGCGCCCTCTCCCTATTCGCCCGACTCTGTCTCTCCTCAGCCGCCGTAACCGGGGCCTTCCGCTACCCACCCCGCACCCATTTAATGGCCCGCGCGCAGGCGCGGCGGCGGGCGCGCGCACCGGGGCTCCCCCGCGCGGCGCCTGAGTGGAAAAGGCGGGCGGCGGCGGCGGGGCCGCGCTCCCCCGCTGTCTGGCGGTGTGTCCCCCCGCGGGCCAGCCCGCCGAATCGTCATCTCACCTTGCGAGCGCTGCGGTGGGTGAGGGAAAGGTTCGGGGCGCCCCGAGGGCCCGCAGGCACTCTCGGCGGGCAGCCCTGCGGGGGAGGCGGCCGCCGGGAGCAGCGGCGGCGGGACGTGGTGCGCGCCATGTGCCGGGTGCGGGGCGCCGGGCGGCAGCGGGGCCGGGGCCGGGGCCGACCCTGCGGCGGGCAGGGGACGTGCCGCCGTGCCGCCGTAGGCCCGCGTCTGCGGGGAAGGCGCGGGGTGGAAGAAGGGCGGGAAGCGGCGGCGCGAGCGCGGCCCCCTCAGCGCTTCGGGCCGAGCCTGACACCGGCGGCGATGGCGGGCGGCGCGGCTGACAGCTTCGTTAGCGCGTTCGTCGGGCTCTCCGCCTCCTCGTACCACACGTCTGCACGAAGTCATTTACGGGCTCGGGGAAGTCTCCCGGTCAGCGCCCGCCAGCAGCCGAGCGCCTTCGTGTTCCCGCCGGGAGCGGCCCGTCCCCCGCGGGAGGGTGAGGGGAGGTCTGACAGGGCCTTCCTCCGCTGCCCGAGCCTGCCCTCGGGCCTTTCGCGTGGAGGCAGCGGTGGTGGGGAGCCAACGGGAACGTAAGCGTAAAATTCCGGTGCCCCACGCACACTGCCCTGTCAGGTTGTATGTATTTTAAAACACCCTTTATCAGTTTTCTGTCAAAAGTCAAATTTGGCATTCCCATGAGACAGCAGGAGGTAGATTGGTGTAGCGAGCAGAGTAGCGTGTTCAGACGCACCTGACAAGTCTTTTAGTTGTTGCTAATAAGGAGCAGAAACGGTTTTCAACATCAGTTTAAGGAATTTCCTTAGTGAACAAGACGGCTTGCTCCGTTTGCCTGCCAAGCTGCTGGGGAGTGGTGTCCCCGGCGCCCGCGTCCCTGGCACCACGCAGAAACACAGCGGAGGCCCTGGTTTTCCCCACTCCTTGGGCGGAGAGGTCTGCGTAGGAGCAAGGAAGTACCTGCAGGATCTGGTGAACAAAATGGTTTCTTCCCCGATCTCTAATGAAGTTGAATACCAGTATTAAAAGCTGGTTGCTTGTGGAATGAAACAAACGTTCCACATTTTTTTTCTGAAATGCCAAAATGCTGTTTTATAAATCAGAGAGCGTTGTAGCTTTTCCAAAGTTTCTCCTAGCGAGTTTGCTTTTCAAACAAATACACAGCGAGACTCGCTAGCAACCAGTGGGCCACGAGCCTCTTGCTGAGCGGCCGTTACAAGACGGTCACTGGCTTTGAGAGGGCCTGAACAGTGTCATGTGTCACTGTAGCTTTCGTACATGTAGCTATTGTGAGCTGAAATACTATTTTTTTAGTTTCTAAAGGCACGTTGTTTTAGACACCGGTTACTGGATACTCGCAGCAGAAAAGGCCAATGGCACAGAAATGGCAAAATGCTTGTTTTCCTCCACCCACACTGCAGCGTGAGCAGCAGTTCAGTGCCACAGCACACTTAGCCCTTTTCCCGCTGCTCGGGACTGCGGCTTATGCCTGAAGTCGACAAATATTTGTCCTGGCGGTGGCTGCGCCCCCCGGGCAGCCCGTCGGTCAAGGTCAGCGCAGCCCCCGCCGGCCCTTATCGGCGCGGGGGCAGCGGCCCGATGGGGCCGCGCTCCCGCCGGGCCGCACCCCTCCCCGCCGCCGGGGGGCGCTGCGCCGTCGCCGAGGAGGGGGGGCGGGCGGCGCTCCGGCACTTCTTCGCGGTGGTGGGCGGGGCTTCTCCCTCTCCCCGTGTGAGGGCGGGCGGGGAGCGAGTGAGTAACGCGTCGGCGGCGCCGCCCGGCTCCGTGCTGGGGCGCGGCGGGCCGGTGGCCCCCTCGGGGCGGTGGCTGCCTCCGGCCCCTCCTGGCGGGGCTGGCGCCCTCCCCGGTTGGAGCCGGCTTGCGAAGGCAGATGGGGCTCTGCAGGCGTCTCGCTTAGGGAGGGCAGAGCCCCCGGGCTCCCGCTGCTGCCCGCCGGCTTCCGTGTGGCGCTGCGGGGCCGCCCCGAGCCCCCCGAGGGATGGGGTGCCGGTGCCCCGTGCGGCGCTGCCTTCGCCCGGCCGTTACCGCAGCCGGCCGGTCCCGAGGGGGCGGCTGCGGGGTCCGTAGCGCCTTCAGTGGGGCGGGAGCCGGCGGCGGGGGGGCGGCAGGGTCCGTTTGGTGGGTGGCTCGGGGGGCAGGCACCGCGGCCCGGGCCTCCAGCGCCTCAAGGCGGGGTTTTAGAGCAGCGTCGTGTGGTTCTTGAGTGTTTGTCCATAAGCACAGAAAGTGTTCAGATTATAATTCTTCTCTGACGAGAGGAATTTCGTGCAGACAAACTCAGATTGATGGCAGTAAGGTGTGGGGGGTTGGTTTGTTTTGTTTTCTGTCACACCTTAGACGTTGCTTATAGAAATGTCCACTCTGGATCTCACGCTTACCAGGAGATTGCTGGCCATAAGTCCAGGTGCTTTCACAGAGTCTTGTTCTCCCTGAGGTCTTTGGAAGGTTCTGTGCATACAGAAGTTCTCGCTGGACCTGGGTGGAATTCACTGTTTTCTTCATTTCTATGTGCTTGTGAAGGGAGAGAAGCTTAGTAGTTTAAAAAAAAAAAAGTGGAAAGGAGTCAGCTTGATTAGGTACTGATTTTGTCAGCCTTGATTATTAATTTATTTCTAAATAGGGGTACATAACTTAGGGTCATCTCCTTTTTGTAGCATCTTTCTAGCACAGCTTTATTTAGGAAGGCACAGTTGCTGTCTTAGGATTCAAATGGTTATGACTTTATTACCGATAGGTTATGTCAGCACACTATCGTTCAGGTCAGCAAGGCTGTGAGTGTGCAGACAGATGCTTTTCATGTTAAACATCTATAATTACATTATGCTATTTGTATGCAGGTCAAATGAGTGGAATTCCTGTCATTGCTAAGATACAGGCTGCATTTAGCAAAGATCCATTTGGTGGATTCATCACAAATAACAGGAGCCAATTTATGCTTTGTCCAAAGCTAATATACAACATTGCAGTGCAGAGAGTGCATTTGTTTACTTGCAGACTTGGAACTATAGCAAAATGGAGAAATCCAGAAGCAGGTAAGCAATAATAAGATGCTCCCTTGTTAAAGACCTCAGCTGTAATTTATTTTTTTAATTATGACATCTTAGGCATTCCATGGGACAGAAGAAAGCTGAGTTATTCTCATATGAGGGCTTGTTGGTCTCTGTGGAACATTATTAACCAGAAAGTGTTCCTCTTAAAAACGAAACAAAACACCAAACACACACACCACCCCCGAACCCATCACGAAACACAACTTTATGTGGGTTTACATTATCATGACATTCAAATGTAAAAATGATGTTCTTGAGCTTGAGGTATTAGACTGGAACATAAGATATTTTGATATAGGTGTTGGCCCAACCACATATTTATTCTGCGGTGTTAGTCAGTTCTCTTACTCTTTCCATGCTTTTATTTTCTAACTTTACAAGGGAGAAATGATCCTTTTTCGACTCTTACTTTTCTGTGGTTACTTGCCATAAATTCTCATGGACGTGCGCTGTCATCAATACCTATGTGTAGCACATACGGTGTCTCACATTTAGGAATAATCTGTTAAAAATTACGTATGTTGGAAAATCATTAAGTATTCACATGCCTTAGACTTTAATACAAAACTTTTACATATTCTACCCGAGCTTGATTTTTTGACTACTTTGTGTTACACCGTCATTGCATATGGTCAGGCCAGGTTTACCGTTGGAGCAGATTAGATGATTTTAAAGGGAATTGGGCCTAATAGGCGTGTACAGGAACTTGTGCTGAAAGCTATTTTGCATAAATTTAAAAGTGCCTGAAACTTTTCTTCAAAAGTGTATACAGCTGCCTTAACTGCACATCTTGACATGAATAGAATTCTTTTGTCTGCTGAACGGGGCCCACCTTTTTCAGAAAACATTCAAATAATATTTTATAGGAGAACAAGAATTTGTCTCTCTCACACAAAATAGAGGTCTTGTTTTCTTTCATTAGCTTTGTTTTAGCACCTTGTAGCTTGCTGGAGCAAGCTAAAACCACTGTATTTCTTCCTATGAGATTTTTTTCTCTGCGTGTGTGGGTTTGGGTTTTGGTTTTGTTGGGTTTTTTCCCCCTCAATAATTTGTCATTAATACTGTGAGCAGTTATTCAGCTGAACTCCTGAAACTTACTAGTACGGATTGTTCCAATAACTTCATGGAACCAACATTTTTTTCTGGCTGCAGCCATGTTTTTCCTAGCTCACTTCAGGTGATTATTAGGGCGAGACTTCAGACTATCCTCTTCTGTTGCCTGTTATAGAGTTCAAGAATGTGTTTGTGGTTCTAATGTGCAAATTTTCAGGGTGGTGGCAGTATTTGTTTTGGGAAAGAAGCTTCAATACAACTGGTTCAGCAAGTTTTATCTGGTTAGATTTTTTTTTATCATTCTTGTTTTCAGAAAATTGCTGAGACAAAATACTTACAATTCATAAAAACATACTTGTTATTTTGCAGATTAGAACTACATGTGAAAGTAAACTATATGATGGTAAAATATGCCTAACTTTGCTTTTTAATGATCAATATGTAAAATCAGGAAGGGATTTTTAGTTTTCTTTTTAAAGAAGAAACACATTTAATTAAAATATGAATAAAAATAGGAAATAGTTCTTTGTAAAAGAACTGTATATATAAGTGCATTTCATGTTAAAATGGGAAATTCTCACTTCAGTTCCCTAGTCCTCAAGAGTTTTTCAGCAATAGGTAGAATACCTTGATATGTTCAAGAATAAAAGGCAGAAAACCACATTCAGATCTTCTCTGTAAGGGCACACCGTATGTACAGACATGGGAGGGGAAGCACAAGTGCATTTTAGTGCTTTTTCACTTCAACTTCAGAGGAGAAAGGAATTGTCTGTGACATCATTGCGCTGAAATGTGTCTTCCTGCTTGTCTTGGGGAAAAATCTTTAAAATTCCAGATAGTGAAAAATGCCTGATAAAGAGACAATAAATGTGTTTTAACTTCTTGTAGCTGTCAACTTGTATATATGATTGTATTTCTTTTGTTACAGATGAATGTATTGAAATAATGCCACTTCTTTGCAGTTAATGTAGTTTTACACAAAATATTTCTTCTTTCCTTTTAAGTTCAAAATCTCTGAAGATGCATGAAATCCGACAACTCCCTAGGTGCCAAATGCATGCAACTGGGCCATCTATTGCTCCCCAGTCTGCCACGCATCAGTTTCAGGACAGAGGTCATGACAATCTGGATCAAGTTGGGTATACCTGGCATCAAAGGAGGAGGTTAAAAGAATTCCAAATCAGGTGATAAGTACAAAATATGATTTTCACTGAATGGGGCAGGGGGATCAGACCTAAAGAATTCTGGTTTTAGTAGTACAAGTGCAGGCTAAGGCAAAGGTTTTATTCACAAGCATGCCAGACAATTCTGAAGATGTCCTGTGGTAACTTGAGGACGTGCATTGGCACAGTCAGATTTCGTACATTTTTGGTTTTCTAATGTAAAATTTAAAAATGGCTATTTAACAGTATGCTTTGAGGGGGACTGCCAGGTGTAATGATTTAGTCTTGCCCTCCTCGTGTATTTCTTTACTACTTTTGTTTGTTGCAAGAATCTTGACAAAGGTGCGATGGTAATTGTTTAGAGATTAAAAGCCTAGTATTCGTGGAGCTGATGTAGCAACTCAGACTTGCTGAAAGAGGGAGGCCCTGTTCATGGCTGTGTGCTTTAATTAATTACCTTGTGATGTCTTTGGTGCTTATTGGGGCCCCCTGTGAGCCAATTAACTCTTAAATCCGTTGGACAAAAAAGGGGGGGGGGGGGAAGGGTGATAGTATCACAATCACAAATTAGTGAGTTGAACTGGTAGTTGCTGAGAAGCTGAACTGCTGTGGGGGAGGTAGGGAGAAGGAAGATCTGCTGATTTCAGGCAGGGGCAAACATTCGATTGGCTCAAGTATTCTGGAAACAAGTCTTACTCAGCTGGTTGATTTCAGGGAAACAGTGATACTACTGCTTCTAAATCACAAAAAGACTCCCCAGTTAATCAGCAGCCTGCTCATTAGTATCACTGGGTGTAAGTGGGCTGCTTGGAAGACATTTGAGCTGCCTAGGTTTCCTAAACAAGTATGTCCCAATTCAAGTCTTGCAGTGATGCTTGGGCCTCTATTTATTCTTGGTGAATAGTCCTGTTAAAGGTACTAATTTCGGGGTGTAAATATTTCGTATATGGATTGATCTCTGTAAAACCAGACCCTTAGTTTTATTACTGAAACTAGCATAGAAGTTCCTATTTTTACTGCTGTCTGGGAACTAACAGAGGAAGAGTACAAAGTCAACTAACCTTTCCTTATATTCCAGATATCTAGCAAGGAAATTCTTCTATCTGTGGGCAAAAAAGACATTTGGACAAGTTCTCCCTTCCAAAGCCAGGTAGATAAAGTTCCAGAAATCAAGGATATTTGTTGTTGTTTTTGTTGTGTTGGTTTTTGTTGTGGGTTTGGTTTTGTTGTGGTGGTTTGTTTTTTTTTTTTTTAAATATGCTTTAGTGCTGTACCATTGGGCTAGGAGGGAACTGGCTGCCAAGAAAATATTTGGATGTCTTTTGAGATCATTTGAAGGTTTCTTTGAATACCCTTCTTGCTCCTGCCTTTTGTTTTTAATAACCGTGGTTAAACTTTACTAACTAAATTCATAGGAATTGTGGTTGTCTTGATGAAGTTGAACTGTACAGGCGTATAAATGATGGGGTATGATTGTGATACCTGCTTTAAATTTAATGATTTTTCAAAGTTATAACTAGAGATAGATCTTGAAATTCAGTTCATTTTACTGTTTGCACTGTTGTTCTTAATGTATAGCTAGATATGCTTTGTATCTGTCTGACTTTGAAATATCTCTGACAGATGATTTGTTTCTGTTGTTAGTGTTCCGTCAGCTACTGAAAACCAATGCTTTGATACTCTTTTCTTGTTTTGCTCTAATTTTCATGTTCATTCTTGTTTTACCACACCCTTGGGAACTGAAGCAGTTCCCAGTGGAAAGACCTGCATTTGTTACAGTCAGAATAAGATCAGGCCCTTAGTTATCCAATTTCATTGTACTGTATCAAATATATTCTGACTGCGTCTGCCTCAGCTGGTGAACGGAAGTTGTCCTGTGAACCTTACCGTTCTTGCTATCCCATATACTGAATTTGCACTACTTTGGCTGTGTGTAAATTCAGGACAATGATTATTTTATTTTTTTTCGGAGAACGAGTGGAAATACATTTTATAAAGTTCAGCCAGGAACATAAGCAATAATTAACTGCCTTTTTAGATTTAAGAGTCCCCAGTACTCCATAGCTTTTATTTGCAATGTTTTGTTAATGCACCAAGTCAAAAAAATTAATGTATAGCTCATTTCTTTTTTCTTTTTCTTCTTTTTTTCTTTTCTGCTTGAGTGCTTGGAATGACTTAGCAACTTGGCTTGGGGTAGGTAGCTATGAATTGCAACTTGTGAGAGGATTCGTATGTGTTTCAGTCAGGGACCTCTGGGTATTCTGGGCCTAATCCTGTTGTTATTACAGACATGACCAATTTCATTAAGCTGGTGGGATAGTTGTGATCAAAGCTTGTAAGTCTGGGTTTGTGTGCTTTTTGTTTATTAGCTTGTATGTTTTCATAGGTTCTTCTATTTTCCTTCTCTCCATCACAAAGAGATGAGAAATTTTATGAAAGTATTCGTTGCTGAGACTTTCTGGTTCTTAAGCTGCTGCCCAGGTCATGCTGACCACATGGAAAAATGTTTGAGAGAATATTTTAAAAATAAATGAACTGCTTGAAATCGTAGATTATGACCATTATTTTTAATTCGGTGATCAAAATCCTAACTCCCCTCATGCAGACCCTCCTATATTTGAATTTTTAGTTGTTCACAATTCAGTTGAAATGTAGCATTGCTTCTTACCTGGTCAGGTGTGTGTTAATGAAATCTGGGTATAAAGGCAGAGACTGTTCTACTGAGGTTAAAGAATTTGAAGGTCATATGTGACTTGTGAATCCATTTTGTGCGTGGCTTAGCATCCATTGGAAGGAGAAGGTGCATGAGCAGATGAACAGCTTCATTTTTAGCACAGATGATGTGCAACTTGCTGAAGGAGTTCTTAAGCCTATTTAAGTGTTGTTTGGGAAGATCTTAAATTTGAGATGACTTAAGATCAGCATGCTATTTCTAAGAACACAATGGAAATATCAAAGCATTATAAAATCTGAAGTAGCTTTTGTACTTATTTCTATACATAAAATATTTTGTGTTTAACAAAGAACAAAATTAGCAAGGAAAATACACGTTTCATTATCAACTGTGCTGGTTGTTTGAGTAAAACACAGAACTGAGGATAAAAGATGCAAGTTGTTTATAGGTCTAAAGTCAGTTAGCACTCTGATATTTGGCAAGTCAGTTAACAACATCTGTCTTTCCTTCCTTGACTTTATGTGAAGTATTTACAGTCAGAAAGCTGATTGCTTCTTGTCATACTTCATAGAGTCTTGGAATAAAGTGTCACAGTAGAGTAGCGTTTTTTAAATGCAATTAGGTGCTGTTAGGCTAATCAGACAAGACTGGAAAAGAGGTAGCATAATCTTCATTAAAACTGATTTGTGGTCAACCTGGAAACCTGTATGAAGTTTTCCATGTCCAAATCTTTCAACTATTTAGATGCTTTTATGACCAGAAGATTCTCCAAAAAGCTTTTGGAGAGTGGAAGGAGCGATGGACTGTTTGCAGAGAAAGGAAGCTCAGCCTCAGAGCAGACAGGCACTACAGGTTTGTGAAATGACTTCCTACTCTTGTGTGTATATAGTGGTATAAGAAATTTTCCTTAGGTTCTGAAGGAGTTATTAATACCAGTAAGCAAGTAACATCAACAGTAGCTCTAGGCCAAGAGCAATGTCTTTATTGCTTATTTTCATATTTTTCTTCCCCTCTTTTTTTGTCACTGTTGTCCTAGCATGAAGTCAAAATTTCCTATCTGACATATCTTTACAGTGCAAATGAACTTGAAAGAATCCTACTTCTAGGCCTTTGTAGCTATTTTACTGAATGGCGCTTCTTTCATTTTTTCAGGCATTTGCTCCATAATTTGATATTCAAGGCTTGGAGATCCTATGTATGCCAGCAACAAGGAAAGAGGAACAAATACTATGTTGCAGAGTCTCATGGTAAGTGTAGAAGTGATGGTAACTACCTTTATTTGGGGATATGTTGAGATGGGAGTTTCCAAGGAAAATATTTACACGGAGTCTCTGTCTCTTGTGCATGTTTGCATATCGACCTCTTCACCCTATGGAAGTGTAATGCTTTTAGGTACAGATGGTTCTGTCTAAAGCTGGCGGGGGGTTCTGTTCGATGCACTACTGTGTAGCTATATAGTTATTTAGGGATGCCAGTGAATAAGCTTAAGGGCCTCTCCATCTGCTCTGGATTGTGTTATTTGTTTTTGACGGAGTGGTTTCGTTGGTTTTGTGGGGTTTTTCTTTGTTTGTTTTTTTACTTTATCATAATATGTGTTCAAATAGATATTTTTTGATAGAATGTGTTATTGGAATTCTCTGTCAGCTGTGGCTATAGAAGTCAGATAATAATTCCCTGTGGTATTAACTGCACATATTTTGTGTTCGCTATTCCTTCCAGCTTGTGTCTTGCAATTGAAAAGAAACCCAAGCTTTTGAAGTGCCACTTCTCTTATTGTGTAGATTCTTTGTTCTGCAATGGATTGGTCCTACTGATGAAGTTGCCTATATTGGTTGCAACTTCCTTTGGTTTCAGGGAATATCTGTTTCTGTGAAGGGGAGGATGACCCTCTTTTCAAGATGATACTGTGGGTTTGTTCAAAATAAGTTAACTGGTGTCTTTGCATATGAATGTAGCCTCAGAATATTATATAGACTGGCACCTTTGGAAACAGATAGGCTATCTAGATTTCCTTTCTTACTGAGTGAGGCCAGAGTACTTACAGAAGCAGCTGTGTGTTACTTAGTCAAAAGGATAGAAAAGTGACCTGTTTTAAGGTAGGTTAATACTTGATTGACCAGATCACAAGGAATCTTAAAAAAAAAAAAAAATGACGTGGGTTTTGTTTTTTAGTGTAAGTATGAAGTGGCATAAAATCAATGATGTTTTTGGATTATTTCTTTCTAATAACTCTGCTTCAATAGTGTCAGTTCTTACATGCCAGACTGTTGTGAGGAGAAAGTGCAGCGCGCTGCATAAAGTGGTAAACTGGAATTTGTGACACCACTTCTGTTTTTAGGTGCGTGACCAGCCTGCTAAATAAACTTGACTTGTTTCTGGTTGATTTCTCTGCTTGTAATAGAGGATGACTCTTGAAAACCTACTGATGAACCTGATGACCTTTTTTTTTAAAATGAACCAAAGAATATCCTGTAATTCTTACCCAATGAGGCTGTTATGCTGAATATTATTATACAGTTATATACCCTGTAAGCGCTGAAGACAAAGCAATGCCATTGTCTGATAATTCACGCTGCTCTGAACAAGTGGTATGATGCTGTCAGCATTTCAGATTCTTGTCAGTGTGACACCCTCAGCCGGGGTGGATGGTCGTGTTTCCGGTGGCTGTTGTTTCAGGGTTTCCCACGAGGTGTCACCGCAAGTCGGGGACAAGTGGTGTTACGGAGTGGTTAAAAAACGCCAGATTCTTGCATGAACTTAAGATGGTGTAATTTTTTTGTTGTGCACAGCAAAGAAGCAAAAATTGCTCAGGACCTGGGAGCGCTGGCTGGTTTATGTTGATGTTCAAAGGACAAAACATGGGATGCAGTCTGTGGCACTGGCATTCAGGGAAAGAAGCTGTTTGCGGTAAGAGTGGAGTGGGAACAGGCAGAGCAGCACTGACCATAAGGCCGTGGTTTTTACCTGTGTTCTGTTATCTTTTCCTACAGTGACTTTGTTCCATGTTTGTTTTTTTGTTTTGTTTTTTTTTCCCCTTTTCTTTTTGGGGGGTGTGCGTGCCTGAATTCTCCTGGTATGCCCATAGACTGTGAATTTATAAGATTGTTGTTCATACCTTTTTCCAGTGAGAGGAAGGTGATTTATTGCACCGAACTATGGAACCAGGCATTTGAACATGTCTGTAACATTGTTTTGGCAGCATATCGTGGGCAGTGTGGAGAAAACGACACTACCAGAACTGCACTGGACATAAAATGAATATTTTGGCTCTGCAGCATTGGGCCCAGAGCCTGCAACTTCGAGTAAGTCTCAGGAGCTTCAGCTACTACCATTTCTAATGTTTAAATTGCACGCACATGTGACTAATGTTGGAGATTAATAAAAAATAGGCCTTATACTCATTTGCTTTGCAAATTGCAGTACTTATGATGGAAGAACATATTAGGACACGAGGAAATGGAATGAAGCTCTGTCAGGGGAAGTGCAGATTGGACATGAGGAAAAGGTTCTTCACTGAGAGGGTGGTCAGTCACTGGAGCAGGCTCCCCAGGGAAGTGGTCACAGCACCAAGCTTGTCAGAATTCAAGGAGCAGAGAGTTGGACTCGATGATTCTTACAGGTCCCTTCCAACTTGAGATATTCTACGATTCTATAAAGAAGGTCAAACCAATTTTTTTTACAAGAAAAATTTCTTTACAAGAAATTTAGGCAAAGCAAACTGGATCCATGTCTTATATTTGCTAGGAAGCAGACTGGCCAACGGAACTATTACTGTCTTATACAATGCTTGATGATAGTGAAAGTATGAGAGTTCTCTTTACCAGAGAACTAGCCACAGGTAAATAAGAGGTAAAAGAAAACAGGTGTGTGAGTTTGCAGCTGTGGCATTTTGAGCAGGGCATGAAGGGTAGTTGCATCCAGCTCTCTAGAATGCTGAACTCCACAGAGGTCCAGTCCACTACCCCATTAGGAGGCAAGACAGCACTGGTCAGCTGTTTGACAGCACCTTGCTTCTTTGTAAGACAACATTATTTCCTAACGAATTTCTATGAACATGTTTAACTCCATTTTGGGCTAAGAAAATACAATCCAGCATTTCATATTCTTGAGAGGTTGTCAGCTCCTTCAGTAAATTGTTCATCTTAGCTGAAGTGGAAACAACATGGTTTTCTTTCTTTCACTGGAGCTGTGGCTTTTGGTCCGTTTCATTAAAAATAGGTGATGGGATTTAATTTGGCCCGTGCTGTAAGATGGCACCACTGCCTGCTTGAGGCCAGAATTTTACTAAGGAGATAAACTCGTGACTTGGGAAATCTTACCATATTTCAAGATGTCATTCTCTTTTATACGAAAATACTTTGTTTGAAAGAAAGCCTGTTGTCCAGAAAGTACTATTTTGGCCTTTTAAAAGTGCAAAAGTATCAAAAAAAGGAAAAAAGAAGTTTGATATAGACATTCTTTGTCTTTGACCTTTTCTATGCTGACATTCCTGTGGCGTTTGTTTGGTTTTGTTTGTTGGGGTTTTTCCCCCCTTGCTCATGGCTTTCACCTTGAGATCTTATGTGGAATTTTCTATTGCCTGTGTGTTATTCCTCTTCTCTTCTTTGTTCTACTTCCCTAATCTTGTCCGTTTTTTTTTCCCCTTACTGCCCTCCCTCGTCAATTATTCTGTCAGGCTTGGTTGCAGTGGCGAGAGCTGTATTTATACAGCCAGAATAACAAGCAGAAGGAGACTAGGGCAGTAACTCACCATCAGCACTGGGAATTGAAGAGATGCATGGAAGCATGGCTGGGATACTTAAACCTCCACAGATCAAAGAAACTTCAGAATGGTGAGTGAAAATGGTGAGTTAGGACAGAACAGGGCTCAGTCCCTTTGCTTAGGGCACAGTGATATGTTTTTCTGTTCTGGGAGACACTGCAATGTTTCTGCTTGCTCAGCAGATGATGACATGCAACTTGGACTGTACGCTGTTACAGGCCTGGCTAGCTAAGGTTAATATACTGTACTGTCAGGAAAATCACCTGCTTTCCATGTGATTTAAAAGAAAATACAGTTCCATTGATGAAAACTTGCCCATTGCATATTATATTCTGACTGAGATATCTGCGAGAAGAATATATTCAGGACTATTATCAGTCAATCTGTGGATTTTCTTGATAATCAGAAAATCACAACTCATACAGGATGGTAAAGATTATTATACCAGTTCTTTTGTTTCTTCCCTTGGGATTACTGGAATGAGTTCACACATTTGTGTGTATTGCCTGTTGATCGGTGGTAGTGGAAAAGAATCCAGCTTGGATATTTGGGAACTTGTAATAGGAGTATGCTGAAATGTAAGCAAGCTTGTGTATGTTGAACAAGTGACGTGGCGTCCTAACTTCCCCTTCTTTAGTCAGTACAGTATGTTACTGCTTTAAAACCTCCTTTGTGATCAATAGGAAGAATACTGTGAATTCTTGCCACCATTTTTTAGTGTTAGAGCTTCTGTCACTTCAGAACCAGTGGCTTAAATGTCATGGACTCATCTGATATAAATGAGGCCAGGACAGAACAAATCATGAGTAATTTGTGTGTGTTTTCTAGAGCTGGCCCAAGAGCATCACCGAAGCAGGATAGTCCAGCAGTGTTTCTCTGATTGGCGGCTGTCGTGGGAGCGCAGGAGAAGGATGCATGCTCACCAAAAGGACATTGAAAAACTCGCAGCAAGGATTGCCTTACGGAGAGTCTTTGCACACTGGAAGCATTGTATCCAACCTGTATTTAGTCCCTAGCAGGGACGGGTTAAAAGCACTCCCATGGGGGAAAGATCTGGTTAATAAGCAGGAATGTTGTGCAGTAGCTTGGCTGACAACAAACATGTTATCGTTAGAAAGATGTATGTAAGGCCATACTAACAATTAATAAAACTGTTGCAATTATGGTATGTTAGTCTGACAGCTAAGAGCCTGCAGAAGATAATTTAAGGTTGGAGAGGAATTCCTTACTTACCACAACACATTTCTGATTCATTGTTAAGCCAGTAAAATCTAAAAACTTGACTGTAATCAAAACTTGCACAGGTAACAATGCAGGAAATTTAAATATTGAAGCAAATTTAGATGGAGATCTAGTGCCCCTCTGTGGGAGAAGGTGGTGTGTATATATCAGGATGGATGTTTCTGTGTAAAAGATACTTTAACTCAGTGACAGATGTTGTCCTGTTTATGGAAGAGACTCGACAGTGTGAGCTGGCTGAAAAACACTACAAGCATCATCTGTTGGTAAGAGCACTGTTATGCATCAGGTGGAAGAGGCTGTGGAGAGAATTTAAATGCTTCTGACTGGCAGTGTGCCTTTAATACTAACAGCGGTGTGTGGGTGTTAAGTGGAGTATGCACCATTTTCTGCCATGGTGAGTTTGGATCGGGCATCAGCTTCCTAAATTCCAACTATTCGGAAATCTGCCGGTTGAATCCAAATGGGGAAACTGTGCTGCTCTCCAGAATAGTTGGAGTGTGCATCAGTACTGATCATCAGAAGAATGGCAGTAAACCTGTTTGGATCATAGATTGGAAACATTAGTGACTACACGAGCACTTTAAGGCAAGATGCTCTCATAATGCTATTTACCATGTTATTCCCTGAATCAAGGTGCTGTGGGATTGTAGACCAAAAGACCTTGTGCAGAGGAGACTTAGAAGGGAAGTGGATATTTTCTAGTTTTGATAAGGAGCAAGTTATGAATCTCGAACAGGAGGAGGAGATAGATTGGGAAAGGACTTGGTAGTGGTGTTGATAGTTGAATAGGAAGTTAGGTGTCTCACAGTAAAACCCTGGGAAAGTTGAAGGGAGTTTAGCTGGAGAAGTGACTATTTGTGAGAAGAAATTGATGCATGGCTTTGATGACAAGATCATAAATCTTAGCTATTGCAAGGAGTAGCATCAAACATAGATTGTCTGTCAGGAGCAGCCAGTTCTAAACTTACCGATGCTTGCTGATTTGGATTACCTCAAAGTTGTGTACGTTTCTTGTTGTTACAGAAACTTGGGTTTAAGGGTCTCTGGCAGAATGTCATGAACACTCGTCTTCAGCAAATGAGAAAAAATCTGTCATACCGTCAGCATCAAGTTACAGTGAGTTTGACTTTTATTCTTGTGTTAGTTTTTCTTGAGCTGTGCTATTGGCTTCCACTTTCACTTACAAAATACTTTTTTTATTAAATCAGTGGCTTTGTTCCTAAATACTAATAGCCACAGAAAATCTCCTGTGTAAGTCAACTGTCAGTCCTTAGATACATTATTTTTAGTTTTCTGTTTTCCTATGTTTATGGTGACTTTTTCTTTTACCAGAAAAATCATAGCAGTTTATAAAACAAGTTTGGTCTATGAAGCAGTGCAGCATGCTGCAATGGTTGCCTCCTGCATGCAGTTTTAGTAGGACATTTATTAATTTCTTTCTTTGCGTTCTTCTCCTCCCTCTGTCTATGGTTTTTTCACGTCTTTGTTGTTTTGTTTCAGGTGCTGCAGAAGTTCTGGAGCCGTTGGAAGTCCCGTTTGGAAGAGAAGGAGGAAGAACAGCAGCAGGCCTTAACATCAGTGGCTCGTGCCCGTTATAGGTACACAGAGAAATATTAATATAAATTTGTACAAATGTTGGATTTGTGGGCCTTTGGTTCTCTCTTAAAATCTGGTAATACCTTTGGGAGCATGACTGTGCTGTGGCCAATTGCTCTTATGTTTGTGAATAATGGACAATTTACATCTGCTTCTCTGTGAAATGTGAGAGGGAGATTGATTAAGCCTAGACCTCTACAAGACAGCTCTGTGCTATTCAGCACAGCATGCTGTACTCTACAGTGCATGGATCCTGGAGCTAGAGGTGGAACTGAAAACACTTCAACCACAATATTGTGGCATTACTCTAAAACAAAGGAAGCCTGTTGAGATGTCCCCATGTTATATATTAGTGCAATGAGCCACATAGTTGTTTGGTTTTAAATTAGATGCAGGGTAATAAGGGAAGGAAGGGAAGCTTCATTCTGCCATGCAAGCTTGTGTGTGATGTTTTTTTTTTTGCTTAGCGCAGTCTGCATTCAAAAAGACATTTAATTTTACTACAGCTCAGAGAACTGCATTGTGGCCTAAACAGTATCTTCCACTCAATAAAATTTCTATCTCATTTCTTCTAATCCTTCCAGCAGAGTTTGCTTTAAGTATTAAAATTTTCTTGATTAAGAGAGGCTAATACTGCAAGAGTGACTGATATACTTGGTACTGAGTTAGAGCTGATTCTTGTTTCATTTTCAGGACATAATTATTGCTCAGATCTCTCCAATTGCCTGATGTCTTGGCATCAGGATCACTTTGATTTTTCTCAGAGGTTACTGAAGAAATAGGAAATATTACTCTGGATACCTATCTTACAGTCAGTTGCAGTGTGTGCCGTTGGATTCAATATGAAACAAACAAGATGTCCCTGTAAGCTTTAATTTTGGCTCCAAGACCAGTGTGGAACTCAAATGATAATAGTGGTTGTTTCACAACTGCAGTCATGCCAAAATAAATCCATTACCACTGCTGGAGTTATTCTAATTTAAGTTTACAGTGTGAAATTGAGTGAAATTACTGGGAATCTTTCTTTAGAGGTGCTTGGCATTTCTGTTTTCTGTTAAAGTAAATGGATGCTATGAGTTCTCATCACCTCTTAAAATTCAACCACTAGCCTTTGTCTCAGGGTAATGATATATGGGAGTTAGAGTGTGTACTTGTTCATTGTGGAAATCAGAGGGGGGGAAATACTGATTGAGAAAGAGAAAAAAAAAAAAAAAAGTATTTGCCTTTTTTGAGATGCCTTAAAGGCCCTGCCTGGGCTTGTATTCTTAACCATGGATTCAGTGCTGACTCTTCAGGTAGAGTTATGATTTATCATGCTATTAAAACCTATTTCCCCTTTTCTGTATTGGAAGACTAACAACAAAAAATAATTGCTTTCCTTGGAAAAGGGTATGTTTGGAAATACACTCTTAAAATGAGTCCTCTCCTGAGACGCTTTTTCCTGCGTAAGTTGAGAGAAAAAAGTGTGTATTAACATTGAATCTTCTTTCTTAGTAGACTTGGGACCTTACACCTTTCATTGGCAGGGGATGGTCACACCCTGTCTTCTAGATTGATATCTGTCTGTCATCAGAAGCCTGGCTTCGTGGTTGAAAACAAGCTGCAGAAAGTCTCTTTTGCCTTGGATATTGGCTTGCTTTTTAGGAGATTGACAAATAGGTTTGGAGGGCAGGCTGAGTAATGAGGGCAGCTGCATTTCTGCAAGCAATTAGGAGTTTTTCCAACTGGTGTGAGTGCAGCTGTGGTGCATTAGCTTACCCTCTGGAGACAAAAAGAGAGAAAAGGCTCAAAGACTCAGGAGGTTAAGGTTACTGAAGATGAGTTGCAGCATGCAACTGCTGCAGTGTTAACTTATGCCTCCCTCACCAGGGAAGGGACGAACAGATGATTTGAAGGCTCTCGTTGGTTCTGTAGCCATACCTTGGTTCCATGAGTCAGGAATGTTTTTGTGTGCAATCTTTTCTCTTTAGAAAGAGTATAAATGAAGTACTATTTCCTGAACACAAAAGAACAAGTTATGAGTAGTGTGTTCCTTGTTCAGAGGTCCAGGGTTGCTTTCCAACCAGACCTAAGTAAGACTTTCATGGCAGCTTGCCAGAACTCAGCTTCCCTGTTGGTCTCTGATGCACATATGTGCTGTCTCACAAGTCAGTGCCCCAACTGCTGTGTCTGGTGGTAAGACCCAGGAGATACTGGGTAACTAACCTGACCTTCCTCCTAAAAGGAGGCTTTGGTAGAATCCCTTCAGTGTTGACATCAGACCATGCCTCTCTCTATTATTTGTTATAACTTTTTTCAAGTCCTATTACAATGTTTGTTTGGTTTGGTTTGGGTTTTTGTTTTGGTTTTTTAAAATAAAAAGTACAGTAGCATTTTCAAAATATTTCCAAGGGAGGAGGGAGTGGACTATATTTACAGTGGAGAAGAAATAAAAGGTGTTTATATAATTTTTCTTCTTTGTGTGTGTTTATAAATAAAATTAATTGGTCAGAAATCAGAACAATCTTTTGAATGTTCTGAATGAAAGCAGGGAGCTCTAATGACTTCAGAAAATTCATTAATCTTGTCTCATGTATTCTGGGTAAGATTTCAGGGGTCAAATTGTCTATTTTTTAACTCGGAGAATAATGAGGACTTATAGCTGCCTGATTTCCAAAGAAGGCTTGCATGATTTGAAAAATCAAGTAACTGTTTAAGTTGTAGATGGATTGGTCTTTTGATGTTCATAAAATCAATCTCTTCTGAAAGAATTCTCTCCTGTGCTGACATTCTCCCTTTTTGCTTGCAGGAGGGTGTTGATGAGACACGTATTTGATACGTGGTTGCTGAAGGTGCACAAGCAGCAAGAATACCGAATGGGAGAGGAGAGGGTAAATCTAACTCTTTTACCTGGCCTTGTTTAGGAAATAGAGGGGGTGATTTCTTAGTTGCTGTCTGTGAACATCAGTTAGCATGAGATGGACTTGGGTGTTACAAATTCCCTTTTTCCTGGTGGGGCATCGAGTCAGGGGCAAAAGATTACAACCAACATGCACTAATCACCTTTTTTAAATTAAGCTGTTTATTAGTAACAGAATCAAGCCGTTATTATTAGAGGATAACTATTCACACAGTTCACTCACTTATTCTCTCACCCGGTAGATATGTGCGTGCTCTTTCTCGCATGCTCTCTGTTTCTTAGTTACCTGGTTGAAACAGTAATAGTAATAAAGAGCCAATCCCAACCTATTTAAGAAGTGCAGCGTTGTACTGACAAACTAGTTGCTTCTAGCTAGGTGTCCAGAAGTCAGTCAGGGGGTCCTTCATTTCTTAAAATGTATATATAATCCTGTAGTCTTTATATATAGCAGCCACTGCCACCTTTTATGTGGTCCGAGTTACACAACTCATAGTTGGTGGTAGCGTGTGTGGCTGGCCTTGTGCAGATATGGCTGACTCTTGGTGTTCTGAGATTATCAGTTCTTGCAAATTCAACAGGACTGGTTTCTGGAGCTTATCCGTTCTTGGGAGTCTTTCACACGCTACTTATCAGCTTGTATTTTTCCTCTTTGGCTTGCTGTTTTCTGGTAACAGTTTCTCCATCCACATGCCTACAGGTACCTGTAGAACACATTCACATAAACTGGCAGCAAAGGGGCTTTGATGTGTCCATTGCTGTTCAATGTGAGAAGAGAAAAACAAACATTGGACAGTTCTGTGCATGTCACCTTTAAGGAATTGTCTTCTGTTGTTTGTAACTGGCCTGTGTCATGAATGTATTGCCACCTTCTTTCCATTATAGGCTGTACTTCATTTTGAAAGGCAACTATTGCGTTATTTCTGGTGCTTCTGGCATAGAAGAACAGCTGCACGTTTGGAGGAGCAGGAGGGCTTGGTTCGTGCAAGAGATCACTACAGTAACTTGCTGCTGCTAAAGGCTTTCTGTCTGTGGAAGCAAAATACTCAGGAGAGAAAAATAGAGTAAGAAGTTTTTTTAAGAGGGAGAATTATTTGGATTGGCCCTGTAGTGGCCTGCTTTTAACAAAGCAGTGTTTAATTCACAATGACTCTGATGCCTTATTTGTGCTTTAGAATCTGCTAGTTTGTCCTTAAGTCAGTAAATGATTTACTGAAGATCACAAGTATGGACTCGTGCCTGTGCTAGAGGAGTTCAGTAACATGGATTGCATTGTATTATTTTTCCTATAGGAGGCTCAAGGAGCTGCAAGCCTTAAGATTTCACTATTCAAAGTGTCTGCAGCAGACTTGGAACAAGTGGAGGGAGGTGAGAGAGTTAACAGATGGGGAAGAACTTGAACCCTTTTTGTTATGTTCAGATTGCTTGTACCCATATGGCTAGAAATTAAATTGTTTATTTTTAAACACTAGTCATTCCTAAGCTCTGCTCCCTTTCCAAGTGGATAAAACCAGTTCGATGGGAGCAGAACAGGAATTGTGTAGGGAGGAGAGGCAGTACTTTGACTTCTTGTTCATTTGTCTAGGTGTACTGAGAATGGGACTATAGAAGATTTATCTGGGAATGTAACCAGAGTTAGTATGATGAAATTGTCCCTAGCCAGTGCTGTGTACGTCCTTCTCAAAACTTAAGTAAAGTTAGAAGTTTGCAGCAAGGCCATGGTGTATGATCTCGTAGTTGTGTGTAGGTCATAGCAGGCCCTACTAGATGGCATTTCACTTCTATGCTGGGCCTTTTCCTTACCACGATGTGAGGTACCAAATGTCTTGCGGCATGTCTCAAGAATCTATGAGAAATTTTAGAGTTGACACTAGTCTGTTGGTCCGGCACTGTTAACTTGAGTGAATTGCATCAGTCTTCAAGAGGATTCTGAAAAGGTGCAGGGAAAAAAAGCCTCAACTAGGCCTTTTGGAGGAACATCAGAGTGCAGCACCAGTTTGAGTTAGAACCTGTTACAGCAAGATAAAGGATTGATGTTTCCCCAGAGACTGGGAATGGGCCTTTTCCCTCTGCTCTCTGCCATTGCCTGTTTTCCCTCTATCACGGGTACATACCTTTTTTTTTTTCTCCCTCCCACCCCTCCTTATAGTATGTGGGACATCAGCGTGAGAAATGGAGGAAGTTGGTGCAAGCAGATATGCACTATCGGCACACGTTACTGGGCAAGACCTTGGCAGCCTGGAAGGTAGGAGGGAATGTCCTCTTCTTTGTGTGACTTGGCTGTGTGTGCTTAAGTGCTTCAGTGAGAACTGAAGAGCTGCCATGCTGTTTCACTCTAGGCACTTACGCACCAAGTGTGCAAGGGAGAATGGAGGCTGTTGTAGATAGGGTTGTATAAGCTCTAGCATTGCTTTTTGGAGAAAAAGAACCAATGTATTCTTGTGGCTTTGGTGAAAGGTGTATAATAGCTAGCATTAACTAGTGCGTAATGACTGTTCATCTCGGAAAACCAGCATTCGGTTTCAGTGGCTGTAACATTTTTTTTTCCCTATACTGTACTACCACCACTACTCTACTAAGCTGCTACTAAGAACTTCCAGATGTCTTCTCTCCTCCGAGATGTTGGCAGTTGAGGGAAACTTTACCTCTCACTGCTTTTCTTGCAGAGTTACCAACATAACATACAGTGCCTTCTAAACGAAGTAGCTGAAAAGGAGAAACAGCACACTAGACTACTGCTGCGGTAAGCCTGTGTTTCCTTGTGCAGCATGAGAGAGAAGTGACTGCGCTGCAGTCAAATTACTCTTTTTCTTTCACTGCCACTGTTGTAAATTTTTGAGTGTTGAGTGCTGGGAATTGACTCTGCTGTGCATTGCTATTTGTGTGCAGGTCATCTAGCTAAAAGAAGTCTCCCTGGATTGCCATCTGTTTTGCTTTAACTTTTTTTAATCTATGTTTAGTCCCATGAGAGACAGCAGACAGCAAACTATATCATTCCCTGCAGTGCATGGATTCTGACTGCTGTGATATTAAAGCAGCCTGGAAGATGCAGAGGCTGTCCTGCATTATAGCGAGGAGAGCAATTAAAGATAGAATCACTTTGTATTGGTGGTAGTTGGTTTAGTTTTAACTACCTCATTTGTTCTTAGTGCTATACAACTTGAGTCACTTGCAGAGCCTGATTGCCTCAGCTTAAGATGCTAGGTTTAAGGATGTGTTCCGTTTTTGCACTGCCTTCTCTTCAGAAGAGACCTGAAGGGGCAGAAGTTGATTTGCAGAACTGAGTTTATAGAGGCAGTTGGTTTTGGTTCCCTTGCAAGTGGGAAGGTATCAGATGAACAAGTGAGAATCATTCTTAATGGGTTTTGTTTGTTCTTTTTAATTTTTTATACATTTTGCCTTCAGACAGCTTCTGTGTACGTGGAGAGAAAATGCCCTTGCTCTTATATATGAAGCTAAGGCAACTACTCAGGCAGACGAGCACTACAGGAGAGCCATCCTGTCAAAGGTAGGGTCTGTATAGCAGGTACCAAGGTCTAAGTACAGATGCTAGTTCAGGCAGGGGTCAGATAATGCAATTAGAAGGACCAAAAACTTCATCTAAGAGCCACTACTAAGAAAGGTCTAAAAAGTGGGAGTCCCATCTGATTTTTACACGCATCTCTGAAACTGTTGTCTCTGAGTGAGATCATGGCTTTTCCTCTTCCTTTCTTTCTCCCCATGTCCTAGAAGGAAGGGAAAAACAGTAGTATGATACAGCATGGTAGTATTACTGGGGCGGGACATGCAGGTGCAGGGACAGAAAAGAAAAACACCTTGAAAAATGCCAGGGGGACCCTCTGAAATACTGCTGTATTTAATTTGTAGGAAATTTGCACCGTCCTGCTGAGCCTTATGTGAAAAATGAGATGGAAATGGTTATGGTGCCAGCAATGTGGAGGACATTGCTTCCCCTTCCGAAGAACATTGCAGTGTCAGTCTGTATCCTGTCTCTTGTTTGCATTATATCTTTAGGTGTTGCTACAGTGGAGATACACTGCCTCGCTACAAGTGTATTACCGTCAGCAGAAGATGGCAGCTGTGATGGAGGCCAGAAAACATTTGGATATGAGTGAGTTGATGGAGATATTAAACTCTCAAAAGACTTAGTTATCTGTGTACGATCCTTAGAAAGACATAGCTTAGTAGGGCAGTCTTTGTGTCATCTGTACAGATGAAATGACTGGATGGTCTATCAACTCTACAAAGGACGTCCCCATAGAATGGGGAATGACTTGGGGCTCCAGTGATCTGTTCAAGGCTTCTTGTGTGACTTCCGCTTCTCTATTGTCCCTAGTCTATATAAGGGATGGTAACACTTCCTTCCTCAAAGGAATTTTCCATTACTAATTCTGAGAAGCTCAGATCTCTCTGTTTTGAGGGCAGTGGAAGTAATCTTAACTATTGCTTCAATCTTTCTCTAGTAGTTAATGCAGAAAGGCCCTCAAAGTCTACAGGCATTTTCATGGTACCAGCCACGTTCTTGACATGAGGACTCTGAAGCACAAAGAGGAAAAATAATCTCCTAAAGTTTGTAAAGAATGTTGATGGCAGCAGGGAAGACTTGCAAGTCACGGCTTACTGTCTGTTACCTGAAGTGTTTCACGATCCTTCTTCCTAGTGCTGAGTACTGTCAGTGCGGAGTATTGTTAGTGTTAAGTATTGCTAAAACAGTCTGAAAGAGTAGCTGATCACTTGATACTCTGAGATTAATAGTCTCTTTTTGGTACATTAGTTAATTTATCTTCTAACAGTGCATTTACAGACCCTGTTTCTTCGCTGGAAGGAATTAACTAGGGAGTCTCTGATGCTGAGGGCTCAGCAGCACAGGGCAGTGCAGCACCACCAGCAGCACCTACTCCAGAAGTACCTGGTGAAATGGAAGAAATATCATCAGCGATGCCTTGGGAAAATGGTGAGAAGGATCAGCAACCTCCCCAGCCAGTGACCCAGGGTGGGAAGTTGTGGGTGTGGAGGAGAAGGCCATGTCCCCTGGTGAAGGGAATGGTAGTCTTGGCTGAGGAGGAGCATCACAGCCTTGTGCATTTAGGAGGAAGGAACATGCCTGTGTCTTGCCTGAAGTAGCTTTGATAAAATTAATAGACTTAACAAGAGATGACAAGCTGGGCTTGCAATATGTGAAATGATTTACTGTTAATGAAATCCTTGCTGGGCTCAGAGATGTCTATTTGCAAATGGGGTTACACTGTAGGGCACTTAAATATTGAGAGTGGCCTCAGTGGAACAAAGGGAAGGTAGTAAAGGCTGGTTGGTACCTGTTCTGCTCTAGTATCATTTGGCTCAGATAAGTGGGGTTTGTCTGCAAGTGACTCGCTGTTTTGGTTGCCTTACAGCTACTGCAGAGACAGGGAGATCACCTAATGACTCATAGACTTTGCTCTGCTTCCTTCTCTTGCTGGAAGACACGGGTAAGGAATTGTCCCCTGGGTAGGTATCTAGCTCCTTGCTGATCCTTATCCCTCCTTCTCCTTCATATTCCGTTTACACATTAGGACCACAAAAATTTATTTAAACATTTTCCGGATTTTTTGTTCCACTAGCACAAGAGACACCTTGCCATATACTGGGTGAACTGAGTAGGTTATTCTGCTATGGCTCCACCAGCACTTCCTGCTTGGTTGGTGCACCATTTGGCTAGTTTTCTGGTGTGGGCTATGTAAACTCCTAACTTGTTCGCTCTGCATTTTTTTTTTCCCTGATAGCTGTTGCAGCAGCGATGGGAAAAGCAGAAGACAGTGCAAGCATTGTGGCACTGGTCCCTTTCATTGCAGAGGAAGGTAAGGGTGTGTGGTGGTCAGGGGCAGACGAGTGAATTTGCAGATGTGCAGATCATGTGCAGATTTGACTGCAATCAGCAGAGTGCACATTGAATATGTTTCCTTTCATCTTTGGGGTGCTATATGTTATTTTAGGATGGTGGAAAACTGTCCCTAAATCCTCTTATCCAATTAAAAAATTTGCACATGTTTTTCCCCATCCAGCCTCAGCTGACTTAAATCCCTGTCCCTTTGTCCTTGTGGTAGTGTCCTGCTGTTGCTGTAGCTCTGCCTATTGCTATCCAGTGGAAGGGAAAGTGTTCCTGTCTGCAGGGGGAGTCCCTGGCCCGGAACCTGTCTTTGTAACACTCGCAGCTATCTGCTGTTCATGTTGTAGGTATTCGATGCTTGGCTCAGATTTGCCAAGGGGCAACAGCAGAAGAAAGATGGCATTGAAAAATCCACAGGAATTTACCACACTACTCTTCTGAGAGAAGATGTAACCCGAGTCTTGAGATATACTGCTGGCATGAAACAGTTGCAGGAACAGCTCCAAGCCCAGTGCCAGCTGAAGGTGAAAGAGACAAGCGATTGCTCAGATACATCCAGGACTGGTCTGCTCTGATCTACTCTGTGTGTGTGTGTGTGTAGCTTGGAGCCCTACATCTCAGCTCTTGTTTGGATCTGACATACACTTTTGCCTGTGGTTCAAAGCAAAACACCCTGTCCTTTCATTCCGCTGAGACTAGAGCACTTCAGTCTTGTGTTGCTAATTGGGAACCTTTCTTAATGAAGCTGTTTTGAAACTAGTCAATTCTTACTGTAGACAATATTGCTGGATGAAACCTTTGCAAGTGGCTAGGGTCTGGTCTCTAAATTCTGTGCTAGAATGAAGCATTAGAGGTTGCGTCTAATCCTGTCTTAGCTTTAGCACCACTTATACTTTCAAATGTGGGCTTGTGTCACTTCTGCCTTTGAGTATCAGCCCTGCCCTATGTGTGGAAGAGAAGAGAGGGATGCCTGTATTGATTGCTCTCTTCCTGCTCCTGGGCAGCTTTCCCATCTCTTTTCCAGGTTTTCAAGACACAGTTGTTCCATTTGCTAATGTGCAGCCTGCCTCATTGCAGAAGTACCCAGTTAATTCTCTTTACCCAAATGTTACCACAGTGGACCTGCTAATTTAGCTTAGAGAGCTGGTATGGCTGTAAGGTCATCCGAAATCTCAGTTCCTTTCTGCGGTGGTGTTCTCCCTGGGTGGTGTGATGTTGCTTCCTACTCTCAGCCATCAAATGCTCTACTGTTCATTGTGTTGGCAGGCAGCCTACAACCTTCACCAGTCAGTGTATCGTTGTGCTATGCTGTGGAAACAGAAGGCTCTCTCCAAGAAATTAAATAAGCCTTGTTCTTTTCTGCCACCTCTGAAGAAGCAAGTGACATTTAAAATGCCTGATGTTAGCCCTCAGACAAGAGGACATTCAGCAGGGGAAGAGCCATGGCCTTCAAAATGCAGTCATCTGCCATTTCACCTTACTGATGGGGACTCAGTTCTCAGTGATCTGTGAGTGTAAAGTTCTAGTCCCTCCTGTGTTTCTCTGGCGTATATGTAGTTTTGCATATATGTAGTCTATCTGTCTGTGTGTGTCTCATTTTTGTATTTCCAAGTTTTCACACTGATGACTGTTAGTTCCATGCAGTTTCTGTAACTCTTTCTCTGACCCTGCATCATACAGCTGGTATTGCAGAGTTATACAAGAGCTGCTGCATAATGCATGCATCAGCCCACAAATAATGAAAGAATTTGTGACTTTACGCTTACATGTCAGCAACAGGTAGAATCAGCTCAGCTATATACTTTCCCACTATGCGTTTCTCAATATACAGCTATGAATTCATGGAGCGTTGGTCATTTGTCATAGGAACAGTTACACAGAGAAATGTTTGAAAGATGTACGTGATGAAACTGTTACCATCATGAGAGCTTGTCTTGCCCGAGTGACCTAGAGCTGTCACTGAAGCTCTTCTTTTTTTCACTGAAGTCATATATGGGGTCTGATGAAATAATAAACATCAAGATCCTGGCTGTGTAGAAACTGAACTTTCTTCTTGCCCCTTTCTTTCCGCTGGGGAAGCTCTTCCTTAAAAAAGTCTTCCTGATCATGGGGCAGTTGCAAGGAAGAATCTTCCATGGAGCTTCTCAGTCCAGGGCAGGAGCCTTATGGGGAAATAAGGTGATAGATTCACACTTCTTTAAGCTAGCATATGCTGCCAAAAGAAGTAGTTCTGCCTTGTTCGGTTCTGTCCCTTCCACCACTCCTTGTGTTGGCACAATCATTCGTACAGTGAACCAGATTGTGACATTAATAGAGGTCGAAATTGAATCTTTAAAAATTATTACTGCATGCAAGGGGTATGTTGCAGAGCAGGGATGAATGATGGAATAGGACTGCTTCTTTAGCTGCGGTGCCAGCTTATGCCAATTTAAAATAATCATGAATCTAGGGCATTATTGCTTCTGTTTGTTCTTTTCAGAAATGCTATTCAACGAGCAAGGTTACCACCGCGGAGGCCTGACTTCCTTTTGGAATCTCTAGAAAGCAAGAAACTGCTGGGACCTCCTTTTACTAGGTAGAAAGTCTGGTTTTAAAAGTAGAGAAGAGGAGGGTGACTTACAGTGGGCCTTATGCTATGCTTCTCCCCTCAAATCCCCTTACCTTCATAATACAGAACATTCAGTAATTATGGGCCTGTGCATTGCGGTATACTATCAAAAGGGCATGGTGACCTTAAAAACTTCAGGTTTCTTATATGAAGCAGACAAGAATAATGGAACTTTCAAGTTAATTAAATAGCAACCAATGCCTTTGTTTCATTAGTGAGAGATTTTGAGGGAAAGATAAGGCACATCACTTATTTCCAAAATTATTCAGCTCAGTTAATAAGTAAGCTTCCTTTTCTGTCAGGCTTGCCACATAAATTCAGAAGTTTGAATTGTGCAGGATGCTTTTTGGCTCATAGATCATATTTGCTCCACGACAGGTTTGGCTCTGGTTTTAACTAATGTACTGGGGAATCATTAATGATTCTGGTAATGCAGAGCCAGAACTGAGTATTTCTCTATGTCTTGGCTGAATCAACTTTGCTGCTCTAAAAGGAGCTACTTTTTTACTTTCCCCAAAAGGCCTATGCTGCTGAAATTGTTCAACTAAGCAGTGGTTTCACTGTCTTGAGTGTTCTGCACTTGTTTTAGTGATGGTATCACTTCTTAACCCTGAAAGTGAGGGAGCTGAAACTGCTCTTGCTGAAACCACTTTTAAGCAGATGTTTAGACTGAACTACTTTTTGTGAAACTGTTCTGTAATTAGCTTTAGAGAAGGGAAATACCTGTCAGTTTCCTGTCAAAACCCATCTGAAATTGCTGCTTCTGCTCTCTTCTTTCTCTTGTCCCCAAACCAAAATAAAGCAGGATTTTGTTAATGGGTCGAATTCACAGCTCTAAAGAAATTGTTTCAGCCTGGATTAATGTGGAGAATTTGGAGCAGGGCAGGTAGGAGTAATGGAAACCTTAACTGCTTTGCTGCTTTTTTTTGTTTGTTTTTTAAACCATTGTGATGTTGTGCGCTCATCCTTCTTCCTTTACAGATCAGAGGCACCCTTTCAGCAAACATCTGTGAACAAATGTTCTGCGCAGACTGGGAACTTAATGCTAACACCTCAAATGGAAGAAAGTACCTGTAAATGTCTATCTCAAATGGGCAATACCACTCATTCCCATCCATCTCTCATACATGCTGCTCTCCCTTCTGTACCACTGTGGACACGTGATGTGCACCGTACTGTTCAGAGGCCAGAGCTATGGTCTCCTTCATCTTTCGTGCCCCAAGTGCAAGCTGGAGCAGAAATGGTGAGTGTATTGCTGAAGGAAAAATTACTGTGCTTACTGGGGTACTGTCAACATTCATGCTGCTTATTGCTAGTTTTTCCCATGGCTCCTCTGGATGCCCATCTGGTTGTTGAGCTATTCTTTTCTTGTTTTAGCTGTCATCTTAAAAGCTGATCAAATTACCTGGCTGTGAATGCCCAAGAACTGTTTACCACCAGTCTGAAGCAATATTTCACTAGCTGACCAATCTGTGTGTTGTACTATAATTCATGCCTTTGTTCCTGGTCTTGTGTCTTTCCTAGCAGGATGCTTTTCCTAGCAATTGACTTGAGAGTGCTGCTCCTTCAAAGAGTTCAGACTAGTTACAGTTTGCCAACCAGATTACAGGGATTTAAGAGTAACTCAGTTTAGTAGCAGTGGCTTTGGCTGAAAGCCTCAAAAATCGAAATTGACTTCACTTGCAAGTAGGTGCTTGCATTTTGAACTCCTCTGTTCCACACAGAATGGAAGGTGTTGATCTTGATGAATTATCTCCATGCTAGAAGCGAAAGAGCCCATTTCTTAAGCTCTGCTTCTTCTGTGGTATTTTATGAGAGGGGTTCAGTGACTACAGGGGATGTCTGAGTGGGAGTAGGGCTTAGTAGGTCAGGTGCATCCTACTTGTAGGGCTTACTCAAGAAAACCCTTTGAGGAAAAAAACAGTATCTTTCTGACCTTGTAGAGAGGAGGTCAGCCTGTGAGTGGTCACAAAGGAGCCCATTCCCAAGATTCTCAACAGGACTCTGTGGAGAAGTTGCAACCAAACTTGCAGCCACATTTGCTGTCACCTGGAGACTTTGTGGGAGAATGGAGTCGCCACACTGTAGGTAGGTCCTCAGATCTAAACTGTAGCACTTGTGTGTCCTCCAGTACATGCAAGACTGCAAGTCAACTCCAGAAAATGTAAGGGAGACAAGGCAGTCTTGTATTCCTGCATCAGGAGGTGAAGAATTTCAGTCGTTCCTTTTTGGGATGGTAGTACAGTTTTGTGGACTCTGCTGAATCAGGGGGCTAAAGCCCTGTTCTAGGGAGTGAAGGATGGGAACTGCTAGGGGTCGGCTGCTTTTAGCTGGAACGTGCTCAAGTGCTGGGGCATTCACTTATGCAAGGCTGAATGTACAGCAGAACTCGCTTCAGGAGGGAAGAATTCACCCAGTAAGGGTCTCTAAGTTTTCCCTGTACTTACAGTATGGTTGTAAAGGGGACAGATGCTGTCTAAGCACCTGTCAATATGGTGTGTTTAATGATATAAGGGCATGAAATTTGTGGTCCATGGGACTAGACTCACTACTTATTTACTTCTAGAGTAGATGTAAAACACTAAATCATGAACAGGCCAAAATAGCATTTGTAGTATTAACCCATTCAGTACAGCATTTCTTAACTTTTTTTGTATGTTTAAACTGAGTCTTCAGAGCTTGTAATGCTGTCAGGACTCCTGCCCTCTCACTGTACCTGATCTCTTGAGTGAATAGGTACGTGTCACAGGGTGACAAAATGTGTGCAAAGGACTCGGGAGAGTTCCATGTTTCCTGTCTGCTAATCTGACTTTCCTTGATAAGAAGAAACAGCATGAAGTCTGCTCCACTTCCATTGCTTGTGCCTTGTATTTTCCATTCAGATGAAGGGGAAGAAAGGCACCACAGTTCCAGAGAAGAAATGGTGTTACAGAGAAAGCTGGAAGTTGAACTCCGACACATCCAACAACAGATGCAGTACTACTTCAGCAGGAAACAAGAACTCAAGTATGTTGCAAAGCCCTTTTAGCCAGCCTTT
The DNA here is from genome assembly GCA_009819775.1 of Phoenicopterus ruber ruber. Lineage (NCBI taxonomy): Eukaryota > Metazoa > Chordata > Aves > Phoenicopteriformes > Phoenicopteridae > Phoenicopterus > Phoenicopterus ruber. The sequence goes on along the minus strand of CM020231.1, from coordinate 12,223,142 downwards.
CTTCATGCTGTCAACTCAATATTGCATTTTTTGTATGTATCTACTCTGAAAACAACCAGTCTGTTCACAGCAGAACTGTGAATGAAACAGAGAAAAGCTCTAGAGATTTTTTTTCTCCTTCTAAGAGTTCACTCCAGGTGGAAGAGAGTACATGTGCAACTTCTTTTGTAGTCAGCAAGTAGTTTAATTATACCTTTGGCAGCTATTGGAGAAAGCAGGACAAAGGTATCATTGGGTGTAATCTGAAGGCAGTACAAATGAACCTGGCAGAGCAGCTGAGATTTAGCTTTTAGCTCTTCTGTTGTGAGGAGTGAAGACTTAGATTTTCCAGCTGTCAATTAAAAAAAATATACGGCTGGGATTTGACAACTTCTCTACTAGAACAAGAACACATTTACAAAAATGTTTAAAAGAAAATGGAGCTTGGAGGGGACTGAGCTGTCAGGAAAGGAAGAAGTCGGGAACTAGGAGTAGGAAATGCAGACAACAGCTTTCAGACAGATTTCTCTGCTTTCCAGCGTCCTTTCTTCTTTTTTTTTTTTTTAAGACTTTTATCATTCACTGGTTTGAGACAAAAAATTGGGTCTTACTGCAAGTATGAATTGCAAGTCTCAGTTGGCTTAGACTGTTGAGCTCCTAATTGGGATAAGAATCCTTCTAATCCATTTTTCCTTCTAATCCATTTTATCAGGTCCTGTCAGCAGCAAGCACAAATTCTGCAGAAGTGGCTAGAAATGAGCACACAACCAGAGGACCAAGATGGTGTACAAGCAGTTCAGGAAGAATTGGATCAGGTGCGTAAATAGCAAACAAATTGAAGTTACTTAAGTGACTGTCACCATGCTATGCGTTTAGCCTAAAGGCTGATGGTAGTAGTGAGGGACTGTATAGTAAGCTGTTATTAAAATGCCAAGAGAAGGGAAACTTGTAATCAGAAGTAGGCTGTCGAGCAGAACAGACTGCTGTGTAGATGAATCTTCCTGTTTGTTCAGAAATGCAACTCCAGCTCCCATAGACCTTTCTAAGGCTATTTCCAAGCTACGTAGCAGCCCTTGGTGTAGATTCAGTCTCAAAATTTTTTCTGTGACTTCTCAGGACCGTGTAGTTACACTAGGATGACCGCATCTGCGTTGTGCTCGGTCCCCAAGTTCACGCAGCCATGTGTGTGGGTACTGCAGTGTTACCTGTAAAGCTAGCCAGTACTTGGCTGTTCCTCAGTGACACAATCCTGTCACTTAATGGTTCATATGTGGGATAATATAAAGGCTGCCAGAGCTCATTCACTCTTCCTCTGTCACAAAGACTAAATGCTGTCTTGCTGTGCAAACAGTTTATGCAATTGTCTTCACTTTCAGTTGCAGATGAGGATCAACACTCTCACCAAAGCACAACTGAAAGAGAGACATCATGTGCAGAACCTGGTTGCCCGCCTGCGTGATATCCAGACTGCTCTAGATATATAATGCATCTGAACCAATTTTCCAGATCATGGGTAGGACTTTTTGCCCCTTTCATAGCAGGGGAGGATGGAAGAGATGTATACATTCTCTTAGTCAATGCATGGCATTTTTATTTTATAAATTAACTTAAAATATTTTGCTTGTTTTATTTTGTTACTACAGCTGGTTAAAAACCAAACCAAACATGAGCTAAATGTACCTCATGCTGCACTCACGATACCTAGTTTAGGTTACCCTGACATTTCAGAAAGATAAGCAACACCGATAAGACTCTTTATTTCAAAATGTTTGCAATTAAATGAGTTAATGTCAGAAATCATACAGTTTGACATACAAAAATACCGTGCTACTGATACAGTTGAAGAATTAAATGGATTCTCCATGCAGGAGAAATTCACAGCATTATCAGTACCCTCTAGGAACTTTGCTTTCACTTCCGGGGCGCATTGACCACTGCATAACAAGTAATGTTAATCAGCTAGATCTGCACAGTATTAAGACCATCACAAAACCAGCCACTTGCATGCTGAATCCTCTCCTCCTTCTTAGATTTCTAATAAAGCAAACACCAGGTAACCCATCCTCTGTTACTAGGCTAACAGTAACCTTCAGATACTGTGGGTGATGATGCTGAGTAAGAAGAAATTAAAGCTTAAAGTTGCTTTGGCTGTGTCTGGATGCCATAGGCCCCCGTGGAAAAGGGAGAATAGAGTCAGTCATTGTCTTTTCTCTCATCCATTGGAACAAGTTTGCTTTCTACTGTTAATGTGACATTGAAGTTTAGTCAAAAGGCTAGTCATAGCTTTATCCTCTTGGGGTTGATGTTTGCCGTAGTCTTTTCTCACTCTCAATGGTTTAAAAAAGTGCACATTTCTATAACCTGTATGTGATAATATACTGCTGCAGGAGTAAACTTGCTAATGCCAAGACGTTTAACAAGATAGGTGGCTGAGAGCCACTTCAAGCTTTCAAACTCCTCCCTGTGTAAAGTGAGGAAATGGTGACTCTCGGAGCCAAATGAATTTTCTCCTGCTTGTCACCCAAACAGCCACCATCATCTAAGTCATGGCTGGGCTACATCACTTAGAGGCAGTTTATCATCCCTTCTTTCCTGATGACAAGCTAAGCATACAGGACTTGGCAAACTGGACATTTGCACAACAAAACTATATTCTATTTTCTGCAGTACATACAAAGAAAATAAGTTTTTCTTTAGGAAATCAGAGCTGGTCAAAGCCTACCCTCTCCTTGAAGTAGCAGAAAAAACACCCAAGGCTCAAGCAAGGAAGTAATATGAGAAATCTTTCAGAGAGCAGAAAGGCAGGTTTCATGCGCATCTTCACTCCAACAAGCTCTGGACACCAAAGGCAGTTCCACGTGTTTGAGTGCCTGGACTTGAAACAGTTTATTCTCTAAAAACAAGTGATACATTGCTTTAAAACTCAATTGCTCTTCTTCACTTTGACACCAATTTCTGTCAGTGCCATCTAGTGCCAGGGTGGTAGATTTTAACTCTTTGTAACTTCATGTCAAGAAGAGGCTCTAAGTTTTGCTGTAGGATGAAGCTTCAGCATAGAGCTTTCAGCCCCCAGCACATTCTTAGCGCTACGTATGAGGGCAGAAGTCAGAGCAGGTGTGGTGTTTTTTATATTCCGGATAAGATGAAATTGTTGCCAGTCCATTATAGGATGGCCAGGTTGGCACCTGGGAGGCAACTTGAGATTGCTTCAAAGGTCTCTAATACTTTTATACACAGTCAGTGCATAGGGCATTTCACTCCGTGCAATAGAAATTGGTCCTGAAGTATCTGAAACTGTTCTGTAAATAGAGGAATTAATTCTTCAAGAATTTAGTGACAAAACAACAATGAAGATACATAGCAGAAACTAAAACCATATTTTTGGCTGCAATCTCATTGCATCACACAAGAAAAACAGCCCCTATGTCTTCCAACCCTTAATCCAAGAGGTGAAGTAACTGTCTCTCATACAAACAAAATCTTTAAGGCCTGGAATAGCAAAATAAGATAATAGGACACACAGCTTTGTCTGCCTTTTTTTTTTTTTTTAAAGAAAATCCCAAGATGACCAGTTTCATCATATGGAATGTAGACACAGTGTTTTCAGGTTTAAAATACAGTGCAAAGTCCATTTTTAAAGGGACAATGTCAGGTAAAAGAATTAAAGTTGTCTAACAGTAAATTGTACTCATCCAGGTTTTCTATTGTACTGATGCTGTCTGTTGCACATTTTGCTTAGTTTCGACTGTGAAGCCATACTAGCCAATTTAACTGTTTGGCGCTCTATGCATTCACAGGCTGCCTTTATGTAAGAACTTTAGCAGGGTGTCTTAAAGTAAAATAAGTATGAGAACAGATTCTTTACTCAAGGTCTGAAAAACAGATATTGCAGATATAAGGTACAAGGTCTGACTCAACCTGTCAATGTCCCTTTAAATACAGCTAATCTGTGCCTCCACCCTTCCCCATTGCACCTGCAGCCTACGAAGGCTTACAAGGGACTTACGGGCTCTAAGAACATAATTATCCTGTGGCACATTGAGGGGACAACATGAAAGACTACAGGCACAGGGTGGGACAAAAACCTCCATGGTCAATATCTTTAAAGGCAGCTGTACCTGATACATACATGGTCATTCAATTCTCTTTCTGCATTCAGCAGCATGTAACTATAGACCAAATACTCTCAAGTTTAACATAGCAATGACATCTTCTGTTTTCCTCACCCAGGTCCTGCTGAGTGATACATACTTGTTAATTGAAACACTCAGTAGTGTGATAAGAGTCCCTTTGTATAGAAAACCTTCTTGCTGAGAGAGTTTCTATAGAGAGCCCAGTGCTTCTCCGAAGTGGATTTTCTGTCCAGCTTTGAGGTGGAATTTGAAGTCCTTGGGTGCCTCAAAGATCAGTACAATCGTAGAGCCTAAGTTAAATTCCCCTAAATGTTCTCCTTTTCTCATGGAGATTCCCTCCTTGTTGTTGTTAGATATGAAGCTGAAGTCATTGTAGGAACCTTTGGAGTAACGGGGACTGTTGGTATGCAAGTCCTGTACAGAGAAGGAAGAAACTGTTACTTGAGGATTTCAGTACTCTGTATTCATTAGCACAGCTATAGACGTGGATATCCAGGCATTTTCAATGCAGGAACATACAATTCAAAAGTGCAACAGGAATATTAAAAAAAATAGTCTATGCTGGAGATGACTCCCTTTAAATCAGACTTAGAACATACTAAGTCAGTGTGGAACATCAATATTGTGAAACACCATAATTTCAGGGTAATAAGATTTTTAATATTTATAATTTTATTTTATTATACTTCACCAACCTCAACCATCAAAAGCAGAAAGCTGCCTACTACTGTCTTGCTCACCTGGTCAAAGTAGATGCGGATAGAGCCCACATTTGTTGCTCCTACAGCTGTTAGAGAGAAAAAGCCATGTTTCCAGTCACCTGTAAGGACAACCCGTTCATTGTGGCAGAACAGTTCCTTGATCCAGCGAGCAACTCCAGGATTCACAGACATCAGAGAGCCTGCAGTAGTGAGAAAATATTCAAGCTAAGTTATCTGTTTTGTAGCAGTATTGTAATGCCATCTAAATGGTAGTTTCAATGTAACTGTAGCTGATCCAGTAAGCAATTCTGTCACTTATTTGTAGGAAGAGAGGCAAATGGTAGGCAGAGCAAATGAAAGACAAGGCTGTAGTAAAAACAAAGGGGTCATAGAAAGATGTAATCTTTAGTATTCTGTCCAGAAAGATCAACACTCTTGGGCAGGGCTCATATTACTTCACATTTTTCTTAGCAGAGTCACAGGGAAGCTAAACACCATGCTCATTCTTCATTGTAAGGCTTGAATGCCATCTGAAGCACCATCTACAGTTCTCTCTGTTAAAGAGCAAAGGGTTTAAATTTTCATACCTGGAAACAGTTCTTTTCAGGCTGACCAGTACTCCCTGCCTCCCCCAGCTTTCACTTACTCCCATCTACAGCTTCACCTTGACTGCTTTTCCAGACAGTGAAAGCCTGCCATTAAAGCAGGGAGCATAATCTGGGGTGGGAGTCCCTTTCAAAGTGTCTGCCGTTGTTGAAGCCTGTCGTAGCATCAGTCACACCTACTCCTCTATCACCAAACAGAGGTGGCAGCGACTCGCTTCCATGCTATCTGATGCTATTCCTTTAACAAAGAGGTAGTCCCTAGTCTCAGCCCTGATAGGCAAAATTGAAAGAAGCCTTCTAATAAGCACCTAAGATCCATCTAACAAAAGGCTACAGGCTACCAAAAGGAAGCTAAAGCAGCTTTTTACAGCTTAGGAACAGGTTTCACTAACTAGCCAGTGCATGAGAACAGCCCCTTCCAGTTCTCTTTGTGCATGAAAGTGGTTACTGAGGCTGTGGCTGAAAACCAAGTAGCTATCTAGCTAGAGCTCTCCAGGAAATACTAATAATATGAATGAGTTAAAAAAAATAAAGTTTATTACAGAAGAACCTCAAAGGTTTAAATCCCTACATAGTCCATAAAGTAATTTAGTAAGGTATATTCACTACGCGCATTTTTAGCAATAAAATGCATCTGCTTTGCTGCACTGAATCTCATAGTAGCATTTCACTAAAACTCCTTTGTTTCAATCAAGGCTTAACTTCAATCTGGGACTTGACAGATTTCTCAAACCTTGTCGCAGGTCATTGTCTCTCCCTCATGGTGTTCGAAAACAAATCCAAGTACTTGGGTTTTTGCTAAATACCAAGAAGTAAAATATTTCTATCTGCCGAGCTACAGCATGATGATCTGCAGAGAGGAGGACAAAAACATCTGATCCCAGCTCCAGTAGCATAACTGTTTAGTTGCATCTTCTTTGCCAAGCACAGGAAAAGAGGTCATATTTCAGGCTACTGTTTGCTCTGATCTGCAGAACTATCTGTATTTCAGGTGCAAGCTGAACAAATCATGTTTGGGTACAAGTCAGGTCAGCATGCATCAACAGTTATTTCAAAGAATTAAGACAGCTTGAATACAATACTACTGTTTTCACCATTTATATGCAATTTGTTCTGGTAAACTATGCCACCATAAAATTCATTATCATTTATGACAAATCACTTTTCTCCCATTATCTATCATGCGACTGTACAACTGCTCCACTGGCATGCCTCATTCAGCAGTGGCCCAAACCAGCGCTTCGCTTCCCTCGATAGCTGCTCTGCATTCGTTTTCTAGGAACGGAAACCTACCTGGGAAATGACGTCGGTGTGACACTCTCCAGTCAGTGGGTGAGTGGAAGCAGTGATAATCCCCTGGCGCAAGGTAGATTACACAATGATAGAGCTCGTTCCCCTCCTTTGTGACCAGTTGTTGCTGAAAAGAGTTACCAGGTGGGGCTGCAAGGAAACCATGGAAAGAAAGGGGTTAAAGATATTCCTCACGCAGTCATCTACCACAGCCGAGCAGTCTACATTAGAACCAGTGATAACAGCAGAGGACTAAATGCAGTCCACCCGTATTGTTGAAACTACAAAAAGATACACTTCATCCAGGAATCCAATATTTCAAAGTGTTCTTTTCCCTTTACAACAAAATTAGATCCTGTTCTGGTTTAATCATTTTGGAAATTCCTTCATTGTGGAGTTTCCCCTTCCCTAAACAGAGCAGCAGAAACTGAAATCCAGTGAAACTGCATTTTTCTTAAAGCTACCATTTCAAGAAAAAGCAACCCTTTTAAAGAACAGAATTTGTGAAGAGTCCCTAGTTTTATAAAATGCGTTAGTTGCATTTGTGCTCATGTTGAAAATAACCCTACTGTTTGCAGAACTCAGTCTCTCCAGCCCCCTCACCAGTTCAGCAAAATGTGTTGCTTTCATCAAAGCTCAAGGCCTGGGAGACAGTGCTCGAGGTGCAACAGAGCAGTAACAGCACAAGTCATTAGAAGTATAGTGCTTGAGCATAAGTTGTCATGGAGTAGCTTATACAACTTTTGTGAACCAGGTGCTTGGGCACATTTCAGCCTGCTACAGCCTCGTTATACTGGCAGAGCTTGGACTCAATTGTAATTGTCAATATAACCATATAGAAAGGAACCAAGCAATTAAATTCAGATAATCAGAATGAGCCAAGCAAGACAGTATAAAGCTGCTGGTGAGAAAGAGAACTAGAACAGTGACATGTTTTTTCCCAAATAAAACAAAAATCAGACCTGCTTTTGTTCCTGACAATGTGAGAAAGAGAGGAAAAAAAAAGTAATCTCTTTTCTCATGATCTCTGAGAACGGAGCAGAGCAGAATAAATGCAGAACTGATGCAGAACTCACCCTGGCTAAAATGCAGTTCCTCTGTGCAGATGCGAGGTCCCAAGAAAGATTCCAGAGAATAAGTAACCCCTTTTACTTGCTCCACTTCACAGTTTTTTACCTGTCCAAAATTAAGGATCTTTCCATCAGAGGGACTAATCTACAGTGAAGAGAAAAAAAATGAAACACATTAGGAAGTCATTCATTCCTCAAAGCAGACACGCTCCTTTTGGGGGTTGGGGAAGCTGGTAGTGTAGCATAAAGCCTTCATTTCCTTTTACTCACCACACTGTGCAAACAGCAGACTGGTCGCGCTTGTGGTTTCAGCTTCCTACGGAAGAATTCGCTGAGGTTTCTATAGTGATGCAAATCTTCAACAGCTGCCTCCTTCATGTTCACTCCAAATGTCCAGATGTACAGGCTGTAAACAGGCTTCCGGAGCCATGTAGGCAGCTCCACCTGGTTCAGGCGACCCCACGCTCGTGAGAGCAGTCGAGTTGGTACCGATTTGTACAGAGCAACCTAAAGAAAGAAGAAGAATTGCACCACATCATTCAGCTCTTCCCACCGATGGCTTTCTCTTACTTCTCTCCATAAAACAGAAAGGATCAAACCGTTCCTGCTAACCACTCCCTTGAATTCAGTGGGTTACACCACACACAGAGTAGCCTTTAAGTCAGCAAAAAAATCAACGCTGCACTTCATCCTCACTCCCTCCATTCTGATGAGAGCAGATGAGGGACAAGACAAAACTTATATAACCTTATACTGAAGCCAGAAACTCTGCTCCCCTGCAGGCTGAAGCTCCAGACTGAAGTTACTGGAAACTGCCCAATGTGAGGCTTACAGAAAAAAAGACACATTTCACATATTCTAGTAGAATACTCATCAGAAGGGTCTAACATTACCAATATATTCATTTTTGTGAATAACCAGATGAAAATTGACTGAAAAATAACTGCTCGGTGCTTGATGATGTGCTTCTGAGATGCATCTACTAATGAGGGTGTTTTCCACATCCCACTATTGTACTGCTCCAATGACACTTGTACAATCAAAGAAACATACCCATGTGGATGCAGCTACACTGGTATAAACTTAGGCCAGCCTTACTACTTCTCTCACAACAATGAGAGTTGCTAATTGCAGGAGTAAAGTGCCTTTATTCCTGTAGAAACACACCTTTGGACTTACACCAAAGTGTAAGTTTTAGTAGCAAGAAAAACAACTGAAACAACATTGGTAAGAGGTATATGCTTGTTGATGTATCTGGACAGATGACAGTGTCTTGCTGTTGGTAGTTCCAGCAGGTAACTCTTCTGGGGTTTGTGGTACTTAGTATCAGCCAAAAAGCTCATATGATCATGATGTAATGAGGTGGGGGGGGTCGTGGACCAAGGGAACTGAACCCTCTGGAACCAGTTTTGCAAAAGAAGTAGCTATCTGCTGAATCTAGTACAATTTTTTTTTAAAACAGTGCAGCTCAGCTGCATTTAACTCCCAACTAAAAGATTTTTTTTCTTAGTGAGTCATCATTTATTCTCAGTATTCATCACATCCTTCATAATTAAGTCTTGCAAAATACAGCCATAAACACAAACAGAAGCACACGCTGGCTGAGAGCCTGTCCATCCTATCAAATACAGTGAATTACGATTTCACTCACAAATCACCGTCCTGCATCACATTAAAATACAGTGATATTTCAGAAAACACCAACCTAATCTTCAGATAAAAACTTCTAAATGAGCAGTACCTTAGGTTATATAAGCTGAAGTACTGAAGACAAAAATGTTTTGCCATTTTATTTGACATGCCTTATACAGTGTTAATTTCTAAAATCAATTTTGCTCAGTTTTCCACAAACACTGAAAATATGCAGTTATAACTGTAAAATCACAAAAATTGTCAAAAGTGGTATTTCCTAGTAGCCCCTTCTCTTCCAAAGAGCCTGGTTTTCAAGTTGATGGGATCAAACAGAACAGCTGTTCAATGAAAGAGTCTTAAGAACGGCAATTTTATTGCCGTTTTCAATCAAAATATTTGTGTGGTTGTTGCATTCTGAAATTGCAGATTTGTGTGGAGAATAACCATGTGCAAGGCTTCCTACACCCTGCTCTCAACAGTGTCAGAGCAGAGATTTGCATATCATTGGGACAGGCTGGATTACAAATGTTCAAAGAACTTGAGGAACAAACCTTCTCTGTGCAAAAATGACAGAAAGCACGAGACCATTTCAGTGTGGCCAGGAAAGGGAACTGGGGAAGCGGTTTGGTCTGCCTCATCCTAGCCCCGATACTTTGAGGTGACTGAATTAATTCAAACATTTGTGTTGATTTTCCCGGGTAGGCCTTTGACTGTTAGAGGACAAAGAAATTCTCTGCTACTGAAAAAAACACTTGTCTGTGAAGCAATTAGTCAACACAACTATGAACAGTAAAAACTAAAGAGAAATATGAATTGCATCTCTCTGCTTTCATACTAATGCTCAATTGGCCTGTTCTGTTAAGGATCTCTCCACCCAACTGCTGCCAGCTCCCTTCGGTATAAAACAGCTAACATACACGAAGCGCAAGAGACCTGCTCACACTTACCCTGCTCATAGGCCTCCATCCCACTCTGGTCAAGGGTTTAAGAGCACCGAAAGGCAGAAGATAATAGAGAATAGTCAGAGGCCAAGAACGGAGTTTCAGAGCAGGCCTAGACATACAGTTTAGCTGGCCCAACCTTCGCCTCAGGGCCAGCTGGGGAAATTGCAACCTGAAAGATTACATACACAACATCAGAGGGTCAGCCATCTCAGCTTCAGCACCACCAGCTCCTGATAGCTGCGGATGATGTATTCCCACTAATCTTTACTTAAACATTGATTCTGCAAGTCTTTACTCCTTTATTTTGGTCAGTTCTTCCCCTTCCCAAAATAGAAGGCCAGTATACCTCAAAAAAAAAAAAAAAAAAAGAAAAAAAGAAAAAAAAAGAAAGAAAAATCTTCTGTCCAAAAAATGGTGTTCACTCTCACAGGTCACGTTTTATGAAAGAGACCCTCAAAAATTAAAGGCAAGATCACTTACATGTGACATTTGAAGACCAAGTCACAGCTGGTTCATCCAACTAACAACATAACATGATAGTTTACAGGGGAAATAAAAAGACCAAAGGTTCTTCTTCCAAATATCAGAAGATACATCCCCAGAAAATGTTTCTTGTGACTGCTCCAGCTGTTGGATAGCCAAAGTGGACAGCAAACAATATTCTGAAAGCTAGGAATCTGTGATGCTGGGACTTTAATAAGAACTGCATGGAGGGGCAATATTAAGGAAAGAACAGAAACCTAAGAAACTGAGGTCACTTAGAGGGTCCACGTGTTGAAGGCGTCTTGACTAGATTGTGCCTCGGAGCCTGACAGACCTGTTGGTTATTCACTAACTTCGGGAAACAAGCACTTACTTGAGAAACAACAGGAGTGGCACTCCTGAGTTAATTAATACTATTTTCAAATAACTGATTCCAAAAGACATCATTCCAGGTCTTAAAACCTTCACTGGGTATCCTGCTTCTGAACAGAGAACATGTGGACAAAGCCAATACTGCTAGTGCTGCAAAATAATCTAGTCTCCATAGCCCAATAACCAACTCCTCTGCCTCAAAACCAACTGTATCTATGATTTTTTTGTGATGTGGATGTCCTGGCTGAGAGCAAACTCATTTTGCACAAATGGCCATGGGCAGAAGTTGAACTTGTTACTCTCAGAGAGAAAAGCTGCTCATCTTATTAGCAGAGGACATCATGGGCCTCAGTTCAGACCCTTGCAGGAGGTCTGGATGACAGACCCTTCAGGTCCCCATTTATTCTTTGGCTTCCACTCATGAAGAAACCACAGGCATTTCCAAAGTCACATTATCAAATGAAAGTCTGCCTACCTGAGGGCAAAATATTCCGAGTCCTCTAGGCACTGACTTAAATCCTGGCTGAGACTGTTCTCCCCACACTGCAGAAGGCAGTATGCCTGCACCCAGGATACAGCTATGTGCGCGCACAAACTGGAAGTGGAATGCTCCGGCTGCTCTGAACAGCCCTCTCTCTCACTGGATTATATGATAAGAAGGATGAACTATAAAGTACTGTGTATATCTTTCCAAGATGCAAAGAAGCTGGGAAATTAAAAGGAAACTTTCTTGCCAACATGTTCTTTTCAAAACTTGGATCAGAATTAAAATATGCAGCAGGTACAACTGTCACCACTTTGGGACACAAGATGGTGCTTTTGGCTCAGAGATTTTTTCTGCAGTGAACACAGCTTCTTTCCCCCCAAGAATTAATAAATAAAAAATAGAGAATGATCTGTGCATCACAATGCAAGGGGAAAAAAAACAAACAAACAAACCAACAAAACCCTGAAGAGATGAAGTGCTGTCTCAGCAGAGGTAAAGCCGGCTTTCTCAGCAGGAGGTGGAACTGACTCGACATGGGAATAGGAAGGGACACTTCACATTCTTCCTCCCATCCTTACCACCCACCAGCCCGCGGTCTGCTCGAGGCCTGGCGGGGCCGGGAGCCGGGTTGCCAGCATCCAGTGCTGAGGTCCCGCTCCCCCTCCCGCTGCTCTCCCCCTCTTCACTGCAGTCGCTCATGGACCAATCCCTGCAGAGCTGCATCCTGGCAGCTTGCTCCGGAGCCCTCGGGCTTCTCACTGCCTTGACCTGGTTTCAGAGCAGCACCTCACTAATTTTTCTATTCTCCTAGTGATGGAGAGTAGAAAGGAAAGGAATGAAAGCTGCCTCATTCCCCTTGTCATATAACAGCATGCCCTTCTCTGCCAGTTCAATGCATAAGGAGCTTTATAGTAATTAGGCCAAACAAAAGCTTTGCAGATGGCTGTCGCTCCTTCTGCCCAGAAACCCTCCCATCCTCCCTCCCTCGTTTCTCCCTTCAGTCACCATTCCTGCAAAGCAGAAAATACTGAACAGTACCTGAAACGAGTTCTCCTATTTGGTGGACCACCGGCAGAGCCAGCCGGGCCTGGGCTCTCCAGTTGTGGGTGCTGGTCCCCGGCACAGCTGCTGCTGCTGCCGTTCCCTGAACGCAGCCTCCGGACATGAATTTTAACTTTGTGGAGGTTGTAGCAAGAGGGTGGAGGGTTAGATAAAGCTTTATAGCATCTCACCATTTCCCTGTGTGCAGATCTGGTCCCTGCAGGGTGTTTGACTGACACATCGTCAGGGTGACGGTTGGTTGCAAGGCTCAGTCTTTTTTCCTCTATCTCTCTTTCCTTTGCTTGCTCCGGCACAGGAGAGAGGACACGGCGTCACAGTTCCTAATTCCCTCGCTGGTTTGTCTCTGGATTCCCCCTCTGTTTCCCACTTGAATCTCTGCTACGAGGGTTGCAGCTATTGCAAACAAACAGGCATTGTGTCATATTTCAACATCCCACTACAAAGCCGACTCTGCACAAGATAAAAACGAGCTGTCCGTACAAGCAGTCCTTGCTTCTTGCTAGTCAAGGTGGCCATTGAAACTCAACTCTCCAAAAAACACCCTGCAGTTTCAGGCTGCCGCGCAGCGATGCACTACAGTCAGATGAGCAGCCAGCTGGCCTTGCACAGCTAACCCCAGAGCCGGTCTGAATCCGAGGCTGGGAGGAGGAGTGGGGCGGAGAGGAGGAGGAGATAATTCCCAGCTTCAATTCTGCAGTGCAGCAGCTGCCGCTAAAAGAGTTCTGGACTGCTGGGCACCAAAAATCCTGTCCTGCTCTTAACGTTCAGCTTGCAAAAAAGAAAACAGAAAGGAAAGGAACGTCTTTCTATTTCACAACCCTTGCCAGACACCAACACCCACCTCCTGAACTCTCTTTCCATCTCAAAAGACTCACGTAGGGAGCAGGTAAAGGACATTCTTCTACAAATACCCAGATACATAATGAAATAAGCCAGTTTTAGGGCCAGCTTGAGAATCGGGTATAAAAAGTGTCAACATGTTTATTATGGGACTCTCAGTACTGTCACACTTTTTATGTCCAGTAGAACTAAAATACAAAACATGAGCAAAGGAAGGTGTTTTGGTTTTGGTTTGTTTTTTAAAGACAAAAAGCTGCAGTATTTCTTTCTGAGCATTCTGAATATACATAGAGGGAAATTTCCCTCTTTGACCCTGCAGACCACATCTCCAACAGAGATTTTCTGCATCTCCCGTTGACTGCATTTGGATTGTTAAGGGAGCTTGAAACTGGACCCCTGGTTCAGAAAGTGAAGTTGGCTAGCTACATCTGACCTCAAGATTAAACCAAATACCCACAACAGTTTAGGGGCTAACTCTCTAGTGGCTATCCATTTCACTTACATTTTCTGTTAAAGTCTGGGTTTAAAAAAAAAAAACCAAACCAAACCAAACTCCTGTTTCCAAAGCTCTCTAAACACCATGAAAGCTGTATGCCTAATAGAGTAGATAAAAAAGAGCAACTGGTGCTCTGATGTGAGGTTGTATTGTATTAGGGATACGGCAAGTGGGAGGGCCAGTAGGAAAAGCTAGAATTAACTAGCTAATGGCATCCCACTCAGGCCTTGAATGGAAAATATTCTAGCAAGAATCATGTATTTTGATTTGCCTTCAGTTCTCATTACAGATATTCCCTAGAAACACCTCTGCAGTCCCTGCATTAGAGGTTTTTTTTTCAGGAAGAAAACTGCTATATGGTATTCGATATCTCAGGAAGGTCCAAGACCTGTATGTTGTTGTTTAAGCTGAATTTTAACAATTGCGTATTAAAAAAAATCCAGCTAACTGAAAAAATGTAAATTTAAGATCAACTGAAAGCACTCAAAATGTACTCCTTCCTCCCTGAGCCCTGTGCCAACTTTTTTTGTTTTCCTATTTAAAATATCATTCAGTCTTTCTCTGGCTGGCACAAGAAACTCCTACACAACAAAAATGAAGCCATCTGTATAGTAAAATGATGAAAGCAGTTACCCAAAATCCCATAAAAATTCAAAGAGAAGCAGCGAGGAGCACAGGGGAGCTATTTCTCTTGATTTGCCAGGAACATTAGAAATTACCGCCATTAAATACTAAATTTTAAATAGAAACAAGCTAAATTGACAACATCATTTCAAAAGGCACTTCATCGGACCAAGACGAAAACCGTTTTCACACTGAACACGTGTCTTCACAAAACTGTGGAGAGAGTTTGTTTGCTTGGCGCTGGAGAAGCCAGGCAGGAGGAGGCAGAGTACCCCACAGCCCGCCCTTCACGTGGGCGGCTGGCAGCACCCGGCCGTGCCCGGCTCCTGCAGGCCAGGCGGGCACGCTGCTCCTGGCCTGATCTCCTTTGGGGACCTTCACCTATGCGTGACACTGCAGAAAGACAACAGAGCAAACAGAGGTCTTATCTACATTTTCTTCAGTACTCTTCCCTTGGGGATAAGGGAGGTAAATCCACAAGCTCTTTCAGCAGAAATTCAATTCCATCTCTCAAAACATTTTCAAGAAATTATTATATCCTAGACCGAACAAGCCTGATTCTATGAAAGCATGGAACAAGTTAAACAGCTCATCTGCTCCCTAAAAACAAATGGACATTGAAATGCTCTACAGCCCAATGCAGTGGGGACTACCACCCTTCAGTTCAAACCAAAGTGTGGTGCAAGAGATTCCTCTCCAGGAAGGGAGAAATATTGGTGTTAAAAGGTTTTTTTCTCCACTTCTTCAAAAAACTGAGTTAGATGACTAAGACGACCTATGTTTCTCTTAAGTTCTGTTCTACTGACCTCATTACATTCACCAAGATGCAAATACCTGAGTCCTGCTTAAACGCTGACATACGTGGCAAGTTGCCATCCCTGTTGCAGCTGCCCCAGATGTATGTACAGTTCCTACAGCGTAAGAAGGCTGAAATTAAAAATCCACCATGAGTTTACCTACTTTCCACGGGGAAAGGAACAAGAACTGGTGATCAACCCGCTCATGACAGAGGACCTCGTACAATGGCATCTCAATAGCTGGACTTCTTGCGATGCAGGCAGTGCCACAAAGCCTGTGTTATTAGCTTAGACAAGAATCTTATGCTTGTTGGTTTGTAGGAGGTTGGACATCAGTCCCAAACTCCCCCACCTGTCTGAACTCACTGGGAATCCATGTTAGATAAATAAAAGAAGCAGTTACCAGCAGGTATAAATCCCTAGAGAATTATTATCTAATAAAGAACTGCTAATCTGCCAGCTATGCAACACCATTCTGGTCCGTCAGCTCAAATAAGCATCAAATCTAGTGACCCCATTTAATTACTTGTCATTACTACCTCAAGCCCTTCCCTCAAGTTTTTTAAAAAAAGGCATTTGCAAGACAGACTAATATGCAACTGAACTTCAAACCTGCAGTCTCAGTTTTAAATCATAAGCATGAATCATTAGGCTTGGAATGCGCTAGTCTGAGTGCTCAAAGCCCTCTGGTCACACTTTCTACATTTGGTAACAGAACTACTGTTTAAAAAATGCACTGTATGCATCCAAATCCTGTCTTCTATTTAAGTGCCAGCAAAAATAAGGTCTTGCAATCAGGGGAGAGGTACTCGGTGACCGTTTATTAAAGGTCCCATTCCTTTCCCAGCAGCATCTATTTAATTTCAGACACATAATCCCTGCTCCCACCCAACCTTCTCCAGAGCCAGCCCAGCCAGAGAAACACTGGATGCTCCACACCCAGTCAGAAGCTCCTGAACTCTGAGAGCACCACAAAACTGCTCTCATGCTGCTGGGGAAACCCGAGCGCAGAGTTAGCGTCTGCCAAGGCCACGGGATTTTTGAGAGGCGCGTTAACTTCCAGCTCGGCCGGGGAAGAGTTGGCCAACTGTACCGCTTTCCCCACATTTATTGGTGCTGGCTAATGAAACATACTGTGCTCTGCATTAGCCATCCTTAATTTCTAAGATTCTTTACTTTTAATATGAAGAAGCCTTTCTATGTATTTTTTATTAGTTTATTAAGAAAAATATTTTGATCATTTCCCTCTGATTTTACATTGCTGTTTTAGTTGAATTCTATTAATAGAGAAAAAAAATAGTATTTTAAGCTAGCCATAAAAGGTTGGGTGGTTTTTAAACTTAAACCCGAATTCTGTGCAAAAAGCCTGTTTTATAGTCTCAAAGATCTCTTGTGCGAAGCAAGGGAAAAAAGTTTTATTTACTTTTGCAAAGTGACATGAAAATCGATGACACCTAACATACACCGTATTATTTTAATATTTTGTAATAATATTTTCCATTTCCTGTTTTAAAACCCCCACGTTTTAGCTTAAGATACCTGTAAAGCAAACTCTCTGTTCCGTAAGGGATCTCTAATGGAAGCATGAACCGCGTCGCATCTTCCCGGCAGAGCAGGACCTGGCGGAAGCCGAACAAAGCCCGGCGCCCCCCCCGCGGGTGGGGACTGCCGCCGTGGAAGTGAACAGCGGGACTCTGAACCCCGATAACGCCGGTCCAAGAGACTGACTTTGTTTAAATCTGCTGAGGGATTACACGATAGAGTCGAGACTTTGGAACATCTCTCCCGAAACTTCCAGCGAGCCAGAGACCAACGATCACCCCTTGGTCATCAGACCTCGCACATCTGCCCCGCAGGTCCTTACCTGAGGCCGGCGCAGCGCCAGCCGCCCGGCGAGGTCTCCTCCTTCCCGGCGCTTTGCTCGCACCCGCTGCAGCGCGGCGCTGACCCGCCCTTGGGAAGCAGTTTTCAGACACGGCAGCAAAGCAGCGGATCGCAAACCCCACCGACGCGCCGCGCCGCCCGCGGCTCTCCCGCCCCCGGACCCCCGCGGGGCTCCGCGCCGCCGCGCCCGGGCCAGCGGGCGGCTCCGGCCGGGCCGGCCGAGCCCCCCGGGCCCCTTCTCCGGCGGGGCTGGGGACCGGGATGGCGGGCTCCCCCCTTGCCCCCTCCCCGGCGGGCCCCCACCTACCTCCCGGCGGTCGCGGCACGGCCTGCCCGGACAGAGGACACCGCCGGCCCCGCAGCCTCCCCGCGCTCCCGCTCGCTCGCTCCCCGCCGGTGCCGGTGCCGGCCGGTCCTCGCCTTAAGGAAGCGGCGCGGGGCAGGCGGCCCTCCCCCGCCTCGCCTCCCAGCCACTGGCGCTCCAAAGCGGCTGTCTCCCCACAGGGCCCCGGCCCCCTTCGGAGGAGGAGCCAGGGCAGGAGGAACGAAAAGGAAGAGAAACCGGAGGGGACCGGAACACGGCGACCACGTTGTTTCGCCCGGCCGCGGCCCGGCAGCACCCCAGGGCGGGGCGGGGGCCCGCGGGAGAAGGGGGCTGCCCAGAGCGGCATCCAGGCGCTGCCAGGCCGGGTGTCGGACACTCCCGGGGAACACGGAGGTCCCTGCATCACCGCTGAGCTTCCCGAGGAGCCCCACGGCCACAGAGAAGGCGGCCGTGTCAGGGGACAAGGCGCCGGTGCGGATGCTGCCCGCCGCGCCGCTTCCCGGGCGGCTGCGCTTTCTGCGGTGGTGTCGTGGTGCGTGAACACAACCCGACACGCGCGTTTTCAGCCAAAGCAAAGTGCACTGCAGCCTCATAAAGTGCTCCTGAAACGCTCGGGTAACTTGCTCCATCATCCCAGCAAGATGCTCAGGAAGTTGTACGAGACAGAACAGACCTAGACAGTCAAAAAGCCATCTCACTGGTCAGATTAAAAAAAATGATTTTACTCAGTTCAGTTTTCCAGGACAGCTGAGAGAAACATCTACACCGTCACACCCTTCACACATTTTGATGCTGTTGAAATTTCACCCCTTTTAACGTTTTCTGACCATCTTTGTCGCATGTATTGGGCCACTCTACAAGATTTTTTTTTTTGTAATTGCACGTTTGCTCACATAAAACTCCAAACATCAGAACATGGAAGCAAGAATGAAGAATAAGAGACCAACCAACTGGAGATTATGCTTCATTCTTCCAAAATTGGATTTAAAAAATTAAATAAATAAAATCAGAGATTTTTCCATTATTAGCTCTTCCTTGAACATGATACACACCTCTTACTGTAACACTAAATGTCTGTCTCCCCCGGGCCAAGAAAAGCACCTTCTGTATTGTACTGCCAAAATAGCATCCAGTATCCCGTTGCGAAAGTATGAGCAGTTTTTAATACCAATAGGAAAGACTGTGTTGTTCTTACCTCTGAGGATCAAGATCCTACACCTATACTCAAGCACTTCCCCACTGTATTAAGCTGTTTTTAAAAACTGTGGCCCATGACAATAAGCTGAGGTTCAAACAGGACAGAACTGTGTATTAATCTGTCATCTGTATTATCAGATGTCACCACATCTTGTGAACCTTAAAGGTTCACCGTGTTTTTCCTGGTGCATGTCACTCCAACAAACACTGCTTTTTGCTTACACAAACCAGAACAAACTATGGAGGCAAAGGACAGCTACATGAAGTTCCTCTCTCTAGAGAAAAACTCCTGTTCATCGGGTCACTCTGTTCATCCAAGCTCACTCTTTGGGAAGGCTTCCCCGAGTACTTCTGCTACCCTGTGTCAACACTGCCCCAGTGCCCAGGTGAGAACAGGCAAAATGCCTCTCGTTAGTATATGAATGGCATGCTGTGCACGCAGATCCCTGCCAGGAAATGTTCGGTGACAGCCAGGATTTGGAACAATAAGCTTCCCTCCCTCCGATAAATATCTACCGGTCTCCCTCCAAGCCCTCTGCTTTACCTCATCTAATTAAATGAAAGCTGATCCTCACCGGTATTCACAGTAGGAGACACCCTAAGGCGTTAATCAGCTCAAGCTATTAGCTACATAATGTCTCTAAGAAAATTATAGGAAGAAAAGGTCTATGCTAAAGAAACAACAGTTTTGTCTTTCCGTGTTGAAAAACTTAAATGAATCTGTTTTAAGTCAAGTGTCCCCTTTTTCCCCCCGTTCTTTTATGAAGTTTGAGCAAAAAAACCCATATAGGAGTACACTCTTTTTAACTGAATCAAAAGCTATGCACACTTCTATGACGATACCGGTATGTACCTCTGCAACAGGGAGAGACTCCCTGCTTGCATAACATGACCATCGTTCATTACCTATTTCATATCTCTGTCTTCTGCTCAGAAGCAAGGGAATCTGCCTTACACACAGAGCTGCCAGGTGGAAGATGGTGCACGTTCTCACATGAACACAGTTTGGTGCTGTGGAATGGGGACTTCACAGCAGCAGGCTCAGCAGTGAGGGCATGTGCAGCCGTTTCTTGTTTTAGATCACTTTTTCAAAGCCCATTCAATCGCACTTGGTCTCTTTTTGCCTATGCAAAGGCTTATTCTCCTCTAAAATCAAGACAACACCCCTGTTTTCCACACTCCTAAGTGTGCTTCCAGGGATGCAAAAAACAGAATAATGAGAAATGACAGGTCAGCAAAAAAAGACACTCCACTTTCCAATAAAAAGGAACAATGCAGCTCTTAGTTGTCTTGAATCCTTCATTGTTTGGAATATTTCTTGCAATGTCTGAACACAGTTTCTCTTTTTCCTCCTAACTGTCAAGCTTCCTTTCCCTCCCAGAGAAGCATTGAACAGAATTTAGGCATATCAGGAAGGACTAGGAAACTTTGTTAGTGTCTCCTACTAGTATCCTGCTGCATTTGGAGCCCTGCTTATCGGTTTGAAATTCTTTGTATGATTCTCCACTGCAAAAACCAAATCCTTTAGAGCTGTTTCATCGAAAGCAATACTCGTAGCTTCACCAAATAATAACCATCAAATAATAACAAACCAGCATATCAGTATAATGAAAGAAAGCAAATTTAACGAGGACATTACCTAATTTCATACTTAAAAGTATGAACAACAACAAAAAACATTGTTTCTGAGTATCAAAACTGAACTGACATTGTCCTTTTAAATAAACACTCCATGGACACTTACCAGTTCTTTTTTAATCAGAACATAAAACCTTTCTGAAATAAGCTTCAGCAGGAAAAGAATATACAGAAGACAGATTTACAGACAAACTCCTCAGGAGCTATCCTATCCTAAGCTGTTGGCATCTGGACTGTCTGGATCATACCTGCTTTGGGTCACCAGTGAAAATGAATTTAGGGATTCCAGCCTCTTCCCCCACAGGCATGTGGCCAAACCACTCACAAACTGGCGGTGTGCTCAGGAATGCAAAGAAACGGGATGCTAAAGGTCATACTGAAGCATCTCCTACACAATCCTAGAATTTTTATCTCCTTGCCTTTAGAAATGGCACTGAAGCAGGCACTCATCTGGCTGTTTGGAAGAACACCACATACACTTTAAACTCTCTAACACAGAGTTGTACAATATACTTAACATTTCAAAGGAGATAGAGCAATTATAGGAAGTTCTGAAATATTTCTTACTTCAATGCTGCAATGGATATTTGACCTATGAATCTGATATACATACTGCAGTTCCACAAGCATTTCTAAACTCCTTGGAATCCAGAAGGAAAAGGCAAAAATCCCTCAGGATCAGCAAAAGCCATTATAGATCTAGGTGCTACCTATGAAAAAAAGGTCTTGCTACATATTTACAAAGAAAACAGGTAGATTTTTATTAACTAGGTATTAATTCCGTCTCAGCTTCCTTGTAAAGCATATAAGGCATGAAGGCATAGAGGAAGTAAGCGAAGTGCCAAAAGTAGCACAGACTGAACAGCTAGCGAGAAGATAAACCCTACAACTACTGCACAAGCTGTACCTGTAGCTAGAACTACTAGGACAAAAAAAACTCAGCACTGAATGTTTTTTGAGTTTTATGATATGCAATTTTAGTCTTGCCTATTTTGATTTCTGTATTTAATTCTGTAAATAGCATAACGTGCTTAATTTGCTACTTTGCAATGCAAGGTGGGGAAAACGAGAAAGTGCATTGCACCAAGCAGAGCCACAGCTCCATCAGTTACTGCAGACGCATGCTTTATGCTCTCCCAGGACTGCAAGTGGGCAGTAGGTTGAAGATGACTCTGCATTGTGCCTTGGCAGTGATGAAGGCCAACAGCATAGAGGAGCAGAAGCCCAGGGAAGGTCATTCCCTTTTACTTTGTGCATGTTAGACCACATCTGGAATACTGTGTCTAATTTTCTTCGGATCAAGAAAGATGTTGATAGACTTGAGCATGTCCAGTGAAGGGCCAGCAGGATGGTCAAAGGGTTGCAGCACATGGCCTGTGAGGATGGGCTAAGGGTATTGGGCTTGTTTAGTCTAGAGAAGACTTAGGAGGGACCTAAAAACAGCCTTCCAACATCCAAGAAGAGGTTGCCGAGAAGATGCAACTAGGCTCTTTACTGAGGGAGATGGAGAGACAACAGCCATAAATTGAAACAGGGAAGGTTCTGACTGATATAAGGAAAATATTTTTCACTACAAGGATAATTGAGCATTGGAACAGGCTGCCCAGAGATGCTGTGGAATCTCTGTCCTTGGAAATTTTTAAGATGCAAGTGGACAAAGCCCTGAGTAACCTGGTCTGAATTCAGTGCTTTAATCAAGAGGTTGGACTATATGACTTCCATCTGAATGATTCAATGCCTACGAAACATCATCTTATTCAAAATACACAATACAATCACTTGATTAACTATCCCCTCTACCTCCGATTTGACAGGTATTTAAAAAAATAAAGTGTCAGCCATACTAAAAGATGGAGGAGACGCCAGCAGCTCCTAATGTATCATTACATGGACTTCAGCCAAAATGATAGTTACTTCAGCAACAGAAACTTTAGTTCCATGATTTGTCAAAAATGCATCGGCAGAAGAAGACAAATTAAACATTCCCTTGTTGGAACGAAAGCAAAGGAGCTTTGCATCAAACGTGGCAGAAGCAAAATTGCCCCAAGTTTCTTACCTCCCACTCACTTGCAAGCTTCACAGGCACCTCTAGGCCCCTCTTCTCCAGCTGTTCCAACTTGTAATCCTCATATTTTCTGTATCCTGCATACCCCCCACCTGTAGCTACCAGAACATGGAAGGGGCGCAGGCGGAAGACTTGCCCTACCGGAGCAGTATGAAGCTTCTTCCTGTCTGTAACAGAAAAAAAACAGACTTCAGGAAAGAGAACAACTGCACAGTAAAGAAAAAGCTACTATGTGCAGTGAGGGCTGCCAGCTTAGGTGATGAAAATGTGATCAGAAATCTATGACACAGACGGTATGTAGAGATGCTCCTAAGTACTCCAGTTATTGCAGCTTACCAAGTTACCGAAACGCAGCTGACAAACACTAACTGGCCACCTGTGGTTTTGATCTCAGCCCCCTTTCCCCCACCATATCCCTCCAACATTCTTCCCCCCAAAATATATAAAACGAGCTGCCTGAAAGTACTATCATACTTTCCAACTATGAGATCTTCTATGTTGTTGCTATACAGAATAATCAGTTGCTGGGGAGCAATCTGTAGCACTGTGGTGCTTCGTGCTTCTCAGTCATTAAAGCTTTCATTACAGTTAGGGAATCCCCGAATTGTACTGGAAGAGGGAAGGAAATGACGACCTGCTTTAGTGCAGGTTTGGTAAATAGGATAATAGGCATATTTCTGCTGTAATACAGGTCACCACATGGAAAAAAATGACATCTAGTATTATGTCTATTTATTACTGAGAACTACCAAGCTCCTCCCGCGTAACACAAGCCTTGTGTGTCAGCTGTGAGACGCACGTACACCGCGCTGTCATGAAGCAACAGGGCAGCCGCACAGGGCAATCACAGCGGTGGGAAGTATTTCCCTTGCAAAGTCTTCAGAGAAAACAAGTATGTTCAGGCATAACGGGCTAAGTAAGGGCTAAGTAAGTATTAGGCTGTGCTGCTTCTATCTGTATTACAGTCAGCCTGAAGGTTCTCAGCAACGAGCATAACTCACTACCGGACAGAGAAAATGCCCAAAGGAATTAATTCTCGGATACCGATTGGTGTCATTTCCACAACAATCATTAACATGGATGAGCCGGAATCAAAAACAATGGACTACATCTTGTTCCATCAATGTCAGGCTTAGGGTTTGACTATGAAAGGATGCATTAACAACCAAAAGAATCCACTAAACACTGAATCTATTTCTAGGCATGCATAGAGACAAAGCATAATGGTTTAGCAATCTGGGAAGCTTTAGTTCGAAGTAGTAGAGTGATAAGAAGCATTCAGCTATTCTTCATCCATGATGCTGCAAAAAAATGCCCAATAAAAGTAATTCTTGCTCACATTTTGTTTTACCAAAATAATATTTTTGCTCATTTCTTTCCTATGTATGTTACTTAAAACATTGTTTGAATTGTATGTCTTAAAATACATCATAATATGAAAGCAGCTTTATTCTTACTGGGAAAAAAAAAAAAAAAAAAACCAACAAACAAGGCAGCCACTACAGTTACAGTTAAGATTCTAGAAAATATTCTATCCTAAAGAACAATGCTCAATAAAGGACAGGGATCATTTAGAACAGCTAAATGTTTATAAAGAAAGTCTTTTATTTATTTTGAATTTACAAATACTCTACAACCTTTCAACTTTGCATCACTATTTCAACAGAAATGTCTGTGCGAGACCAACGATACTCTTTAGCCCTCAAGCCTTTAACTCCCTTCCCACCACATCTTTGGTTCTAAGTCAGCAAAGCTGCTCAGCTATTTCACCAGAGCTTAGCAAATTCCCAAACCAAAACCCCTCAGCAGGAACAGCTCTTTCTGGCTTGTATCCAGGGAGAGGCTGTTTCCACTTCAAGAGCCTCTATTGATTACACCGATGTGAACATTTTTCTTCCTATGCTAGAGACCAAATTATTTGATGTTCCACAAGCCACAGCGAACACAATTTAATTTGTTGATAAATGATTTGAAGACTTGACTTTTCCCCATCTCCAGCATTAATGCAACAGCACTTCCGTAACTGGTATCCAAAACACGATCATTGGCAAAGGCATCCAACACGCCGTTGCTAAGCTTTTTTTTCTCTGACAAAATAAAATTCCACATCTTTCAGACACGAACGAAATTCACACAACAAGTTTACAAAATCCGGGACAAAAAGATTAGTTACTGATTCTGGCAACAATACCACGTTCAGGCAGTTGGCGCTGTTAGAGATTTCAGCTGAACATCATGTTCTCTAGTGATACTAACAGTACTGCAGCTCTCGGGCAAGCAGCACGAGACTGCGAGGACGCTCATGTCTTGGCACATGAGCCAGCAGAAACAAGTCCAGGACAAGAGGAAAAAGGTGTAGGACTTTTAACATGCTAGTAACATACTTCTAGATGATTTGAACCCTAAATCTAAACTGCTTCCAGAGAAGCCTAACCTGTTTCAGATTTCTCTTAAACATTGAGTATATTCAGCAAATGAGAATAAAAAGAAAGTAACAATTTCCTTCTCTGGAACAGATGAAAAAGTCTCATTCTCTTAGAAGCATTAAAAAACACAGGATGAGAAAGCAAACTGCATAATCGAAGGCACGCTCTAGTCTATGCCATCAGATACAATGATACAAACATTGCTTTGTTACTCTGACCAAATTAACAATTTCTTCTGGAAAAGGATACAAACGCTTATGAGGAGGCAGTTATAAGGGGCAGAGAGAAAACCAAAGAAGAGGGTGGGTTTTTTTTCTGTAAGGACTAGCTTTGATTTCTAGACAACAAAGAGCCGCTGTTTCTATTAATCTGTGTGAGCATATTTTTCAATAATGAAATATCCATATATGACATACCAGACAAAGGATTTGGACAGGCAAGTTAACCCAAAGAAACGGTTACAGAAAATGGGATCAATACCTCAGCCGGCAAGGACACAAAAATTGAAGACTGTATGCAGTTGTTATACTAATATATGACAACGCATATGCTACAAGTTTATGAACAAATATTTATTACAAACAAACAATAATATTTGTTCTTCATAGCATTACCCAGCTAGAGTAACTCCAAGTGCAAGCACCATTTTAGTCGGTCTTAAACATTTCATGTAAACTTACTTTGATTTCCTGATTTATTAAAATTACAAGTACAGATTGAAATACAAAAGGATATTTATATCTTTTCGTTCTTACAGGCCTGTTAAACTGCTGAAGTCTGAATTCCTCAGACTTCTCAAGGTGAACAGCTGATAAGACTTGCACTACAAAGCAGGTAATGCAGTTTTTCAACAAATTCCCACCCCTGGTATGTGCTGTTACTTTCTTATTATCCATTATATATTAAGCTTGAAATTGCCCTTCTCAGTCAGTCACTTCACGTCTAACATTATTTCACCATCTTTCATGTTGATAACGGATATAATTTTAGCTGTCAGGCTCATTATTCAAGACCATGCTATTACAAAGATCTCTCAGCCAACATCCACGCAGACTCTTTCACATCACCTTCATGACATTGTCCAGCAAAAGAAAGACACAAGCATGCCCGGCCTGCTCCCTGGCTGTGCTGTCCTGCTAGAAACACTCTAGAGCAACAGAACACTTACAAAATGTCGCAGGACATGCAAAACCATTCAAGCGATGTAAAAAAGTTTCAAATTACAAAATTAATCTCTCTGCTAAATCTATTGTGTCTTTAACAAAGTCATTTTTCATCTGTAGACTCCTCAGAAAACTAAGTAATGTGCAGAAGTTAATTAAGAAAAATAAACCTAAGGCTAATGGGTTTTAATTTGCTATACAGAGATCATCTTCACTAGAAAAATTTTAAATGTTTGGAAAAGTTTAAAAGCTACAGGTAAAGAGATTCCATTATATACGCTCTTCCCCAGAGTCCTTGTTCCTCTAGCACCTGTTACTAGTATCACAGCCTATCTGATTAAATTTGCTTTACAAAATATTCTACTTTCTTCAGTTTCTGAGAGTAAGGAGCACAGAGAAAGGTGAAATCCCTCATTTTGCATACAGCTGACCTGATGAAGCCAAGAAAGTGACACTGTTGTTACATGACTAGCTTCTAGTTTACAGTACGTTGTTAAGTTGTACAAAAATGCTCACGGGAAAATCTTGATTCATTAGTGCGCCGAGATGGATGTAATATGAGAAAGGTGCGTTTGTATTATATTTACATACAATAAGGCAGGTATGAAGGATGCAAAGCTGCCCAGCTATTGTAATGTTTGAACATATTAATTAAACAGCAAACTTGTCAAAAAACATATATTGCCAAGGAAGGTGGAAACAGATCCCAATATAAATTTCCCTTAGGGGGAAAAAAAAGAAAAAAGAAAAAAAAGAGAGACAATAGAAACATAGCAGCCATTCACTTTATTATCCTAGCTCCTTTTCTGCTGGCCCTGTTACCCAGGTTTCTTCAGAAGTGATAATCCCAGTGAAAAGGATGATTGTCAAAGTATCAAAGCAGCTTAAAAAAGGCAAATACCCTCAAAAGGAGTACATTAAAAGAGACCATTAGGGCAGCAGATGTCACAATGACAGAGCAAGCCAGTTACTTTCTGATAAACGCACACAGGTATAACACAGTGTGAGAGTGAACAAAAATAATGAGGGGAAAAAAACCTCAGAAAATAAACAATTGCATGGCCTATTAATAAGCCCCAACAGAGGTATTCCTGATTTGCGGGGCTGACATTCCCCCAGATGGGATCAGCTCTGCCTTTCCAGTTTTAGCCAATACTGCTCTGGATACTGTAGCATCTAAACTGCTGTCCCGATTTGTACCTCTGCAAGGCTCCTCATACCTATAAAATCATTGTGGAACAGATGGCACTTCTAAAAGAACAGAGAAGCAGCTTTCAACCATGGCTAGGGAAGCTATTTGTCTAAAACGCTCCTCTTGTTAAAGGAAATGATTTCTGGTTTTTGACGGGTTTTTTGTTTTGGGTTTTTTTTTAGTTTTGTTTGTTTGTTTTTAATTTTTATTGCTACAACACTTGCTATCCAAGTATTCCAAAATAGCTGAGAAACAATGAATAACATCTCATAAGGATTCTTATGAAATAGGTAAATACACTTCTTTTACTCTCTGGAAAACATAACACCAAAGGAGTAAAGCATCATTTGCAAGCCTGTGTCTATGGAAATGCCATGAATTGAATACGTCTCTGGTGCTGAACTCCCACTTCTGCTTTAATCTCAAGAACTTCGTATTCACCAACACGTGACTGTAATTTGCCTAACTTTGAGTAACCCCGAATTTAAAACACCGGGTAAACGCAAGCCTTCACTTACCACTGAAAAATGTCCTGGAAAGTGGCTGCTTCCACAGGACTCCAGTTCTAACACACAGGTTCTCGTGTGTAAGGAAGTTACAGCTAGTCAGTAAACTGCAAATACAACAAACAAGAAACAGTTGCTTAAGTACAAATGTTTAATAATGCAAATGTAAGCAGTTCAATGTAGCGATAATCTTATATTCAGAAGCTGGATAACACAGAGGGAAAAGTCTCCTCAAAGCATCATAAAATTCCCACTGAGCCTATTCCCTTCTGGCCTATTCCTTCCCTAAATAAAACAAAAAAACCCCACCCTGATAATTCAACTGCTCCTGCAGATTATTTATTTAACATTGCATCTATTTTATCTTTTCTTTTTCTTACCAAATATTGATATATGTTCCTCTTGAGCTTAATTCTATTGTAACACTGATACTCAGAGGAGTATTGTACGTGCTGATCTTGGCAATAGCCCTTTTCGGGCAACTAGTTATGTTGTCATTATGTATCATATCTTGGCCTCTTTGGAGTTCTAAAATGTTTGTGGTTGTGAATACAACCTGAGTCTTTTTTAAAAAGCAAGCTAATATCATCTAATTTCATCTTGGTTTATGCACTGCCCTGCCCTACATGTTTAGTAATCTATTTGTTACTTTTTTCTTTTTTAAACAATTGATTCTAGAACTGATGAGAGTTACTACTCTCTAAATCTGATTCCAGTTTAACATAGACCAATTTTATCCAACAGCATGCAAACAACTCCTTTAAGATCAGTAAATTACTTGTATTTTACTGGGGAAAACAAAAATGTTTAAAACAAGATTTCTCTCCTTACAGGGAAAGTACATAGCACAAGCATCGTTATCTTCTGTAACAACATGGCCAGCATGTATTTACTTCCATCCAAAGGTAATGTTTATAACAGACAAAGTTGAATTCAGCCATGCTGATCAAAAATAACTCGGCTTGCAAATGTAGTGATAAATTTTGTAATGATCATTTAGTGCTTGGGATTATTCTCTCTCCACCAGGCTGCTACGCAGGTGTGTCGTTTAGGAACCTCCTACAACAGCAACTACCTTGAGAGACACTTATGAATTGGGTTCATGTATCTCCTTCCTTGCCATGCTGGTGGGGAGGAGGAGTACATAGAATAGTTACGGATTCTGTGAAGAAGTAATTATCATTTATTAGACCAACTGGTATAGCTGGAAAAGTAAAAAGGCTGCCAGGCACAGCAGCTCTTCTTTGCAATTTGTCTTACCACTCTGTACGCTGGTGAACTGTAATGTGAGTGGTTTTGCCACTCTGAAAACACATAAAATAGACTTATAACCGGCCAACGCAGGGAGAAGGTTCAACCAGGATTTTTCATATGTTTAATATATCTCATTTAATGTTTCTGATAAATCTGAAAAGGATCCATCCAACTGTACAAGAACTATTCCCATTCAAAGCCTGTAAATAAGCACGTTCAGACAAGTACTTGAAGATGGCATGGCAACACCACATCCTGCTGTCAGACAGGATCCCAGGCCCAAGCCAGGGCAGGGGAGAGGCAGTGATCTCACACCAACAGGCTCAGTCCCTTGGGAAGAACCAGGTTTGGCAGGTCTTTGGGCAAACCACTCATTCCCGGGATGCAAATGCCACAGCTGGGATGTCTTCATTTGGCCCTCTGACCTTTCATCTGTTCTTGATCAGATACACGCTGAGTACAGCTTACAAGCTACTGCATCATTCAGGGTGATTCAATTCCAGGAAGTGATTATTAAGAATTTTAAGAATGAATTTCAGGTGTCTACTGAATTACATATAGACATTATCTCTTTAGTTAGAAAAGGACTCTACAAATAGCAGATTTCTTGTCTAGAAATCACATAATGACACTAGTAGACACTTGCTAACAATGTTTTAATATTAGCCAAGGACAAATAGCTATAGCTTTCACCTATCCCCATAACTCAGTCTCAGTAATATTTCACTCTGCCCTTCAGCTTCACGGTCTCTATTAAAACCACTGTATTAACCCAAATGTGACAGGACAGTCCCTCCCCAAAACATAGATTCCAGTAACCAGGTGCTAACCATGCCACACTGCTGCATCATCTCCCAGGATATTATTTCCTTAGCAAGGCAGAAAAAGTGTCCCACACTGCTGCAGAACCTGTATGTTTTACATAGCAACATGATGTAATTTTATCATGAACAATGAGGTCAGCTGATCCGCTTGGGTCATACACCAGACCTACAGTAATTTGCGGTATTACGGGGCCTGCTTTACAACATATTAAAATACCTGGGATAAAAGTTGTACTTGCCCATCAGTAAGCTAGGAGCCTGTGGGCTGCTTCTAAGGGATTAAAAAAACTAAGAACTAATCCAGTTAGCATTAGACTTAAATTTACCAGAAAAGTTTTAGAACCCTAAAAAGTTGGGGGGGGGGGGGGAACATTAAAACTTAGCTACATCCTAAAGCACTAGTATTCTCAAGACATATATTAGTTGTGATGCATAATAACCTAAATAAAAAATGCACAGCCAGAACAAAACTAGCTGTGTTGGCTTCACAGGAGCATCCAGGAGCTAGCTGTTCATGCTGCCAAGGTAGGGCAGGGCATACCGGGACTTGGTACTTCAGCAGACAGATCATCACAGAGGAAGGATGCAACAATTAATTGGAGACCCTAAGCTCTTACCAAAATAGGTTTTGGTGTCCAACAGGGGAAAGCTGGTCTCCTCCTTACTCTGAAATCTGTCTAAGAGTAGGTAAAGGTGACAAGACTAAATAGTTTACTGTCAGCCTCACCTTCCCTGCTCCTGACAGCCTGACCTTGATGGGTACAAGTGTGTAGGAGAGCGCTGGCCTCCTGCCCCTGCCACCCAACTGGAGGTCGTGGGAGCGGGAACTGCTGGGACCCCATGTTAACTTCAGCCTCACGGGGACTTCAGCCATCGCGGGACGAGCGACAACCGAGCCGGGCACCGAGGCTGGACGCTAACAGCATGCTCTGCGCATGGGGGGTTTCTCCAGGTTTTGAGGGAGAAGGCAGAGGAAGGGGATTGTGTGTTCTGTCTAAGAACACAGAATTGTGTCCTAGAAACAGCATTCTTAAAACTGTTTCGTTGCTATGAAAAGCACGGGCTTTAAGCGAGTATCTGCTGCAGAGGACGGTGGGGTTCCCCGCGAGGTGCTTCCCCTCACAGCCGGTCCTCCCGGGCATTACATAACCTTAGAGGCAGTAGCTGCCCCCATCCACCAATATCTATTAACCGCTTCAGACACTGACAACTACAGACTATGAAACTGAGTTAAAATTATACAAGGCCACATGTTTTTCTCTCTTAAAAAATCAATAAAACCTTCATCTTTCTTTCCAGCTTGGAGAACGAGGACAAGACTCCTCGCACACGCCCAGGGGACAGGGCCGAGGCACCAGAAACAGCCACATTTTCACCACGGCAGGGAAACGTCAGCGAAAGCGGCAGCCGGAGAGGAGGGGGCGGCTGCGGCCCCCGGCCGGGGAGGCTGAGCCGCCGCCCGGCTCCTCCTCACGCCCCCCGCCCCCGGGATGCCGGCTGTCAGGCAACGGCTGCCGCTTCGCCCCCAGCTCTGCCGGGGCCGGACAGCGACAGCCCCAGCGACAGCCCCAGCCCCAGCCCCCTCGCCGCCGGGCAGCGCGGTGCGGTGCGGTGCCGTCCCGCCTGCCGTGCCCGTACCTGCTCCTTCGCAGCGCGGCCACGCCGCCCCGCGCTATGGCCGCCGCCATCTTCCCGCGCCGCCGCCGCCGCGTCCTCTGCTGCGTCCCGCGCGTGAGGGCCGGAGACGGGCGGGGGGCGGGGCCAGGCGGCGGCGGGGCGGGGCCGGCGCGGCTGAGGGGAGAGCGGGGCCGCCGCGGGAGAGTGGTGTGAGGGGACAGGGGCGCTCCCGGGGGACGGTGTGTGGCGGGGACCGTTACCTCACGGGAATACGGTGTCTAGGGACGGGACCACTCCTCAGGGGAGATACAGAGTGGGGACACGGGTACGAGGCCGTTCCCCAAAGGGGGATGCGGTATGTGGTGAGGGCTGTTCTCTGGGGCGTGTGGTGTGGGGACAGGGCCGTCCCTGAGGCGATGTGGTGTGGGGACAGGGCCGTCCCTCAGAGGACATGATGTGGGGACAGGGCCATCCTTCAGAGGACATGATGTGGGGACAGGGCTGTTTCCCGAGGGGTGTAATGTGGGGACAAGGTTGTCCCTGAGGGTATGTGGTATGAGGACAAGGCTGCTCCACACAGGGGGTATGGTATCAGGAGAAAGCTGTTCCTCAAAGGGAGGTATGGTTTGAGGAGAGGGCTGCTTCTTGGGGAGATGAGGATGAGGCAGTTGGGGTTCAGCTGCTTCTCAGCGTTGCTGTTGAGGGGCAGGTAAGTCCTTGACCAGGAATGTCAGGGCAGGGATTTTACTGGGGGGTGACATGACACGGGGCAGACACAATGCTATTCCTGCAAGTGAGATGTCAGGCAGGGTAGTGCAGTAACATCTGTTCCTACTCTGATGTCCCTTGCCTGGATCCTAGCAGCACAGAGGGGATTTTTTAGAGATTATTTGGTTTCCACCCTCTTAGATGCATCCCTAGATAGATGCATAGATGCTACATTACTGGGAAATAGCTAATTACCATTTTCTGATGGTGGTGGGGGGTAGTTTCATAGGGTGAATCAGTAGGAAAAGAATGCCAGAGTCCTGCCTGCTGTGTTTCCACATCCTCAGTGCTTTAGGACATGGTCCTCTCGGCTGACCTGATTACTTTACATTTGTGATTAATGTATGTTTCTTTTTCTGACCAGGCCTAAATGAAGTCTATACCTTTATGTCATTCTGCTTTTTTCATATCACCACAGACAGCAGCGTAGTATCTGTATAAGTATCTTAGACATATACAGGAAAGCCCTTTATTTTTAAATATGTAACATTTGAGCGGAGATCCAGATGCAGCCCTCGTGTAATAGTAATATTAGCTGACTGAGTTGTTGGGATGTACATATATCCTGAGCTAACATAATGGTAGGATTGCCAGGAAGTAAAACCTCAAAGAAGGTGGGATTTGATCCTGGGAGCTTTGCTACAGGCATTGCAAGAGCCATTAGCTTTGATGTCTAGCTGCACCCTGCTAGTGGGCCTGACCAACAAGTTGCCCCAGAAGTGATTCAGGAGTGATTCAGAGGTTAAGGTGTAGTTAAATGAAACACACTTGTTTATAGTGTATATTAACTCACATTGACTGAACTGATTAATGATCTGTCCTGATCTAATCTTTCTTCCTGGAATTAAAAGTAAATATGTGGACCTTTAACTATTTAAAAATTGATTTTATCATGTGTTTTGTTCTTACATTTGTTGGGGTTTTTTAACATCTGATAATATATTGTGTCAAAAGATTGTATAGACTGCACTCACTGAGGAATAAAACATACTTCCCAAGGGGTATTGAGCTGTGCTAGACCTGTGCAGGTAAGCCAAGTCAAAGGGTGGGATAATACTACAGTTGTTCTCTTAGCAAATGAGAGAACGGAGATCTTAGGGCTTGAGAACATTTGTTCAGGGAGTGCAGGAAGTAGTGAGAAATATAACTCCTGTGATCGGATTATTGGGAGACATAACACCTCAACAAGTGTTGCAGATCTAGTGAGGGAACTTATGAGACGCAGAGATAAGCAATGGAATCCATGTACATGAATGTGAAAGAAGCAAGTGGGGAATAAGGACTGTGAATCACTAGGGAAGAGTACATAAGGCAACAAAAGAAATCTGGGAAAAGTATTGGCAAAAATACATGAAGCAAAGAAAGTACTGAGAAAATCTATAAGATCAAGAAGGAAAACAAAACTAGGAAAAATACTTTCTTTCTCCAGGACTCTTGGAATAGTCAATTCTTTCCTGAACAGGAAAGATGAAGCCATATTAGCAATATTTTATGCATCATCAGATCAGTTCAGTATGCACACTTCTGCTTATATATAGACAGAGAGAGAGATATATATGTATGTATTTTTTTTCCCTGCTGTAGAATTAGTGATGTTAATTATGGCTGCTGTAGAGTAATTAAGAGGTAATACTCCAGGCTAAGCATTAGAAAACGGGGAAATAAGCCAGTTTGGATGAGACTGCTGTGCTAGAATGGAATGAAGAGAGTCGAGAAAGTCAACAGCGTCACAGTTCTGTCCTGAATTCTTAGGGAGGCATAGGATTACATTTTGTGTAAAATTACTCAGTAGATAAACCATTATCAGGTGAAAAAATAAGGTAAGAAGGACCCTTCAATATTCTGTAGAGAGATATGTTCAGTAGTTTGGACAATTCACTTAGCTTTAGATATCTTTTTTGTAAGATAGATGTAAGTCTTACCTCTCTCCCAAGGGCATTTTGGTGCGTTTTGAAACAGGAGAAGCACAATTTATTTCAAAAGCAGAGGCTTACATTTCTTACTATGTCTGTTCATAACAACAGAAAATGCATGGATATTTTCCATCTGTGGATAGGAATGGGACACTATCCCTTTCTCCTTCGCATACAAGGATATACCATCCTCTGACAGTTTGGGTTTTTTCTTAAATCTTGGTTTATCCTTGTTGATGCCTAAAACCCCTTTGTTATCTTCCAGAAGCTTTGGTCACCACTGTGGAATTCCTGGTATGAGAAGGCAGAGCTTCAGGGTAGAGAGAGGATCCTTGCTGAACTGCTGTAATCATGAAGACAGTGATTTTAATTGTCCTAATCATCTTCACTTTGCTGTCTTCAGGTAAGGCTGATGCAGAGAGGGAAAGAGAAAGGTGACCTCTGGATGGGTTACCAGAATACAAACTCTAATATGTGCTTTCGTGGTGTTTTCTTCTGTGCAAAGAAGTTGCGGCTAGAACTGTGCCTGTGATTTCCATTTGCCTGTATTTTTTCCTGTTTGATCATTGGCAGATGGTGACCCTGTTAGTTTTGAAGCAGCTTGATACACTCGTTTCTCGGCAATTCAGTGAAGGTTTGTTCCTTTGAATAGTTGAGATCTGCGTATTCACTGACGCTGTCAAAATTAATTGTATTTCAAGCTGCTCCCCTCTAAAACCACAATGAGTTCTTTTTGGAATTGCACTGAATCAATGTCAAAACAAGTGGAATACTAGTGTCTGATGCTATGCTCAAAGAAATAAAAACTTCAGTGTTTTAATTGTAAACATTATTTATTCCAGGAAATTTTTATTTTAATATTAATAGATTGCCAGAGAGCCAAATGCTTAAACATCTGGAAATGACAATGTTAGAGATGTTGTAGTGTTTTCTATGCATTCAGTCTTGGTTTTCATTAAATAGTATAAGATTCTCTCAAGTTACATAACTGCATGCTATTTTTATAGATGATAGTCACTTTTTTTTCTCCTTAAATGCATAGTATCTTGTTGAGACGTATATGATGATATATTTCAGAATAGAAGGCATTTAATAGGAAGAATACAAAATAAGTCATAGTACATCCAAGATGGAATAATTAGAGCCTAAAACAAAAGAGGAAATTTTGTTGACATGTCTGGGCTACTTAGGATGTAACTTCATGGTCAGTTTAAACCAACCAAACCCCTGACTTCACCGGGAAAATGAGGTTTCACCTTCTTCTCCACTTCTAATTGCATCTTCTTTCTTTCTTCTGGCACAATTTTTTTTTTTTTTTTTTTTTTTTTTGTTGGTTACTTAGT
The DNA here is from genome assembly GCA_009819775.1 of Phoenicopterus ruber ruber. Classification (NCBI taxonomy): domain Eukaryota; kingdom Metazoa; phylum Chordata; class Aves; order Phoenicopteriformes; family Phoenicopteridae; genus Phoenicopterus; species Phoenicopterus ruber. Next base: position 12,187,512 of record CM020231.1, on the reverse strand, counting down.
TTTCAGCTGGAAATAGATCTGTAGTTCTGCTACAAATTTATAGAGTGTTCCTGTGCAGGTTATTTAATCTCTTTGTTTGGCATCCAGAAATGAAGATAATTCTTACTAACTTCCTGCTTGGAACAGGTAGGATTGTAAGGATTTTGTTGTTAATGCTTATTCAATTCTCTGTTCAACATAGTACATGATTCTTCATTGTCAATAACCAAATTGTCCTTAGTTTCTGTCTTTCATGGTGGGTGTTGTCACGGAAGATAAACCTCTCTATCTTGAGGGAAATGCAGCAAGTTACTTGTCATTGCTGAGGCAACACTTAAATAGTACATTGTTTAAAACCAGATGAAGGTCCAAGTCACAAAATTGCCATCGTAATTTCAAATAGTCCCAGATCCTCACTACCTCAATTGAGGGATTAGGTTTAACTCTATTATAAAGTAGCATTTAATTGTGAACTTCTTCCAATGTAAAATTTTCATACTTCTCCTCTGATCTAAGGTTTTCTGACTCTGGAGCTCTGATGTGGGTCGTATTATTTAAAATTGGGTAGTCCTTGTCTGGAAAGAAAATGGGGAAGAAATACTGTTCTAACAAAGCAAGGCGCTCAGTGGGAAATGCTGTTCTAACAAAGCATGTAGCTCAGTGCTGTGAGACAGCTGGGACTTGGAACACAGTTACTGTCTGTTTAAACAACAACAATCCCCTCTCTAAAGACTAAATTCAACAAAGCCAAAGCAACTTGATCACCTACCGATATCCTCCCTCCATACTTCTTGTTCTTTTGCAGACTTAGTTCTGACTCTCTAGAACTTTGTAACAGAAATATTAAGATTGGTATGGCTAAATTATGCATGGGAATACCTGTGTATGAAAGCACTAGAGGAAACAGCAGAGCAAAGGTTAAAAGAATGGCCTGTATTGATAACCAAGGACACAATTGACAGCGATAAAACTGATAAACGCTGGGGAATGCATTGTTTACATCAAGAGTAGAAGGTCTGTGCTCTGATAAGGTAACATCACAGTTGGCTTGTTAGGAGAAAAAACGCAGTCTGATAACAGGAAGATGGTAACAAGGTTACCCTACATCGTAAGTGCCATTCCTCTTCTTGCTGTCCCAACAGGAAAACAGACCATAGCCATAAAGATGTCTTTGCCTTTGTTTCCTCATTTTGGGTGGCAACCTTGCCTAAGAGTCATGGAGGAGGAAACAAGGATGGTTCTGAGGCAAAAGATCATGCCATAATAATTGTTGATTCTTGAAAAATCCACCTAAAAACTAGTTTGTTGCTGCCAGTCAAGAGGAAGCAAAGAGATATAGCAAAGACTCAACAGCAAACATTCATTGTCCTCCATATTGGGCAAAAGTGCTCTTGGTCGCACTGCTTGGGCACATCGCTTGGGTGCCTGTAAGTATGAGGGTGTGTGAGTGTGAGTGAGCAGAATCAACTTACTTGTGAAGTTAAATAAAATAAAATAACCTCCCTCTTCCATAAGGTCTTAAACTGATGGGCTTTTTTCACTAAAGCCTACAAGTCTTGACTTCTTTTTTGATCCTACAGGGAAGAAATTCCGATGGTGCACCCTGTCTGACCTAGAACAGCGAAAGTGTGCTGAACTGTCCAAAGCACTTATGGCTGTGCTGCCCCTTGCTACTGCCAATTCGTTTGCCAGAATTTCTTGCATCAGAGCCCACAACACATATGACTGCATTGATAAAATCAGGGTGAGTTCACAGAGATTTTTAAAACTGGTTGAGTCCAAATCCTCTTTTGAAGAAGTAACTGGTAAACAGAATCCATGGGAGAATAAAATGGTACTGAAATGATGGTATTGCATATATGACAAAGTACATGGTAGCTTGAGAGGCAAGAATTAAAACCCATGAGCATTCTACTAGATGTACTATTTTACCCCAGCTAATGTCCTTGCAATCTCCAGGAAATAAGTAAAAAGCTGCTTGGAAATAAATGGACAAAACCAAACTACTAAATTAAAACTTGCTCAGAGCGTTCCCCTTGCTTGTGGGTTTTGGTCCTACTCTGACTATAATGAATATTTTCTCTTCCCTTTTTTTGCCACTATTTTTAGCGCCTAGTCAATCTTTTCTGAAGTAAAGAGCAAAGCCTTTTTTCATATAAAAATCTTTAATATGAATAAAATTAGACATCAGACCATTTGTAAGTGTAAGCTCTATACCAGTTCTGAAATTACATTTTCATAATGCTATATGCTTCGAAAAAAATCACTAATGAAAAAGGAAGATAAGCATTTGCTGTAGAATAATTTCATTAACATACCTAAAACTTGATTGGGATAGAGAATTTCAGTTTCCATTTTCATTCAGTCCCAGTTGCTTTCAACAGAGCCCAAACCTGACCTGGAAAACAAAACAGAGAAAACCTTTCTTGTTGGTTCAGGGAACAATTTATGTTGTGTTTTCATTCAGTCCTGCAAGCTTTGTTAATAGACTTCAGTTCCATTTTCCAGGTGGTTATGGAAAGATTACAGCCAGGAGAACTCTCAGAAAGATTTGGGGTCTTGGGGGAGCAGTAGGAGGAAATAGGGATTGCCTTTTTCTTCAGTTGGCAACAAAATTCTGGTTTTGGAATGGAAAGACCAAAGAAGAGGTGAGAAAGGATGTTACTGGAAAAGAACAGGTATTTTTTGAAGGTAACAGCCTTCATTGCTAACATTTCACCATGCTTAGTAGCAGAGATTCAATTAAAAACAAAGCAAATGCTTGTAAAAGCCACTGGTTACTACTACTCAGGCAGAAACTCTGCTCTTGAAGCTGCTCTGTTTGTTTCCCTGTAAACAAACTTGTTTTGAGGGTTTTGCTGTTGTTTTTAAGGTGAATAAAGCAGATGCTGCCTCCTTGGATGCTGGAGATGTTTACTCTGCTGTAAAGCTCTATGGTTTGACAGTGGTGGCAAAGGAGATCTATGATCAAGGTAGGTTCATAAAGCAAAAGAATAAGCTGTACTTCTGATTTGGCTAATAAATTGCTGTATAGTGAAAGGCAAAGCTCCAGAATTCTTGAAAACAAGTCTATACGTTTTCATTAACTTTATAGGAGTATGAGGGTGACTAACAACTGTTCCTAAAATACTTAGTGATGATGAATAAAATACCAGTGGTACTTTGTATCTAGTAGCCTTTCTGCCTGCAGTACTGTCACTATGACAAACTGTCTGTATCTACCCCTGCCTGCAGCACTAGTGTACTGGGGTTCTACATCTTGTAGGGAATAAGAGGAGTTTCATTCCATCTATGTCAATTCTTCTACCATGCTCTTTACTAGTGTAACTGAACATTTGCTAGTGGTTCTTTAAGAGATTAACTTCTCTCATGAATTAATTCTTTCCTTCTCACCCTAAAGAGACAAGAATATAAGGTGGAGAATCTTGTTATGGTAAGATTCCTCTTCATTCCTGGCAGACCTGAACAGTCTGTGTAACGAGTGATTTATAAGGCAAGAATAAGTAAGTCTGAGACAAAGTCAAGCATACAGTAGAAAATACTTGTGGGACATGAATCTGAGAAGGAAGCCAAATTAGCAGATGGATGTAGGAAGAGACTAATACGGTACGAGGACAGAAGTGAATTTTGTTTTGATTGAAGAACCATGAAATTATAGTGGAATTGATCTGTTTCAGGTGGTAAGTATGTTCTGATGATAAGGCATAGGAGTTCTTTCCATTACAATACCTAGACAGTGTGATACAAATGTTCAAAATTCCTGAGAAACAATTTTGCATTTGCATCAGGTGATGGAGCTGGATGATCTTGTAAGCCTTTTCCACCAGATTTTTACATTCTTGCTTTGCACATCACATGCATCCCTCAGTTTGACAAGGTGCCGTATAGCCAGCGTATGGTAAAATTCCCGACGTGAGCACCTATGTTTCATATACCTAAGGTGTTTTTTTTCCTTAGCCATGTTCATAGAAGTAGTTGAACTCCTGTGCACAGATGGAAGCTGCAGAATTGGGATTTAGTTATTTCTGTTACATATTTTGTCCTATTGCAGGAAATTGTGTGTTTGCTGTGGCCATTGCCAAACGAGGAACTCTGGATATCCAGAGGCTACGAGGTGCGCGCAGCTGCCACAATGGAGCCAGATGGACATCGGGCTGGAATATTCCACTGGGCTTTCTCCTTGCAAGAAATGATCTTTCCTGGGATGAGGCGCAACCTCTGGGCCAAGGTGGGTGACAGGAGCCATAGGGCTATGTCTCCACCCTCAGCAAAAGTGAGTGAAATGCAAGCAGCTGCAGAACGAACTGCACTATGTGGAAATTGAAGGGCTTTGTGGATGAGATGTTCTCTTAGAGTGTTTTTGATACTGGCTCTTCAGAACTTTTCTAGCGATCTCAAAGCAGCAGAATTGTTACCAAACCAGGAAATCTTTGTGTTCCGTATGCGACAGGGAACAAATCTTTGCAATATCTAGCCCGCACAAAGATGGTTTCAACCAAGCAAAATTTGATCACTTTGTTTCCAGCAAATGTTTCAGTTTTTAGTTTAGACAATGAAGCCACATTTGCTGATTTATTTATTTTTTTTAAAAGCACCATAGCCCTAGTTATGCCTATGATATATTTGACCCCTTTTCTTTCTTCCATTTTTTCCCATTTGACTTTTTTCCTTTCTTCCCCCCACAGTAGTCAGTGAGTATTTCAATGCAAGTTGCATCCCTGGGGTTGGTGTTGCTGCTCCTCGACTGTGTGCTCTCTGCCAAGGACAAAAATCCTATGTCAGAGACAAGAACCACTTCTGTGAGACAAGCAGTAATGAACCCTTCTATGACTCTGAGGGAGCCTTCAGGTGAGCTCTGTGACACTGGTACTGAATTTACCTTTGGGGAAAAAGAACTTGTGAGGGAGGAAAAGCCAGGGGATATGTTAATAGGATGGCATTTGTCTTCCTGCAGGTGCTTGAAGGATGGAGTGGCAGATGTTGCCTTTTTAGATCATCTAACAATTATGAGTGCCACAGGTAGCCCTAAAAACTCAGATTCTTAACGTCTGGCTGTGCTCTTTCCTGCGTGGGAGTTTGGGGGATATGCCTATATTTTTGTTGTTTCCAGGGAAAATTCAATCCCTGCAAGCAGTTCAGTGGTATTTCTTGGCTCTCCACGCAAGTCAGAAGGAAACAGAAAAGGAAAGAGTAAGTGAGTGATAATTGCCCACAGGAGATTCTTAGAATGGGAGCAGACAGATACTTTTATACAGGTGATTTCTTTAGCCTAAAGTCTCTGATGCAGCTGTCAGCATTTGCATTGCCAGAGTTATAAAATTCCTTCTAAAATTCAGTGTATTGAGCTGCTAGAATGTGCAGTTCCCGTATACCTGTTTTGTATTTTTAAACTCAGTTAAACTCTGTATTGATGTTTTTGAAGGTGGTTAGCAGTAGTATTTGCAGGTAAGTATTTTTAAACAAACATATTTACAGGGGTACAGCTTAAAGAGTATTTTGGAGTACCTCTGGCTGAGGTCCCTCTCTTTGTTAAGAGAAGAACATATCAAAGACAACTTTCCCAAGTGTGCTTGGTACACTGTGCTGCTTGCACAATCTTTGAGCAACCTCCTCTGAAAAACGTTTTACCTTCCATCTCTGTGCCTGCTGCCAAGTCATGTCTCACTTCATAGATTCATGAGTTGTTGTTTCAGAGTCAGAACAACAGGAATATGAACTCTTATGTCCTGATGGGACTACAGCTGAGCTGACTGAATACAGCACCTGTAACTTGGGCAAGGGGCCTGGCCGTGGCATCATCACCCGGCACAACTTCCAGAAGATCACCAACAAATTTCTTACCATGATCCAAGTGAGTGGATATTATAAGCTGTGTATCTCCAGATGCAGGCTTTTCTTCCATCTTTGTGTGGAGATTACCACCCAGTTTGCCTTCTTTCTTGAGAAATTTATAGTTAGTGTGAAGAAAGCACTAAAAATCGGTTGTTCTGGGGAATGATCCTGCATTGGCTTCTGGAAGAAGGTTTTACTTTTCTCTAAAGTGTTCTTCTGTAGAATGCTGAGAATAAATAAGTAAAGAAGGGGAAGATGCTGTAACACCCAGACTGGAAAATGGCTAATGATGTTCATCCTGCCCTGGAACTTACGTGAATTCTTATGTAGCTGAGGGAGATGCATAGGTTCAGGCAGGGTTTGCCTTTGTTCCTCTCTTTTTCTCAACTTGTAAATAGTATCTGTTACCTTGACATCCAGGAATCTATTTGAAGCTGAACCTGAAATGCATATTTAAATGCAAATTTAAAGAATTTATGAAGCCATCTGGCCTTTAAAATAGTCCAGCAGACGGTGAATAATTCAACCCAGTGGGCTGGGCTGCACTGTAATGTGGACTCTGGCAGATAGCAGTTGTACAAAATCTCTTCTTTATTGAGAAATCTTCATATGCTTTTGTCAGTGCACTTATTAACATACATCTCAGCTGTGTTCCCCCATACATAGCAATGGCTATGCAGCAGTGTTCCTAGTACACTTCTCAGTGCTTTCTTCTTTTCCGGTACCATCAGGCTGAACAGAGCTGCTTTGCACATGGTACTTCCCCATCATAATGCACAAGACACCTTGCACCCCTTTACTGCACTGACCTTTGTCACAGATGTTTCTCACTCAGCTATACTCCCTCAGTTGCCTTTCCAGGGTGGGAGACATTGAGCACAGCCCAATAAATTGGAATAACTAAGATGGGAAAAAACTCTTCAAAAAAGTGAATCATATAATGCCTTTAGGACTGGAACCATCCACTCACTGTAGTACCTGTGGGCTTTGTCCCAGCGTGATGGAGCCCTGAGTGCTATGTTACAAACCATTGATGTGAAGGGAGGGGAGGATGAGGCTGCCTGTTACTGGAAGGATGAGCAGATTTGTTGCAATTAAAAGTGTTGTTCTTGTCCAGCGCCTCTTTGGGCGAAAAGGAAAGGAAAGAGCCAGGTTTGAACTCTTCACTTCAGCACCCTTCAGCGGAAAGAACCTGCTGTTCCGGGATGCCACTCAGCACCTGCAGCTTCTCGAGGCGCAGCTAGAAATTGCCTATGTCCTTGGTCTGGATTACGTAGCTCTCCTTAAGGGACTAGGCCATGAAGGTGAGAAGCCTTCCAGAGGACTATAGCTAAGGAAAGGGAAGAAAAAGTTCTCTTTCCATGTTATTCCTCCCTGCCAGGCACAAGTGCATAGACCTAAACATGCCCTTAACAAAGAACAGATTGGTGCATAGGTGACATGATCTCACTGTGCTCCTTCCTTCTAATGCAGGGAGCTCTTTGGACAACAGTGTTGTGCGCTGGTGCTGCATCAGTGACGCTGAGCTCCGCAAATGTGAGGAGTGGGCACTGAGCATCAAATCCGACCCATTAGTCTGTGTCCAAGCAACTTCCATGACCAAATGCATTGAAATGATCAAGGTAGGGCATTGAAATGATCAAGGTAGGAGACTCCCTCTGGTCAGAGTATATGATAAGACTGCACAGAATGTGTATGTCTTTGTCTGAGCTGAACAAGAGGAAAAACAGCTTGTACACTAGAGGAACCAGTGGGAATGAGAGGGAATTTATGCAGGGGAATTTCCAGCCAGCGGGGGAGTACAGCTGCTTGGTTACACAATTCATGCAAATGCTGGTTTTGTTGTTTTCTATAATGCTGTTGGCAGAGTAGTGAGGCTGATGCAGTCACCCTGGACGCAACACATGTCTACATTGCAGGGAGGTGTGGATTGGTGCCTGTAGCTGCAGAATGTTATGGTAAGTAAGTTCTCATGTGACCTTAGCATAAGGGAGGGAATCAAAAAAGTACCATTAAAAATATAGTTAAATTTCCACAGTTTGTGATGTTTTGTGATGGAAGCAGGAATCAATATATACGTCCAGATACTCTTCCCAGCTCTTCTGGGCTCTAGCATTTGGTCTAGCTGTTTATTGTATCTCTTCTGTAAAACGGACAGAGATGCTGACATGGCTCAGAGGATTGCAAGGTTTTTGATGGGGTGCTGCCATGTAGTAGGAATGACAGCAGTCACAAGATCCTTAATGGTTGTCTCTTCTCTCCAGGGGGAGATTGTGCCCTGTCTGCTAAGAGCATGGAGGAAACAGGGAAATTAATTCATCTTAAGCACAAAGGTAACAGGACAACTTTGAGATGGCAAAAGGTTTAGATTTTCCTGAGGCTGCCTCTAGGATTTATGTAGGAATGTATTTGCATGTTGGTTTGGGAAAGAAATTGCTGTGTGTGTTCAGTAGGAGCTTTACAGATAATGCCGGACAGCTAGGACAGGAGCTGTGTGGCTAAGCAAAGAATGCAGATCCTCTGCTGTAACTGAAGATATCGTGACAGGATGAGGGAGGGAAGAGGGGGGCTGTACCTTTCTGGAATACTTAATTGCCTCGGTATAACTGGTTATTGTTATTGTTTTACAGCACTGCCACCAGTTTATGCTGTTGCCCTAGCTAAGAAAAATGCCAAACAGATTAACATCCGTAACCTTAGGGGAAGGCGATCCTGCCACAGTCACCTCTATAGTCCTGGAGGATGGTTACTGCTTTCCAGATACACAGTAGGAGCTCTGGAGAATGATACTGAGAACTGTGACGTTGGCTCTGGTAAGGGCTGCTCTGGGTTATCTGTTGACTAGACCATGGAAATCTGACGCCCCAAATTTGGGAGTAATATGGAGATGGGGCCATGAGGATTTGACCAGCAAGTGATGATTGCAGTCTCAGAGGGTGTTGAAGCAGCTCTTCCTCCTATCTGACTGTGTGTGATTCTTCACACTATTTAGCCCTCTTCTTGCTAGGTATTAGGATGGAATTCCATTCCTGTCTTTTCCCATGCGTGAAGAGGCTTTGGAATACTTTGCTCTAATCTCACCTCTGTTTTCTCTACTCAGTTTATCAGAATTACTTTTGGAAGAGCTGCATGCCAGGAGCAGATGGAAACCTGTGCAAGGTGTGCATTGGAGACAGTGAGGTGGAAGGGGCTCGAGTATCTAGCAGATGTGCTGCAAGTCACAACGAGCGTTACTATGGCAATATGGGAGCACTCAGGTAAGCCTTTTGTCAGAGTCAGAAATGCAGAGAATTGGCTTATTATTTTGCTGATGATTTTCTTTGGAGGTTGTGTGTGTGTTTTGGTTTTGTTTGGGTTTTTTTGTTTGGTTGGTTGGGGTTTTTTGTGTTGTGTTTTTTTTTTTTTTGTTAAGCAACTGGCTGTATAAACTTTTGCTAGCATGTATTTTGTTTTGGTTGCAGTTGCTATGGGATGTTCAGCTAACTGGTGATTTAAAACAGTCATGAAACCATTTCCAGAGCAAGACAATGCTTCCAAACATGTAAGGCTTAGAGCATTGGTACTGACTCATTAGAGAGAAGGGATGAAAGACAGTCAGGTCAGAGAGCAGAGGTGCTGTGGTAAGAAGCAGTGTTAGGTACAGGAGGTAATTAAATAGGCTGGAGATATTTAAAAAACCGTAGTTGAAGCAGATGCAGAGGAGAGTATTAAAGGTGAAAACACTCTTATAGTGTATATATAATGCATTTATGAATTACATTCTCTTTCCTGGCTAGGCACAGGTGAGGCTGCATGGACGTTGTGCCACAACTTTGACTTGGAAGCTGCTTAAAGGGATTGTCTTACCAAATGTGTGAACACTGTCCACCAAGGTGTATACTGATGTCACTAACTTGTTCCATATAACCACCAAGTAATTACAGATGAGGGGAATACTTCCAGCTACTCCTGGTTTAGCTTCAGATGACTGTCCAAACGTCAGTCATCGTGTAGTGGCTGTCTCTGCTAACTTCTTGGTTTTTTTCCTGCACTAGGTGCCTAGTTGGCAATCCCAGTGGAAGAAGCTTTGGAGATGTAGCTTTCCTGGAACACTCTAACCTACTCCAGAACATAGAGAGTGAGATGCAGATATTCTCTTTTCCTTTGAGAATGTTCATTAGTGTCAGTTACTTCCCACACAGTGACTACTTCCTGCACTCATGAGGACCAGCTTTTACAGGTTTAATCTAGGTCCATGGGGTTGTGTTTGTGACTGGAAAATTGCAAGAACCTTCCTGCATGTAGGTGTTCCAGTAAACCCCAAAGTTCAGACACTGTTCAGTTTTAGAGAGGAAGGAGGAAGATGCACTGAGAGAAAAGATCAAGGTGTATGTTGGGGGGGTAATCATCCCTGGAGACTGCACTAATTTTTGGAAAGCTCAAAGCTTTAAAAAGCAAGTAACTTTGCCCGCTGGACCTTCTCCCATAGGCAGCCATAGTGCATGTACCCATTGTTTTTAATCAGAGTTTCAAGAATGGAAATGGCAGATAAGGGCGATGCTGTGGGCTGTTTGTGCTGGGAGATGTTCTATGGCTTCATCATGACACGGCAACTTCCTCATGTTGTTTCACAGGCACTTGTGGAATAAACAGTCCAAATAGCTTAATAGGTAAAAATACTGCAAATTATTTTGCCTTTCACAGTTTCTAAAACAACATTGTTACTACATTGTGACATGTTTAATTTCCTCTGGGAAATACTGATCTTTGCAACAATCTAGCAGTTGGATTTTGTTGATGAAAACAGTTTTGGTCACAGTATCTTAAATCCCCTCAATCTCTTAAATTATGCCTACTGCTCTAACAGCCAAAATACATTGCCTTTTCACAGAGGTGAAGAGAAAGGGAACCCCCATTTTATTCGGCCTGATAAAGCACACTGAAATTCTAATTTAGGCAATTTCAGTAACAGAAGAGACTTTTCTGAGAGGAATCTCTCTAAAATCAAGTGGAGGTGTAAGGGCCTGGAAACTCACAGGAATTCATGTAGCATTGAGCAGTTTGTTTGGGCAAGAAAAGGACATGCAGGCTGAATTGCTTTGTTTTCAGAAAGCAATATGATTACAGATGAAGATGAGGCATGATAAGCTGTTCGTATGCCTTTATGTTATGCTAGTTTTTAGTTGATAGGTGCAGCTTAAGTTCACTGACCTGTTTCCTTATGCATTCCTAATAAATGACCATGTAGCATGCTGCATTTGTTCTGAACATAGTCACTAAACTTCTTTCTCTCAATTTTTAACATTTTGCATGAGATTCAACTTGTCTTCTACTTCCATTTTTTAAAAGGATTTGCTTTCATTTCATCTTCTTTTCAGATCTGGACAGCTCTGGTTGGGCAAAAGGTTATACCCCCATTGACTTTGAACTCTTGTGTCCGGATGGAACGCGTGCTGCAGTCACAGAATGGGCAGGCTGTAACCTTGGCCCCATTCCCCCCAGCACAGTCATGACTCGACCAGTCACTGTCACCAAAATCTATGACTTTCTAACGAAATCCCAGGTAAGGCAGATAACAGGGAAAAAGTTAGCATGTTATCGTTTGTTATGTGTGACCACTGAAAACCCTTTCAAGATCAAAAGCTTTATATATTAAATACATAAAGTGCTTTCAGGTCCAATATGAAATAACTAAGAAAGAATGTGCATAGGAGATATTGAGAAAATAATTATTCAGATTCTCTAAAGGGGCATTTTGGCACCAGTTGCCATTCCGCAGAGAAATAAGAGAAATAAGCCACTGCAAAACTGCATCTTTTTGTATGAATAAGGACAGTGCTAGGTGAAAGAAGTGGAACATTTTTTCTGCTACAAAACTGAGGGTCACCAGCTTAACCTTGGTATTTATGATCCAAGCTGTGGAACTTAATTCTTTTCTGTTTAGGAATCTCTGGGAAGCAAACCGGATTCTGAATTCCATCTCTTTCAGTCGTGGAAGTATGGTGAAAGTGATCTGCTTTTCAAAGATACTACTCAGTACCTTGTTCATGCAAGTCACATGAGCTATCAGGAAATTCTTGGAGCGTCTTTCTTTCAACTGGCAGAATCAGTGTTTAATTGTACACCTGCAGGTAAAGTCAAGTTCTTAATTTTAAGCTAGATGAAAATGCAAAGCAGGAAGCCTTCTGTACATAGCTATTGCCCTTTTGTTTAGACTGAATGGAGAACTATGTTTTACATAATCCTGTTAGTAACAGTTTCCCAGGAGTACTGTGTTTGGAGCTCCTTTACAGGCTTTTACAACTCCTATCCAAAAGCACTGAAACTGGAGCTCTGCAGGAACAGAATAACCAATACATTTTAGAGAAAATATGAGGTTATTGAAATAGGACTGGTTTACTCCCACTCTGAAATTTTTCCCTTCAATTCCAAAGATTGGTTCCGGGAAAAGGGAATGTAATGTTCATTTGGATATGCCAAACTTGGGAAAAAGATAAGAAATTTTATATTTAATTATTGAATTAACCTCAAAATAAGTTAAATAATTTCCTTTTTAAAAAGAGTGCACTAGAGAACTCAAGATCAAAACCTTTATAAACTTAAGGGATGGCTTTTTCATTATTTCCCACTGAAAGCTGTATGAAGTATGCATTTAGCGATCACTAAAACTGAAACTGTTTAGGAGCCAAGGTCAAGCTATTCTGGGATCTGAAAATCTGTATTGAAGTAAATGAAGAGTACACTGTAAGTTAGACTTCTGTGAGTCTAAGTTGTTAAAGAACTGAAATTCAAAAGGGAATTTTACCTCTTTTCTGCTGTTTTAGTGAATAGTATCTGAAGAATTTGCTATTTTTAAAGCTGATAGCATCTGTAAGTGTATACTTTCTTACTGGTTTGTAGGCATCTTAGACTTCTGCAAACAGGATATCTGTGCATCCTTATCGAACTGACAGCTAATAGAGGCTTTGCAAGGCACATACATCACCATCAATGTTGAAAACAAGGAAATATGCAAGTCCACCCTACCCAAAGCAATCAGCAAGGAAACAGTCATCTCGAGAAATGTATGCTGGATACTCTCATCTTTTTTTTTTTTTTTAAAAGCAGATTTTATATTTCTAAAAATGTAATACTACTCATATGTCACCCCTTTCTTGTTCGGAGCATGGAATCATGCAGAACAGCACAGGCCAGTCTGCATAACCCACAGCACAGAACTAGGATCAGCAATTCTGTACAACTACTGTGGAGAAATCATCATTTTTGTGGAAATAGCAGGGCCGATACCATGGACTAAAATACAGACTGTCATGAGTGGCACAGGTTAGTCGGTAGCCGTTTGCCTTGCTTGTCTTATAAACTGTTTCCATGGAAAAAAAAAAATCACCAACTGACGTGTTGGTAGTTGCAGCATTGTCCTCCTATATCCGTAATTTTGGCTGCAGCTAGATAGTCCTTGCTGAATACACATATATGCTATAGGTTTTATATGTAATTGCTATCAGAATCAGTAGTCTTTTCTGCTTTTAACTGGGAAGAATGTATTTGCTTTTTAAACCAAGGACTTATACTAGTAAATCAAAACATGTTTCTCTCACAAATTAATGTATTAAGGCATTAAGCCTTAATAGCATAATACTGCATTAAGCAAGCAGAACTGGATGCTTGCAGCCTTAAGGTGAAGGAAAGCAACGGATATTCATCCTTGTCAAAAACTCCAACCATTACTTTATAGCACTTTGACACTTTGCGTCAAAATATGATTTATGAATTAAACAGCATTGGTTTTACAAGCAGAAGTTGCCTGAACACGATATGAAGCCTTTTGAATAGAATGTATCATGTATTCGTTTTGCCTGTTAGTGGATAAAGATTTAGAGTGGATGGCTCTTCATGGGCAGGGCTCATTTCAGTTTGCAAGAGTGTTTTCACCGTATGCTCCCATGTACTCTGAACCAGGCAAGGATAAGATTTTTATTAAAAAATCCTTCACCCAGAACTTTCCAGTCCTTGCTACATATATTGCAGTTGTATTAACCTCAGCTAGCAATAAATGAGATGCAAATAGTGAAGACAGGCCAGCTGCAATAGAGATGAAGTCAATGTAGCTGCCATATAAAGGAAAAAACATAAAAACCCTCTCCACTGCGAGGCAGCAAGTCCCAGTATGGTAACAGAGCAAAATCCTCACATACTGTGTTGCAGCCAGCAAGCTGTACCCCTGAAGCAGCGGCGGAACAGCAGGCTGCTCGTTTAGGTCTCTGAGGTGCTCCCTTCCTTTCTTTGCTGGAGCTTACATGCCATCTGCAGGACCCACGTAACACTGCACTTCAATCAGAGAAGGGAGCTATGAGAACAGAGTGAAGAAATGCATCTGCCAGCTTAGTTTTGCCAAGAGCAGCATGCAGCTGAATAGCAATAAATTGAAAATCTGGGTTATACACAAGATTTTATGGGTTGGAGGGGCAGGGGAATTGTTTTCTGGCATAGAGATTACAAGTGCTTAATAGGCCTTTTTGATGTTCCCATGCTTCAGCTTTGGTTTAAAAGCATCAGTCTGATGCCTTGCGCAGACTGTAGTACGTGAACCGCTGGCCTGCTTCAGCTTTGAATCTCTCCGTTCTGAACTGAGCAGGAACTGTCTGTGCTGTCTGGCTCCTGCCTCTCTACTACCTTAAGAGATGGCTGTTGTCTCAACGCTAAGAAGAGGAGCTAGGACCATGCTTAAAATCCCCCAGGTCTGTTTCTGTTCCTGTTAGAGTACGGCTATGGATGAATGAACACTAGAACTGCTACTCCACGCCTCACCAACAGCCCACCCAGTTACTGAACAGCATTAATCTCTTTGGAGATTTGACCTCTTCCCCCCATGCATGCAAGGCAGATAATCATGCATATTTACTGATACAAGCCTAAAGAAAGCCTTAAAAAACTGGAAACGTTCTCAGAAAAATTTATTTCCATAAATTAAAAACACACACAAAAGAAACAGTAAAATTTTAGATTCACACAATATTGAACAGAAACAAAATGCCAAGAGCATGATGGAGGCTAATGGCACAAGTGTACAAATTCTCATTGAGCTATTTGTTAACTTGATAGCATCATATAGACTTTTAATCCACAGTTACCATCCATATTCTAGAAGAGCACCTGGAACGTAATATACCAAAGGCCCACCTCAAATCAAATACAATAAATGAGAACTGCTTGCAGAAAATCATATCCAGCAAGCATCAGAACTCAAATGTATGCAGCCACAAGGCCAGCCAGGCAAATGCTGTAACTCACACTACGTAGCCTTAGCTGCTCCAGTCGTAGCATGATGAAAATAAGATTTATTTATTTATTTATTTATTTTTGGGAAAGTGATCTTTCTACCTCCCATAATCAGCAAATTTAGCAAAGAGCTGCCTGGTTCTGCAAAACTTACTACTACGAGACAGTACATGGCAAAAGCTTTGCAATTCTTCTCAAGCTGCTCTAGTTATCACTTTGTGAGCAGTATGTACAATGTCTTTCCATGATGATACAAAAAAAATCCTCACTGGAGTGAGTTCACTTTATGAAAAGGCAAGTGTACATATCCTTCAGCTAGGGAAGTATGCAAGACCCCAAAAGATGCATCCTCTATACTTTTTTCTTTCAATTATCTGGGACAGAAGCAGCTAAGAGTGGCAAATACCTAGCTTTTGCACAGTCATCACTCCCAGTGTATGAGCAGCAGCCACAAGGAACAAGGATGTTCCACGAGTGCCGTAAACAGGAACGGAGGTGGGAAAGGAAAAAAAAAAAGTGCACAAGCATGACTGACATCTGTATGCGGGAGAGGGGGAAGAGATGCTTTGTCTCAATTAGCTTACATCTCTATCATCATACAAATACTAAACCAAAACAGAATAATGCTGTATATTTGGGTTTCCACAAACCAAGATCTGGGACAAGCTAGGCAACTGCAACATCGTTTTGTAACTCTTCCAATTCTTGTAAACAAAAGAGAATTGAGTGGGTTTTTTGCTCTGCTCTCTCTGCTGCAGCTGTTAAAAAGAAAGCTAAGAAATGTCATTTCAAAGCAATCAGAAACAAGATAGAGCAGGGAAGCAGACAAAAAACCCCCAACCCAAAACCAAAAAACACTCCCACAACCCAAAGGAAAAACCCAACACATTCCATGTTTTGAAGCATATTAGAGGTCTGAACTTTGCCTGGACCCGAGTTTCCTCCCTCCCCACCCATATCCTTGTTTCCTTAAAAGCTCCAGTAAGGTTACAGCTCAATTGTGTCACAGCACTAGAAGCCTCCCGTGTTAATAGAAGGTAAATGAATGCTGTGTAACAATCCCATTCTATAGCATAAAACCATAAAAATATATATCTCACTCTTGCTACAGCTTCCAACTAGTCAATAATTGGGCTAATAAACCAGTATAGGGAAAGTTTCGAACATTTTTAAAAGGTAGTTGACCTTTATTTTTTAGGGATTTTTTTATAAAAATAAAGAGGATCAATTAAAATGTTCTACAGCAGCCCAAATAGGTTAACCAGACCTTGCTGCTGAAATAGTATGTTAATATGTTGAAAGTTTGCCTGCCTTGTTATTTTACCCTCAAAACCCAAACACTACTACTTTAAGTGTGCACTCCTCTCTTCTTCAGTCTTCCTGATTAAAGATAATTAGCCTCCAAAACAAGAATGTAAACTTCTAGGAATCCCGGCATGTAAGCTGGGAGCAAAACAAGCCCAGATTACATTTCTTTCAAGACTCAGGCACACACAGTGTAACAATGCTCTTCCATTTCTCTGCTTTCAAAGCGCTGGAATTCAACAGATTGCTTGTTAATTTTTAGTTTTCTGTTTGGTCAGTAACAGACATGGCAGAGCAACAGAAGATAATGATGGTACTTTCAGTCCTGCATTTATTGGGACTTTATTAAAAATACCCACCCACTAAATATTTGCTCATTTTGAAGGTAAATAGAAACTCTATTATATGGGTAGGTAAATAAGAAAGTGCAAGTTTCAAGTGACAAGTGAAAGAAAGAACAGACTAACTAAATTTGAGCATCCCAGCAATGACAGCTTTGCCTGAATAACTTCTATAGGCACTAAAGGACAGAAATTACCTGAACTGCAGCTAGCATTCATTTTGAATTATGCTTCAAGTAAGTTTATCAGAAGTTATCCCAGAAGGGAGCTCTCTTCCCTCAAAAGGTATAGCTGAGAAATTGCCCAGTGCTGCATCAGATAATTAGAAATGGCCTTACAGAATTTAAAAAAAAAAAAAAAATTTCCACATGCTAGGAGGCTCTTTGTACAACACTATTATGTACAAGTGCTGTACAGAGAGTATCTAATTATGAGCTACATGAATTGTAAATCTAAAATGGTAAAAAAACCCCCTCAAGATGGAAAAAAAAATATTTTCTTGTTGACATTAAAATCAAGTTGATGTTTTTACTGGAATTAAAATCACTTAAAAATGAGTCTCAAAGATTTTGCTGGTGTTCCCTGCATGCCGCAGCTCAGCTCAGTTAAATAAAAACCTCTACTTACATATCCTGCAGCTTAACATCCTCGTGGGCTAATTACCTTTTCCTCTGGAGAAGAGGTTGGCATCAGCCAAGTAGGTAAAAGCTCTACTATTCGGGAAAAATTAGTACTGGGCACAATTTTTTCTTAAAATACTACCTTTTTTTGAGCTCAATCATGTTAAAAGGTGTCCTCATGCAGCAAATAAACAAACATATACAAAGTGCAAGTTATTTAAAGTCTAGTTATGTGGGGCTTCTGCTGCCCGAAGCCAGGAAGGGCACAGAACCTCAGAAGGAACCTTCTAAGTAAACAGAAGGAAGGAACAATTGAAAGCAAACCCAGACAGCTACTTTTAATTATTAAAAAAGTTAGTGGTATATCAAGAATGTGTTTGCTAGAATTCATCTTTATCAAACACTGTATTTCTTCTGTCAGGTTGTTCAAATAGCCATTACAGTAACAACAGCAGACTCAAATGTGCAAATGATCTGGAGTACTGAGTTCTAGCATCGCTGAAGGTGCACTACTTCCTCCTTTATACTCCTATTCTACCCCCAAAAGGTGTTTAAACATAATTAAACATTAGCAGTCATTTCCAGAGGTTGGGGAAGGAATGGTAAGTTGCATGTGGCTGTGTCACACTCAAACAGGGACCTAAAAGAATCCCTCCAATAGCATTAAAAAAAAAAAAAAATAGCACCTTAAAGAGGGCCACAGCCAAGAACTGATCATCAGCTATTAGAACAGAGTGGTAGAGTAATGTATGAAGAAGTCAGTAGATTTATTTCTCCCAACAGGACTAAAATACTAAAGGAGCTGATTGGACCATTTTCAGCTAAACGGCTCCCTTAGATGCTAGAGGCCTGCTCCTGCTCAGCCTCCTTTGCAAAAAAGGCTTCAAGGTCCATTAGCTTCTGACTCAGAAGAGCATCTAACTCTGCACTCTGTAGCACAGCTTTTTTTGCTCGGGTGAAACTACCCACTACTTTGATTTTGCCTCGTGTCTTCCTTTTCCGGGGAAGAGTAAAGTCCTGAAACTCTAGAATCCGCTTTCTCTTCTGCTGGCTGACAGAGACCAAGCGTCCATTTTTCTCCTTGGGCTCTTCAAAGATTGTTTCCAAGCTCCTGGTAAAAGCAAAGGATAGAACTCATGAATACTCAAGAAGCAGTTAACCACCTTACAAGGACAGGGAGACCGGCGGATTCCATAACCCAAGTAAACACACTTCTAACACATTTTTACAGTTCCTCCACACCTCTTGTAACGTATACTTAGCTACAGCTTACACCTCCTACAACTGCACGTTACTGCTAGCTAAATAATTTGTTATTGGTGCATAGACATTTGGGTTGAATCTCTTTCTATCTGTATTTCAGTTCAAAAGCACAATTATATAATCTTGCTTTTATGGAATAAATAGATTTGAGCATTAAAAAATGTAGCAGTCTTGATAATCATGCTATACTCGGTGACAGGCAGTTATTCTTAGTATTTTAAAGAATATTTAGTTGCCTTTGAGTTTTGAAAAAAGTAAGTACTGTGCTTGGATGGAGGCTGGAATGAATGAGTAGATAAAAAATATACAAATCCATACTTAAACAGCTGCAAATTCTTAGTTCATATTCTGTTTCACTGCTTTCCATCCAAATAGTAACAGATACTATTTTTGAATTAACTTTCTCTACCACTTCAAACTAGAGTAATTTAAAAAATGTATCTCCCTCTTAGCTTTCAGACGCCTTTAATCTCTTCTCTCTCTCTCTCTGCCTAAGTAATTTACATTTATCTTAGTTTTCTCATTAGGAAGCAGAACCAACCTGGCTGGAGGAGGGGACTTATAGTTCTTGTTTGTGTAAATTTCTTCTAAACTAAATTCTTTCTTCTTAAGCCTGAAAAAATAATGAACAAATCAATCAAGAAAGAAGAATTTCAAAATTACCTCCTTCAGAACAAGCAGATTTACTAGAAACAAATATGGTTTGTGTTGTATGCCTAAATGCTAACTAATTATGCTTGAACTAATTGGGGATAGTGAGGAATGCAAAATGAGGTCGTTAAGTACCTAATTTCATACCGTGTTTTTATAAGGTCTGGGTCAAGACTTGCCATTTCTGCAGAGGTCAATGTTCCTTCTAGCATTCTATGATGTTTTGAAATAATGATGCTCAAAAGAAGAAAGGGAAATCCCTTCACAGGTCATTTTTTTGTGGAAGCTAAGAAAAGACTTACAGTTTAGCAGATTAACATTTCATCTCTTGAGACTGATTTTAAAATAAGTTAGTTATTGACACTTAATTAGCAAGCTGATCTCTGAAGAAATGCATTCCTTCGTCAAAGCTGGCACTTCTGTTTAAGACAGAAGTGAACAAAATACTAGATGACTGATCAGAAAAGCTTTATCAGTATCTGGCACTGTGATTACCCACGTTTACACTGAAGTAATGTCTCCCTAAGATCATATACCACAAACAAAGAAGGGACTGTGAAGAACTCCAACGTAATTTGCATCAACAGAACTTCCTAATAGATCACTTCATCTCGCTGTGCATTGTAGAATGACTTATTTTCAACGTATGTTTATCAATATGAACTTCTTTCTTCTTTAGAAAATCATTCCATTGACGCTTAGTTTTTCACATTTTGCCTAAAACTCAGTCAGTAGTTCATATTCAATAGCCCTTTATTTAGCCTTTCTCACTTGAAAAAAAGTTATGATCAAAGAGTGATTTCTGTCTTCCATACAGTTGATTCAGCTGTGTCCATCTTTTCTTATAAAGGAAGCAAACTTCAGACATCACTCAACTGGGAGTGTACAAAATAGTGGTGCTAAGAGAAGCATTTACTGAAATGACTACATTATTATGCAGGAAATGTAAGCAAGAGAAGCTAGTATGAGTCCATTTAAAAGATACTGCTCACCTTTTTGGTTTGGGTAGTCCCATTGGAGTAAGGTTAGGGTCCGGCTTAGGAACAGTTTTCCTGATTCGGATCTGTGAGACTTTCTTTGGCCTCTTTTCTGGCTCAGTCTTAAGAAAGAAAAAAGAAAAAGAAAAAAAAAAGTTAAAACAAAGGAAATAATGACCATGCTTGTCAACAGAATTCTCTTTTATGTTGAGTATACATTATCTATAGAATAAACATTCCTCTTTGTTTTGCCACCTTCTTTCTACTTGAACAAAAGCAAGCAGCAGCACAGACTAGGACTAACAGCCTGATTTCCCTCCCCGTCTTTAACAGTTACTAGATAATATTCATTAGCAGCAACTTCAAGTTCTGCGGAACCAAGACTCTGAGATACCTAAAAATCTAAAATGAACTCACTTTTTTCAGTTCTGTGTCATCTTGGGATCTAAGACAGGCTGGAACGGAAGCATCAGCTTCATCAAGGGCATGGACCTGGAGCTCAGGTGCTGAAAGCCTGGGGGGAGATGGCGATGATTCTGGAAGTGAGCAAGACTTTGGAAGAGGGAATGAAGTTTCCAGACTGTAACAGAGGAAGAAGGGAACATATGTAGATTAATACCCAATTTATGCTGCAACAGCATGTGAGGTGATGCTCTCAGGTGATGTCCCTAAATTGCAATATGGGCACAAAAAGCAGTGCAGTTCACAGAAATTGCCCAAGTAAGTGAACACTTCTTCTGGTACATACATACAGCCACAACCTGCTGCAGCCGCACTGATACCGAAACAAACTAAACTGCCAGTGTATTTGAACATGTAATTTTAAACCCATTCTTTTCCTTTTCGTATAGTTAAACAGTTTACAGTGCTATTTAGTAGCTACTGATAGAAAGTGATTAAGCCTCCTTTTCTGCCAGCAAATTTCTTTGACACAACTATTAAAACTTTTTGTTTACAGATAAATTTAAAAGATAGCTTTTATATCTGCCATCCCAACACCGAAAAAGAATAGAAGGAAGTTTCAGCACCTAACGTCCAGTTGCTCAGACAGAAAGAACATATATCCAAGTAAGGAAACAAATGTCTATAGTTTCACATATTCATTTCATAAAATGTGGCACAACATAGTTCAAAGTAGCAGAATTGTTCTGTGCAATGATCTACACGGTGTTTGCATTAATGCCCCTCCACACTTCTCCATTACATGATCCAGTCAGTTTACTTCACTAACGTTTTAATCAGAAAGCTATTCTTGGAGTGAACTGCCAAAAGCTGAAAGCCAAAGTGACATAAGCAATGTCTTTCTGAGAAAGCTTATGATCCCACTACTCAGAATAAATATCCAAGTCCAAGACACTCACCATATCTCGTGACCTGCAGTCTGTAGTGCTTCCATACTCTGTACAGGTAAGTGCGGTACCAGGGCATAGCTGGTTCAAAAGAAGAATGGAAAAAACCAAAAAAAGACAGACAGAAATTAGGTCTACACTATAAAAAAAGATGAGGGAAAAATTATTAGTATAAACTGGACTGTAAGACAAAAAAAATGCTAGTATCAGGAATGAGAATGAAAGACAAACAATACAAGAGCAAGCCACATCTGCCATTTAGTCCACTAAATTTCATTGACAGCTTGTTAGGGAAATAGTCCTACTTCCACTTAAAAATGGTAGTGATGAGAAAAGGAAATAAAAGTACAGAAAGAGAGGGAGACGGTATTAGTCTGAAAGTTGTAATTACTTCTATGAAAGTCTATATTCCTCATTCAAAAATCCCAGTTTTTACAATTAAAACTAACCAAAAACCTTGAAGGATTTGGCTACTAAATAAAAAAAGTGCATAGTGGCAACAGTAACAAGTGAAAGGGTAAGATTAACTCCCTGTTGTCTCTAACTCCCACAATCTCACTTGAATATTCTTAATCCATTGGAATAACCAAAGGACTTTCCATAAAGATTGGTTATTACCATAATTCTATGGCATAAAAGTCAGCACAGCAGCTCTAAATCCTTTAATATTAAGCTTTATTTTTGTGCCCACACTATTAATAGCAGGAAAAAAAAAAATCAGTTGGGACAGCTTTTATTACATTAAACAGCAAATCTTGTACTTGCTGTTCTCCCAAACTAACAGCTAAATGTACTTTGCTGTTCTAAAGCAAAGAAGTTACAGCCAGACTGGAATGCTACAAAATAAATGAAAACCCACCATGCTGGCAGCACAGAGAAGTCCAAATAGAAGGAGGTCAGAAAGACCCATTTCTTGTGTTTGTCATTTAGTATATTACATTTTGTTTCTATGACACTATAGAACTATAACATTTTGTTTCTCTCAATGTTCCACTCACTATCCCCAACGCTACTGGAACCTGTATCAATAGTACACCAGAGTCCTCCCTGCTAGAGGCAGAGCTTACTGTGTTATGTAATAATAATAAAAAATAAATAAATAAATAAAATTATTATTATTATTACAGGGAGAGGAAAAATAACACTTTAGAAATTCTGAATTTAAATAAGCACTAATTAGAAAAAAGATTTCATTTAAAGAATGCTTTATTACTGGCAGTTGAAGTGACAGAAGATTTTTAGGCAGGAGAACTACTCTAGTTCCTTGTTTTCTTGGTTATTAAAAATACGAACTATGAATGAAATAATTTAAAGAGGACAAATCTCTTCCAGAAGAAAATGGCCTGCAGAGAGAACTTGGAGCCACTTTTTAATTTTTCTGATTTTTAACTATCTTAGTCAAAACAGGCAAAGATTTTTGTCATACTGGGAGCTGAAAATGCTTTTATACTGCACCAAACATATTTCTTGTATTTATATACCAAACATTTATTTCATAGGAGGTTTTTTTTTTTGAGTACACACAAATTTAAGAGAGATTTATGGAATTATCCTTTTGTCACTGTTCCTGTTAATACCTTTAAAAAAGAATTATTAGTTGATGAGAACAGCCTGTCAATCTTCAACAAAATGGAATCTAAAATGGTGTTAAATATTTAAAATGTTAGGTTTTGTTCTCTATGTTGTTTTATAGCCAAACCTTTAATATTAATTTTTGCTTAACTGTTTTAGGAATAGAATTTATTTGCTGCACTTCTTTAAACTTCTGCAAACATGCTTTTCAACTCACTGCATCCTACAATAATTTGACTTTAAAGAAAATATGAGTAGGGCAGAAGAATTAAGGCTACCTCATACACGTATTCGTAAGGCATTTTAGAGAAAAAACAAACTGAGTTTTAGATTATTTTAACTTTGGGTTATTTTTCACTTGGAGTGATAAGGTTTGATTTGGCTTCTCTCCCTTTGGGATAAAGATCATTCATAGCAAAACATCTGGTTTTCAAATTAACTTTTACGTCAAGGAATTAAATCCTCTTATACTTTAGCTAACTGGATATGCTGTAACAAGCTGCCTAGGAGTCTGTAGACTTAAGTATGGGAGAAAACACAAGAGCATAAGTCACCTCTGATCTCCCAGTCCAAGGATAACATGCCTCAACAATACAAAATAATAAATTCACCTCATACACAGAAGCGAGTTTTAAAAAGTAACGTGTTTGTTTGGTTTTTAAAGAATGGCAACAATGTCTTATTTTTAAGTTTAGTGCTCAAACTGTAGTTTACTGGTATGATTACTTCCAGAGTACTCATTTGTACGCTACAAAATTCAGCCTAATATATTGACTCATATTGAATGAAAAAAGAATGCAGGTCCAATCGATGTATCGGGAAGTTGTCTCTATACCATTATTCAACTTAATTCTTTTAGTGCAGACAACTTCTAAAATGGAGTAGTACTTTCATAAGCTCACTCACACCTGTGGTAGACATTAGAATTTATACTAACAAGTGATAAACTTTTAGGTATGGTATCCATTTATACAAAGCAAAACGCAGCATTAGTTACCTGGTAAGATTTTTAGTTATATGTATGTCAAGCTATGACATAAGATAAGCCAAATTCAACAGTTCTCTAGAGACTGCCATATTAAACAAAAGAATTAATCAAATTGACTTTTCTACAGTGCTCATGAGCCTATACTCTGTCCAGGAATCTCAAGACTATAAACTCAGGGACTGAACTGCCCCATGTCACTGAGACATAAAGGGCAAAATCTTTGCTCCAGAGCATGCAAAAAATCCTGTAACAGAGCTAGGAACCTCTTCTCTCATTCTGTTTCTTAGTAAAAAGATCTCAAATGATGATAGCAAAGTTAAATTAAATATGCAGAGCAGATTTCAGTCCTCATCGCATTCGTAACAAGAATGACACACGCACAAATTCATTACCAACCTGAACTGGAGCTACGCTTGCTTGTGCCAACAATACATCAGGCACATACTATCAAAAGGCATAGCATACATAAAGAGGTTTTAATTAGCATAGAACAGTCATGGAATACAATTAAAAATTTAACTGAATGCCACCCCCCGCCCCCTAGGATTCTTCCTAATCTGATATTGATCATTTTACAGTGGTTCCAAGTGGCACTTGTGGCTCAGACCTCTGAAAAAAACTTTCCTACCTCAGAAATCCAGTTGTTCTGCAGTCACTCTGAATAGACCTAATGAAGTAGCTCACCTTTCTGCATTTTATATTCTGATGCATGGTGTGTATATTTTGCAAGGGAGAAGAAAATAGAGTTAGCCATTCTGCCAAAACAGGATAGTATTAAAGAGGTGAAGGCAAATATATTTAAATTCAGCTAACAGACTGTTCCACAGGGAAGACTCTTCCATGTTGTGCCATTTTTGGAGCAGAATGTGTAGATTTGGAACAGGGGAAACTGACCCTCCAATGCAAGCTGCAATTACCCTCTCCCTCCCAAAAAGGAGCAAGTACATACCCTATACATATTTAATCTCAGAAATAAGTTGACGGGTTTTACCTGTTCTCGATGCCCACACTTGGCTGCCACTTGCAGTGATTGGAATGGAGAGGAGTGATTTCGGAGGGACAGGCAGAAGGACCATGCTGACTCCATATGGATAGTACCCTGCCCAATGAGTATGGCAATGAAGAGACGAGGTCATCTGATACTGAAGTTGGATACCTTGCCCCTTTCAAGCCCTGCGCGAATTGTGATATAAATAGTCTCTGGATGGTAGGAATATGACTGGTTAAGTTCCTTCTTCTTGTCCAAATCCTGTAACATCCAGGGGAAGAAAGTGCTAATACTGTGTGAAGGCCAAGCACGGAGCAACCTCTTCTTCTTTCAGCTACGGCATTTCTTCCACGGTCAGGATGAAGGGCAACAGCCCTTGGGGTTGTTACAGAGAGAGAGGAATGCAGCTCATTATCTAGACCGGAATCTTCCTTGAAAGCTGTTGTATCTGAATGGCTCTGAGACAGGAGAAAAGAGAAAGTCCACTTTGAAGGCGGTGCTGGCATTTCTCCCAAAACTGGTCTGTGATGTACAGAGTGCTGGGATGTAATCCCTGTGAGGTCTGTCACAGGACTGGAGTCCAATTTTATGTGAAAAGAAATTGGGAAAACTGGGGTATCCAAGAAAGAGGTTGGAGGCTTGTGGCTCAAGTCTGAAAAAAGTATTTTGGTAGATTCTACAGGATAAAGTGCCAAAGGCTGAAAGCTGAACATCTTGGTGCACCAACTGTCAGCCCAGCGTGAGTGTAAGTTCCTGTTAATGCAAGAAAAGGCTTCCAATAGATTTTTAGATCTACGTTGGCTGTACCTCTCACCCACTGGAAGAATTTCAGAAGAATATGGCAGAGGTTCTAAGTTATGGATGCTTTTGGCAGGTGCCAGGAGTTTGCTAGCCATTGCAGACAGCTTGCTCAACAATGCTGGTTCTTTGGTACATTTTCTAAATTTCAAGCTGTTCAACAAACTGCACCTCTTGGCCCTCTGCCTTGGCATATGCACAAATCTCATGGCTGTTTCCATTTCCATTGTTGGCGGTTTACATGGAAAGTACAAAGATTTGCGACGTGCGTTTTCCTGCTTAGGGAATATTTCCGGGGGAATTTCAAAAAAAGGTGAACTTTTAATTTTGTTGCTTTTTCTTACGGTTTTTAGCTGATGTGATGTGGGAACTTTTTTGCATGTCCTTCCAGGCTGTCTTTTTAATGGAAGAGGTCCTCTTAGTTTATTTGTAGTTCCAAAGGCACCAGGGATTCCATCATACCCTAAATTAAGGTTCAGGTTTTCCATTTCTGAATCCTGAGTCTTCAAAAACTGTGAACTAATAATATCTGTGGTAATCTTTGGCCTTTTGACTTCTTGTAAAGTGCTACGTAGTTTATTTTCACTGCTTCTGACAGCAAAAATCTCCTCTGAAGGACCTTCAAACTTTGTATTTCTTGATGTCACCAACTCATTTGAAGAGCTGCATAAGAGTTCAGAACTGTGCAACATACTTGGTTGCAGTGTGATTTTTGCTTTCTCTTGATATTCTGGCTTCTGTTCTTGTTGTGCCTTGTCTGACAGATGTGCTTCCATCTTCTCATACTTCTTCTTTCGTTTAAGTACCTGACATTTCTCTATTTGATCAAGTCTCTCTGAACATAAAGCCGCATTTTCCTTGCAAACTGAATGAGCTGGTATAGCGTCCTGGCCTTCTGTAATCTCCTTTATATTATCTTTGCTCTGTGCATTTAATTTGTAAGGCACACATACTTCACTGCCAACCACACAGTTTGGGGATGATTCTTTGCAACTGTTTGATAGTATACTCATACACGGATAAAATGTGGGTGTTGTATTATACGGCAATTCTGGTGAAGTTTCTGCGTCAGACGCTTCTTCAGCTTGACAATCACGCGCAGTTTCTGAAAGTAGACTGGTACCTGCTAAGTTTGTGAACTTTGTATCATTTTTGATTTCTTTTGAAATATTATTTAGGTTAGATCTTGGGATTTCTTCCAAAACCTTTCCATAATTCTCAGTACTGAGAGGGACTATTTTGCTACCAGACTCTTTTGAATCTTCTAACAAGGCCCACAGACAATCTTCTCCATCAAGAAAAGAATCTATGGGCAACTTTTTTCTAGGGGCTACTTCTCTTCCCATCTTCTCTTCCACACATGTATTCTTAAACCTCTCTCCACAGTGAGTACTTTTTGGTGAGGTCACATCCATGTCTTTTACAGTTAGCGTGCTATGTCCCTCATCTCTCGGACTTTCTTTGCTGTGTGCACAAACCCTTGCGCTTTTTGCACCATTCAGAAAGCTAGTTGCCGTTTCATTCTCTGAAGATGGAATCTCAGTATTGTTGGCTTTTCTCTTAACAGACATTGTTACAGAAACAGGTTTTGTCACTGAAGAAGCTTTGCTAAAAACTTCGGCTGAAGGCGAATCACGATCATCTATTTCCGTATTCTCAGATGACGTACACAGCTTTCCTTTCTTAGGCAGAGAGATTCCCAAGTTCAGAGCTGATGGTGTTTCTGAATCCACCCAAGTCTCATTCAAAGATTCTTGGACGTCAAACTTTCCAACATGGGGTGGAACAATACCCTTTTGAGCATCAGTTTCTTGACGAGGCTCAAATGTTAACTGCGGGCAAGAGTTATTTAAGGTAGATTTTATTCTCAGACTTTTTTTGTTTTCTGTTTCTGAAAGCACATTCATATTTTCTGGCTTATATGACAGACTCCCATGAATTGATGAGAAGGGCAAAAATTGGGCACTAACTGTATTTTCCTGGTCCTCCAACAACCACTTCATCTTTGGCAAAGACTGCTGCATTTTGTTTCCTGCAAACGCTAGCTCTGCTTCCTCTTTTGCACATTTGATAAAGCAAGCATGCTGTGAGCAATGTGATTTGCTGTCAGAAAAGCTTTCTTCAAGAGTTCCTTTATCTTCTCTTTCACATTCATTCTCATGTTCTTTTAGTTTGATTGTCTTCTCTTCAATTAGATCACTGATGAAGCCCACGTATCCTGAACAGTCTTCATTTCTCACACCATTTAAAGAGTCCAAATCCACTACATTCTCTTTTACAGTTCCTTGAAAACTGTCTTCTCTTGCATATTTATGAACTAACGGAGACTGGTTGTCACCTGTTTTTAACAGTACCTCTTCACTTTGACTAGAGCCAATTGATATTTTGGTTTCTTCCACTGAAATAGCTGTAGTTTGTAAGCCAGTGTTTGCTTGTTTGTTTAAACTTTCTAAATGTTGCTTGCTGCCTGGAACTGGGCCATCGAACTCACTCTGACATGCAAGACTCTGATTTTCCATTGGACGAAGGGTCTTTTCTGTTTGGCTAGCATGTCGTGCTTGAATATTCATGTTGTTGAGTATCGGACACGTATCACAGATTGAAGTGCTATACTCAGAGGGATTAGCTGGGAGCGATGACACTTCTTTCTTCTCATACGTGCCTAGTTCTGTCTTCTTTGGGCCTAATGGAGAGTTGCAAAATCCAAAATTATGAACACATTTTTTTTTGTTCAAATATCTGACTAATAGCTGTTCACTAGTCCTATTTCTCCGATTGCCTTCAGGAGCCTTTGGAGAATCCACAGTTCTTATTTTATCAAATTCATCTGTCTGGAGAGCACACATGCCGATTTGTTCTTTTGCCTCATCTCTGTCACAAACAATTTCACTGTCATCTGTTACTTTACAAAGATCAAATTGTTTCACAACCTCCATATTCTTATTTGAAATCTCATCTCTTACCAAGGTAGCAATAGACTTTTCTGCAGTACAAGATGACCAAAACATGTTTTTTGCTGTGGAAACGTCATTTATCCCATGCAGATCTACACCTCTCTTGCCCCAGTCATCTTCACAAGGAAGAGATCCACATGCCAAAGGGAAGTGTGCCTCTGGGAAGACGATTGCCTTTTTACTATTATATCCAGCTGAAGCTTCTCCTTCCAAATTATAATTTTCTTCAATCTTCTTATCAAGCTCAACATTAAAAGAATGATTGTTTGGGAGAACATCACCTACACGTGTACTCCCTGACAAAGTACAGGAAGTACTGGCAGTGGTACACTGGTCTTTTATACTCCGATTATTACAATTCCATGTGTCACTATGTTCATTTTCTAAACCAGTGACCACACTCTCTATATTTCCCACTGAAGACTTCATGCTCTTTTGGGAAATTTTGCTTGTTATATTAGGGTTATCAAAAGTCCTGGAACTTACTGAAGACTTGAATTTGTCTTTCTGAAGCACAATTTCAGCGACTTGTTCCCCTGTTGTTCCAGAAGCACCAACTGATTCTTTTCCAGATAGATTATCCTGAGCCTTGTCCCTGCTTGAAACTTCATTAGCAGTACAAGGAGGACACTCATTACGATGAGGTTCTCTTGATTTTTGTGCAACAGGAGGTAGAGGTACATTTAGTGTATAAACCAAATTAGTTTCTTTGCCAGCAGACAAACTGTCATTACTATTAGCTTCTGTAGCTTCAACTAAACTGCCAGCCAACTCTTCTGATGTTGTATTACCCTCAGATTCCTTTTCAAGCAGTTGTGCCTCAGGTGAATCTTTTTCTAGCTTGGTCCTAAGATCCCAACAGCTGTGGCTACTGGGAGGAGAAATTTTACTGGAGGTGTTATAAAAGCATATGTCTGTCTGTCCAATTTCATGGGAAGCAGTGTTGCTCACTTCCATCAATAGACTATTTTCTTTTATATCACCCTTGCATAGATCACTGACAGGGAATTTCCACTGGTCCTTTTTCAACTTATCACCTTCTGATGGGACCATTTTAAATTTTTCTTTTGAGAACTCCTCAGGAGATGAAGCAACAGAACTAAAAACTGAAGAATGACAATGCTCAGAATTAGCACCCTCTTGAGCTTCGGGCCAGCTATCAACTTCAATGTTATCTCCCACAGCAATTTTTCTCCGGACTTCAGCAGCCTCTTCAAATTCAGAGCTGTGTGATTTACCTATACTAGCACTTACTTCCCTATGATCAATTTTAGCACTAGATAATCCTTCGCTCCTGACCAATGAGACCTGCTCTACCGGTACGGATGTGGAGGTTTGATTTTCTACAAACCCAGTTCCATGAACATTATGAGTCTGATTGTCGATGTTTTGGGGAAGATACTTTTTGGGCGTTTCATTGATAATTCCATGGACTGCAGTACTATTGTTTTCTAGTGGCATATTTCTAAAGTCCAGATAACAGATGCTTTTCAGAACCGAACATAAAACTTCAGAATGTTTTGTGGAGAGTGTTCTACAACTTCCTACTGATGACAACCTATGAGGTTCATTATGTTTAGGTAGTGGACCAGTACAGAAGTCATGAGCATTGTTTTCTTCACCCTGCTGAGAAGTCTGGCAATTAGCAAGTAATGTACTGAATTCATTAACAGGATTTCGTCTGGGTAGCTTTTCTTCTCTAGTCTCCAGAACAGATACAACATTACCCCCTGTTCTCAATGGCATGGCAGTATGGGCTTTCAACCCATTACATTCATTTGTTTCTTGTGGATGCTCTGTGGCTGATTCAATGTCCGTGACTTTTAAAGGCTCTAAAAAATCTAACATGCTGGTTTCTGCAACCCCAGCTCTGGCCATGACTGTGTCTACGTCTGGGCATTCATTGCTCTCAGGTGGAAGACCTTTACTCACTCTGTCATTCCTGTATCCTGCTTTACTAAATATCTTAATCCCATCAGCCTTCATACCTTGTACTTCTTCGGTGATCTTTGGCAGAGTTTCAGCTGTCACCTGAACATTTGCTTGGTCTTCTTCTGCATAAGAAAAAAATAAAGCAAATCAGAACCATATACTAAATTTAGAAGGCATTCAGCTCACTAAGTTCCTTTTAGTATTGTACGCAATATTGTGTACAGTGTTGGTTACCAAAATGTTTTTAAAAATGAGAACTGATGCTAGCAATTCTAGAACAAGCCTTTGGAAGAAAAACCAAACAAACTACCCCACCACAGACCTAATGTAACAAATGCAATCCTTTTCAGTACAGACATTCCCCATGAGCAGCAGACATCCAAAGACCTGTATTTTTCAGATTCCTCTAATACCGAGCAAGGTGCAATGCAGGTCCTGTAACTCAATACATATGAGGTCATGGCCAACATCATAATGCTTATTTGGAACATCAAAGCTCAATACAGCTGGGTACTTTATCTGCTCTATCCTAGAAATATGGCTATGCATTGAGCGGCCATTTCCATTTCTTCTTCCTTGAAGGCATTTTTGTCAGTAGGTCATCCATAGGGAGACAATGCATATCTCATTCTGTCCAAGCAATTATGATTATTAATAAACTCTTTTGTAAAATCATGAAGCTGCTGCCAGTTCAAAAAATTACAGTTACTGTAGAATAACTTCATATTCAGAACTTCACAGGGAACATATTCGCTCAGACTTCTGCAGATCTTTTTCATATTTTCTACTAAGGACCAAGACTAGATGGCATTCTTCAACTAAGTACAAGTGGTTTTTATGAGAGCATGGAGGGAGAAAGAAAATAATTACTAGATGCAGGCAAAGTGACCGAAGCATTTGGAGCTAGAAGATTACAGACCATAATGAAATTAAGACTTAGTTTTGTTGTCCTCTTCCTTTGGATTCTGCACTTTTATTTTTATTTTCTAAAACATGAGAAAATGAATGAGTCATAATTTTTCATATCTTTGCTATTACTGCTCTCATATAGTCCAGCTTTGAAACAAAAGGGAATGCAAAACATCTGCTATTAACACCACCACCTGCTTTGGGGTAAATAACTATTTGAATTAAATAACTAAAACATGTCTTGTACATAAAAGGTCTTCAGGAAAGTACACATGCTGTCAGGAAAAAGCAGAGGATTAAGTTTTCATATTGTTCTAGCTGTGCAGGGTAATAGTTTCTACTGTAAAGCAAAATAAATGAGCTATCTTACAATCACTCATCAATTTTAGATCAACAAAAAGTAACCTGGGAGAGAAGCAGGAGGTAGATAGGGATGTACAACTAAAATATGCACCTGTGTTCTTCAGAGATCCCACTACTTCAGTGCGACAGGTCCTCGAAGACTTCACCTCACGCTGGTTTAAGTGAGGATCCTCCTGAAACAAGACAGAAATATCAGTGGAGATTGACTGATTTTCTGAAACATTTAGCATGTTTCAGGGACTGTACCTGCCCAGCTGGGTTAGTTCTGAATAAGAAAACCACCAAGAAACCTCAGAACGTATCAGCCCTTGCACAGAGGCAGCCTTGCATCGCAAGTGGTTCACACCAGCACTTGCCATTCCTTTTTGGTCCTATCAATCACTATCAGCTCACCATTAAACAATGATGCATCCAGAAAAGTTTTGTATTTAGCAGCAATGAAGTCTTGCGACGCAAGCAGCTAAAGTGTAAGCGGCTTAAAATGCAAATTGTTGCAAATTTGAATCAGAAGAGTAATCCAGTCTCAAGTCAATCTCGCATCCCCAAACCAAGACTGCATACCTCTGGTATGATGTACACTTTTTCTGATCTTCATTAGAACCTGCCTTCTACCACTCCACTCCTTCCCTTGGCTCAAACACACAAACCCAGGAACAGACGACCTAGGTCTACTTGCAAAAAAAAAAACCCAGGCCAAACAAAACCAAAATCCTACAACCAAAGTACCTGCATATTTGAAATATGTGAAAATTGGAAAACTGAATGGCTATGGAAAATGTAATTAACTTTATTTTCACAAACTTTCAAATAAATCAACAGATATAAAAATCCAGAGTTAAAACCACAAAGGATTTTAGTATTGCGCAACACCCTGTAATTAAGTGTAAAACACACACCTATGCACCTTATGCAGGTACTTCCTGGCTGGTAGGTGTTCAGTCACAATAATTTTTTCTCCTCTATGTTCTTTTGGGGTGTGTGAAAACTATTTACAAACTAAAGAAAACTGATCAAGAAAGTCCCTAAAAATCTCAATTTTTAAATAGAAAGTTTTGTGACTCTTCAGTTTTTAATAGAGTATTCTTTGGCACATTTTTCAGCAGCCTTTGCCTAGAACTAACATTTTTATCATCAGCGTTTGCTAGAGGGGAGGGAAAAAAGAAAAGCCATGACCATGTGAGTCTCTTGTTTTGAAAGAGGAAACTAACAGTGATTTCCTCTCTAATTACAAATAATAATTCTAAAAACGAAGAATAATCTTTAGTTTAGATTAAAAACTGTAATGTTGAACTGGAGCCCCCCGTAGCATTATAATACTAATCCCAGACTGAAATAACTATTATGTAGTGGTTAGTACCTTGACTGGGGATGACGGTACCGGTAGAATACGCTGTACCCACAAAACATGGACAAGGAGCTTTTTAAGTTGTTTCTCTTCTCCTTTTTAGTCACCAGTTTTGTTCTTCATTCTGTTACATACCTGCCTCACACCGTTCCAACAGTATTTAAGAAAGTGAAAAGCTTGATATTTTAAAATACTGTTGGTCTACTGAAGTACGGTCTAACCAGAAGACACCAATAAGAAACAGGAAACCACATGGACCCAGTCCTCTGCCTAGTCACTCTAACCCTAAATATCAAAATATCACACAGGGGTGAATTTTTGTGTTTGCTTACTTGTTTTGACCAACTTTCCCCAGGAGTTACAGCACAGCATTCAGCATGATACTCCTCAGCATCTTCTGCCTCTTCATCTTCTTTCTGGTTTCCATCACTAGACCAGTCTAATTTCCTAAAGTTTCTTTTTTTGTCTTTTTCATGCTCTTCAAGGTCTCCAGCCTTTAGTAATTCTTCAGTAAGGGATTCTGTTGGCCCATGAGAAACCACCTGGAGCATATCACCCGAATCCTCTGTCTTCTGGCAAAAGTTTTCTGCTCCAGAAGTCCTGTGATGCTCAGATGACAGACTGTCACTGTGCGCTAGCACGGGCGTCGATACACCAGGTTTTGCATCTAATCCAACATTAGGCTCCGAGACAGCCATCAGTTCAGCGGAGATGCTCCCTGGCAGTCCAGTGTACAATTCCTCCGTTACAGCAGACACAGGAGAATCGAGGAGAGATTCCACCCCAGATGATAGCATCAGGGCAGCTGAGGATCAGTTGTCCTGAGCTTTTCACAGTTTACCCTGAAAATAAAAGCAATGTTAAATCAACATATGTAGGAGTAATCTCTAGATTAAAAGAAAAGCTTCATTCTTCAAGATTCAAGCATATATGCTTAAGAAAGATACTTCCAAATAACTTTTTAAGAAAGGAGCTGAGAAATGTTTGAGTATCCAAGCAAATGCTTCATTAACAAAAGAAGAGAGCATGGACAAATAGATATTCCCAAGCCTCATTTTCACATTCAAACGTCTCCCTGCAGATAAAATCTCATCTTCTGGAAAACCTGAAAAGAGACTGTAAAGCAAATCGCTAAGGCTTGTATTAGACACCCTACTCCCTAGCTAAAACTAAGACATCGTTTGTTTTCCTGCGATTTTCTTAAGTTTCTAATCTTTGGGGAAAAAGACCCAACTTTTCTTCGTATGTTTTCAAGGAACGCTTTCCAAGACATCACCCATCATACACTGTGCCTCGTAGCTTCTCTCACGCCAGCACCCGACACACTGCAGGCAGTGCCAGCACTGCTCTCCCACACAGCGTGGGCGCCGGGATCCCCTTCAGCCCCAGCAGCTCGCGGGCTGGTCCCCAGCAGCCGCTTCGTCAGCGAGAGCGCTCGGCAGCGCGCATCACAGTGGAGAGGAGTTCCGACTGGCCTGACACAAGTGCTGTCGGCATAAGGAAAACCCTGATGTGAAAATGCTACAATCGAATCGCTCCTGAAGATATATGTATAAACCGGAATGGGCTAAGCCAGGTTTTTACAGCAGCATCAGCCACTCACTTTATAAAAACACGGGCTTATTAGTCAAGCGTTGATCTCCCGGCTCCCTAAGCAAAACCAGCCAATAAAGAAATACGCTTCACCTGTGCCGGCCTTACGGGAACACGCAAGGACAACCGTTTTTAGGAAACCATCACCCTTCCAGCGACAGTGGCTAACCCAGGCACGGCGCCGGCTGCGGCAGGGCCGCCAGCGCTCCTTTGTTCCCAGGGCCGCAGCAGCGCGGACGGACTCAGCCCCGAGCCCTCCTTCTCCTTCTTCCGAGGCAGGAGCGCCCGCTTCGACCCCCGACAGCGGCGGCCCGACCGGAGGCGAGATCCGCTACGCCCGGCCCCGGCGGTCCGCACCCGCCCCGAGGCAGCGCACCGGAGGAGGCCGCCGCTCTCGGTAATTATGCAACCGCCGGTGCACGGCGGCCCCGCCGCTGCCTCTCCCGGTGCCAGCAGGGTGCGGGCTCGGCCCCGCAGAGCCCCCGCCGCGCCCCGCCCGGGCAGGGCAGGGGAGGCCCCACTGGCGGCGACTCGCCCCCCGCCCCGCCTCGCCAGGGGCGCCGCTGCCCACTCCCAACCGGCGGCGGCGGGCGGAAGAGGCGGGCCCGCGCCAGGGGACCCCCCTCCGCCGCGCGATAGCAGCAGCGGTCCGCGCCCCCGCGCTCCGCTCCCGTTACCTCAGCGGCAGCGGCCGCCGGCCCCGCTCCTGCCCGCTCCGCCGTGCCGCTCCGCCCGCCCCTTCCCCGGTCACATCACTTCCTCATCCGGGCCCGCGGCCCGCTCGCTTGGGCCGCGCGCCCAGCCCAGGTGGCCGTTGCTGCGGCCCCGGCCCCGCCCCCGGTAACGGCCGCTCCGCCTCCGGTGCCCGCGCCAGGCCCGTCCCTCAGCGGGGCCCCGCCCGCCGTGCCGCGGGGGGGTGGCCCGGCCCGGCCCGCGCCTTCCCGCCCGTCTCGGTGGTGGGCGTCACGTGACGCGCGCGTGCTGGCTTGGTGGCCCCGGATGCGGAAGTGGCGAGCGCTGCTCGAGGGGCCTCGTCGGGACGGTGCCGCTGCGGCCGGCCGCCGGCGGGGGACACGGGACCGGGAGGTCAGGGCCCCGCGCTCCTCTCTCGTCCCTCGCCGCGCGGCCGCTGGCAGGGGTGGGGCTGCGTTCAGGTCTGCCGCAGGAAGGCTGGCCCTGGCGGCGCTGCTGTGTGGCTGGCTCGTCCCGCGGCGGCCGGTGAGCGGCCCGGAGCGTTGAGGCGTCCCGGCTCCCTCCGCGCCTGGGGCTGCGCGGTGCTCCCCGCTCCCCTTCGCTTGGGGCTGTGGTGCGGGCCGCCGCGCTGCCCGCTCTGCGCTACCGCCCCGGTTGAGGGCAGCAGCCCCCGCCGGACCCCGCTGCTGCCAGACCGCCCCTGGCAGCCGCTCCGGGGGAGCGGCCGGGCGCCTTGCTTTGCTCCGCTAACCCAGTTTGATAAACCCGCAGCCGAAGGAGCGCGGGCGTTTCCGTAGCTGCGTTAATGGCCGAAGCGTGAGGGCCGGCTGTAAGCGAAGCGTTCGCCCCGCACCGGCGCGGCGCAGCGCGCTGCCGGCCCCGCTTCCCCCTGGCGCCCTGGGCGCGCGTCCTGCGTCGCACCCTGCGGCGCGGTGTCTCTGCTCCAGACCCGCATCGCTTCCGAGTGTGAAGGTTTTGTGGAGTTTATTTTAGCAAACTTTGGATGTACGGGTTTTTCCCACCATGCCTTTGTAGCTCGGTAATTGAATCGACTTTCTGAAAAGCACATCTGCAAGCTCAATCCTTTAGTCTATTTAAAAGGCATGCTTTTAAGTTCCTCTAACTCTTGATTTGGTGCAAGAGTTATAACAAATGTATTATAACTAGAAGAGCTTACATTTTAATTTAATAATGTGGCTATAGTTGTTATGAAGAAAACCTTGTTCCTACTTATAATTTCTAGTTTAAATGCACCTCTAAAAAGAGTGAACTGTAAAAGTAAAGGTCTTCCATTGAAATATGCTCTATTTTAAACGAAAGTGGCAGGAAGAAAAAAATGCAGTGGTTGATGTAGTTAAAGTAATGCAAACCAATGCCTCAAACTTAAATGTTTACTTGGCCCTGTACCTCTGTAGCGCTGCCTTCTGCTGGGTACAGCTCTGCTGCCTTGGTGTGAATTCATCTGGTTGTGGATTCCAGCCTCTTTGAAAGGCATGGAAAAAAATGCATGAAAGAGATGGAATGACAAAACCAGAAGATATAATTGGCAGTGGGCATAAGTCTTCGTATTCATTTTAATGCATTTAACACAAGGTTCAGAATTTATCCTTGAAATATAAAAGATATGATTTTAGAGAGTGGTGCTAGCTCTGTGACAGGAGTGCTTGTAGAAGAGGTCGTTACTAAACTTTTAGTTTGATGTTTATTAAACTTTGTAATGTGCCTGCCTTTCCGGTGTGGCGATCTTGGCTATGCAGTGCTATAACATCCTTTGTTCACGCACAGAGTCTAACGAATGGTTTTGAAATGACAAGAGATCTGTGTTTGCTTTCATTTCTATATTAGATATGCAAGATGTCTTCAACTGTTTTTACTCAAAGCAGCTGAGAAGAACTGGAATTCAAAATGAGAACCAACAAGGTGTACAAGCTCGTCATACATAAGAAGGGTTTTGGAGGCAGTGGTCAGTATCTCCTGGTTCATAACAGTGAGACCAGTGCTCTCCTGCTTAATTGAAAGCAATTAACTGATTTATTGATCTTTTTAACAAAACAGTGAAGATGGAACTTTGATGTGACAAGCAGTAATACCAGCCAGAGTTTGGAAAGCTCTTTTTTTAATAGCAAGATACAGCAGAATGAAATTGCATTGGTCAGAACAGAATCCGATTGCACCGATAAAATAAAATTGCTTTATTCTACCCCTTCCCCTTTTGT
Organism: Phoenicopterus ruber ruber; assembly: GCA_009819775.1. Classification (NCBI taxonomy): domain Eukaryota; kingdom Metazoa; phylum Chordata; class Aves; order Phoenicopteriformes; family Phoenicopteridae; genus Phoenicopterus; species Phoenicopterus ruber. The sequence goes on along the minus strand of CM020231.1, from coordinate 12,149,586 downwards.
TGTGTCACTTTTGTTTTAACCTTGTATTTCAGTCACTCTTAATAAGTGACAGGCAAGTCAATGACTTGTAACTGTGTGTAGATGTGTTCCTGTGCACTAAGAAAAATGCCGTTTATTTGATTGTTCCCTAATTCTAGACCTAAAATCATAGCATGTTAATAAAGCTTGTTAAGATTCTGTAGCTATCTACCTTCCTGCTGATGCTTGTTATATGAAAAATACAAAAGAAGATTCCACTTGCCTAATTAAGGCACGCTCTTTTGCTGAACAAATGTTTTGTGAAAGTTCTGTGATTTGAAAGAAAAGTTGGAGTGGCTGGGTAGGAGCACTGTCACATAGTGAATGTAGCGCATTGCTGACATGTTAATCCTGGGCTGGTGTATTTATGTAGAGTAACCTATTACATATGAACATGCAAGCATCTGTGTTTGGTATATATCTGTTCATTGCAGTTTTCCTCATTCGCTTATGTCTTATAGATGATGAACTGGTGGTGAATCCTAAAGTATTTCTTCAAATCAAGCTGGGAGATGTTGTGGAAATTGCACATCCCAATGATGAATACAGGTGAATTCTCTTTTTGCTGATACCAGTCAGGTGTGGTTAGAGCACTGAAAGGGTGTGTTCATATGCAGCAGCTTCTAGATGAGAGGCTCTTAGAGCTGATAGAACTTTGTTTCAGGATGCTGCCATGGGTTTTTTTTCTGCCTGAAGAAAAGTAAAGGGGATAACTACAGCAGGAGGTCTTCCTTGAATTTTGTGGAATTCTTTGTGTTTGGTGTTAGTCTGCTGACCTTTCGTAGGGCAAGTAGCACCTGAATATAGTCTGCAATGTCTTTATCCTCTTCATAGAGCTGCTGTTACCTAATGATTATTATTCCATCCTATAGTATATCCTAAGCAAAATTAAAGCTTCCTGGTCAGCTATAAAAACATAAACCTTCTTCTGTCATAGAATCATAGAATGGTTTGGGTTGGAAGGGACCTTAAAGATCATCTAGTTCCAACCCCCCTGCCATGGCCAGGGACACCTTCCACTAGACCAGGTTGCTCAAAGCCCCGTCCAACCTGGCCTTGAGCACTTCCAGGGATGGGGCAGCCACAGCTTCTCTGCGAAACCTGTTCCAGGGCCTCACTGCCCTCATGGTGAAGAATTTCTTCCTTGTATCTAATCTAAATCCACCCTCTTTCAGTTTAAAGCCATTACCCCTTATATGAAGCTGTTCATCCTGCAGCCTGTATCTGAAAAGCAGGAGTATACTTGTATGACATTCTGAGAAGTTCCTGTGTGACATACTTTCCCATTTAGAGTATCATCTTTACCTAAAGAGTACCTTATAATTATAATAGTTATAAAGAACAAGACAGGGTGACAGGCAGAGAGGATGATGTATGAAGCTTTCTAGAAAATATTGATGTTTCTCTTTAGCTTATTGCATGCTCCGTGCCATGCAATAGTTTTGAGAGAGTGATGTACCAGAGTAGACTGTTGGTATCTCAACTTGTCTACCTTTTTTCTTTTTTGTGTGCTAGTCCCCTGCTTCTACAAGTGAAGTCACTTAAGGAAGATTTGCAGAAAGGTAAAACTAGACTCATAGTATGCATAGTAAAATCATAGACAAAGATTATGTGATTGGGCTGTACCTGTGATTGACTAATGCATTTATTTTAACTTCGTAAGAAAATCAATCCTTTGTCTGTTTAGGAATGGAAGGATTATAATTTTACCAGAAAATGAATAGTCAATTTTAAATCTGCTTTTGGTTGAGTAATGTGGGGTATGGTTTAAACAAAATTGACTTTTTAGCCTTAAATTTTTGTTTCTACATTCTCTGACTAGCTTTATATCTTTTCTTCTTGTGGGAATTAATTCAGCCTAAACTTTGAATTTATTTCATCTGCTTTGATTTTAATGACTCTTAAATTGGGCCATAGCTGAAAGAAGCTGTTGTCTCTTGCTGCGGCCCTAGGTGTTTCTAGACAGTCTCACTCTATTGCTTTTGTACTTGTAAACCACTTGAAACCTTTGGGGGATGTTCACTTCTCTGTCCTTTCTCATTTTTGTGGCAGAAACCATAAGTGTGGATCAGACAGTTGCACAAGTGTTCCGACTGCGGCCTTACCAGGATGTCCATGTGAATGTTGTTGACCCAAAGGTGTGTGGCTTTGCAACTTTTTTCATCTGTCCCTTAACTTAGCTCAGATCAGAGCCCTGTGAATTTCCATCTACAGTAGTATTGGAAAAAAAGGCATTTTTTCATTGAAAGGTGTTTGTCCTTCTTTCCTAAGAAAATGAGTCTTGGGCAATTGAACTATTTGTTTGTTTGTTATGTGTCTCTCTCTTCTCTCCCTACCACCCCTGCTCTCTTTTTGAAGTCTATGGACCAGCTTCAACACAGCTTGATAGAAACTTTGAAATTTCAAATATCTTTAAAATCCAGAAATTCAGGATAACCAGGCAGAGTAAAGAGAAACAGTAGGTGGCCTAGTCAAAAGATAGAGCCGTGGCATGGATTTGCATTATTTGACACCAGAGAGCCTTGTAAGAGAGACATCTCATGTAAATGCCCCAACTATTAAAAGAGCTTCAGTCAGAGCTTACATTCAGCACAAGACAAAAATCTGCAGGAAATGAGGCTTCCTTAATGTCATGAACAATGGAAGTAATTTGTTTTACTTATACTTCCAATTTGCACTGAGACTTGTAGCACAGATTTAGTCCATGGGCTTTTCTGGTCACATTGTGCAGTGTCTTGCAGCTCACGGTAGTTCCAGGTACGTGCATGACTTTGGCAGTTATTCTGATGGGACTTCCTTTTTATTGTGCATCTGTTAGGAGTATTCACTTGCTTTAGAACGGTCCTCCCTGTAACACTTGGTTCTTAACAGAAGAGATTGAAAGACGCTACTTAGAAACAACAAGTAGAATGTAAGCACTGTTTTTCTTCTGTTTCCCAGGAGGTGACCTTGGACTTGGTGGAGCTAACCTTTAAAGACCAGTATATTGGGCGTGGGGATATGTGGCGACTGAAGAAAAGTTTGGTAAGGCCTCTACTATCCTCATGTGTAGGGTGGAGGAGATTATGTACCTTTTTCTTTGCTTACTGTAAAAGAAAAGAAGTGTTTTACAAAATACAGAAATAGATGAGAACAAGACCAGTATCAGCAGCTGCTGAGGAACTTACGCTGGTACATCAGAGTTGGAGAAATGGATGTAACTGTGTTGCAGAAAAAACTAATCCCATCATTTCCTGCTCCACTGCTGTAATGTTAATCACTGCCTTGGGCACTGAAAATGCTGTTGGGAGGTTTTTTCCTTATATTCTGAATTTTAATGATTTACTACATTTGGAAGGAATTGAATCCAAATGTTTTTCAAGTAGAGGTATGCTAAAGTATCCCCTCTCCGGTAGTACCACTTAAGAAGCAACTATTAGAATGTTTTGTTTCTGCATCTCTGAAGTGCAGTCTTTGGCTCTTCTAAGCACAGTGAATTAGACAAATGAACCCAATAAAAGTTCATATGTGTTAAAAGCTATTTTCTGTTGACTGTTGCAGAGGTTCTGTAGGCTGAGATAGTAGTAGTAAATATACTCAGTGGTTTTTGTGATTTTATGGCAGAACTCAGGTGTTTGAGCGTGAATGGTTTTTTTTGTAAATTGGTCTGCTCACTCTGAGCCCGCTGTTCTTTTAACACCTGTAACTGTTCTTTCTTAGGTCAGCACATGTGCATATGTCACCCAAAAAGTTGAATTTGCGGGTATCAGGTCAGTGCCTCCTCTGAAGGCTTACTGCTACTTATGACTTTAGATTAATGAGTCCATAGTATTCAATTGGAGAACCTTTTCTGAAAAATCCTTCACGTTTTATTGTTCTACTCTTCTACAGATTTCTGTCTGCGCCATGAGTTGGGGGAAGGCTTCTATCTGATTTGGGGTGAAAGAAATTAATAGTAGGACAGCCAGCCACACTTGTTGCCTCTGATGAATACCAAATAATTTTCCTTTTACCTCTTATAATATTTCCCCCCATTTCCCAAGATGTATTAATAGTTCAGATGAGGGTTACTTCAGGTGTCGTTAAGATGACAAAAGGACAAGGAAATGTGCAGATGCAGAGGGAAACAGCTGTTTGACATCTTTGGGATTAAAGAAATAAACTTCTACTCTGTCTTCAAGTCATTCTTGAATGCAGATTTTGGTACATCCCTTATTTGCTCAAATACTGATTTGCTAATCTTCATATTCACTCTGGTTAGCAAATATTCTGCCCTCCTTTTGTTCCAGGGCGCAGGCGGGTGAACTGTGGGTAAAGAGTGAGAAAGTCACTTGTGGATACATCAGTGAGGACACTCGGGTAAGATTTCAGGGAGCAGGGGAAAGGAAGTTTTTTCCCTTCCTTTCCTTGCCGGGCTTCTTGTAATTCTATCTTGCTGGCAGATTTGTATGGATCATTTGAATTGGCTGTGTTGTAAGGTGAAGAATGGCAATAAATTCAGGAGAATGAATGATTAGTAAACTTCAACTCTTCTGTGCTGGCAGCACTAGGAATTACTCGGGCTGTTGAAATGCCAACTTGTTAGAGGGGAAATTCCCTGTGATGCAGTGGGCACAGTCATATAAGTTGCTCTGTAGTTAACTTCTGCATTTGGCCCTTTTAATGAAGGTACCTTGTTTTAAATAAGATCTTTCATTCCTTTGCAGGTGGTCTTCCGCTCCACTTCTGCCATGGTTTATATTTTTATCCAGATGAGCTGTGAAATGTGGGATTTTGATATTTATGGTATGTAGGTAACTGACCTGCCTGATTGTAAACGTGGATGGCAGCAGCTATCCTTTCTGCCCCTACTAGAAAACTGCCAGTACTGTTTACTTCTGCCACTACTAGAAAACTAAAATTTCCTGCCTTTGGCCTGGGCAGTGCTCCAAGGTGCACTTTAGTGCCTTCTTAGATCCTTACTTGCAGTGCCATGCGTTTCTGTCTCCTGGGTATTCCATAATTTTCCTGTCCCTACTGTGGAGCCTGGATACCATTATCTCAGTGACAAAATCAAGGGGGCCAACTGACTATCAACATGGGAAAGGTTTTCTGTGGATATGAACATGTTTGGTGATGAGGGCAGGTGCAAGCCTGTGTGAATCCTGAAATCAAAAATGTATGGAAGTCCTGTGCAAAGGGGACCTTGATGTTTTAGATTTCTCTTGACTTTGGCTTAGCAAGGAAGCAAAAACCCCACCTTAGCCCAGGTAGAATCAGAAGTACTAGAACTTTAGGCATTAAGAATGAGTCGCTTACTTGTGCCATTGTCCTATTTTTTTCTGGCTTAATTCTTTAGCAAACCTCTTACTACTTCCTTTGACCATGTGTTTAGGCATATGTAACTGGGCAACTGTTCAAAACTGAGCAGGAATCAGTTGTGCATACTATGCCTAAAAGATGGTACAGATGCTTTCCCAGCATGCTGCGAATGTGTTGGAAAAATGAATTTAAAGGTCAGATCCTTTTGACAGTGAGAGTCTTGTTTACATCCTCTGAAACATAGTCATGCTTTTTAATCTTTTTATCATCTTTGCTTTAGCGATATTAGCATTCATTATGCACACAGCTGCTCTGATTCTAATAAAAATAATTGTCCTAGAATCTCAGAGTTAAATATACCCCATAGTAGAAGTAACTGCTATTATTTGATGTATTGGAAATGTTTACTTTGCAGGGGACCTATACTTTGAGAAAGCTGTGAACGGTTTCCTTGCTGACCTCTTCACAAAATGGAAGGTAAATAGCTGATTGAGTTCATCCTGTTCTGAAACAACAAGTTAATGCCATCTTAATGAGCCCATTGATGTGCCAGTTTGAGGAAGACCCAGGTTGTGTCAGGCAGTGCTAAGATATACAGGGCTATGAGGGGTGGCTTCTGGGCATCGAAAGAGTGGTTACTGCAGGTCTGCATTAAATCATACATGTGCCGAGTGACCCCAATACCGATGTTTTATCTGCTGTGTTTGTACTATACAATTTGTGTGGTGGCTGTGACTGGACTAAAGTCACTAAACGTGTGATATGGTTGTTTGTGCTTGTGCAGTAATGGACAAGTCTGTTTCACACGATTTTATTTGTTTAAAATAAAATTGTTTACACAATTTATGTTCAGGACTCAGTTACGAATATTTCCCTGGTACAGTGTGTAATCTGTTTGGTGCTGCTATCTTTTAGCATGAAGGGGTTCCAAGTTGTAGTATATGGGCTGACGATGATGTGCAAGGTTTTTGAAAGTGAATTGCTTCAAAAACAAACAAATCCTCATTACCTCTTATGGCTGAACAACCCCGAGCTGTCTCCTGTCTCAGTGCATGATCTGGCTCAGAGCCAGGTACAACTGCTGGTAGCAGTCCTGCAGCAGACTTACACTGACTTGGAAGAACTGTGTCAGTACTCAAAAAAAGGCATGTATAAAATCTGCAGCCTAAATTGAAAGAATAGCTAGACAAGGCAAAAGAGTCTGAAATCCTAAATGTATAACATCTATGCATAGTACAGCTCATGATGGTCCCCGGATGTTAAGGAGAGCAGGAGCGCGCCCAACAGATTTGTCTCATTTTCATTGTGCTTTTTGTCCATTGGAGAGTTGTTAGGAGCCCTGCATGACATGTCTGTAAAACGCCTGTTTTGCTTTTAGTACTACTATACCATGTTGGATATGGGCCTGAGCAATGCCGGGGCTCACGGGGCTTTTCAGGCTTTTCCTTTCAAGGGGGTGGCCAGTGTGCTCTTTACAGCTTAGTTCCATTGCATGCATTAGCACTGTAACTGTTTAGTGAAGTTTTAATTTTTTATTTCTCTGGAATTGTTAGGGGCATCTCTTTAAACAGTAACAAGTAAGAATATCAAATTGCCATGAGTATGTATAAACAAATTGAGTCAACTGTATTTTTTAAACAAAAATCTTGTATCTTGGCAACTACAGAGAGGGGTTTCTTTAGAGACTAGTGGAGAGTGCTCCTGTTAAATGTGATACAGCCTAGAAGCACAGAATCTACAGGACAGACCATTATGTTATTTCGTAGAGGCATATGCAGCACTCATGAGTGTCCCACATGACATCCTTGTCTCTAAATTGGAGAGATGTGGATTTGACGGATGGACCACTCAGTGGATAAGGAATTGGCTGGATGGCCGTGCTCAAAGAGTTGCTGTCAACAGCTCAATGTCCAAGTGGAGACTGGTGACAAGTGACGTTCCTCAGGGGTCGGTATTGGGACTGGTGCTGTTTAACGTCTTTGTCAGCAACACAGACAGCGGGATCGAGTGCACCCTCAGCAAGTTTGCCGATGACACTGAGCTGTGTGGTGCGGTCGACACGCTGGAGGGAAGGGATGCCATCCAGAGGGACCTTGACAGGCTTGAGAGGTGGGCCTGTGTGAACCTCATGAAGTTCAACAAGGCCAAGTGCAAGGTCCTGCACATGGGTTGGGGCAATCCAAAGCACAAACACAGGCTGGGTGGAGAATGGATTGAGAGCAGCCCTGAGGAGAAGGACTTGGGGGTGTTGGTTGATGAGAAGCTCAACATGACCAAGCAATGCGCGCTTGCAGCCCAGAAGGCCAACTGTATCCTGGGCTGCATCAAAAGAAGCGTGACGGGCAGGTCAAGGGAGGTGATTCTTCCCCTCTACTCTGGTCTTGTGAGACCCCACCTGCAGTGCTGTGTCCAGCCCTGGGGCCTCCAACACAAGAAGGACATGGACCTGTTGGAGTGGGTCCAGAGGAGGCCACAGAAATGATCAGAGGACTGGAGCATCTTTCCTGTGAAGACAGGCTGAGAGAGTTGGGCTTGTTCAGCCTGGAGAAGAGAAGGCTCTGGGGACGCTTTCTAGCAGCCTTCCAGTACTTAAAGGGAGCCTGTAAGAAAGCTGGAGAGGGACTTTTGACAAGGGCATGTAGAGACAGGACAAGGGGTAATGGCTTTAAACTGAAACAGGGTGGATTTAGATTAGATACAAGGAAGAAACTCTTCACCATGAGGGCAGTGAGGCCCTGGCACAGGTTTCCCAGAGAAGTTGTGGCTGCCCTGTCCCTGGAAGTGTTCAAGGTCAGGTGGGACGGGGCTTTGGGCAACCTGGTCTAGTGGAAGGTGTCCCTGTCTGTGGCGGGGGAGTGGAACTAGATGATCTTTAAGGTCCCTTCCAACCCAAACCATTCTATGATTCTATGTTAATACAGCAGTTTACCTTTTTCTAGTTACCTTTGCTCCTAGGTGTGAGGGGAAAGAGAGTGTTACTATATGTCTATATACACAGTTTTCTGCTGAAGGTTTTCTTTTTTCATCTGTTCTTCCTGGACAGGAGAAGAATTGCAGCCATGAAGTGACAGTGGTTCTATTTTCTAGAACATTTTATGAAGCAAAATCTATAGGTATGTAAATTTTTTATTTTCATGTTTCTACTTTTAAACCGATCTCCTTCTCTCATGAAAGTTGGTCACAGGCTGCCAGTGACTTTTTTCCCTTTTGTTTTTATGCCCATGTCCAAAGTATTCCCTACCAAGCACAGTGGATACACAGCCATTCTTATGCAGGTACTGCAGTGAAAACCTTACATAGAAGAATATATGGCAAATTTTCCTCATCACGCTCAAGCTGTCATATTGGTTTAAAAGCAATTTTAATATTGTGTAGGAGATCTGATATTTCTCAAAGTGTGGGGGTTTTGTTTTGGTTTTTTTTTTTTTAAATGGAAATAACAGCTCCTTACTCAGAGATGAGTCATTTCTATACAAGAGCATAGGATAATACGTGCTTTTGCTTCTGTTTCAGATGAGTTTCCTGAAACGCATCGTGCATCAATTCGGCAGGATCATGAGGGAAGATTTTATGAAGATTTTTACAAGTATGTCTTCTTCCTAGTTCTTTCACCTCTTGTCCCATGGTGTATGTGCAACCCGTGTGGAGAATACCATGTTATTAACTGTGGGACCTTGCAAGGAATTAAGATAGTGAAAAACATCTGTGTTTGAAACTGGCAGCAAGTTGATGAGTAGTCCCCATTCCACCTGTGAGCACACACCCATATTTGCTAAGTCAGTCTTCCATGTGCATATGAATATTGCGTTGTCTGCGCTCTGTTGAAATTGCCAATAAACTTTAAAGTTCTGTAGTGTTGGGAGTAGTTTTTGCATAAGGCTTGGCTATTTTTTGGATCTTTACACTCTTGAGTAGTTGAAGAACAGATGGTGCTGTTGCTGAAACTACAAGTGTTGCCAGTTAGGTACTGGAGCTCTTTGGCTGATGGTCACAACACATGAAGCTGTCGAAGCTGTCATTTGATTCTGAACTTGGACTTGTTAATGATGTTACTGCTTTGCAGAACAGTGATGCTATTTGACATAGAATGTTGATCACCCATTTAGAAGTGAGAGATTATTCTGGCTGGGGATGTGCCCAGCTTTGTGTGGGCATCTACACCTTAGTGATACTGCTACAAGTATGCAGTAGTTCTAATGTGCTGCTTAGCAGAAGAAACACTCACCTTTTTGTGCATTCCTTTTTCTATAGGTTGTTCATCCTTTCTCGCTTCCTTTCATGATCCTTATTAAGTTGTGCTCTTTCTAGAGTCGTAGTTCAGAATGAGAGACGAGAAGAGTGGACCTCGTTGCTTGTGACCATTAAAAAGCTTTTCATCCAGTATCCTGTGTTGGTACGACTAGAGCAAGCAGGTACAAGAATCCTCCTTTCCCATACTTTTACCCTTCTCTCTCTCTCTCTCTCTCTCTCTCTCTCTCCCCCCTGTAAACTCTCTAGTTTCAATTGGAGTCTGGTATTGTACTATTTAGTGCTCTCCTGGCTAGGCTATTTTGCTGGGTCTTTCTGTGAGAGATACCAATACCAATTTTGCCTGTGATTTGTTGGAGTGATATGAATTACTACAAATGCAGTTTTATTTTGCTTTTTTTTCAAAAAAACCCTAGTCTATACAGAGATTATATATTTTTTTCTTTTTTTTCCTTCTGAACACTTGTCCAGAGGGCTTTCCTCCAGGTTACAATTCTACCTCGGCACAAGGGAACTACCTGGAGGCCATAAATCTTTCATTCAACGGTGAGTTATGAACAATGGATAAAAATATACAAGGGAGGAACCATTAAAGCAGCTGCCAGTAAATGGTTGTGGACTTCTGTTGCCTGTTCCTTAACACTGTGAAGACGAGGGGAATATTAGGTGGTTGTAATTTTCAGCCTCAGAAGAAATTGTCTTGTGTGTCTCTGGAAAACCAGTGGCTCTCAAAGAACTGAGTATTGGGTATTTCAGGCTTCAGGAACCATTTACAGGGCCTTGGTAGGATGAAACTTTTTCTTCTAGCTGTGTATCTGTATGAGAACCTCTTGGAACAAAAGTTGAAACTTTGAGTTATGGAAGCATTTCAAAATCAGATTAGATCAAACATGGTTTAGGTGAAACTAATCCATCTTTTTTTAGCAGGGAGATAGATTTGATAGGCTGGAAGGGCTCTCCAAAGATATACTTTTTGTGATTCTGTACATCAGATGTTCTGTCACCTTAATGGATGTCTTGTTACTCCCATGGGAGGGAGCACAGGATATTCTTTAAAATGATTAGTAATGGACTTTACCTTGTTGGGGTTTTATGGGGTTTGTTTGTTGGTTTGGGGTTTGGTTTTTTTTTTGAGATGTTATAAAGGAAACACTAAGCATATCAGAAAAATATTCCTTTTTATGTATCTGATTCCTGTCTTCTCTTCTGCCCTAACTCCTCTCTCTCCTGTAGCTTTATTAACGTTTATTGGTTGGGCAAGGCTATGTCTAAGCCCTCTCATGCTTGCATGTGCTTTGTGGAAACTTGTTTAATACCACTGTTAATAGAGTCTCACCTCCCTGGCTCTGAAAAAAAACCATCCAGCATCTTTTTTTCTTTTAAAGTATTCCCTAATTCTTTCTCTTAGTGTTTGACAAGCATTACATAAACCGGAACTTTGATCGGACTGGCCAGATGTCTGTGGTTATCACACCTGGTGTGGGTGTATTTGAAGTTGATCGACTCCTTATGATCCTAACCAAACAGCGGATGATAGACAATGGTAAATAACTAGCGATACCGTGCAGTCTTTCTGAAGGCAAACAGATAGATTTGAAAAAGCTCTAGCCTTTTCTTGCTCTGAAAAAGTATCTATTGTAACTTGTGTACTCTGAAAAGAGGGGTTACAGCTGGAAGACTTGTATCCACACTTCATATTGAAATGGGCAGATTTTCAGAGAACTTATAGGCATTTAATTTCTTTTGTTTGTGATAGAGAACTGCATCTGTCCATGCAGACTTTTCCCTTAAACGATAATCTTGCATGACGTGCATTAGCTTAGAAGAAACGTTTCTTATATCCCTACTGGCACTGTTGGTTTGTAACCATACCACGGGACTGTTAACTACCATTTTCAGTGTAATTACATCTTAAAATCTGATATGAATACAAATTGGGCCTTCAGTTCAAATTGATGATCTGTTTTGGCTTAGCATATCGGTCCTGCTTGGCAGGTAGCTGAACTCTACTGTTCTTTGTTTACAGGGATAGGTGTGGACTTGGTATGCATGGGAGAACAACCGTTGCATGCTGTACCACTCTTTAAGGTAATGCATGCTTCTTTTCCCTTCTCTCTGCTCCTACTAGAAATGTTACTCATTTTGTGACTTACTGGACACAACTAGTTGCTATGCTTCTGAATTACTCTTACAGCTCCATAATCGCTGTGGACCTGGCGACTCCAGATTGGGTGATGACTACAATATTCCACACTGGATAAACCATAGGTAGGTGAACTCTGTCAGCCTTTGCTAAACACTTCTGCTTTGCTTTCCTTTTTATAATCTGTTGAATTCTCTTTCTTCTTTCATTGTTTATTTCCTCTGCTCTCCTTGCGAAGCAAAGACGTGTGTTATAATAGTCTTGCAGAACTGGGAGTGTTCTTGCAGAACTCATGGCATTAATGCAACATATCAGATGACAGGCAATTTGCAGAGGAAAAGGTCTTGATCTTAATCTCTCTTTCCAGCTGACTTAGTTCTAGCCTTTAGGTATGCTCGAAGGAAGTCAGGAAGCTAAACAAAAAATCCAGTCACTTCAACTAGATGGGTTATCAGTGAAAACTAATACATCCCAAATGAACAGTTACGGGTAGAGAAAATGTGGATAACACGGATAAATGTTGGAACAGTTGCAGGAAACACTGAGGCTCAGTGTTACAATGCTTCACTCCAAGACATGGTAGATTTCCTTTTTACTTTCTGTTAAACATTCTGTTCCATAATACTCTCTTCTTTCCCTACACATAGAGATCAGAGCTCAGGATGAAAACTACCTCCTCAGTCCTTGTTCTGCTGTAGGATTATTTTTTTTTCCTCTCTTTTAAAACCTCATTTTAGCTGCATGCATTAATTGACTGTCCTGACCAGCTACCATTCATGGGTTGCTTATACCCATTTTTTTCGAGTGGCTGGAAGTCATCTGATCTTTACCATAGGTGAAAAAAGTGTTTGAAGACGTATAATAAGGCAAGATTTAAAAGATTCAGATGACAAGAAACAGATCTTGATGAATAAATTATTTCGAACGGGAGGAGGTCTGTAGTTTTCCAGCAGCTGATGTGAGTCATTTCTGTCATGTAAATTAGGGAGAGAGTCATGTAAACTGCACAGTACTGTATAGACAGTGAAAGTGGATACCTTTCTGTAGAAAGTGAGCTGGGGAATGCAGATGGAAGCATATTAAGAAGAGGTCTAGGCTGAGGCTGTATGGGAATCAAAGGCTGGTCTTGAAGGAAAGGGTAGCTTCTCTCAAGTTAACCATCTGTCAGTGTTTTCCATATGTTGTCTTACGCAAAGCTGTCTAATAGCTAGCTCAAATTCACGGGCTGTTTGCTGTGTAGCTAACCAGCTATGTTCAATTCTTAGAAGACAGCTGAGCCACCCTTTTTTTCCTTTCAGTTTCTACACATCCAAAAGCCAACTCCTGTGTAACAGCTTCACCCCACGGATCAAGCTGGCAGGAAGGAAAGTAGGTATCTTTCTAATTTGTTTTCTTCTTACTAGCTTGTCAGATACTTTTTCTCAGCCAAGCATCAGAATCTTTCTAGCAAGTATTCCAACAGCCGTAACTAAGTTTCTGTGTTAAAAGACAGTGAAAGCAAAGCTGTAATGATTATAGGGATTGTGAATGAAGGACTAGTTTGTAGGTCTTTCCTTTCTAGGATGAAACTAGGTGAGAAATGTTTTAGCCACCATAAAAATTAGTGTTTCATTCTGTAGTGAAGAACTCTCTGGAGAAGAAGAAAGGTGTTGACAAAGATGTGTTTTTTTACACAGGTTTGTGACTGAGTGTCAGTATTTAATACTTGTGAAGTGGTCTGGCTGCCTCGCTGAGTGAGTCAGCAGGATAAACTTTGTCTGGTACTTGATCACACTGTGACATATTTCCTTAGAACATGCTGACTATCTCCCTTCTCTCTGTCTTCTCTTGCTCTCTCTTTTTTTTGTTTCTTTTTTGGGTTTTTTTGTCACTTCACGCTTCCTTTGTTGGACCCTCCAGCCACTGACTGAGAAAGCAAAAAATAACCGAGATGCCTGTGAGTAATTCTGTTCTGGAATGATCTATGCCACTGACTCACAAACTAACAAACAGCTTGTAGTAAGACAATGACACTTCAGCAAAAATGCTACTGATGAGATGCAGGAAGGGACAATTGTTGCAGAAAGCCATCGAAACCACATAGTCGTTATCCAGGATGTTATTGTGCGTATATCAATTGCCTTCTTGGCAAATAACTAATATGGAGGGGTGAGTTTCTGTCCTGTGCCTGTCACCTGGCTAGAGGAATAGATGGTGTCAGGCTGGTGTGCCTAGCGGTACTGTTTGTGGGAGTAGGACGGGAGGGCATTCACTGGCTTGGGATGTTGTCAGTGCTATGACCACAGAATTACAGTGGGAGAAGCCTGCATTCTTCTCGTACCAGCTTGTTTCAGGAAGGTGTACATTCTGAAAGTGAGACTGTCCACTCTTTCAAAGATGCTTTAAAATGTGAAATTCCCTCATGAGGGAACTCGAGGCATCTGTTCATACAAGGATTGATTTGTGGATTATTAATTTAATGTCTTGGATATATGGGGGAAGATATTATGGCCTCAGCAACCCTGATAATTAAGCTGCTCTAGCTGTGCTGCTCATGAGACTTTTGTATGTGATTTCACTTTTCTTAGTGGTGAGAGTTGCATACTTCTAACTTGCAGATCTGGAACATTCTTGAAAGAGGTTCCAGTGCTATATGATTTTTATTTCAGCGTTAGGGGCTCCAAAAGATGCTGAGAATGCCCTGCCTATCCAAGTAGATTATGATGGCTATGATGCCCAGGTGTTCAGACTGCCAGGCCCATCCAGAGCCCAGCGCTGTACCACTTTCAGGTAAGAGGCTTGTGAGTGTACTAGTTCTAGAGTAGCCATGTTATGGTGTATTTCTTGATGCATAAAAGGCTTTGAGAAATATAAGAATTAAGCTCCATGTGCTTACAATTGAACAAAAAGCTGCATCTGTAGCTAGAATAGTACTAGGCTGGTTGTCTGGTATTTTACTTCTAAGATAGTGTGTGGGATCTAGGAAAAGGCATAAGCATACTTTTTCCTTACATCTTTAATTTTGTCTGAAGTAGAGTGAAGCTAGTCTCCCTTGCTACATTCCTAGCAGATTTTGCACGCTGAATAAGAAAGTTCTTGCACAATAGACTTGCACAGAGTTGTAGAAATAGCATTAGTTTGATGCACTGCTTAGTAACTGGTGCTGAATGTAGAGTGGTGGGGAATCTTCCCTGAAAATGGTGCCTTTCTGAATGAGAGAAGAAACAGAGAAGCTGAGTGCAGGTTCTCAAATATTCCATGGCCTTTTGTCTGAGAAGAAAGGCTAATTATTCTCAGGTCCTGGCCAAATTCATTGAACAGCCTATACATTTTAGTGCTTTTTCAGGAATATGGGATTGATGAACTTGTTTTGAAGTATTTTTTTGCTTTCCTTGTTTCAGTAGTATTGCCTAAATCTGAAGAAGTTGGGCATGTGGACTCACTTGTTAATATGAGCAGCTTGTAGAAATCCGTGCTGGAAGATGCCAGTACAATTTAATGTAGTTGTTAATTCCAAGTAGTTTCCCTATAGCTTTGTGTTCCTAGCACTGTAGGCTCAGGTCTAGTATCTTCTAGACCACATTTTTATTACCAGCTTGGTGTGGTGTCTGTAGAATTGCATAAAGAGTCGAGCATGCTCTTTTCACAGCTGTTGTGCTGGAAGCATTTTAGTGGTCTGATCTTCTGTTGTATGATGCACAAAAGTATATAGTACCCACGTAGTCAAAAAAAATAGTGATAGTTTCCTTGTAGTCCTCTTCTTGAGTTCACCTATTAAGTATTGTGTCTCTTACATGACTTGGGCCTGTTCAGTCCCCTTGATAACCCAGGAATTAATCTCTTTTTCATATCACTGGACATACCTGTTTATTTTCCAGCAGGTCTGTGAGGGAGAGAGAAAGTCGTACCAGGAAGAGCTCTAGTTCCTACGATGTCTCATGCAGCCCTTCTCTGCAGAGCCGCACGCTGCCCCCAGAGGAGGTGAGGAGCCAGGCTTCCGATGACAGCTCACTGGGCAAGATCTCCAACATCCTGATGATCCCACGGCCTCATCTGCACCAGTGTGAAGTCAGCAGCTCTTTGGGCTATACCAGCACCAGAGGTCAGCCTAAGGCAGATGGGAAAGTACCTTAGGTGGTGCGAGGGGAGAGAGAAGATGGAAGTTTGTGTTGGCCACTATTATTACGTTCATGGTACACCTTTTCCACAGCTCTGGCTGGGTGTACATTATCTCTTTGTTATCCTTGACCAATTCCATTGCTTTTTTTTATTGGCTTGTCCTAAATAGAAGTGTCCTGACACCATTTTGCTCTTTTCCCTTGTCTATTGCCTTCTTTAATATTTGACTATTCTCCTGTGCCTGCCTGCAAATGTGGACATATACAAGTAACTTTCTATTATCCAGGTCACCTATAATCTGTCAAATGAGAACTGGCCTTAGTAGTGAGCCCTGGGGGACCCTGCTTATAACTTCTCTCTATGGGGATTTGTTGTCATTGAGTCACTTTCTGGATCCTTCCTTTTGACAACGTACTGCTGAGCTATCCTGGTGTGTTAGCCATGCTGGCAGTCTCCTTTTCTTCCTTCCAATTTAATTTTGTTCTCAGACAGTATGCGATATCTTCCACAAACCCAACTCATTTCTAGGTAAATTGTATTCCTCCTGCAATTGCTTGATCCCAAATTCTATCCCTGAAGGCTTTCGTGTTTTTTTTATGTCATGCTGTATGACAGCTGATACCATATTTATCCTGTTGCAGGAATTGGATTTACTGGTGTGGAACTGCTATCACACGGTGTACTTCACATTACATTTACCTTTCATGTTTTCCCCTGCTGTCAGTTAATATGCACTTTTTTTTTTTATTTCTGTTACTCCTTCAGTTTGAAGGATAGTCTTGTGACCCAGCTGAAGGTGTGCAACTGGATGGGGATGTGTGTGGAATAGGACTGGCGGGGATGGAAGAGTCAGAGTAATTGAGGTTTTTCACATGTTTTAGTTGGCAGTATAGAGTGGTAAATGAAACCCTTCTCTTTGGGATTTTCATTTGTTGAACAGAGTAATTGCTACTTAGTCATCTGGTTTATTTCTCTCTCCTGTTTCTAAATAACTGCACTTCTGTTCTACACTGAGTGGTAATGACTAACTGCTAGCTTGCTGAGATCGTGTCCTGTGTCTTCTGGAAGTAATTCTGTATTTCATTGGTCAAATCTGAATGTTACAAAAAAGGCATATGTTGCTCAATTGTAGCTTCTATGTCTTTGGTACTCATCCTGAAGTTTCTGGTGTGTTAGTCTCTTGATTTCTCAGGAATTCTCAAAGCTCTGAGTAATTCTTCATAGTTGACTTAGCAAGTGGTTTCTTTATGGCTTCAAATGGTATAAAGTGACACAATATACAGCAATGCTGTAATGGCAGATGAAATAATATTCTTTCTTGTCTGAATTCTTGTTTACATTGTAACTTGCAGACTGGATTGAAATTGCTTTCAGCTTCTCTCCCTGCCTACTGCTCAGCTCTCTTTATTCCCACTTACCCTGGGGAATCTTTATATCCCTAAGCAATTCATTCTCCTTTGCTTGGCTTCTGTGTGATCTCACGCTGACTTTAAGTTGTGTTTTCTAGATGTCCTTGAGAACATGCTGGAGACTCAGCAACGTGACTCCAGTGCCCCTGGGAGGTTCCATGTTGGCAGTGCGGAATCCATGCTGCACATTCGGCCTGGGGGATATACACCCCAGCGAGCACTGATAAACCCATTTGCCCCATCCCGCATGCCCATGAAACTTACATCTAACAGGAGGCGCTGGATGCACACTTTTCCTGTGGGTAAGTCTGTTTCATAGCATATTTGATTACTATTTTTCCTTGTCCAAGCATTAACACAACAAGAGAACCAATGTGAACTCTGGCATCTTGAAGCACTCTGCGCTGAAACACAGGCTGACCTAAGCGTATAGGCTGGATAAATCAGAGATCCTCTTTTTGAAAATATTACCATCTATTGGCAAACTTGCAGCATCAGGTACTGTGGAACAATCCTATAGTAGATGGAGGCTGTTGAAATGAATCATAACTATAATCTAGGTTGACTTTCAGATGCTGAATTGTTCTCATATTTGTTTAGCACCTTGTAAGTAGGCCCTCCAAAATGTTTAGAAGAGTATTCTGCTTCACTGGCTCCAGAGATGATGCCAGAGGTTCAAGTCTTTGAAGATTTCGTAAACGTGCTTTCTTAATTTCCATTAGTTAGCATTGCCTGTGTTGTTGACAAAAGGAGGGTACAAGCAACTGAGGAATCAATGGAGATGTGGTGATTAATGATCAAACTGTAACTGTGTAGGTCCATCAGGAGAAGCTATCCAGATCCATCATCAAACCCGTCAGAATATGGCAGAAATGCAGG
Source organism: Phoenicopterus ruber ruber (assembly GCA_009819775.1). Classification (NCBI taxonomy): domain Eukaryota; kingdom Metazoa; phylum Chordata; class Aves; order Phoenicopteriformes; family Phoenicopteridae; genus Phoenicopterus; species Phoenicopterus ruber. Next base: position 12,131,511 of record CM020231.1, on the reverse strand, counting down.
GCAACGGGCAGCAGGATTTGACACATTCCTCTGCTGAGCTGCTGGAGCTGGCTTACCATGAGGCAACTGGCAGGTGAGGTCCTTAGGATGAATCTGTGTAGTCTTTGCGTGAACATCCCTTTTCCTTAAAATTTTATATATGTTATAGTAACACAGTTATAGGTTGTGATCTTTAAATTTAATAATATGTTGTGTCAGTGCCACATACACAGTATATACTTTTATTTTGAGATATAAAGCTCTTTTGGCAAGGCTGGAGATGATTTACCTCCCCTAATTTGGGGAAGATGGTAGTTTATCACAGACAGTTTGCAGTGCATGAGCAAAACAAGGCATCATTCGTGGAATTGTTCAAAATTGCCTTATAAAAGCCTGTGTCTTTAATTCTTGATTAATCCCAATAGCTGTGACCTTCATCCCAGAATAGAACATTTTTTAGCACAGGACATAGCTTTGCCTCACAGTAACTGTTGAGCAATTTCAGTGCCATCCATTCTGTCCTGTCTTCCCTGTGCTGGTAAGAATACAGCCATCATAAACATCAGGGATGGATTGCAGATGAAAGTACCTGTGTTTGTAAACTAGTTTTCCTTTACAAAACAAGCTTTGGTCAGTGTTGGGAGCTTATATTGATTGTTGGCTCTGAGAAGTGAAAAAGATCCCAGTGTTACTGGATGTGGCATAGTTGTGGGGAGGCTGTTTTTACAGTGAGAGAAGTTAGATCATTCACTTCACCTAGGCTGTTTTTCAAGCTGCACAGTTGTTCTCCAATCTCCAGATATTGTCTTACCTGTGTTTTATCTGATTATTCTTTTATTGACAACATTTTGTCCATGTTTTTCACTCATTAAATGTTGTTTACCAAAAGCATTCTGGTAGCTTAGGCAAATCTAGAATTGCCAATAAGTTTTTGTTTCTTTCATCATTAACTTTGGTATCTTTCCTGCTACGTGTTTCTTTCCTCTCGCATGCTTATAGAAATTCGTGTTACATATTGTTTCTGGATGTCCAGGGTGAGTGAGGACACTGCTGGTATCCTCTGCCGTTTTCATTTTCAGGATTTTTTTTTTTCCTGCTATCTTCAAGCAGTCCTTCAGGAAATTGCACTGCCTAATTATACTTTCATGCTTTTTTTTTCCCTCCCCTTTCATAGGGAAATTGTTTATCCTATCTTATACTCTGTACTCTAATCTCTTTCTGTATTGCATAGTTTTAATATTACATCATCGTCACCAACTTTGTTCCCTAGTTCTACTTCAAAAAAAAAGATTGCTTTTCTATTACTTCGTAAGTACATCCTAGTGTGCTAACGTATCTTGTCATTAACATCAGTCTCGTGTCATATTCTTGATAATTCTTTTTCTGGATCTCTTTGTGGTCTCTGTGGATGACGTACTCATCCAAAGAATTTTGCTCAGTCTGGAATACTGGGTTTATAGACCATGAAATCAGATCTGTAAATAAGTAGCTAAGTTTTATTTCTCTCCTGGGAGGTATATGAGTAGCTGATTCTCCACTGTCCTGCAAAGATAGTGTATTGGTTATTGCTGGAGGCAAAGAACAAACAGTACGGACAAATACAGAATATTGTTACAGCTTTCTCTGTGCTGCTTTTGTGCCTGTTACCATCTCCGCAAACATCATTAAGAGCATGGTTTCAGCACTGGCTCAGCTGAGACGGCAGGCCGGTTACTTGCTGTTTGTTATATCAGCTCTTGTTAAAAGCAAGGAATGGCATGAGTGAGGAAAGTTTGTGTGATAGAGGCTATTTTATTTTTCTCCAGACATATCAGCTCTCGGCATCCAGGTGACAGTGCCTCTTTCCTGAGCTTCAGCGGAACAGAAGAGTACTCTAATGGTCTGGGTGGCAGCAATGGTGCAGGTAACAAAGCAATGACAGAGCATGGAGTTGGGAGAGGAGGGCCGTCCTTGTTAGCAGTGACAGAGTAATAGAACCAGAACTCGTGGAAGGCGGGCGGACCAGGCATTACAAAGTAGAAAGAATCAATAACGGAAAAACAATTTTCGACTTTGAGTGATCTGTTAATGCTCTTACTTGGACTTTTTGGTGTGTGGGGTTTTTTTTGGTTTGTTTGGTTTTTAATGTGTCTCTAGGTATGTCTTATAAACTTTAGTATAGAAAGATGCTCATTGTTTACATGTGATAAGCCCTCAGGCAGTTGTTTAGTTCCATAATAACAAAGCACTGATGTCCAGACACAAAAAAATAACTAAATATGCATTGGTACTGTTCAGAAGTGGTTTTTTTTCTGGGTGAGATTGCTTTAAACTAATCCCTTTTGGATTAAGGAATTTGTTTGAATATGTATATTTTACATATACAAACTGATGGAAAGAATAAAGTTTGGTCATATCTACGTTTTGAGAGAAGCTGCAAAAAAGCAGGTTTATTTTGTGTGGTAAATTCTGAGATTTGGTGTTTTCTAGCATTTCTTGTCATTAGCTACAAATGCACTTTCTCCAGATCTTAAGCACTTGAACACGGCACTGCTTATACAGAATGTTATTCACACAGCCCAAAATGTTTCATTGCATTTTTGAGTGAAGATGACACATGCGTGTGCTTCAGTTGAAGATTAGCGCTGTCTTTCTTACCTTACCCAGACACCTGAATTAGTGGAAATTCTCAACATTTCTTTTGATTCCTGTAAGGGGAACAATATGCCACACTAAGCATTCTGATGTGTTGGGAAAAAAATTTTGATCTTTTGGACCTATAGCATTGAAGACTTCTATTTTCAAACTAAATTTAAAGATTTTTTATTAAAAAAAAAGAACACACACCCTTCTGAATTACGTTTGGATGAAAACAATTGTTTTCCCCTATGCTCATACCTTGAAGAGCCGTAAAGAAGTTTTGTTAGCAGACTTAATTTTCTTGTGTTGCTCTTTTCTTCTGTTCACGTAATCGCATTAAAAGTGATTTTGTTCTGTTGTTTCCTTCTGTGGGTTTCATCTGAATACATTTCATTTTCTTGCTTTACTTTTTTTTTTTTTGCCTTCCAGATAGACTTTGTTTGTTCTAGCAATTGCTAAACTGCATTTCAGCTGCTGGATATAATTTGCACAACATAGATGCAGAGCATATCCTGGCAATAAACATGCTTGCATTTTATAGAAGTCTTTCCTGTCTGTAGATTGGATATAAATAATGTACATGGTGGAAGTTAATCTGTGTCTGTCTTTGTGAAAGTCGTTATGAGCACCTTCCCTGACTAAATGCCCTCAGCCATCTGTAGCTGCCACACTGTGACTCAGTGACTTGACTTATGTTTTTCCCTTATGGTTTGAGTCACCTATGAAATGAAACAGTTCGGGGTTTGTGTGTGGTTTTTTTTTATGGTTCCAGAAATATGATTTCTCAGTGAGTCTGGTTCTGCTCTGCTGCCCACAGCATGTTTTGCTGCAGCATGGTCTTCACAGTGAGAAATTACCCCATCTATTTACATTGACATTCAGTATGTTGTCTCTGTGGTCCAGCAGATGGTAGATGATAGTTCAGAGCAAATAAATCTTGTTGCAATTCCCTAACTAGATGGCAGATGGCATCAGTGGAGTTGGTGAAAGATGAATGCCAATTTGAGCCAGTTCCTCTACTGTTTTACTGGCATCATCATGGAAGCAGATAACCATCCTTTCTGTTAGTAAATGCTATTTAGAGTAACAGCTATGATGTTGGTATCAATTTCCTGGATAAATCTATGTAAACTAGTTTTATAAAAATGGCTCTTTTTAAATGTTTGGAGGCCTCCTGAAATTTGTATTTTGATAAATGCCTTTTAACCCAGCAATTTTTCTTGTCTCCTTAGCTGCTTATTTCCTCTCATGTGCCACAACAGCTGTTTATACAGCTACATGGTGAACCAGATCAGGGAACTGATCCAAATGAAGAGTAACTGGGGTTTTTCTTTGCTGTATGGATTGTTTCACTGTAACTACACAAATATTGATGCAAATACAGCAGACAGATGTGAAATGGGGATTAGGAAGTACTGGTGAAGGGGTACCATAGCATGACGTTGGCTTAGTGTTCACTGAGCAGTAGTTTTAGTGTCTGTTTTCCAGGTTAATGGGCTGCTTAGAACAAATCCATTTGACAGTGAGAAAAATCATAGTGTTTTAAGTTCTAATCAAAACTTAAATATAAATTTTCATTAGTCTTAAGTCCCTTATTAGTCTTTATTTAGGTTAGTATAAACTGAATAAATTGAATTTTGCTCAAAAACTGAGCATCTCTTCAAAAGCTATCAGCTTATCTTCTTTCACAATGAATAAAAACTTCCTTACTATTCTTTCTTAGTGAAGTGTGGACCAAGACATGTCTTACAGGTTGAAACATAATGGAAGCTGCTTTTCAGAACATGGTAGTTTTAAATAGTCTGTAATTAATATATTGGGCCTATTTAGGGGCACTAAAGGCTTAATTAATACTTTTCAAATTTTTAGCCTGGCAAGGGATAAAAAGGTAGTTTGTATTTGCTGAATGAAGACGATCAACTGTTTGTTTTGTTTCCTCCCCACCACCTGCCGAGAGGTGAAATGTGTACTGGTAGTTTATGCCTAAAAATGTTGAAATTGGAGTAAATCTGTGTCGTATTTTCATAAATTACTTAGACTCTAAAGAGTCTTAGATAATTAGAATCTTATATATGGGCTGGTTCTTTTGTCCCACCGGTGAAAGTCTGTTATAATTTCCTTTCTTCCTGCTCCTGTGTTTTATGAAATTCTTCTTAACTTATCCCTTGTTCATAAAATGAGAAAATAAAAGATTCTGATTTTGGGTACTGAATGTATTTAAAAGTACTTAGCTGCTGAGACCTTGCGATTAGCAAGCTAAATGGTTACAGATAACTTTTTTTTTTTTTGTTACTTGCTTTTTTATGGCTTCTACTTTTCAAGATGTGTTTCACCATTTTGGGGAGGTTGTTTTTGCTTGTTTTTTAGCTACTGAACATTTCTAATGGGATGTTCGAATTACATCCAAGATGTCTTTTTTTTTTCCCTCATTAGTTGGCTTTGTGTATTTTTCTGCTGTGCAGAACCCTGAGTTCTTTCCAAGGAGAGAAATGCCATGTTCTTAAAACATTTACATCCTTTTGATTTATTTTCATTTGAAATGAAAGTGAAGTGCATAATTGCTTAAAATAAAATACTTATTTCTTTCTTGTAGGGATGAACCTCAAAACTCAGAACAAGGATTCCTTGGAAGATGCTGTCTCTAACTCTCCAGATCCAAGTAAGCAGGAGAAAGGTTTGGAAAAGAGTTTGCATAGGTGGGAAGATGGGGGGGAAAGGGCATGTACATATAGAGGCATCAGGAGGTGGTAGGCAAGAAATGGAGGAGCCTGCTTGGCTTTTGGCAGTAACTTATTTTGCCCTGCAGTAATTTGCAGGATCTCCCTGTACTGTGGGTCTCACTGTGGTTGCAGTTCTATATCTCTTAAGAATATGTGACACTGGTTGTCGTATTACATCTGAAATTCTTTCCTTACCAGACGCTATTATGCAAAAAGCTAAAGCTGCTGAACTCTTATCTGCCTCTCAATACGAAAAGTTTACTTGGCACCAGCTAATTGAAGCAGAAGTAGTACAGTCAGTTTCTGAATTGGTACCATTTACTGAGAAATATCTGTCTTCATCTAATACAGAAACCAGTGTGTGACTGCTTAAGAAAACATTTTCTTATAGCAATCTGTCCTGTGTCACTTCTTGTGCAGTGTTCCTGCCCTGAATGTTAACATTTTTATAGTAGAATAGTTTTCTGACTGTAAGATCTCTATGACAAGAAGGTAAGAATTAATAGTTGGCCAAGTGCCTTGATACAGATTGTTTGAGGCAGGTTAGAATGTAGTGCAGTAGTGAACTGATGATTTGATATAATTTAGTTAGCTTTTGCTTTTTAATGTCTAGTTTTAGATCTCTCTAATCTCAAAACTACAACATAACTCTAGGAAAGGGTGTGGGGAAGGATTGCTTTCCAAGTTACTATTTTCCTGGTCTTCCCACCCCTCTGGATCTGTCTTCTGTTTTTATAACTGTAGAAATACTCCCTTTTCTGCTGTTGTACTATTCCAGAAAGAGGCTGGTCTGTCATTCTTTCTCTCCTCATCCCCAACTCCTTCTGCGGTTGTCTAGGATGCAAAGCTGGTCTGATTTTCTTGTTCAGACTTGGAATGTTGATCTGTTTTATTAATAATGAGTAACTGCACCTGACTTGCTGTAATTTTGGAAGAGCGGTGGCTATGTCAGCTCTAGCTTTCAATCAACAGAAAATGAAATGTATTAACTTTGAATGCCATTTGCATGATGGGATTGAATTAGCATGTGCACTGCATTGTTTAACAAACTCTGTCTCTTTCTCTCCCTCCCTTCTTCCCGTCCTGCTTTCCTTTTCCCTTTGCATTCCACCCCCTTTTTGTCCCTGTTGACTTTATGCCAACTCTGTTTTTGTCCCTCATTCTTTCTAACTTTCCTCTTCACACATTTCTTTCATCTTCCTCTGCACCCTATTTTTTCATGGGTGACCATATATGCCCCCATTGTCTATCCCCCAATGATACAACGAGGCAGTTCTGACGCTGTCTGCTCCCCCCGTAGTGCCAGGCTTCTGTTGTACAGTTGGAGTGGACTGGAAATCTCTCACTACTCCGGCATGTCTCCCTCTTACCACGGACTACTTCCCGGACCGTCAGAGTCTGCAGAATGATTACACGGAGGGTTGCTATGATCTCCTCCCAGAAGCTGACATTGACAGGTTTGGCCAGCACCTTCTCTGTGAAGTAACTTGCATTGAATCCAAGTGCTAAAGGCGCAGTTGATGGAAGAGGAGCACTTTGGAGACTGTGCAAGAGAAAGATGAATTGCTAACGTAGTTAGCAGCAGAATGCTTAGATTTTTCTATTTTCAGTGGTAACTTTGCACCTTTTCTGATGTTACCATCTGACAGTATTGTGATCTGTAGATTTTATGTTAGAAATTGTTTGCGTACAAAACTTTACATCACTTTTCTTGTTCTGTTGTGTTTCAATCAAGAAAAATCAACCTTAAGCTATCGTCTTTGTTAATCTATTTTCTAGCAAGTATTTTGGAAACACTAAATGAGCAAATGTGTGTGTACGCACAGTGTTTAAGATGCTTATCCTCAATTTCAGGGATATTTAATTTAAAGAATCTTGATGGAAAATAGTGGGATAAATAGAACTTCTCGGTTTGTCTTGGAGGTCTCTGGTAACTATTCTTTAATAGAGTTGGTTTGTTTTTTTCTGAAGCTGTCTTATCTTCTTAAACATTTTTCAAACTTCCCACAACTTGTAAGACATCAGAAGGACCTGTTCGTGTTGCTGCTTTATGGGAACAAAACAAAAATATTAGTCAGGGTGATTGAAATATGTAGGAAATAGCAGGATTAATGAAGAAACACCTAAAAGAAGTGTCAAATATCCCTTTATAGCAGGAAGGCAGAGTTCAGAGCGGAAGTAGTTGTCATAAGATGCCATAGTGATGTGTCTTTTAATCCCTCTCTGCTCTAGACTTTCTGCTGTAGGAGAGGGTGGAGCATTGCCTGCACACTTGCAGTTCTGAGCTCTGCTGAACATTTACAAACTGCACTGAGATTCTCTGCAAAATGCTGTAAAAGTGATCATTGGTGAATTTATTGGAAGTTTAACAACTGTTGTAAACAAATTTTGTCACTAGCTGCAAAACTGCTTTCAAATGCATTAATAAGTATTGCCAGGCAGCTAATCATCACCTGTTTAAAACAGAAAGGTACCCATTTTTCTCTCCTGTTCCTGGAGGTTGGTTTTCACAGGCAGAGGGCTCCGCTTGCACGGGGCCCAGTGCAGGCATAAATCCTCAATTAGGAAATGCAGAGCTAAGAATAGGTGTGTGGTCAGCTTCCTTATTCTAGTCTCCTTAACCTTTGTGTTCAGGAGAGATGAGGAAGGAGTGCAGATGACAGCCCAACAGGTGTTTGAGGAGTTTATTTGTCAGCGTCTCATGCAAGGCTATCAAATTATTGTGCAATCCAAACCACAGAAACCAGCCACAACCGTGCCACCCCCTCTCAGCAGCAGTCCTCTTTACAGTCGAGGTGAGTGACTTTGTATTGACAATTCAGTCTTTTGTCTCTCTCTCCTTTTGCCAATCCCCATAACCTCCTGAACTGAGCATAGATGCTCATTGAAGCCCCCCCCCCCCCTTTTTTTTGGTGGTTGTTGTTATATGAAAATCTTTGCTGGGAGAGAGCCTGATCTGGGGCAGCACAAACAACTCAGCTGCACCATGAAGGGACAGGTGCAGGATTTTTGAACTATAATAAGAAACTGGCCTCATTCTCATGATGGTGAACCCAAATGAAATATGCTTGAGTGCCATTGGGTGAATCCATCTTAAACACAATTCATGTGGTGACTGCAGAGCAGGTGCATCTCTGGAAGACGACAGACCCAAAGCTCCCAAATGTATGTATCTAGAACCAGTTTCCTAACTCTAAAATAGCTGTGAAAGTCCCAGGTAGACAGGTAAAGCTTCATTGTCCTGAAACCATGAGTCAGCTAAAGCCAGTTAAACCCCAGAGGACTGGAGGGAGTTGAGAGGGTCTCATATTCCCTTGAGAGAATCTGACTTACTGTTTGACTTCTGACTTTTTTCCTGGATGTTCTCTAGACAAGTCAGCATGATACAGTGTTCATAGAGCAGGGAATACACATGAAAGGGATACAGCTGTTATTCACTGGTTTGGGAATGAGCAACAAGGCTCCTTTGGTGAAGTGTTGAGCTTAAATGGTTAGTTCCAGGAATGACACACAGAGACGAAGCAAAAGTGGAGCCTAGCTTTACTGTCGTACCCACCAGTTTCTCAACACTTCATATTGTCTGTTCTCTAGTTGTCCTGACTAGAGGAGGTCTATACTGGTGGTGTATGAATTGTGAATGCCCTTCTTCTTCAGTTGTGATACTAGCAAATCTTAACTGTAAGAACAAAAGGCTTATTGTGCTTATGTCCCTTAAAAAGGTGGCCTGAAAGATGGCTTGTAGTTTGTCTTGAGTTCAGAAGCCCAATTCTGGAGTTTCTTTCTGTAGGTACAGTTTGTTGACAAAGTTCTGACTATTGCAGTAAGCTGAAGGGGTGTGTGTTTTGCTTTTTACAATTAGGTCTTGTATCAAGAAATCGACCTGAGGAGGAAGATCAGTACTGGCTGAGTATGGGTCGTACTTTCCACAAAGTAACATTAAAAGACAAGATAATTACTGTGACTCGATACCTGCCAAAGTGAGTATCTCTCTGGTTGAGCAGTTTACTATCAATGTTCAGGCGAATATGCTTTTCTAGCTGCCTGTACTTGCTTGAAAGAATGTACTGTAGTACGTTCTTTCTCTTTAGGAGAAGAAAAAGGGGCACTGCTATTGATAATGCTGAGATTAATGTTGGCATTTTCTTTCAGGTATCCATACGAATCTGCTCAGATAAACTACACTTACAGCTTGTGCCCCTCACACTCTGACTCTGAATTTGTCTCTTGCTGGGTAGAATTTTCCCATGAGAGACTAGAAGAGTACAAGTGGAATTACTTGGATCAGTATATCTGCTCTGCTGGCTCTGAGGATTTCAGGTGAGATCTCCTTTTCTATCCAGACTGTTCTGTGTCCTAATTGCCTCTTTTCCTTTTTGACCTAAAATTTCTTCAACAAGTTCAACCCACAAATGTTCAGTATTCTAGGGAGAGTAACTGGCCTGCTTTCACTTGTATGGTGCTAGCAGCTGTTACCTTGTAGGAATCATACTCTCTGCTGTTGCGTTATCTGATCTTTGATAGAAAGTCTTGATCACAAAATTCAGCATGAACCATTTTTTTTTTCCTCTGCTACAAATGCAAAGAAATATGATGGCATTTTGTACCACACAGATGGTTTTCTTGGCTGCTTATTCACTTCTGGATCTGACTCAAAACTTCCATTTAGTTTGAATTCGTTGAAGACTTGCTTGAGTCCTAGGCTTAGCTTGTCTGTAGTGCTACTCCTAAGCTATGTAGAGCAGGGCTTCTTATTAGCAATGTGGAATATCTCCACTAGTATCAATAGCCTTTTTGATATCCTCTCTCAACAAAAACATTTTTTCTGTATCTTTGTGTCTTTTAAGGTCTCAATCAAAATGCCTCCTACTCTAATGTGTACCTTTAAAATTCCTTTATCTTTGCTTATTTTTAGAGAAAAAGCCTTTGTAGCCTATCTTTACAGAAAAGAAAATGTTTCTCTATGATACAATGATTCTGAAGATAGCCTTGTTTTCTGCATGTTAATGTTTTAATTCCTCCCAGTGATATTCATATTACTGACCATTCCTTTGCATATCTGCTCTTTCTCTCACTCAGGGACAGCAGAATGAGATTGTCATGATACTCACTGAAATTTACAGCAGATAGATATGTACTTTACTTACTGTAAAATCCTTCATAGGAAACTGTGCTGAACTCTGTCCTGTCTTCTATGTTCCATCAGCCTTATTGAGTCACTGAAATTTTGGAGGACCCGCTTTCTGCTTCTGCCTGCCTGCATCAGTGCCACAAAGCGCATTATGGAAGGAGAAGTGCACTGCGATGTGTACGGTGACAAGCCCCGCTCTGATGAGGAGGAGTGGCAGCTCCTAGATGGATTCATTCGCTTTGTGGAGGGTTTGAACCGCATTCGTCGACGCCATCGATCTGATCGAATGATTCGAGTGAGTCAGCTTTTAGTTGGGCGAGAAGCTGTTTGAGTTTCATCTGAGCCATCTAATGAAGCATTAGCAGGGAGACCCTGAGGCAATCCCAAGCAAGTTGGGATATGTGTATGTGTATGTATGGGTAATCCATACATAAAGCACAGTGCTGACCAACGTACTATTTCAAATTTCAGATAGTATGGCCTTGTTAATACCTTGCTATTCTTGAGCTAATTAAATTTACCTGGAATGGGTATCCCATGCTGCTGTGGCTGGAACCAGGATCAGGACAGTTAGCTCACTCAATGAGAAGCCAAGCTCTTCTGCATAGCGTAGCTATGCTTAGCCTCTTGGTGCTCTATTTTTCCTCAAGCCTGATGCCACCTCTTTGCAAATGTGCATTGCGTTGTGCTGTGAATACGGTTAGCCTGGACATGTTCTTGCACCTTGTGATGCAGATAATTGGTAAAAAGGATCTGTGAGGTAGTTAAGCTGGTAACTTCCAGCTGCGTTTGCTGTGTGCTGTGGACTTAGGAAAAGGATTGTGAAAAGAGAACCATATGGGTGAATTCCTGGTGAACAGTAGTTTCAAGAGGGTGATGAGAAACTGGTTAGCGTGTATCAAATTCTCTTCCAATTCACACACTGAGTGGGGTGATTTATTATGGAGCAAATGCAACCTTTTCCAAAATAACATCCATTTTGTTTTGAGAATAGCATCCACACAGACACCAGGCTGTTCCATTTCGGTGTACCTGTGGTTTAACTCCCTTTTGAAAGTGTGTCTAGTAAAGCCCTGCAGACGTGAGGTGGTGTGTTCTTGCTTACTAGTTAAGCGTAGCTTGACTAAGTCTGTGCTTACATTTTTTCTTTGTTAGAAAGGGTCTGCCATGAAAGGCTTGCAGATTGCTGGTCCGATTCCCACCCACTCTCTGGAGCAGTCTGGGCCTCCCATTGGGAAGAAAGGAACCTCAGCACTCTCAGCTCTGCTGCAGATGGAAGCCAGTCAGAAGTGAGTCCGTACAGCTAGGCTGTGTGAAGAGCACTAGAACGTCCTTCCTACGTATTCCACCTGGGCTGGCTAAAGCAGATTTGGGGAACTTTGCCTCCAGAAAAAAGGATGTAGGATCCTGCTTTTTTAGTATCCTTGTGGCAGGGCTGGGGAAATACTGGGCTTTTTCAGTGACTGCATTGTATTATGTTTCCATCAATAGAATGAATACTAAAGACTAGAAAGGAACATGGAGACTAGAGAAGTGAATGTCCAGTAATTGAGAAGGAGCATCTTTTTAAGTAGCATCTCAGTCCATTACACATCAGATTTGTTATCTGTTTGTGATTTGCCAGTACAGTTGTATCCACATAAGAAGAGCTTAACTGGGACATAAGTGTACACGAGTACACCACATTAGTTGAGTGGTCTCAGTATAAACATTGGGTAACAAATATAGCCTAAAGAAAATAGCTTGTTTGCACTGATAACATCTATTAAAATACCTGTGAAACTTCTGAGGTTCTTTTTTCAGTATTGATCTAGAATGGTTTGAAGAAACTTAGAGTACTAATACTAGATATGCTGTAAACACAATTTAAAGCATTGTTGCTGTTAAATACATAAGAGATTTTAATATTTTTTAATGATAAGGTAGTATTACACATGCGTTAAAACTGAGTAAGTTCAAGGGTCCATGTTATTTATGTGGGGTAAAAAGTACTTACAGAACATTGCATTGACTCTGTGCTTCAGAGTGTGGGAAGGCAAACGTTTGAAAATACAGTAGTACCCCTCTGCAACAGTTGTCTTCAGGTGGAAGCTGACACAAGAGTATGTTTGAACAAACTCTGGATTCCTTCCTTTTGTTGTAGGACGCTGGGGGAGCAGCAAGCAGCAATGCTTTCTGGGAAGAGCTCTGGGCAGCCTTCGGAGAGTGGGAGCATTGCTATCACACCCACCTATATGGACAGCCCTCGTAAGGTAAAGACTTTCTGGTCTCTCTTAAGCTACTCTTTTTACATAAGAATTTTTCAAGTAATAGAAGATGATTTCTCTAAGCACATGGCTACATCGTACCACATCTTACTCTCTAATCCAGCAAGGACTGGTCCTGTGCTGGGGCTGCCCTTAAGCCTTTGTGTGCAAGGGCATAAGAAGAGCTTGGGGCGCAACCATCCTTTGATTCTTTAACACTGTGACAATGAGATGGAATCCCTGGGATGCTATCTCAGTGTGTTTTGCTAATTAAGTGGTGTTTGTTAATTAGACCATTTCCTTTTCTGGTGGCACATTTCATTTCAGTCAGGGTTTGATTTTTAGATTTAGTAGTACAGTGCTGTCTGCATCTACATGAAGGCTGTCTTTAAGAGCAAAATCAAGCTCTAGACTGTGACTGTGTGAAGCTTCAGTGGAATTTTAAGAGCAGGAGCTCCAGTCACTTGCATCTGCTTAGAGGAGCGGATGTGTTCCTGAGTAGTGATTAGATGTCATTCCTTCACTGGCTGGACTCCAGGCTGGAGAAAACTGTCTTCCTGGAGCTCTTCAGACACTTAAAGAAAAGACTGTGCTACCCCTCAGCCTTCCTGTCAACTGTCCTGTGAGTGCCAGGAGAACCGAAACTCCAAGTCCAACCAGAAATATTGGGTTATTTTTCTCTGTTCTGGCATGAAGGTCTTTCAGCAGAAGTAACAAGGAACTGAACGAAGACACAACACTTGTGACCTGTCTTTTGGGTTCAACAGTTGAAGTATTGCAAAGAAAAGGTTCTCACATTCTGCACTATCAACTTAACCATCTTTCTTAATATTTTTCTCTTAGCACCTAGTGTTTCGACATCCACCCTTTTGTGCCATCACCAGGAACAAGTGTTGTGTTATTCTGGAGACCTGGATATTGCTGGTTGAAGTGATAAGAGTGACTGCAATCATCTTAGTAATAGACACCTATTTGTAGAATGAGAGTGTTTCCAAAACAGATGAGATTCAGGAGCAGGTCATGCTAGGCTTGGAAAAAGTAGGTGCAGAAACTGACTTGAGGCATGTTTTGCAAACTTCTAGACCATAATTCATGCTTTGCATTTTCTTCTTCTACTGTTTTGGAAAATCAACTTCATCAAACTTCCCTCTTTAAATACAGAAATGTAAATAGCTCTTTCTACCAGTAAAAGTGGTGAAAATTCCACGTAGCACACAGGGCAGAATAATGTTGTGTCCAGTTGCTCTGCGTGGCAGAGGGAAAAAGGCAAAATTGGCTTCCGTAGCAATGGGACACTAGTGTGTTGGAAACAAAGTAGCAGATCGTGTGCTACAGCAAATGCTAATAAGAAAATGCAATCCTGTGTAATTTGAAAAGTAACTGTATTCAAAAGCCACTCTGGAGGGGTAACTGGAGAATCTGGAAGAGTGCATTATCAATTGAAAGCCTTTCACACTACAGTAGTAAACAATCCTATAAACATTTACACATAAGGACTGGGAGAGAAGCAATTGGGATCTCCAAATTGATGGCTCACGCTTGTTGGAAAGGTGCCAGTGGGCAGGTAGCCTTATCAGGCAACTTTGTGCTCACTTGGAAACATCAGCAAGTGTGTGCCTCGTGTTTCCAGGACAACCACACCCTTTAGGGCTCACCAGCATGGGTATGGCTATTGGCTGTCTGGAGACTTGCAGCCAGAGTACTGACAAATTGTCACAGCTGTGTGCTCTGTCAGCAGCCAAGGGAGCAAGTGCTTTTTCTAGGATGCTATTCAGTGTTGGAGTTATTCCAAAACAAAACTGAGTCACGGCTCCACCTTTACTCTGTTTCAGAGTAGAACTGACAAGTCACTTCAGCCAGTTACTGGGCCATACAGTGTGATCTTAACACAGTGAGTTAGCTTGATGCATAATCTGTTTGGGAAGGGAATCCACCTTTATGGATATATAGGGTGCTTGGCTCTGTTTTCGCACTGTGTAAATTGCCAGCCATGTAACCCTGACATTGATTCTTTCAGAAAATGTTTATAGGTACATAGCAGGGTAAGCACCATCTTAACTGCAGGCTAGACAAAATATTTTGCCTAGGGAACAGAATAAAAGAATTGCAAATAGGGAATGAAAATCTAGTTGAGTTCCATTGCATTGTCTTATGTGATAAGAGAATCTTGACACATCTTTGAATAGCAGCCGGGGATAAATTCATCCAGGGTTTGCAAGTAGGCGGGGAACATAGCACAGGCAGTGTCTGTTTAATTTTGCATGAAGTATTAAACACAATGTTGGAAAGCTCTTTGTGATGAATTTTTCTTCCCTTTCCTTTGCACCATACCAGACCTGCATTTGAGAGGAAGAGTGTGCTTCCTGAAAAGAGCTGCTTTGCCTCTCCCTCTTTACCATTTGAATGACTGACAGACTAGGAAAAAAGCTGTCCTCCTTTGGATATTTGTCATTACACATGCAGTTCTATAGATTCTGTATCGTTATTCAGCTTTGCATTTGGATGGAAACGCATGTACTTTAGAGCTCAAGCCTTTCTCCTGTGAAGTGTGGAGGGAAGGCTGTAGTTTCAATTGGCTTCTGATCAGTGTGGTTTCAAACTTTGGAAAAGCATCTGTGCTAAGGAAGAGCAATGTCTTGTTACAGAGAGAGAAAGTAAGGGAATGTGTGTGAGTAAATCCTGATGCTCTGCATTCTACTGCACCTGACGTTCTGGGTCTGTTTGAGATTTGCATTCTCCTCATACTTTCTCTCTGTGATCATTTCATACTTGCGCAACCTTGTATTTGCTTTTCTTCAACTCCTTGTTGCTGTTGCCATTAATGGGCCTACTTCCTCTGATGCCTTCAGGATGGGGCCTTCTTTATGGATTTTGTTCGCAGCCCACGCACAGCTTCAAACCTTCTACTCACAGGTTAGTTTTGAATGGGGTCTTGTCATCTCTGGCTTTTGGACTGAGGTGATGGAGAGCATTTGTTGTCCTGAGCTTGCCACGTGGGGAACCTGTGTTAGTTTCCAGATCTGCTTGTTGAGAGGGAGATGTGCAGCATTAGCAGGACAGAGTGGCTGGTGGTGGTGGATGCGACTATTTCCTTCCACCATTCAATATTGTGATGTGCTTTGGATGTTCTCAATGCCCTGCCTTACTGTCCTTGCAGTACTGTCCTCGTCAACTACTGAAGCTTCTCTTTCTGTTTTTCAGTAAGTCCTCGTTTTCCGTCTTCCCTTGCTAAACAAAATGGCAACAGCTTACTCATCTCATTCTTGGCTAAATTTCTGCTGTGATATTTGACTGACAGGTGGCTCTGGGGAATCCAAGTCAATTGTGTCCTTGGATTCTTAAACAACTGAGGGCTGAAAATATTGGTGTCATCTTGATTTAAAAGAGTCGTCGTGACAGAAGTTGTTTGTACACTTAACACTGGTTAGGAGTTAGCAATAACGCAGTGTGTCCATAGAAATACTGCTGGTTGAAGTGAGCTCTGAGGAGGGAGAGTGGGATTTAGCTGGCTGTGGGGGACTGTAGGTTCCACGTTGGAGCATCTGCTGTTCTTGGCTGCCCACAAAGGGACATCTGCCATTGCAGAGTGAGAGGTCTTTGGGATGTGAGAAACGGCATAAATAAAGGACTCTGGTCTGGCTATCAGACCTAAGTCAGACTACTAGCTTTGTGATTTTAGCTGTGCATGTGCTGTGGATTCATCATGGCAGATCAGCCCTCATATTTACACCAGCTCAAGTTACTGAGTTACTCTGCTGTTCGTGTTCCTCTCCCCCACCTCTCTAGCTTTTATATAATATGCCTTTCCTAAACCATACGTGTTAATGACAGATGGCAATTACAGCCTGTACTTTGCTGAATCTTTCAGCATTCATGTTCTTTCTGAAATGATTTTATGTTAATTTTTGTGAACTGTTCAGTCTACCGTTGGAATAATGCAAGTGTTCCTGCGGGAGGAAAGTGTTCTTGTGTCTTGGCAACATAGGTGTGGGTGGGTGCCAACCAGCCTCCTGGTTCTACCTAAGAAAGGAAGAAGGATGAGCTGATTTTGTGCATTACGAAACCTGAATTCTGTATGATACATTTGCATATTTTTCTCTGAGAGTTAGTGTTGAAACTGTTTTTTCTAACTGCTTACTACTTTCCCGTAGTGACAAAGGTCCCTGTTCTGTCCATTGCATGTTTATAATCACTTATTCACTCAAGTTGAAATGTCGGGTTGGGACCAGTGTTGCTGGTTTGCCAGTACTTCTCTCAACACTGTTGTTGCTGGGTTGGTGATCCTCATCTTTACAGGGGTCTCTATGGAATAATGACATAGTGAATTTCGTGTTTGTCAGTAGCTCTGTAGTGATGACAAAAGTAAGACTGTACTTATCCTTTCTGCATATGCTTGTGCTTGCCTTAGAGTATTGCTTGTTGTTAACCAACTTGAGCTGAGGTAGAGAGATGTGTGGAGGGGAGAAAATGGGAACGGATTATATCATAAATTTCTTAAGATGTTGCTGTGTTTACTCTTTACAGGTGTCTATAGATCAATCAGTTCCTGCAACCTCAGATGGCAACACATTGATAAACACAGGGCAGTTACCTGATAGGGGCAACACACAGACCTTGGGAAGTTC
The DNA here is from genome assembly GCA_009819775.1 of Phoenicopterus ruber ruber. Lineage (NCBI taxonomy): Eukaryota > Metazoa > Chordata > Aves > Phoenicopteriformes > Phoenicopteridae > Phoenicopterus > Phoenicopterus ruber. The sequence continues at coordinate 12,114,194 of CM020231.1, read as the reverse complement.
CCAGAATGTTGCAGATCAAGGATACCACAGCTGGTGCTGCAGAGGGCGGGTAAGGAAAGCACAGCAGTGCTGTACAGCAGTTCTGTTCCGTTACATTCCCCTTTCCGGTGTCAAGGAATGGGCACTTAAACAGGAACCTGAGAACAAGATGTGCTGTGTCTGTCAGCACTAGAAGGCACTTGTCACAAGACCTTACTGCAGTGTTTTCCACATGCAGAAAGAGAAATGCAGAAAATAAGCCTTGCAACACAGTTTTCCAGAATTAATCAACACAAGGCGTAATTTCCCCACCCACAAAAAGAGCTTCATTCTTCAAGAAATGAAGAATGAAGAAATTCCATTTCTGAAATCTGTTCGCGAGAAAACCAGGCTTTGAATTGACATCTGTCTTCTGTCTGTTTAGCAAAGAGGGGCCCTTCAGGTCTGATTGGATCAAGTAAGTTGATGAAATCCAAGAGGTTCTAACCTGGAGGCGAGACACCGGGGAGGAAGCAACATTAAAAATAAACTATATTAGCACCTGCTTCCTGCAGTTGTATATTAAGTTTGAAAAAAAAAAAAAGCTAACTTCAAAATGTTTGCTCTCAGTTGCTCCTGAGTACAGCTGTGTAATATAGTGGTGCATTGGGTCAATATAGCAATGACCTGATGACCTCAGGGGGGAAATACAGATCTGATGCTTTTAGTTGTCCTTTTTGAGATGGAAAAGGAAATAAATGTCGCAAAGTCATTGTTGGAAGATAAGAGAGAGCATTTTTCTTAAATGTACATATTTAAACAAATCTGCAGCTTCCCTGATATTTGAACATGCTTCTGTTTACCTTCACAGCTCTCAGCAGTGTTCAGCAAGCTCTCTGACTTCCTGCCTCCACCTTGATAGAGATTCTCGAAGCCATGAAACACCCCACGTAAGTTTTTAATATAAATATATTTACATCTAGACAGATGTTTTATAAGAAGACATGAGGTATGGATTCACTCAAAGGAGAGCCCCATGTCAGCTGTGGAAGAGTTTTAAGCTTCCGTTGTTATTCAGATTCCAATCTCTCCAACAAGGAATTTTACAGAAATTGAGGTATGAGTATTGCTGCAGAGACTTCAATTATTAGAATCCCAGAACCTTGTCAAAGCAAGAATTGTCAGTTAGAGTGACACTAAAGTGCTGTCAATGTCAGCTCTTCATCTTGTTATCAGAAGCTAATGATATGTCACTCTGGGGGCATTGTGTGCTTCTTGTCCTGTATCTTTATCCCCCCCTTTCTTTTCCCAGCAGTGATTTTTGTCTGTGTAACTTAACATGGACTGATGATCGTTCTTTTAACATGTGTGACTTGCTGTGATTCAGCACAGGGATCCAGCTGCTCTCTGAACAGAAGGGCCTCTCTCCGTACTGTTTCATCAGTGCAGAAGTTGTACACTGGCTGGTGAATAATGTGGAAGGTGTGCAACCCAAGCCATGGCGATTGACATAATGCAGGTAAGAGAACTATCAAAGGGTATACGGAGGGCCAGAAATACCTCACTCCGTGAAGAAAGTAGAATTGTAGAGGAAAGCATAGCAATAATTTCTGTTTCTTATTAGAAGTTTCTTATTAAAATCCTCTTATTGATAGGTATTAAAAACAGTATTCAACAGAGTATGAGGTAATGATGACATTTTTTGGATTCCCTATCACAAAACAACAATGTATTCTTCAGTAGTAATATATATTATTTTTTCCACTTATATATGATGAAAGTTCTGTGTGTAACCTCTAATTAGCTAGTAGTTACCAAGAACTCTCCATTGTGTTAGAATTATGAGGCACTACAGTGTGATGTGGTTTTAGTTTTGGTTTTTCTCTGATAAGTAATTAATGAAGTTGTAATAAAACCAGCATATGACCTCTCTTTTATGGGTGCTGAAGTGTACACACTTCATGCACGATACACTGCTCGTGTTCATGAATTCTTTTTGTTCCTTATGGAACTGTGTCAGAGGCAGAAGGTGGGAAAGGTTTTGGAGTTCATTCCTCTGCTGAGATCCTGTATCAATTAACAGAGAACCTAGAATGTTTCCAACCTCTTACCTTCCTATAAATCCATCTATAAAACCAGGGCAGGGTAAGGGAGGAAAGCAGACATCTGTGGAAAGGTCAAAGGCAATTTCTTGGGGAGATAAGGACTTGCTACATTCGCTGAATATCAAGAGATAACTTTGCTGATATTCTCGTTAGGCACATATTTGGACAAAAAGATGTGAAGAAAAAGAAAATTATTTCCCAATGTTCTCTAGCAACCTTTTTACATAACTGGAAAGAGTGACTTCTCCTTTTTTTATTGTTTGTTCTGTGCTCTTTTTTTGTTCAGAAAATGCTAGAAGAGCAGCTTATTGTCCATGCATCTGGAGAAGCCTTACGAACCTTTATTTATGGCTTTTATTTTTACAAGATCGTTGTGGACAAAGAACCAGACCGAGGTCAGTATTGTGTTATTACAAGACTTTTCTCATTATCCCTTTGCGTAATCACTAGCTGTACTTGATTCTTACGGGTGCTGCAGCAGAAATGCACTGTGGGAGCAACCAAAAACACTGCTCTAAGAGAGTCAAAGAAACTCGGCCTTTTTGTTAAAAAAAAAAAAAAAAAAGGAATTGCAGACAACATAACCTATTTTTTTTTCTTCCCCTTTTTCAGGAAGACCTACATCTCTTTCTTGGTCTTGAACACTTGTTTCTAACTGCGATCTGTCCTTCCCCTTGCTTTTGTTCAGTGGGCATGCAGCAGCCTGCTATGTGGCACAACAGCTGCTATGGATGACTTCTCCGCCTTCCAGAGGAAATGGTTTGAGGTGGCGTTTGTGGCAGAAGAGCTCCTGCACTCGGAAATCCCAGCGTTTTTCCTGCCCTGGCTGCCCAGCCGCCCAGCCTCCTATGCAAGTAGGCACAGTTCCTTTAGCCGCAGTTTCGGAGGACGGAGCCAGGCAGCTGCACTATTAGGTAGATGCACAGCACAGGTGACAGCTGGGGAAGTTCAAGGGGATAGTTTGAAAGGGGAAGAGCAGCCAGCCAAGGGTATGATCTCACGTGTACCAGCAATAAAGCTGCAAATTTCATGCTGGCCTTACATGCATCTTGCACATGGACTTGTTCGCATATGCTGGAGGTATGTTTCACTGGCTGAGCAGGCAATTTTTGCTTCTGAGTACTGAATACAGTAAAATATTTTTTAAATATTCCTTGTTCCTCAACATCCCTCCCACGTCATCCTCTAGAATTCAGAGAGGAAAATACTGACTTTGTCTCCTTGCGGATCCAGAGAAACTCTTGCACAACCTGTGAGGAGCATGGAGGGATAAGTTGTGAGAATAGCAGAGCAACCAAACTGTACTGAAGTGACATGCCGAATTGCTTCTCAATGGCAAAGCCACAGCGCGATCCAGATGTGTTAGAGAATTTTCTGTGATGTGCTGGAGGCTTCTCGGCTAGTCTGATCATGTATAGCCAGAGTCCTTGTATTAACGTCTTGGGAAGCCCGGCTACAAATGATCCCTGCAGTGTGGAAGCAGTAGGGTTTGCATATGGAAGATCTTGCTGCAGGGCAAGATACCATTATAATATCTAAAGTTCTGTAATGTGTGAAGTATAAACACTGACTACCACTAACAGCCTGTGAAACATACTGCTGCATGATCGCTGCGTTGCTTTGTCAGCTTTTTGTTGCATTTCCAGGCCAGCCTGAGTCACTTGCTTTTGTTCCTCTTTCCCTGTTAAAATTATGAGAAAAAATCATTACTATGGAACTGCAACTTCAGATTTATTTAGATGCATCTGTTAAAGGCCTATCAATTAGGATAAAAAGAAAATTCTACTGTTCTCCTGTTTTGATACTTGACATTCTGAGAGAAGTGACTTAGTGCTCGTGTAGTATCTCTTAAACCTGAAGTTACAGTAATCCTTGTGTATTTCTGAAAGCCTTGTTTGAAGAGGAAACAGCATCAGAAATGGGAAGCGTTAAGGATAGGAAGTCTGAACTAATGGTTAATTCCCTGAAGCCAACATATGCAGGATATTTTCCCTGTCACGCAATAAATCTGTTGCCTTGGCTAGTATACAACCTCATTAGCTCAAGGATTGGCCAGTGCTGAAGCCTGAACGTAGGCTTGGCGTGAAAGTATTGCGAAGGCTGGAGGCACCTGGGCCAGACCCTGTTCCTGCTTTGATCTCTTACTCACTCTTTAGCCCGAGGAAAACCCCTTCACTTTTCTATGTCTGTCCTCTTTTGTGAGGTGAGAAGACTGAGACTCAGTAAGCTTGCACCTGCGAAAATGGGCAAAGAAAGATGGGTGCTTTAGTGCCCCTCTCACCTTCTCTTAAACGCCAGCCAGGGAAGAGTGTATTCCCCTCAGCATGTGATGTAGTTACACACCTGTGTAGCCCTCCTTTTTCATTTCAGTTGGAATTGTGTCCATTCTGCTATTTAGCTAATTTGCAGTCCTTGGATGAATGAAAAATGCCTCCAGATTGCTCACATGCAGCCTGGTTATTCCAGAAATAATAATTTCTTGGAGAAAAATCCAGTGTGGAACTTTTTTTCTTTCAAAGGAACTTGTTTAATTGATGTTTCTGTGCTGTCCCTCTTCTAAACTGTATTCCAAAAGAAAACTTTACCAGTTCATCTGAGGCAAGGAGCTTTACTAAACCCAGATGACCTCTGGTCCACGTGACTTCATTTGTTCCTCTCTTGGCTTTGATTTGGTTGTGGTTTTTATTTCTTCCCCTCCCCACCTTCCCTAAATGTCAGGTTGTGACATAAAATTGCATGCAAGCATTGGGAGCTCCGGAACAAGCTCCGTGTATCTCTAAAATCTTTATCCCTCCCAATTCCCCTATCACCTGCCCAGTGATTGTCCCCTTTCCCTTTCCCAGTGGAAGTCTGACCTGTGATATACCTAATCTTGTCCCTTTTGATTTGTAGCAATGCATGCACTACCAATTGTAGTCATGTATGTAGTGTAGTCTGTGACTGGAGAATAACCTGCCTGCTCCTCTCCGATTTACTCAATAAATCATTAGTTAAATACTCAATGGTACAAGACAATTGGGAAGCAGGTGAGTTCCTCTTAAAATCAGATTTATGGAAGCCACAGTTTATTCTATTAAAATTAAGTTGGTTTAATCTGAAGCTTCTAAATTCAGACACATGGATATTTCTCATCAGTTTTTAAGGTCCCTTTGATTAGCTCACCTGGTTGGACTGTGTTCCTGTTGCTTTGCCTGGGAATTACAGCTGCAGGCAAGATGGAGAGAGAAGCTCCAGCCCTAACGGGGAGTCTGCATTATCTGGAAAAGGAACCGTCTAAGGAGCAGGGAGCTCATTCTTCACAGTGTGCTAGTTTGGGCACGCTGGACTGTGGTGTTATCACTGACCTCTTAGCTTAATGACCAACATCTACCTGGCTGAGCGCTTTCGCTTTACACCTTTTGGGATGTTGTTTTACAACATACTTCGTTACAAAACTGGCACCGTAACCTTCTAAACCACAAGCATTGCATTCACAGTGATATTCCACCAAAAAGGTGCAAGAAAAGAAAATAACAAGGTCTGTCTGACAATACCAGACCAACTCAGAAATTGCAGATGATACATTTCCCAAAGACAAAAATGGATCTGATTTACAAAACAAAACTGGGTGATGTTCTTTCCGTTTTTATTGGATTTTTTTCTGTTCCAAAGCTGCAGTAATAGCAATATAAAGGATTTTTCTTGTAGCCTTGAAAACTGTCCTCTGGCTAACTTGCAGTAATTTCCATCTACCTTTAGGAAGAACTTCAACAATTTTTTTTAACGCCATTAAGCCATTAAATTATAAGGTCATTTAAAGCTGACTATATAAAAGGGTGCACATCGTCCTCTGCTTAAGCAGGAAATAACAATATCCATGCAATAAATAAAAAGGCAAAGGTTTTTTCAATAGTAGTATTGCTGCCCTTTGTTTTGTGTTAATTTTAACATTATAGAAATGTTAAAATTACGTATTTACCTAAAGAAAAGTTGAAAGTGACATGTGATTCATAGCTGGACTTTGGCCTCAGATCAGGAGATCTGGCTCCTGTCCCTGGCCTTGCAGTCCGCTGTATGACATCAGCCGGTCACTTCCACTTTCTGTGCTTCTCTTCCTCTCTTGCCTGGTATCTGAGATTTTTCTTTCACCGGGAATGCTGGGGTGTAGGGCACAAAGGGAGCTGGATCTTGGGCACTATCCCAGCACTTATTGCAAGGCAATAGAAGGTATTGCAGTGATCCTAATGCTGCTGCATGAGTCTTGGCTGACTTTTCATGCTTTTACAAAAAGTGTTGGAAGTGCAGTTTTAGCAATGCGGTAATGTGGGATATTGATATGGGGTTAAAGAAACAAGAAGTTTAACTTCTGATCTCCTTTAGCTGTGAAAGTCCTGGAATGCTCCTGCCCTGTGTAACAGCACCCTGTTGTGATTTCTGGGGAGCATATAGAAATATTAAACCAATTTGGAATGTCTTGGGTAGGAAGGAGCTGATGTTGTCTAGCCATATTTAATTATGGCACCAGTAGCTTATTGATTAGCTGCTGGCTCTTGGTTCTGTCTCTTCATTGCAGCTGAAATGTCTTTTGACTGCTTGTGGAGGTAATTCTGTGGCACGGACCCCTGATATAAGTAATACTTAGGTTTTTTTGTCTTTTGTGATCTGGATGAGCAGCATTCTGGGACTATTCTGCTAGCCCAAAAATATTTGGGGAGGAGTGGGAAGACAAATTCATTTCAAGTAGCTTGTCTTGTTTCTTCTGTTCTCTTCATCCTGTCTCCCACCCTCTCTTTAATGCATCTTTAATATACCCATATTCCTTGCTGCATAGCTGCCACAGTGCCTGAGCAACGGACAGTGACGCTTGATGTGGATGTGAATAACCGCACTGACCGTTTGGAGTGGTGCAGTTGTTACTACCATGGCAATTTCTCCCTGAATGCTGCCTTTGAAATCAAGTTGCACTGGATGGCAGTGACTGCAGCTGTTCTTTTTGAGATGGTAAGAGTCCTGTGTTCTGGGTGGCCGCAGCAATGCCCGTCTGGCCTCTGTATCCCTTAGACTACCAGGGACATTGTCATATGAAGTTGATGGGAAGTATTAGGGGAGAGACAGTGGGTTGGATCTGCCATCATTTCCATAAGTAATTTTTACTGATGCTTGGTAGCACTGCTGCATCTGGTCATCATTTTTCATGCTATCTATAGTCATTCTGTCTGCAGGATAGTGATCTGCTTTTGCTGGGTTTCGTGCACGCTATGCAGAGATCAGTGCAGGTCAAGGTGATAATAAGTCCCCCTTAGGCAAATCTTAAGCCTTGAACTGGGTCTTTGGAAAGGGAATGTATTTCACATTGCATTCCTTCAATCCCCAAACGTGAAAACTTTAAGTCTCAGTGGAATTGCTGTCATGACAGGGCTTTTCCAGGCAATGTGTTCTTCCGGTTCAGTAATGCTTTTTAGCTTTTTTTTAACTTGCTGAAAACATTTTGAATTGAAAATGCAAGCGGTTTGTGTCACTTTTTAATTTTTAGATTTTTTCCCTTTTGTAGCTTCTGTAAACCTCAAATTATTTTAACATCAGGTTTTACCCCACTCAGCCGGATAGCACTAGGTGATTGTTTTTTTGCTTTTATTAAAATCTATTGCACTGTTCCAGTAAAGCAGCAGTGCTTAGCCACCGATGATGAGTAGGCTGAATCAGTTCCTGAAAAATGTCCTATTTTAAAGTGCTTTCTGATTGATGTGGCACTTAAAAAGGAAAGCCTCGTGTCTTGCGCTTGTACTGCTTTGCTTACAAGGACGCTCGTGTGCTTGCCACGCGAAGGCAAGCTGAGCCTGTGGAGATTGAGCATGTCTGATCTATTCTCAGGAATGAATTGCTGCTATGCACATAAGTGCCCTTCCTCAGTTTGACATATATCGTGTGATTCATTGTTTGAATCTTTTCTCAGGTTCAGGGTTGGCATCGGAAAGCCACATCCTGTGGCTTCTTGCTAGTTCCAGTCTTGGAAGGGCCCATTTGCGTTGCCCAGTTACTTATATGGAGACCCACTTCGAGCTCAGTTGTTCATCCCACTCAACGTTAGCTGCTTGTTGAAGGAGGGTAGTGAGCACTTGTTTGATGGTAAGAAATGTTCTTTTTTTTACCCCTTGGTATACTTTTCTGCAAGCAGGTCCCTTCTGGCATGAAGAACCTCATTCACCAGACACATTAGCTGGTGGAAGGGCCTGTTTTTACATTTCAGCAGCCACCCTCAGGAAGGGGGTGCCTGGAGGGAGCTGTGTTGGCAGGGTAATCAGCATGCAACAGTGTATGAAGTTGGCAGCAAGAAGTACCAAGGTACGGGAAAGGTTGTCTCCCCAGTGATCTTTGTTGCCATAATGTTGCATACCCTTATAGAGCCCATATCAAGCAGTTATTCTGTTTGATGTGACGTTATACTGTAAGAGTCTGTTTTGCTGGTAGACCCTGCGCATAGCTGCTCTGCATTTGTATCCTGCATTTGTTTATTCTCCCCCTCAGTGAGATTAGGCTTTCACGGCTGCCATCCTCTTTTTTTGTTGCCATGGTTACATTCACGGTAAAAGTGTTTGCACATGAGATTAAGAGCTAGAAACTGCAATCTCCTTTTCTGCAGTGTGACCTCGCCCTTTTGAGAGACGCTGCTGTGGTAAGTCTCAGGTGGAAGCTCAAAGATCAGAGAAACTCTTTCCCCATGCAGAGAGAGGCAAAATTGCATGGTGAGAAGGGACAATTGGCAAAAGGCTCTGTTTTTAAAATAGTAAAGATGATAGTTTTCTTTCTTTTCATTAACCCTTGACCCAGTGTCCAGGTGTAAATGTAAAACAATTGGTGACAAATCCATATGCTGTGAGGTCACCATAGCCCCACTGACTTTGAAATAAGTATTTTCAGAACACTCTGTGGTGATACACAGCAGCCCACTCTCCTTCCTTGCCCCCTCCCACACACCCCATTACATTCCTCTCCTTCATCTTGAGAGACACAAAGCTAAATTCAGGGATAATCTGCTACTGGAGGGTACAAGACATCTCTAATAAGATGGCATTCAAGAGACAGCTGACAGAAAAAAATGTGACTAAAAGAAATGGCTAGAGAAAAAAACCAAAGTGCACAGAGGTCTTCTGAGGAAAACTGAAGCCTTGAAAAAGTGGCTTACTAGGTAATTTTTACCTTTTTGGTTGTTTCAGGCTTTGAACCAGAAACCATACTGGACCGTATGCATCTCCTCCAGGAAGCAATAGCATACAGGTATGTACAGAGCAGAATGAAAGGTTCATGTCTCCCTGGATAATGTAGGATGAAGACCTATGCTGAACAGTCACTCCTGAGTCATGTGGGTTCTGTGCCGTCTGCCTCTCTGAAATCTGCTTGCAGATTATTAGACTAAAATATAACTAAAATGCCTGGAGGTGGTTCTGTGGGTTGCAAGGGGCAGGTAGATAGTGTTTCAGCCTGTCACTCATTAGCAAACCATACTCTCCTCCTAGGGAGGGCATTGTCTTGGAAGGTGCCCTGTATTCTAAGTTAGAGGCAGATAGACTGTAAATAGATTTCTTTCTGAGAAGGGACAGTTATTTCCTTCATGTGTACTTAACACAGTCTTGAACTGGATGACAACCAATGATTGGCAATAGGCAGGAGACTGGGATGTGAGCTGGAGGTTGGGCCCAGTTTAAGAAGGAATTGGAAACTTTGAATACCACCTAGCCTTACCCCTTTGTGTGCTTGAGCTGCCCGTTTGTTTCACGGTGTTGCTGCCAAGGTCTTTTTTGTGATAGAGAGACTGTAATGGACTTCAGCTTGGAAATAAGCTTTCACTACCTTAGAAAGTAGAGAGTAACAGGTATTCTCCAAAAGCAAGACTGTCCGGTGAGATGCTTGAAGTTCTGCGTGGAATATTGCCCAGCATGATAAAAATGTTACAGCTTGAATATACCCAAGGAATGTCTGTCTTGACTATCGCTCTTCCATCATTCGTGTGCAGCTGCCCCGTTTTGTCAGAGACTGCTCAGTGCCCTCCCAAACTGAGCCACTGTGCTCTTGTTTCCCGCTATGAGTTAGGACAGAGATCACTGTGGAGTTACAAGCTTTCACACTGTGCCTAGCAGGGCAGAGAGCATTTGGATAAGCTTGGCCTCCCTTCATACCCTTTTCCCCTGCCTTCAGCCCATAAGAAAAGCGAGCCTTTGTGATAGTGGAGGTTTTCCCTGGTGCTCCTGCCTTGGGCTGAAGGAATCCTAGTTGGAGTGGCTCTTTTTTATCTTTTTTTTCTTTGTCTTTTTTTATTTCCCTGGTGTTTTCTCCAGATTTGGATTGTGCAAGATAAATACTCAGCCTCTGCATTCAACTTCCCAGCTGAGAACAAGCCCCAGTATATCCATGTCACAGGTGAGCATATTTGGCAGGCATTGGGCAAGGAGGAGGCTATTAAAACACAAACTGCATGTAAAATGGTTCTTTGTTTATATGTCAGTGATGTTGGTGTCCTCATTATGTCCCTAGTCAGACGACAAGTAGCTGTATCGGCCGACACAAACCATAAAACTGGAGAGGCAGTAGGAAAAGCACAAAGCGTTGCTGCTAATCAATGGCATTGGCTTGAAATCTTGCTTTATAATGTCTCTGAAACTTTTCTTTCCAGGAGATGGAGAAATAAAATAAGGCAGAGCTTATTCCAAGTGCAGTGTAAATAAATGTGTATCTAGAAGCTAGAAGGAGGGAAAGACGTTGGGGACAAGTCAGTGCTCTGTTCTCATGCTTAAGATCAGTTGTAGATGCATCTCTACCCATACCACTGTGGGAGATAGATAAAGCATTTAGGATCCACTGCTCTCATTAATCTCATTATATCTTCATAAATGTTGGTGATCTATCAGCACTTCTATCTAAGCTCATGCATGGCATATTACAGTAAAATAACTTAGTATGTTCAGAGGGGGTGCTGAGACATGAAGACAATGAAGGAGGAGAGCTTTTGGAAAATGGTGGAACAGATATTGGAAATTTGATGTAAGTTAGAAAGATGGATCAGAGCCTACATCTTTGCTTCATTCCCTTCCACCCAAGAGAAAGGCGAGACTAAGTGTGCTCTCTCCCAGTGTTGTCATTTGCAGAAGTAGCATGTAAAAGCGAAGGAGGAAAAGTGTATCCCATTTTGTCTTGCTAAAAGGTAATTAAATGAAACTCAGTCCAGTTTCCTTTTCAGATTTTAATGAGTCAGCTACCAGTTGTAGGGACTTAGGTCTGCCTAAGACTAAAGCCCTGTCCCGTGTTCCTCCAGGGACAGTGTTTTTGCAGCTACCATATTCCAAGAGGAAATTTTCTTGCGGGCAGCAGCGACGCCGGCGCAACTCCACTAGCTCCACCAACCAGAACATGTTTTGTGAAGAGCGCGTTGGCTACAACTGGGCCTACAACACCATGCTGACGAAAACGTGGCGGTCCAGTGCCACTGGGGATGAGAAGTTTGCTGATCGGGTTGCTGAAAGACTTTACAGACTTTTGCTGGAACAAAGATAGCCTGCTTGTTTTGTTTTGGACTGATTGTCTAGATAAGATGCATGCTAGTGCTCCATGAAAGAGTTGTATCTCTTAGGGAGACAGCTAGAAGCTTTACCTTGTGGCAAAGGAAGTAGAGGTGAAGGATGACTGGAAAAGAGCCTCTCTGTTGGATTCATCTTGAGGCTCCAAGAGGACCTGATCAATATTGCTGTTGATATTCAACAGAATTTGTTTAAGCCCTTGGAAAAAAGAATCTGAGCTCTTGGCTTGCCAATATCTATCACCTGACCTCGGCTTGGTTTCAAGTAGCTGCAGTCCTTGATTGCCAAAACTTCAGTTTAGAGCAGAGGTAAAGGAGGGAGAGTGCAAATGGTTTCCAAGGGCAGATAGATTCAGCACAGAGCGTGTGGTAGCAGCTTACCGTCACTGGAAATGATGGGTGCCGTTTGCATCTGATGTGCCTGACAGCATGCCTGCCTCTTTCCCTTTTGAGGCGCACCTGGTTGCGTGAATATGTAAGATAAAATGTGAGACACTTGTTAAATTTCATACATGTAAATAAGTAAAAAATGCAGAAAATCAAGTGACCTGATGTTTTGTTGTAATGCCAGACAGCAATACAGAATTGGGGAGTAAAGGAGAGTAATTGCCAAAATGAAATACTGGTTCTTACGTCCAGTGTGATAATGAAATGCTCCAAGTTCAATAGTGGGGCTTTGTCCTTTAAGCATCCGGGACTTTGTCTCCAGCTCTGGATCTAGAACAGTGTTGTGCAGCAGGAGCATGGAGCCAGTTACTGTCCTGCGAGGCCAGCATCCAAGCCTAGGAGAAATCAAGGACAACTGAACACAAGATGCTGCTAGTTAGAGAAACAAGGGGGATTATCGGCAGATTTTTAGGATACGTCTGCATGCGGCAAAATGAAGGTGCCTACACTCAAGTATGTAGTCTTTGTCTTTGCAGAGAAAAGCTCACGTATGGCGCGTGGACTTAGCATGAGCTAGTTATTAAGTGCGGATGCAGGGTGGGTTCAGGACCTGCACCCGGTAGTGCTGGGCGTGGGACGGCTGTTGACTCCTGCTGCGAGATGGTTACTATTGTTACCTGTCCTTGCTAAATTGAAGTCAGCAGAGGCTGACACATTCGCAGTGGTGTTCAGACCTAATTCAAGGAAAATCGTAGCTGCTTCAGTTTTTGTCCCCTAAACTGGGTCTGGATGACTCATCTGTTACTAGACAGTGCCCACCTAGAAAGCTGGGTCTGAGCTGCGTGCGTCCTCATTCAGCTCATCTAAGTGTGTCAAAATCACCAGTGCCTGTGTGGTCGCCATTAACATCTTAAAAAATGCTCTCTACTATGAAAGTAACTTGCTGCCATCCGTTTTATGTGACTTTAACCAAGAAAGTGGCTGTGCACGCAGCAGTTGCTTTGTCAAAGCAATTTAAGGGGGGCGGGGGCGGAGTGCAGGGGCAGCCCCGCAACACCCGCCTGTGCGAGGACCTGGAGGCCGACAGCGGCTCCGCACCTGCGAACCGGCATCGCGTGTAAGGCTGCCGGGCCCTTCCCCCGCATGAGGCTGCGGACGAGGGTGAGGTTTTCGGCGGGCTGCAAGGACTGGGCTTGCGGCCCTGGGGGCAGAGCCGGCCCCGCGGGGCGCGCAGCCCTGCGCTGCGGCGGGAGGGAGGGAGGGAGGCCCTGCCGCCCCCTGCGCGGCCCGCGGGCAGGCACCGGGGCCCGGCGGGGCTGGGGAGCCGCGGGGGGCGGCCGGGGCGGGGTCCCGCTGCCGCGGGAGGGGACGGGGCTGCCGGGGTGTCCCTGCGCCTCAACCTCGCAGGTATTTATCAGCTTTTCCCCGTCTTGTCCGGCGGGGCTGGAGCGGGCCCAGGGGTTGGGGTGTCCCCGAGGGGACCCGCTGGGCACGGGGGCATCGCCCCGGCCTCTTTTCCCCAGGAAAAATGGGTGAAAAAACGCCCCGACGGTCATTTGAGTTACTTTGCTGTAACTGCCGTCTGCCCCTGGCCTGTCCCACCCTGTTTTAGAGAAAAAAAAAACCTCATTAATTTCACCTGAATGTCTCTGGGCTTAATGTTCTGGTAGTTTTAACCTATAAGCTGTGGATGTAAAGCTTCATATTGTGATTTGGATATGGGGGTACCTGATTTGAACGGGAGCAGAGGGTCTGGGGGCACATGTGTGCGTGGGGTACTGCAGAGCTGCCAGTGCCCCCAGCCGCACACACAGACCAAAGCGGGGAAGACGGGGACCAGCCCGGTGTGCGGTTCCCCCCAGCAACCTTCCTGCTTTGGCCTCCTCCTTCAGCCTCCAAGTTTCGGGGCAAGTTTAATGCGTATTTCTGAGCTCTGTTTTCTCAAGTACAAACCTGGTGTGGCTTTAGCCTTTCAGGGCTGCTTTAGGCCTAGTTTTATTTTAGGTACTCAGGCTACTTTTAACAGCACAGTGAATTTCTTTCCTTTAAAAAACAAAACAAAACAAAACATACCCTATGAGCTAAAAATAGGAGATAATAGTTTTTATGTAACCACAACTTTGTGCATTGCATAGAAAAGGCTTCCAACAGGAGATAAGGATGAAGCGGTTCATGGCCATGTTAAACAGGAATAAAAACAAGGATCCCCCACCCACCAAGCTGCTGGACCTAGCAGGACAGCTTTGCCAGGACCTCCAGAACTCATCTCCTAGTCTGGAGAAGCTGGTTGAGGCCATGATGGGATGCAAACACAAGATGTATTTTCTCACTAACATCCATGTTGTCCGAGCTTGCGTGTTCGTTCATATCCATAATGGGCAACACGACACAGCCTGCAGACTCCTGGAGGTAGGGATGTGTTCTTTGTTTCTTCGTGGGGACAAAAAGCAGTATGAAAAAAAGAGTAGTTAGAGCTGTTAGTGCAGAGGTGCCCGAACTGCAGCAGGTGGAGCATTTCCAGCTGGCGTAGGGTGGTGGAAGGTGATACCTGTGCATTGGTTGACCTGAAACACGGGATAAAGCCTTTGCTACAAGCAGTTACTATGAATCAGCCAAGGGGGAGGAGGTAATTGGGTGATCATGGGATTGGTCGTAGTTTGTGAAAGCAGGATTTTTGTTCTCTCTGTGGTGGTTCTTGCAGTTTTTCACAAACTTAGGGCTCAGGGATTTGGGGATTTTGGCCTCTAGATCTGGCAATATAGCCCTTTTCACCAGGGGAAAAGAGGGAATTAGGCAGGCAACTCCCCGTGTACATTAGAGAAGGCACAGCGAGCCATATACTTGGATAATGCTACCAGCTTTGTCAAACCAGTAGGAATCTCTGAGTAAGTTTCTAGCTGTTGAGGGTTTTCTCCTTTATAGGAAGCCTGACTGACTACCTTGAAAGGGTTTGCTTACACGCTATTTTGTTTTAGTATTGCAAGGCAGAAGAGAAGGAGGAGCTGGTGCAACTTTGGCATGAGATTCACTACCGGAGGGTTATGGAGAAACACCACACGGATTTTCTGACACCACTGCAGAAATTCCGTTGCAGGAAGAGGTACTGTGGTATGGAGGAACTGAATTTTTTTTCCTCTGCTGTAATTAGCAGATGCAGGGGGTAGAGATGCAGAGGCTGGTTTTGCATCTCAAGATGGCTGCTTCTTGGAGCTAGGTTTTTCTTTGCCGCAAGTGGTCAAAAGGCCATGTGAGAAAATTCCTGTGAATGTGAATGAATCTTTTTGGGTCCTTTTTAATCCTGTTTTCTCCTGTGTACAGGAATCCTCCACCTGTTTCCCTTTGTCCTGAAGGTTTGAAGAATCGAAACTATTCAGATGAAGTACGCCAGCAGCTGCACAGGTTTGCTGCAGAGGTGACAACAAATCCAAACAAGAAACAGCGGGTAGGGATATGCTACTTCCAATCAGGTCTCCTTGTCACAGAAAAGCAGAACTCTGCGATCAGGGGTCTATAACTGGTTTCATTCTAAATCCTTGTTTTCAGAAGCCCCAGTAGGGCTGGGATTCCCCATATTTGCTCTTTCTCGAAAGGTTTCCTTAAAAAAATCAAGTTCATGCTAAGTAATTTCACTTGCTTTGGACAAAAAGATCAAAGGAAATAAGTTCCTCACTGGGCTTTTAACAGTTCTAATTTTGTAGCGATTGGGCATAGGCAGCAAAACAACCATCACTCGGAAGAGCTATATTACAGTGATAAATAGTTCTAACTTGACTGAGTTATAGCCTGTTTAAAATTGCACTTTATGTACCAGAATATATTTTGTACTGACTTATCACATTAAATTCACAGAATTTGAAAACACGATAGGCTGTGTTCATGTATGCATGTATCTACCTTACTTGGACAGGGACAAATTTGTAATGAACCTGACACGTGAATTAATTCAGTAATCCTTGCTGGTTACTACCTTGCAAGGTGAAAGCTTCAGACTTTAAAGTCTGCCTCTGTGGTGCTCAATTTTTCCAACACCCTTCTCATATGAGACAGGATGGCTTGGTGAATAGTTCTGCAATGTGAAGACGGTTTATTTCTCACCCTTTTCACAAAGCAGCAGCAACAACTTCCAAATTTTCATTTTAAAAAAGTCTGAATTGGGAGCATAATGAAGTTGCAAAATTAAGTCCTAAAAGGTCAGGATACGATGATAACTTATGTATTAATTTCCCAATACATTCTTCACTTATGTGATCTCATTATTTAACAAGTAGTTTAATACAGCAGAAATTTTTCTGTGAACATGATACAGATGCTTATACCGCTCACAGTTTGTGAAAACTATTTAATGTGATAAATGCATTAGTATTTATCCCATTAGTGTCATGTTAGTGATATGAAGCTGTCATTCTGTGGAAAGAGCATGCTTTGGTGAGGTTTTATGTTTAAATATAGCAATATAAAATAGCAGTAAATGGTTTCCTTTAGGAAACAAATTGACTAGGGGAGCAGGATGAAACGTGTGTTTTCCAGCAACTCTTTCGAGTTTATAAATCGCTCTCCTCAATGGGATCCCATAGACTTATTTGGAGACCTAATGAACAAATGTGTCTGGGTTTGAAAGCTCTTTTACTGGGCTGCTTTTGGAACTACAGGGAAAAGCCTGATTATTTGGATGTGGTTTATTCTTTTTCCTCTGATCCCTCCCTACACCTGGGTTTGCAGGAGGGATTGGCTCGGGACATGAACCTGCAGCCAACTCAGGTCTATAACTGGTTTGCAAATTATCGACGACGTCAAAAATCCTGCCTCCCTCGTATGGAAAAGCTCAACAGCTCATGTCCTGAGAGGGCTTTGACTTACCACGCAAAGGAGCAGCAGGATAAAGAATCCTACACTCCACAAACTGCAGGTTCGTCTCTTCGTAATGGGCTTGGGATGTGGTCCAGAAAGCTGAAAAACAACTTTAAATTCCCTCAGGAAGGGAAGGATATTCCTTCTGCAGTACAGCATCTATATGCTGAGGGATCAAGTGGACATCGGAGGACTCTACTTCAGTGGAGTGCCTCATTGTTTGGCTAGAGGCTGTCACTCCGTAGAAGGAGCAAACATTGATAACACCCGTGCAAGGACAGTGAAAAGAGATGCCCATCTCAGAAGGGGCACAAAATGAAAGAAAATACGTGGGAGGCAGCAGGTTTTAGTTCTCAGATGCTGGGATCGGTACTCCAGTAAAACCCAGGGCAGTACTCCAGTAAAACCCAGTGTTTCCATGCCCCTTCACAGAATTGTGACCAAACTTCAGTCACGGGGAATAAAAGGATCTTGCTGCATTGGGCAAATTAGACTTGTTTCATTGCTTTTTGGAGTAACTGTTAGTGTTCCTTCACCTGCCTGGCCTGCACCTTTCAGATGGATCTTGTGTAGGCATCGGCTCTGAGCAAATGGAGATAACCCTCATGCCCTGTGACCCAGGGTGGGAGCAGTCAGCTGCAGATTTGGATAAGCCTCCTGAAGGAACATATTTAAAGATGCTGGAATCCAGGTGATGTATGAAAAAGTCTTTACAGTGACAGTTCATAGATGAAGCAACCTTTAAATTTGTTCATGGAACTGACTTTCATGTCAGTTCCCAGGGGACATTACTTAGGAGTCTTGATTCCATAGATGGGAATGGTCCATGCCCACCATCAGGCAGTCAGAGCATCTAGCAGTTAATTTCCCAGCTGTCAAGGGCAGCATTCAAAGGTTTAGCTGGGGCGTCCCTTCTCTTTGCAAAGCAATATGTCTGGCTGATTTATTTTCTCCATCGTTACAGCTTTATGCAGAGCAGTGAGCTGTATGAAGCGAGGACAAGCAAGGCTTTGTTGACCACTCACAACACTGAACAACCTGTAGCTTTCTGTGCCGAGGCTATGCTGGAACCAGGAACCTGCTTTAACTCTGCTGTCCTGCAGCCCAGACAAGTCGCAAGCCGTGCTCATGCCAGCCCCCAGCTGGATAACTTTGTCCTGTGCTCTTGCGGGTCCCTTACCTTCCCAGGTGAACACCTGGCCATGTGGCAGGCCCCTTGCAGCACCAGAGGAGTCTCTGGCTCCATGTGGACCCCGAGTATAGAAGGTTAGTGAAACTGCACCTGGATCATTGGCCTTAAGAGCTGTCAAGCTTCTCTTCCCTTTGTTGCAAACACTCTTGCTCACTTGGGTGGCTTTCCGATGTCATGACAAATGGGAGCAGGCCTTGTCTTGAGCTCTGGAGTTCTGCTCCCATAGTAGCTCAATGAGAAAACCTGTTGATTTAAGATGTTAAAATAGACATTTTTACCTACTCTTTTGCTTAAACTGTAACTGCTTCCATAAGATAGTACTTTTCCAGCAAGGTGAATTCCTTTTAGCATTTCCATTGGAAGAGTCCTTTCAGGTGTTGTCTGCTCACTTGGTCAATTTGCAAGCTTCTGGATTTTTAAATGCCTGTCATTCTGAAGGGATTGCCTGAGTGGAGGCTGGGGACTTCTTGACTGCGACATGGTGCTTATCTTCAGCAAAACATTCTCACTTGCCTTTCTCCTTCCTGCTATTCTCTCTCTCTCTCTCTCTCTCTCTCTCTTTCCTTCCTGTCCAGTCTTGTTCAGCATTCCCACCATCTCTTTTCTTCTCCCTGTTCTTCAGAATAGCCTTGATAGGATACGTAAGTGATGTCCACCTGCTTTTGCTGTAGGTCTACAGAACAGAAAGTGCTGTGACTGCCATTCACCCAGCCCCTGGTGAATGTGGAGCAAGGAGGGAGGAATAGCTGGGTCAGAGGTTGGGGTCATGTTATCTGTAACTGTCTTTAATACGAGCATTTATTTCAGCAGGTATCAGAGCTCCCTTGAGCAGAGTCCCTCAAGGTGGCTGTGTTGAGGCCAGTTCAGGAAGAATCATTCAGCAGTCAGATTTAGAGGTTGAAAGCTTCATCCTTAGAGAAGGACAGCTAGGGACCCCGGAATCTATTCCTCCCCACAGGTAAAGGGAATGGAAAGCACAGGGCTTCTTAAAGGCAGAAGTAACAATGATGCTGTGGGTCTAGCCTTGTCCTGATCCCCCCGGTGAAGAGGGCTGCAGAGAGAGTGTAGTGGTGCATCTCATTCCAGGGGCCTGACTCTCCTTGTGTCCATCATATTTTGCAGATATTTATATCTGTGCACTGGAAATGGGAAATGTTGTATAAGTGTATATGTGTTTTACAGCGGTGGCACAAAGGAGATTCGGGACCAGCCTCATCAGAAAAGATACGAACCCCTCTCTTTAAAGCAGGTTTAGCTTCTAAGCTATTTGCCTGTTGTTCTCTTTGGCAGAAAATCATAACCTATACTGATCTTAGTGAGAGCTGATTCTGTGGGCTGGGTTGGTACGGCCCGTATTTAGTCCTAAAATAGTTTTTGTAGCTTCATAACCTCATGACAAGATTATTCCATAGTCCAAGCTTTCCAAATTGGAAGACAGAAAGACAGGCACTGTTCTTTCTATTTTCCACCTGTATCAAATGTTTCAGACTGCAGGTTTTCTCTGGAACTTGAGATAAATTCACAGAATGCAAAACAAGAAAAATCCGTGCCATCTTCCATATGTTATACAACTTCCATAATGTTACATAAAAATAAATACTGCCAAACAGACATGACGAGGTTCCTTTAATTTACTGATCTGCAAGAAAGAACAGGAGCAGTAGACCCTTTTCATAACCCTTCTGCTTGACACTGTCCAGCATTTGTGCTAGCATGACACTGCCAATAATATGTGAAAGGGGTAGGTAGAAGCAGTTTTATTCCCACTTTATAGATGAGGAACAGAGGCACAGAGAGGCTTTGTGGCTTGTCAAGCAACAAGGGAAGGCAGTGATTCACTGGAGATAAAGATCAGTGGTTTTTGCCTCCCAGTTCCCTGCTAAAAACATTTCTGCCTTTTACCCCTGTTTGCCAGTTGGCTTGGTGCCTACAGTTGTCCACATTGATGTCGGACTCCTCGCTCTGAATTGCTGAGGGGAGCCCAGGTCTGGGCATTGTAAACCCACCTCAGTCTGTGTGTTGAGATTCGCAGTTTTAAACAGTGGCTAAAGATCATTAAAGATCAGTGAGGCTTGCTGGCAATATTTTGGCTGGATTTAAAATTGCATGTTCTGACTCTAGAGTGAGCTCATGTTTATTTTTAAAATATGTTCCACCAGTAGAAGAAATCTATGGTGAATGTCTCCTTGTTGGGTATGTCAGTTGTGCCAGGAATCCACACACCCTTTATCGTATTCCTGGCAGGGACAGGACTTGCTGCTTCGTTGACACCTTCTGGTGAGGATATAGTTATTTGAACTCTATTTGTAAACCCCGTTTAATGGCATGGTCCAGCTCGCCCCAAAACCTCGAACTCTCCAAAATACCATGAATGCTACGCAACAGCAATCTCCTTAGAAATGAGTGATGCTTAGGCTGCGATTTCATCTTGTCCCTTTTGCAATTTCTCTCTAGAGAGCTAGGAGACCTCGCGTGGGTAGTCTTGGCTAAGATTACTGCTCAGTGATGGCGATGAATGAGCATCACCTTTGTTATCAGGCAGAGCCCTCTAACAGAGTTACTGGATTAGAGAGAAGTATTGTGTCACCAGAGTCGTCTTTAGCAATAAAGTTGCAATGAGCATCACTCATCTGGGGACTCATGAAGGAGTCAGCAGCTTAAACTGTAAGGCAAGTGAGTGTTGCTATCCTGGAAAGACAGGGCAGTGAAGTTATCCCTGCTTACTCTTATCTGTAAAAGCACAGAGAAGGAAATTATCCAAGGTCATCCACCTGGAGTGGACTTAGTGTTATGCTCTCACTGCCTTGCCAGCACCTGTGGCTCCCTGCTTCTTAAGTGCAGGGGTAGAGCTACAAGCCAGCCAAAGGACCCTTAATCTGCTTGTCTCATTTTAAAGGTGCTCACCTAGAGAGGACTTGGCCTGAAAGCTTATTACAACGATTCCTGTTGATTTCTTTCATGGGCTTTTTACAGTTGGTCCTACGCACTTGGGCTGTATCCAAACCTCTTATGATCTACAGGGCTGTGAGGTGGGAGTGTGAGGGGGAGCCAGGCTGGAAGCTGACTGTCTCCATCTGCTCCTGCTGCCTGACAGGGGAGTTTGATCCAGCTAGCGAACTGGAAGTCCCTGTGGGACACCAAACAGATGCTCGCCTTTACAGATAGTGGTGTTGTATCCTCTTCACTCCTCGAGTTGGACAGGTGGAATGTAGCCCAGCTAATGGTTCATGCAGAATATAACTCTCTTGTGCCTCACATTTCAAATGGAAAAGCACACTGAACTCTGTGGAGCAAGACAGGCTGCATTTATGAGCCAGCATATTGATTTAGAAAACATCAGTGCTGAGATGTTTGTTGCAGCTTACCGTTTCTGCCTGCATTTTTGGGATTCCAGCTCAGAGCACTAGGAATCCTCCTGCTGTTAGGCTCTCCCCTCTGGATAACCCGGCACCCCGACACTGGCAGGCAGCAAGTTCAAAACGCACAAAAGGAGGCTACTTTTTGGCACATTGCCTAATTAAATAGCAGAATTTGTTGCTAAGGGCATTGTGCATGTCAGTGTAAGTGGGCCATGAAAAAGTATGAGACAAATTCTTGGGGAGGGCAGGGGCTTGGGTCCATTTTTCGCTAGTAAATGTAATTGCCTGAATGCAGCTTCCAGCAGAGGAGTCCCAATACTGATTGCTGGAACCTGGGGGGCATTCCAAGGAAGGGCAACTTGACACTTGCCCTGTTTCTTGTACTTTTTTCCTACACTCTATTAGTTTGCACCTTTGATCTGGGCCTGTATGGCCATTCATACCCTGGGCCGTTCCTGGGAGTGGTATGGGCAGTGTTGTTGCGAGTATAGACACTTTTGAGTTGGTGATGAAGGGAGAGAACATCCCATCATCAAGTACCCAGTGTCTCCTACTTGACCCGGTGCCCGCAGACTGTGACCTCTTTCGAGAGGCTGGCAGAGCCCTCAGGGGAGGTGTGGATGGGGAAGCCGTGTCCCCAGACTCTCGACTGGTGGCCTTGAAAAGCTCTAGTAAAATCATAGCCAATGTTGTGGCTATGTCTAAAGCTGTGTTTATCTGTTTTGACTCTTAAGATCTGTGTTTTTAAAATATGTTCCAGGAAAGAGACATTTTGGTAGACATCTTCTTGTTTATGGAGAGTGTTCTAGGGGCATAATGAAAGTTGCAAATCAAGATGTCATTCCTGTATGCTGCTCCTGGTCAGCCTAGTCCTCCCTGTGCAGAATCTGTATTTTCAGGCCATAACAATTTGGAGAAATGGGGCACGTTTTGTAGACAATTTAACAGAGCTCTGTTGAATGAATAGTCTTGCTCCTCTTGTCCTGCTGCAAAACACTACAGTAAGTGGTGAGAAGAGCATAAATACAAATGCATTTGTATATCATCGTATTTTCTTCCAGTTCCTGTCAGACTGTCTTTGGCAAGCCTCAGTGCCCACCTGTTTCTGCACCCTGCGTGGAAGAAAGCCGAGCCTTGGGACAAAGCCAGGTAAAAGAACACACCTAATGTTCACAGAAAGGAGCTTAGCCCTATACACACTACCCAGCTGTAGCTCTCACGCAGGAGATGTGAAATCTCACGTCGTATTTATTATGAAGCATGTCTGATCTAAGCATACCTTTTGGAATCTAGTTCAGAGCAAGCTGGGCATTCCCTGGGTAGCATCCAGCAGATGCTAGAAGGAGAGGTGGTTTTGTTGTTTTTTCCACTTGGATTGCTTGTCAGACCCTGACTTTACTAAATGTGTCATTGAAACGATGGCCAAAGCAACCTGTGCAGATCCAAAGTGTCATTTAAATTTTGAGCAATGGAGGGCTCACCTAGCACTGTGGAGGGAAGATGACAGGAAGATGGCTGCTTGAGGGTCCTCCCCTCTGAAGCGTTCTGCAGAATTTGACTCTGCTCTCTGACCTTTTAAAATCTTTCATGTAATTTTCATTTCCAAGTTTGTGTTATTGCTGAGGAAAAGGGATTTTGCACTGTTCCGAGATGGCTGATGGCAGTGTACAGAGCAGTATTATTACAGGACATGATAAAAGAAGTTACTTCCATGATCTGGATGCAGTCTGTGTGCCTTCTTATGGTGACTTTAAGGCACTAGAGAACAGAAGTTAGAAACCTGGTGCTTTCAAGGGGATGGGAGCACATCCCTGAATTAAAAGTTACCTAAAAATATGACCCAAGAAAGCCCTATCTAAACTGTACCTTGAGCTATTTTTTGGCTTCACGTGTGTTGGTCTACCAATCAGTTAGCATCCATTTCTGTTTCTCTTGCAGTGTAAGCTTTTTAAAAGAGATTTTGAAAAGCAGGAGACTGTATCTGCTGGCCTCATTATAGGAAGCGGCTGCAGCTCTGAGGGCAGTAACAGAACCCCTTTTGAGACTTTGAAAGCATCAATATAAAGATCTGTATCTTGGAAAGTGGCCTTTTTACCAGCCATAATGTGAGCCAGATGAGTAGGAAAGCTTTGGGCATTAATAATGAATGAGCCTTTTCTAAGATTTCCAGAGCATGCAGTCTCTGTAGGTAGAGTTTTCATCTTGCTGTTTTGCATCCTTGCACTGATTTTGCAATGGTATAGAAACATGACACTCAGTGCAGTGTGGGCTGGGGAGCAAGACACGGTGTGATGCCTGCAGATGTCAAAAGGGGACATCTTCAAATCTTTGTAATAATTACTCAGTTCAGGAATTCAGAAAAGCAATTTTTTTCATATTTTAATGTGTGCTGTAGGAAAATGAAGAGCTTGAATAAGTAAATAATTTTACAGCATTTTACAGACTTCCTGGGCACTCTGTTTCTCGCTGAATCAACTTGCCCTGGGCTTGTTGCAGGAATATGCACATTTTGGTTCCTGTGTCTGAACCACGGGGATGCAGATGTACACTTCCTTTCGTCCACACATGACTTCCAATTTGCTTTCGTAGGTTGTGCATCCCATCAGAGCCAAAATGAAAGTAAAACAAAACAAGCAAACAAACAAAAAGTTAATTCATTCTGGAGACATTTCTTTCCCTCCCTGAACAGAGCTCCCTTGTTCAGGTGATCACTCCCTTCTTAATTATTTCATCCTGATCTTACCCTTTGTCATTTACTTGCTTTTATAGGAGCCAATGCCTTGGGCAAAGGGAAGGGAATTGCTCTTCTCTGAATTACTAAGAGTTGACTTGTGCACTGATTGTGCGTGTTTTTACACCCATGTCCTGTACAGATGGATTATTCTACCTGAACTTCGAGGGGAACCAGGACTTTGTCACTTCATGCACACAGCCCTCACCACTGACATTCCCTCCCGTCACACAGTCTTGTGCTACTGTATGTCTGCCCAAAGGCGCTCTTCCACCGTGAGCGATGGCATCATTATAGATTGGATGTGGTGAAGCTTTGATTCCTTCCTGTGTCTTTCAGGTCCTGGAGGATCCAGGTGGTGACCCATTAACCAACGACACGTTCTGGGCAGCGTGGCTGCTCTTTGAATTCTCAGCTGGGGGACGAATGTGACCTGCCTGCAGAGATGCTCAATGTGGTCTGCGCTTCCCCAGGAGACACCCCATCCTTTCCTGTTTTTTTTTCTTTTTTTTTTTTTTTTAAATGAATGAGGCGTTTGACATGGAGATGAATGGAGAGAGTGAGGTAGAAGGATGAAGGCCTTTTCTAATGGTTACAAAGTTTGTTACAGTTTTATTAAGAATTTTGCAAAGGATGGAAGAAACCAAAGGTGCATTGTGGATTGAAGGTTTTTACTGGAGCAGCCTGCAGCTGCACTGTAGATACTAAAAATATCAAGTCAGTGGTTCCGTGGCAGTTACATATTTCTACCCATAGCACTGGTCAGATCTGAGTCCTTCATTACATCGTGAAGGTAAATGAAGCTCCTGTACTCAAAAAGAGTAAAATTTAGTTACATTGCCTAGCAGTGGATATTGGATAACTTTTTCTCAGGCCTGGAAAAATAAAGTCTCAGCAGTATTTTACCAGCACTTAGCTATTTCTCACCCCTACATTTCTGTTGTACTGCTGGGTGTAACTTCCAGAGCGTTCCATACTCTGTAGTGCCACAGATGACACAAACTGGAGCGTGGCAGAATTTTCAGTGCTGAAGTTGATGTTCTTGCAGGATTTGGGAGAGGGCCTACCAGTGTTGCTGGTATTTAATAGTACCCGTCTCTCAGATTGCCCAGGAAAGAAGGATGAATGGAGGAGATGGGAGCCGCTGGACCCTCTTGATCCATTTTCAGTCCGCAGGTCCGGGTGGACTGAAAGTGCCCAGGGAATTGTGTCACCCTTGGGGTGGCCTGTGGCAGTCTGACACCAGGCAGCAGCAGGCGAGCGCATCCTGTTCAGACGAGCGCCCTGCAAAGCAGCGCGAGTTGTGCACACTCCGTTTCCTACACACCGTAGTAAGTGTGGGGTAACACTGTATTTGGCCGAGGGCTGCTTACTCCGCGGGGGTAAGCTGTCTCACTGCAGCTCCCCTGGGGAGCGTGCGCAACTCTGTTCCTTTTGCCCAGTACTTTTCCTGACTTAACCCAGCCTCAGGGCCGCCGTTACACTCCTTCATGTCGTGCTGCTCATGAATCAGGAGCCCTCTTTCCTTTCTTTCTCTTGGAGACTAAAAAGCAGAATTGTGTATTGAGAGTGTCAGAGAATGAGCAGCAAAGCGCAGACCCTTGATGCAGGTTTAAAACTAATGCTGCATGTCATTGGGTAGGTTTTGGGGTATTTTCCCTAAGTATTACTGCTGGTTTTTAAATCTGTGTTGCAAAAGGGGTAATGCTTGCCAAACTGCAGCCCTGAGACACACACACAGTGTACGCGCCTCCAGTACCTCGTGTAATAAAGTTAGCAAATAAAGGTTATGAATGACTCTTTCTCCAGGGTTTGTTTTTCAAGGTAAGGGTGTGATTATTCACACATGGTACTTAATTATACATTTAAAACCCTAGCACCAGCTGCCCTGGGTACACTTGTGTGTGTGGAGACCCTGATGCCCTTTATTTTGGTGGATCTCGCTTGGAACGCCATTTTCTTATTGTCGGAGGCTTTGTGTTCGGAACAGGGGTGCGTGGAAGGGTTATGCGCACGTTTACGTTTATTTCTTTTAACAATGGGGCCTTGGGTGAATCCAAGCTGGCGCGCAGGGAGGAAGGCGCCCGTGGCCGTCCCAGAACCCCGTGAGGGAGCCGTTCGCTCAGGCCCAGCCGCCCCTCAGCTCCGCCGCGGAAGGACCTCTCGGCTTGTGAGAAACAGGGCGACGCGCTGTTCCCGCCGCCCAGCCGCTATGGCGGCCCCGCCCCGCCTTCCGCCTTCCTCCCCATTGGTCCGCCGCCCCGCCGCGCCGGTAGCAACAGCGACAAATATATCCTCCCGTCCCCTGATTGGCTGCCGCCTCCCGCCGAGCCATAGCAACAGCGGAGCGGGCGCGCGGCGCCTCAGGAGGCGCGCGGCGGCCGTTGGCGGCCCGCGCGGGGTGGGGAGGGGTAGCGAGCGCGGCCGCCTCGGCTGAGGGAGCCTCGGCGCTCTCCGGGAGAGGGGAGGAAAGTAACCCTTCAGAGGCAGGAGCCGGCTACATCCGGGGCTGCTGCTGACGGTAGGCGAAAGGTACCGCGATCCCAGCCACGCCGGGTAAAATCCGTTCACTAGGCGTTTGCACTGTGGTGGGCAAGAGCTGCATCTTCTCTGCGGCCTGTGGTGGAAAGAAAAGACACTCCCATGTGCCAACTAGTGAAATGGCTTTCGTGCAGCAGCAGCCACCCGATAGCAAAATTCACACTGGATCTTGATAGATTTTTGTATGAGATCCCAAATAAGGTACTTTATTTCTCACCCCTAATGATATGACATGTCACTACAATTACTATGATTTAGCTAGTCAATGGTATGTAATACATGTGGATGAAAGCCAGGGTGGTTACATTTCCCTGCTGTTGGAGATTGATGTATTGGAGTAAATGAAGCCTCTCTTGCAATGAGACATATTTTCAGTTCCTTTCAAATATTTAGTACTGTTCCCTGCCAGGGAAGATGATAAAGATTAGAGTAACACTACTGCACCTGTATAGAAATTTTAGGTCCCTGTCATTCAAAATTAAATAGATTATTTTCTAAGAAAACAACCCATGCTAGGGAATGCAGGTATTTCAGTTTTGGAGATAACTGACCTTTGTTCTACCATCTTAACAATACCAGTGTCCTAAGGCCTTACCCATTTTTTAAATAGTTCAAGAACACAGTTGTTTTGACTTTTTAATTAAAACTAAGAGGCTCAATTGACCAGAATTCCTAAAGAGTGCTAGAATGACAAGTCTCTTTTCCAAACTTAAATCTGAAAAAGGCTTTGCAGCTAAAGCAGAATTAAAGCTTTTTCTCTTACACTTAATGAATTTCATTTCCAAATTTGGCACAGTTGTTCTCTGGAGGACAATTGAATTTTCTAGGTCATTTCCCAGATGAAATAACTTATTACTTTTCTGGAAATTTATGTTAGATGATTCAAAGCTTGATATTTGAAATCCAGCAAATTAAAAGTATTTCTCTTTAAGAGATGTAAAGTCAAGTGGTTGAAGTACAGTATATTCTGACCCACTAGCATCTTTGCCCCATGCCACCTGGATATTGAATCTGCACAGAACACATTTGAGGAGCTAATTGCATTTGGAGAAGAATTTGCAAGCTGTGCCTACAGATGATCTCACAAAGCCTGACCACGCTGAGTTACAGGTAGCTGAGCGGAGTTCAGAGGTAGGCTGCTGCTTCCCCATCCGTGAGCTAGAACAGAGGGGATGCATAGCCATGCAGTAGAGGAAGAGATCAAGTGAATCTCTGCTGAACGCCAGTGATGCTTAGCATTTGGCCTTCTCTGCCTGCGCTGCAGGATGGAGTTAGTCTTTGAAGGACAGTGTAGTGGAGTTCTTCGTATTGTATTCACATTGGGCTAGCATTTGAATTGTTCAGTTTGTGTCTTACCTTGTTCTTGTTTCCTAGGTGTGATGTGCATCCCTGTCCTGTTCTGGTTTCCCTGTCCTACCATATGTAGCAAGCTCTGGATGTGTTTATGTTGTTCTTCCTTGGAGCTGTAATTAGAAGCACTCCGAGCACGTGGCTGCCCTGCCCTGCCCTGAGCTGAATGTGCTGTACCTGCTGTTGTCATTCCTCCTCCTCAACATGGCATGGCCTATCAAAGGAAGGAGCTTGCCCTAGATAGAAAAAACAAAGCCATTTTTATCTTAAAATGCATATAAGGGCCTAAAGAACAGTACTTATATGTGTCAGTTGATCGCAGAAATGGGATGGAAATCTAGGAGCACTTTCAGAAGTTTTATTGCTTAGCTGTCCCTGAGGTGAGAAGGACACTTTCCCAATAGGCGGGTGTCCATTGCTGCTAGAGGCAGCTTTCCTCTTGGCAGTTCGGCAGACAGGCCTAAGACTGGCAAGGTCAGAGATGGAGCTGTTGCCTATCAGTAGTTCTAAGTTAGAAGTGTGGTGTAGAAATGGCTGTATGGAGGACCTGCATGGCAGCTGCCGGTGAAAAACTACTCTGAACTAACCCGCTACAGTGCCAGAGAGGATTAATGACACGAGAAGCAGCTTCCCCTGCTTTCAGTCCCATTGACAGTTCCGCTAGCTATCGCAGCTACTGAATGGGCGCATCTGAGGCCCACTCAGGACAAATGTCAGGAGATACAACTTCAAGGCCAATATTTTCAGGCAGTCTCTTGTTCTGGATGCCTGGCTTAACTGGCTTGGGGCCTTATTTTCAGAGGAAATGAGCACTTACGCAGCGACTCAAGTAGGGCACCCAGAATAAGAGGCCACTTTTGAAAATGTTGGCAAAGGCATTTTGTTTTATCTCTGCACTTCATTAGTCTTATCCCTAAGTCTTTCATGTTATGTTCTACAGTGAAAGGTCATTGTTTCAGATCAATCATTTTCAGTGGGATTTAGTACAGTTCTAAGTCAAACTAATCCACTTTGGTAAAGTTTGAAGAGCAGTAAAAATTCATTTGTTAGGACAGATCTGGGCTTATTTTTTAAATGTGGCTGCTGATGCCGAGTCCTTAATTGTGTATGCCCAGCATGAGGTGTCTTCGAGGTGGTTCTAGAAATGCTGGACACCTAAATTCTGATCTTATCTGTAGGCTGCAAATGTTCAATGCCTCTGAAAAACCCTGGGATTTAGTAGGATTTTTTGTTCGTTTTGGTTTTTTACTTTCAGTGTTTACTTAACATAGGTTGGGGTTTTTACCTCTTACATGTAGAGCCTTTTTTCAATATGGTGCTCTGGTGATAGCTTCCGATAAGCAGGCTTTTTCATGTTTTCCTGTTTATGCTTGTGAATTCTGGTTACTTTCCTTTGAAAACCACATTCTTGTATCTGGACTAGCAAACACTGTGGTCTGAAGCAGCTCATGAAGAGTTAAAGCTGCTTTCAATTAGCTACTGTGTTCTTGCCACTTAAAGAAACCCCCACAACTGAGCATGCTTCACAGCCTCCTGTGCATATCCCTGAATCATTCTGGCAAGTAAAAACACTGCCATAATCTTTTATTCAGACATAGCACTTATTCTTCACTGGACTCTGAAATGAGCAAGCGCTTGAAAATAGCACATTTTGCCAGAGAGTTCTGAGGATTTATCAACTCCTGTCTGCACGGGATTTTGAACATGCAAAAGGCTACTCTGTGTGAATGCTGAGTGCTATTAAGTATACTGCGGTGATCCCAAACAGGCTTCAGTGTACAGACCTAACCTGTCCCTCGAGGGAGCAAGAGCTTCGCAGGTTTTGTACACATCATTGCCCTTTTGTTTTAAGGATCTTCCCGTGTTGGTGAATAGATATACAATGTACTTTACCACTATTCGCGGCACGAACCCTACTGCTGCTGAGCAGCACTCAGGCAGCGTAATCTTTCTCCCTTCATTCTAGGTTTTACCTTTGAGTTATGAGGGAGTTTCTGTGAGAATGATTCAAGATTAATATGAAAGTGAAATATGACAAATAGTAGAATATTTTCACACACACTGTGACAGCCTCGAGGGTTCTGTTGCTCGTTAAACTGTGGTGTATGGTTTGGCTAGAAATATATCATTGAAATTATAGTCCCTTGTGGTTTGGGAAAGAATCATCACACTTCAGCTACACCCACTCCTATCTCGTGCTCTGATCTTGTCATTGGTTACAACACCTTTCCTCCCTGATGCGCACTTATCTACTTTATTGGGGGGATGTGTTGCCAGGATTCTAACAATAAAAGTTATAGATAGTCCTAAGCCTGTGAAACAATCTGTCCTTAAAGCACTATCTGAACATCATGCCCCGTGTAAGCGCCAGTCACAGTATTTCCAAGATCAGATGCCCACAGACTCTCTCCATCTCTCTTTCTCTACCATGTGCCTCTCTACTTCCTTTGCTGTGATGGGGAGGCTGGTTAACCTCCCATCAATTGGTAGTTGCTTCTGTTCTCTCTCTGTTTTTCAGTGTCTTGTCCCCAAGACTTTTATCATTTAGCAGTCCATTAAATAAAATGTTTCCTTGCTGCAGAGAAGAGAGGGAAGATCATTTGCTCCAGGGATGAGGAGGACGTTAGTGGCAGGGACTTTGCAGTACCACTGCTTTAGTTCCGTGAGTCTCAGGAAGAGCGCTCCCTCACTGCTACCAGAACAACCAAAAGGGGGGGCTTTCCACCGTGGGGACAGGCTGGGAATGGCATGGGGTAGTTTCCGTGTCGTGTTTCCTCTTCACCAGTGTACCTTGTAGCTCTGTCCCCTCAGCTAAACATCAGCACCAGGGAGACGCCCTCTGAGACTGCTTTGGTGTCCCCAGGGCCCCTGCATGGAGCCGAGCAGTGAGCTGGAATGGCATTTCAGCAGGGAGCTATTTGTGGAACATCGGTGCTGTCCAATAATCAGATATGCCTGTGGAGCAGAGCCACTGCCTTAGGTCATGGTGCAATTTTCAGTACCATAAGTTTCTCCATCTACAAATTCTTGCTGGGTGTGGTCACTTTGCCAACAACTCTCAATCCTGCCTCATGAGAGCAGTATTTCTGAGCTCCTGCCTGAGCTTTGCTGGGAATCGCGGAGCTCTGTAGCGTCATGTATGATGCCTGGCATCTGAGCTCGGCGGGGGAACCGCAGTTAGGTCGTGTTTTGCACCCCATTCAGCACTCTAGTAAAAGGTCTGCGGGCATTTCCATTTCCTTTCCCTTTTTATTTTTAAGACATTGTAACTCAGCTTATATTGGAGCAGGTTAAAACTCATTGCCTGAGCTCTAATTTGTTTTTGTTTGCACTTCTATAGATCCGTGGAGCCACTCTTGAGGCTGAAGATCCAGAGCACAGTACACACAGGAGAATATAGGTACTCTCCCACAGACCTTACATGTGTGAAATGCAATCTCTTCACTTTCTGCAGGTTACAGTCAGACTGTAGAAATGCTGCATACAAGGTTGCCTTATCTTAGCACTTTTCCTTGCAACTGTTGGATTTAGACATGCAGCTGGTTTTAGAGCAGCGAGGTTACATATCACCTTGGGGATTCAAGGTTAAGAATTTTTGAGATGCTTTAGACTGCGAAATAGCCATTATACAGAAGCTTCAATTAAAAAAACCAAAAGCATTTAATGAGACTGTTTTTGTGCATGTGTAGATATAGCCACGTGCATTTGGCAGATTAATGCAGATTGTCTGGTTCAGTGGGTGAATAACTGGGTTTAAAAATACTTCGTAATCTGTTTCCCTCAGGAGTCTGAAACTGCTGTATGAGACTAGAAAGCTTTTGGTAGACCCTACAAATTTTCAGAACTGTTGGAACACTTTGCAGACTGACTAATCTCTACTAAGAAGTTACTATAACTGCAAAGTTTCCAAACCGGAGAAGTGTACTGGGCATTCTGGATTGGCCCATCTCTCACTATTCTTGCATGAGTGTAAGATACACCAAAATCTGTATTTTTACATTGAATCATACCTTTTCCAAGAACATGTTCCTGCTGTCCATAGATAAAACTTTATCCTTAGGTAAAATCAATACAAGTTTTGCATTACTGATGATAATGAATTAGATTGATACTTGGGATCCATTTGGTTAAGATTTTATATGTCACTGCCTTCTGTTAGAAACAGTGAAAATAAAATCCAGCGAGGAAGAAGGCACCGTTCAGCTTGCTGATACGTACGTACAACCGTGTGCCTCGCAGTACTGCGGAGAGCTATTTCCTGAATGTTCTGGCAATCAGCTTATAGCTTGCTACATGTAATTTTTATCCTTCATGCTTTATTACCCTTTATTCTTATTTATCATAATATTATTTATGTCCTTTAAAAAGTTAGCAATATTCATCTAGTACCTTTTAGAACTAACTGCAGCATTTATTTTAATTGACATTAGGGCTTAACGCACAAAAGCCAGCAATGTTAGAGTTAAGGCTGAAAACTTTTGGCTGACACGGTGGACAGGATTTACTCGATTGCAACAGTGCAAGAGTACCAAGGATAGCGGGAGAGTCGTGTCCTGAGGGAGCCCAGCCCTGGTCCCCTGCCCCTGCCAGCGCGCCTTCTGTCCTCTGCTGGGGTGAGAGCAGATGTGAGCTGAAACGGGCGGAGGTGCTGCGCTCTCTGACGGTGAGCAAAGCTCTCACTCAGGTGTACAGCAGCTCCCCGTATGTACAGTGATGTTTAAATCCTGGCCGTGGGTTGAAAAGAAAAAGTTAATCTGTGATTGATGTGAGAGATGAGTAAGGTGGATGCTAGCATTTCTGCAGGCACCAGCGGCAGCTCTGTCATTTGTGCAGAGCTTCTCCTTGGAGATGATTTTTATGCGAGGCCGGTACTCTGTCAATTTCTGAAAGAGCTCGACTATTACAAGTTAAAATACGTAGTAAAACTGACTTTAGTTGCAGCTCTTAGGCAAGGTAGCAGAATTGGCCCGCGCCTGCCACCCCCCAACTAGGGACGTTTCAAAGCAGCTGGGGTACGAGGTAATTTATTTCACTGGACTGAGACACAACTGTGCAAACACCGCGGGACAAAGCTCGCGCTGGGAGGCTGGGGTAGCACAAAGCCGTAATGGCGCAGAGGCAGGGTCGGACACGTGAAAGCGGCGCGGCGATCCACGCCGCGCGCACCCCGAGCGGCAGCCGCGCGCCGCTGCTTTCCCTGGGCGAGGCGCGCCCGTGGTGGCAGCTTTGCGCCCCGTCCCCGCAGGCAGGCAGGGGAGGCGAGGCGGTGCACGGTCGCTGAGGCCGTTGTGAGGCGCTGCGCGTCCGGCGCTGTCCGCACCGCGGGGCGCGGGTGGGCGAGCAGCCCCGGCGCGGCCCGGCCCGGCTCCGCAATGCCCGCGCCCATCGCCCACCTCCACCTTTGCAGCAGTAAAATGCAGCACTCGCAGCGCGCATGCGCCTCCCCCCAGCCGGCGCCCCGGGATAGCTATTTATAGCAAGTGACGTCACCTAGAAATAGAACGCGGGGGAGCAGCGCCCCCTCCCCTCCCCTGCAGTCTCCTCAACTCCGCCCCCTCGTTGCCTTCCTAGCGCGCAGGCGCAGGCGGCGGCAGCAGCGCGAGGCTCCGAGCCGGGCGGAGAGGCGCGAGCTGCACACGCCGCGGAGGGGACGCAGCGAGCGCGCGGCTGCCCGCCTTGCCGCGGTCCGTGAGCGCGAGGCGCCAACCGTCGCCTGGCACGCGCGGCCGGCGGGTGAGCGGCGGCTGAGGCGAGCCCAACGGTCGCTGAGTGAGTGAGCGGGCGAGCGAGCGTGAGGTGGCGGCTCCACTTAGGTTCCCTACTCGCACCACCCGCGCGTTTCGAGGCGCAGATCCCCGCCCCCCCTTCCTCTCTCTTTGAGGGGCGCAGAGTGCCCAGCCCAGCAGCCACCACGGAAGCGGCTATGGGGGACCGGGAGCAGCTGCTGCAGCGAGCCCGCCTGGCCGAGCAGGCGGAGAGATACGACGACATGGCCTCGGCCATGAAGTCGGTGAGTGGGGCTGGTAGCGTGGCGGCTGTGGGTCATACCCGGGGAGGAGTGTGTAGGGTGGGTTGTGGCGGGGGAGGGAGGGAAAGGAAGTCCGGGCTGGTCCGAGGAGGAATTGGGTCCCGGGGAGGATGCGAGCCGCCAGGTCCCACCCGTCGCGGTGAAGAAAGGAGGGCGGGAGCAAGAGCCAGACCATCCCGCTGGGACACCTCGCCGCCGTGTGGGGCGGTGCCCGTTACAACCTGCCTCGGGGGGAGCGGAGACAAACAGTAGCCGGTCCAAACTAGACCTAGATCCCTCTTTTCTTTTAGAATTTATTTTCTTTTTCCCTCATTTCCTTCATTCCCTCGTAACGACTGCCTTGCAGCCCTCCGGCTCCCTTGGCTCTCCCTGCCCTGGGGGTGTGGCTGTCCCCATGCCCTCCTCTCGCCTCTCTCCCCCACCCCCGCCAATCCGGCGCGCAGTGCAGCAGTTTGAATACTGCCCGCCTCTCTCCTCGTCGCGGCGGGAACGTAGTGGATTCTTTCTCTGCCCCCTGCTCAAGATGGGGTCTATCCTTGCGCACTGCCCCCCCCCCCCCCCCCCCCCCCCCCCCCCCGCCCCGGTGGGGACGATGGGTTTGACCTTGGGGTGCGTCTCCCCTTCTAGGGGAGTCTGGAACACGCAAGCGGTTGGGGGTGCTGGTCGGGTGGGATGGCCGCTGCGGGGGGGGAAGGGGGGATGTCTCTGGGGAAACCGAACACGGCAAGAGGAGCCCCTTCCTTTTCTAGACGTTTCTTTTGCCTCACGATAAAAGGTACGAATAGAGAGGCCTCACCCACAAACATCAGCGCTCTGACTCAAATATAGTAGTTGCATCCAGATATGAAAGCTACCCAGTGCACAGAGATTGTTTCCCAAGCTTTAACGTTGCCTTTTTGCCTCTTCTTTGTAGGGTAACAAATTCTCAGTGCATTCCGTACCCAGTTGAATACTAACGTGTTTAAACAATAAGTTACAGTTGCAACTCGGCTCCTTTCAGAACCAAGCAATGAAAATTACTTGTACTGACCTGTCTGTACTGATATATAATAAAATTGCAGAATGATCAAACTTATTATGTCTAGTCCCTTTTTTAAAAACAAAGTGTTCTTATAATCTGAATTTTAAGGGTAATGTTAATGCCAGTGAATGTTTAGAAGTGTCTTTGCTGTATCTGATTACGATTGGTTTGTACTTGCTGATCTGTCCTTTGTGAACACCAAAGGCCCCAAGAGGAATCGTTTCCCTTGAGAGTACTGCTGTTTAAAGACATGAGATGATTTTAGTTTGAAAGAGCAGCTTCAAATGGAGTTCACATTTTTGTTGTAAGAATCAATCCCTTTAGTCTCATTCAGGGGCTGTGATGTATGTCGCATCCCTTAAATGAGGGCAGTAAAAGGACACTTATTTTGCTGCTCTTGTTCACTTTTGCTATTGTGTCATAAAAAATGCTATGACCGGTCCAGTTCTAAAGCAGCAATACTTCTGAGTATCTCAATATTGGAGGCACTAGACACTAAAATAAGCTGTATTTTAATGATATCGCTAGAATTCTTGATACACATAATGTAGTAGTAACAGCTCTGTGTGTCTTGAATCTTTCAATTGCTAATTCTAAAAGATGAGAGAAACCTCTGAAATCCACTGCTGCTCTGGAAGACACTATTTCTAGCTGTAGTTAGCAGATAGCTTTTTATTTTTCCAAATATTGCTGAACTGTAGTGTATGTATAGCTCTCTGAACATATATGAAACATACAGAATACAGGAAATATGTAAATAAAGTACATATAACTAGTGTGTATGTCCAGTTGTCTTTTTAAACTGTCCTAATTGCTATGCAATTTTCATTCATCTTGAGTCACAGTATTCTCATCTGTAATGCTACTTTTGCTCTCAAATAAGTTGTATAATGATGAGCTGCTGTAATTGGGAGCTTGAGAACACTTTGTGAGTGAGCTGAGCCTGGAGCATTTATGAAACATTACGTTATAGATACTTTAAAAAATACAAAAAAGTAAAGCTGAATTTAAAAGGCAACAGTTTCCTTATTTTAAGCTGTTCATAGACTGTTGCATGCCAATAATGTAGCATCTATTGGTTACTTGGCTTTCATAGGTGTTCACTCTAACATGGTAGTTTCCAGAATGCTCTTCAGTGTTTGAAGCTGATTTTGTGAGTCTGAGCGTAAGCTCCTATGAAATGTTACGTGGGCTGTCTGCTCTCACACAGCTAATATTTCCTTCTGTTTCAGTGATTGTAAATAACAGCTATTAAAAGAACTTTATCCATATAGAATAATATTCAAATAATCTTCTTGCACTCCAGAGACGTTAGACTTCCTTCAACGGGAAATCAGTGTTGTAACTCGGATATCTATTCTCAATGCAGGATATCTTGATTTGAAAAGTTTTTTTAAAAAAACTTTTCAAAATCTCTGAATATAACATATCCCATGGTTTGTAAAGGTACTATATGAAAGTAGTGTGCTTTCAGTGTAAATAGAAATCTGCATGATTAATTTCAGTTCTAGATATTTATCGCCACACTTACAATACACTATATAGCCAACAGCCTGTTAGTTACTCCTAAAACATAAAGTAACAAAGACTATTTTAGTGAAACATATTTGCATGATTTTTAAGACTGCCACTGAAGGAAGAAAAAGTATGACAACACTGCCATTTCAGCTGTCAGTATAAAGTTGCAAAAACACTTATTTTTTCAGTCCTATCAGTTCCTTCGTTTAAAGAAAAGCCAGATGATGTAGGAGTTGTAGCTTAAATAAGGAAACTACTGCTCAATAATACAATTTTTTATTGCTGTTAAACTCCTTTTTCTTGGAAGAATTCTAATATTTTGGCTTATAATGTGTAGACGGGAGAGGAAAATGAAACTTTCACTTAGTTTGCTGTTATAAATGAATGAGTTTAGTTTACCTTTTTCCAGCCAAAATTATTTTAATAGAAAGTATAATCATATGTAAATGTGCCTCTACTGAACGGCACTCTTCCAAGGGGTGTGGCATTCTCATTGCATTAAATGCTGCTACAGGATTCCAACTATTTGAAATAACCCTACACGGTAGGTAAAAAATTACTTCTCAAAACACTGGGGAAAGATATGCTTTTAGTGTAAGTGTTAAAGGTTCTCACTTTATGGAACAAATACTCTAGCATCTTGAGAATAGAGCATCGAGTACCTTTGGTTTTAGATTATTCCAGAAATAGTTAAACATTTTAGCTGTATAAACCCTTAGTATTTCAGACGGTATTAATCCTAATATGCAGTGCTCAGGACCTCTATTAATTTATGTTGCTTTTCTGGTATAGCTACACAGTGGGTAGAGAGTCATTTACACTTTAAAATTAGTAAAATCAATCTGAGTTATGTGAGATGTATAATTTTGAAATTAGTCATGTGTGAAATACTACTCAGTGTGAAATAAATTTAAGTCTTGGAATGATCTAAAGTTTTTTAAGCAAAGTAGTTTGAGGTTCTAGTTTAATTTGTAGGCTTTATCTGTGTACATAAATGGACTTAGAAGTTTGGGATGTTCCGTATTTTTAGTATTGTATCACTGAGTTCTCCACATCAGTGTCTGGTTTTGAGTTAATGAAGTATGTGTGTGTAGGAGGGGGGAATGAGATGCCTTTAATGTAAACAATATCCTCCCCTGCTGTGAGATTACTTCCTTACTGTGGTTTTCTACAGTAAATCTAGCTATAGAACTTCCAATGCTTGATATAAAACATTGAAGCCACATGATGCAAGAAACTGATCTGGTTTAAATTCATTAGTCTGGTTTCTATTTGTTCAAAAATTATGGACTGTATAACGTTGTATCAAGAGAGTTTTAATAATTAAACCTGCTTTATACTGGCTCAGGTACAGTCATTTTTGCAGCAGCTTTCTAAGAACTGGCTCTAGCTGTGACTTATATGCTCTGGCTACCAAAACAGAAGTATAATCACATAAATTCAATTGACCTGGGTCAAATTCTACTAGGTAATCCAACTGTGCATCATAGATCTGCTGCCAGTTGTGGAACCTTCACTTTGGTGCGTTTTCCATGTGAAAGTAACTCGGCCTGGTATGGCCTGTGTGGGATCACACACGTGTAAGTAATTTCTGAGCTGACACAGTACTGCCACGCTCATCAGCCTGTGTAGTTAGGAATTCCAGGGTTATAGTCAGGCTTCCTTTTATATACTCCCATTTTTTTTCCCAGTAAACTGCAAAAAAACTTTGTGGGCATAAAGCAGAGGAAGAGATGCCTGTAAGTATTATAGAAATAAATGATTTAGACTGTATTCTTGTTACAAAAAGCAGACTGTCAGTCTGAATGAAAACTGCTAGCAGATCATAGCCTGTGTGTTCAATTGCATCATCTGGCTCAGGATCGAAAATAACCCCAAACTTAGGTGTGAGAGAGAGAGGGGAGTGTTTGCGTAAAGAAAGTACAGAGTAACACCTAAGTAAATACTACTTTAAAGTCATACTACAAATGGCTTTTCATCTTTTAAGTGCATCTGTTTTTCCTAACAGACGTTATAAGAAAGTGTGTCTACGTCTAAAATGTAAATTATTGCAGTCCAAGATCTTTTCTATTAAGGAAAAGCTATAGGTAGAATGGAAAATAGGAAGAAATAAATTTTCTTCAGCATTTCAAGTTTTATTTTTCTCTACATCATCCCCACATGTGAAGAGAAACATGTCTGGTTTTATCTGCTTTGCTAATGTATTGGAAATAGATAAAACAGTAGATAGCTCCATAAAGGTCACATGCTTTCCTTTGAGTCTAGTTTTTTGTAATATAGCTGTTACACCAGGGAGGTAGATGTGATATTTAGATATATCTACCTAGAGTATCAGCATTTTTTCACTAGGATGGGGAATAACTTGCCATGGACTTGAGTTGATTGTAGTTGCTGATTCTCCAAGATATATCAGTAGCTTCTGATGCATCTCAAAGCTAGTAAATATCCTAAGCATGTTGAATTAGCTTCTCTGTTAATTTTGCCTTTTTACTTTGAGGAACAGTTTCAAGGTGAGTTTAAGTCAGCCTTGGGAATTAAATTATACAGCAGTCTAGTGATGATCTGGAATAGTCTCTTAAGTCTCTTATCTCTTAGATACTTCCATGTTTTGATTAAGAAGTTAACATTCTTTTTCCACATATGAGCAACTGTTCTGCAGTTAGTCCTGAGAGATGGCTTTTTTCCTGGGCTTTTTTGTTGTGCTTTACATTAATGTATCCTGAGTAATCCCTGCTATTTCTCAATCTTGCTATGTCAGGGTAAGTTCTGTTAGTCTGGTTTTAGCAAACTTAGCCCAAGCTGATGCAACAGCTAAACCTTAACTGGCTAGTCTAAATATAGTATGAGGATGCTTCCGAAAGTTACACTGCATTTTAAAAGATTATACTGTAGACCTACTTTTAATACTGAATGTTGAGTAAAGACCAGCCAAGATTACCAGAGTTCATGCTAGACTTTACAAGATCCTCCCTCTATTGTGATCTTCAGAAATGTCTGCAAATATGCTGTTTATCAACACTTGTGTTGAATTTCAGTTGTGATTAGGGAAGGTGAGAAGCCTTTTCAGGTGTAGGTTATCTGCAATTGCAATGGCTCCTGTGAAGTGGGCTTTATAAATCGACTTTTTCAGAGTGAGTGTTGTGATGCATTTTCTGCAATTAAAAATGAGTAACACCAGAAGAGAGACAATAGACTAGAAAAAACCCTGGAATACTCTTTCAAGGCTAGTGGTATTCCTGTAAGATTGTATTTTGTCTCTTGTGACAAACTGGATGAAATTTGAAAGCTGATTAATTTATCTCCCCTTAAGTCAATACAACAGCTATATAGCATAGTAAAAATTTAGGGTTTAGTACTCAAATTTTTTGGATGGTTCTCAAGACATTTGTTATGTACTGTGAAATGCCATTTTGGTGTTTTGAATACACAGAAGACATCTGTCCCTGAAAGTTTATATTAAGAAACCACCTTAAAGAAGTAGGAGAAATAATTACAACAAGGTTTAGGATGACCGCTTGTCTTTTTTTAGTTATTGAATACTTAAATACCGGCATTTAGCAGGATATTTAATTTGAAGCAGAGGGAAAGGGATGAAGGTAGCAGTTTAAAGAACAGAGGTGGTAAGTGGAGGATGAGGCGAAAAATGGAGGTGAGGATGCATCAGGTGAAGAAGTAGGATAGCTGTGGTTGCAGTCACCTTGTAGCTTTAATTTCTTTCGTATGGAGTCTGGACTGCAAAGCCAAGAGGTGGTATTTCTGTTTCTATTATCCTGTCCCACTAAGTCTCATCCTCAGTTATTTTTGTATACTTCTCCATATTCAGTTTTTATTTTTGTGGGTAATATAGCTCAGCAGTGTATTAACAGATCATGATTTTTTTTATTTTTTTTTTTTAATACTGTAAAGGTAATGAAGACAAGTTGGGGGGGGTTTATGTGCGTAGTTAAATGATGCTTAAGTTTTAGCAAAACATTACTGACTCCTTTAGATCAACCACTGTGTTTCAGAACTTGCAGTGAACTTTCAAGCAAAGTCCTCCAGCAGTGCAGGAATGACCAAGTGATTATTAATCTTCTTTGGTGGATTTCTTTATTTTATTTTTGTAAAAGCAAGTGCTGTCCTAATAGACTGTAGGGAATAACAAGCTCTTAGCTGAGCCTTTACATCCTGAGGGAGTTAATATCTTTACTAGAGAAGATGATATAGGTGGGTCGTAGTAGAGATTGTTGAGGGAGGGATTGTTGGGAGGATGTTGATTGGAAGCTGTGGAGAAGGTTATGAAGATGTCATTAAGAGTTGATTCCTGTGCATTTCACCTTCTGTACATTGTCTCTAATTGTATTAGGCCAGGCAGAGCAGTGTCTTTTGGGAGTTCGGGTTCCTGAGCTGTGGGGAAAAGGCATTTGGGAGATGAAACTAATTGTCTTAGAATATTTTAAGAACAAAACCTAAATTTGAAAGTAAGCTCTCTCTTACTGTAAGAGTTATTCATATAAATTATTTTTCAGACTTAGAAAAGTCTTAGAAAGATGCATGTTTATTGGATGCACTACACCAGCAGTCTCAGAATAGTGTAAATATTTGTGACTTGATTATTTGTAGTATGTAAGTATTTGGTTGTGAATTCTGATGCCTGTCAAGCGGTGTAAATATGCACATTTTTAAAGAAGTAGTTAATGATTTTAGCAGTGTCTGAGGAAGGACAAGTTTACTTCCACACCAAAGTACATATCCTTAGAATTCTAGTGACTTCTTTTAATGCAGTATGCTTAAAGTAGTGGAGTTACATTTTTCATCCTAATTCCCGTGAGTTTAATTTCATGTTTGTAAATTTGCAAAAGCAGAGCAACTTCAAGTGACCATAAGTCTGATAGGTTTTAGTCCCTAAGTTAACACAGCAAGTGAAATAGGCCTAAATACAGTATTAGAAGTATTATCCTTCCTCTATCTCAGCTTTTTGTAGTAGGAATTTGGAGTTGATCATGGCTTTTT
Organism: Phoenicopterus ruber ruber; assembly: GCA_009819775.1. Lineage (NCBI taxonomy): Eukaryota > Metazoa > Chordata > Aves > Phoenicopteriformes > Phoenicopteridae > Phoenicopterus > Phoenicopterus ruber. The sequence continues at coordinate 12,072,617 of CM020231.1, read as the reverse complement.
TCTTTGATTTCCTGTTCTATTTCTATGCACTTTTTTCATGTCCTATCCCTGAAATTTGTCTGCAGCCACCAGTTAGCAGATGTCAGGATAAGTTTTGTATTACATTGTATAATTGCTCACTAAGTGACTGAAAGATACTGTGAAACACTAATTCCATTTGTACTATGCAGAGCTTAATGATAATGACTGCAGCGCTTCCATCTCTGCTGTCGAATGAAAGCAAGCAGCAGGGGAAAGAAATGCAAGAACTGCACCAGTTTCCAGTGTCTGTGCTGTGTTCCAGATTCATAAAACTGGTATTCTAGGTACATTTAAATTCATCCCTAAGTGTGTAGTCTGCGTAATTATAGCAGACTTCCTAAAAAACCTAAGCCCTCTGTCTGTGAATGCTTCTCCATTACACAAGCCTGACTCACTTTTATTCAGTGAATGTGCTTTGCAATGGCTTCTAAATACCTGTTCTATTGCAACAGAACTGTGAGATTTTTGTGAAGTCTTGACTGCTGAAACAGTTTTAAAGTTTCAACATTACAAATTGACTCCTGTCTAGAAGGAATTTTGAATCTTGCCCTTTATGATGGAAGTATTGAAGGAAGTTTGCACGTTCTTCCCTAAGACAAACCCTTTAAATTTGATCTTTGTCTGTATTTTCAGGTAACTGAGCTGAATGAGCCTCTCTCAAATGAGGATAGAAACCTGCTGTCTGTAGCCTACAAGAATGTAGTTGGAGCTAGACGATCTTCCTGGCGTGTCATCAGCAGCATAGAGCAGAAGACCATGGCAGACGGGAATGAGAAGAAGCTGGAGAAGGTTAAAGCCTATAGGGAGAAGATAGAAAAGGAGCTTGAGACAGTCTGCAATGATGTTTTGGCTCTCCTAGATAAATACTTGATCAAGAACTGCAATGACTTCCAGTATGAGAGCAAGGTCTTTTATCTGAAAATGAAAGGGGATTACTACCGCTATTTGGCAGAAGTTGCTGCTGGAGAGAAGAAGAACAGTGTTGTGGAAGCCTCAGAAGCTGCCTATAAAGAGGCTTTTGAAATCAGCAAAGAGCACATGCAGCCCACTCACCCCATTAGGCTTGGGCTGGCACTCAATTTCTCAGTGTTCTACTATGAAATCCAGAATGCTCCTGAGCAGGCCTGCCTTTTAGCCAAACAAGCCTTTGATGATGCCATAGCAGAGCTGGACACACTAAATGAGGATTCCTACAAGGACTCCACTCTCATCATGCAGTTACTTCGAGATAACCTCACTCTGTGGACGAGTGATCAGCAAGATGAAGAAGCAGGAGAGGGCAATAATTAAAAAGCTTTCCTCCGATCCCTCTTTCATCCACTTCACCATCCCCATCATCACCAATATTTCCTTGCCACAGTCACACTAAATATCTAGTGCTAAGCATATCTGTATTGTACAGCTGTTCAGATCTGCTGTCCACTTCATCAAGAAGCAGTTTCAGATGAGTCTTCATGGGCATTGATGGATTGATTGGTTTATTGGCCCTATTTATCTTAGTTGCACTTGAGCAGTGCAGAAAGATGCAAAGTAAATGAGGCATTTTCAGTTTGCCTGTTGATTGGAAAATATGGGAAAGAATAATGGAAAGTGATTGAAGATAATTAGATTCCAGTTAATTTTTTTTCCATTTGAAATGAGCTGACAGTTCTGTTAAGCAGTACGTTTTGTGCATGCAAAGTAAATTAGCCACCCAAAATTTTTTTCAATGAAAACAGCTAAGCTGATGTGAAACGACAACCCTGTTCATCAGTTTACAATAAACTGTTTGAAATGTGAGGTTTCAGTAGCAATTTGGGTTTTTTGCCTCTAACTTATGTGCACAGTTTCTTTTAATGCAGTGCATCTACCTGAGAGTTTTGATACTTGTAACCTTTTGCAGTTGTTTTGAAGAATCATGAATTTATTTTTTGTAAACTCTTTGGCTGTTTAGTTGTCTGTGTATTCTGACAACACTATGTCAATATTAGCCCATGTTAAGATGGATGACTGAGATGCCAGACTTCTAAATTAAATGTTTTGGAATTAAATGAATAAAATAAAATGCTGCTTCGGGGATGTTATCTCTACATAAGCTGTCCTGTCTTTTGTTCAGAGCAGAGATTGAGTTACCTAGCACATCACTGATGGGTTAAAACATTTAATCAACAAAACAGTATGTTGAAAAGAAGGGGGGGACACCCCCCCCCACCTCCCAGCCCCCAAAACACCCACAGCCATCTAAAATGTGATACTGCTCACCTGTGTTAAAGTGCAGTTTCCAAAGGTGGTACATTTTTTTATTTGCTTGATAGAGCAGCTGCAATGCAATTCTGTGCAGGAGCTGAAAAGTTGTGAAGAACATTACTTCTTGTACCAATGTAGAGACTTGTATTTACTTCTGTCCGCTGTGACTTCTAAACTTTTTTTTCTGAAGTGCTAACCACCAAATCACCTTTACACATGAAAATCCCAGTAACTTGACTTCATGTTTACCTGCTTGAAACAGAAGCAGTATTTGTTCTTAAAGAATGTCTCTCTATTTTAGCTAACTTAAGTCTAGTCCCCAAGCTGCTGCTGATGTTGTTTTGTTTTGTTTTTTCTCCCAACAGTTAGTGTATATATATATTTATCGGTTCCGTACATACTTCTGTAATGGTATGTTACAGAAGCAGGAAAAGTTAGCTGTTATGTGTTGCTGTATCCAGACTGCTACTGGCACCTGAGCTAGCTCAAAGGTCATGTAAGTTCTCATTTATCTAAATCTATTTTTCTTTGATTTGTGCAATAAATATTACTAGTCTGAATACGCACAACTACTCATACTTTTTGAAAGCAGCGCACTGGATATTTTTAAGTACCTAGAGGATTAGAATTTTTAATGGTAGATTTGTGTGTATTTATATATTCTATCATCTTTAGATAATTCTAGCTTTATTACATCAGTAAGGTTGGTGACAATTGAAAGATTAATGCAACATCTGAAAAAGATGAAAATACAGGTCCTTGATGTTGTGCTATTGTACAATCTTGAGGTGCTTGACCTCCTGAAGTAGTTTGAAGTGTGTACTTAATATAAGTTACTACTGTCTGCCAGGGCCTGTTCTGGAAGTCACTTTTTCTTATTTGCTCCTGTTTCATCAAACAGTGTACAAGTCCCTGTTTTTCAGTTCCCCTTTTTGCCAGTAAACCTTGCAGGAGTCTTCTGGCCAGTAATATCCCTTTGGGCTTTACCTGTCTCCTAGATTCCTATAGCTTCCTTTCCTTCCCCTCAGATCTGCTTACCTGCCCTAGTGGAACCAAGGCAAAACTTGGCAATGAGACTGCCTTTTTATGTTGAAACACTCTGGCTGGTTAATAGTTAATATTATTGGCAATCGCTAGGTTCATTTTCTTCCTGTTTATAGAAGTACCACTATCTTTTTGTTAATTCAAAAGCTAAGGAGTCCTTTTTCATTTTAGTTCCTGTCTTGTGCAGATCCTTTGTCACAAGACTATGAGCATTATGTAGTCTGCAAGTGAGTCAGCAGGTGTCTAACATCTCTGGACTAGGCAGCTGAAGATTAGCTATTGACCCGGTGCATAAGATCCAAAATGGAGACCAAAGGGATTCCGTAGAATGGTGCAGTTCCTGGGTGCTTTAATAATTTCTGGTAGGAAAGTTTATAAGTTTACTGATCAGGTTCGTGTGGTTATCTGTATTGTCATTAATCTGGGTAAATTTTTGCTGGGTATCATAAAGTATGAAATTCTGTTTTGAAATAACTTACTGACTCTACTCTGCTGGAAGGGTGGATTCAGTAGGAGAGCAGATACTTCTCCCATGTTCTCCAGTTGTCAGTGAATGATCCAATGGCACAGAGAGCATGTTTTTGTGATTGTTTTTTGCTAGGAGTCAGTAGAGAGTGTTCTGTAAAGCAAGAAAAAGAAGTGCTCCAATGCAATCCATATTCTTGGTTCCACTTCAGAAGCTTTTTCATTTTCTGGGCCCTGGGATTGCTATATGCTTTTTTGTCGTCCTTCTTGTGGCAATGGTCTGGAGGAAACCAAAGCAGATGAATAGCACATGTTGTTTATTGCAATATTCTTCAGTGGACCATAGGATTCAGATATTTTGGAATTGGTATTTCTCTTAGGTGACCCCCAAGCCATGTCTCCTGTTTCTCAGTCTCTAAAATAAATGAAATCCTAGGCTACACCCAATTTATTGTTTGAAGACACCAGATACATTCACCGGAAGTGCTTAGTTGAAGTTCACAGCATTCTTTGAAGCAGGAGTAATTCCAATGGAAAGACTTAAAATTGAGTGACTTCCCCCGGGACGGCGTAATAGGATGCTTGCTAATCTTGACATGGTGAGGGTTACATTGGTTACGTCAGGGTCTGTGTGAGCGTTGCTCTCATCCAGAACCAGTCTTTCCATGCCTTTCATAGGCAAACTTTGTTGAAAGGTTAAGTCACTCTGAGGGTGTCAATATACTATTAGCAAGGTATATGAGTATCCTTGAATTTTTAGCAACCTGATAGCTGCTAACAGTAAAGCAGCATTTTATGTGATACTATATAGTCAGACCTTAAATTAATAGTGTGGTCTTTATAGGGACAGAGATACTTTCATTCTATGTCCTAATCTGCTCAAATATGTTCAAATTTTGTATAAACGATTGCATTCCTCTCTTAGAGTACACCCCCCCTTTTGAACCCCACACTAGAACAAAATGTGCCAGTGCTATGGGAAACTAAACTTCTCAGGCTGAATGTAATAAGGGGCTTATTATACAATGTAAGCAATAGCACTGCAGAACACTGACTTTTTAGGCAAGCAGAGGCCTTAAGAAGAGTAATGAGATTGAGATCTCCATGGATAACACACATCAAAGAACCACAGTTACGCTGGTAAGTAACCATTTTTTCCAGTGACTACTTTGGTATAACTATAGTTTTGAGAATAGTTTTTCCATGTTGCCTTTCCTTTGTATATAACTTCTGTTTATGGTTTTCCATCCTTAATACTCACACTTGTGACCTAAATCTGTAAGTTGGATGGACTGACTTCTACAGCCACATGTTTTTCCAAAGGAGCACGAGGGTACTCCCTTGGCTTCTTTCAGCAGCTGTTGTAGGCTGCTATATAGTAATCTAGAAAAAAAATATGGTAGTACACTTCAGATTGAGGGAAATGAAAAGACTGGTTGTATTTTAAGTCATACATAAGAATTACTTAAGAATAATAATGAAAGTCGGAAGGGTGAAAACCAATGTCAATATACATTATCAAATACTCTGGCAACGTGGGACCAACCCAAAATCCTTCAACAAAGCAGATTGAGTTTAAGGACAGAGAGAAAACAGGAACAGTATTTCAATGCTTTGGATTCTTGTTTTTTAATTCTATCCACATCATATATTTGGAATAATTTAACATAGCTGCTCAAGAAAAATTAACTAAAACCCAGTGCAACCACATGAAAAAACTTGTTGGATATGTTTTAGGTTCATTGAAGAAGCTCATTGAAATCAGTGGCACTTTTTGAAGAGTGTGAAGTTAATTATACACATAATTGGCAGAAGATGTTCAGATCTTGTTCTAACAACCCCAAAGTACTTGAAGTTCCACATAGATACAGACAGTTTAGTTTCCGAGTCGTAATGATTTCTGAGATAAATGAAGATGTATTCCAAACACTGAGGTCAGGCCACGTAGATTTTTAATTAGTGTCAGAAATTGAGCCATCTGTTAGAAACAAAGCCAGCCAGGCTTCCAGCTACCTTCGCCTGTGTGCCCCCAAGTAAGCAAGTACTTTGTTGATACAATTCCTTTCCCAAACTGGTCCCAGCTAACTGTTCTTCCATATAGCTGTTAACAGTCATTGTCATGTCTGTAAGAAAATAAGCTAAAGCTATGATTATTCAGGCTCCTCATTTGATTTTTATGCTTATGTCTATGTAGTATGAAGACAATAGATAAGTGTAAAATATTTCCAGAAATATTGCAGGAGGCAAGAGATCTTAGAAGTTAAGGAAGTTTGTCTTCTGCCTATGAAAGAGCAAGACTAAGCACTGGAATATTGTAAAATACCTTCAGAAAAGAGCTATTTCAGATAAGAATGTGTCAGAAGCAGGTAAGACAAAAAAGCTTAAGGAGAGTATGATAAATTGAAAAAAAGGTTTCCATGAAAGCGTACACCACCATAGAAAACTTGTGTAAGTCCTTCTGTAATCTAATTCTGTATTTTGTTCTATTGGGCGATAAAATGTCAAACATGAATAACAAGGAATGTATCCTGTGTGGAGGCTATAAACTGATTTAGAGTAGGCAACCTTCTGGATCATTATTACTGTAATAGTCATCTTCCGCTAGTTAAGCATATATGAAAAAATATTAGACTTTCACTATTATTGTTCTTGATGAAAAAAAGAAAAAAACACAACGCCATTTGAGAAAAAATATTTGAGTCAACAATTCATAGCAACAGGAGCAACAGAAATGTAGAATGAGCTGTTCTTTGGGTTTTTTCCTCATCTTTGATCATCTTTTAATAATTTTACTTTTACAGTTAGAGTTGAGTCAGCACGCTTAGACTCTGACCTTAAATCTATAATGTTATTTACAGGAGAACTTATCTCTTTTGGACTATAGAGCCATTCCTCTAGTCTCCTCAAAAAAAAAAAATTAAAACATTTTTATTTTTGCTTTCAGCAAAAATTGTTTCAGAGCTGAAATTAACAGTCTTTTGTTTATTGTTTTAGATTGAATTTTTAGAATCTACATCTAAATTTCAGGATATTCTATTCCATACCACATGCTAATTTAATATCTCATTGAAATTTATATTTGCAAATACGTGAATGTAAGTATATTTTAAAATACACACGTTATGCAAATTCTGCCCAGTATGTAGTCTGAGAGATTTGGCAGACGGAAAGTGAGCGAGCCTCTGACTAAGAGAAATGAGGTAGAATTTTGCTAGAAGTTGATCTTTTGCTGTGCTTATCAAGAAAGATTTAGTTGTTTGTTTGGGTTTTTTTAAAAAAACATTAAATATATTGCAACATTGTTTCTTAATTGCAGAACTAATGTTCAATGTTATTAAATCTTATTATATAATAGAGCTCTGTCATTTTGTATCCTTGAGCCTATATTTGACATTGCCATTCTTACTTCAAATTATATAGGGCAATCAGAACACAATTTTGTCTGTGTAATTTTTCAATGTCTGCTTATTCAAGAATTGGTCACATGTTTGGAATTAGAGTGTGTTCAATATCAAATTTCTTCATATTCTGATAATACAGAAGAATACAGAGTAGATTTCTATGTATTCTGAAAATAATAGACTGATTTTTTTAAATGGTAATACTCGTGGTAGAAGGTTAATTTTAAAACTAGCATGTTTAATTGTTTAGTTGTTGAATACAACTGAATTTTGTATTCAAAACAGATAACCTTTTGAAAATATTTTAGTGAAAAACAAGCATTACAACTGGAAGTCAAAGACTAGGAGGCAAGACATCACAAATTAAAGTAGTTCTTATAAAGACCTCTAACCGGTTTATGTTTGCATAAAGTAATTTTCCTCAGTATTAATGTGATTTAGCTCTTCAGATATAACTAGTGTTAAAAGTGTTTTGGAAATAGATTTGAAAATTTGTCTCTGAAAACTTAAAGGGTTGACAATGAAGGTTGTCATCTATTAAATAATAAGTAAATTATTAAATAACTATTAAATAATAAGTAAAATAGTAAATGAAGTATATGTATGTATCTTTTAGTTCCTTGAGACCTTGAATGGTCCTTAAATTGATGGACATTGATGGAATTAGTGAAGATTCACTCATGTAAATGAAATCAGAATCAATTTATGCAGAACTGCAATGCAATATAAGCTGTGTTGTCTTGTCTTGCCATTGCACCATCATTCAGAGTAAAATTGGAATTGATTTCAGTTCTTGAGTTATAACCTCAAAGCACTTAGATGTATTTGTTTTTCCACGCTAGTATAATAAAGGCCATGAAGAAGGCAATTTGTTAAATATTTGCTCTCTGTGGCTATTGAAAGGGATTGCTGATCATTAGTGTCACCCAATTGCTGCAGCAGGTCGTTGCATGCTTGGGCAGAAGACGGCATAGTTTTACTTTTCTAATGTTTTGAAATAAGGTTCTGTTAATCTGCATATATTTTGTCACTGTGGAGATCATTAAGAAATTTTTTTGAATGAAGCTGTCCTATCAGGTTCCCCTTCTCAGTATGTAGAAACTTTTTTTCTGTTGATTGTCGATACATTAAAAACATCAAATAGAGACTACTGAGCCCCTAAAAACCCAAAGCTTATGCAATGCTACTGTTACAGTTTAATACTCTTTGTGAATTTACATTGGAAACCACTGTTCTATTTGAACCAAATTTTATAGACAAATAAAAGACTCAAAGGGATTAAATTCCATCAAATTTCATGTACAAAGTGGCTGAGTATAGCAAAGAAGTCCTATTAGTGCTCAATTATGGGAAAAGCTGAAGTGTGTGCTTACTTCTACTGAACAATATGAAATCCACACAGGAGCTTCATTCCCAACATACAGATTCTTTGTACTCCAGGTTTAAGTTAAATACCATTTGAAAAATCAGTACCATTCAGTAAGTAGTACATTCTACATTTTTCTTACATCTATACCTACTTTTTAATATCTTTTTCATCTGTTTAAACTGTGTACTTTTCAGGGCAAAGACTGCCTTATCTCCTACTTATATACAGTGTACTGGTGTCTTTGGATACCTAAGGAGTTTGGTGTTATTTGTGTGCTATTTCAATGAAAAAATGGTGACAGTTTAGGTAGAAGTATCATCTAGTCATAAATGTACTCAAAAAAATGATGTATATAAACTCAGTGTGTTTCCTCTTCATTACACAGCCTCCTTATCAGGTTTTTTCTTGCACTTCCTTCTGCTGTTATATTAACTGAAGTTAAGCTCATACATTCCTAATAATAAAAATAAAATTTGACTCTTTAGTTACACATATGAACAAGGGTAAAAATCACAATACAAATATATACTTGCTACTTTTCTTTTCTCTCTGAGGGTGGTGAGGCCCTGGAACAGGTTTCCCAGAGAAGCTGTGGCTGCCCCATCCCTGGAAGTGCTCAAGGCCAGGTTGGATGGGGCTTTGGGCAACCTGGTCTAGTGGAAGGTGTCCCTGCCCATGGCGGGGGGGTGGAACTAGATGATCTTTAAGGTCCCTTCCAACCCAAACCATTCTGTAATTCTGTGTATTGTGAACTTTCACGAAACAGCTCTAATTTGTGGTTTGTTTTGGTGGTGTGTTTGTTTGTTTGTTTGTTTGTTTGTTTTTGTTTTAAATAGATTCACTGAATTCTGTCAGTTTTAATGACCGGCTTTGTCTTTGTTTGAAATTGGCAATGGGTAGTTCATCTGCCATATGACTCCTGTGAAATACCTGCAAGTTTTAAGTCCTATGCATAAGGCCTGATATGCAATGAGCTAATAATAATAAAGTCTGATCAGCTAGTTGCACTCACTGCATACTTACAAAATAAAAATAAAATACTGTGTGGCTACTATGAAAAGCTATGAAGAAGATTTTGTACACAGGGATATTTATTGAATGTTTTGTGCAAATAGATTTTGTACAAATTGATTTCAAGGTAGCACAGTATAAATTAATTCCATCAGGCCATTATGCAGAATAAATTGTCAGCTTTAAATTTTCATGAATATTTAAGATTTATTTTTAGAGTAGTTTAATTAGATGCTTAAATATTTCCTAGAAATATGAAAGCTGCATACTGAAAGCAATACAATTAACATACAGCACAGTTATTATAACACATTTTTCAAGTTGGAGGAAACAGTCTAGTACAGTATGTCTCTCTGCCATGATAAGTGCAATCAAGTGAGAAAACATTTAATATCCATGCTTTGCTGGGATTAAGGTCCAGCTAGGGTGGGCACATTTTTAAACTATAGATGTACTGTAAAGCACTCTGCACCAAAGAGTTTATAGCCTGGGGAAATGAAGATGGACTGTTTGTATCTAAATATTCAAAAATTATATATAGTATATGTGGTTTTTAATGACATGTTCTGGTTCTTTTCCCCAGTTACTCCCCACTTGGGTTATATGCTATCAGATTTTTTTCTTACATCACAGCTAACTTTGAGCATTGAGAAGAATTTATGGGGCAGTGCATATATGGATCAGTTGAGAAAGAGAGAGATGTGGAATGAAAGGAACTAAAGATTGTTTGAGAGAAACAGGTAGAATTTTTAGGAACAAAATTACAGGAAAAAAATACGGATTTTTCACTGTTCTTGTAGGGTAAAGGTGCTTGCGGATTAAGAATATGTGAATAATGAAGCAATACCTCCCTCTTTAAAAATTTAGGATAAGTGTGGATATCAGTAGTTTCTGGCTATTGTCAGCAAGATGCTTTTTTGTCACTAGAATTTGGTATTCCGCAATTGTAAACTGCAGGCAGTGGAGAGTGTGTATAGCTTTGTGAGCGAGCTGTGTAACTTTCCATGCATTGCAGTTACAAGTACTTTTTCCATTTTGTCATTAATCGCAAGGATAAATATATTTATTATAACTCCTATATGCCAATTGTGATCTAATCTTATGTAACTATAGTTATATATTTATTATATATTATTTATATTTTTTTATATATATAATTCAAGTATGTATATATCTTTTTTCTGAATCTTTAGTGTAACATGCTGTCTTATATTTTAGTCTAAATGATTTTAGCTAATGATTACAAATCAATTTGGTCTGTCCTAACTCAAACATTATAGCCAGATGAATTATTTTCATTTGGTTAGGTATTTGTCTGTAAACCCCAGAGTGCATTAGGGCAAAGCACTGTGAGTATTCCAGCAGTGAATACATTTTTATGGAGGTAATTATTAAGAAATCACTTATGTACAATTGTGTACTTAAATTAGTATGAGCTATTTTCACCTAATTTGATAATGTGATCGATTCCACTTTAGGATTTAATCTATTAGTAGTTGAACTCTTCCATCTCTGAAGAATTACCTGGTTTAACAATATGTCTAAGGGAAGAAACAGATCAAAACACACTGTCCACATGACTTCCAGGGACATTGTGCTGGAAACCCAGTTATATTTGCAGTAATTACATATAAAATCTCTGGCAATTGGAGAACTGCATCCTTGTTTGAACATCTGAGGAATGACCTTTATTCAGAGTTTTCTCAAGCAGAGGCTACTGAAAGAGGAGGATCACAGTAAAGCATTGATTTCTTTCCCAAGCACGTAACACACACATGGGAAGGAAGCAGGAATTGTAGGGGGTTGGCAAGAAAAGCATTTTGCTAACAGGCTTTCTGACTGTTGCTGTGTCCTCAGCATCACAAAAGAACATCTGACTCTTGCAGAGGGCAGAGTCTAGTCAGATGTGTGTAGTAACATAGTAATTGAGTCACTCGTTTCCCTCCTGAGTAAAATGGAGAATATTCTCTCTCTGCAGTGAGAAACTTGTGTTTGTCCCATGTTTACTTTGTTTTAAATCACAGAAAAAAAAACAAATCCAAGGTTGTTATTTTTTATTGAAGTACAATCTTTGTTACTTCAATGAGATACCTGCCCAGGAGAGTCTGAGAATTAGGGGTGTTAGGGCTTTAAAACATCACTGAGAAAAAGTGAATGTTGGGTGCGTGTTGCGGAGGTGTGTGCGCTGTGCCAGGACAATCCAGCACGGCTGGGGACCATCTGTAGTGGCTTCCTGTCTCCATGGCAGCCGGAGCCATACTGCAGCAATCATCTCCGCCCCTGTCTCTGCATCCCAAGCCCAGAGCGGGGAGCAGAAGGCCGAAGCCCGCGTTTGGCACGGAATGGCACTGCTCTCTCCAAGAGTTTGTTGGCTGGCCACTCTGTTGGGTCAGCACGTCTCTGTTGAGATTCCAGCATGTCCTTAAAGGGCAGGAACGTCTCTTCTTCTTCACTTGTGCCACCTCAGGCTTTTCAAGGACTGATATTTGCCTCTTCTGAAACAAGTCCTATTAAGCCTGTCTGGGCTGTAAAATAGTTGGGAAGTTGAGACATTTGCTGTCATCAGTATCATCAGAGTCCAACACTGTTAATAGATGAGAATGCTTTGGTGCTACTGCTGATTCATTCTCCCGGTTTTCACAGCTGAGACTTCCTTGCTTTGAGATTGTCCCTGCACTTCTCTTTTTCTGTGTTAATAATGTTCATTTTTGTACACTGCAAAGTATGCAAGATTGCAATGAACATCATTAATTACAGATGTTTAAAATTGTTTAACAATAAAAAATATATGGTACTCTAACTTTGGAAGTACCTCATGTTGCAAGTTCTTATGAGCCACTGGGATGGAAGGCAATCTATAAAATCTCACATCTAAAATTTCTAGTAATTCATGATAAGGCTGATTTGGAAAATATCTCAGGGGAAAACATTTCACATTATCAGCAAATTATAAGATTTCTTGATAGAATTTTAATATTGCTGCCTGTTACAGTATGAGCTGTATTTTGACTTAATGTTTGATATTACTAAGACAAAAAGGTGCAAGTTCCGTAAACTGCTCATGTATATTTCATCTTGAAGGTTCTGTTTGTTCTAATTTGACAGCCAAACATCATTTCACTGAAGAGGAAAGTTAAAATCCCAATGGTGAGAATAATTCTTTCCATTAAATATTTTCTCATCCTTCCAATCATCTGTTACGTGGCTTGCTTGTCCTGTCTGGACCTTCATTCATTTCCGTGTTCAGTTGTTTAAAAAATAACTGAAGATTCCACAAAACTAAATTAAGAAAGCATTATTTTAATCTTCGCTTCATTTGTAAAAGCTCCCCCCCTCGGCCCCCCCCCCCCCCCCCCCCCCCCGTATTGCATTATTATGCCAAATCTGACAAGGGTACAGGACTTGAGAAGTGAGCTATAAAAATGAGATTAACTAAGTAGTCAAGTTCTCATCCAAAGGGAGATGCAAAGGAAAAAAAAAAAAAAAGAAGATGGATTATGAAATTAATTTAATTTTTATAAGCTACATTTAATATAGATGGTTAAATCACAGAGGCTGAATCGCAGGGAAATTTCTTTACTGTTGCTCTTTTCTTTGAATTTTGAAATGATGCATTAGGACCTGAGTCTTTTCCTGGAGTAGTTGTATTACTGATGTCTGGTTCACCAGCTCTGATGGTGAATGCAGTCAGCCCATACTAAGAGAAGTATTCTATGCTTGGAAATTTATGATACATTTACCAGGGTATTTATTCTAGAATAATGTAGCATAGTTGACCTTGTGATTGGAATGTACAATTATTCTAAAGCAGCCATTTTGATAAAATGATCTTTGTAGCTAAACTCTAATGTACTGGAAGTAAAGTTAGAATTTTGTCTTTAATACTCTGTCATTAAATGATTTGTCCTATAAGCTTTTATTGCACTGTATTGTCTTCAGAAGACATGTAGGAGTTCTGGAATTTACAGTAAACTGTTCATTGTCATTTTACTAGGGATGAAAAACCCAACAGTTGAGGGACCTGACACAATATTACTGCCATGAAATGTCACTTTTGACTAGTCTAAGAGTGGACAGAATGAACTGTTATTTTTAGCTTAGTAAAGCCCAGCTTTAGCTGAGCTTAGCAGCCCGGTGTTAGTTGTGCTTAAAAAAATTGCTTAAATTTTTTACTAAATACATTATATGTGTATGTATGTTGTTAATTCTGCCATAAAAGTTATGCTGAATCCTGGGTTTAGGAACTGATTAAGAACTGCTAACGTGCCAGATCACCGGATAAGGTATTATGAATTATTCATCCTGTTACCCCAGTGCAATCACAATAATGTCTTGGTGCTAATTAGCAGGTGGATGAGCTGACACAAAGTCAAGAATACCCAGGAGATATTCTGTTCAACAGTTATTCTAATTCCTGCTGGTAAATATCTTTTCTGCTCTGATAATTTATTTCTTATTTAATAGAAACAAGTCTTACTTTGGGGTCCTCTCTTTCTGTTATTTCAACATTTATTTTTTAAAAAGTCAATTACTTTTTTAGGGTTAAACTGGGCTGAGAGCTGAAGCATTTGGCAGCTTTTGGGAAAGCTGTCTGCAAGGTTTTATTGTTATGTCTCACTATATTACTTTGTCCATATTGGTGAGCTGCATTTTACCCTTTCTTCTATTACCTGTAAGCTTTATTGTCTTGTATTAATCAGAGAAGAATTTGTCTTATTTTTAATGAATGCAGAACACCTGTATGTGCAATTGTAAAGCATAGCACTTACTGTGGTAATGAAGTAATTAGATATTTATACATATTATTCTTTATGACTTAAGAAAACACAGTTTAAAACAGCTAATAGATTTCTTCCCCCCCCCCCTTTTTTACTTGACCATTAGTCATTACTCTATTTTTTCCCCCTTTCTCTCTGTTAAGTCAACTCTCAGCATTTCATTTCGTTTGACTTAATGTTGGCATGTATCATTGTTCATTAAAGGGATTTATCAGAAGTCAAACTGAGGGGCATTATCAATTCACCTAGTGTTTTGCCACTGTTTCATAAAAATTCCTGTTTCTTTGGAATAAGACTGCAGCCTGAAACATAGCTTCATTAATGCAGATGTTTCAGTCGCACAGCTCAGCCTGAAAAAAAACCCACAAACCAAAACAATCCTCCCCACCATCTATTTCCCGCTTGTTTTCTTCTCTAGCAGTCTTTTCCCTTCATTTTGTGCTGCCCCTGCCAAGATTTCCTTCCTCCCCCACTCTCCCTGAAGAAATACATTTTGGTAACGACATGACGATGTGACTGGTGGGTAGGACCTCCTGGTTGTATGAGAACGCCCAACGTACCCTGGTTTTTGTGCAAGATGTGCGCAGTTCGCTGTTCTGTGAATATCTTTTGATTTAGGGAGGGAGAGTGCGAGGACGGAAGAATAACTTTGGGGAGGTGATGCCGGCCTTGTTGTACGTCTCTCTCTCTGGTGTTTGTGTTTCTGCTCATCAACAGCGTGAGATGGTTTTTCTCCCTTTCCTCTCCTCCTCCCCTTTTCCTGTTTCTCTCCCTCAGCCACCGTGTCTTTCCTAGTGCTGCTTATCACGGAGATTTTTCTTCGCTCTCTCTCAGTTCTCACTCTGCTGCGTATGATTAAGCACCTGGAACACTTCCAGCCTGATGACTGCAGAGTTTTGCAATGAAACTCCTCTGAGATTTACTGCAGTAAGGCTGCCTCTTGAAATGCACTGCTCTGAGGCAGCCAGACTTTACGTACCCTAACGCCTGCCTTTGTATAGATTTTCAAAGTGCTTGGCATATTAGATGCATTGTTGCTATCTGAATAACAGCAACAATCTGCATGAGGCCTTGTAGTAGAAAAATGTTTAATTGTTACAAACTGTAGGAAATCCTTCACCTAGAAAACCACTGTCTTCCTTTCTGCTGAAATGGACAGGCAGCTGAACTGCTGGGCGCTCTGCTCCCACTGACTTTTGAGATTCTTCTGTTTGTGGGTTAGCCTGAAACAAAAGTTGCATCTACTGCTATGCTCAAATTAGGCAGGTTTCTAAACTTCATATTATTTGAAATTTGGGTCTGAATAGACCAACTGATGTTCATCTTAGCTTCAACTGTAAAAAATGAGTCACTTTCGGTAGATGTCACAGCTACAACATTATGTTGCTTAATTGCTATGCTACAATCACAATTGCTACATCTGATTCTACATTAACTCCTTCTGAAACGAATGGTGGACGGCAATTATTGTGCTAATTAAACTAAATTAAGGTTTCACTTAAAAGAGAATATGTGAAGATGCCTTGGTGGATAGAAAAAATACTGTGCGATAGACTTGGAAGCTTCCTCAAGAACATTGTTGTAAGCTTTTAGACTGCAAGCTGTCCTCAAAAGCTCTGCTTTTTGTTACTTTATGTTTCACACAAGGCTGTGTGCACTGACAAAACACTATGTATCCATAATGCCAGAGTTTCATTGCCAAGAAGCCTTTCCCCGGGGGTTGTATAGCCATTTAACATAAAGCTGGTAGTAACATTGTCCGCTGGCTGAGACTATCCGGAATTAAAAGACAATTGAATTCAGAAAGGATATCTATCTTCAGCCAATTCAAACATTTGAAAGTATAGCAGAATTGGAAGAAGATCTAGAAAATGAAAAAGAAGGAAGAGACACTCTTTAGTTCCATCTTTGTGAGGGTCTGAAGGAGCTTTCAATCAATGAAAAACACATATTCATTTGTCAGTTGTCCAGGTTCTTGTTGTCTTCAAGTACAAAGAACGGAAAGAAGAGGGCAAAGGGATCTTCTGAAGCCCTGTACGGGCATGACAGTAACATCTGGTTACTGGCATTGCTGTGGCAGAGCCCCTCAGTAATTGGTCAGTCAGAGGGTGGAAATACATTAGAAAATGTACCTTGTATTAGAAAAAAACACCTAGTATATTCTATTTAGTGTGATTTCACTTGGTGTCTCTCTGGAGATTTCTGACAGTTTCTTATAGATTGTCAAAAGTCTCTCCACCAAATCAGCATTTAAGCCATGCCTAAGCTTCATGTGACCATGCATTCTGTGGTTCAGCAACTCTGACCTAAATAATGTGTCATCAAGGTAAATAATGGATTTTTTTTATATATATATATTAACAAATAGTAGTTTAAATTTCTCAAAATTTCTTTTATCCCTTCTCCACTTTTTTCCAGTCTCCTATCTGTCCTTATACTCTGTCCATCTATTCCTTTACCTAACCTATATCCTTCTCACAAGGCTCATATTTTTACCTCTGTTCTCTTTTATCCTGCTCTGCCCCAAGTCCTCTTTTGTCCTCCCTGACCTGTCTTCCCACTTAAAATACTTTCTTCCTGGCCTCATGGAGCATCACCATGGTGACCACATGATGTCATCGCACTGGGAACAGTTGCCCAGGAAACTGTATGATGTCATTGCACTGGAGACAGTTGCCATGGTTACTGAGTTGGCTGAGGCAACTGGGAAAAAAGAGGTTGTCATCTGACCAGTGCCAGGAAATGTTCCCATTAATGGGAATGAAGAGGAGACCTTTATTTGTATTTTTATGTTCCAGGGAGGGCTGCCTGTGATTCAAAGACCCCGTTTCTTTTTCTGATATAATGTGCTCAGTTTGGGCTGCTTTCCGTTGGTCTGTGTGATCTTGCTCACCTGTTTCTACTGTTGAATGCTATCGTGAGCATCAAGCCACAATAAAATGGGGAAAAGCCACATTGTCCTGTGCTGCTTTGTAATACGAGTTCCCACCTTGTATTGCTGTTTGATTTTTCCTGTTTGGTTCCTTTTGTTTCTGTGATGAATCGCCCAGCCCAGTTATTATCCCAGCAGATGTCAGAGATACAGTAACAGTGAATGTCACATGCCTGAGCTTGCTTCATCTGCACCAGGCTCTGTGTCTGTCTATAATTTGTTTTCCACTTCTTTCCTGCCTTTCCCAATTTCTGTTTCACCCTTGCCGAAATGTACCTGTCTTGCTTTAATAATTCCAGGAGTTCCAAGAAATGTCCAATGTGAAAGGTGAAGCAGATGTTAAATAAAAAGTAGGAAGCAGCTATTAAAGACCAAGAAAGGTATGCAAGAACCAGTTTGTTAGCCTTTATTCAGTGTGTAGTACAACATGTAAGCATGCGTGTGAGGTTGACCATGGTTTGTGTAAGGATGTGGGAATGTAAATAGTGGTTATAACTGTGTGTCTAATAAGTCTGTGACTGCGATGTGCAGATCGGTAGCTCTGGCAGAGCATTGTGTATGTATATAAACATACATATAAGTACTCTATGGATAAATAAGATTTTACGAAAATGGCTTTTCTAGACTTTCTGCAATTTGAGTGAATTACATGTCTAAGGTATATTAGACAAATCATGCATGTGTAAGAGTGACTATCCCCATATATCAAATAGAGTCTTTACTCTCTGTACCCGTGCAGATGCTCTAGAGTTCACTAGAAACTGTAGCTATAAACTTGCCATTAGTTAACCATGAAATGAACCCTTCTCTGACTCCCCTGTGCGTGGTGATCCTCAGGTTGAAAATCATAATTTAGGTTAAAAACCTTACAATTACTGTGGAGCTGAAAACAAGAATGCTATCAAAGAAGCTAGGGAGAGCACTGGTGGCAGGCCAGATATCTGAGGACTGAGGAGCTTTGCAGCTCCTGAAATACTGGTTGAAATCCAGGGCTCCTGAAATTCTGGGAGGAGGCTGGAATGGTGGTAGAATCTAAGTTTTGGCAGAACTGGGTGAAGCGTTGGGAAGAGAGAATACGGCTTCATTGCGTGGGGAACAGAATTTCCAGACTTGGTTATAGGGGGAAACAAAAGGGTAAGGGTTGGGTTCTTTGATGTTTGGGGTGAAGTAGTAAAAACCTTTTATGAGAGTTTAATTTTGGATTCCCTTCCTCATACTTTAAAAATACTATTTGTATACCTGTTGATTTGTTCAATGTACCGCACAAAGCAATCTCAGCCTCTGTGCCAAAGTAACTGTAAAAGAAAATTGTGTTTCACATCTGTAACTAGGTAGGGCTGCAGGAAACAACGGTTGTAAGAGATCAGATGGCAATGAGACGGAACAGCTAATGGAGGTGGAAAGCAGCAGCCAGTCAGTGTCGAGGGGCTCCTAACAGTCAGGTGAGAGTCGTGAATAATCACTGGCCTCTGTTTCAGACCTGGGTGTAAATTCTTAAATTCTAACTTGATAACAGTGTTTAGTTAATCAACATGCAATAGTGGTGTTTGCAAATCAGGCTGCTTTGTTCATTTTGAGCCAAGGTACTTGCATCACTGTGAAATACGGGTCAGTAATCATGCAACTTTCCTGGGATCTAATGGACTGGAATCTTACAGTTACTAGTACGGGTTAATGACCACTTGTGTTACTTTTCCTGTTAACTGAGCTTCAGAATGACCCCTGAACTTGGGTTTGTTGTATTTCAGCACTATACCTGGCAACCTGAGTTTATTGTATGTAATAAACATTTACATTTGGATCACATTTATTGCTAAAATAGGAGAAAGAAAGTGAGAAGCTGGACTGTGTTTGTTTAACTGTCAGGGAGATATTGGAAAAGGTTGCTGGAGCCTATGTTTTTTGGGTAGATTTTACCTGGAGTCCACAGTCAGGTTCACAATTTATATTCCAGCCACCTGCCTCTGATATTTCACCAGCATCAGGTTTTTGTAAATACTTAAATAATAATTGTATGCTGTGATATAGCAATACTGGAGATCTGATACTGATAAAGAATTATAGATTTGTTTTCCACCAGTGTCAACCACTTGGCGTATCTACATGGTAAAATTCTGTGTGTAGTAGAGGAGGCAGCACGCAGTGCTGCAGGATAGACAATCCCATGTGCTATGTGAGCTCAGCTTTTGCTGACTAATGCTTCCATCTACTGGAGAACTTTGTTCTCACAGTATTCACTCTGTACTGTACTCTGAGATCCAAAGTCTCTTTAATTAAAACCCCAAAGATTTATTAATTATGAAGTATTATAATAAAAAGAGTTCCTCTGTGATATTAAGTGGCTAACACAAAATGCTTTTACGTGCTCTATAGCTTTACATTTGAAAGACGTGTAATTGTCTGCCTATCTTGAATCAATACTCTATGTTTTATTCTAAAATATAGTATCTAAGACAGTAGTAGTATAAATTAAAGTACATAATCTACAAACATCTTCCTAGTAGGTGATTTTGTGACTTGTGACACAAAATAGTGTTTTCAGTAAGGGACTTCAGAGGCTGTAGGACTTTACACTTTATGACCAAACAGGATGGGGGCCTATATCCATTGAGACACGATGTATTTTAGTTTTGGGACTTGCAAAGTTCACTCAGTATTGCTCACGCTGCTACTGTACGTCAGGGTCTTTGCCTGTGCTCCCTAAGCGTCACTGGTGGAGGCAGTGAACACTACTGTAATTAGTACTGATTTGCCATTTAGTGGGATGAAAGACTCTTCTACGGGTGGCTGAGAAGAAACAGAACAAATAGTGGCTTCTGTTTTTCATGTTAGCATCACCTTGGAAGTGTCTGATTAGAGAATTTTGGAATAAATTGTTTCTAGAGGCACGTACCTGTAGGCCGGCTAATAGTACTTCCCAGCCTGCCTTTCTCTCTTTAATGAGCGATTCTTCTCATTCTTCCCTGCAAATCCATTGATTTGTTGAAAGGACAGCATAGAATGGTTGCTGTATCCTTTTGTTATTTATTATTCTTGTTATTTTTTGTAGGAAAAGTGTACAAATGAAAGAACTCCACCCCAAACCATAAAATTTACGGAGAATAAATAGGTTTTGTTTTGTGTTAGTTATTTTTAACAGTGTTGTTAAAAGTAATAATATCAGAGCACCTTTGGACTTGATACAGTGGCATTACAAATAAATATAACATGCTTACATTAGATATAAATTGTAAATTTATATATGAAGTAAGTTACAAAGTATATATAAAATTTATAAGCCTATATGTAAGACTAGAAGTACTAGTTCAAGGAGGAATTTATAGAAACCATATAAATTTTTGTATATACTATAATCCTATATGAAGATAACATACTTAACTATATTTATTTTTATTTAAATATATTTATTCAATATATTTATTTCTATTTGTATGAATAATCAACACTTAGTACAGTGCCTTTATAAAAAGGACATAATGTCAGAGCACCTTGCCCCTGCCTACCTGCAATCTATGCAATTCTGTGCCCTTTGGGATCATTATTACACTGAGATAAGTCTCTTCAGTTGTTCACGTGAAAACTTGACATGCTCTCCATCATGGCCTTCGATAACTAACTCTGTAGGATACACCAGCTTTTAAATTTTATGTTACTGTTAAGCTTCTTGAAATACCTGTGCTTGATAAGGTGTTACGTTGTTTGGGTGTTTAACTTAATTATACAGTAACCATGCCAAGTGCTCTTTGGTTTAAGGCAGGGAGTTCAAATGATGTTCAAAAACCAAAGCACGGGGGTGGATTTTAGGGGTTTAACGTTTTTAAAATTATGAGAATGGTAGGAAGTATAGACTTTAGATTTGCATTGGTTATTCTTCTACTGTTAAGGAAAAATAGTTCAAGGTATCTTCCATTGATGATACTATATGCTTTATAAGTAAATTAATCCTGTGTGTGGGTGTTTCTGTGCTTTTTTGAAACAGCTCAGTACTTCTAGGCAGCGTATATTCTGCCCTGAGTGTTGAGAATGTGGGGAAATGAATCTGTGAATAGTAGGAACACTACAGACTGTGTCCAAAAGTCCTAACTTGTGTGAACAAATGACTACCGTCTACCATAGCAGCCATCAGAAGCTACCTTTGTGTAGGATTAACTGAGCTGGATGTGCAGTTTAAGAAATTATGTGGAGCCCAGAGGCAATTAGGCATGTATCGTTTTCCTTGTGTTGTTCCTTCATTTGCAGGACCAGCAATATCTGAAGCTGCCATTGGTAGTCATTTAATAAAAAGCACTTTCTTGGAGTTTTTTTTTTTAAAAAGGCTGTCAGTCCATCATATTATATATGCAAATAAAGACGGAAGAGGTGCTTTTCTCTGAATGACCATGCAGGAGCACATTCCACTGCTGATGTGCGTGCTTTCATCCTCAGAGCATTTTGGCTGACAGTATCTTTATGGCTTACATACCATCTAGAGCCTTAGCAGACTGTAACTCACACGTGCAACTCTGTGCACTGCGGGCTTTAATTTCTTTTTACTACCTTTGAACTGAGATGGAGCTACTTACGGTCATTGTTAATGGATACATCTGCTCTTGCTGCTTCACACAGTTTTCTCAGAAAGTTATTAATGATTTAGTATTTAGTCAATTGACAATTTTAAATTTTCATTAGGAATCTACTTAAAGCGGCCTTAATTGCCTCTTACGTGATGTCGCTGTAACTTTGGACAGTGCCATATCCCAGGGAAAAGATGTTTTCGTGTGTCCTTCACCTTCTAGAATTGTAAACATAGGGATTGTGTGATGTTGTGTTGATAGATGTGATTCAAATCGTAAATTGGCATCAAATTTTAGAACCAGTTTCCTAGCAGATCAAGAACACAAATACGAAATTGTTGCACCACAGTTGTCTGTGACTAGATTCACAAAAACTGATGACAAATTTTTCATTGGATAAAGTAACAGGCAGAAAATGTTTCAGGGTAGTTTTCTGCCAAAAAATATATTTATACCATGTTAAGCACCGTATGATGCTCCTTAAATTTGGAGATAATATTGGTTATTTTAAAGGAAGAAAAGTGTCTGTGTGTGTACAGGAGGAAGGGAGGGTAGGTATTCATTTGAGCAGTTGAGTCATATGGAAATAAATTTACTTTTCAGTTCGTGGAGAATGAGTATCACAGCTGGTTATTCATGACTGCCTCATACTTTCTACATTTGTGTCATTGATGGAGCAGGGAGCAATTCTGCTCTGAAGCAGAAAGTTGCTACGTGTTGGCTGCTTTGTTAAACTGGGAATAATGATTTCTTTCCAGCGGTTGAATGATGCAATGACGGCAACATTCACTGGTGAAACTGTGACTGACGTACCAGTTTGCAAGCTTTATAGAAGTTGCCTTCTCTACACTTTTGTGACGCTCTGTTGTACAATGTCGACTTGGTTTTGAATATCATTCTATTAGATCTTGTGAAGTGGCAAGCAGAGGCAATTTCATTTTAACATTCTTGATGTTCAGTTATGCTCAGCTTAGTGCAGTAGCAGTTGGGGAGTCCTGATTACAGTGATCTAGCCTGGTGTAGTGTGACTGAACAAAGGAGAGAAATTAAACAGCGTTCTCTGTTTACACAAGCTCGCCTGGTGTAACAGTTTTGTTATCGTCTTTTCTTCCCCATGCCACCTGTAGTGGTTCAGTGCACACCTTATTGATTAATTTCAATGCTGTTCAATACAATTTGTAGAGATGTCTCTCATACTAATTGTTCCATTGTATATTTTGGTGCTACTTCCACCTTCTTTTTTCCTCCCTGTCTATTAGATCTTGTTTCCATGTGTTTAATAATCCTTTCATTGTGTTTCTTGGTTCAGATGGAACAATGGAGCACTCTTTTTTCTATGTTTGGAATTGTTTCTTTCTGAAGTTTCCGATTGCTTTAGATAAACAAGCCAAACACAAGAACGCCAATTGTAACAATGGGAAGAGGTGAATTTCTCTTTCTGGAACATAAATCAAAAAACCAGAGATAAGATGTGGAGAGGGAAGAAAGGATCTGTGATGTCCCCTCTGAGGAACGTTCCAGGACTGTCAGTGAGATGTGTTCAGCATTGTCCAGAGAACCTCTCTTACTCTCTGCAGTTTTATAGCACCAGAAGTAGCTTCCAACCAGGAAAGGAGGTTTCTTTTTATTTTACTGAGTCTCTCCATGTTGTGTGAGTAGATGTCTCTAGAACTACATCAGTGTTTCCCTCCTCATGTTGTAGATTTTGGAGCACCTCTTAGCACTGAAAATTTCATCTGGTTGCTTTCCATAGAAGCTCTAGAGACAACACCTGTAGAATAAGCCTGACTCACGTCACCATGCAGCAGATCATTAGCACCCATCTGTTTCTCTCTTCTGTGCCTGACTCCACAAGTAGACTCAGTAGCACAGGAGTCTGTATCAGCTGACTGTTAAATCATACTTAACTTCACCTCAGTTAATAAGGTCTTGTTGCTGTGTCTGAAGCTATCAGTGAAGATGTAGAATGTAGAAGCTATCTCTAACTCTATAGAGCTCTCTTTCCTCTTATTTCTGCTACTGCTGCCAATGGATGTCAAAATGGGATACAGTTCTCAGTAGCCTCCCTTAGCTCTGAACACTGTGTGGATTACTCGTCCATAAATGTTTTAAGGTGCTTATGGATCACGTGATTGTACTCTTTAGTAGTTACATCAGATATTATGTGAATGACAGTTTAAGAATATAAACAAGTTAATTATCTGGTACTTTGTGTTAGAGGTTTGGTATTCCACACCCTTATGCCTGTTGCTGTTTTTATAGTGTTATGAAGATTGGAGTCAGCCAAGATTTATATGGGGTTAATTAGATTACTTATTTCCAGGGACATGACAAAAAAAAACCACCCGTCATTTTGCACCTTCAGTCTCTGCTGAAGATCAGTCCTGGCACAAGGTTTGTTTGCTGTTTTTTTCCATCTTTATAATTGCAAGTTTAGTTTTCTGGGGAGGCAGACAGTTCTTCCATGCTTCTTTCTCTCCAAATGTATACCTTGTTCCACTGAGAGACATTCACACATCCTTTTGATAAAAAAAACCCCCACAAAACCAAAACAACTTCATTTTGTGTGGTGAACAGTGGCTGTGTGGCTTGGTGTGAACATCTGCAAGAGAGGTGAATCATTTGTAGAATGAGGCTTTTCTGGAATGCGTAACAAAATCAGAAGGCACTGGGTTGTATAAGATAATAAAGTTGAATTCTCTGCCTTTCACTTTCATTGGATTTAAGATGAAAGTACTAGAAAGATATGAAGTCATTGCCCAATCAATGAAGTGACTGATTTATCAGTATTTTGTAAACAATACGTGCAATGAGTGTTTCTGGTCAGTGCTGTTAGACATAGGCATCCACACCCTTTTGTGACCAACAGCCTTTATCTCCCAACACTACAACTATCCCAGTTCAAGTCTGACCAGAGTTGGAAAGTCCTGCAACCTGAGTTTTCTTCTCTCTGCCAGGACTGGTACTCTGCAAAGTAGGTTTGAAGCTATTCATGGAGTAGAAAGAGAAAGCAGTAGTTGCTTATATATTGGAGTAGAGGACTCTGCTTTTTAGAACTAAGAGGTGACTACCTTTCCCAGTATTTAATGCACAAGAAGGCTATGGCAAATTTTAGTAGGAAATCCATAACTTTTTTTTTTTTTTTTTTTTAATGAAGAGGAAAACTGAGAGTATGTACAAATTACAGCCTCAAAATAACATTACAGGATAATTCAAAATTTTACCAATAACCATAATTTTCTGACAAGATCCCTTTTTTTTTTTTCTTTTCAGACTTGTACATAGAGCTTTTATATTTGTTGTGAAGCAGAATGTTAGAGGCATGTAAGAGTGGCACTTTATTGATCTCTGCTGACTTCAGACATGAGAGTTAGTTGTGCCTGTGCATATTCATCAGAAGTCTGTTTTTTCATCAGTATGGTTTATGTAGTTAAACATTTGTTTTCTGTGGATGTGGGATACCTTCTTGTGATCTTTAAAAGATTTCACAAAGCATGTTGAAGTTCTGAAAAAGACTGCAGCCTATTTCCGGTGACAAGTTGTTCTGTAGAAAAACATGAAACAAAATAAGCAGCTTGTTTTTATTCCAAGATTTCTTCAGGATAAACCAAAGTGCAGCCTTACTGGCCAAATTTAGTTCCTGGCATGTCATCCTGCTTTTCGTCATTGTAGAATATTTAGGTGGATAACCAGGAAGTTAATGAAATTATACTGATGTAAAATAAGTGAGGATAGTTCCACAACATTGTCTTTTGCTTGAATAAGAACTGACCACTGACTTATGTGCAGTATGAACCTTACAGATACTAAAAGCAGGAGACTGCCGTTTGAGCAATTTTATAAAGACTGGGGAAGGCTCTCGCTCTTCTGCCAGGTCAGCAGTGTGGTCCTCGCTTTGTCAAAGAGCAGATCTACTCTTCTGAATTTGTAATGTTTTAGAAACCTTGTCAGCTGGGATCTCTGGCATGATCCTGTACACAGCTCATATGCAAACCTTATTAAAAAGCACATGATACGTTTGTTGCCAAGGAAACATAAGCCATTAAGCCCTAGAAGCATAATTCATAAGAAACAAGTATTAGCTATTAACATCTACTTTCTCCATTAGTGCCATGAAACCTACATGAAATAGCCTTGCAGTTTCCTAGCTAATGGAAGTGACATAACTGGAGAATGAAAAGGTGAAACGAGGAATTACAATTCACTTGAGCCTAAGTATGGCCAGAGTAACGAGAATGCAGGACTGGGTATGTTTTCTTCTCTTGTGTTGATAATCCACTGAACACCTGTCTATTCTACTTGTATTACTGTATATTATGAATCACATTAAAGGCAAGCCTTTGCCAAGCAAAGCAAGATCAGGCCTATATTTTCCAAGGATCTATGTGGAACATGAAAATAGAAATTAGGAATGGGAAAAGGGAACGGTGAAGTATTTTCTGTTGGTTTAAGTTTTAATATTTTAGTAATTTAAAAATTTACTTCTCTGGATTTAATATGTGTACTCCATTATAATTAGCTAACTCACAATGAGGTAAACACAAAATGTGGTTATAGATAGCATTTTTTTTAATTTTTGTATTTTGGTCAATTTCAATTTGCTCTTAAAATCTAGACTCTTTTTTTCTTCCTCTTCATCCTTCTCTTTCTAGTAATTACATTGGATTCATTACTTTTTTCATATTAATAGTGCAAAGCACCTGGAAACTTCTTGTGAAGAACCCATGGCAGCTACACAAGCACTCTGTGCCAAACTTCCACTGTGCTTGTATTCTAGCAAATATTTCCAGCAAAAAATGAGGAGGGAAGTGAATCTGGCTCAATTTTTGACCAGTCTCAACAGTTGCCACTCCTAAGTGCCATCCAGGTCCCCAGACAGTCAGGACCCCAAGGCTGGCCTATGTTATTGTTGATACCTTGTGGTCACCTTTGTTCAGCTTTGGGATCAAGAAGTCAAAGGGAAGTCAAAGTCATTACTGCCCTTTATTCTCAGCTGTTCCACTGATTTTGAACTATCCTTCCTGTATTTGAGAGGAGAATTAACACTGCTATCTGACAAAAAAAAAAGTGCTGATTTTACTGTAGGGGGGGTAAGGCTAATGAAATACTGGGATACGTAGCCTCAGGCTCCAAGCTGCCCACCAACAGTTTAGTGTAATAAATCAGTTGTAGTCAATTGGTGAAGTCCACTGTCACCTTGGCTCAGACTTTATTCAGGCACCATACTTGCAACTTCAAAGAGAAGTCTATGTAAGAGCTGAACAAATAGTGATGAGGAGCTTCCAGACTGTGCCCCCACAGCCCTAACGTAGTTTCAATTAGCTCACATGCAGTTTCTGTTCAGATAAGTCACAATGAAGTAGTGGCACTGCAGTATACTCTGCTTTCTCCAGGGTTTTATAGGACTTTGCCCAGTAGCAACTTCAAGGACTTGGCAGTGAGTACTAACAAATGAGTGTATGACACCATCGATTTTTTAGTGGTATAATTGTGAGAATGTGCATCAAAACTCTGGTTTGTGAGCTTATGACAGTATACCTGAATGCAGAGAAGAGCTTGTCAAAGAGCCTTGTGTAGCAAGGTGGCCTTTGAAGAACAGGAAACCTGTCAAAGATCTCCAGATAACATAATTTAGTTTGAAATGGGCCTGCAGAGACCAAGAAGGGCAGAGCTAACTTCAAAGTTTGATCAGATTGCTCAGGGCCTTGTCCAATCAGGTTTTGAAAATCTCCAAGAACAGAGATTTCTCAGTCTTTCTGGACAACCTGTTTCAGGTCTTAACCACTTACACTGAATTTCCCCCCCCTTATATCCAGTCACAATTTCTCCTGCTGCAATCTGTGACTATTGCTTCTTGTCCTTTCACTGCGTATCTCTGAGAAGAGTGGCTCTGTCTTCCCTCTGTCTGCCTTTTAGATATTTGACAACAATAGGATTCCTCTCCCAAACCTCTTCCTGAGGCTAAACATACCCAGGTCCCTCAGCCTCTCCTCAGTTGTCATGTGGTCCAGACACTTAACTGTTTTAGTGACCCGTCACTGTACTCTCTCCATTTTATCAATATCACTTCAGTGCTGAAAGGCCCAAAACTGGATGCAGTGTTCCAGGTGCTGCCTCACAAGTATGAAGCAGGGTTCACTTCCATCAGCCTGCTAGCTGTGCTCTTGCTAATGCAACCCTGTACGCACTTAGCCCTCACCATTGCAAAGAAACATTGCCATTGTTGACTCAACATGAGTTTGCTTTCCACCAGTATCCTCTAGCCTGTTTCACTCACGTATTCTGCCCCAGGTGCAGAACTTAGGTTTGTCTGTGCTGAATTTCACAAGGTTCTTGTTGGCCCATTCCTGTAACTTGTTGAGGTCTCTCTGAATGGCAGCCCAGACCTCCAGTGCATGAACTGATCTCTTGCATTTGATGTAATCTGTGAACTTGATGAAGGTGCGTTCTTGCCCTATTGTCAAGGTCCAGGTCATTGATGAAGATATTAAACAGCATTGAACCTCATATAACTCTTAATGAGCTGCCACTTGACTTTGAACCGTTGACCTTTGAGCCTGATGGTACAGCCAGTTTTTCACCCGCCTTTTAAACTCACTCATCCAGTCCGTACCTTGCCAGTTTGGCTACAGTGATGCTATGGGAGACCACGTCAAAAGCCTGCTACTCCATGCCCACAGAACCAGTTATTTTACTGTAGAAGGCAGTCAGGTTTATCAGGCAAAACTTTTCCTGGGTAAATCTGCAACAGCTGTTCTCAGCCACTTTTTTTGTCTCTTGTGGGCCTGGAAATGACTTCTGGGAGGACTTATTCCTCTCCAAATAAGGAGAAATCTTATGTTTTACAGTGTGCTCCTAGCCAATTTCAGTAGCAGAAATTAAAACTATAGCAGCAAGTTGGTCGAAGACTTAGAAAATTCTGCCTTGGTATCCTAAGGAAGAATTACCCCTCTTGTAAGTTTGATGTGTGGTAAGGCTGGATCACTAGCAGCTCTAGTCTGATGTGGCTCAGGCACGTGAACACGA
Organism: Phoenicopterus ruber ruber; assembly: GCA_009819775.1. Classification (NCBI taxonomy): domain Eukaryota; kingdom Metazoa; phylum Chordata; class Aves; order Phoenicopteriformes; family Phoenicopteridae; genus Phoenicopterus; species Phoenicopterus ruber. Next base: position 12,043,791 of record CM020231.1, on the reverse strand, counting down.
TCTCACAGCTGTATATATCTGACAAAGCACAGGTGCAGTATTTGTGCTAGCTGTTAGCACAGTATACAAAAGGATGTCCTCAAATGTGCCATTTCCTGATATCCATGTGTTTTCCTCTACAAAATAAGAAATCGGGACACATTATATAATGTGGAAGTTTGTGGAGAAATGTATTCTTTGAGATTAGCTTCTTCGAAGTTCAGTGTCAGGGAAAACACTGGGCTACAGTGAGGTCACTTGTGCTTCATGAGTGCCTGAATACTGTGTCATTTTTGATCTACCATTCAAACACAATTTGCCAGGCTGTAGCAAAAAGCAGCCTGAAAATGCCTCGCAGCTGTCCTACAAGCTGCTCTTTTCCTTTGAAAGCTAGCGACAGAGACGCATGCAGACTCCCTTTGCTGAGCAAGTTCCTGCTCATCACGGAATACATCTAGTGAAAAAAAGGCAGAAGGGGAGGCGCAACAGATGGAAAAGGCAGCGCTACTAGACCTTTTTTCAGATGCTGGCAAGACATGTGAATCAAGCCTGAAGAGCTTTAATTTGTCAATCTAAACAGTGTCTTGGTCTGACAGGAGCGTCCAGAGTACAGGATTGTTCTGCAAGTGTACAGAAACTACCAATGGAAGCAGGATTTTGGAATGGGAGAGACAACATTTATGTTATTAGGTGGGGAGCCCAGTGCTTATTTGGCAAAGCAGCAACCAGCATAGAGCAGACACTGAGCAGTGAGAAGGGAAGCCTTGGAACCTTGGACCACCATTGCTCTGTTTTCAGGCAGTTTGGGACTTAAAACCTGCCATCACAGTTTGGGAGGTGACACCAGCCGTGTAGAAATTTCTTGACCCTTTGTTACGGATGCTCACGTATTAGTAGCAGGCTTCCTTTGTGTGGCTGTAGGGAGTTAGCTTTACTGTTGTCACCTCTGACAATGAAAGTTGTCCCCTCCTGTCCCCTAAATGTTGAACAAGTATGTCTCGATGGATTTTATTTAACAGTGATTTGCTCATAAGGGTCACCTCAGTTCTGACATGGTCTGAGGCACCCTATGTTCAGATTCGCTGAAGCATCTGATCATGATGAAAAGAGTCTTACATGGTAAAATGAGTCTCCTTTCTATTATTGCCCATTGTTCTGGACTCTTAAGGAATCATTAACAAGTAGTAATATAATATCTACTCTTAATCAGTTTGGTGTCCTGTGATTGTACAAGAATGATTAGTGATCTGTGAGAATAAGGGTACGTTTTAAGTACTATTTCAGCCAAGTGAGGTCATTTCTAATGAATGACCATGTAAAAATAGTTTTTTATGTGTTTCCTAGTTTGGAGACTCAGCTTTCTTATAGAAACTCCTATTACTGATATGCAGGAAATCTGTTAGAATTTTTCTAAGTGGATAGTGTAAAACCGAATGTTTTTAGAAGTGGAAAGAATTTCAACAAGTTAAAAATCTACAGTTTTCCAGCAAACATACATGTTTCTTCACACACGTGCCATTTCTCTTGACAACCAAAGGGCCTAATTTGTGTAGTCTTTGAAATCTTTTTTTTATAAATGTGTGGTTTGCTTACTCTCTAAAGTATTCAGATCAAATTTTATCTGTGAGCACAAATGGAAACTCAAACTTTAATTGTCCCTCTGGGCTATACCCAGAGTGTCCTGGAATGTGAATCTCTCATTCTATCAGTGATCTTTGCATGATGTGGCCAAAACATTTACACTTCTTTTGCATGAGCTTAAAGGAGGATCATCATCGACATCTGAGGAGTTAGAAGAGGTTTTTGCTATTCTGGGACTAATCTCTGAGAGCAGATTGTGAGCTTGTATTCCTGTGTTATGTAGTCCCTCTGGATGTGATCTGTTTGGATGGCAATGGAAGCTACATTCTTATCTGGGGTGACTTCAGTACTCGACCTGATCTACATAGGTAAGTCTTACAGTCCTCAACACAGTTTCCAGTAAGCAATGTCCTGATGATACGCAACTTCTTAACTGACATTGAAAAATATGTTCCAAATTTTACACACCCTTCTTAAACATAGTGTACTGCACTTTGCAACTGCACCTGAATCACAGAAGTTCCACACCTGAAGTATTGTGAAAGTAAAGGGTAATTTAAAGCTAACTGCCTTCTCTTGCTGTAAGCACATCTAGAGAACCTGTCATCAATGCTTAGCTTCCTTGCCCAGTTACCACCCAGTTCCCATTAACAATATTTACTATGTCCCAGGCTATCAAAAGCTTTATTCAATGGTCCTTATTTCTGATAGATTACCGCATATGGATTTTACATACTGCACTAGTGTAGCAAGGTTGTGGGGAAAAAGCATAGAAATTATTACAGCAAGTACAAGTAATAGAATAAGTATAGCTGCTGCATAAGTTGGATTTAGTTATGACCTATTCTATGTATCCATTACAGATCATGCTGGGCCCTGAGCTTTCTGGCAATTAAACAGGCTGTCAAAAGCTATCAAAGCCCATAGGAGTTTTTTCTTTCAGCAGTATTACTTGAAAAATAGGGGAAGTTGGTATGTCTTGCTGCTAAAAGTGTTGTTTATTAGGCTCTTACTGATTTCCCACTCCTAATTGCTAGTAGTCTCCTTCTCTGGCTTTAAAGAAAAAAACTGGAGATGTTGAATCCCCATGGAACCAATATGACAACTTTTATGGGGATTTTTTGGAGGGGGTGGAGGGGAAGAGAAAAGCATTCCAGGAGTTTTTCTCCCCTCCTTTCAGTATTGGCGTAATTAGCCTGTATGTGGATGTGTTAGTGTTCCCATTTAATGCTGTTGAACCGAATAATTTGGTATATGATACTAAATTTGTATTCTAGATTTGAGCTACAGACACGGACCTGTTGGAGCAAGTCCAGAGGAGGCCACAAAAATGATCAGAGGGCTGGAGCACCTCTCCTATAAGGAGAGGCTGAGAGAGTTGGGGTTGTTCAGCCCGGAGAAGAGAAGGCTCCGGGGAGACCTTATTGCAGCCTTTTGGTACTTAAAGGGGGCTTATAAGAAAGGTGGGGAAAAACTTTTTAGCAGGGCCTGCTGTGATAGGACAAGGGGTGATGGTTTTAAACTAAAAGAGGGGAGATATAGACTAGACTTAAGGAAGAAGTTTTTCACAATGAGGGTGGTGAAGCCCTGGCACAGGTTGCCCAGAGAGGTGGGAGATGCCCCATCCCTGGAAACATTCCAGGTCAGGCTGGACGGGGCTCTGGGCAACCTGATCTAGTTGAGGATGTCCCTGCTCATGGCAGGGGGGTTGGACTAGCTGGCCTTGAAAGGTCCCTTCCCACCCAAACTGTTCTATGATTCTATGATTGTGCAGTGGATCAGATGAGTGAAAAATATTACTCTAATGACTGTTTTTGGTAGAAACGTTAATTTTTTATTAAATCTTGGAGCAAGAGCCTGACACCATTGAAGAGAAAGAAAGAAGGATACAATGCTGATTTTTTTAGTTACATTATGCTAATCCTGGGATGGCTGTTTCAGGAATGTACAGAACAGCTCCAGGAGGTTTTCTCCCTGAAGAACATTTCTTCTGATGGAGAACATCCATAACTGAGTGTCATCACTTTCATCCTCTTTATTCTCTAAATTCTGTAGCGGTTTGGGGAATCCCTGCTCATCCAGTTAGTCAGGCTTTCTGGTGTTTTGAGTTGCCAGATAACAGGAGAGATACGGCTTTTGAAGCCAGTGTATTCCTAAATATTTTCCTTCTTGTGTCTGAGTAGTGCATTCTTAGGTGGTAATCGGCCTCTGTGTTCCCTTTAACAAGGCAAGAAGCAAGTGTTGATAACATTGAGAATGCTAATGTCTTCTTGACTGTGGCCTCTGCTTTAAGCACTGTTTCAAATTAAAAGTGCTCTCAGCAGTTTTAAACGTGATGTCTAAAACATCAGCAACCTGTCTACCCGAGGGACTTAGCAGTGTCAAAATCGGGAGAGCTGACTTGTTTTAGCAAGAGCTATAGACATTTTGAAGAGTTTCCCTACTGTAAAAAGACTATTATGTTTAATTATCAGTTTGTCTGTCTCTCTAGTTTAGCTCCTTACATCACAATGTGAGGAAACAAATTTCACAGCACCTGTAAAGACCAAGCGGGTTTTTTATTTATGTGCTGGTGTCATTGAACTCATCTGAAAAGGTAAGCGACCAGCTTATGCCTAAGTCAAACTCCCGGAAATATCCACACCCATCAATATGCCATCTTTTCATCATGCGCTGACGTTCTGATATACATAGAAAAATACTCACCTAAATACACACATTACGTATACTGGTAAACGTGTATACCACAGACGGAAACAACACAGATCTAATGTATAAAACTATTAGTTTGTGAGGTCCACGAACTAAAATTCCTTCTAGAAATGTTCAGCTTTCTACAAAATAACAATTAAAATCTATCCAAAGACTGCATCATGCTGATTATGGGGGAGATTTAAATGATTAATGTCTGTTATTAAATTCATTCTATAAATCTTCACTTCTATTTTGGCAGTGCAAATAAAAATATAAAATTCATGGATATTGAGGTTTCAGTTTTAGTAGTCACAAAGTTTTGCTGTGGCTGACACTTCGCACAATATCAGAAGGCTTCATGAAGTATTTTAAAAAGAACATATGTAGCTACTTGATTTTGATTGTTAACCAAACTAGCTATAAAACTCATGAGCAGATATAGCTTTAATCAGATATGTACAGTCATTAAAATTATGATTAGAATAAAAAGAATGTTCTAGCAAATACATATATTATGAAGCAATAATCTGAATCAAAGCTTTTATCGTGAACGAAGTGATAACTTCGTTACAGCTGCTGAGCTATTTAACTTTTGCTTGTGCTTAGCCACGAGCCTCTTGTGTCATTCTGGATTGTAGTTTAATTAGTGGTTTAAGTTCTGATTTCCACAGAACTTAGAAATTGAGGAACGGGCCTTTTAAAAGCAAAGGCTTGGTTGCCTTGGAATTGTTTTATTGCTTCACTCTAGCAGTCGATGCAATGTTCCTCCCATTCATGTAGTTCTAGGAGTTCAGTTAGAGGTACAAGAATCTTGAGATGGGATATACAGTTACAATGATTCCTGTGGTCATAGCATTTTATGATGTTTTCAAGTTCTGTCCATGTCTTGCCCTCAATGGTTACTAAAATAAGAAAATATGTCATTAGTTTATATCACATGTTCCTTTAGTTCAGGACACCTAGCTCATGACTAGACTACTTTTCATATCTGCTAGGAAAGTTTACAGACTTTTTTACATAGCAGACTAGGCATTTAGATACCAGGCAAGAGTTTCTCCTGGAAATAGATGCAGGCTACTACCTTAATGTCAAAAGTAGTAGTTTTGTAATAACTTCAACAGTTAGCATTAAGTTGATTAAACAGATTGAAACTATGGAACAAGTATTTTTTGGTTTTGAGATTTTGTAAGTTGGCAGATCAATAAGATCTCACTTTAGAAGGAATCTCCATTTCATGCCAAAATAACACTCGTGTCCTTTGTTCTGTTCTAGGTTCTGTCAGAACTCAAAGTCTGACCAAAAGATACCTCTGCACAAATGTACCTGGTAATTTATCAATATTTTTCATTTTCAGATAATATTAGTATATTTTTTAGACTCTTCATGTTCATTATTTCAATTTCTCTCTTTTTTCCAACTGTAATCTGTGTGTGATCTTTTTTGTTGTTGGTTGGGGTTTTTTGTTTGTTAGCTTTTCCTTCCCCCTAATAGAGAAGTGTTTCCAGCAATTCTTTTCACTTTTATCCTGACCAGGGATTCCCATGTCTCACTGTTCCCTGTTGCTGATAAATTTATTGCTCCAATAGCAAAAAAGTGTTTGTGCCAAATGCAAGTACAATCTCTTTCAGCCTAGATTCCTTAAAGAATGTTTGCCCTGGGTTCTCTCCAACAGTATTTTCTGTTCTTACTGGTTTTCCAGAAGCTTCATATTGTATTTTGTACAGTATTATTCAGATTTTTTTCCTCATTTAATTTTCCAACCAAACACTGTGCAAACAAGAGGCTTAACTGAAGAGCCCCTGGGACCCTGTAGAGCAAATTGGACATATATATTAGGCTATTACATTAGTAGATTATCATCTTTTCCCTCCTCCACTTAGATTTCTTTAATCAAATTAACCTGTCAAATACAATAAATAATAATAATAATAATGTATTTGTTGCTGCTTATTGCTGTAGGGCAATCAAAGCATATCGACAAGGGCTGAGGCTATCCATTGTTCAAGAGTGATTACATTTACTTCGAGCAAAATAGAGTATGAGCAACCAGGGTTTTCATTAGGTCACCTGAAAAACTGCAGAATTATTTTAGTGGAAGGGGCGTTAGCAGCTCATCTCCTGTTCATTTCTCTCCAGTATTTTATGCAGCAGAGATATTATTTTCCCTAAAGCATCTCTGAAACATGAGTGGCAAAAATATTTGAGAGAGTTGTGATCATGATTATGCAGCCACTCTGGATAATTCCTTCTATTATTTAATTTTAGCTACAGTAAAAGTGGCAGATCAGCACGTGTCGATCTCTAAAAAATGTTTTTCTGGAAACGTTGTTTTGGGGAAAGGTGGGAAGATCCCAAGAAGGATTAGCAAACCTCTAACATATACCAAATATGATGGATTAGATCATGATATTAATAAATATGTTGTGTGTTATATAGTCTATGTTAATAATCATACTTCTGTTTTAATGAGAATGCTACTCAATTAAGAAGTTGCTTGTGTGGAACAATCTGCCCCACTGTCAGGTGGCTAAATCTGGTGACAGTCTGCATTGGTTTTGGGGAGTATTTTTTAATTTGCTCTTCAACTTTATTAGTCCCAATGGCAATTTCAAATCTATCTCTTGCCATTAATCCTCCCCTATTAATCTGAATTATAAGAATGAATAAAACTTTAATAAAACAAAAATAAATTCAAGTAACCTTATTTGCTGTCTCAGCCTATCTTGTAGGAAGAGTACAGTCCTTGGACTGCTGGTTTTGTGACATTGGCAATGCTTAGGGCTGGGCAGGGCTGGGCATACTTAGTGATCACACAGAGATAATTTAATCAGTTGCTGAAGAACTGAATATATTTCCTTGCTTCAATTGTGTTGGTCTATCTGCATATAAACCTATTTTTATGTCCTCTGATATTTCTCCTCCGTAGAGATACTAATTAGAAAATTGGTCTAGAAAGTGTTAATTTTATTTTTTTTCTGTTGATAAATACGTGGGTTTTTTCATGTTTCTTGATCTGATCCTCTAAGTGAATAAGAATAGAATGACCTTGCTTTCTTTCTGATAACCTTTTAGGAAGGCACCTGTTTTCCTGCTGATTTTTTCTTCTGTCTACATCATACCTACTGGGGTTTGGATCTGTTTTCCTTTTAGTAATTCCTCTTCTATGGATTCCATTTTTTAGTTTCCAACGTTTTTGTCATCATTCTGTGACTAATTCTTCTAATTAGACCCAAGTTTTTCTCACTTAAGCAAGATTGCACAAAGAGAAAAAGGACTTGTGGCGTCAAACAAAAGGTGTTAAATAATCCTCCTGTCTCCTACACTACCATCCTCTGTTATTAGGACCATCTTAGGAAAACTTTGCTGAGAGCCTTTCAATTTATATTTTGTCCGCTTGCAACTATCATCTCTTTTCTCACTAAGTTCATACTGTGTGGCTAGGAAACCAGCAAAGGGCCAAGTAAAGTAACTGCAAATTTTTGTCTGTTTTTGTCCTTTATAATTGTGCAAAGCATCCTGTGTATAAATTAGCATTTCTGAAGAGCATCCCCAAAAGAAATCTGCTTGCTTTATAAAGAAATTTGGAGGAATGCCAGAGAAAAGATTAGAGGAGTTCCTCTGGGGGAGGTAGTTTGCATACTAATGCATCTTTCTCTTCGTTTGTAGTTTGTTTGTTTTACTATCTGTTTTACCATTTGCCACCTTCAGGAGGATGACTTACACACAAGTTTTCAAGAGACTAGACTAAGTGGCAGCAAGGGCTATAATTCTTCAATTTTCTATGCTACAGCCCCATTTTCTAATGACAACAGAGCAATCACAGCTTCTACGTAGTTCATGTACCTGCCCAGTGCCCCGTAAGTCAGTGGCGCCTCTGTCAGCCCTTGCAGTTTTATAGCTGTGTATGCAAATCCATGACATAATTCTGTTTGGTCTCCGTCAGTAATCTGGTGTGTGATTTTGAACAAGTTACTACACCATTCTGTAGCTGTTTGTGCTCTTGTCTATTGCCTGTTTTGTCTATTCAGGTATGAACAGGCATATTCGTGATAAGCTAAATATCATCAGACTTGATCCAGAGGGGAGCAATCATTATAGACATGGATCACAGCCACCATGTTATGCTACTTAGACTAATTGTTTTTCTCACTCCCATTAAACCTCTCTTACTTCAATGAATTGGCCTGGCTCACAGGGAAAAGTAGAGACATTTCGATATATCAAATTATTTGTCATTTTCCCTAGTATTGGAGCCTTATACTTGCTTGACCAGACACTTCAGGATGATGAGAGCACCCGCTGAAGCACATTGCTAGCTGAGTGTGAGAAAAAGAAGTTATCGTTGTCTCCTGAAGCGAACTTCACATCAGGAGGTTTACTCATGCTTATCTTCGAAAGCTTTAATACAAAGGTAGGTTTAGCCTTTTTCAAATCTGGAAACTTGGCTGACCTTTCCAAGACCATTTATAAGTATTCAATTCATGTAGTGATTCATTTAGTACACCAACAATCTGCTGAGTATAATGCTTCTAGGTTTCTCTTTGGACTGCAGATATGAGGATGTGGAGATGAGATATTAAGAGCCTCGACAAAGCCGCCTCCCCTTTTGACAGTCTTGTAGAGAATGTTTGGTTTGGGTTTGTGGCCTTCGGAGAGAAAACAGAATTAAGTTTGTTTCCACTGTTTATAAAGATAGGAATTGCATGATTATTATTTTTTAGACACTGATTCTCCATTACTGTTTCAAACATCCGAGTCTTGTTGATGTGGCTGCAGTAGGAGCTGTGGACAGGAGGCTGTAGTGTTTCTTAGCCTCTGAGCTCTTTTTTGCAGAGGTCTGGATGAGAACACAAGATACGTTATAGTAGATAAGTTCCTGTCTAATGTTTTCTTTGCTTTACATCTGTAGACTGATGCAGAAATGGAATTAATGAAAACCAAACTTTTTGTTAGTTGCAAGGACCCATAGGAATCTATGTCAATCTTTGTAAAGAAGTGCCATCTACAGCCTATCTTAGGCAAACTGTTTCCTGATAATTAAGGTTAGTAAATAAGTCTTTTATTTTCCTCTGAAATACACAGCAGGGAAGGTTGCAGCTAATGGGAATTTTGGATGCTCAGCAGCTTCCAGGGTTAATATTTTCTCTGTTGGATTTAAAGCTAACATTTCACAGTCCTGTAGGACAAACTGAAGAATGTGTTTTGGGAGAGATGCCTAAACTGTTAGAGGACAGGACTGTTTTATAAGAGTATAGGTGCTCAAACAATAGGGAGATTTTTATTTTATTCTTATAAGTAATCACACTTTATTATAGCTTCTTAGACTTTGATGCTTTTTATAAGCCACAATTACCAAAGGGTAGTTTACCTAAGAAAAATTCGTTGCCAATAAACAGAGCGCCAGACCTCAATTTCAACTCCCGAGGAAATAACCACTGCAAGATCAGTCAAACCCACCGTGCTTTCTATGTACTGTACTGCTTGTTCTGCTCAGTGTAACTTCAGGGTAACATTTTACTCCCAAAAGGCAGCCTAGTCAGCTGTAAATGAATAATGAATCCCTAGTATCAAGCAGAGAACAGGACTTCCAGATATCCTCAGAGCCCAGAAACGTGCCTGGCACCTGAGTCTCTTGTTCTAAATATGCTGGATTTGTCTGACCTCTTCTAGCTCAAACAGAGGATCACAGGCATCATTTGGGGAAGCTTCCTTATTAAGAGCTGTGGACATGTGTCTATAATCAGTGTGTTCCACATCTTTGACCAGTTATTTTCCTTAGCTTGATTCTGAAGTCAGAGGAACTAATAAAGGGAGAGCAGACCCAAGCTCTGATGAACTTTGAACTTAGTTAAATGTGAAGGTGATTAGCTACAATAGAGAGAACTAACATCATAGTCTAAACACCCTGAAATTCAGCACAGTAAGCTCCTGGATCCAAGTTTTGTGGTTTACATGCATCTTTACCTGTATCCATCTGAGAGATGTAAGCAGCTTCAAGTTGTCTCCTTCCCAGAAACACAAGGCTGTTTCTGCATTGAGTAATGCTGCTGAATTGAGAGATGACACAGAGGGTGTCCCAGCTCCTGGACCCCTGGGTTTTCCCCAGGTGTCAGGTCACTCCTCCTCACAGGTAATTGCTTACCATCATCATCTAAAAGAACTACATCTTCCATGACTAGATTTACAGGTACAACCACTTAAAAAAAAAAAAAAAGTATTCAAACACAGTGAGGTAAATATGTGGGTTTATTGCAGCCAAGCCACTCCTTTCCATGCTCTTTCCTTCTCAGACATCTGCTCGTGGATGTTAAAAACCTGAGCACCTTTGGCAGGGGGACTGAACTCTGAAATCTGCAGCACCTGTAGCAGAGGAGCAATATTTGGGAAAGAATTGTTGTCCGAGGAAAAGCAGCAGCTTCAACTTGTGTCCCATGGGAGACAAGTGAATCTGAAGTTATATATTATATAAGACGTAGGGGATGACAACAGTTTATCATTAACCTGAACTCTGGAAGAAGCATATAAGGAGAGAAAGAAGAAGAAAGCCAGAGAAGCAGCCAGGATGGAAACCGACATAAGGATCAACAATCCTGCGGACATCTCTGTTATTGTCCTCTATTTTTTGGTAGTCCTGGCAGTGGGACTATGGGTAGGTTGGGATTTTATTTTATGTTATTATTTTATGTTATTATTTTATGTTATTTTATTTTACTTAATGAGCAAGTAGTTTATAGGGTCTTGGGAAAATGGCTCAGTAAATGAAAATGTATAATTGTGTAAAGATTTTGGTGCTTAATTGAGATAGTTAATAAGTGCACGGTGGGAAAAATGTGGGTATTTACTGGAGAGGGGATGGTGACCTGGAGAGGCATCCATTTAGGTGGATGAATGCAACTAGTGGGGAAGGTGAAGTAATGAGGTTTGTGTGGGGAAGGAGCTGAGAGATCTGATCGGTGAAGATCAGGCCAGCTAGGGTCCCTCTTTGGAAGCAGGCTAGAGGTGAATAGATGGGGTTTAGCACTGCGGAGCACAGGGACTGCAGTGAGAATTGGTGGTGTGAGGTGATGCCATAGGAAATAGTGAGAAGAGGGAGTTGCAGGGGGAAGAACGGAGGTGAAGTCAATGTGCGGGGAGGGCAGTATGGCGGTGTAACATTAAAACTGCAGCTGTGACTGTGTGACAGACCAGGGACTGCAGATCACTCTCGGCAAAGGAGTGACATGGGTCAAGACTGTAGGTGCCATTTGAGGGCAGAATTATTGTGGCTTTTTTTTGCCAGGAGGACCTTGACTACAGGGTGCAGTGCCGTTGAAACTATGAGAAAGGAACAATTTCAGGGGTGACAAGTGATGGCAATGACTTTCTATTTATGATCTAAGCACAGCCTCCTGCCCTCACCCCAGCAATGCTGAATGTGCTGAGGACTGCAAGGGAAAACTCAGTGCCTAATCCGAAAACAAAGCACAGTGCTTTCACAGCTAATGGAGAAAGGCAGATACTATCCTATTAGTGTAACCTCGGTGCTGAAGTGTTTGAAGATAATAGGCCAATACTGTGAGCTACAAAGCTGTAAACAGTGGAATGTCACTAAATTTCAGTTTCCTTGGGGCAAGCTCTCCTGGTCACCTGAACACCTGACCATTAACAAGTGGAGAGGAGGCATTGTCCCTCTAATCCTCTGCTTGCCAGGAGCATCCCAGGGCTCCATTTCGCGGCACAGAGAAGCCAGCTGCAAAACAAACCTCCCTTTCTAGCAGCCTGGCAATGTTTTGAAGAGCACCAAAAATTTAGGGTGTACACAAAACGGACACAACCTTTTCTTTACCTCTTCGTCATGGTAGTAGATGCCAAAAACATAGCAAAAAATCTGAAGCCCCCAGTATACCTGAACACCTTGCTGTCTTGCGGGAGGGAGCTGGGTCTTTGCCAAGGAAATGTGGCCGTTCCTGTAGTTGAACTTTGTATTAAAGGTCTGTGACAATAAAAAGGGCTGATCTGTGGCTTGTCAGGCAATTGTGTGCTGAGTAATTCCTGGAACCATTTCTTTCCAGCAACAATGTCCTCTTTATTGGACAAATACTTACACTCAGTTGTTGTGTGTAGTTAAGTGGAAATCTATCATCTTATTTACTTCCTTTTTTCTGCCTCAAAAGAAAAGATCTGGCTAATTTTCCCAAGTCTTCTTCCTTTATTTGCCTGTTCAAAGTCCATCAGAGGAGACAATGAGAATCTAGTGTTTGGTTCAGGGTCATTAACAAAATTTGGATGAAGCTTCCCTCTAAAGCCCATCCCTTGACAAATACAAAATGAGTGTGTGAAAAGGAAATTTTAGTTGGCTTCTTTTTTTGAACTTCAGAGAGAAGCTATCACAACAAGAAAATAAATTTTTGTAGATATCTGCTGGGGCTGGATAGTATTGTGTAAAAAAGCTGCACACTTCCTGTTAATGAACTTGCAACTTACAGTCTTTTTTGATGCCTGAAATCAAAGGCATTGCACCCCTGATGAAGTGTTCATATGAGATTTTATTTGAGTGATCATTTTTTTTGGTTAAATTTAATGTTATTTTAATGTTTCGCACTGTAATGAAAGGTGAAGAAATGAAGCTTGAATGGTTCATGTAGACCTAGATACAAGAATCATTGTTCAGTTGTATTATTTTCTTCATCATAAGCTTGTTCTTTTTAGCCACTCTGTTTATTTCTTCCACTTTACCCTCCCTATATATTTTATCCCTTCTTTCTAGCTGTTTATTCTTAGTCTGTGTATAGCTTGCCTATTATACATAAAATATGATTCAATCTTTCTTTCTTTCCTTTTTTTTTTTTCCCCAGGCTATGTACTCAACCAACCGAGGGACAGTAGGTGGATTCTTCCTGGCTGGACGAAGCATGGTTTGGTGGCCGGTGAGTGCTATATGTTGTGTGTGTATATAAAACATATGTATGTGTATGTGCATCCACTTCCATATGACTATATCTAGTCCTTAAATATTAAGTATCTCTACAATACTGTTGAGACTGCAATGGCTATGTTGTGTAGATGCACTTCAAACTCTTTCTCTAGCCATGGTGACACCGGGCAAACTGCACAACAAAAGCCACCTGATAGGCAGGGAGAAGCGTTGGGGAAGCTGTCGGTGTTGAGCTCTGAGCTGTCTTGATTATGTGACCAACTTGTTTGAACCTAGATAGATACATTCGTAATGTCAGTGTAGACAAATCCAGCGCTTTGCCTTTCAGCCCACTTTAAAACTTTTTAATATTTTGAATTTATTACTTTCACTGCACTCAAAGAAGCTGCTTATTTTGAGGTTATCACAGAGAAGAATTAATTTACTGAAATTTTCCTCATATTGCTCTATTGTTTCCAATTTTGGTAACAAGTTCTGGTCTGTACGAGAAGAAAATCCTGGAAATATTATGATAAGTTATTGGTAAAATATAGTTTAAATTTATTTAAAGATTATCCGTGACTTATATTGTTTGTCTTCTGTGGATCTGTATTCTCTTCCAAGGTGGAGAGAAGGAGGCACAGACACAAAACATGTTCATAGCCATCCATCAGGCCTCTGGCAGAAATGATATTAGAAACAGTTATCTACTTCTTCCAGACCATACAGTCTGTTTAGTGTAACTTCTTGGAAAAGCAGAAAACTTAGGCAAACCTGCATTTTCTGTATTACTTGTGTTGTACATTCTTCCATGTGCTTGAATGGAAATCCTCAACATTCCTGATCTTGCATTCAGTCTCCAAAAATGTTTTTGCACTTCATTAAGACTTTTGATTCAAGATTCCACCCACATGGATTCAGTTACAGGATCAGGGAGAGTATGTATTTGTTGTCTAAGAAATTAGGAAATTTCTTGAAGTAGACTGCAGGAATACCTACACATCTTTCAGTCTTGTGCTTCAGGGACCTGCTCTCTGCCTTTAGAAGGGATTGGGACTGCCTCTTTAACGACATAAAAAGATTAAAGGCCAATGACAGTAAAAGGTTCCCTCATTTGGTATAGTAGATCTAAGAAAATTCAAGTTCCATTGGAAGATTGAGGAACGAGAAAGTTTCCAAGTTATTTTAAGATAGATCCCATAATTCTAGGGGGAGAGAAAAAACCCAGACTAATTTGCTTGACTGTCACTTTAATCAGTGGGCTGGTTTTAACCTTGTGCAATTCTGTATGCCTGTCAAGGGTGAACATGAATACCCTTTTGTGCAGATGTAAATGGAAGAAGTGGAAGAAGCAAGGCAGGAAAGACTCGCCATAAAAACCTTCTGTCTTGCTGCAATGGCACTGAGAACTCCTACTGATTCCCCTAACACCCAGGGAAGGTTATCTAACACTGAGTTCTCTGCCAACACAAACCCAACAGATTCAGCAAGCTCCCTTCCTCCAGTGGGAAGACAGAAGGGATGACCCCACAGTGCTGTGGCTGCTGCTAGGATCATCTCTTTCTCCTGCCCAAACTCTGCGAGCTCGGCATGGATGAAGTGCTAGTCATCAGTGCAGTCTGAGACCACCTCTTCAATCCTTCCCTTTGGAATGCCAGGAGTGTCTTTCTGTGCCATAAAAATAAACCCTTCTTGCCATTCTTCCTCGTATCACTCAAAATAAACAAACGGCAAGCACTCAAACCACAAACTAAATACCATGTCAGCAGCACCCCTTTGGAAAGTTTGCCTTGGATAAAAAGAGATTCCAAAACATCTATTCCCACAGTTTAGCAGGTAGATAGGATGTCCATCACCCAGTGCAAACTGGGCTGAAATGACTAGGAAACCAATGAAAGTATAGAAAGTTCAGTCAAAGATGTGATCTCAGTTCTGCAACAGCTAATGCTGTGTGTATTTTTTTAGTTCTGTGCTTTGACTTTTCTTTTGTGCCACGTCAGGACTAACTTGGCGTGGTTCTGGAAAGCCCAGATACATTTCACAGACTGAAGATGAGAGGCAGGGTGGAGGAAGTTGTTTTGTAAGTGGACTCATATTCATCAGATTTCTTCCCTGTCATTGATTTCAGGGTAATGACCCTTGCCATGTAATTGCTTTCTTTAACAGAGAAAAACAAAAACAACAGCAAAAAAAATCTTTCCACAAGCTTGTTATAAACTTAATTCCCTTAAACGAATTGTGTTTTTCAGTGGTTGTGCTATGTTCTATGCTCTACAGGGCAGCCATAAGTGGCTTTTCTGACCCCACAGGGAAAGAGGCTTATTAGCAGTGTATTACGGTCTCTTACTGACAAGCCTGGGAAAGGGATTTTGTTCACTTAAATGATATAATGGCTGTGGTTTAGTAGACTAGAGGAGACTCTGGCAATCAAGGGCTGGAGGTTAGTCCCATTTTTATATGAATTTTGCACGTTTGTCAGTCACTTTGCCTGATTGTGATTCAATCCCTCAATGTATAAAGTAGGAGCAAGACAGTTATCCTGGGCCAAATCTGTCCAACTTTGGCTCTGATTGTTAGCTCCAGCAGAATCCGTGAAGGTTGCTTAGTATTTTGCAGAACCAAGCCCACAGTTAGTCTTTTCTGGCTGTTCTGCTGAGGTAATAGGTCACTTCTGTGTCAGGTCACTGAAATCACTGCCCTTGTCCAGTGGATGAGGCAACTCAGTAGTTCCAGTGGTTAATTAGGGATCAAGATATATAATTACATTCTCACTGATTGCCAGAAATTGAAATCCATCATGGATTAATCATAATGCTACGAAATGCTGTGCCCTTTCCACAGACTTTTTACAGAAACTGAGAGAAGAATCTTCAAGAAACTGGTTTTGGTCTCTTGGGCTTTGAGGAAAATGTCTTCAGGAAAGACACATATGGCATTTTAAATACTCATAACCAGCTCTGCTTTTTCCAAAAAGACACAGAGAAGCTCCAGGAAAGTGACAGCTTTGTAACAGTGGGCCTTATAAACTGAATTTAGCTTCTTTTCCTAGATGAAGGAGTTAGGTTCAGCCAAATAATTTCTACCATTGTAGGAAGTGAAGTATCTGGTCCTGGAGAACAGTCAGCTTTGGTAGCAGCCACTCTCACATGATTAACAGGGTTTCATGGACAATTAAAAAAAGGAACAATTTCAATTTTGAAGCTTTCCTGCTTTTGAATTTTGTTTTTCGGGTTCTGTAGTTTTGCAGACAGAGCTGTCTGCACAAAATTATGGGTTATCTTATATACCTCAGTTCCTGAGGCATAAATGCTAATAGGACAAAGAGTATCTGCTGGGCATCTGGAGTCCAGCTATGGTTAGAAAGATTTACTGAATAGTAAGTAAGAAGCATGCAGAGTCAAGGACATACCACACTTTAAACAGAAATGTAACTCAGCTTGTTTGTTGTCAGTTACGTGTTGATCTTTGTGGGACATGTAAGAATTAAGGAAAAAAAACCCCAGATTTTTGCTTCAGTTCTGCATGGCTTATTTTCATGGCCATCAGAACTGACCACGGGCACGATTTCTCTGATCTCTGCATCCAGTTAAGTTTTACGTATCTCAGAATTCTCCCCACTTGCTGAATCTGACACTGCTGTGAGGAGCCAGGAAAAACAACTCTGGTATGAATAAGATATGTATTTCCTTTTCTTAGGTAAAGTGGAATAAGAAATTAATTTATTTTGTCAAGTTCCATGCAAAAAAATAGTGTGAAATCAATAGTTTTCAGAGTAAAAAGAATAATGAAGTAATCAAAGCAAAGCTCTTGTAGAAAAGGAAAAGTTCCATGAAACAGATTTCTACAGAATCCGTCAGAATTTTCCAGCTGGCTGGGGGTGTTGTTTCTGTCTCAGAGGACAAAGGTGGAAAGGTATCAGATCAGCCTGCGTGCGACTGTGCTGTTCCAACAGCTGTTGGGCTTGTTGGAAGACAGAGACACATTTGATGTGTATTGTATATCCATTTCTCTCGCTTACTGAACTGGGAAGTGTATAAATGTGGTTTAATTTGGCAATAATGCAATACATAGAATTTGCAGAGTAATTGGGAAAGCAGAATAACAACCTACACTTCTTTCTTTGGCTCTCAGAACCTTGAAAGGGTGGCAGTAATATGTCATTGTAAGCAGTGTACTGATTTTTCCAAAGTGACTTAGGGTGATCCCAAAAAACTCAGGTGGGAAAAATTAAAGAAAAGCATGGGCAGTGTCAAGGAGTAGTTCTCAAACAAGGGCATGAGAAATTTGTCCAGGGAAGAGGGGTCTGAAAAGCAGCTTCTGCAGGCGACCCATGGGAGAAGTGGTACTTCAGGGCAAGGCTTGTGACCTCATGCTGATGTGAGGGAGCCTCTGCTGTTCTCTGTGAAGGGGCTAAAGGCCACAGGCAAGGTGTGCTTGGGATTGGGGAAGAGTTTGGTACCAAGCTAACACTTTCAAACAGGAAAGCGGACGTTAGGGGCATAGGATATGTATTAGCAGGTCCTGGGAGGGAGAAAAGCCATAAACTGTAAAGTCTGCACACTGTCACTGCAGTGGTCACTGATTTGCAAAGTACATCGTATATGATTTGGAACAGCCAGTGCCAGGATATCAGTGCATCCTGAAGTTAATGAAAAGAGCACAGTGAAATGGTTAATGAATAACATGGAAAAAACATAGTAATCATCATCTGTCTGCAGTGTGGTGGTACTTTTCCTGAACAGAGTAGTCTTGTTAAAACCTGACCTCTTGAAAGATTTTAAGAGTTAATGTTCCACGTTGGCCTCAGGTTAGTTCAGTTTTTTGTCCTCTCTTTCCCTCTTAACAGCTTTTGTTCCTTTCAATCAACTTTCTTCTTTACTTTTCCTCCTAGATCTGTTTTTAAAATCAATTCACTAACACATTCACTGAGAACACTTAACATTTCTAGAAAATTGTTTCTCTCTGTCATCCCTCAGTTTCAGCCCAGTGTTCTTTAGGTCATCCATAGATGTACTGCAGCATCTACCAATGGCGAATCAAGCAATTCCAGTAATCGGCCTTTTCAGTACAAGCAGTAAGTTCTTCAGCAAGGCAGCTTGGGCCCAGAGCCCATCTGCCTCCTTCCCTCATCCTTAAAGTACTGCCCTGGCAGGCTGGAAATTTCTCTTTCCCCTCTGGCAGCAGCAGCTAACAGGGTGCAAGTATATTTAATAAACACTCCTCTTGCTTTAACCACGTTGCATTTTTAAGGGTAATATGCATTTTCCCAGCTATGAAGTCATGTTCTGCCTCTCCATGTATACATAACGATAGAAAACATTTTCTGAATTGCATCCATTATTAGTATGTGTTGGTCTTACGGTTCTGCTGCACTGGCTGTTCCCTAATTCAGAGAAGAAAATTTACACAGTGAAGGTGGTATCTGCATTCACGTTGTTTTGTCTTTGTGCTGGCCCTAAATATGTTGGTAATTTTGCATTGTTTTGGTTTGGTTTTGTATTTTTCTTACAATACACATGTACTCTGGGTAAAGTTGGGAACACAGCATTGTCAATGAATGCTACAATATGTCCCAGGGTTTCAGGCACTGAGCCAAAGCTTACTACAGCTGTCAGTTCTTAAAGTTCTTCATTAGCTGCTTTTGCTACTTGGATCTCCTTGCAGTACACTTTAAGCTTTTGAAACAGGAGAGGGAACACATTAAATAAAATCAGAAATTAATGTGGTTAATCTTTTCTGGTGATTGCATTTCTAGTAACCTAGATTTAAGCTTAATTAGTCATCTCCAGGGAAAGCACTGGACACCAATGCTAATGCCTGATATAAATAGTATTTGTTTCTTCACCATCATTGCTGGGAAAACACTGTTGCTGTCGCAAAGAGGTTAGAAGAAAAAGTTTTCTTTATTACCAGTGATCTCTCTGGCTTATTTGCTAATGCTTGTTGCAACACTTACCATTCCTGTAGAAATATCTATGATATGACAAACTGGTTACATTTCTGTAGGGCACAACTGACTTCTAGAAATGTGTAAAAAAAAAAAAAAAAAAAAAAAATCCAGAACTGAGTGAACTTAAGAGACATAAATTTCCTGTCACAGCAAAAGAACAGTTTGTCTGCAAAAAGACTAGAAGAAATCAGGAGATCAAACAGAGGAGAGGAGGAAAAAGTAAGCCCGGAAAAGAAAGAGTGGAATCCTCTGATGAATTTTATTTGTATGTTGCATATAAAAAATGGGGGAGGAAAATCTATTTTGTGATTACAGATCAGGATTATGAGATGAAGAGCATGGTTGCTATTCCCGGCTATGGCATAGCTCTATAGAATAAATCTGATCTTCAGAGGTAGATTTCTATCATGAAATCCCTTTTATCCTCCCGAATCTCAGACAATCGTCCCTGTGCTCTCAGAAAGATTGACTACATTTTTACTGCTACTCAAGGAACTCACTGCAGTGACTGCAGACCTGGAAATCTGTAACTATTCCCTTTATATAGATTTTAGGTCCCTAAAAATCTCCCAGTGAGTTGCAGACAAGGAATATTTCTCCCTTTTGTAAGGTGACTCCGAACATACTCCAACCACTTGTACTTGGGAACTACATACGGAGGATGTGCCGGATGCAGATCCTGCATTCATATGTCTAAAAAAGCATTTTTAAGCATCTTGGGATCTTTCAACATGAGAGATCTACCTCAAATGAGAGCATTAGAAGCTGGTCAGCAGAGGTTCTTTTGCCTACTTTCTATACACTTTTATTTTTAACCTTGTTTCCTTTTTTTCTTTGTAGCTTTCAGAGGACATAAAGAAAAAATGGAAGTGAATAAAAAAATGTTCACTCTCCTCTTTTCATCTCTGAACTACTTCAGCTCACATGTCTTCTGCCTACAACACCCAATCCAACCTCTTTTTCATGCTTGAGTTCTCACCCTGCATCCTTTAGTGTCTGACCTTGTAAATTATCATTAGGCATTTCTGCTGCCTTTGATGATTTCATTTTGAGGAAATGAAGCTCATACCTTTTCTCTTCATCTTTTCTATTGTCTGAGCTACTTGATGAAGAATTAGATCTTTTGGCACAATCTCTCTTCTGTGGGCGGCTCCTGCCTGTCTGTAATCCAACATAAAACTTTTTTTTTTTTTAATCTCTCCCTGTTCATCAGTTCCTATGTTCTCCCCACTGTTCTGTTTGTATGATCAGTGCAATATTTGGGGGTCTTAGAGATCTGGCACTTCTTAAACATAACAACTCCTTGATTTGCTATTGTTTGTATCTTCCAGAAGGACTTTCTCAGCAGATATTTCTGCCATGCATCTTTCAGAATTTAATTCAGTAATCGAATTTCTTTTGACTGAAAGTGAACCAAGCAAAGTCTGTACAACTCTCACCAATGATACATTTAGTTCTACAGACTGTGGAATATGAAATAGGGAGTGCCAGTTTGACACGTGGGTATGCACTTATTGTCTCCTCCTTGAGCAAGACAGATCACAGTCTTCTTCCCTAATTGTTTGGATATCACCCAAGTGTAAGTTAGTCAAGTTTTGCAAATATTTTAAAATCTATATTGGTTTCATAAATTGCTTGCCTCAACTGGAAGATCTTCTGTGTAACATCCTATTCATTCTCATCGTTGCAGATACGATGGCTGGAGTCTCAGGTTTGAGGAGGAACAATAAGAGGGAGTCTTGAAAGTTGTCAAGGAAGTTGGTTGTCAATCATTCTTATTATCACCATTTGATGATAGATAGGCATGAGTTCAAAATGCCAAATGAATGTGTTTTTTTCAAGTTACCATGAACAGGACCTAAGAGCCAAATATTGTTCTTTCTGTTTCCAGATTGGTGCTTCTCTGTTTGCCAGTAACATTGGCAGTGGACATTTTGTGGGAATAGCAGGAACAGCAGCAGCTGGAGGAATTGCCATCGGAGGATACGAATGGAATGTAAGTGGCATGCATTTAAGTGAACATATTTGTGACATCAGGACTATCTGCAGAGGTTAATCAAAATAACATTGCCTAATAATTTAGGACTGTCAAAGTCTGTGCTTGGCAGCACTTGTTTTCTATACAGACCAGTAAGTGCCAATGTAATCCACTATTTAGCTCATCTTCCTTGGTCCTTGACCAAGCCACTGGGAGAAGATGACTCTTTTCTGTTGAATGAGGCTTTTTAGAGAGCATTTGAACCAAATAAATTGGTGGATTCTCTTCTCTATACATATCTTTTGATTACTTTTAAAGTATTTATAAAGGGCACTTTTCAGACTGCAGGATGTTGGGAAGAATTCATCAGTTTTGTAATCCATAGTATTTTTTACAGCATTTTGCTATGTAGGAATTGTTGAAGGAGCTTTGATTTCTTCACAGGCTATAAGAAATTTTGGGCATCCTTCACAACAACCTGCATTCCAAAAATCTTCTCCTCTTTCCTTTCTGTTTCCTCTAATTATGTGTGTGTGTTGCTTATGGTTGCAGTATAGGGTAGAGATATCCAAGCTGACTTTAAATGAACTACTTGGGGTACCAGGAGTAGTGTTAACTGCAACAGCACGGAGATTCACATGAGCTAATTCAGTCCATTTCTCTGTATGCTCAGGCTCTGTGGGTGTGGATAATAATGCCCTTGTTCTGCTTGATTCATCTTCATGGAAGGGATTATACCATGACACAAAGGACTTAATGAGCGCACATAGGTTGATGCTTTCCTTGCATATAATTCTGTGCAGTGAAAGAAGCATACCACCCTGAGGGGTCTGGTGTTTTTTCCTTAGCAAGTAGATGGTTGCTGTAAATAGTCAAGTACTCATATGATACAAATATTTAAGAAGAAGGATAAAGGCTAAAATGAACTCTGAGATGTGCACAGTTAATCTGTCATCCTTCTCTATTTGCTTACACTAGTCCTGTAACAAACCTGATTTCCCTTCTCTTTGTACCAAAACTAAGCAAAACAAAACAGAACAAGCATTGCTTGAAATTTCATGGTGTTCAAATCTCTAGGACCCATATCCCTCTTCAGACATATCCACCTCTAACACTTCATCTCCTGGGAGATTCTCTGTGGACTAATATCAATATACAGTGTACAACAATTGTTGTTTAGGAAGAAGCAATGATGTATGTGTGTATTTGAGCAGATACATCACATAGTTAATTACTTATGACATAGTGGGACTGGTGTACAGGTTAATAGACATGGTGGAAATATTGCTCTTGACTGTATAATCTGATTCTCCTCTTGAAAGAAATACTAAGTTTGACTGTTATTGTGCTTGTGTATCTCTATTATTCCACTGAAATTATTTCTAATTTGTATCAGTATGACAGCAGAAGCTGACCCAGTATTTCTTGTCCATATTACGGTTTTGATCTAAGGGCAGAACTTAAAATATACAGTTAAAAAAGCCCTCTAAGCCCTGTGGACAGAATAAATGCAGAGTGCAGCTCTGAGAGCAGAATTTTGTTCTATGTTTGTTGATTTAAAGATGTACTTTTCTATATCAGACAGCATTTGCTAGACATTTAAGTCAGAAAACTATGACACTGCAATACAGTAATATCTATAGTTCACAAAATACAGATGGTAACACAAAATATATTATGAAATGGTAATGTGGAAGTACAATATATTTTACTAAATGCATGTGGTACATCCTGTACAGTATGTGGGATTGTTGTAAACCATATGGCCATCTCACAGACACCCAGTGCAGAAGGCAGTCAATGATCAAAATAATAATCAAAAGAAGTGCTACTTTCCCCAGTACCTAGATTTGCAGATGTCACAACACACCATTGCAGCATACCTGATTCTGAGTGGGAAAGTATCCTGCATTAGTGTCTCTGGGAGCAAGATGCTAGCAAATAGGTCTCAGGCAGCAGACTTCACCTTCCTTAATATTTCCCAGAAATGGCAGTCTCATGGGCTGGTTGCATTTTAACTGTCATTAAACCAGGCTCCCTGGGCCTGCTCTGAAGAGGCCTAGGATAGTCTGGTGTTGCTAGTGGAGTGGTGCTTTGATACTAGAGGGCAATCCTCTCAGCAGAAATTGTCTGTTTTTCTAGAAAATGTATTATTGTCATGTGTGCTTCTCTGGGACATCTAGCATGAAATCCAGGCTAAACAATACCGGACAAATTTTTTGGCCAAGATTTCATTCCCAAATTTTCACCTGTGAATCAAAGGACAGAGCAGTTCCTCCTCCCCTTATCCCCCACAATACCCAGGTTTATGTGGTTTCAATGGTCTCTAGCTGCTATTGGGTCTGATAAATGGTCTTCAGGAGTGCTGTCTCGAGAGAGGAGGCTAATTCAGCTGATCTTGTCTTGGCTGCAGGCTCTGATACTTGTGGTTGTTCTAGGATGGTTGTTTGTACCCATCTACATCAAAGCTGGGGTAAGTCAAAACAGTACGTTATGCTTTTCTTTGCTGCTCATGTTTGCGGATCAGGTCTTGAATACTGCAAAGCCATTATGAATGGCACGAGATCTGAGCGTGCTAGAACTGTACTATATTATGTCTGTATATATTTGAAAAGTAAGGATTCTCTGTTCTGAGACCTGAGCCGGGAAGTACTTGATACTCTCTCCTTGTTCTCCTTTGATTCCTGGAGCTGCTTTTCCTTGCAGCTGCATTTGCAGCTCCCTTCCCTTTGCCCTCCACTTACAGTATCTGAGTAGCAAAAAACTTCCCCTAATTTGCTTTGTATCTGTTCCCCATTATCTGAAACCTTATCTACCCTCCCTGCAGGTGGTGACAATGCCCGAGTATCTGAGGAAGCGTTTTGGTGGGAAACGGATTCAGGTCTACCTGTCAGTCCTTTCTCTGATCTTGTATATTTTCACAAAGATCTCGGTACGTAAAAATTTACATCATTTCTTCCATCCTACATTGATCTAAAGAAAAGAAACTCCCATTTACGATATTGATCACACAATTGGTCAATTGTTCCTGATTTGGAGCCCTTGGTTGAACTAAGGACTGTAAAAATATGGTTTTGTGTTTTCTTTATTCTGTCTAGTGAGATTTTGTGTCCAGATCTGTTCTGCAATCCAGGTTTTTTCCTTCCTGGCAATGTCTCTTGATGCTTGTTGTGCTTTCTCTTTCTTTTTTAGGTTTTAAGGTTTACTTCTACTTACGCTCTCTAGAACAAGTCAGAGTGGAGGGAAACTTGTATTGTATTGCAGTCTATTATCCTAGGGATCTGTGAAACACGTGGCAGGAATTTTTGTCCCCAAACTTCAAATTTATCTGTTTTAGCATCCTCTGGTGAACGTACCATCAGTAATATAGATGAAGGAAAAGAGCAAGAGGGCTATGGAGAAAAAGAGAATAATAGGAATTAGAAAATAATGGAGTGGGGAAATGCAAAGGAGGGAAATCATAACAGCTGAGGTGAAAGGAGGGAAGAGGAGAGATTCTTTTAATGGGCAAGTGTATTAAGTAAGTGGTTGTGTTGCTGTGAAGTAGTGAAGGGAGCTGGTATTTTCCATATATCTTGAAACCACCAAGCCTCTAAAGAAGTCCACAGTTCAGGCATACCTCAATCTGTTGTTTTGCAGAAGTTGCCATGGCAGATTACTCTTTGCCCTCTGAATGGGAGCTGAGTGATAATGGTGCAATTTAAGCTAAAAGATTGGCCTTTTGCTCTCATTCTCACATCTTCACGATAACTGATCCTTAGAAAGGTTATAAATTAAACAGGTTGGTACTGTGGAGCTGGCCTCAGAGTTGGATTTCCATATATTTCAAAAGGATTAGTTAATTTGCTGTTGTTGTGCTTAACTACCATAATCAGAAATCCCAGGCATGACACAGAGCTCTGGCAGCTCTAGCAGCTGAGAAGCTCTGCCAGTCAGATGACTCACAGTCCTATTCTGTAACACGTGTTTGTAATGAGCCCATCACGGTGTTACACAGGTTCTGAATTTACTATCTATCTTTTATTGCCAGCCTCTACCATGCCTAAGGATCTGGTCATGGGATTTAACCCCGTTTCAGTTGGAGTGTCTTGCTTCCAGGCAAGACAGGTTCTCCATTTAAGCTTCCAGTGTGATCATGAGGCTGAGGCACCCTCTCCTGCTCTTGTGGTCCTGTCTTATTAGGGAGCAAAGCAGTAGTCAAGAGATCCATACAGCAGCAGATTACTTTGGCCCTACTTGACCAGTGGCCCATCCCAGCTTCCCATCAACCCAACTGTTCCACGGGTGTGTGGGGAATTGCCATGGAGCTGGATCTCTGTGCCATGCAGGGGAAAAACCTGGTGCACAAGTTCCTCTAACCAATTCTCGTTTCCTGCATCTGCCCAGGAAAACTCTGACAGTGTCTGTCCCATGGACAAATGTGGCTCAGATTTCTGTGGTATACAAACACATCTTCTGCATTGTTGTCTTATATCACTATATTCGGTAAGGCAGGATTTGCCCAGGTCTGATTTACTTGCCATATCCTATTTGGAATAGGCAGAACAGCCAAAATCCTTGGAGGCTTCAGGTACTGTCAGAGGGTGTCAGAGTAGGTTTTTCTATACCGTGCTATGCAACACCATACCCAAGTTGTCTCCAGATGAACGAGCTCCAGAAGCAGAAAGGGAAGGGCTGTTCCATCCCGGACTGTAGCTAACTTCTTTGTGCTGTGTAGAGATGTGCTCGCTATGTGAAGCTAGCACAGGTCTCTTCGCAGAGGCACGTTGTATATCCAAACATACCCACGTGTTGCCAATCCATGCCACAGCTGGCTTGGAGATTTGCATTTTACTTTCTTGACTGCTGCCTTTGCAAACAGTCCCTTGTGATCTTTGGGGCTTATTGAGACTTGATATCGAAGCATGGGTTTCTGCTCTGCCCTTAACAGGCAGTCACACCTATCAGCTTGACTGGTAGCAATACTTACTGCTGCTTATCCTTGTAGAAGAGTGACATCTTGTTTCCTTGATGTGTTACAATATTAAGTAATATTCTTAACAGTATAATTATTATGGTGCTTTCCAATGAACAATATAATACGTCAGGTCGTGTAACTCCTGGCACGCTCTTTCTGGCACACCTCTGTACAAGGTCATTACCATTTCTCTCTTTTCCTGCACATTTTCTGTGTATTTTCTATTGATTTCTCACCTTGGTTTGTGGCTAATCAACCACTTGCCAGACAAGGCCATGCTGCAAGGTGCTGATCTTTGGGATCAGGACACATGCGATCTTTGAGCCCAAAGGATTTCTGTTGCACAGGTGCCTCACATGTACATGCTTCCTAAGCATGCAGTAATTTGTGAGTAATGCCCATAGCAGCTTTCGGGGGCTTGCTAGCCACTAGTGTTACTGATATTGGTCATTATGCCAAAGAAAATGGCCTAGTAAAAACAAAATCTTGATGGGGAGTAATTGACTAAATTATGACAACACAAAAGGGAATTAAGACCTGAATGCTTTTGAAGAAATCAGAAATTGTAAGTCAGAATTTCTAAATGTATTACAGCATTTGCTTTACAACCGTTGTGCATAATTTCAGTAGTAAATGTATGGGTATAGATTTACCAGGGGGAAGAGGAGGTAGAAGGATAACCTCCTCTTAGGACTGCATGGTGTAGGGGGTAAAGAGTATGTGTCACTGCTCTGACTCCCACATTATCACTGCAGCTTGATTCACTCAATTGGCATGTGTTCTGCCAGTTGTTCCTGCATGATTTGTGGATAGCTTTGGAGAGATAGCTTGTAATGTAAAGGAAAGATTTACTCTATTCAGAGATAAGATAAGGATTAAATAGTGTCCATAAAAGAGTATTAATAGAGAAACAAGGAAATATTGGAAGGAAATAATCTAATTGGGAGGGAGGAGCAGTGAAGTTGGAATGTAAATCAGCAATTTGAAGAAGCTGATATATTGCTCAGGATGCCAAATAATTAACTATGCATTTCTTTCTGGGGGTCATTTTGGGACCATTAATATTTATTGCTATGTAGGCTAAACTAAAGCCAAGAACAATAAAAGAAAGATCTGGGACATAAGCTGGTCAGTGGTGTGAAAAGACAGGAAAAAAATATTCCCGTAGAGAGAAGGGACAAAGGATATGGTCTAACAGCCACTGGGGTTAACAGCTAAACATCCCGGTTCCCAGTTCCAAACTAAAACCTGTAAGAAATCAAATCATCTCAAGCTGCTCCCGAGGCAGGGTTGTGGGAGTGGGACCTCTGTTGTGATTCACACTCTGCTTCATGTTGTTTTCTGCACGTCAGGGCAGCAGGGTTGGAGGACTTCTTGCTGCAGAGGTCCGTACCTCTTCCTCATTCTCCAGAGTGAACTAAGGGTGAGATCATACCCTGCAGTCTCAGTTTCAGCATCTCTGGAATCTCCCAGCTAGCCAGGCTGCATAACTGCTTATTAGTATATCTGCCCTGCCTCACCTCAGCCTAGCCGCGGACAAAAGCGGTGCAAGTGCCTGTTCTGTGATCACAGGCTCTGGCTGTCCCGCAGCCTGGCCTGTGGAACCTCCCGCTCCTCCAGCAAGCTGCCACCTAGCAGCTGCCCAGCAGTAATCGTGTGTGCAGGCTTTACCCCAGGGCACGTGTAATGTTCTTTACCTTTATTTCTCAGATTTTGCATATGGGTAGCTCCTGCAGCATTTTGCAGCTCCTGAGCTTGCTGCGCACCACTAGGACTTGTAATGTTAAATGAGGATAGGACTCCCTGTACAGAGCACTCGTATAGGTGGTGTGGTATACAGAAAGGAGGCATGCAGGTGGGAGTGGAGATGGGCCCATGAACTGGATGCTCAGGAGCAAGGATAGGTATAGATGCAAACCTCTAATGAAAGCATAATTTACAGTCATGCGTTACAAGTGCACTGGGGTAGATTATTCTGATTGCAAACTTGGATAAATAACATTGATGCAAATTATCTCTGAATCAGGAACTGATTTAATGTCATTAAAATCCCAGAGTGTTACTCTGAAACCTGAACAATTCCTTTCTTATGCAAGAGCTAAAGGTCTCTTCTGTTAGCCAACTGATGTCAATCATTCTGTCAGGAACTTCAAAATAGAGGTGACATGTTTGTCTTTAATCACCATTTGTCCTGAACCAGCAAGACCAGCTATACCACATGTATGCAAGCAGTAAAGAAAAAATAAGAGACTTATAGAGCAGCATTAAATGAAGAGAACCATGCTGTGTCTTGGAGTCCATCCCTGCACGTAGCAGCAAGTGTAACCCGAGCTTTAAGTAATTTGTTACTAAGCTGCCTCTCAGTATGTAAGCACAGTGAGGTGACTCTGTGTCTAGCTAAAAGAAGCCATTGAAAAAGACCTGGAAATTCTCTGACAAGTGTTACAGCTCTTGTACTGAAAACAGTACGGCACTGGGAGGAGTGTGGCGGTTGTACTAAAATGGTCTCTATTTTCATTTTGCACTTCTTTTTGAGTGTGTGTGCAGTACTGTAAGGGGACAGTTGTGTATTTCAGTACCCTCATCATTAATGTGTAATGTGTCATCATCATGAATTTAAACATTGCTTAATCTATCATTTTTTCTTTTATAGGCAGACATATTCTCTGGAGCTGTATTTATACAGCTGGCCATAGGGCTGAATCTTTATTTGGCCATAATTATCCTGCTTGCTATTACTGCTCTTTACACCATCACAGGTGAGTTTGCAGAGCAGTCTGATGAATCAAAGAAGTTAGGGGAGCCAGAAAAAAGAGAAGAGAGGAGGTGGGTAAGAGGAGAGAAATGAAAATCTGAAAGGGGAGTTATTTACAGTGATCTTTGTTTGAAAGAGAGAGGTGGTGAGAAACGTAAAAAAAAAAAAAAAAAAAAAAGGATTTCCACTGAGGCATTTGCACAGGGGCTAACCTGTTTGTCTTGACTTTTCTTTGCCATTAGGTGGCCTTGCAGCTGTGATTTACACAGACACCTTACAAACATTTATCATGGTAGTGGGATCCTTTATTCTCATGGGATTTGGTAAGTAAATCAGATGAATTAAACTGGAATGTTCAACCACAAATCCCACAGTGGCTATGGAAATGGATCCTGCAGTGTGGAACCCTGTTATCTTAACCAGCAGATTGCAGTTCATATACCTATTTATCAGGGAAGAAAATAGGCATATTGACAAGCCCCTTAGTCATTGAGACCACTCCATCTTCAAAGCACAGGTAAATGTGTAAGGTAATACATATCATCCCATGACAGAATAGGACTTGTGATGGCTAAGGAAGTAAATGCAGAGTTGTTTGCAGGTGACGACGATACTCTTGACAAGTTCAGAGAGTATCTTGTTTTAAGAAGATTATAATTTCATAGATATTCAGATGCTAATGCATGAAAATTTCTGATTCAAAGTGAAGAGCTGTTGGTCACATTGCATGTTTTTTCCTTGTTTCTAGCTGCTAGCTTGTGTTAAAACAACCCAAACGTATTAACATTTTAAGTAAGCCTTGTAGCTGACCTATGGATGTCATTATATTGCCAGCTGAACAAAAGATATGAACTGAATGTTTATGGATAAGACAATGTGTGTCCCCAGAAGACCATATGCATTTTAAAACAGAAATCATGCTCTTAAACAGAATTAATAGGAAGAGATCATAAGAAAGAAAGAAGTAGTGGTAAGATTCCATGAAGTTGTAGTGTCCTTTCCATATCTTTCTAGTTACTCCGTGCCTGGTTTTCCTCTAGTTAGGTCTTTCACTGAAATTAAATTATTCCACCATTGTTACAACGGAAGTAACTTCAGACTGGACTAACCTGGCAAGACCCTGCCTTAGGTTCTCCCTAGGTTAACAGTGTGTGGAAATAATGTATCTTCATTTCACTTCTTGGCAAGGCATGTATAAGAGATGTTGAGACAGTGGAGCCTAAACCAATGTTTGCGAGCTATACAGAACCTAAAAATAAAGGTCACTTTGGTACTTAGATTGCGTGAATATTTACAAAACACTGTATACCGTTTTCTGAAAATGTTGATGTATACTGGCTAGAGTTTTTTTAGGTCCATATTAAGGAGGTTTTTCTCCTTACATTCTCTAGCTCTATTTGAGGTTTGAGTATTAAATACTTTATCACTACTTTTACTTTTTGTTTTTCAGCATTTTCTGAAGTAGGAGGGTATGATGCTTTCATGCAGAAGTACATGGAAGCAATTCCATCCAATGTCTCCTATGGGAATATTACGATTAAACCAGAATGCTACACTCCTCGGAAGGACTCCTTTCACATCTTCCGAGATGCTGTCACTGGAGATCTGCCATGGCCAGGGCTTGTCTTTGGTTTGACCATCCTTGCTTTGTGGTACTGGTGCACGGATCAGGTAATGTGGAAGCCATATGCCTTGGAAATGCGGAACACAAAACTCTCCAGTCTAGTGTGATCTAGGGGTACTCTTTCCCCACTGTAATTCAAAGCTGGGTCACAGAAATGGCAGTTATTTCAAGACTGGTCAGTGACTTTTCAGTTTCTGTTTTCTAAACCCCTCCCGCATGTGAGAAAATGGAACGAGTGTCAATTCTTCTTATACACTGTGCCCAGCAGATACTGTGGAGAATTCCTTTCTCATTTTTTGTGTGTGACCATGTGTAAAAACGCAGAGAGGTTGTAATGTGAACATTAGGAAACCATGCATCAATTGATCCTTGTTAGACTGGCTCTAGATATGATTCCCCATTCAGTAATACTGGTTTGTTTCCTATTTGTGCGGCTTTCATCTTTGCATGCACAGTCTTGGGAGGATGATCTTTATATGTCAGGTCTTTCAGTCTGGAGACTCTTCCCCAATCCTCCTTCCTTCTCCTTAAAACCTACTGTCCAGTTTCCCCGAGAGATCGCACTGACATGAGTAGAGGAAAGTATGCTCCTGCAACCGTGAGATGTGAGTGTGTCCAATCTCTAGCAAGTGATCTATCTGTGTTCTGAATTGAGAGAAAGACAATCTTCACAGTTTGTGAACAAACAAACAAAAATCCCAATGTAACTGTATCTATTGCTCAGGTAAATATTCTATTCCTTTTTGGCTTTTTAGTCTAGCTGCTTTAAGAACCTCTTGTGAGAAAGAGCCTTACCTCTTAAACATACACTGGATAAATGATATTTACCTCTACTTATTTCAAATATATCATTTGATTTTCATGTAGTTTTTATTTTTCCTAGTGACAGAAATGGTCAATAGGCTCTTTCACTATCACAGAGGTTAAGAAGTACCTTGTATCTGGAACTTGGCATGGTATGTTCATGGAAATACTATTCTTGGTTGAGTCATGCATGCTTGCCATGTCTCATTGACAGGTTATTGTCCAAAGATGTCTCTCTGGCAAGAACATGTCCCATGTGAAGGCTGGTTGTGTCATGTGTGGATACCTGAAACTCTTGCCCATGTTTATTATAGTGATGCCTGGAATGATCAGCCGAATTTTGTATACAGGTATGCATATGTATACAGAAATGCAAATTTCTTCTTGCTGCCTATCTTTCACTGCCAATCTCTCTTAATTTCCTATTCTGTGTTCCTTCCAAAATACCTGTTAAATTGTCATATTGTCATCCAAATTGTCCAGGCACACGTATGCACAAAAACTATGTACACCGTAAGAAGCCACGGGTCTTCCTCTTTTCCCTGATCCAGGTTTCTGCTAATGTTATTGCTGTCCATTTTAGGGGAGAGAAATTCTACAGCGTCCCTCCCCAGTTGTCTGTCTGTCACAGCCCAACTCTGGCTGAATGAGTGGAAAATGCTCTCCGGGACTGATACTCTGCTGGCAGTCAGAGGAAGAGGGTCATCAGTCACAGACAGCAATATTTTGGGCCATGGACAGTCCCGAGTGCAGTGTGGGAGAAATGCCAATCTCCCTTCTCTCTCACCATCTGTGTTTTAACAGCAGGCAGAGGAGAGATGTTCAGGTTGGAGGGAGGGGTCTTTGTGTTCCTCTGCTTGTTTTTCTACTTGCTCTCCTTGTGTTGTTCAGTCCGGGTCTTTTTTTTTTTTTTTTTTTTTTGACCTGCAGCACTTTTCAGTTTTCTTTTAGAGAGAAAAGGAAGGATAGAGTCTTAGAATCACCTTCCTCCCTGCCAGCAGACCAAGGATGATATCAAGCATGTCAATCCAGTGGTTCAACAAAGAGATAAATTTTAGAAGCTCTACTAATCTGGGAGGAATCTGTTGTTAATATGACCTTGTCTAACCCTGTCTTATTATCCTCTCCTCAGATGTGGTGGCTTGTGTTGTCCCTGAAATCTGCCAGAAGTACTGTGGCACCGCAGTTGGCTGTACAAATATTGCTTATCCAAAAATGGTAGTGGAGCTTATGCCAAATGGTAAGATACTGTCTGTCTTTGTTTTAGGAAAGATGAGGCTGCCAGACTGTAAAAACAGGTGATAGAGGGACTCCAAGTCCCATATTTTGTTCAAAAATTCTTGCTAGAACTATGTACTATTAATCAAAGGGGTAGTCTGTATTAGTTGTAGCTGTAGGTGCAGAGTAGCTACGTGCTGACAATGTCAGCTCTCAGCTGGTAAATACTGGATGATGGAATGGTAATTGAGCTCCCTTTCTGTGTAGGTAAAAAATAACCTACTTTGCCAATGATTTATAAAAGACTCTCTCTGCCAGGATTTCTGAGTCAGAAGCATACACCTGCAGTCCTTCTGCTAAACCCACTGAGGTGGGAGGAGAAGATATTCTATGTACAGATTGTCCCATAGGACGCCTGTTCAATAAGAGAATAAGGCACCACTCTGGAGAGGACAACATATACGTAGAAGAAAAATTTCTGCAGAAAACCACAGATCTGGTTCATAAGGCTAGAAAGACAGATTATGATATTATACAGACCATGGTACTTCCCTGATATCTTTAGTACTTCCTCATTGTATTGTAACTGTTGGACATAGTATTATTAAAATACTACAGTACTTCCCCATGCTGTGTTGACTGGATCACACCATCTGGAAAAGTGGCTTACTCTGATTTTCAAATAGTAAAAGAAACTTTTTTTTGCCAAAAAACTGGTTTACAAATATACTGCGAGCAAGTGAGCACTTGCCTGCAAACAAGAGAAATTATTTTTATAACTGTTGGGGAAAGTCTGCTTAGTATTTTTTTCTTTTTATTTCAGCATTTAGTCAGGCAGCATTCACAAAAGAAGTACCTATGTTCTAAAAGCTCAAGAGTTGCCCTGTCACTGCTGTAAATAGCTTTTCCAAAGCTCAGCAGACATTACTCTGCTTGCATTGCAAGAGAACGTCAGGCAGGCATCAGCACACAAATATGCCAGGCACACTCACAGCTGGCTGAAGTGAAAGGGTCAGACAAGCGCTATGGATGGTGCCACGTATGGAGACTCTTCGTGGAACACTCATCCCAGTTCACATATCTTTGTATTTCAGGTCTGCGGGGTCTGATGTTGTCAGTCATGTTGGCCTCCCTTATGAGCTCCCTGACCTCCATTTTTAACAGCGCTAGTACTTTGTTCACTATGGACATTTACACCAAAATTCGGAAACGACCATCTGAGAAAGAGCTTATGTTAGCTGGAAGGTAAGTGCAGCCGAGCCTTCCCCAGCCGTACAAACACAGCGAGCACTAGATGCTTTGCAGACTGCAGACTCCAAAAAAATGCACTAAGTGCCAGGGTGAAAACCTGCCTTCGCAGCGTGCGGGCAGTGCAGCAGTGGCCTCCTGTGGCCAGACAGGCTGTCCCACCGTGCACTTTCCTTTTGGAAGAAAACCCAACCTTGCTTCCAATTTAATTGACAGTGGTTCATGAAGCAGCTAAACTAATTCCTACTGCTATTCAAAGGGAACTATTTTAAGCTATTTTCATAGGCTTTATGCTACACCATACTGCAGCATCAATGAACTAGTTCTTCTAGTTGATCTGCTATCGATTTGTCTCTCGACATAACAAAGGAAAAAAGTGATTTTCTATGTTTAGATTGCATGTTTAGCTGTATGCTGATGGATATTTGACAGACACAATATCCAACTTGGATTTATTTTGTTTGTTCAGTGGTAATTGGCCATTATCATTGATTTTGCTGGTCGAAATACAAAATGGACATTTAAATCATTGATTAATTGCTGGGGTTTTTTCTTTCTGATAGATGCTTCTAAGCAGGTGGCTAATTGAATATCTGGCTATGTTTACAGGGCATTTATGTTAGTTTTAATTGGCATCAGCATTGCCTGGGTTCCTGTGGTGCAGTCAGCTTCAAGTGGGCAGCTCTTTGATTACATTCAGTCAGTTACTAGCTACCTGGGACCTCCCATTGCTGCTGTCTTCCTGCTTGCCATCTTCTGCAAGCGTGTCAATGAGCAGGTAAGTACCAATTAGGGAACAGGTATGCTGCATGTTCCTTTAGGCATTGGGAGAACTGCTTTTTTGTTTTAGTGTCTTTTATTAGCAACTTCTTCCTGTTTATTTTAATCCTACTACAGTGCCAGGATTCTGTGTTTCCATACCCCAGGGTCTGAGGTTTCAGGGATGAGTTTGAAAAAGTTCTTTGCTAATCTGATAAATAAACAGTCACTTAGGAATTCCTAGATAGCTCTGAAACTTAGGTTAGCTATCTATCGCTTTGCCAAGAAGTGTGTCAAATGGACAATTTACGGAGACATATTTGAAAGAAATCTTTTAGGGTATTGGTGACCAAACTGCTTTACCAAACAGCTTTCACCTTCCTCTTGACCACTGTGTATTTTTGTCAACACTCTTTTAAACAAACATGCTGCTGTTTCATGCGTTGTTTCCCATTGCTTATAGGACCTAGTCTGGGAATCACCTGATTTTGATTCGTAGAGCAGTGAACCGAGAAATATTGTACTTAAGCCTTTGTAAGTAAGTCAGAAGGCATGAGGTCTGTCACATGCTTTGATGGGACTATAGGCCAGTCATGGTAACTGGGGGCTCAGACATTCTGAAAACTCAGTACTCAGGAATTCAGTTTCTTTTCTGCACTACTAGGAATAACTTGCCTATTCCTTGGGTTTGCTCCAAGGAGGATGAGTTCAATGAGAAAGCATAGAGAGAGAAGGTTTTTGAATATGGCTCGAACTTTTTTCTCACTATTTTCTCTCGAGACCAGTTCAGTGGTTATTTGTGTGTATATTCAGGAAAAGTCTGTTTTACACAGAAGTGATGTTCCATATCCTGTCCCAATATGGCTAAACCTCACAAATAGATTAAATCTTGGTGCCCTTTGTGGAAATCCGTCATGGACTTTAGCTGGAATTTTATGTAAGAATTCAGTATAATCCTCGAGGGTTTGTGTGCACTGCATACTTTAAATTTGGGTAAATAGGGGAGACAAGCATCAAAGCTTCTGAGAGTTGGAGCCTTGCATAAGATAAACTCCAATATTGTAATTACTTACAAGATTTATCAATATTTCTTGCTCAGAATCATTATTTTTTCTGCTAGAAATGGAATTAACTATCTTGCCCTACTCCAAAACCTTTTTGTAACTTTGACCACTGAATAATTAAAACTGTTTTGTTCTTAAACTCAGCATTAAACCTAGAATATTTTAAAATCAGAATTTATAGATTTGTGTTACAATCATTAGCTTTTTGACCTCACAGACTCAGAGAATGGTTGAGATTGGAAGGCACCTCTGGACTAGTCCAACCCCTGCTACTCAAAAGTAGGGCTAACAAGAGCAGGATGCTCAGGTCCTGTCCAGTTGGGTTTTGAATATCTCCAGGGATGGAGAATCCACGATGTCTCTAGGCACCCTGTTCCAGTGTTCAATCACCCTTACAGTAAAACAGAACAAAAAAATGTTTAAATAGAATTTCCCATATTTCAATTTGTGCCCAGACATACCTAGGCGTCTTTTATACTTTGGACTAGAGTAATATATACCTAGCAGCAAAACATCCACCAGAAGTATCGAGAATTTACTTTTAACTCATTACTAACAAGGTCATTAGAAGATAAATCAGACACATATTTCAGGAGGAATGGCACACACTTGCTAGCTGGTTCCATCATGCTAGAACTGTCAGAGACTTAGCCCTCAAAGATAAAAAGATATGACAACAACCCTTGGGATGTGTAGCCTGTCCTGTATAAGGAGAGCATTGTGTGGAGACGGATGACCTTTGAGAAATGAGTCGGATAAGCTGTTCTCCATATTCTTTCTCTGAGCTGCTGGTTGTTGCCGCTTTCAGTTGTATTAATACACTGAGCTGTAAATACAGTCACTGAAAGTATCTGGGTTAAAACCCATGTGCCAAAGGCAACGTAACACATAACTGCCGCCTCCTTCAGCAACTATTCAGGGCTTAGAGCTTATTTCCATGCCCAAAATAACTCATTTTGATAACTTCTGTCACTTTGTCTGCAGGGTGCCTTCTGGGGCCTGATGTTTGGGCTGCTAACTGGACTCAGTAGAATGATTGCAGAGTTTGCCTACGGAACTGGCAGCTGTGTGTCCCCTTCCAACTGCCCATACATCATCTGTGGGATTCACTACCTTTACTTTGCAATGATTCTTTTTGGGGTTACCGCCATCGTCATCCTGGCAGTCTCCTTCATGACTAAGCCTATTCCTGATGTACATGTGAGTATTATTGCAGTCCTGCTCCTCAGGAAATGGAACTCAATGAAACCACTAGTTTTAAACACTGGTACTTGGTATATTACCTCCTGACATTTCAGCTACCCACATCACATAGTTCTTGTAAGAAAGCAAAGGAAATAGTCTTCACTTTTCTGTCACACATCTTCAGTGACTCCTAATAATCTTAAATGTTGACTTAACAGACAGTTGGGATGCCACGGTCTTATAGTTTGTTCGTGTGCTGGCCAGGCTGATTTGTCTCCGTGTAGTAAGGCTGTAGATTTATAAACCCATTTTTTTTCATGGCAGCTTTACCGCTTGTGCTGGTCTTTGCGGAACAGCAAAGAGGAACGTATTGATCTTGATGCAGATGACGAGCAGGGCAAAGCTGATGAAAAAGATGACGAATCAGGTAACTGCTGAGGAACTTCTGTTGTGTAATGTCTATAGATGCTATTAATATATTTGAGCACCCCTATTTCATTCCTGAACGAACATAAACAAGCTTGATATTCAAAGACACCGCCCCCACCCCCAACAACAAACCTCCAACCCCATGTGTTTAAATGGCTAGTAAGCTGCCTTTTACTAATCTATCAAGCTTAGTGTAAATTAG
Organism: Phoenicopterus ruber ruber; assembly: GCA_009819775.1. Taxonomy (NCBI): domain Eukaryota; kingdom Metazoa; phylum Chordata; class Aves; order Phoenicopteriformes; family Phoenicopteridae; genus Phoenicopterus; species Phoenicopterus ruber. The sequence goes on along the minus strand of CM020231.1, from coordinate 12,006,471 downwards.
AAGTGAAGTGGATTTGAAGGGAGAAAATCTTATTCTCTAGGTAGCTAGGTGGCAGTTCTGGGACTAAAACAATGGAGATGCTTCAGGTCAGAGGTGGTGTGCACTGGACGCACAGAACTGCGTGCAACTCTAGCACCTGGAATGAAACAATGAGCATTCACTTGGAAATAGTGGGTAGTAGCCAGGACTGAAGGAGCAAGGATGTGGTGCAGGGCACTATGAAAGCGAATTGCCAGACATCCATCTGGGCAAAACCACCTGCTTGCTTTGCTGGATTTCTGGTTCTGCTGCCAACTTCCTTTGGTGCAAGTGTCTTCTGCAAAAGGCTCTCTTGCGACATGCAGAAAACCACTCTGTTTCCAGGTGAGCTGTGAAAACACAGTATTAACTTGATTCTTGTACTGCCTTGCACTAAAACGTTCCCATGTAACTATGACCATAAATCAGAACTGCTGTATTAAATACAGGAATGTCCTCAGTCACAGCGATCTAGTGCATGCAGTGGTCCATGCTTACATTTCATGACCAGTGTGTTATTCCTTCCAGTTGATGAGGAAAGCGAAGAAGAACCGGGATGCTTTAAGAAAGTGTACAATTGGTTCTGTGGCTTAGATCAACAAAAAGGACCCAAACTGAGCAAGGAGGAAGAGGAAGCATTGAAGAAGAAACTGACTGACACAAGCGAAGTGCCACTTTGGAGAAATGTTGTGAATATCAATGGCATCATCCTATTGACTGTGGCTGTATTTTGCCATGCCTTCTTTGCATAAACCTCTGATTACGGTACTGAAATTGTACTGTATTGTCAAGCAAAACCAATGACTTGTAGATTTACAGAGTTAGATACGCTTAGTATTTTCATTGTCTATGTTTGTAAAAAATCAGGGTGATTTACTCGCCGATTTTGTGATCATAATTTCAACAATCTAAAGATGAAGGCCACTGGGATTTCAAGAGAGGGAATTTCTGTTTAGACATTGAATCAGTCCAGGGCTAATTGAGGTTCAGAATTTCCATCCAATGTTCTCTCTACTCGTGATACATTTCGTATTTTAGGCGCAGAACAAGGCTGCATGAACCACATTTCATATCAGGGTTTGTGAACTACCTTTTAGGGTTAATGATACTAGTTTGATTTTCCCTTCTTCTTCTGATCATTCACATTTCTTTTTCCTTTATGGCTATGATAATTTGGTTACAAAAACCCCACAACAGCCGAGGGACCATATTATGAATTCAAATTAAAAAATCACTTTTGTTTTCTCCGAGCACGGGATATCTTCAGTAAAGGATTTGTGTATATACTGATGTATTTGACACTATAGCTAACTTTCCATTATAACTTTTTTCCCCTTTTTCTCACTTTTCACTGTGTTGTGTTTCTCAGTAATCAGTGGAATGCTAACTGTCTGAATTGATCACATTTCGAAATTAGGGAAAACAGGTCTTGATGATCTTAATAAGAATTCTGCTGATGGTAGATTCTCTGTTTAAGGTTAACTTCAAAAGGTCCTCCTCTCTTTATATTTTAATATGTACCTATACTTGAATGTGAAGCTTTTTTATACAAATAGATATATTATATATACACATGCAATACATTATATATATGCACTATATATAATATATATTTAAAATATATATGTATGTGTGTGTGTGTATATATATTTATTTCTTACTGATCAGTTCCTATCTTGGTATGCCGAAGTTAATCTCTACCCACAAATAACTAGGACCTCTTTATCGGGGGGTGGGTGTTAATGTATTGCCTCTTTCTATGGACTGTACTACAAAACAATCCATGCACATGGTTAAAAGTCCGAAGCATCAGAATGCAGGGTTTGCATTTTTCTTTCAAGTACATTCAAGGGCTCTGTACTGCTTTTCTGCAAAGCTATAAACCTTTCTTCTGAAGACTTCATTGAGAAATAGAATTCATGCTGTATGACAGTATGAGTTAACAGTTCGTGAAGGAGAATAGTCACAGCTGTGGGACATCAGCTAAACCAGTCTGTCTCCACTTGATAAGTTTGATGCCAGCTGGAGATACAGGAAAAAATAGATTTAACACTTCAAAGCAAAAAGCAATAGATCTTCTTATCATCAAATTCAGCTTCATGGGGAATCGAGTGTAAAAAGAAGAGATCAGTTGCTGTAGCCAAGCTGCACCACAATTCCTTGCTCCTGTTGCACACGTGTCGTGGGATGCTGCATTGTCTCAAAGCATTTCAGTATTTTACAGCAGGATGCACCAGACTTGCACTAGGTGCATCTAAGCAGGAAGCCAGTGTAGCCTCTCTGTATGGGCTGCACCACACCGCTGCTGACTCCTCAGCTTTAATCACATCGCTTCGTAATCTTCTGATAGTATCTTTTCTTCATTTGGATCTAAACCAAAATGCTCTGCATTCTAGTAGAATTGCTGCTCTTCAGTAGAATTGCTGCTGAAGTGATAGAGTATTTTAAAGACCGTGGAATTAATTATATTTAATGGACTATGAAGACTTGTATGTATTAAAGTATTTGTATATTTTGAAGTATTTGGTGTCCACAAAATGATGGGATTTTTCTATAATATGATGGAAGACAGCAAAACTTAATTTGGTGTCTAGATTTTGGCTCTGGGTAATCGTAACGGATGACAAACAAACAAGAAAGACTTTAAAGAGCGTTGCCCAGGTCCCTCTTTGTCATGCTTTGTTACAAAAAGAAAAATATGGTGAAATTATACAACCATTCGGATAAAGACAAAGAACACAAGTGATTTCCTTGAAGGCTGAGCAGCCTTTAGATGACCTCCTGGTTAATCAGGCACCGTCACTTCATTTTCCTCCCCAGGATTAAAGAATTTTGAAAAACTAACTCTCAGTTTCCCAGGGACATTCACTGTACATCCTCAGCAACCTGCTTTCGTTCCGGTCTGAAAAGTGGATGTTGTGGAGCGTGGAGTTCACATGTTTACACAGAGTTTGCTGCTTACAGTACTCCTCTAATTTTGTAGAATTTCATAGAAGAATTGCCTGATGCTGTGGACAGCTGATAAAAACTTTATGTTTAGATTAATAGTTAAATGCCACCCCAGGTTGGTAGCTATTGCAGTCAAAGGCAGTTTCATGATTTTAAGGAAGAAAGTGACTTTTCTTCACTTCTCAGGGGAACTCTGCCCATGTTACAGCTGTTGTTGTGGGACACTCTCACACAAAACCCAAAAAGTAGCTACGCTGTCCTGGGCATTCTCATGCTTTAGAAATGGGAACAGTGAGCACATGCTTGTTCCCCATGTTTGACTGTAAATTTGAAATACTTCTGGTTAGTGGAGAGACTCCAGATATATCTCGGGCTAATAGCACAATACACATGCATAGCATAATACAACTCTGTTTCAGGTGCTCCTGAGACATCCTAGTTTATCCTGTCAGGTAAGGTACAGGGTTACAGCTTATTTTAGTAGACTTTTTAGTTAGATATACAGAATTATTTTAAATGAGCTGCACAAAATAAAATAAAATTAAAAATTCACCTAGTAGCACCATAAGCCAATTACAAGACAATATACAAAGAACACACACTAAACAAATCAGATCTTCCATTTAAGAATTACTACATAATTTTCAGGCCAAGTCCTGAAAAAGGGTAACCACTCTTCATTTATGTTTTCATTTTTCTGCATCACCCATAACAAATGCATCCAAGTATCTCACAAATGTTAATTATTAAAGATCGTGCGAACACTCTGTTCTTAGAACTCAGAATTTCGTTTTATCCCTATTTTGTTATTGAAAAAGGTCATGCACTGAAACGCAACATTCACTGGGGGAGGGAAGGTCTGTGGCTTAATTTGGAATACATCTGCAGTAACCATGGTTTGGCTTTAACCAAAATGTCTGTCCATGGTGAATTAGGACATAGCACAAGGCTGAGTCCTTCAGGTGTAAGTGCCTGCTGTGATCAGAGCACCAGCAGCAGCTGCGATTGCTAATTGGCTTGGCTCCTGCTCAGATCACCTTCTCAACTGGCAAAATTGGGAACGTTTATATGAAGTAAAAGCTGACACAAAAATGAGGAGCAAAGAGTAATGATAAACATATGCATCACCAGTGGTGACTGGAATTTGGGAGCCTTGGTTATCGTCTTTGAAGAAAACTTGAATTCACTGGTGTGAAGCATTGAGCTGGAGGAGAGTTTAAAGCTGGTGTTCCTGGGGACAGACAGTCACGCTGCACAGAGAAGGGCTGCTCACAGGCTGTGGGGTACAGCAAAGCTGTTCTGAGGAAGGCTGCTGTTTTTTTTTAAATTTATTTAATGACCTTACATCCTAGCTGCAGGTCTCTGTGTCCTGCATCTGCAATGTTGCTATGTGGTAGCAAGAAAGCAAGGGAAGAGAGCAGCGATTAGAACTTCCCTTCTGTTTAACTTAAAATACAGTCTTGCAGATTTAACAACAGAGGGCGATACATCACTAAGAAAGATGATAATGCAACCCCCCCCCCCCCCAGTTTTTACTTAGTGATTCATGGCATTTTTTCATGGAGTGCATATTGCAGGCCTGTGCTAGAGAACTTAAAGGGATGGAGTAAAACTGCACTCACTCCAACTTCTACTAATTGTTCTGATGAAAGACAGTATAACCAGTACCTGAGGTTATTACCCTTATTATTAATAAAATAGGTTGGCTTTTTTGGCCCTCCTGAAGAACACTCCATCTTGTTGTCATCTGCCACGGGAAGCTGAGAAAAAGAACAACTTCCCTGGAGCTCTTGTGCCACCCTCTCCTCACCTGGCAGTGCTTAAGGCTAGAGCAGCTGCGCGTGCGCTGTAGCCAGCAGCTCCCCTACTTTTCTTAAGGTACCTGGAAGAACTTCATGCTGAGGTAAGTGTGAGCTCATCCTTACTCTGTCCAGCATTTTTATTTACAGTATCAGAGTCGTCTATAACTTTAAAAACTTAGCTGATATTCAGAGTATCTTAAAACAAATAATTACAATGGCTTTCATTCATTCAATTCAAATTTTGTCTTGCTAAAAATAGGTCCTGTGCTTGAACTTTTCAGCATGCTAGTTTTGTGTGTAGCCACAGAAAAGACATTTTGCCCTTCTGGTTTAATGTAATCAGCCAAATCTGACTTTCCCAGACTCTTTATTTTGTCCTTAGACAAATCTCTTGCTTCTATGTATTTTTAATATATATATATTTTTTTTTTAAATAGAAAATGTAGTGGTGGGAAGCAAAAATACTCCCTGCCTTGGAACGTGAAGAGGTAGAATTAAAAGCTACCATTTTCCAGAGCAGGACAGAATGGTTTCCGACTCCTGAAAGCAAATGGGGACAGGGAAATGAGCCTGTAGTTGCAAGAACAAAGAGCCATAATATTCTTAACCCTCTGGAAACTGTTAGAAAAAACTAACGTAAACCTTTTTGCATTCAAAATGAGCTCCGCCTGGGTGGGACGCAAGGCTTATACAAGAAGGTCGTTTCCCATGAACGCAGCTGTCTTGTCTTCTCCTGATACTGCTGAGAATTGTTAGGCAGCTGACTTGTAGAGGGTTACTGAATTAACTCCAGTATTGACCCAGGACCACGTTAATTATATCTGGGCCTTAATCATTGTTGGCTTCAAGCTAAAAAGACAAACCATTTTTCCTTGAAGTTAAAAATCTGTCTAGGTGCTAATGTCATCGTAGCATAGAGCACTGTGGAGCATATAGCACTGGAAACAAAGACTTGCTGTATACACAGCATTTCTTTTGAAACAATGAGTTTAATTATAGTGTATGAGAGTGCCAGATCTTGACATGTTAATTTAAGTATTTATAATGTGTATGAAGCAATTCAAAAGGATCTTTAGCATTTTTGTGACCAAGTCTGTGGCAGCTTTATTATGGAGTATACTCGACTGAAAGCTCAGTCAGACCAAGGGGAAGCATTCATCAGCTGTGTTTCTTTGATCCTGCTAATTGTTTTACTGACACCTAGAGTGCCAATTAATTGCCCAGCCTCACAAATTGGGGACTATTGTCTCTCACTCTGAAGCTATAGACAGCCACGGCACTCCCCATACGCGTTGTATGTCAGCACTTTCCCTGGTCCTTAGTCCTCAGCTGCACGTTGAACGACTGTTCAACACCAAGACAACTGCAAAGCCAGCAAGCGCGTCTCTGGGACCGAATCTGTGACCTGGGCCAGCAAACACGCCCTAACTTGAGAAAGGAGAGCATGCCCACAGAAAACTGTCGGCGCTGCAGGTTGCCCATTTAGCATCGTGTAACGTCAGTGTCGTCATCTAGTTGGTGAAGTTCATGGGGAACGTGACCCAAACTGTTCCTGCTCTTGGACTTGCTAGGACAGGTGACCTTTTCATTTTATCAGAATGTCAGTACAAGAAGAATTTTAGGATGCATTTTTCATTGTGTGCACTAAGGGCAACACTGTACTCAGCAGTTAAGTAATAACTGACAGAAGTCCAAATACTGCTGGGGCCAAAGGATATCTTGGGTTAACTCCAACCCGATTTATAAATCAGTGTTCCTGTAACTTCAGTACATCTTGTTCTCCTTTGTTTCAAGACTTAGTGTACCTCAGAAGAAAAAGAAAATCCTTAATCATAAGGGGTTTTTTTTGTAGATATGAAAATTCATTAAATGATTATTTGCTAAATTATAGAATCAAAGTTAGTTTAACAATGAATAAGAGTACTGAGAATTCCAAACCTAAAAATCCAGGCTTATGCTGTATATTTTCTACTCGATTCTTTTACCCTATAATTTCTGTTCATGCCACTGGGTTGTTTTTTGTCTCTCTTCCAAATATGTTTCGGGCCCACTTGGATATTTCCTTTTTTCACCATCAGTTTCTCTGTTTGTGAAAACTACGATTTCAGAGCTGTAATCTCATCTCCCATCTTATAGCCACTGCTTTAACAGGGAGATTGAGAAATACACCGAAACATGTCCCCCAAAATTACCGGACATCTCAGTAACTGTTAACATGGGTGGATGGTCTTGATATCTACATGCTGGTTTTATGCCTTGTTACTAAACATATGGGTGGCCTATAGTATAAGCTCTATAAAATTGTATTTCTTCCTTTTTTGTTATATCTTCTAATAAAACAGAGAATGTTATTTCCTGCCAAATAACATAAAAAGACAGCGTGTCTACATCTTCCCAGGGGAAAAAAAAAACCACACTGGGACATTTAGTTAGGAGTTTTACCTATCTGACTACTTTCAATTACATTTGAGATCTCAAAGGTCTTTATGAAGAATGTGAAGGGACATCTCAGATGTTGAATTGTGGCTCAGAAACTCATTTTAGGAAGGAGATTTAGGAATCAGCATATTTCTATGGGAGCAATTGTGTGTTACATTTTAATATACCCTGAAAAATGATTTTGTAGAATAAAAACTTACCTCTTATTTCAGGTTCCGTATAGTCAGGATTACGAAGGAGATAGTGTGGTATTTCTCTGCTATATCAGGTAGATCTGTGCATTGTTCCCTTGTCTCCCACACTGTGATAGGGTTTGCTGCACCGTGCCTGTGCTGTACACTCTCCCGCAGCGTAACCCAGTATGAGACACCAAACACTTGGACGCTAAGGTTATACAGCTCTAGAAACGCCACAGATTACAAAACAGTGTTCTGCAATAAATAGGATTATTTCTGCATTAGCTCGTGTTCTCTGTAGCATCCTTTGCCTCACATCGGCTGTTTAACTCTGCCGTCATTGTCATATATTGTGCTGCGCTCCTGCAAACGTTTATCATCTGCTGTCCTTCCAGTAAACTGCAGCAAGCTGCACCACACCGGAGCATGTGAATTTGAATTATAATATCTGCAGCCTTTTTGTCAGTAAATATAGCTTTATAAGTTAAAAAAAAAAAAAAAAAAAAAGGTTCATGGCTGTTCTGTATGCAGACTTTGAATTTGGGTGTTTGTATAGGTAGTACACGGTCAATATAGCCAAATGGAATTAGTGTTGTGATTGAAATATCCTATTTTATGCTGTCAGATGTAATAGTGCCAAAGAATTGCTGAGACAAAAGCTGACACGTGGAAGGGGTATCACTAGCATCCATATTTCAGAGTTCAGTTAAGGCTTTGTTCCAGTTTTGTTCCAGCGCGTGTATGTAAGACGAGGACATGGACACCATGCAGAGCCTTATTTGGAAACAGTTCATATTGTCTTTAAAGCAATGATCAAGCAGATGGTCAGAATGCACTTAAGGTCCAAGTCAGCTAAATTTCCTCTAGTCAGAGCAGTTCAGTCTGGATGGTCTTATTTCTACATCTGAACAAGCTAATTATTTTGCAAACTCGTTGAATTGTGATACCTAAATTATCGGGGAAGGCTGTGACAGAGGTTTGGAACTGAGCTAAAATGATCATTGTTACTGCGTTTTCCTGCAGCAGTTGTGTAAGTGTAGATGAGCCCTCCATTCTCTGTCGTTCCCTAGCCCTTTACTGAACATTTAGCATGTATTAAGCTGCCTGGCTCTCTTTTATTGAATTGGATGCACTCTGGCACCAACATGTATTACGTGTGAGTGCCTTATGTATGTAAAATGTGTTTAAAAGGCAGAGTTCCTCCAAGATCCTGCCCAGAGGGAATGAATCCAACTGACTCAATACCCTGAGCCTGGATCCAAGCACATGGAAGGAGAAAACCTGCCTGTTGAGATCCTCACCGGCTTAAAAACACAGGAGGAATCACCATAGCTAAGGCTGAGGGAGAGGCAGCAAGAGCGGAGCTCAGAAGGGGCTGCAAAGTAAAGTGAGAGCTGTTACTAAAACTCTCCTCAAGAAGTCACTAGCTGGGGGTACTGGAGTGTCGCGTGGATAAGTCTCATCACAGGGATAGGGTTAGGCTGAGGTGCTCTTAGCGCAGGGCAGCGGGGTCCATCTCCACCAGATTCACTGCTGGCAAGTCTTGTCAGCAACTCCGTTTGTTAGAACCGTGCTGATAAGATAGAACCGTGGTTACATTTTAGGCTGGGAAAGTCTCAGAATTTTCTAGGGGAAGCCCTTCTATGACATTGCCATTGCTTTTTCTGTGATGATGCTCTAAGTGGTTCTAATCCCATGTTCAACAAATGTTTGCAGCAAAACCCATGTAAATTCCTCTCATTAGGTCAATTTCTCAGCATAGACGAGACTGCTGGAGAGGTTAATTACGAACCTTTCTCTCTAATATAATTAGTTATTGATTAATGTTTGATAGGCTGACATTTCAAAAAAACACGAAATGGGAGAACATTATGAAGAAAACAAAAAGGATCAGTGTCTTGGATTACAGGAAAATCTTGATAACTCAGGAAATAACTCCTAGTGGAAAATTCTAGACTTCCTAACTTTTCTTTTTCCCCATTATTCTGGTTGTGACCTGCAATATAGATGTGAAACTGTTGACAAATGACTTTTCAGGAGGAACGGACCCAGAGTAACCGAGGAAGAAAGTTTTGTTTTTGAAGGTCTCATATAATCATGCAACTTTTACACCCAGACAACAACAGAGGGCAATAGATCTCTATGAAACATCACGTCTTCAGAAAGGTTTCCATTTGATGACACTGATGGCAATTTTGGCAGCTCTTTTCACTGCCTCACAGGGGTCATTCAGACACTGCTGAAATGTATCTGTATGACCCAGGAGTGTCTTGCGGCCCTCCGGTAGCTCAGCCAGCATGGTGAGGGTTTTGATTGCACTCAGACGGGCTTTGCTGGTTTCCTCAGCAACCAACTTCAGTAAAGGTGGAATGGCTTCAGCACCTAGGGCTGAGAACCTCCCTGTAGAGAAATAAGCCGTCTTTAAAATCTATTACATATAATCAACATGCTTTTGAATTGCTACTTTCTAGTCCCTGGCCAGCTACAGCTCTGAACACCCCAGAGGGTGCAGTGCGAAGAGGTAGGACAGACCTTTGAAGACCAAAGCTAGCTGCCAGTTGTTTATTTTTAAGAAAAAAGATCTTTCTTAGTTAACTTTATCTGCTTTGCGCATTATTATTTCATTTGCAACAAATTATCTAAGAATATATGAGGCACCAAATGATAGGATAAAGTATTTTGAGGGAGGGTTAGATGCCCTTAAGAACATCCTCCATTCTTTTATTTTTAAAGACGCTTCAAACACTGAGATCCACTCCTGTGTTGTCTCTGGAAGCCAGGGGGACAGTTGCAGAGGAGGACTGGAACACAACTGCTGTTATTAAGAGTCTTTTATGTCTAATTACTCATTCATCACACTGAAAATTTAGCAGTTAGTATTTTCAGTGTCATGTAGCTTACTTGGAGAACTACAGACCTTATTAATACTCATTCCTCTCCCAGCTGTGAGAGAGAAATTGCCTCTAACCACAAAAAGAGTTTCCAGAAAGTAGTGCTCCTCTGTAGGGGACTGGTGATTCAGAGTAGCTTCAGGTATGTGGATCTCTGTGTGGTCTGGACTTGCATGGAAAATGTTCCCCTTCTGGAGCAGCACTCTGGAGGGAAATGATGCAGGTGGGGTAGATAAAGAACTTGACCTAATTCAGGTAAATGAAAGGTGAAACATACTGTCCCCCCTAGACACTATGGGGGAGCAACAATAGTTACTCGAGACAGATCTAAAGAAATGTCCTAATCTTAGAGTTTCTTGAAGAGTTTTAACACTATCAGAAACTGAGGAATCGGGGCCGGGAGGGGGGCAAAAGTTTTGTTACGAAGTTGCCTTAGAATTGGATTTCCAGAAAGTATCCCAGCAGAACTGCCTCTGTTTCTCACCCTGAGGTTTAATGGTAGCAAACATCAGCGCTCCTGTTGCACTAGCTTGGACTTCAGGATCAGCGTCTTCCAACAGGCTCACCAGCACAGGGACAACTTCTTCACATACCACACTTTTTCCCTCTGGATGAGTACTGTGCAGAAAAAACGGCTGAGTTGCTTTCTTGAACCGCGTCTGCTAACCATGCAGCTACCCACAGCTTCTCCCCACGCCCGGACCCCTGCAGCCCTCCTTTGTTTCATGACAGCAGTGCTGACACAGTCCTCCTCTCTGTTCTCTTTGGAGTCCCGATGTTCTGACTGTTAGACAGATGGCAAACACCACCACCCAGCCACAAAGAAAAGAAAGGGGATGTCTGTTTGTGCCTGGTGTCTATTAAATACAATACCGATGATATCACGTTAACCTATGTGTGTGGGCTTAACAATTTTTAGGCTATTTTTAGGTGGTTTGGATTTTGTTTTTTACTTTCTATGATACACTGGAGATTGTTGGGCAGCAGCATATAACAGGATTAAGTGTGCTGGTGGTCCTAATGGCAATTTCGTTAGAAACCTGGCTGTTGAACCCTACACAGATTTTAAAACCTGCTAAATTAGGGGTCTGCAATTAAGTCTTCTCCCAGGTCAATTTTCTCTTTCTTTCCAGCCTCTTTAATGTGGGGAATATTTAACATGGCCCAGCTACTGCAGGGACCTAGAACGTAGCTGATGCCCATGCTCTAGGTGCATTTCTGCTTTCTTTCTATGAATCATTTTATCTGTATTCTCTTTTCCTGTAAGACCTCGCTTTGTTATAGGACATTAGGAGGTGTTTTGTGCCACTTGGTATGTAAACTACGTGATCCGCAGACCTTTTTAAACTAGACATCTGTTGAGCACTTTTATTATATTTTGTGATTGTGGGACAGTGGATTTAAGTTGTTCATTTCATCCAGTGTTTGGTACACAAATTTAATATAAAGATTGCTTTTTCTGATCCATCACTGACGTATGTAGCAGCCTGTGTCAGAAAACTATTTCTGTCCTCAATCACATTGAAAGTTCCCCAGACCTTTAATTCTTTTTGAGAGAGCTGTTGTCCAAAAAAATAAGGGAGCTTCTCCCTACCTCCATAGTGGTCAGAATCTTGATTTCTCATGCAAGAATTTTTTTGCAGTAGTGCTGTAGCAGGAAAAAAATCCTGATTTCACTGCCAATACTGAACACAAATAGAAGGAGAAGGAATGACATTTCCTCACCACCATATCTTTTCTTGAGTGATTTATAGCAGTTATGATTTTTAGAAGTCTTCTACGTGTGTGCATTCAGGCTGATATTGCTTTACAGGTGAAATGTGACAGCTTCAATGTGTAGTGGAACACAACTGTAACCTAATGATATTGATTCACTCATGAAATGAGTATTTTCTTGGGCTTAAGTATTATAGACAGATTTCTTTTCCTGTACCCAATTTCTAACAGGACCCAAGCTGCTTTGCTTCTGATGGCCACCGATGAGTGTGTGAGCTTTTCCTTCAGGATAGTAATGGCACCAGTTGCCAGAGCTTCAGAAGCCTCCACACGCAGACAGTTGGAGAGTGTATCTAGGATTAGCTCCTGGATTTCATCCAACTCAGTCTTCAATTTGAATACAAGTAAGGGAATCAAACCGGCATGCAGTATGCCAACAGCACCTACAGTAGGAGACAGAGAAGGAACATGGGTGAGGTGTGAGCGCATTTGCTATTTCTGCCTGCACTTTGAATTTCTTAATGGATCAAAATACGTATGGTAACTCATTTCCTCCACAGATGTGGGATTGAGAGATGGAAACTACTACAACACTGGTCTGTTCATAAATGCCATCTTAGCATTGCTTCCTCGGGAAGCTTCCCTGATAGACCTGTAAAGACATCAGCCCAGGTAATAACCAAAATGGCAATTGCTCTGATGTTCCCAGTTTCCCCCACTACAATATTTCTCCCAAAATTATTCTTGCTAAGAAAATAGAGGAAATATATATATATAAAAAAGTTACCTTACATCCAGCCTTTCTAACTGTTCTCAACATGAACAGATGCTAAGAGAGGCTGAGATGTGAGCCTTTAGAGCTAATACTTTGATTCTCCACTATGGTTTCTGTGGGGGAAGTCAAGGTCAAGCTGTCAGCTTCCTCACATGTTTCTTTGTAGTAGTTCAGTCATGGTGAAAATTTAAATTTTGAGCTTTCCAGCAGTCAGTACTCTTGCACTATCTCCTAAACAAAATAGCATCAAAGGTAGAAAGATCATCATTTGCTCTGCAAGTGATGTCTTTGCTATGAGCAAGTGTCTAATTTGTACCATTTCTTACACAATACTAAGTCAACACTGAAACAGCAATGCCATGGGAAAGCGGAAAGCAGAACGTACTGTCCACGAGTAACAAAATTCTGTGTGAAAACAATATTCTCCAGCTGTCTTGTTGCTAAGACTGATTCTTTGGTTGCTAAGAGAAATGTGGCTCCTTTCAAAGTGATTCATACATGGTTAGATAAGGAAGTTCTGTGGATAAGAGTCATCAAGGTATTTTCAAATGAATCAGGGATAAAAGGACAAGTAGGGAAGAGATTTTAATGGTCCTTGGTAGTACACGGGAGAAATCACTCAACTTGACAATCAGGAGCAAAACATGATTCTAATCTAGAGGCTATTCTGTTGTACCTGTTTCTGAGGTTTTGCTGACATCGAATGACTTTTTATGTTACAAACCTATTAGGATCCACTTCACTAATGCAAATGCAAGGAAACACCTAGGGGTGATATTATTACACTTTTACTACCTGCGCTACATTTGGAGGTCAGTTGCTGTGAGAATTCAAATAAATAATAAGGAAAAACAGATTCAGACAATTCACTCTTGAAGGCTAACATTTTCAAAACAAGGATTTCTCCTTGTGCTAGAAAGGCAAAGCAGGAAAGGAAAGTGAAAAAATGTTATCTTTGAAGCTGTATCATTAGATGGGGGTGTGTGTGTGTGTGTGGCATTTTCATAGTAAAAAAACCCCAACCCTATATTTATGTCCCCTGGAGGAACAAAAAGAAGAAAATTCTCAAGGATCAGCTCCAGCCCATTCATACTGTCTCCACAGAAGGATGTGAGAAAGGAAACCTGCACTATTGGTCTGGCCAAAGACTTTCTCGGAGAGGCCCCAGAGAAGGAGGCAAAGCTTGCCCAGCTGACTCCATCACCCAGCATTAGCTCCCTTGACAGGGATTACAGGTGTTTGGATTGTAGGTTCTAGGTATAGAAGGGTTATGGGTGGGTTAGACAACAGCAAGTATATGGCTGGGAATACTCCATGCCTTACGGAGTCCCAGGCAGTAGGGAACCCACTAGCGAACCACTCCCATGGAATTAGCTTAAACCAGTCTCAGATGACTATAAATCATATCCAGAATTGGTTTAGCCACACTTCCCAATGGTCTTTCGAAACAGGCCATGACAGACAAGATTATTCAAAGTCAACTTTTAAAACTCCTCCCAAAGTTTTTCATGAAAAGAAACTATATGGCCTGTGTGCATGAAATTGGGATACCCAGACTGCTCACACAGTCACCATGTACACTTACAAATTCTGGGATGCTGTGGAAATCAGTATAAAATCAAAATTTGGGAGGTGCAGTTTCAGAGGAGGATTAATGAATTGGAGGAGATAGATTTATAAGATGACATTCCCTGCAGCGAGCACCTATTTATTGTACAGTTTTCTTTACCAGATGATCTGTGGTACTTTTTGAACCAAAACCACATCTGGACTACTTGACCTTAAAGTAATTTCATTCTTTCTAGATAAGATAGCACACTGAATGTAAATAAGAGTAGCAAAGAACAGAAGTTTAAACTCCACGCTCCTCCAGAGATTTTCTGTAGCTTTAATTCATATTGATGCCAATCTTCCTTGGGATAGTGACACACCGTAAGCATTTCATCTTATCATTTCATAAGCAAACACTTGTTCTTGTGCAGAGTAGTCAGCACTCTGACTTCAGCCAAGAGAAGCCATTGCTTGCTTATTTAACTTTCCATCTTTCTGTAACAACTATTGTTATAGCATTCTGGCTGCCTTTTTCGTGCTGGTAGCTACACTTTTTTTCCCCAGACAGATTTCCATTACTATTTTTTGCACTTGCTTAATAGCCAATTTTTAACCCATCATCTTAATTTCCATTTTTAGTTTCCTGCAATTTTGTCTTTTTCAGGACTTCTGTGCTAACTTACTTCAATTCTCTTGATCGCTTTGTCACCATATTGCCAGTAAGCACTACCAGCATTCAGGTTTCACTTCTTTGTGTCTGTCTTTCATTTATCTTCTTCTAATATATTCAACCAATATATTCAACTAGACAGGGCTGCTTTCATTGGCCCTTGAGTTTATTCCTTCCAGTTAATGTTTATTGACTTTCTTTGACGTGATCATCCCTCACACATTGCATTTGCGCTTCATGTCTTCTTTTGGTGCTAGCCTTTACTATTGCACTGCAGTCCTGAGTGCAAAATATACAACAAAGCTGCTTTATGTCTTTCTGTTTCAATAAGCTGGCAAGGTAATACACAGAGTGTTGTCTAGGATAGCTTTTATTTTGTGGAGCCATTAAGTAGTATTTATTCTGTGGTCAGAAATCCCCATGTGGCTAGTGGGTGCTTATTGTGTAGGAACACTCGGGCTGTTTTCTTTTTTTTTAAATATGTTTTATTTTACCAGGTCAGGTCTCTGTACCAAGAGCTTTCTTGTCTACTGTTTTTGTCAAGCTGTCCTATCTGAAATGCTATCATGCTACTAAAGGGAGCTTCCCAGATATAAATATAGAAACAAAGATGAATTGTTTGACCTTGTCAAAAGTCTCAATGTGGTGAAGAGAAAGAGGGTGGAGAGGAAAGGCCGTCAACAACAACAAAAAGACACTACCTAATGTTGAGACTGAAATTTCCAGGTGGAAATTCGTCACGGTTTTCCCAAGGGAGCCAAAGGGTGAAAGGTCTAGGGAGGTAAAACGGAAAAGGGAGGAGACAAAATCAGAGGAAAGTTGTTTGAGAGTTACTTGTAAATTAGAGCAGTCTCAGATCCTTGCATCTTACTGAGCAAGCAATAGGAGGGGAAGGTAAGATGGTGTTTCTAGTAGTCCTATACTGAAAAATGCGGCGGCATCCTCAGGATCTTGACTTTTCATTAAAATATTGCCCTTTCAAAGGTGATTTATCTATTGCAGAGAGTGTTCTAGATACCCTAGGCATAGTGAAGTAGTAGGGAAAAATGTTTCCAAAATGCAAATAGTTGAATTTGCAGCTGCACAGTTAACATCATTATTGATCTGTTTTTCTGAGAACTTGTAATCTTCCCTTGGGCTGCTTTTTATCTGAGCACTCATCTCTTCCTTCTCATAACCCTCCGGCCACTCTCATCCTCCCTTTCCTGTATCTTTTTTCAAATAGGCCCAAAGAGGAGTTGCCATTTATTCTGTTCTCTCAGTATGGCTGCAGGGCATGTAAACAAATTAAATTTTGTAGAAGACAAAGGAGTCATTTGTAGTACATAACAGTGGTGTTTTGTTTTGGTTTTCAATTACATAAATCAATTAAATCACATTACAAATCCTTTTCCTTACAAATGTCTGTTTTCAACTCAAAGCCATTTAAATGTTTGTTTTAGTACGAAGCATGTGCTTCATGCATGGCCACAAAGTGACGTACAGTGTAGTATAACATAGTAAAATAACATGTAAACACAGATTCTATGTAATATGAATGTTTTGTTAACACCTCGGATGTCTCTTTGTGATGTTCACACAACTATTTGAAATGCTTAGTAACAGCATTTCTGCTTAGGAGGGGGCACACAAGGAAAAGAAAAGCAGAGCCAGACACAATCGGAAGGAAAAACAGTGCCTAGCGTCATGGTGTGCTACCAACACATCCAGTACGCAGCGGATGTGAAGCGCCAGGATGGGAGCTCACTAACTGTGAGTAGCCAAATGATCCTGACAAAATTTGTAAACCTAGCAGCAATCTTACTAGTGCTGCAATAGTTTAGCACCATTTTAGAGGTAACAAAGTGGTTATTAAACTAGTGAGTGCTAGCACATATTGTAATTATATACATTTAAAAATGCAGTGCCTGTATAATGTTTCCTTTCTGAGTGATAAGATGACCGCAGGAGATCCTTGCCCGTCACGCCTTCCTTAATAACTCCTTGCTCACTACTGTTTAAATTGAAAAAAAAAAAATATTCTTTAGACTCCCTGAGAAGATTTCTGAGTCACCAGTCACAAGAGCATAGTTTGAGAACCCTGTAGTAGCTAATTTAATGTTAAGATTCAGTATTTTGTGTCTCAGGGCTTCCAGCATTAAGGCTGTGTCAGGGAGTAGATTAAATACAACACTACTATAAAACGGGGCTGAAATTTCTTTCTGGTAAGTTTGGAGCAGGAGGCAGACCACATTAAAAGAAACAGAACTCACCTGCCTATACCCCATCAGCTTTATCAAGTCTTCGAACTGAAGAGGAAAATTCTGTTGACATCTTTGAAAGTCAGAATATTTTCCTCTTCTTTCCAACAATAATTCTCTGTCTTTCAATGATAATTTAACAGGAATAAACAGTAGTGTCCCAAAGGATGCCTATGCCTAGAGACAAAGAGTATCTCTTATCTTAAAGGGCTGAGAGGTGGAAAGTCCCTGCTTAAATGAACTGAAGAGCTACTCGGGTATTAAGAGACCTGAGGAAAACACTGCAGATATTGGTATTGGACTAGAAACAGTAAACAATTCTATTTCAAATCGTTTCAAATCTGTGCATTGGCTAAATGCATTTATCTTCCGACAGCCCTAGGGATTTACCAGATATAAAATCACAACCTCAATAGTAGTGTCTGTCATATCCTCACTAAAAATACAATAGCTGTAAACTTCATGAAAAAATTATGGGATCTGCTCTTGAAGCCATTGAGAATTTTTCCAATACTAAGGATTTCGGGATGTTATCTGAATGAAAGCCATAATAGAAATTAAGGTGTTAAAAATATTAAAAAGTCAGCAGTAGACTGGAGAAGCACATAATGTGGCTGCCTCTGGGGATCCTCTAAAAATCCAAAATGTTTCCAGCATTAAGAAGGCACAGGAAAGACTGGTCTGATAAACAAGAGGTTCCTAATCCTCAGTAAAGAATGAAAGAGACTCCTGCATATCTTGGTTTTGTTTTTAGAAACTTTGCTTTAGCGTGTGTGAAATCGCAATATCAAAGCACCACTGAAAATAATTCACATAGAAACGACAACTAATATATCTGCATTAGCTTGTCTATTATAATTTAGAAATCCAAGAAACAGATTAACTTCTTTAAAAAGAAAAAGTAATTTTGGCAGTAAATAAGACTGCTTGTGACCTTCTGCTTGAAAGCAACGGGTTCAACCATCTAAATCATTTATGTCCTATGAAAAGAGGAGTAATATCTAAAGAACTTAAAAATTCTGGTCTACAGAATGTCTTTTATCACAGCATCTCTAGAAACCCTGGGGATGAATTAGACAGAGTAGACTTGTGTTTCATATAGAGATGGTTTCCAACCTGAAAAATAAATCTTGGATTTTAATTTTTCTAATAAATCTGATTTTGTACAAGAATCATCTACAGGGTAAGATCAATAATTGACCAAGACAAGTACCATACTTCTGACTGATGTCAGTCTCGGATCCTTTAGTGTAAAATCCCCAAAATGACTACGGTGGAAATAATGAAATATGCTCTGTTGTAGTAGTGCGTAATCCGTGAACTGTGGATTGCTGGTTATTCATACAGCATCAGAAGGTAGTCTCCAAAACAAAAGCAACTTTTCCTTCTTTTAATAAACCTGTATTCATACATTATCATATACAAGAAAGCAAACAATCAAAATGAAGGTGAAATAGAAGCAGTAAAGTAATGCTGACTTATATTTTTTCCTAGCTCTAATTGTTGATAGTCTGCCTGCACACTGAAGTACAAGCATTGATATCTTTTGCAGTGTTTTTATTTTGCCCTTCAGAACTCTACCTGCTTGTGCTCCTATATAATTAATCTTAAGTTTTCTAAATTTGTAACTTAACATATAGATACTCATGATCATCCTATACTATAACCTAACTGCATATACTATATACCTAACTGCATGAATGTATGTGCATATGTATAACGTGCATTCAACTGATCTTGCATGCGTATTAGTCACACAAATTAGGATATTTCTTGGCTTTTATTTCTCGGACAAAGTATGTTTCCTTTATTCAGGGAAAGTTTTTTAAAAATTGTAAAAATTAAAGACCGAAAATAACCCAGAGAGTTTTTTTCCTTGTTCTTTTGGATGAAGAAGGAAATGTCATCCTGAAATTTATTAATTTCCTCCACAGGGAAGACTTTGCCAAAATGCATGAAGGAAGGAAAACAATCTGACATATGTACTACTTGCGCCAAAGTCCTCAGATCAATTACTGTAGAGAAAATTAAAGCCTTGAGATAACTACTCCCAAAAAGCTGAGCCTCAGCCACTGAGTTGCTACCTCACTTCAGATTTTCCAGGTCAAAATTTGTCCTCTTTTTCTGCTGGTCAGTAAGGGAGACATGTAGCTATAAGATGAGGCTAAAAGGGACCAGTGCAGCCCTTAACCGTAAGAGACTCTGCTGACATTCTGCTTCCACAAGTACCTGTTTTGAAATACAGCTTTCACAGAAAACAGTGAATTTAGGGTGCATAACATAGAGAATATGTTCAGAAGAGAACCTGGACTGGCACATTCGCAAACACTAATTTAAATATTGGATTTTACACTTTATACCAAGCATGTACATCAAGAGTGTGGAAAGTGTTAACAATTACTATAGCAAGTTTCAGTCACAGAGAAATTGATACTGTAAGGTGAACGCGACATTATCAGCTTGACAAATGTTGCTATGATTATTACTTACATTGTAGTATATTTTAGAGATTCCTGTGGAGAAAGGAGGTCTGCTCTGTCACAGAGGCTTGTTGTAAAGATGCGTGAGAGACAGCTCATTTCCTACACAGATTATTGTCTAGCTGGACAGGGCAAAAGGAGTGGATGGGAAGGAAAGAGGCAAAAAGTTGTTTAAAGTAATTCTTCAGGTCAGTTGAACAGTTGAGAAATCATTACGAGCCAGTTTAGCACCACGTTCCCTACGTGCTGTTGCTCAGCTGGTGGCCGTAGCTCACCAGCAAGAGTACCATGCTCAGAGGGGGAGGCGGCAGGCTGTTAACCCTCCTGCCCGCTGCAGACCCACGGCCTCCCCCCTGATTTCACAGGAGAGGCAAACAGGGAGGTGGGCTCGGCTGGAGGCTCGGCGGGACGAGGGAAGCTTCCTCTGTGGGAAGCTGTACGAGAGCAGACAGCTTCCTCAGAGCCGCGGATAAGTCTTGCTATTAATCATATTACTGTGATGTCTAAAAATGCCTGACCGTTTGGAGAGATACCCTTCAGGGGACTGGCGCAATGTTTTACACTAATAAAAACAGTTTTAAACTTTTAAGTCCAACTGCCTTATAAGCCCTTAATGTCAGAGAAATGCACAATTGCAAGTTTTCAGAACTTCTGATGACAGAATGGATTTTTTAAAAAAATCTTTTCCTCTTTTGAGGCAGAAGGCCAAAAAATTAAAGCAACATGAATGAAGTTCAAGACATAGTTTTGTTAAATTTCTTAAATTTCTATATCTGGAAGCTATATCTGTGCAACTGGAATTCTGCATTACAAAACAGCATTACATAGCAAAATGACCATTATAACATTTTGGTTATCCCTAACATTCACCTTTTGCACCTACTGCATTAACCTCACACGTGCTCAGACGTAAAAGAGTAGTCATTTTTTCAGTTTTGTTCCTTAGGAGAAATAGAAGATGGTGAAAATATTCTTTGAACTTCTATAGTACAGCTGAATCACAATCAATCAGAAACAGAGGTATACGAAAGTTTCCTGTATAGATTTGATTTTACTACTGTCAAACAATAAATAAAAATGAGGCTTAAAGGAACAAAATATCTAGAATTAATGATGTGTCAGATACTGAGGAATTTAATCTTGAAAATTAACATAAACTTGCTTTGAATATATGAATTGTTGCACAGACTGAAAATTGAACAGACTAAAAGACTGCAAATAGTGGCAGAAGACAACAGGAGGAGATTAAAGGGAACATTAATTCAGTCTCATTGTATAAGCACTTTTTTTTTTACATTTTCTTCTTTGTAGAAGGGGGGGAGAATTGTTTTTTTTTCTACTTTAAAAAATGACCTGATAGAAATTTCAAAGAAGAAGAAACCGGAGAAATTGTGGTGTTGACAAATCCACTGGTTATATTTGCTGATCTAGCATGCTGGCCAAGCTGCAGTAAGTCAATTTTATCCTACAGTTCACAGTGCTTACACTGGTGCCAAGACGAGCACAATTGGATGGTTAGAACCGATAAAACCTCTAGGAAAAGAAGAATGTAGTACTATAGGTGGGTGAAATCCTTTTCTGCTTCAGATGGTCCAGCTTGGCAATTTTGTTCGAAATGAGAGTAGAAGAAACACATCTTGATTAGAACCACAGGCCCAGATGGCTGCACGACGTGAGAGGAGCAGTACGGAAAGGCAGACTAATTCCCCGCTTTCCACTCAGGCCTGCTACTTTGCGGATTCCACGTTTTCCATGGGAAGCTGTGTTCTTAAGGAAAACTACTTATGCTACTCAATGAAAATTGCATTCTGTTCTGAATGAGGTTCTACAATAGTGCTTTCCAGTATTTTTTAGTCTATATTTTATTTCCAGCAGTGAAAATTTCCTAAATCTTAATTGAATACAAGACTGCCAAGGTGTGGGCTGCTTTGAGGATGATTTGTTTTTCGAAGTGCCTCCCTAGTACATGTTGCTCTTGGGTTGAGAGCCTTATTCCTCCAGCGAGCTGTAAATCACAGACGGCTGAAAGGAGTCTATCACAAATAGGCACATCTTAGCAGTATACATATTTTCTGATTAGAGTTGCATTCCTGAATGAGGCTCTCTAAGTGAATGAATGAAGGTGTTCTTGCAAAAAGACCTTTTTTATCATTTATTTGTAGAACTGGTGCAGTAGGACGCAAGCCACAACAACAGTGAAATGAACCTGTTACTTAACCTGGACTAAAATATTAGGTCTAGCTTCTGTAAACACGCCAGATTAAGCACAGGCACTTCAACAGTGCTACTAATGTGCTTATCTTTAAGAACATTATATACAGCGTATTCAAAACACTGTTAAACAGAAACAGAGAATCATATTTGCCACAGTTATAACAGATACCAGAAACTGTTTCATCGGCTGCTAGAAACTACTGCCATTTTAATACGCTTTTAAAAATAACATTGTTATAAGTAAGTCTGAAAACCACATTAATTGAAAGATTTGATAGAGTCTTTATCAATTTAATCAGTTCATTTGTTAGGCAAAGTTAGCATAATGTGCTTTGCCCATTTCATTGATTCCATCACCCAGTTAATAAGGGATTCAGATGGCTAAAGGTAGGTTTCTAATGTCATTTTAGTACCTGAGACGGGGACTGTCAGGTATGACGTAAGACCTACAGGACACTTGGACATTTTGAGGGTGCAGCTGGAGGCCAGATGGGATACCGTTGAAATGGCCTTAGAGATGTATGGCTAGAGGTTGAATTGTTTCCCGAGTCACTTCCATTTATTATTTGAATTGATCTTGTGCGTGTCATTGACAGAGCAAAAACTTTTCAAAAAGAGGAGTGGTAAATCACAGAAACCAGCAGTCACATTCACGCAATTTTATATCAGTTTGTCACTAATGTAGTCAGAGACTAAAATGGCTTTTGTACAGTTTTTCATCCTCTGTCTAAAAATACTTCACAAAAGAGGTAGTGATCAGTTATAACTGGCTGAAGCTACCACTTTGTACTTCAAAAATGACCACCGGTTGATAGATGTATGCATGTAATGTCTTTATTGTTTATGTAGATACAAAATTAGCCACAGGCCTGACATGGAATAGGTGTACAATTATCTAAACTAATTAGCCCTGACTGCAGTCTTCCAAATTTTTACAGAACTGCTCTGGCGTTTAAAGTCTCCATAGTAAAGCCACCTGAATGTCCCCAGCTCTTCTTCCAGAGCTTCCCAGAATTACCTTTGTGTTCTCAAACAAGATTTTCAGTCTTTTTTTTAAACTACCAATTTCTTATTCGGGTTAATCAGACACAGCAAGGTAATAAAAGGGACGTATAATAGTGCCTGCTGAAATTGTAGCTATATCTCATGGTTCCTACATGAAGCAGAATTATGATGTGTAAAGGATACAAGGAAATGTGAAATCTGATTATAACATTTTTTCTAAGTACCTATTAAAAATATATATAATTCTTTTGAGGCCCCAATTTGATACTTCTTCAGCTGGCAAAGAACATCAGTGACAAAACCAAAAATATTTGAAATCAATACATTTCTTCTTTTTGTTTGTTTGTTATTGCAAAAATTAAACAAAACCTAAATGCCTACCTGTATCCTCAAGTGGGAGAGACCTACTTTCAACTCACTGCTTCAATGAATATTTAATCATTCTTACAAAGTGGAAAACCTACAAACAGGAGACTGCAGGAGGGAAGAGGGTATCCCAAGAGTAACCAATAGCCTGTTGCTCAGATGACTTTACTAGGAGATCTGAAGCTGGTACTTTATGTTTTAAAAGCTTTGGTTTCAAAAAATTCCTGGCCCTGTTTAATTGCATATCCCTGCGTGTAATTCCCAAAGAATCTATAGATTTTGATCTCAAGTGATTTTGTCAGTTGTTCACACTTCACAGGTCTTTTGTTGTATACTTTACTAAATGATCTCCGCTTTCTTTTTGGGTTAAAGTTTGAGGGGATTTTGTTTTGTTTTATCTTCCCCGTTCCTTTGCCCTTAACAGTGAAGAATGAGGAAAGGATACTTTAATTCTTTTCTTTCTTTCTTTCTTTTTTTTTTTTTTTTTTAAAAAAAAAAGAACATAATAATGCAGCCTTGAAGGATGGATCCTTTACAAAGGGCTACATTCCTTTATGTTATTTCATGGTATCTCTATCTGCAGCTTTCTTCCCATGAAGGCTCTGAAGGAGCTGGGTCCACGTATCCATCACACAGCTTACGATAAGTGAGGACTGCTATGTAAAGTTAACTGCACGGGAAAGCCAGCGCACCTTCCAGGGCTCCAGGCGAGCCTCCAAGCAGCTGTCCACCAGCTGCTGGATTTAATGCTTGTTTTTCTAAACTTGGCTTCAGTGGCAACCGCTGATTCAGCAGTTGAGCCAATGACTGTGAGCTGCAAATACAGTAGGTACATAATAAAACCGTGAAGGAATGCATGTAAGGCACTTAACATTTTTAGGGTTTGGTTGGTTTTTTCTTCTTTTTTTTTCCTGTTGAGAAGCTAGAGGAGTCCTTCTCTTTAGCTGATTGTGGTATTAGCTGTAACTCACTATGTGGGTTCACATTCTCAAATGTCTCCCATGATTTGACCTCATAGGAAGAGTAACCAGTTGATATTAAGTGAAACCCTCAGTTACTTGAAGGATGTGAGAAGAAGTTAAAAGGGTGAAATCCTGGTGGAAAGTGAATTTTCATCCTAAATGATAAAGTCAAATGAGGTGAGGCTGATACCACCTGCTGGAAGGTGCATTCATGATTTTTTTCCCCACCATCTCACAGTCACTGGTACAAAGCAACAATATGCCAGATAGTTACAAATATCAGATCTCAGTCATCTGTACTTGATGCTATTTTAAACTTTTCCACGTGAGAAAAACAGTTAAAAATAAAAATACAGCCTTTTTATTCTTCTCTAAATGTTCTGTTCAGTTCTTCATGCTCAAAGAGAATCGCAGACCCATCTATAAATATCTAACCCAGATCTACAATTGCTTGATAAAAAGAGGGTGTTTGGTAGAAAATTGAATGAAATACAAAATGTCTTTTATTATATTTTTATTACAGACCAGATGCGGCCTCTCAATTTACCCTCTATCATTTGGAGATGTACATTCACCAAGAACATTGCATGTGTGCATATAAATATTTTGATGTTGTCATGGTATAATAAAGGGTAATTGATTAGAAGAATCCCTATGGGATTTTCCACTTAAGAGCACATTTCTGGTTTAGCACTATTGTCTTCAAACTGAACATGTATGAATGCATCTATTTTGACTGATCCCCAACAGAAAGCAACAGTAAACAGGCAAGGA
The DNA here is from genome assembly GCA_009819775.1 of Phoenicopterus ruber ruber. NCBI lineage: Eukaryota > Metazoa > Chordata > Aves > Phoenicopteriformes > Phoenicopteridae > Phoenicopterus > Phoenicopterus ruber. The sequence continues at coordinate 11,981,443 of CM020231.1, read as the reverse complement.
TTTGGCTTTTGGTCAATGAATAGCACTGGCAAGTTGAGTGAAACTTGTGCAGTTAAGGGTTCCAGTAAGCTGCGTATTAGATGTTACACGTCAGCAGGCAAATGGTACTCCCTTCAAATTAAAACCTGCTCTGATATGGGAAAAAACAGTTCATCACGGTTCTCTCAAATTATTGTTTGCTATTTCCAGGCAAAAAAAGTAATGCAAACTATTCACTTCCAATATGTATTTGTGTGTATTCAACCTACCCATATACAAGAGTATTGAGCTAAAGAACTATGTTTTTATATGCCATTTGACTTTGGCATTTAATCACCCGTATATGCTATTTTGAGACATATATTTCTCTTTAAATTCCAGTGGGAGCTTAGCTACATGTAGTGCAATCAATGCATGCTGAAAGGCCCTCATTGAGAATTTCTGGATGCAGGACAAAGTGAGATTGAAGAAAACTTAGACATATCTGCTGATTTATTTTTCAGATGAGTTGGGTTTTAACTCTGCCATTAATCAACAGCGAGCTCCCATACTGTGGTGTTGAAATAATACCACCTAAGCTTCTCAGAGAAAGACCCGTTCCATTACTCACGTACTGCATGCTCGTAATTCCGTCACTGACAAAATCTGATCTACAGTTAGGTGCCTCCCTCAAAACTGCAAGAAAGCAAGCATTTTGTTGTATCAATTGAAAGTACCCAAAAGTGATGAAATCTGTAGAGGGCATGTGAACGATGATCTTCCTACACAGGATGATGGTAGTTGATGCTGTTATTTCTGCCAAAGTTGGTTAATGTGTGGAAGATGCTTTTTCTCACATATAAAGTACTATACTGAAGATGCATGTAATGTGACAGTTTCTATAGTAACTACTTGTTCTTTATGGAATAGCAGATTAAACCTGTACACCTTGTTATTGTTCTTTTATCCTATTATCTAGACTACTCAGTCAGTTACCACAGATACAATTTTTTATTCTATTCCCTTGCCAACACAACTATATCAGGGATTTATGCAACTGCAAGTGAAGAGTACATTTGAAAAACAAAACACTATTAGAATTTTAAAATTGACCACTATCCGATCATATAAATGCACGAAAAGACATATGTGCATATATACTGAAAGATAAAATTTCAAAATGAAACTGTAGAGATTATCTTTTTTATTAAAGCAGGGCAAATTTATGATTTGAATATTATCATTTTGCTGGGAGAACAATGCAAGTTATGTACATGACATTTCTTTTTTGAATGATAGGCAGTTACCAGCACAACTTTACCAGTCTAGATGTACTGGCAAACTTCTAGTGTGAACAAGACCTAAGATTCATTACTTATAGGAAAATTTCCCTCACATGGTATACTGATTCATGGCTCTTATTTCTGTGCAAGAAAACTTATGTTGCTAAACTGTGTTTTACACTAAAATACTTCATTATTATAATTCATGGATGCTACAGCTCTGCTGGTAATATCAGTACTGGAAGTGCTGTTATTTACAGGAATCAGATGCTTTCTGCTCTGTATTATGTTAGCCTTATTGTGGGAAAAAATGCCTGCATTCCGTCTATGTCTGAAAGTCTCTTGCTATCTCCAGCAGAAGTGTATCAGTAACAAATTATGTTTATAAAATTAGCAGAGTAGGGAGAAATCATAGCTATTTGATCAGGGCTGCAGATTCAACAATGCAACTAGTATCGTGGTATGGTCAAAAGGAAAAAGACACTAGAAAAAATGTAAAATATAAATAGGGTAAATAATCCACTAGTGAGATAAAAAGAAGATGATACTCATCATTACTTAAAAAAAGCTGTAGTAAATGACACATACCCAAATGCAACAGACAGGAAAAGAGAAAGGCAGAAAGGGAAAAGCAGAAGAAAATATATACACAGTACCGAGAGCAATTGAATGATGGAAAAAGCGGAATGCAAACATTAGATAAATTCCATGTAACTAAATAAAGTGTTTTTCTTTCTTTGCTCTTGATTGCATCATTCTAACATGTATGTGACTTGTTCCCTCTACTTCATCGCTCCCCTAAAACGTGCATTGCGAAATTAATCATAAAAACCAATCCTGGCAGAGCCATGAACTGCACTACTGCAGAAAACATGGAACCGCTAAATAAATCCAGGAAGATAAACGCATTTGTGCAGACAGGCAAAGCCTGGAACGCAAGGAAACGGAACACGTATGTGCACGCATGTTATGTAATGCGCGAGTGCAATACAGCGTACAAGGCGAGGGAGAAAAACCGCAAACCCACTCGTCAACATTGAGCTCCTTATGCTCCACGGAGCCTCCGTGAGAGCGGGGCGGGGGCGCGGGGGCTGCAGGGCCCGGCCGCCCCCCGGGCGGGAGCCGCCGCCGGCCCCGGGAGCCGCCCGCCGGCCGCGCCGCCGCTCCCGCCCGCGGTACCCCCCGCCGTTGGCGTGGAAACGGGCTGGCAGCCTCCGACTCCTCCTCCAGAGCCAGCCCCGCGCTCCCCCTGCCCCGGCTTCCCGGCGAGATCGCTCAGCACCTCCCTGTCTCCCGCGGGGGGCCACCGGACAAGTGTTTCCATTATCGCCTTTAAAAAATCCCGTTGTTTTTTTTTTTTTAAATTTTATTTTCTAGGGAGAAAATGAGAAAGGGCAGTTTTTTTCTCCTGCTTGGGCTGTGGGGCTAGTGTCTGCAGTCGTGGTGTGTCTGCTCGCTGCAAATCATAGATGCTGATGTGAAAAAGGGCCAAAGCAGAGAGGAGAAGCGTCAGTGGATGCGAGCGTTCGTACTGATGGATTGAGGAGTGGAGGCTGCCTGCCTGCCTGCCTGGTGCTGAAGAGGTGAGTGAAATATTCTGCATTTCTTTCTCTCTTAGATCAGTTTAGCGATGAAAATGTCCCTCTCCGTGTATTTCCAAAATAAAAAGGGACTTCTAAAGCAAGAAGAAAAAGACGTCATTTTGAAACAATAAGCTATGCTTTTGCTGGATGAAAGAAAAGATGAATGTCCCTGTGAGGTAGAAATATTTTGCTGTGTGTAGAGAAAAAATAGTAAGGGGAGGCAGGCTGCTGATAGAGTGAAAATGACCTTCTCAAGGGATACTGGCCTTCTATCAGCTGCTGCTTCAGCTCGATCCCTTTTTCACAAAATTAAGTCGTCTCCCTTTCCTCGCCTGGATTGTAACCCGTTAATATCCAATACCTGAGCCTTACTAAGATCCGTTGCGTTCTCTTAATGATTCAGAAAGATAATCCATTAGATTCCGCCTGTTGGGAGAAGAACCTCCACGCTATGTAGCACCTCCTCCCAGGGAAATGCAGACTGGCTAACGTTCCATCAGAAAAGGCTCCTAGCTGCTGAATTTCTGCAATAAATCCTCCCTGTAACAGTCACATCTGCTCATGCTAAGGGCATGTGGCTCTGCGGAGCTTGGATGCTCTACCTTTCGTGTGTGCTCATGCATGTGAAGGAATGGGGAGGTTTTGTTATATTAATCTGCACCTGTGGACGGCTCCCATCTGCAGTTGTGAACCACAAGTTTTTTGGTGTCTTTGCATTTGCATGTTGGGTGAGTGATTCATACACAAAAATCCCCCGAACTCTTCAGTGTTAGCTGAGAGAGCCACAGACAAATATACATCAGTTTAATTTCTGCTAATAGTACTGATCTGATCTGGTTTTGGCTGTTTCACTGTAGACGCTGTTTAACATGTGTTCTTGCGGTATTTATTCTGGAGGCTACTGACCTATCTCGACAACATTTTCCTGTGCAAGATTTGAGAAAAAATCAGTGGTTTTCCACTCAGCATTTATTTATATCCATTTACTGATACTCTTACACCCACAATTTGATTTTTATTTTGGCTCCGTATTTCGTGCCATTGTGGGTCACACCCTTTGGGTGGCCGTCAAAATTTCATCTACAAAGGTTACAACAGCAGGTCAGGTAGAAAAACACGGTACTGTGAACATCTACCTGTGGATCATGAAGGAGTAAAAATGCATGTGTGTTTTGTACTTTCTCAGGGGAAATTGTTTCTGACTTTACAGATACAGACATTTGAAGTCTGAGCTGATGGCTTAGGTGCTGTCACAGGCAGAAATAGTGGCTTTTCTTCAACAGGGTACATATTTGCTAGCTGGAGAGATACAGCTCTGCAGAACAGAGAGCTTTTTGCCATTAACTTGGCTGTCTCCATCAAATCATTTGGTTGGAAGCTGTCATGCAAAAAGCACAGATCCCTGCCCTTGGATAGAGGACATTATTACAGGATAGGCCTATGTGTATAGAAGAATGAAGATCCAGTCTTCAAGAAGGCAGTGACGGGTGCAATCAAAACAAAACATCTTAGTTATATGGCATATTTAGGAGAAAATCTCATGATATCTCATATCTCACTACCCAAGCACTGACTTGCATTTTCAAAGAAGAATCCCACTTCTACATGTATATGCATGCTTGTAAGGAAAGAAAAGCAGATTAATTCTGTGTAAGGCCATGCAGATTTCATTTTGAAAATGGACCTTACAGATATGATTAAACTCCACATGCTACGTAAAGAGTGCTACACCTCCGTCTGAGGATTATGTGCCTGTCACTTCATTGACCACTGGCGAACAGAGTTGAATGGCTCTTCTGGGGGTATTACCTTGAATTTAGTAAGCCTTCAGTATAGCTCAGTGTTTCAGCTACAGGCCTCAGCTTTGAATTTAACTATGATAATCTAAAAATAACCAGCCAGGTAGTTCTGAAGGACTGAAGGGAAAGTGTTCTGGTTGTCTCAGTTCACATTACAGATTGATGGAATTAAGGTACGTTAAATTTTAAGAAACCTAGACAGACCCAGAAAACAGAAATTTGTCCCTTCTTCTTAAGGAATCTACCTGCTAAGCAGTGGGGAAGGGGATAAGTAGAGGGATAAGGATAACAGAAAATTCAGTAGACAATAAAAGCTTAAATCCTTAAATGGCGAAGTCAGCTCTTCCTTTCCATCTTAAGCAGATAAGGATTTTGACAGCAGATAGAGTCTTGGTTGATACGCAGTGGTGAGGCAATATAAGGGAATGATGTCTTTTTCTCTCTCCCCCTCCATGAATTAAAGAAAAATACTCTCAATTCCTTTGGGTTAAATCACAGTCATTCCACTTATTTCAGATGAGATTCTTCAGATTTATGTGACTGAAAATGAGAGTTGAATCTGACTATTGCTGTGTAAAGTTTTGGTCCTGCTTTCACAGGAGTCATGGGAAGTTTTGTCACTAATTTCAGTGTGAGAGAGCCCAGGCTCAACAGGAGCACACATAGCTTCACTGACCAGCTTCTCCCCTGCCCTCTAGGAACAACGATGTTGAACATTTTTATAGCTGATTTCAGTGAGGTCACAGCCTCAGTGACAAATTCATAACTCTCTACTTGCATCACAAACTCTAATTTGTAAATTATCAGTGATTTTAATCGTATTCTTTTTACTGAGAAAATTGTAGTGTTATTCCCACAAATGCTGTTAAGGTTGACGTTACCCACCTTCAGCAGTAACAGCTTACTACACAAGCAATTAACTGTTTTATTTTATCTAAGAGAACTTTTAAACCAAAGCCCTTCAAAATCAAAATATTGGCATACTTAGATACAATTGTATTATTTATACTTGGTGATAAAAATTGTCCTATTGTTCTTAAAAAAGAAGGCTAAGTTTTGTTCCTTGTGATCCCCAAAGTATCCAGAATAAATCCACACCCATTAACAGTTACAACAGATTCCCTTCAGTCTGCTTGAGAGGAGAATTTGACTTATACTTTGTATGTTATATTCCAAGATCATATTTTTATTAAACTTTCCAGAATCCAAGAGTGGTGATTAAGAAATCCAGATTTCAACTACCATACTGATGAAAGAATAATCACAAAAAGGAAAAACAGACTGATCCAAACCAACTAAAATTTATTCTCTTCTCAAAGTCCCCTGGCAATTTAAGGTATGTGGAATACACAACAGGACAGAGAAGGGCTAAATTCAGCTTTTATTTATTCTGTTATTAAATCTGGACTTGATACATATTAGCAATTTAAGTTCTTTTAGATTTATGTGAGTGTAATCAAGGACAGAATTTAACCCTTGAGATGAAAGCTACACAGAAAATACTCTTCTCTCTCAACTGTTGCTTTTCATTGACACTGAAGGTCATTGGCGAAGTAGGATGGAAGGAAGGGATTCTTGATGTGGGCCATCATTTCTGTCAAACATTTGCTACTATTATAGAATCACAGAATCATAGAATGGTTTGGGTTGGAAGAGACCTTAAAGATCATCTAGTTCCAACCCCCCTGCCACAGACAGGGATACCTTCCACTAGACCAGGTTGCCCAAAGCTCCATCCAGCCTGGCCTGGAACACTTCCAGGGATGGGGCATCCCCAGCTTCTCTGGGAAACCTGTTCCAGGGCCTCACCACCCTCATGGGGAAGAATTTCTTCCTTGTATCTAATCTAAATCCACCCTCTTTCAGTTTGAACCCATTACCCCTTGTCCTATCACTACATGCCCTTGCAAAAAAGTCCCTCTCCAGCTTTCTTGTAGGCCCCTTTAGGTGCTGGAAGGCTGCTAGAAGGTCGCCCTGGAGCCTTCTCTTCTCCAGGCTGAACAACCCCAACTCTCTCAGCCTGTCTTCATAGGAGAGGTGCTCCAGCCCTCGGATCATCTAAACTAAACTATTAAATACATTTAAAATCACAGCTAACAAAACACACGGCAAAATTTCAGAAGGCAGCAGCTTTCCATGTGTTTTTTTACTTCTGTAGCTCAGAGCATTATCTATGGTTCAGCAGAAACTCAGCTCTCCCCAGAATCCCAATTTATTTAGTATTGGACATCCAACGTATAGTTAGAGAACACAGTTTTACCCAACAAATCCTATTTTCCTCTGCCCTTGTTTTCTCTTTAAGCCCCTTATACCAGAGGGCTGTTTCTCCTCTGGATTGCTAAGTCATCACATCAAAAAGACAAGTGTGATAACATTTCCAGACAATTCTATGTTACAGAAATAGCCCGTGAAATTACTAGTGATTCAGTTGGCCAATAGAGAAACATAAAGAGACAAATCTGAAAAACTGAATTCAAATTCTAAGTGTTCATTTTGCCCACATACATGAATGATAATGACCAGAAAGCAAACAATAATGTCTTAGGAACTACAACTTGTTAATCTGGTATTTTTACAGTAGATTTATTAAATAGTAATTCCCTGGACTTGGCAGTTGGGAGAAATTATTCTCATCACTTTTAGATACCTATAACATGGACATGTACATACGGAGTAGTTGTTAAGGTTTCCCTTATAGTTGATGGAGAGAAAGAGAGATTCCTACAATGCAGTTAATCAGACTAGTTTTTGACCACTTAGTCTGAGATAAACTGACCTCTGAAAATGACTATTTCTCTCCACTGCCTACAAAGGAAGCACTGAGGGACTAGCTCAGAGGTAGCCACCGAAATGCATACGCTAAATCTGGACAGATGAACCCCTCTCTTACTGTCTACATTGTAATGTTTAACCAATCTTAACTAGTTAATTATGAAGATATTTTCATGGTTCACCATAAATATTCATAAGTAATAATACAGTTGCTACTCCCTACCTACCAACCCGGTTTTCTTTGATAGTAACTAGGCCAGCATGCTGGTTTCTTCCTCTGACTGTATCTTAACAATGCTCTTGTATTGTGGAGGGAAGACTTCACTGAAACAGGACAAGTAATCCAAATCCAAATCCAGGCAGTATTCTAGCATACATTCCCAGTGTGTTTCTACCCTTATTTTGTGTGCCTGCTTTCTATATTTTCAAGCCCGATTGAGCCAATGTGGAACAACTACCTTTATCTTCACAAAATGCATCAACGCAAATACAATTAGACAGCGTATCAAGTGTTGATGCACAAATACAGTTGACACAGTTGTGTTGTGGAAGGAAAACCACAATTCAACTGAATTGTAATCAATTCAGATGAAAGTGTCATGGCACAGTAACGAAAACACAGCTGGATGTTTAGCTCTGGGGGGGCTTGCTGTTTAGATGGGGTATGCACCTAGTTATTATACTTCTTCCTTTAAAAGAGAAATATATGTATGATTCCAAAGGATACTTACATATCATCTAAGGGAACATCTTTCTGAAAATAATACAATTTGAGTTATTAGGTTGGGTTTTTTTAAATAAAACATTTCTTCTCTGGATATTTACCAGCCCAAGTCATATAATCCAAATATTTGGAATGTATTGACAAAATATTATTTCATTTGGATAGATAATATCCATTTACACATATATGTGAATTACAGTACCTTTCAGTTTGGATGTCTTATGAGGAAAGAAAGTCCAGGATATTAGCTGTTGACCTTCCCTAGTGTTTATGCTATGGGAGAGGATTCAAACCAATACTACATAAAAGTTTTTTCTGTATCATTTAAAGCACTAAAATCCATCAGTAAATTAATGCATATGATGCTAATCAAATCCATTCTAAACTAAAATATACCAGAATAAACACTCGCACTGGAGCATCTCTCTGTACTGCCACCGAGTTGATAGCATCCCACAAAATACCTTTGTTGCAACTGGGTCTTGGCAGGAAGATTTTCTCTCAAGATGCCTTTCTGTGCCTGGCCTTTTAAATTTGGCACAGTCAGGGTGCTATAATAGAAGCCATTTTGTAACTAGCAGATATTTATATATTCTTACAACTGCTAAGAACCTATTGAGCTTTCATTTTGTATTGCTCAGTAATGGTAGAATCTCACCTTAATCAGTTATTTCAGAGACATGTTTTTAACCTCTTTTTCAATCCACTTATGTCCATGAACAGATAAACTTACCTTAATTTGTAATTCAGTGACATTTATGTTGGTATTTAAAATTCTAAGGCTAGCCTACTTCAAATTTGAACAATTGTTCTATTATCATATTGTTTCTGTTCCCTGACTAGATGTGCATAAATCCTCTGATTATGTTTCCTGCTGTGAATGTTCCCAAAAGCAAATCTGAACTTTGCCTCATGACTGTGATTACATAGGTGTGTCAAGTTTGCTTTTAGCAAGTGTGCTCACAAAAAAAATAGAATACTGAAGACTTTATGTAATTTTTTTAAGTTTCAGGAACAAATCCTTGGCTACTAATTTCAACAATGTATTAATTCAAGGGATTAGCAATTGTTGTTTTAAATGTGGCAAGATTTTAGGCTGCCGTGCACATCAGTGCATCTTATTATATCAGTACGATATTCTTTGATTTCACAGGTCAAGTAAATATATAGTGGTCTAAACAAATGAAAATATCAGGTATCAACATCAACAAGAGGTAGGAATCTGTGACTTTTAACGCTGCAAATTACAACTCTCAATTTTCCCCAAAAGAGGACCGTTTGTACACTGTGGTCCTGAACAGTGCAACTCTACGTAATAGAAGTTAAAACACTGATAAAGTAATAACCTACCACAGAGACAAAGAACTGAATTATTGGTTCTGTTATAGTCCCATTCTCTGCCAGTGCAAGCAGGTTATAAACTGAAATTAAATGTTTACAGAGAATATTACTCCAGTCTGTGACGAGAGAAGCCTCTCTCCTTGTTGTGTTGTTGGCCTAGCAACTCTACCCTTTTTCCCATTTCTGCAGTCAAGGAAACCAAGAACAGCCACTGATATTGTGGACTCTCGGGATCATACCTGGAAACTGTTCTAATTCATGCTGAGATTTGCGTTGGAGCTGAGCTCCAACCTGGCTCTACAATGACGGCTGGATCATAAAAAAACATTTCTCCCTACTCAGACCTTAAACTTCAGATCCCTTATTCAGATCAAGACTAATTCATGTTGCATTTCTAGTTGTGTCTTCTGATACTGGAGAGCAATGAACCCTAAGGAGAAATATCCTAATCTGGAAATCATTTAGGCATGATAATTTTTGTAAGAATTGATCTGAAAGAAATGGGTGATGCCTGTTATAGCAAAAGTATGCTTTAAAGGGAAAGTTGGGCACACAGTCACATGGAACTCTGGGAGTACCTTTAAGTACTGTGGAGTTAATTAACAAAAGATCGGAGAACATTTCAGTGAGCAGGACAATCGCCTTCCTTCTTACCTCTTTGAGTAGTTCTACTAGTAATCTTACTTTGAGAGAATTTCAGCCAAGTGTAATTCAGGTGGGTACAAAGATAGTAAGGTACTTTCTCATGATCCTATAATCTACATTGCTTCTATACTTTTCCACCAGTCTTTCATAAGAATCAAATGGAAAAGGCTGATCAAATAGAAGTTTATAGTACTCCACAAAAAAAGACCTGTAAGATAGACAAACAATTAACTATTACCCAGTATCACCTATAGGACTACCTTTGAAATACAGGAAAAAACCCTGCTCAAGAAAATATCTGTATTTAGATATTTAAAAAGTAATTTCAGTTGGTATTATCAGGGCAGTGGCCAATTGAAAAAGGCAAGAGTTCTTGTTCTTTTCCATTAGTGGGAAAGCACGGGTCATTGTCCATGAAAACCAACATACTTCCCATTTCATACTCAGCCTGTAAGTCTGAACTAAAGATTTTTTATTCTGCTAGAGATGCCTCCCTACATTATTCTGAATAGGATTACCCAAATGAGCTGACTGGAGACAAGTGATAAGTTTGGTTGTCAGAATCAAGAAAGGCTAAATTTGATTAAAATCCTGAAAGAATGTAGGAATGATGGTATGACTTGTATTCCTCACTGAAAATAACTTGGGAGTGAAAGAACTGAGACACTTTCCTTCTTCTTGCTGTAAAATTATTATTGAATAATGTTGTCTTTTGATCATAACTAATAAAAATGGCATTAAAAGTGTACCACCTTACATGGGCAGCAAAATATTATAGAATAACACTAGGCAAATATCTTAATCATTTCCAAAACTATTTTTTAAAATAAAATCTGATCTTGCTTTATCTATGTTTGCATTTGGTTTCTACATGTCAGCGTAAATGATGCATGGAATGTGCACGGTCCCCAGAAATTAACCTGGTTTCACCTACTTTATGGTGAAACATGAAAATATTAGCAGAGAGAATTTTGAACGTATTATTGTCTTGACAAAATACAGTATTTAGGTAGTTTCGTACAGTATCTTAATCGTGGTGTTGCATTTCTCCAAATATATTTAGTCTGTGATTAATCAAAGCTTGTCTATATGACTGTAACTTTGGATTTTGGATACTTTAGGTTTTCATGATTTATCCATCAAGAATTTTTCATAGAACTCATTGAAAGCTTACATAAACAAGTCAATTCAAGAAAATAATACAGTGCTTGTAAACATTTTTTTAAAGGAGGCCAGATGGAACGCTGTCAATCTATGCAGCACTGTTCTTATTCAGCTATGAGATATGGTGTGCAAATGGAATTTTTCTTACACATGTTGTTTATTATCTGTCTTTACCTACGGTGTGAAGAAGATTTATATTTGATGGAGTTACATTAAGAGCATATCAATCTCATTATTTACTTGGTGTCTGCATCTGTTTTGTCAGAATCATCAATTATAGATTCCATATTTTGTAAGATGTAATTTAAAATGATATATTTTTTCAGAGTTATGTAGTTATAAAATCCATATGAAATACTATTTTTCACTACAAATAATTTCTCCAGCTTGTATTAGGATTGGTCAGAGGCAAGTGGAGATCAACAGAATATAAACAGTAGAAGGTCAAGATTAAAAGAGTTCAGAAAATACTGCAGGTGTGCAAAATTTCTAGGATTTGGCTCTTCCTTTTAACTTTTACAAAAGCCTTTAGAAATTTCACCCTTATGGACGAGCTCCCTTCTGCAACCAACACAAAAGATGGGAAGGGACAATTAAAATTATTGTTGTACAGGGCACCCATTTACACTACTTAATGGCAGACATGAGAATCTTAAATACAAACCAAAATTGTACCTCATTCTTAAGAACCTGGAAAAAAAAGGTCTCAGAAAAGTCAAGGAGACACAATCAGTATTATAATGACAATCTACTGTCTTGTTCTGCTATTTCTATGCCATTCCTGTGTCTCTAACAGAGCAAAACTACTTAAAACTTTTACTGGATGTTTCCCTAATGCATGGAGTCTTCAGTGGGCAAAGAGATGACACAAATTGTTTACATTATCCCTCCTGAAATATTTGGTGCAAAATACGCTTTGGGAGGAGGAGACTGCTAGTAAGTGTGTCTGTCAGTGGCATTGCATCTTAATGGGATTGCTGCCAGCTGGAAGAAATTGAAACAAAATTTGAATTGCTTTAAGGTGGGTTGGGCTGAAAGCTAAGTCAGCTGGGAGCTCTTTAACTATTTCCTACATTCGTGCTTTTGGTAGAGGTAGGAATACACCTTATCAGGGATTTTCACAGAGTTGAGAGGTAAGAAATTTCATGTACCTTGCTTTCTGGAATATTTGTAGCTTTTTGGGTTGATATTAGGTACTGAGCTGTTCTCTCACTACTAAGGTGCATCCTGTGGGGAATTTTTCAGCCTTGCAACAATGAAGTTTGAAAGTCACAGATGGCATTAGGAGGCAGTACCCTTGTCATCTTTTCTTAGTTGCAATACTGACTCCAATACCTCAATTTAAAAGTCTTGAGGCATGCTGTAAGTGAACCAAAACATAATAAAACCTATGCTTTTAAGCACAATTATCCTGGACGGCTACAAGTAGTTATGAGGCAAGAAATGGTATGATACTTAACCAGTGGTACCTGAGAACAGATCACTGAAATGCAGAACCCTCACCTCATCCCTGCTAGTTGAGTGATCTGAGTGGTCTCAGAGGTGTCCTCATACTCTTCTAACAAAGTTTTCAAAATAAATTATTGTTCTGCTATGTATTGTGGATATTGGCTCCCGTTTGGTAAATCTGCCTTGTGAGTTTAGGGTGAATTTGGAAGCTGGAATCCATACAGCTGCAATAGTTTTTGCGCTGTTTTGACCTAATATGCCTTGCTGAGAAGTTCGTGTATGACCTTTCCACTGAGGTATGGATACATTCTGAGTAACCTCCAGCAGATCTGTGCCTGTTTCTCATAGTTGTTTTTACAACAGTATCAACAGCAGATTTTTAGTGAGCAAACAAGAAATAAAATGATAAGTCATCAGCTTTTTTCCTGCATATCTCATGTTTGAAATGCAGAATGCTAACTAGAATATTTAGGAATCCATGGCTTCTTATCAGTGGTAAAATTTCAGCTTTATATGCCATCTTAATAGTAGGATACAGTGTTACCATAAGTAATTTTTTCTGGTAATACTAGAAATAAGAAATGAATACCTAAGGATCCATTGCTGAATAATGAATAAACTAAAGGCTCGATTAGCACCTTTCAGCTTTAAGATAATTTTAGTGCCACAGCTATTTGAGTCAAGAAGAGATGTCACTGAGAGTAAAAAGAACAAAAGAGCAACCATTTGAAATGCTGCTGTTTAAACCTGTACTGTGTGGTTATAGTCATACATTTGTCTGGTTTGTGAAACTCTCACTTAAGCTGTTAGGACTACCTTGTGCAGAAAAACCTGCAAAATTTGTTTTTATTACTATTAACAGTAGCAGTAGATCATGTATCGTAAATCAACCTATCAGTTCTCAATGTTTGATTCAAGAGCCTACTTCAAACAAAATGAATCAAATGATAAGGGTAACAAAATGGTGCGCTAATTAATTAGCTACCTTAAAGAATAGGAGACAATTCTAGTTGAGGTGTCATACAAAAGGGAAACTTTTCTGACCTCAACATAGGAGAATTTGTACAGTAGGAGAGACAGATTATTTGCAGACAGAATTTAAGGTCTAAAGAAATAGTAAAAAATGCATAACTAGTCACAGGTTTAAAAAGAACTAGTCACAGATTTTAGTAAAATACAGAAATTGTGGTTGTACGGCTGGGAGTTTGCAGGACTACAGGGAATAAAAAATTTGTAATGGGGAAAAAAAATCTGAATGCTGAAAATGTCCTTACATACAACACAAACTTGAATAGCAGCAGTAATTACCTTCCTTCCCCTCTCTCTCCACACGCACCCATATACACACACAAGTACTAGCAGTGTTAATAGAACACCAAAAGAATCACTATGTGTTACAAAATTTGGAGCTACAACCGCTAATACTAGTAGAAGTAGTTCAGTTACCAATGCACAGCTGAAAAATAACAACAGATCAAGAAAAAAATGTGATTGGATTTTGGTTTATCTCTAATATAACAAAAATAAATCTATCATTTATATCTTTCAGGTTTGGGGAAAAATAACTACTTGCAAACTTGCTTGAGGCTGAAAAATAACAACTTTGCTCAGCCAAATGTAAATCTTGGCACTCCTATGTTATTGTAAATATCCAGATTAAAAATCCATGCAAGCTTCCTCGAAGATGGACTTACATTTAACAGCTCATTTTGTTACCTATGCGTTTTTAAAATAATGAATATTAACCAATTTACAAAACCTACTGTTTTGTTATAGATAAAAAAATCTATTCTTAGAATGATATGGAAGCGATTCATGATACTGACAAAATTTGTATAGCTCTATGAATATGTGAAGCCATCCTGACGAGCTTTTGTCATAGTATGACTCAAAATCTATGTGGTCAAATTTGTCTTCTGTTCTTATAAGGTTGACTAGACCTATGAACAAACATACACAGTGACTACTAACAGAAGGCAGGCTTGGAACATGTGCGTATAGGGAAGAAATTAATCTTAAAATACAATGATACTGAGCATGCTTAAGCATCTACTAGTAATACAGTAACAATGAGATCATACAAAAATGGGGAGCTGAAAGTTAGACTATCCAATTTCATATCTATTCTTACAAAAGTTTGCAGCTGTAGATATTCATATATAAGAAGAGTATGAATCATGCACCAAATACAAAATTTTTATCAGTAAAACTGTCGATGTTGCTGGCAGTTAGGTATCCTGCTTGCAATGTTTTTATGTTTACTTTGTCCTGTTCAAAACAGGATACAGGCTCATTTCAAAACCCATTGAAGTCAACTAAAAGCCTTCCCTTAAGTGGATCACAACCATAGCACTTTACAGGGTTTAGGGCTTTTAATTCTTATTTTTCCCTCAAACAATGACAGTGGTATTTATTCTGCTTAGGAAGAACTATGAATAGTCTCATCCCAAAGTGTCACTTGCAGGTTGCTGTTTCACTACAACTACTTAAGTGAAGTTCCTGTAGCTCGTATTGCAATCTCATTTAGTGCCAAGTAGAAGTATTCTTGATCTCAGGAGAAAAAACAAGGTTGAATAAGAGGAAAAACCTAACATTATTTAAGAAACTTAACCTCTCCAGAGGATAAGTGGTGAAAAACACGCTGAGAGTATTGCTGGAGATGCTTGCACTGCTGCTCCAACTGCATTCTCTGGATAAATTAGGCCTTCAGCTTCTTCAGATAATTAAAACTGCACCTTCTCTCACTTCATCTGCAACTAACTTGCTTATTAAAAGACATTTTTAAAGTCTGATGAAAGGAATTTAACCACTCCAGTGCTCTCTAATGTTCGATGTATGTGTAACACCACAAGCTAGCAGAGCTTCTCATAATCCTTAGTTAGGAGTCTGCACAAAGCGACTCAGATTTCGGATTCCTCTGGCTCGTGGTGGTGGGTGTGTAACTGTAATAACTGCAGCTGGGGTGTAAGGATGGTGTGATCATTCCTCCAGAGAGAGGGAATTGGAAAGGAGAGACTGAAGAGAAATCCTAGTAGCTGCCAAACCTTGAAAAGGGTGTCAGGTTCTTTATGGTAGCAGCAATTTGTGGGTTTGCGTTTTTTGGGGTTGGTGGTGTGTGTTTTGGGTGGGTTTTTTTGTTTGGGTTTTTTTTGGGTGGGGAAGTGTTTGTGGTGGTGTGTGTTTGTTGGGTTTTTTGGTTTTTTTTTTTAGGGGGGGGTCTTGGTGGAGGGAAAATGGTAGCTAGAGAAGTCGATGCATCAGGATACCAAGACCTTTTTGCTTTATTGTGAGTGGAAAAAACTCTTACTTTATATAGGTCTGTACAGAACTTCAGTAGAGAGGCTATGATTGGTAAAGGTGGCGATTTGTGGCAATAGTCTTTCAGGTCCTGTGTGTAGAAGGCTACTCAAGCATGTGTTGAATATATAGTTGATAGGTTTTTATCTTTCAAATGACTGGACAACTTTTGAATGTAGTGTGTGGCATGGAACGATATAGAAAACAATTACAAATTTAGTGAAAGCAACTGTAAACATTCAGCTTAAGCTGGCTTACTGAGGAAAAAAATAAAGCTATGTAGCACAAGACTGGAATTCCAGAGGACAATTACAGAATGTAATATTAGAGCTTTCATGCTTGTCGTGAAAATTGGAGAACCTCTTAAGCTCATGTGGTTTGTTTTTTTTTTTTTTATTCCAATTAGTTATTAAAAATGTGATTTGTTAGAAAGACCAATGCACAACTTCTATACTGAGAGCCCACTGAATAAAAATAAAGGTATTAGCAAATCATCAGTGTCTCTGATCTTAAAGACAAAAACAAAACCTTGAAAAGTGCAGAGAAGCAATAGAGGATTGTTTCTAGATCACTGAGACTCACTACTCTTACTCTCTGCTTCATACAGCCCAAATGATGTGACAAGTTCTAGTTCCAGTGAAGACCTGCGCTTGAAAAAAGTATGTGGAGCTCAGCAAGGCACTCCTAATCTGTACAACAGAGAAAGAGGATCTTTTGGTAGTTGAAAATTTGGAACTGAATTTAAGCCAGAAGAGTGCTCATTGTCCTTTATCATCCAAGACTAAACTCATTTATAGTACTGCTTCATATGTAAAATGGGCTGAAGTTTGGGGGGTTTGTTGCTTTTTGTTATGCCTGTCTAGCTATTGATTATTCTGTTAAGCTGCAGACTCGTGCTTTCATAATTACTTTTTCTGGCTGCGCATTTCTTTTGTTCCTTGTTGCACTGTGACCAACTTTCAGCAGAAAGGATGAAGGTTGCTCTTCCCTAGCCTAAACTCGCCACCATGTCCTATCTCACTGGTATGAAACAGGTGAACTTTGTGCCAGCACAGAGAAACATGGGAGGGATGGGGACTAAAGGTGACAGTCTGGTCCCCCGTGCAATTTAGGAAGAAGTTTAACATCCTTGTCGGTGACATGGACAGTGGGATGGAGCACACCCTCGGCAAGCTTGCCAACCACACCACACAGCTTGGTGTCGTCGACATGCTGGAGGGAAGGGATGCCATCCAGAGGGACCTGGACAAGCTCGAGAGGTGGGCCTGTGCGAACCTCATGGAGTTCAACAAGGCCAAGTGCAAGGTCCTGTACGTGGGTTGGGGCAATCCCAAGTACAAATACAAGCTGGGTGGAGAATGGATTGAGAGCACCCCTGAGGGGAAGGACATGGGGGTGTTGGTTGATGAGAAGCTCAACGTGACCTGGCAACGTGCGCTTGCAGCCCAGAAAGCCAACTGTATCAAAAGAAGCGTGACCAGCAGGTAGGGGGAGGTGATTCTCCCCCTGTACTCCGCTCTGGTGAGACCCCCATGCAGTGCTGTGTCCAGCTCTGGGGCCCCCAACACAAGAAGGACATGGGCCTGTTGGAGCGGGTCCAGAGGAGGCCACAAAAACAATCAGAGGGCTGGAGCACCTCTCCTATGAAGACAGGCTGAGAGAGTTGGGGTTGTTCAGCTTGGAGAAGAGAAGGCTCCAGGGGAGACCTTCTAGCAGCCTTCCAGCACCTAAAGGGGCCTACAAGAAAGCTGGAGAAGGACTTTTTTGCAAGGGCATGTAGTGATAGGACAAGGGGTAATGGGTTCAGACTGAAAGAGGGTGGATGTAGCTTAGATACAAGGAAGAAATTCTTCCCTATGAGGGTGGTGAGGCCCTGGAACAGGTTTCCCAGAGAAGCTGGGGATGCCCCATCCCTGGAAGTGCTCAAGGCCAGGCTGGATGGAGCTTTGGGCAACCTGGTCTAGTGGAAGGTGTCCCTGGCCATGGCAGCGGGGTTGGAACTAGATGATCTTTAAGGTCCCTTCCAACCCAAACCATTCTATGATTCTATGAGTTAGGCCTCTAGCAGCTTAAACAAGGGTACTTTGGAGGATAGTAGATCTTGGAGTACTCTTTTTGCTTAAGAATTCTCAGACCAACAATGTAAATATTGAGGTTTTTCTAGGGTTGGGGAGTTACTGAGTACACAGGGAAGATGAGAAGGTAGAATTGCAGTTCTCCACATAACCTACTAAAGTTTGCTTAAATTCTGTTACAAGTACCAAATAATGCATCTACCCTGTGCAATGTAGTGCTGAATGCAGTTACCTAAGCTAGCTGTAACTGGGCTAATATATCTAGATGGCAAAACATTGTAAAAAAAGTATTAGCTTAGATTTTGAAACCAGGAGCTAATTAGCCATTGCACAATGCTGTGCTTAAATGCTTCTGGTTGCGAGTTATGTTTTGTGAAGTAGAAGTATATCTGGTTTTGGATTGGGCCCAAAGCAGTTTCATATCAAAACCAGGACATGGACAGCTTCCTTCGTATTCAGCTTATAAAAAAGGTCCTTTGAATTACAGAAAGAGAGTAACTATGATAATGGCTCAGCTGTCTGAGATGTACCTGCTGAAGCTCTTGCATGCAGCAGGATTGTAAGACTGTCAAAGCTTCTGAATTTCAAAAGAGAAGCAGAATGAGACCAGGTGTAGGCTGCAGCTGTAATCTGTGCTTGGTAGCATACAAGTCCTCTCCCATGAGTCACACTTTAGGGAATGCTGTGGATTCTGTTTAGCCTCTTGGGATTTTTTTTTTTTTTTTTTAACCCTGGGCTGCGGTCTAATACTTCTTCCATGTCTCATCTCCCCTTCTGTGGATAAAATCATGTTTAATTTGAGTTGTTAAGATGGAACCTAGGAAATCCACAGTTCTGATGTAGATATATTCTGATATAGTTCATATGATTAATTTTATATGTGGCCCAAGGCTGGAAATTGCTCTCTACCCTACCTACCAAATTTATCCCTGATAATAGCCCTGCCTCTTATGCTGATATTCACACTCTTCCTTCCTTTCTTTCTCTTGTTGTAGCAGGAACAGCATTTTAATCCACATTTATGTCTTGTTGCGAGGCTGATAACTTCAGCAGGTTTGTCAGGTTTTCTTCATCCTTCCTTAAATTAGACCATCATGAGAATTATTGGCTTTATTCTTTCACAGTCCTGCTTTCCTCTCCTACTTTTTTCCACTTTGACTAGCTCTTTGATGCTCTTCCTGCATCATGTTCTCTTTCCTCTCATGCTTTCTTTGAGCTACTGTCTCTGAACTCCCTTACGCTGTTCTCTTTTGACATGAATCTCCTATATTCCTTTTTTGACTTTATCTCATGATGATAACTTGCTGCTCCCGCATACTCATTCAACCTATGTCTGTTTTTCTGTTTTTCCATTCACCAAGGTCCTTTTGATTTGTTCTCTGTGAAACATTACTCATTCTCTGTTGCTTAGTTCCCAACTTTAACTATCACCTTGCCAGACAGCTCCTCCCGTGCTCTCGCTCAGCCTTTCTGTGAATTCAGTGTTCATCACTTCTACTGAAACCATTTCCTGTATTTCAGCCCTGATTCACTCTCAAAAATGTCTTTTCTCTAGCAAAACCATTCTGGTGGAAATCTGATGACTTTTTCCACCATGGATTTCTCCTCTCCCTTTTATCCCCTAGCGTAATTAAATTCCATATGTGCAGACACATCTTTACAACTTTTGAGTCAATCCTTTCCCACTGGCCTTTTTTCTTCTCTATGTAGATTTCTGCTGATTTTTGCCAATGTGATATAGTAAGAAGTGCCCATCTGCTTTTCTCAGCTGATCTTTCCTTTCTCTATTGCTATCCCTTCCCTCTTCTTTTCATGGACACAGAAGTTTCTCGATTCCTGCGTTTATATACCCTTTCAGTTTACCCTAGAAATCTTACCTAGCTTCTGTGACTTTACTTTCTCATTCTTTGCCTTAATTTTTGCCTCTCCTCTGTTTTTTTTCCCTTAAAACACACAAGCAGAACTACTGTGACTTATTTCTGTATAGAGTCTCAAAGATGTTTTCTTATCCATCATCACAGATAAAACTGTCTATTGTTTCCATGGTTCCCACTTACTGGAGCATCTTCTCCTTGCCTCTTGGCTTGCCCTTGAGCTTCAATCTTTGAATCTTCACTGGCTGCTTTTCCCTATCACATTAAACAAACTTCTTGCCTTCAGGACACTATTATCTGTACCCTGACTCTCAGGTTCTTACTACAGAGATTCTGATTTTGACCTCTGATTAGCTCATACCTGTCACTGGAACAGTCTAAACCAAGCATGGTTTTGCTCCTTATGTGACCTTTTATGCACAGGAAGAGAAACTTCCTTTTACAAGGCTACATTGTCATCCTGTTTCAAATCCCTCTTTAACTTTCTTTTGCTGTGATAACTACCAAAATTTCCTTATGCTTTCATAAGGTATTGTGTGCAAGAAGGTTGAATGAGTGATAAGAAATTTGCCACTATATTCATGACCAAACCTAATGTTTACTAGCTTTTTTAATGTAATAAAGTCATCTCCTTAAGATGACCCATGAAACAGCAGCCCTGTGGTATGTGAGTCCTAGCTCATGAATCACCCACATAAGAACTATGGTAACACTGATGATGAAAGCTAAACAGCAACTGTGATGAAGACATAACCTACGCTACTGTCAGCACCTGAGATGCCTACTGAGTGGGTACTGTACTGCATTTTGTTTGTTGTTTTATTGCAGATTTTTAGATGAATCTGATGTTTGTATGTCCCTAAAGCAGATGCTATGTGTGTTGTTTCTCCTCGCCCTTGTCTAGCAGCCAGGATTTTCTGCACACCCACTGTTAGCCCCACTGTAATATTCTTGTAATATTTCATTCTTTATGGAAGTCTAAAGGTCACCTCTAAAATGACTGCTGTGGGAGATTCTGGTCTTAGTTAAATGACTATGAAGCACATGCAACACCATATGCAGACACTGACACTACTCTGGATTTTCAGCAACACAACTCGGAATTGAATTGTTGTATTTTTGGCTGTCGTGGTTTAGCCCCAGCTGGCAGATACGCACTACGCGGCCGCTCGCTCGCTCCTCCCCCTGCAGTGGGATGGGGAAGAGAACTGGGAAAAAGAAAGGCAAAACTTGCGGGCTGGGATAAAAACAGTTTAACAGGACAGCAAAGGAAGAGAAAATAGGGGAAAAAAAACCAACCCCAACAACAGAATATACTAAGTGTGTGATTCACAGTGCAGATTGCTCACAGCCCGGAACCAGATGCCCAGCTCCCTCCTGAGCAGCCATCCTGCCCCCGATGCGGTCCCTGCTTCATATACTGAGCACGATGTCACATGGTATGGAATATACCCGGTCCAGCCCGGGTCAGCTATCCCGGCTGTGTCCCCTCCCAGCTTCTTGTGAAAATTAACTCTCTCCCAGCCAGAACCAGGACAATGGCTCTATTCAAGAATCAGTCAGTATTATGTACTGGTTGCATTGATGCTGCTTCTCACTGTTTCACACTAGTTTGTGGATTTGCTAAAACGGGTTGTAATTTAAATACCTACCAAGTATTTAGGTATTAATACTTTATAGGATTTATGTTTCCAACTTCCTGAAGTAAGTGGGGTATGCATAGTTAAAAATAACTAATAGGTTCTAGTATTCTACTGTGGTCTGGATCTTAGCTGAGCTGGTGCAAACTTCAGTGCTACTAACTAAAGATCAAAATCTATCTTTATAAAAGCAGGGGTTGAATGCTCGGTTTATAAGGAATACTTTGTTTTCACTATAGGTTCTTATGTTTCCCTAAAACTTGGATCAAGTCTATATGCTAAATTTTGACTTGGTGATATACTTAGCTACTGGACAGCACTAACTAGGATAACTTGTATTTTGATGCTGCTAAAGTATGTTGGATGTTTTCCAAACAATAGACAAAGATGTGACGTTTAAACATCTAAATATAATATCTCACTGCAGAAAATATATTCTATTATTTATCAGTTACATGTAGTCATAGACCTATCAGTATGTAATCTAGATGTAATACCAGCAAGTCACTTTCTTTGGGTTCTCCGCTATTTCCTTGTAAAACTTCTAATAGCAATTCTAATAGCTGAGCTCAGGTATTTCTATCAAATCACAGTGAAAATCAGCAGATGAGAACTTATTGGACTTACCAACTAGCTTTCTGGAAGGTATGCTGGAAGCAGTTGTCTGTTGGGCTTGTAACAGTCAGTGCTGGCGATAATAAGGAGCTCATAGTATGGCACTAGTTCTGGTCAATGCCCTTCTCATCCCCTGCCCTGGACTGAGGATTTCTGAATGAATTTTTTTTTTTTTTTTTACTATTGTCCTTATACCTTCTTTGGTAACCTTGATTATCCCTAACATGCACGCATACCTGCCTACATGTACGTGGTGTTTTGGTTTATAATTACTTTATTTGACTTTCCTTTAAGAACCCCTTCCTTACTCAGCAGCTTCCATTATTCTGTATCAGTTGCTGTGTGCGTGGTCCTGGTCTGGATATGTAATGTACTTTAGCTAGACTGTGCTATCAATATGAATTTCTTGACCGAATTTGCTATTACTCTCATTTTGTTATCTGTTGCACAGACATTAATGAATTTCTTGGATCTACCTTGGGGAGTTAGTGTTGAGGTTAAGCCCTATTTCTTAAATAGATCAAGATGGATCAAGTGAAAAAAGATGACTTTTTCAATATTTGAATATACACAATACAGCCACCATTGAGGCTGATTATACTTGAAAACTCAGAGCATTTCCTGATCACAAACAGTATCTCACGTTGGGCATCTAAGAAATGAAAATCACAAGCAGAGATAATCTTTGAAAAGATGGGCTTAATGGAGTTAATTAACATAACAAAGAACCACCATGACAAAGAGGGGTAGAATTCAGTAGTGTCCAGCCAAACATTCAACTAATTAAATCACAGCACTTTCTTCACTCATCTGACTAACAGAATATGCATTTTCACTGCTATAACAAATAAACCACAGAAAACCACAGCTTTCTCTGCTATGTTCTCTTGTTTGATTATTAGATCTGGCCCATCCTTTCTTTTGGATGGGATTATAGTGCCTTAATATGTAATTAAAAGTTTTGCCATAACTTGTACGTACAACTTCTGAGTACTTGAATATTCTTCCTTAATATCTCTCTAAAATATCCTAAAATTTCCCAAATGACTTTTTTTTCAAACAAAACAATCTTAATTCTATCACAAGAGGTCATATTGATATCTGTACAGCTCATATGTCAAGTTGAAGCTTAGATTCAATAAAAAAGGTGAACACCACCAATAATAGGTTGTTACCCTCTATGTGGAAAGATAGAGGGAATATCAGGGATTTTCACAAATACTTGCAGGCAGAAAGTTCATGATCAGGTTTGGTAACTTTGGTTTATGCTTCTGGCTCTGGTGAGACAGGTGTTCTAGTGGATACAGATTGCTTCTGGTTTTCCTTAATATAAAATCTTTTCTTTCCCTTTTCTTTTTCCTTCTCCTAAGCCTCTAGACCAGCAAGACCAATTACCCTTGCCTAGCAAGTGGTTTCTTGAAATGGAATCTTCCTCTACTCTAGCTAAAACTAAAGTTTTCTAAGTCTCTAAGTTAAACTTCCCATTTTGTGAGAATGGCAAATGCAAATCCGCACCATAAAGCTCATCTTCTGTTGAATTTCATGTCCTTGGCTTAAAGTTTGAAGATATAGCAGGATTTTAAAGAAAAGTTCTCAATTTATTTTAGTGTGGATGAAACAACTCACTTTTCCCCAAGCACTCTGTTCAGAAATGCCCAAGACATTTTTTTGTACGAAAAATTTCCCCAGACATTTATTTAGAGATGCATATCTGATGGAGATATTTTCAATGTAAGTATTTTCCCAAGGCTTTAAGCAATGGAAAACAGCAACACAAATAATATTGTCAGCCAACTGCAACAAAAAATTGTACTGCCAACTAAGAGGTTGCATTAAGAAAAAAATTCATCCAGTCTTTTTCTCTCTCTGTCAGCCTTTTTCTTCCTCTTCTTTCAGAGTTCAATGATTGTCTAAAGAGAATGTTAGTAATGTCTGTTGCTGCAGTTTTAAAACAACTTCATTCTATAATAAATGCACTTTAATCGCCATACATTAAACATAAGCTAACTTTCAACCTAGCATTTATACTGCATGCATGTCTGGGACTCTTTCTGGCTACTTTCCTGGATTAAAAAATCTGAACCAATTTCCCCATTCCTTATTAGCCTCAGTTCCTCTCTCTCAAAAAAAGTGATGCTTAGTATAACACTTCTTCCTCAGTAAACTACCTTGGGTATTTCCTAATATATCGTACTCCCTCATGTCTCTTTCGTTAATAGTATAAGAAGTGATTGAAAGTTTAAAAAATAAGGTTTTGTTAAAGTACTGGAATCCTCTGTGGATGCGTATAATCATTAGAAACTGATTACATTAGGTTAGCTTACACTTGTAAGTCTTAGACGTGTGCTGCGCTACTTCTTGCTAGATTTGCTTGCATTTGCTTTTACAGGGGTAAGTGCTCAAACAGACAGGTCCACGGCCTCTAAGCTTCCAGATAAGTAAAGAGAAAGGAAGCGATCAGAACCAATTAGCTGGGAAAGCATAGCTTGGGTAAGGTTTTGTTTCTTCCTCTGGTAGTGTATGTTCTGTTATACCGAATAGAAGATCTGTCCTGAATTAACCAAGACTGCTGGCAACTATAGCTAAAACTGCTGTGGAAAGTTTGCTGCAACCTTTTGAACTTCATTTTACTTTCTTAAATTAGGTACTACTGGGGAAAAATTATATGTATCATCTGGGTACTAGGATGGAAATATTGTAAAGAGCTACATAAGATTAGACTCCTAAAGCTCTGTGTGTGCAGGCTGGTGGTGGTGAAGCTAAATTATTAGACTATTGGTACCACTTGCATTTGAGGGAGAATACAGCTTTGTGCCTACAATGCCAGCTGAAATTCCTGCTGCTAGCAGCATACTGCATGCACAATCTCTATATTGAATGTGATAGTAACAGCCATTGGCTTTATTCTCGGCCTAGGAGCCGTCTCCTTTCGATAGAACCTTGGGGGGGAAACATCTTTCAAGGCAGATTCTGTTACTCAGCATTCCATGATAACATGCCAGTAGCTAATGCAACAAGAGACAATACTCAGATCTTCCCTTAGGGAAATTTTTACAATTGAATTGTGGTGTTGTAGTGTCATTCTCTCCCCTTCCCCTCCCCCCATTACTTGGGAACATGCTGAGAAAAGGGGTAAGTGTTTACGATTGCAAACACACAGATCAGTTTGAGCAAGACAGAAGTGATGGGTAGGGGCGAAGAGCAAGCCTAGATATGAAAACAACAATAATGACTGGTTTTATTGGCTATAAAAGTATGGACAGAAGAACGTGCGAGTACTAAACAGCCTGCTCAGTTAAATGGGCTGCAACAGATTTATATAATAAACCAGTGCAGAATTTTGCTCAAGTATCCTTCCCACTCCAAAAATGAACTTTTTGGCATTACTTCTTTGATAAACGAAAGAGATCACTGTTAGCTCAGGATTTGGGGCATGTTAATTTTATCTTGTAGGAAGAACTACCAATTTTAGTCATGACAAGATAGCCCATATATAAAATCAGATTTAACAAATATATTTTCTTAACATTTTGAGCAGCCTCAATTGTCTGGAGAAGGCAGATGTATTAGTTTAGATGCACATATGCAGTATAGTCTGGTCATTCAAAGAATAAGAATTTTTTTTTTTAACAAGTTTAGAGAGCAATGTGCACAGTGAAAGGAAGCAATAGGGCTTTCCATTAGAGTAACTGAAAAGACTTTAATTAGAAACTTACAGCCACAAAATACTTGCATTTTTAACATGAAATCTGATTGAGAAAAACCCAGAATAAATTCTAGACTGCCTTATTTTCCGAGTATGTTCCAAGAAAAAGTAAAACTGGTGAGAGGAAGTTCATCTCTATGTAGCCAGGACAGTAAAATGTAGTAACATAATAGTCTGTGAAGTTACTCATTTTCTGAACTTTAAAAAGTAGCAACTGTGAACTTGGAAGATGCTTTTCAGTGTATGTGGGAAAACTCTTATTTAAATAAATCAAAATTTCTTACTGTAGTGAACTACTTTGAAATAGTATCTACTACTCCGCTTTACAAAGTGATAATGTAATTACCTCATTTTATTCCTACTTGAAATAGTGAGATCCAAATATCATTGCATTATATGCAATAGGAATGCCTAGAAGCCAAAAAAAATGGAAATTCAATAGTGTAAAACTCATTTGCACAGTGTTTACATACTCCTGCTTTTCCCTACAATAAGGAGGTGCTACTCTATCCTTTTCTGTGTTAAACATATTAATGAATGGCAAACAGAATAGTTGATATGTAAAACACTGTGGGATAGGAATGATGCATCTGAATGTGTTGTGGAAATATGCAATAGGAAATACTCTACAGAATGTACAAGCTGTCCGAAAAGAATATTTTTTTTCTTGAAAGTGTCTTTCTACCAAACACTCTGTCATAAGCAATTGTTGAGGCCAATAACATAAAGTTTAAAAAAGATCTGCTTATCTTATGTGGGCATAAAATCTCCAGATTTATCGTAAGTACTGACGTGTTTTGGAAGGAATATGTATCCTCTTGCTTCTTGTCTCTAGCAAGCCTCTTTTTTTTTTTTTTAGGATGAAACTTGAATAAAGAGAAGAGAGGGAGTCCCATATGTGTTTCTTGCAAAATTTTTCATCTTTAATCACAGAGATGTGTAGAAAATGTCACAAAGAATTTGACCAGTGGTCTTATCAATGACGTGAAAATGAAGCCTCTGATGATGAGGACTTAAAGGAAAACCAATTGTAAATGTTCTGAACATGTCAGAATAAGCATGATTAATGGAGCCAACTCTAATTTCTATATAATTAAAATAAGAATTTGGCCTGATATCTAATACAGTAATTTCATTCTCTCTGTGTGGCTGGAAAGTTACTCATTAAGAAACAGTTTCCTCAACTCTTATTTTTCATCTTTTGTGACCATTGGAAAAGCCAATTATTTGAAGAAAGTACAACTTCTTATTTTGGAGGGTTTTCCTTTCCACATCTTTGATGCATTAAAGTAAAGTTGTGCCATTCTATTAATGTATATGCTATTATTTTAATTTTCTGCTGATCAATCTGTTCTTCATGTGCTAATGTCCTTCTGATGTGCAAAGGGAAGTAAAAGAAATACAGCTGATATCAAGACTCTTTTGTAGAATTTTAGACCAGGCAATAGCAATACACAGTACATTTTGGGCAAAGGATTCAGACATCTTTAAATTTAAGATACCCAAAATGCTTAAATTACAAGCCTGCTCATACACTATGGTCCATACAAAGATGACAGATAAGCACTCTGAACTAATGTAGAGTCATGACTTGATGTACTGACTAGATAACTAGTTTAGAACAACTGAGAATAAGATTGTCATGGTTAGTTTCTGAAATTGGTTACTGTAGAAGTCCTGTTCTAGTTAATTAATTTCATGCATGAGGATTTGGGATGGATTTACAGGCAGGTGTTAGAGCATGTTGATTAAAAGAACGTAGTGAGAATGCAGGTTTAAATAGGAGCAAGAAAGAAGAGAGGAGGTTGAAATACTGTATGGGAGATCTTCAGAAATGAGTAAGAGCTGCTGTTCCAAAAATGTGTATGTTAATAGTTTTCTGGGAATCTAACGAAAGATGGGAATGAGTGGGATATCGAAGCACATTTTAATCAGTATACTTCATATACTGTTTTTTTGAGTGTTCATTTTTTTGTGGTCAGAGTTCCAGTTGTGGAATATTGCAATTGTTTGCAACAACTATGTATTCCTCTTCTCTAACTAAAATATAATGCTCTCCTTAGTACACCAGTATCAATCCTGGCCTATACTGGCTCATCTTGGTAGTCGTGAATTTTACCTAGGTCTACACTGGTTCAACTATGCATCTCCCTTAAGCAGGGTTAGAGTTAGGAAGGGATTTAAAGATAAATATAGAATCAGTAAAAGTATTTAAGTGATTGTGAGCTCAACTGTCCCAGGCTAACATCCCAGGAAACTTCAGGAATGAATATGTAAAACTGTCATCCTTTGACTCTGTCCAGTCCCTATACCTTTCTCTCCGATGCTAAGGGGTTAACAATGAAGCTGGTGAAGGGTCACAGCACAAGTGCTGTGAGGAGCGGCTGAGGGAACTGGGCTTGTTTAGCCTGGAGAAAAGGAGTCTGAGGGGGAGACCTTATTGCTCTCTACAACTCCCTGAAAGGAGGTTGTATAGAGGTGGGGGTTCGTCCCTTCTCCCAAGTAACAGGCGATAGGACAAGGGGAAATGGCCTCAAGTTGCGCCAGGGGAGGTTTAGATTGGGTATTCGGAAAAATTTCTTCACTGAAAGGGTTGTTGGGCATTGGACCAGGCTGCCTAGGGGAAGTGGTGGAGTTGCCATCCCTGGAGGTATTTAAAAGACGTGTAGATGTGGTGCTTAGGGACATGGTTTAGTGGTGGACTTGGTAGTGATAGGCTAATGGTTGGACTTGATGATTTTGGAGGTCTCTTCCAACCAAAACGATTCTATTCTATGATTGCCAGAACTGTTTGTCCTTCCGTACACGCATGTTTCGCATTCCCAGATACCTTCACATTTATGTACTGGAAACTCCTGAAAAGGGATCCAGTGTGTTGCAAGAACCTGCCTAATGCCAAGATGCTGTTACAGAACTGTAGACCCCAGAGATGCATACCAGTGGGGACTTGGATCTGAAAGCAGACACATAAGACTCTACCTTTCCACTTGTCAGCCCATCATAAATTAGATCTGTAAGTGACTTTAAACGTGTTCAGAGAGAAAGCTATGCAAAATACAGAAACTGAGATTACGATAGCCCACTGTGCCAAAATTTAATATACAAATAACATAAGAATAGTAGTGCCTCTTACTAAACAGAAGAGTCTGAAATCATTACACTTGTTTCTACCACATGAGGAATGAAATCCTAGATATATAATTTATTTCCCTCCTTCTACCCTCACAAATAAATGTTCTAAGAATGATGTTTTTTCATATAAATGTGAGATGCTAAGAAACTCAAAAAGCTGAGCTTCATTCTTTATTTTAACCATATAACCCTTCTTCAGTATTGCAGCTGATGTAATTGTCCTTATCTATATCTGTGAAGCCCCCGCCTCAAAGTTTTTATGCTGTGCTATATCTCAGTTAACATTATTTAAATATTAATTAAAACTATTATTTGATGTAATTAATTTCTACTATGGTGACAGCTACTGGGAGGGTAAAGCAAGATCTCATTGAAATCCCTGGCTGATAATGACTTTTGGCAAGACAAAACAAAAGCTGAACTTCTCAACAATAAAACAGTATCTTACAAAACATGTACTATTAGATATATATGCATTTATAAATACATGGTACACATTAAAATAGAAGTCATGTAAATATAAGTTCCTGTTTTTCAACCAGAGCAGTGTGGCCTAGTAGGAAAGAGACCCACCCCATCCTGCTGTATATCTATGTAAGTGAGTCTTATCCTATGATGTAGGTGATGTGGGGAAAGGAAAAAATACGTGTTGGTCAATCCAGTGCTCCATTTCAATTACTTAATTACAGATTACTATTTTGGAGTGCTAAAGTATCTTTTGTCCACTAAAATTTCTGCTGTGATGCTTAAGAAAGAGAGAAAGAAAGTATGTGAGGTTGCAAGTCGTTGTAGTTCAATTTCTTTTCTCACAAAACCTATAGGTTCAACATCTGGCTTGGATCATTCTGTCCCTCTCCTAGTTGTGTGCCATCATCCTCTTCAATATGTATTTTAATGCTTTGTCACATCTACATTGAAATGCTAATAAGTTAATACAGGAAAAACTTCCAAAGACTTCTAGAGCAACTTTGAAAATGGCATTTGGGAGACTTAGTCTTATTAAAATGTAGTAGAAGTTCTATTTCTTTAGTAGGCTCTGAAATTTTTCTTAAGCCTACCTCTGAGGGTATCTCAGTGGCATGTAGTTTAGTTTGTAAAAATACTCACTGAAGACCCTCTAGACACACGTAAACAGACAGCAATATAGGTGCCAAAGTGGGCTGGGGCCAGCATATGATGAGGAAGCCACGACATCTGTGATTCTGCTGCCCACTGTGCTCAGAGCTTAGTTGGAGCAGCAATCCCTTCCTAGAAAAGAGGCAAGTTACGACCAATCAGCTATTAGTAATGTGTTTTCCCTCTGTGAGAGGTAACTGCTTCCTGCTGTTGCCTTCTGCAGAGTTCCAACTAGTAGGCTTAACCCCTAATTTGGGAAAGAATAATTGCTCTAACAGTCACTGAAAAAGCTGTCAGCCCTTGCTTAGGATGGCATTTCCTCTGCTTTTTGTATGAAACATTCACCTTGTAGTCACTGTTCACTTTTACTGCATCTCAGAATTTCTGTATTAAGAATGGAAGAGAGGAGGCTTAATAACACTTAGCTTGGCTATGGAAAGAAGCTTACAAAGTTTGTTGTAGTAGTGCATCACTTGATTAAGCAGGATGCAGGTAGTATGTTTAACAGTACAGTTCTCCAAGGGGAAAGATCTGTTACTGTATTCTGCAAAGATCAGTAACTCTCCCTTTTACAAAACCATGGAGCAAAGTTAATCACCTCCTTTTGCTTCCTAATTTCGTTATTTAAATGTTCAGTGCAAACAGAAAAGAGGAAAGAAAACTCAGGAGGACATCTGTCTGAGTACAAGATATTGATATAAATAGAGAAACTGGGAAAAGTAGTTGAGAGTCTGTTTCATTTTCTACTTCAGGAAAACCAGTCAGAACAGGACTGTGCAGGAAAAGCACTGCCATAAGCTCTTGCTGAGGGAGAAATTGGGGCACAGCTCAGCACTGTTTGTTTTCATGTAGGTTTAGATAATAAAACACAGAAGGCTGAAAGGGAGATTTGATTTACTGTTGTGCAGAAACCACATTTTCTTAGGTCTGCAAGCTTCAGCTGTCCCTACGTTTTTGCTAGAGTTTTAGATTTTTGCTTTTCTTTACATATTTTTCCATCTGTATTTTCTGTTTGGGATAGTAAAAGGTTTAGAAGTCTAGAAGAGGAGGAGAAAGTGAGTGGTTTGCAGCAAGGAAGCAGAGTCTCTCATTTCATTCATTTCTTTTCTTATTGTTTGGCAGGTGGAAAGCACAGATTTACAGAGCTGAACTGGATCAGCTGAAGAAGTGGGGGAAGAGAAACAAAACAAGTACCGCACCATTGAAAAGAGCTTCAGCTTTATCTAGCAGCATCACCACAGCAACCAGAAAATACAATTAAAAGACAAGGGCTAGAGCAGAGAAGGTGAAAGTGCGGCTCCTTACTTTTGGACAGAAGGCAGCAAAATAATTATGCAGAACAGAAAAGAGTATTTGATGGATATAGCCAAACTGTGGCAAAGGGAAATGTCCCTTCATTAACAGGAATGTGCTACTGTTTATGCACTGGAAAGGGGAGTGCCATGAGATCTGCTGAAGAGACTATTTCTGTGGTTGCATATCTACATGTGTTTGCACCCCTGCTGGGACTGAATTAGGTGGTACAGGACATTGGACCATCAGGTATTGGATAGTGACTTTTTTTTCGTTCAAGGTGTACCTGGCACGAGAACTGAAAGACACCACAGATCTTTTTCAGAGACGCAAACAGAGTGAGACAACCTCCAACCTTTCCCTTCTGTAACTGCCTGCTATACCATGGGATGTCGGCAAAGCTCTGAGGAGAAAGAGGCAGCGCGGCGGTCCCGTAGGATTGACCGCCACCTGCGCTCTGAAAGTCAGCGACAACGAAGAGAGATTAAGCTCCTTCTCCTGGGTACCAGCAATTCTGGGAAGAGTACTATTGTAAAGCAGATGAAAATCATTCATAGTGGTGGCTTTAACTTGGAGGCTTGCAAGGAATACAAACCTCTGATTATCTATAATGCAATTGACTCCCTCACACGTATCATTCGGGCTCTAGCCACCCTTAAGATAGAATTTCACAATCCTGACAGAGCATATGATGCTGTGCAGCTTTTTGCCCTGACAGGCCCAGCTGAGAGCAAAGGCGAGATTACCCCTGAGCTTCTGGGAGTCATGAAACGGCTCTGGGCAGACCCTGGTGTGCAGGAGTGTTTTTGCCGCTCCAATGAGTACCACCTAGAGGATAATGCTGCATACTACTTAAACGACCTAGAAAGGATTGCAGCACTGGACTACATCCCTACAGTGGAAGATATTCTGCGTTCTCGGGACATGACCACAGGGATTGTAGAAAATAAGTTCACCTTCAAAGAGCTGACTTTCAAAATGGTGGACGTGGGTGGACAGAGATCTGAACGCAAAAAATGGATCCACTGTTTCGAGGGGGTTACAGCAATAATTTTCTGTGTGGAGCTGAGTGGATATGATTTGAAGCTGTATGAAGACAACCAAACAGTAAGTGCTCTTTCTACTCCTTATTCTCTTTCCTTCTTTTCCTTTCCCCCTCCCTAGTGTTTGGCCTTTTTTCTCCCCCATCTCCCTAACCTCCCATGGCAGTAATCCCCGAGTTCCCAGCCCCAAATGTGATTTCCTTCCCTTCACCCTCAATTTGTAGTAAAAAGCTAGAAGCTACGATTCCTTTATTCAGATATTTTTTTTTTAACTGGACAGATTTACTTACTTATTTATTTAATGTTACTTTGGGGAAATGGAGGTGCTCTTCATATGACAGCAGGGTTTTTTGGTGTTTGTTTTTTTTTATTTGGTACCTTTTTGCTAAATGTTTACATGGTAAAGTGTTACTCCAAACATGACTTAAAAAGGTAGACAGTAGTGATGTCCTGGTGTACAGGGATGGCTAATTTGGACACCATGTTTTGCAAGTCTTGGGAAATTTTGAAACTAAAATAGTAATAAGTAACAGTTTTCTCCCCACTTTTTCCAGGATTTTCAATTGGAATTTGGGATGAAATTAATTTAAAAAAAAAATAAATCAGATATAGTTTTTAATTAGTATGGAACTTTTAAATTTAAAATTATCTTTGTTTTTTGTTTATATGGCTGATTTGCCTTGTTTAATGAATAACTATTCCTGTTTAATTCCCTTTAATGCTATTAGCTTCTGGTTTTCACAGCATGCAAATACAGCAACTATGGAAAAACATATGAACACTTATGCATACGCAACTATGTGTTTGCTGTCACATTCAGCTTGCCTGAGTTAACTTTTCTGTGGTTTTATTTGAACTTACTTTTTGACAGCCTTGTAAAACATGATGCTTAAGAGATGGGAGTTTGTGGGTAGGAACACATAATGATTCTATCATCTAGTGGTTCCTAAACATGCTGTATTTATGTTTGAAAACAGTTGCTTTTCAGGAAGAATTAAAATCTATACTGTAAAATCAGAAAGTTAACCTTAAAATGGTGCTACTTCTCTTGTACTCCCATACACATCTTAAGTTGTTTTATATTTTAGAAAGCTTGTTCACCACTATCAGTTCCTGGAGTGCTCCAGAACACCATAATCCTTGTTCTTTTACAGCAGGTGCGTTATGTAAGTGTTGTTGTGGAGGAAATTGTTCCAATAATTTTTTATATGATGTTTCAAATCTAACTGGATCTCAGTAAGTTTACAGAAGGGGATCTTTCAGCCAGGTCTAATGATCTGGTTTTGGCAGTCCTCTATGGAAGAGGATTACTATTCAGCCTTAAATGTTGCTCCTTATCAGACACGCCCCCTCCCCCCACCCCCCTTTATGTGTAGTACACACATCTATATTAAAGTTTCTTTACAGAGTATCTTATGTCAAATGTAGTATCCTGCACACGTATGTGTAAGAGCTGTATCATCTGTGTGACATCCTCTAGTGCTTGTATGGGTGTGACACCACTTTATATGCAGCCATCTGTTTCCTTTTCCCTTTTTGCCTTAAAATAATAACTTCAAAGAACCCCTGAAACTCTCACAACTGATTACCAACTCATATAGACTTCTCAAATGATAAAGTGGGGGAACAGGTTGGGAGAAAGGGGAATTTCCTCCACAAACAGACTCAGTGGAAGCAATTACTGAAGCTCTACATAAGATGTCTGTTGCAGTGCAGATGTCTCTGTTATGAATTTTCTCTGCCTTGAAAAGCTCCAGTCCTCTGTCCTGGAGAAGTGACCAGCTGTGACCTTCTTCACTGTTTTTTATTTTGTACTGTACACTGTATTTTATTTTTTATTTTAATTTTTATTTTATTTTATTGTGTAATGTCAACATAGTTGCATACTTGATTTTTTCATTAAAAATTGTTTATCGAGAGCTCCTGATGCCAACTACATGGTCATGGTTTTGATAGTGACTGGAATAACTGCAATGGCTTTAATGGCTAAATGTGAAAGCCTCCCCAAAATTATGCAACTTCTATATAACACATGCCATTCACCAGATCCCTGAGGCAAGGTGAACTATATCAGTACCTGAAACCACTTCAGTGCCTTCTATCTAGTCTGCTGTTTATACAGTATCACTTATCATAGAATCACATTACAGATTCAAATATTGTCAAGTGACCTAGGGATTCCACAGTTCTGGTGATAGGAATTTATAGCAATTGAGGTGGAGAAACTCCATGAGATGGAAGTGGTTAAAGAAAGGAATTCCATAGGTGACACAAACTATGGAAAATGTCAGAAGTATCGGAAGTTGACAGCAGTCACTGAAGCAGAGTTGGAGGAAGATGCTAACATTTCCTTCTAAGCTGTATGAAAAATGCACAAACCAAAAAGAAACAAATATCAGGCAAAACCTGTAGAGCAATACTTCCCAGAAATCTCACCCTTGGCTTTTTATTTGCTTGTTTGTTTTTACTGCCGTATCTCTCAGTAAAGTCTTGTCTGTTCAAGTTCTGGGTTCTGCAACCAACTCCTTCCCTCCAAACCAGCATAAGACTAAATCATCACTGAAGAAAATAGGTGAAACTATTCCCTTCACATCCCATGCATGTATGAGAGAGGTTCTTTACGTATCACTTTATACAATCTCTTATCATTACTGGTACAGTGATGTGAAATTATTTCAACTCATTTGTACTTTTAATTCCTTTGTCAGTATTTTTGGTTGCTAATACAGTCTCTTTACAAAGACTTTTCTTATTAAAAGGGAACTAAGTGATAAGTTTGAGAAGCAATTATACTTAGGTTTGAACCAAGACTACAAAATAGTTTCCAAAAATACTCCCTTTGTTTTACAAGCTTGCCTTATATGGTTGAATCCCTTTTGTGTGCACTTTCTATTATTCTTCAAGGAAAAAAACCTTATGGTCAAGAACATTCACCTAAGCCAAATTTTGATAAAACCTTTCAGAAATACTTGTGTGTTTCATTTGCAGTAAAATTCATTATGAGTACTAAATCTTTTACAGAGATTTTTCTTATTAGAAGGCAGCTAAGTGACAAGTATGAGAAGCAATTATACTAGGTCATGAGAAATACCAGACCAGAGAAATTTCAAGGAAAAAAAAAAAAAGGTTACCTAATTTTTAGTAGCTTTGTCGAGTTTGTCTAGATCTTTCTGTTGTGCCTCCATCATTGTCTCCATGTGTCTGGGGCTATTCTACGAGTATGGCATTATCTCTTAAATGATTTTTGCAAAGATATGATATTTCCAGTAATCCTTGATGGCACTGTTTGGCCCTTTTTTTGGTATAGCTTATCACATATACAATATCTCCATATTCTTATCTTCTGTAGTGATTTTACAGCTTATCCACTGCACTTCCATTTTCTTCTCTGTACTATACTAACTGATTCACCATTCACTGTCCTACACGTGGACTTATGCTTTGTGTCTAGAGATTCTTGTCTCAGCATTAGTGCCTTCCTATTGTAACAGATTTCTATATCTGATTTTTGTTTAGCAACCTCCTCTTGACATGAGAGAAGCATTGCCCCTAATTCTTTCTCATCACAGAATGGTAGGGGTTGGAAGGGACCTCTGGAGATAATCTAGTCTGCCCCCCCTGCTAGAGCAGGGTCACCTAGAGCAGGTTGCACAGGACTGTGTCCAGGTGGGTTTTGAATATCTCCAGAGAAGGAGACTCCACAACCTGCTTGGGCAGCCTGTACCAGTGCTCTGTCACCCTCACAGTGAAGGAGTTTTTCCGCGTGTTCAGACGGAAGTTCCCGTGTTCCAGTTTGTGCCCGTTGCCCCTTGTCCTGTCGCTGGGCACCACTGAAAAGAGTCTGGCCCCATCCTCTTGACACCTGCCCTTGAGATATTGATAAGCGTTGATGAGGTCCCCTCTCAGTCTTTTCTTCCTCAGGCTAAGCAGCCCCCGCTCCCTCAGCCTTTCCCCAGAGGAGAGATGCTCCAGTCCCCTCGTCATCTTTGTACCCTCCGCTGGACTCTCTCCAGTAGTTCCTCATCTTTCTTGAACTGGGGAGCCCA
The DNA here is from genome assembly GCA_009819775.1 of Phoenicopterus ruber ruber. Classification (NCBI taxonomy): domain Eukaryota; kingdom Metazoa; phylum Chordata; class Aves; order Phoenicopteriformes; family Phoenicopteridae; genus Phoenicopterus; species Phoenicopterus ruber. The sequence goes on along the minus strand of CM020231.1, from coordinate 11,944,888 downwards.
GAACTGGACACAGGACTCCAGATGGGGCCTCACTAGGGCAGAGCGGAGGGGGAGGAGAACCTCCCTTGACCTGCTGGCCGCACTCTTCTTAATGCACCCCAGGATGCCGTTGGCCTTCCTGGCCACAAGGGCACATTGCTGGCTCATGGGGAATTTGTTGTCCAAACATACATCTATAATTTTCCTATGTAGAGATGGCGTGTTCCAGGTGTGCTGAATACGCAAAACAGTGATAAACAGCTCTGATAGCTAAACTATGAGAAGTACCTACATTGGTAGATCGCTTGAACTGCAACACTGAGGCTGTCACTTATGAAAAAAGCCCTACAAATAATAGTGTTGCTGAGTCTAAAATGCTTCCTGGTGTAGTATCTATGGTGAAGACAACTATTAAATAAAACTGTTCACTGCCAAACGTAACTTACTGCTTGACAGAGTGTGTAAGAATCTGGCTGACTTATAAACTGTGAAAGTTGAGCAAATGATCTATGTGAATATGATAACTTCTGTGCTTCCTGTTGACAGAAGTGGATAAATGCTATGCATGAGCTCCATCTTTATTGAAGATGTGTTAAAATAATGATTGACAAATATGTTAAAAATTGAGGGGAAAATGAGCTAGTTCTGCATACTGGTAGGTCCTGAATATAGCTAACTTGTGAAGTCTGTTCAGGGCAAAAGTATTGTAGCGACGCCAACGTGCAGAAGGGAGAACAAAAATAATGCCCAAACTATCAGTTGCCTGGACAATTTTTCTTTTGTGTGTAATTTTAAGAGACAAAATAAGTTAAACTTTATACTGCCTGGAAACAAACAAAAGAAGTAGAAGACAGAATTTTTCTGGGGCTTTTGTCTTTCTCCTGCTACGCTTTATTCTGGGTAACATCACTTGCAGAGGTAAAATCAGCTGAGTTAACAGTTTGTAGATGTGGCTAAACCAATATTTTGACTTGTCTGTTCAACATATGTGATATTTAGCTGCTTACTAAAGAGCAAGACAGTGAAAACTATGATTCTTCGCTTTATTCTTCCCCCCACACACCTTGTGCGCTTTCCACTGTCACTGTCTATAACAATATTTTTCCTGCTTATCTAGGCTTATCTGCAAATGTGATCTGTGTCTGTTTTCATTTCCACAGTCTTACACTTTTTTTTTTTCTACCTAACATGTAATACATATAGCTTTATCTTTCCATGCACATACTTAGTATGACTCAACTAGGTAACAGTTGCCTCTTGTTTTGACGTAGTTGCAAAATTGGTTTGTACAATACCTTTGGAATGCTATTGATTTATTATAAGGTTATTGTTCCTGACCAGCACTCTAAGAAGGTTGTATTAGGTTTTTATATCCCTATGCCGATTTCTTCTCTATTATATCAAATAAATTACTTGTCTTAGTTTTCATGGTCCTTAGCAGCTGATTGACCCATTCTATCTTTTATTACATATTAAGATGTCACCTCTGGCCTTTGATAATGTTAAATTATCAAGTGATCTCTTTTTTTCGGCCTTCTTACATGTTGCATCCTGCACTTAGAAGTTTCCTGTTAATATCTAAGTGTCTCATCTTTATTTTAAATTTCTCCTTAAATTAATGTGTGCTAGAGAATGTTAAATAATCTGTACTCCCTCATGCCTCTTGCCCTGAAAAGGAGTCTTGCAGTTTCTTTGCAACTCTCTCCATCTGTATGCACTCAGTTTTGTGTTTCATACCTGCCATATATTCTGATGGATAGTTTTCAATTTTCTTCTACAGTGTATAGCTGCAACAGGGTTCTAGACCATTAGAAAGATTCTTCAAAGATACAATAATAAAGTAAATAATGAAATGAGTTAAACATGAATGTATGATTGAGAATTCCTGAGGTCGGTAGTTGCAATAGATTTACATGGTGCAGGAGATACCAAGCAAAGGTTGTACACATCTGCTTTTTCTAAAAATGACACTTGTTCAATCACTTTATAAATGTGAATGTTAAAGGAAAACTACTTGCGGGTAACTTAAGTTTAGATAATTCGTATTCTCTTTCTTACAGCTATTGCACGTGAATGGAAAAATGAAATTTTAGGCTCTCTTGAGGCTATTTTTTTAGTATAGCATCTTGTTAAAAGGAAGATGCAGATGAAAAAGACAAAATACAAAGGCAAACAGTTCAGACTGCAGTAGGCCTCATGCAAAACAAATAGTTGGGGTCATAATGGAACCTCTCAATTATCTAATAATAATTTATCTGGAAAGCCCTTTGTCATATGCTAATTGTTTGAACAGAAATCCTGTTTCTACCAGGAAATTTTTTATCAAGTAAACAAAATTTTTAACTACTTTTTTTCTTTTTTTAAGTACAGTGTATTAAAACTTTTCCGGCATGCAGCTGTTTTCCTGCAATACCAATAACAACAGTCAGGACAGAGGGGAAATTGTGATAGATGTTGTACATAGCCCTTTTGGCACCTGTTATCATCAGTGGTAAAAACCCACATCAGCAAACATCTTTCTGACAAACCAAGTCTCTTCAGGATCTGAGAAAAAGATGGACCTAAACCATTCAGGTGCTCTCACTTTTTATGAAGCCTTTCCATTTCAAGATATTTCATAGCAAACTTTGTGTGGGAGCAAAGCCTAGATGACTTCAGCATTCATGTGTGTAATCTTTCAGCACTGCAAATGGAATTCTAGCCTTGCCTTTTTATCACTTAAGAAAGTAATATACATGTTCCCTTACCAAAGTTTAATTTTATATAGTGATATATGAAGATTCCAGCCTGAAGACTTGTATCCAGGCATATGTCTTCTAAAATATGTAAATATTAGTAAATACTGAGTATACATAAAAGAGAATGATCAAGCAACTCCCAATTTGCAATTCTTTTTACTGTATATTATTTCAAGTCTGAAGGTTTATTTTTGGTTACATTGTTCACTGTAATTTTATGCTTCCGATATCGATATCCACACATAGAATGCATTTTCTATATTTTGGACTTGTTGCTATACCCTGAACTTTATATTCCATGTAATTTCTGATACTAACAGTAAATTTACACATAAACTGTTCTGGCTACATGTTTTACTAAATTACTTCCTTTAATTGAGAAAAAAAAAAAAAAAAAAAAAAATCACAAATCTGATAATCTGATCTTTTTATATTCCACACTATGGAATATAAAAAATGCACTCATGCTAATGACATGGTTTGATTAGATGAAGATGCCAGTATCAGATTGTAAAAGCCTGAGAAGTTTTGCTGTAAGGCTTATCTATTTAATGTCGATAGACTAATTCCTAAGACAAAGGTGCATTTAAACCTGAAGGTAAATATTTTTATCACTGTAGAGCAGTAGGCTTAATTCAAGGAAACTGAGAGACAACAACAGGAAGACTTTTACCTATTTTGGAAAAATATGGCGTGAAAGTAATGCTGTATTACTGCAGCATTCCTGCAATGGACCTACTGAGTAGTATTCATCTACTTTGGTATCTAATGCTGGTTGTCAGACTTGCATCTGAATTAGATGACTAAATTTCCCTGCGTATTTAGGTAACTGCAGGGGATGGCTCAAACCCTCCTATGACAAATTCCTGAAAGATGATATAACTATCTTTTTTTGGTCTCTGTGACTGGCTGTATTCAAAACTCCTAGACTAGGTAAGGTGTTTTATTCTAATTTTTAAATTAATTCAGAGCATGACAGTACAGAGGTAAATATAATACTAACACGTCAGGAGTGGCAGAATACTCGTAAATATCGTATAAGCTTCGGGCTCAGAGTAGTATTTAGGTGGAGAGATATGGGTACTGACAGATAAATAAACAGAACTTCAGTAAAAATCTCAGTTATACAGTACTACTACCATCCCCTAAACTATAAAAGGACATCATCACACCACACCCCCCAATTCCAGTAATGCCTGTTAATCTAGTGTGTAGGCAAAATTTGCTTTCTAATTAAAGGGTTAAACTAGCCACTAGAGTAGTATATATAGACACAAGCCACCTGTCAAGCACTTAGAGAATTGTAATGAGTCAGCAGCAAAGCCACTGACATTGTCTAGTTAACTTAGTATGTGCAGAAAGCACCTCCTATTCGTATCGGTTTCACAGGCAGAGAAGTTGATCATATAAACTGGATAGCATTTATTTGATAAAGAATTAATTTGTGAAGGAAAGGAACTGAATTTCTCAGCTTCTCTCAACTAGGTTGGAAAGTCACGAGCCTCTTCCCAAATATATTGTCATAGAAAAGATAGAAGTGAAATTAGAACACTGCTTATAACAAGGCAAATACAGGAGCTAGAAGGGGAATACACCAGAGCAACACAAGGTTCTCCTACAGCAAAATACCATCTTTATGTGAAGCTCTCTAGGTGACTTTTTTGAAAATCACTTGCTTAAAACCAAATTCTTCATTTGTCCTTGTAGAACCTCTTGAACAGTAAAGAGTGCCACAAATTTTTAGGGCTGTGAGGCATACATGACAGGCATGGCCTAACCTTTTAGAAAATAAGCTTCTTGGACATTTAGAGGTTTAAACTTCTGAGGAAGAACTATCCATTGTGCATGATTCAATGCAAAGTTGAAAATAACTTTTTAAGAACACTGGACCTTAACGAGACCATTATTGAGCAATGCGATTAATTTACTGGGTGCGTTAGCTTTTCCAGTAATTAACATCGTACGAATATGCAAAAAATATTTTCTGTGCTTAGAGAAAATAATGACCAAAACATGCATTAAGAGGGAATTTTATTCTCAAAATTACCTTTTTAAAAATACTATTAGGTAATTTTCAAGAAACGGTTTGTAATCGGTCTTAGGTATAAATTTTACCAAGTAAAAATACATGTATTTTCTGAGATTTCCTGCTATGCAAAGACACGTGGACATATATTTCAAGTATGAATGCTCAGAAATATTTCTGCTGAGAAAAACTTAAGGTTATACTTCCTGAATTAAAGTGAAAATTTGAGGAAATTAGATTCTCTGAAACTTAATGCATATGAAGTAGAGTGGCATAGTTCAGGCAATTGCAGTTTCCAATTGGTTTTTACTTCTGTTTGATAAAAATATGTAGGCTTCTTATGCAAACTTCACAATAAACTAAACATAACTCTTAAAAGACATACTATGAGAAATATTAATGATATATATGTAGTTTGGAAATTCACTTGACTGTATTGTAAGGAGCCAAGATCCCTCTGAAGCCCAATGCCAGGAATAGACTAATGAGGGTTATGTTGAGAACACTTCTAGAATCCATCAAGTGTGTAGGGAAGTGTTGATATCATCTCTCATAATACTGTATGTTGTCTACTTAATAATCACAGGGAATATGAACATGTCAACACACACACACACACACACACACACACAAAAAGGAAGGAAAAAAACCATCTTGGTCTGGAAAAGCAGGTACTTCGGGTTATTTCAGTAACTGTGGTGAATAACAAAGTAGATAAAAGCTGTAAGTACTCTCTGTGGTATGCCAGCCCTGGAGAGAGTAGTGGAGTCCAATTAGCCTTAAAAACTAGCAGAGATAGTAGAACAAAGAAGGAAGATCCTTACTGTTAATGCAGCTTCAGAGTGAGTGGTGGTGGTGGATTTTTCAGAACTTTGTTCCATTATTACAAGTTCATATTTTAGGTAAATATATTCTTCTATAATTCCCACCACCACCACCCCAAGTAATACAAGCGTAATTTGGCATACACCTGAGCTTTCTATACTCTTGGGATGGCAATCCAAAACCCCTCCAGGATGTTAGAACACTTCTTCCATATGTATTCCAAATACATATTTTTCAGGGTATCCAAAATCTTAACTGACTCAGAAGACAGCTGGCTTTGTTTGATAACATAAAAAGTGTAACTAATGGGAACTTGTTCACATGCCTTATTCCTAATGTGTGAATTTAAAAGACTCCATAGCTTAGAATAACAGAGATATCGGACATAGCTCTTCTACCTGTGAATGTAGAAAGACACTGCATCCTGAAATGGAGGCTGATAGAACTTTTCTTGTTGCTGTTATTTGGTGGAGTAGGTACCTTACTGTTTAGAGAGCAAGAAAACAAAAAGTTGATCTGAAATTTTACTCCTGAAATGCTATAGCACTCAGTGTTCTTGCTGGCTAGTGAGTAAATCCCTCCTAGTTCACTTATTAATATTAAATATTTCACTTATTAGAACCATCTAGTTTGGAAGTTCTTAACAGAAGAACTTTTAAAACATTTGACAAACTTTAGTGAAGAAAATTGTGTGCCATGAAATGAGAAAATAGGAAGTGGTCTTGAATACTAAAAGCCCTACAAGGTTTGACAGGCTTAGTAACAAAGAAAAACCAAAACAGTTAAATAGTATGGTAGGCAAAATCATGTATGAAATCTGAACATACTAAGTACCTGTTTTTAAAAAGCATTACAAGGTAAATAGCTAACATCACATTACTTGTAATCATGTTTAAAATAGTTTTCAAGAACAGCTTCTGTTGTTAGTCTGATGCATGCACAGGTCAGAAAACCAGGAAGAAACTAGTAACTTGGACTAGAATATGCAGACACATGAAAAAAATACATACCAGGAATAAATACGGTTCTTACAAAGGAAAGTCATGCCTTCTAAAGTTGATAACTCTGTGTGTGTGTGTTGGTTGGTTGTTGGTTTTGGGGTTTGGTTTTTTTGTTTGTTTTTGGGGTTTGGTTTTTGTTTGTTTGTTGTTTTTTCTTTTAAGGAATGAGGAAGTATGCAGGGACACGAATACAGATGCTAAAACCATTTTACTTTGGAAAAAAGATTTTGACAAAGACTCCTTCTGAGAGGAACTAGACTGTTGTGGCTTTCCCTGCTGCAATACAGAAGGCTTGTCCTGAACGAACAACTGATTAAAGGCGGGAGGAGTAGGATCTGATGGACAATTCTTTGTGTAAGGAGATAGCAGAGGAGCTGTAGATGCTCAGCTACTTACACTGTTTAACATATTCCTGAATGATATTAAAAAGTTGCTGTTCAGTCTGACCTACCACTGATACTTTCAGGGGTATTTTTACTGATATTTATTCTTCTACACTATGCTTTAACAGAAACTTCCCTTTTTCTCATGCTGAAGGACTAGATCCTTGGATAAACTTATCTTATATATCACTATTGTCCTTGGAGATGGTGCCATAAGGAATGCTTTGTTTTTCTGCAGCCATTTCTCTGCTTTTTATGGTTCTTTTGGATCTTGTTAATATGGAAGCATGAATGTCAGCTATCTGCCATGACTCTGGTGTGTATACTTTTGGAATTTTAGGTAGGAATTTCTTTAATACTTTTAAGAAATAACTAAATTTCATTTTATGGGCAGAAGAACAATAGAAATATGACTTTTGACAGAAAAATATTTGGAAGATATTTAGATATTACTAATAAGTAATCTCTGTTTTTAGGGGAATGTAATCAAAAGAGGCTTTATGAGAACACTAACCTTGACACTAGGTCAAAACTTGCCAAAATATATGTTCCTGGATACTTGATCACCTCTACTTAACAAATAGAATTTTTCTAAAAATTTATTCTTGTGGTAGAATGAATAGGAAAATTATATCTATTCTTACAAAAATATATATATTTTCAATCTTCTCCTTTTTTATCACTTCTATAAAATAGGTATTCATGTCCTTGAAAATCTTTTAGATAACTATTTTAATCATTACTGAAATACTCTGGACTTTCTCACTATTGCCTAATATCTTCCAGTGTGGTATTTAAGAATCTTATCTCTGCCATCATCTTGAACGAAAGGTTAACATATTCTGTTTTATCTTAAAGCTGTTTTATTTTTTTGGTAGTACAGAAGCTTCTCACTTGCATAAAGCAGAGACTTCCTTGCAGTCAATTCATTCTCCTTTCTTTCATGGCTCTCAGTGCAGCCTATAGTTACATCTCAAGCCTCAGCAACACTGCCATCATCGTCTACTGTATAATGGATCTATTGCATGTACAGTGCATTCTGGCCATGTCAGACCTTTTTTGTGTGTGTATGTGTCAGCAGCCAGTCAGTGTCCTTCCTCTCTTCTTACAGATGCCAATTCTGGACATGTGCTGAAGGCCTTTAGTGTGTATCTGTAGTAAGCCTTATGTGTTCCCAGGATTGACTGGCTTTACTGGACACCTGCAGCATAGGCACTCTTTTTGTGCACAGTGCCATGTCTGGACAGATGAGGTGAGACCAGAGGATAAGAGAGAGTTCATGGTGGTTGGCTACTGCCACCTCCAGAAGGACTTGGGGCTGAGGGGCTGCAGGTCAAATGAATTACCTTGTCAGGTCAACATTGTCCATGGACTCATCACTGAGCATTCTTGTTCTGTGGAGTGCTACAGGACTGGTTTTGGGCCTTCGCTCTTCTTGAGCGTGGTCTCTTTTTTTTAATTTACCATTAACTCTGTCTACTGCCTTTTATACTAATATCCTCATAGGATATTTATACTAATAACCTTTTATACTAAACACTTCAAAATAAACAATGTGAATACAGTTAACACATTCATTGTTGTCTCCATATTTGCTTTCAAAACCATTTGGTGGTTATACTATTAAAATAGTCCACCTGAATTGGACAACTTTAGTAAAAGGAGGCCATTCTAGTCCCCTGACAAAAACCTTACCATTTTAGAAAATGTAAGTATTTTGTTACAGATGATTGAAAGGTGGTGGGTTTTTTAAGCTATAAAGTTTTGCAAATACAAATATTTGACAACTGAAACATACCTAGTAATATTTTCATGGAGTAGTCTGAAGTGGCACTCAGTCTAGACTAAAACCTTTTCAAGTACAACTTTTTTGTGTTCTTTTTTGCATTGAAAATGTTCTGCGGATGCAAAACTCTTATCCCAACTGGAACCCCATTTTGCTTAAGTTTCCTTTGTAAGGATCATAAGTGGATCCCATCTCTATTGATTCTGCAAAATCCCTGAATTGCTTATACGAATAAAAAAAATCTCAGTGACTTGGCATACAGCTGTAATTAATTCTAATTCTGCTATATTGTTGTCTTTGTCCTGGCTGGTGTTTATGGCATGTTTTAATGTAAAGTTACCTGTGAGTTTAGTTACTCTTTCTGTCATTAACTAAGATATTAAATGAGCTTGGACATTAAACAGATCCCCAGAATCTGCCTGTACACTTGCATATATTAAGTAATTTGCATTTGTTGCTGCTGTTTTACTGCTCTTTCAGCCATTTTCAATAGGTGGAATAATCTTTGTAGCCAGGAGCTTATTCTTTATGCAGGGTCTCCACATAACACGGGAAGAACAAAGCATAAAAACTGAAGAATTTGGCAGACAGGCATATGGGTAAATATAGCACCTGTAACACTTTCAAATGACTTGCCCAAAATCATGTAACATGCTGGACACAGAAGAATGCGCAGTTCACCTGATTCAAAGGTGTATGGGTAGAGCCAGGATGTAGAGACTTTCTGGAAAGTCATTCCTAGTAACAATTCAGTATATGACACATGGTGTTACAAACTCCATCAGAGTTCAGGCACCATTATTTGGCTGCCAGCGAGTGAGCATCAGCACGCTGGATCATCAGAAAACAATTCTCCCACATTATCTACCCTGTTCTGTAGTAGCTCCTGTAGCTTACTAAACAAACCTACTCCTTGGTCACCCAGGGGAATGGTCTGGGTATCCTGGGCACTGGCAGAGTGTTCTGCTGTCCTTATCTGAAGTGTTATCGTATCCATAGAAATGATGTACTACTATATTGTTAGGAACTGTAGGTTACGCTTACACAAACCAGAGTTAAGGTAAAAACAAATAGTTATTTGTAAAACTGGAAAATGGACAACGATGTTTGGAACATGTTACTGACCCCTGTTTAAGACTAGGGCTAATGTTAACTAAATTGGTTTCTTTCCTAATTTCAAGTCCTCCTATCACCTCATCGTTATTATATACAATATAAAGTTTTGACTCTTCAAGAGAGATGACAGGTTGTTTATCAAAGATTACAATGTCGTCACATTTTTGTATATTCAGATGATGCCACAAAATGAGAAGAACTTGCTCAAGCAAATAAGCCATCAAAACACAATGAGATAGTATTATGAGCTCATAGCTCTAATTTAAGAAACTGCTTAAGCTTTGGGCTACGTGAAATTAAAAAAGGCTTTTCTTTAATAACATGAATTCAAAGGCATATGTCAGGCTTTGCTATAACAATGCACAGTAAGAACAACAACGTTTTCACAGTTAAATGCAAGCAAGAGCAAGGACTACTGCAAGCTAGATAACCTGGAATATCGCAGCATGATTTTTCAGGTGTGTTTACTAAGACCTGTGTCATCTTGCCATTGTTGACCTGCATATAAGCCATTTGCATGCTCATTCCCATTGCAATTAAGCCAGAGTAATACAATGGCCAGTGTTAGTGCTTTTGTTTGTGTAAACTCAAAATTCCTTCCATTTATTATAGTATCATCACTTTTTTTGTTTGATGTCTGTGGTATTTCTACATAGGCTTTTCAAGAGCAGGTTCTTTTGAGCCAAAGTCAAGTGCGAGGAAGAGAAATCACCTGCAAGTAAAAATAATTTTATGCTTGCATTACAGTGTTGCTATTCCAGCAGTGTTTTTAACTAAAAATAATGGCATCTAATACAGAGAACACTTAGATAACTGCCATTTTTCTGGCAGTGTGACAAGGCTTTTACGGGAAGTTTAATTTCTTTAAAATACTGTTAGACATTTCAGTATCTTGTTGACTCATTATCATACAGTGCACATACCAGAAAGAGATTTTGGAGTTGTAACAGCTTGGTCTATGAAAATATCAACTTGATGTTCAACAGCGGTCAAAAAAGCAAGCAACATTAGGAAAGGACTAAGGAAAAATCAGAAAACAGTATAAAATGCAAAGCATGTCTGCTTTCAGAATGCTGTCTAAATTCTTGTTCTCCCATTTGGAAGAAAATATATTAGAATTAGAGCAAGCATGACCTAAAGTACAGAATATTTTCCATAAAAATAACAAATAATAGATGGGGACTTTTTCCCCTGGGGAAGAAAAAATGATGTACAAGGCAGGGCAATGTGATGGGCTTATGAAGTGACAACTGGCATACATAAAATTGATTTCTAATCATTATCTATTGTTTCTTTTTAAGAATCAAGGATATTGAATGATATTATTAGTTAAGATGTTCAGAACAAGGTAAAGGCAGCGCAGCTTCACACAATATATACTGAAATTATGGAGCTTGCTGCCTGAGTATGTTGTCCTACCAAAACTCTGCGCAAGTTTAGAAGGAATAGAAAAATGTAGAAAAGAAAAATACATCAAGACCTATTAAATGTCAAGATCATGCTTTCGATTTGGATAAAATACTAGGGAAGTATTTGCATTTCCCCAGATCTTAATTTTCTTCCTCTCCCCAGATTATCTATTATTAGTCAGTGTAAGATATGGGATTTTGGGTTAGATAGATCTTTGTCTTGGATGGCTGTGAGGGTTTTTTTTGTTGTTATTTGTTTTTTTCCTTATGAAAAGTAATGGATGAGACAATACATACATTTGGCATGGATTTTTTTTTTTTTTTTTTTTTTTTTGGTGTGTGTGATTGTGTGCTGCCAAGACTGAATACTTAAGCTTGCTTCTTGGGATAGATTTTTGAGTATCAAAATGCATTTTTTAAAGCTATTAATAGGCTTAGTTAAATTTTCAACCTGTCAACCAATGACAGTGTCCCCTGATCATACTTCAAAATTAGCAGACGATGAATAACTCCTCTACTCCAATTAATTCAGTTCTCTAACTCCTGTCACTTATTTTTTAGATATTTAATCTTGCTACTGTCCTTTCCTTCCATTATTAAACTGATTGAAACAACTAACTCACTTTCAAAATACACAGTCCAGTCATTGTCTGTGTACTTTTCCTCATTATTTACTGATTGGTCATATTTTACTTTATAAATAGAAACCAACCCCCAACCATTTATCATTAGTAGAAATAAATTATTGTTAATAATTTAACACAATTTAGCATAAAATCCATGTAACAGAAGTAGCATCTTTAGAAGCAAGAATTCTTCAGTCCATCAGTTCTGGGGAGAAAGCTTATGACTAAACTAATTTATAGAATAGTATGATGGTATGTCTGTCATATGCTACATTTACTTCAGGGCAGCCTGGCCCTGAGCATTTTTTATTTCTTTTTTTTCTTTTTTTTTAGAACCCCTCCACTTTAGCAACCTTATGTTCTCTTCTTCTGCTGTTTCCCTGGCAACATGGCATGGTAGAGTGTCATATCAGTCGACAACGAGCTTTGCTTCAGCTGTGTCCTGCCAAAGCTAGCAGTGTTTCCAGCAATCTGAGCTTTCTCACTGCAACTGTGACATAGCAATGAGAGTTTCTTTCCATTAACATTTGCCAAAATCAGTTGGAATTCCATTGGTGTAAATGTTTATGCAGTAGTGCCCTGATAATACTGGCTAGGGATGTCATTGGACTTGTCAGAGTAGACTAATTTTTACAATGCTTTTTAGTATTAGGTATAGTCCAATAGTATGAATTCTCCTGGCAGTGATACAGAAGGGGATGGTTCTAATAGCAGCTTGCATTGTGCCTTTGATATTCTTCATAGATCACATGAAAGCAGTAATTAGAAATAAATAAATAAAAATTCAACAACCCATACATGGAAAAAGGAAAACAATCAAAATGAATTGGAAATGTGAGAGGTTAATAAAGGAGGTTAAAGATATGTTAAAAAAATAAAATGAAAGGATGACAAAACTAAACACAGTGTGGCTATGCCTAAAATGTCTTGAAGGCAGTGTTCTGCAGAGCATCTGGCTGTCATTGCTATCCAGAAATCCAGACTGAGACTTACAACATTTAAAAAGGTTTTAAAAGGTTAATTTGTTTTGTTTAGCTAAAAAGATTGCTAAGTACCTGCTTAGTGTAGAATTATCTGAAGGAGCAAAAAAAGCTCAATATTTAAAGAAATACATAATCTAATGGAGAAAGAAAAAACAAGAACAAATGGCTAGAAGCTAGGTCAGGTAAATACCAACTGGAAATAGCTTTTTTTTTTTTTGCTTTTTTTTTTTTTTAAATTTTTTTTAGGAAGGAGGCTGAACCAGTTGAACCAGCTTTTCTGGAAGACAGATTTTAGTCAAACAGCCATCATCAACTACAAATGACTAGACTTACGACAGGGAAAACCCAATAGATGGGAAATGTCTATGACCATAGTTGTGATAAATGAAAGTTAGACCAAAAGATCCAATGATCATGATACTCTCAGTTTAGTATTTATATATACAGAGGTAAAAGTCCAAATTATAGCCTTGTTATTTTATACATCAAATAATGCATTCCTGCTAAATCCTTCCATTTTAAGATCTCCCATCTTAATTAAGGTTATTCTGTGTGGGGGTTTGATATATCAACTGCTAGAGCAGCTAAAGTCATCCTATGTGACTAAACCTTACTATAAGATTTGTTATCTGTGTCTTTGGGAAAGAAAAGTAGGAAAGTTACACTATTGTAGTTACAGGGAAAACATCACAAACCTCCATATCTGCGTTCGACTGAATGCTAGGTTTTATGAGCTATTCAGGGCATTATTACCAGATGGTAAGAATGATACCTGCTGCTATTTATTTTCTTCTGTAAAAGTCAGAGCGTAGGGCAATAGGATATGAATAATTTCTTCTCTAAATGCAATCGCTTTAAATACTAGAATCATAGGGGTTTTGTGACAGAAATTAGATTCTCAGTCAATTTCTGCTATATTTTTTCAGAGATGAAACAGATTGGGGATACATGGTAGGATGCAGTTAAATTTAATTCTTACTCCTATACTTGCCTTCTCCCTCATTCCAGTATTTATTAGCAGCTACTTTTAGACACTCTCTTTTATGTTATAATGTTTATCACAGTGAACTATTCACTATCTTAGAAGATGTGAAAACAACGGTTCCAAGATAAGGAATGAAAAGCTTGTGCTTGATAGAAGTATTAGAGAAACTGTCAGAAATACTGAACTTCAGAAACTCCCAGAGGAGATGCTAGAACAATCAGCTAGAATTTTTCTTACAAGTAGATTAGAAAAACTATTAATAAGGAATGGTGTAGTAAACAGTCCTGCAAATATACAATTAGATGATGAAAATCATTATATTTGTATCATCATATATGTGGCTTAATATCTGAAGTCTTTGTTTTACTGGGGAATAAGTACTGGGAAATTTTATAGAATTCCAGTAGATTGTATTGTAGATGCTGATTTCATTTTAATAACAATATTTTTCAAATAACAAAGTGAATGAGAATATTATTACCACTGATTTTAATATGAGCAAAGCCAGACTCCAGATTTTAATTCTTTGTACTTTGCTTTCCTGATTAATACTTCTGTACTTCTGAGCTCTTTGCATTCATTATTTGCTGTAAGGAAATTGCTAATTTTTATTAGTACTCATTTTCCTTATTAATCCTGCACATTCTCCATTGTTTCCTTCATTGGTAAATAGATCTTGGATGATATCTTGTTGGAGTCTTTGCTTTCTGATTCATAATGTTGACTTTCCTATTTAGGAATCAGTTTTATATGCATTTTGTTGTACTGCTCAATGTATAGGCACAATATAGATAGGGAAGCTCTTGTACAATATAAGAAGGTGCAGATTTGTAGGACAGTGGTTTAAGCTGAAGCAGGGTGTAAGATAAACTGAACGAGAAATTGAACTGTCACATAATTCCAGAGGAAACACGAGCCATCAGCTACAAACATATTTACAAAGAGAACAGATAACCTGAATACAAGATTGCTCCACTTTGAAAGTAGAGAAAACAGCTTCACAGAAAAGTACATTGAAACAAGCCTACCAATTCACAATCTTACAACGTACCGTTTCTATGCAGAGAAGTCTTTACTTTTGGTGATCTGCATGTTATTTCCTCGGTCCCCTCTCTTTCACTGCCTACGTTCTTCTCAAAATCCTTTTCCATTGCACATTTTCATTATGGATTATAGCTTACTGGCTTTATGAATAGTTTTCTTGTACGTGCAAACTTCTACAACTGATTTCTGTACAGTGCATTAGGTAAAGCTTATATAAATCTGTAATTGATATTCTACTCTTCCAGTTACAGAAATCATATCAGATACCACAAATATCTTCTAAAACGTCATCTTCTGATAAGGCATGCCTGACATGAATCACTTAATTTTTTATTTAAAGAAATTGGGGTGTGGGGGAAGGGGGTGCTTGTGATTTCATTGTATGCAAACTTAAACTGGGGGGAGGGGGGGAACACACAACACAAAAAAATGGAAAAGTTTGATTTTAAATCAAACTGGAATTTCTAAGTATATGGGCAATTTCAATTGTTATTTTTTCTGTATTTTTTGCTTTTCTTTTGGACGACAGACACTATTTCATAGTAACTGATCTCCTTTCAAATGATTTAATGCTTTTAAAGTGCACTTAAAAAAGCATTAGCCTGTGAAGACATTTCGAACAGGCCTAATATAGCATATCAGTTTGCTTGTTCACTGATTAAGCGAAATCGAATGATGTCTTCAGTTAGAACGGTGTGAACTGTCAATCTGTTCTGCTGCCCATCTATTCATAAGAAACAATGTAAAATAATGTTAGAAAATAATGCTTTGGGAGATTTTCCTACTCTAGATCCTACAACAGTCTTGGCTGATTTCTAGATTAAATAATGCTCATAGCAAAAAGGAATTAATTCAGTTTTCTAAAACAGACTAGGAAAGGATAATAATAACTCACTGTAAAAGCCTCATTAGAGAGTTCTACGTGATATTTTTACTGGAAAATTCACCCTATCCTTAAGAAAATCCTTTGAGAATGTTTTCATCTAACTAGTGGTAAAAATCCAGTATCATGTGCTGCTTTTTCTAACTTCCATTTACTAGTAATCATGCATTTATCCAACATAGTGGTTCAAGATATATTTCATATGCTTCTTACAATTCTCAGTTCATTGTCACTTGTTCAACAAGTGACTAAGTGAACAGAAACATTGCTATGTTCATATTATGGTATCAAGTCCTTACAATAAAGAAATGAAAATCATTAGCATGTCAAAAGATATTTAAGAATGTATAGAAGTATATAGAAATGAAAAAGAAAAAAAATTGATTTATCAGTCAAACTGGGACAGGCCAATCTTGTTCATTGATATGATTGTTTTCATGACTGCAGTACACTGAATTAATCCCTAATCTGTAATATCACCATTATGTCACTTTTTTTGTTTGACATAGATTGATAATAGTTCCTGCCAAAAGTGTATCAGTGACACAGCAGTGCAGTGTCAGGTCAGGTGAAGCTATCCAGTAAAGAGAAGATGGGATATAAGATTGTGCTGATGTTGGCTGGGATAGAGTTAATTTTCTTCACAGTAGCTACTATGGGGCCATGTTTTGGATTTGTGCTGGAAACAGTGTTGATAATGCAGGGATGTTTTAGTTGTTGCTGAGCAGGGCTTACACAGAGTCAAGGCCTCTTCTGCCTCTCAGCCCACCCCACCAGTGAGGAGGCTGGGAGGGCACAAGAAGTTGGGAGAGGACACAGCCGGGACAGCTAACCCCAACTGTCCCAAGGGATATTCCACACCATATGACGTCATGCTCAGCGTATAAAGCTGGGGGAAGAAGGAGGAAGGGGGGGACGTTCAGAGTGATGGCGTTTGTCTTCCCAAGTAACCGTTACACATGATGGAGCCCTGCTTTCCTGGAGATGGCTGCACATCTGCCTGCCCATGGGAAGTAGCGAATGAATTCCTTGTTTTGCTTTGCTTGTGTGCGCAGCTTTTGCTTTACCTATTAAACTGTCTTTATCTCAGCCCACGAGTTTTCTCACTTTCACTCTTCCGATTCTCTCCCCCATCCCACCAGGGGGGAGTGAGCGAGTGGCTGTGTGGGGCTTAGTTGCCGGCTGGGGTTAAACCATGACAAAGAAAAAGTCTTGGCTCACCAAAATGATCATGTATTGAACTTGTAGGTCATGCACATGGCAGATTGCTAATATTTTCCCACAGTTTATTGCCTGGTATCTGAACTCTTTGCCCACGCATAAAACCTTTAGAAGAATTCTGTGTTTTCCTTCACTTTTCTCCCATTTTCAAAAGTTATTATTTATTATCTTAAAGTTAGTCACATAAATTAGTTTTCAATTTTGCACCAAAGGCAGAAAGATACATAGTCTGCATTTAACATTTATGCAGTTGTATTTTTGCTGAAAGAGTTCTGTCCCATGCTGTTGGGTTTTTTGCTCCAAAGCTGACAGCATTTAGATTCACTGGAAGGTAACTATGAGTGATTACTCAGAGATTTAGTTGAAAACTATTCTGAATACAGATTTTACAAATGGTGTTATTTCAGTCAGTTGCAGGATCAATTTATCCTGAAGATTTTACAGAAATTGTAATCCTTTCTCCACTGAGGGCTTTTGCAAGGTGCCTTTTCCGTTTACCTTACACAAAAGATCGTAGGGCATGCTCATTAAGAAATGATTGGTGATTTTGGAAGAGCTTGACAAATGCTTTTTTTTATTCTACTGTTTCCCTGTTATGAAGATGAGCCTTCTCTGAATGATAGGGAAATTACATGATTATCCAAAAGTGCTGGAAACTGAAGGGTTTTCCAAGGTAATAAATTCTGGACATAAAATACCTCTACTGTTCTTAAAAGAAAGAGATAAAGTGGTATCTGTGTCATCTTCCCCACACAGATATGATTAGGGTATGTAGCATCTCTGGTGATACAAAGAAGATAAAGTTTTTTTTTAAAAAAAAAAAAAAGCCAGCCTTTGCAAACAGCTGTGTAATATGACTGACACCTACAAAGCACCTTCCAGAAAGAATGATCTAGCTGTTGCTCTCTAAATCCCCTCGCATATTTACTCAAAGTATCTTATCTCCAATAGCTGTTTCGTGTCCTGCTGTTCTGCCTCTTTGTTCATCAGATCTATACACATAAAACATACTTCCTCTAAATCCTTCATGTTCCTGTTGATGTGATCCTCTTGATTCAGTGTTGGTATTTGTCATACACTTCCATTACAGAGCCCACTTCCTAGAGCTGAGGCCTGAATTGCAACATTATAATACAGAATTGTATGTGAAAGGATATGAATTATTTTTTAAATTTTAATTATTAAGCTTCACAGAAAGATGCTGTCAAAACAGCTTATCTGTAGTGACTGTACAACAACGATTCTTAAACTTCTCTGTATTATAATGTTCCTTCTCTGTATTATAAAACCCTCATCTCGACTGCTCTTTCCTGATTAAGCTATTGACGCAAGATGATAGAACAATCTTCCTTGTTCTGTCTCGCTTTTCTCAGTTCCAGATGTGTATGGCTTATAAAAAAAAAATCTTCTTGGAAGAGATATTTACTTAAATACTTTTTGTATTGTAAAAATGTCTCGGGGTATTTGTTGCATGCAGAGCTGAGATAATAGGTTTAACAGACTGGTGTATTACCCTTTTTTGAATGTCTTTCAAAAAAGGATTTACTTATAAACATGCCAAAACCCATGCTGATTTTATAGATAAAGACTAATAAACATTTTGACGGGGCTTCATTGGTGTATGCATTGATCATCTGCCTTATGATTTGCAAGTTTTTTTGAGAATAACTTCATGCAGACAAGTCAATACGATGTTCTTGACTTCGACTACTAGAAGTGACAATGCTGTTATTTTGACATATTGAAGTGTTTATTTTTATATACATATTTTAAAAATATTTTTGTTCTTGGAAGTGTCTACATAGTAAATATTCTAATACTGAGGTTTAAAATGTTACATATATTTACTGTCTTTCATAGATTTTTTTTTTTTTTTTTTTTTTTAATTGTCTTTATATTACATACTCTGTTCCATTCTCCTCAAGGGTCAAAGTACTATAGTGGAGTCTGCCCATGCAATGGTCTTTTAAGGACTAGAGCTTGTATTTTTAAGCAGAAAAACTGACCTTCTAGGATATAAATGCTTGTTTATACTATTAGAATAATTTCCGTAATGCTCAGGATTCAAATCTCTGTAATGACTAAAACAACCAAAATAGTTACTCTGAGTAAGAGTCATAAATAAAAATATAGATAAGTCAGTATATTTCCTGCTTCCAATTAGATGTTATATGATTAACAGAATGTTACGGTTTTATGGCTATTTTAGAACATTAAATGTACTTAGAGTTCAAATGTATGAGTCTTTTTGAAGGGATGAAATTTTAATTGCCTTTTGTATCAGATGCTCTATTTCCAATAAGTGAAAGGAATTGGAAGCTTTATACAGGTGAGATCTTAAAATTTAATTAAATAGTTTGGAGTTGTGAAACATTTTTTCAGTTACAAAAGATAATTCTATAAGTACTTTTAATTTTGTATTTTTTCATCTTGTCCTAATTTTGTTTCTTTTGCCTGTGCATTGAGGTATACAGTTATTCCGTAACTGCTGCCAAATACGGTAGTAGAATTATCAAAAGGGGTGTGGATGCTAAAGGAGGAGACAAGATCTGGCTGACTGTAGTAGGACCCATTACACAGACCTGGGAGATGTTGAAGGCAGGAGGTAGGGAGGAAAGAGAGGAGAAGCGTGTCCCTGCCAGCTAACATATACAACCACTGCTATGTGATCTCAGGAAACAACCTTTTAGTTTTTAAATAAATCCTTTCTATTGGTGCCAGGGAGAGTGGGAGTACAGGCCATTTCTTCCCCAGATATTATTTTCAGAAGCATGAAGAAATCCTGTTGGTTGTGTGGGTGGAAGAGAAGAAAGGTGAGATTTTTTTTTTTCCTGTGCTCTTTGCTGACTATTTACATAATAGTTATCACTGCACTGTACAAACATAGCAGAGATCTGATTTTTAATCCTATGTTAATTTTACTATGTATCGATCTGTTTCATGCATCGCTTAGAAGTAGCCTGATGTTGCCATAGCCTAGGCAATAAGTCTAATTTAGAGTTCCAAACCTTCTTTCTTTTTTCCTGTGCTGCTCACTCACTTTCTCCAAAATGAGCTATTTTTTGCTGGATCAGTTTTACTGATTGCATTTATTTTTCATACTACAAAAACAAGGATGTTGAATCAAAGCCACGTGTCCTTGATATGGAGCAGCTCTTATTGCAGCTAGAAGACAACTGCATTGAGAAGTTGAATGTCATGTTTCTGTATTTCCACGTTATGGTGATAAATTTAATCTCCAAAGATATAAAATGAAATATAATATCACAGAATAAAAATTTAAAAATTGAGGAAAATGCAGACTATATCTAACAAAATTTAATTAAATAGCAAATTTAAATACTGGTTTATGAATGAGATATGGAAATACAGGAGGTATATTTGTTTCCGGGGATGTTTAGATGTAGATTAGGTTCATATATCTCTATGCATTTCTAAGAGAGAAAATGGTGTAGTAAGTTTTAATAGCAAAATGAAATGTAGTATACAAAGGAAAATAATTATTTGGTCTTTTCTCAGTCAAGTTGAAAAATACCATTTTATAAAAATATTAGAGGCTTAAATTGTATTTCCACCTTCATCCTGTTATCTCATTTAAACAGCTCTTGCTGTTTTAATCTGCAGTCAAGGCTGGAGCTATTACTACCCTGAGTGTAATTATACCTTCTGTCTACTAGTAGAGGAAGGAGAGAAACTGTGTGTTACTGAGTGTTCATGTTTCGAAACTGCATGGTCACAAAACAAGCTGTATACTTCAGTAACTATTATATCTCAGGCCCTCCCCTCAATATTAATGCAAAACATAGGGCATCTATTTAAAAACAAACAAACCAACAAGTAGGCGCCATAATATTAGCAGACTAGAACATAGACATTACTATAATTTTCTCTTGATGCTATTTGCTACATTGGCTAATCCATGGCACTCAGTGTCCAAAGCGGGTTTTTCCCATTCAGACATTAAATTCCGCAAAATATCCAGTGATCCAGCCCGAGACAACACTTCAGCCGCACAGTGATCCATGATAGTTGTAAAGAAGTCCGTTAATAAATTCTCTTTGAGGTGACAGTTAAACAGAAGTTAGGTGGAGGTGTCCTGAGTAAAAAGGAGCAATGCAGCTTTTCTAAAATGTTACCGCTGCTATTCTGCTCAAGAAGAAATTTAAAACAAAAAGGCCACAGTGAGTCAAAGAAATGTCACCTTGTTCTGAGACTACAAAAGCCATTCTGTACTCAAATCATTCAATTTTTTCTTCAAAACATGAATATTTGAAATAGAAAAATGCATTGACAAAAATGGTGATGCGAATAAGTGAAGAGAGCACTCAAGGAAATAATTTTTTTGAGAAGTATCCTTACTTCTTACTTTAAAAACTAACCAAACAAAAAAAACCACTACAAAAAAAATGCAGTCTTCAGAGCCTGACTGGTAGCACTGGAGCTTAGTTCTAACTAACCAAAGATTACAAAATTGCTATCCTAAAGCGTATTTCAAATCTAGATGCAAATCAGTGCTCATCCCACGAGGTCCACTTCACTGGTGAAATGACTGGTCTTCCTTAAGATACAAGATGAAAAAAAATCAAGAGCACTTTTTTTTTTTTTTTTTTTGGTAATGAAATATGCAGGGATGTTCTTGTACCACTGCCATCTCTGGAGACAGACAGATTATAAGCTTTCCTGTAACTGTTTCTCTGGAATCAAGGAGCACAAGGAGTGTCAGTGCTTTTCTAGAAGCTTTTAAAGCTGAGTAGGATAAAATAGACACATATTATAAACCTATACTGTGGAGTCTACCATGATACCTAGATAAATTACAGCATGTGCCCAAGGCACTTCCTTTACTTTCCGAACAAGAATAATCTTGTTCTTCTGAACAAGAAGTAGTACATGGTAAAAGGTAGTGACATAAATTGTAGTTTCTGATTATTGCTAGTTTAAACAGGGTTTTCGAAACTGCCTATTTGAGGTCTTAGAAAAAAAAAGAATATTCTTGGAAAACTCTGAGGAATTCCAGGCTTTACACTTACAAGACATATGATAAAGGCACCATACCAATTCATCATAACACTCTTGATAGGAATAAAAATAAGTTATGCTGCTGCAGATATACATATACATGTTTATCTACATATAGTCACAACTACTGCAAAATATAAGAAGCAAGACATCAAAGGTATATTTGCCAACTATAGGTGTAACTTGAGGTTGCCTAATACTGTTGTACCAAATACAAATATAAAAAAAAGTGCCATGTTTCAAATTGTCATGAGACAATATGAAAAAGCAAGGCATGGTGACAGACTCGAGATTCAATGTAATTTCCTTATCAATAGTTTTTCTGTTGCACAGAACCGATCATTATTATATTAGCACTGCAGTTCTGAGAGGCCAAAATATACATTGCTTCTCTACTGTATTTTATGTTGAACAGTATTACATTGATGCTATAATATAGATAAAATGTTGGTGCACTGTGATCAGGTTTCGGTTTGCAGAAGATAGAATCTACAAGAGACTGAAGTGGGAAGCTATTACTGCTGTTTCCTCCTCACGATTAGTAGAAAGGCTAGCATGCAAATTAAAAGTGGTTTAAAAAAAACCCCTGGGTCAGAAACAAGGTGTAAAACTTGGTCATTTGTACACTGGATCAGGTGACTGTCATATTGATTCCTAATAGCAAATGTCTAATAAGGACAAAGTAAACAAGAATGTCTTTTCAAATCAGGATGGACACTTTCAAGTATTTTCTTTGGGTGGAAAAAGAGGTGTGATTCTTTGTATGCTCTGCCATGTTCTGCTTGCATTATTCTAAAGTGCGCTCGTTTCAGTAGGTTTATCCCTTTTTTTTATCCCAATTGGTCTGGATAATAATATATCTGATCCATTCTGTGCTGGTGACAGTGCTTGATTTCCAGCTCAGGTGCTTACTTGTTGATGTTATCTCATCTGTTAGGAGTTTTAAAAGTTATTTTCATTTGAAGTTTTTAGAGATGTGCAGAACTGGGCTGGTGAAGCTACAATGGAGCATCTTAGAAGAGAAAAACCTTGCCAGAATAGTAAACATGCTCGTGGTTAGTTTGATTGGAATAGACTTATATTAGTCAATGGAAAAACAGAGCTCTAGTTGCTATCCTCCAGAATGTGTGAATGACTTGTGCAATTATTTTAAGACCTGGTTTTCTGACAATGGCCTCTGAAACAAATATAAATTATTTATTAAATTTATGAGCAGAAGTTAAGTGGAAAGAATAGTGTTTGAATGTGAAAATGAGTATGGAAACTTGTCATAAAGTGAGTAAATAGATTTATAAATGCATATATGTGTATATACACCTATATACACATTCCTTGTTCATTGCCTCTTTGGAAAATGGTGAATGAACTCAGACACAGAGTAAGTGTTGTGGTTGCTCAGCTGCTTCCTGAGTCACATTAGGGTCGCATCTGTGCCAAGTGTAGAACGCTGTATTAACTAACGCTAATAAACTGAGAAGGTCAGAAATAAGTATATTATAGAGAACAAAAAAAGGGTGTTTCTTAGAAAACAAGCGGTTTTGACTTTATATTTCTTCTTTCAACATTCTGTAAAGCAAATTAAATTTATATGTAAATTTCATCAGACTCTTATAACCAATGCAGAAATAAGAAAAGTGAATTTCTGTCCTCATATTATGCCTCAATTCAGCTGGATAAGTAAGTACACTATTGGAAAAAAAAAATCAATCAAAAATAAATCATTGAAACACATAATTGGGAGAAAAAAAGGAGTTTTTTAAAAGTAATCAGACTATCCTTAGCACCACTAATCATTTTTATCATCTTCTACTTAGTTGTATTATCACCTTCAAAAATTTATGCTGTTTTATGTCTAAATGACATTTCATATACTGTTCCCTGAATATTACAGCCAAATAAAACTGCTTCCTTTAATTTTTATCTAAGTTCTTCTCTTCCATTTCTCCTATCCACTGTCAAAATAGTTACTGCTGAAGTTCCGTTGCAATACATAACAACAAAAATTTTTATTCGTGTGTGTATGTGTATATATATATAAAAACCTAATAGATAGAGAAGCAGTTTGAATTTCAAAATACAGTTCTGAACATGGAGAATTCTAAAGTAGGTGTGCTGACATGATTGACATTGCATGAATTTATGTGCTAAACTTTCTTTACTGTTAATATTGTACTCATCAAGGATTTTTAACTGCATTCGGTGATATAGCTTATTGTACTTATAAAAAAATCTCAGATAATGTTAGTAAGTGCCATACAGTTATATTTGCAACACCTGCACGTTTCAACAATTATTTACACACACGCAGCATTACAGCAAAACTTAAGGCTGAAAATTGTAGTATATTTTCTTCCACGTCTAAGAATAGATGATGTCTTGGAATATTTCTCAAGATTCCATTAGGTGCTAGAGAGGCAGGACTGCCAAGAGGTGATGATAATGATAGTCTATACCATATTTAAGAGCCCTTGCCAGTAAGTAGACTGAAATCTCTTTAGTCCAGCTGTATGTGCTCAGACTCCTGCCATAAATCTCATCTGGCCTTGTGGCAGACAATGCTGGAAATCACCCAGGAAAGGCTTAAGTCAGACTTCTCATATTACCTGTGTAATGCCACTGCAAGGGCATATGGGATAAATGGCAGACTCATCCAACCTACTACATCCATAATGAAGAAAGGCGAGCCCATGATTCTGCATTCAGAGACAGTAAAGACATCCTTCTGGAACGGCCCACAGTTTACCATTGGTCATGATGTGTAAATGTGGGTTTGCATCTATGATGAGTAGTTAATGTGTTTAGATTTCAGAGAGGATTCAGTCCTATACTCAGTATATAGTTCACTGCCCTTCTAGCACATATAGTACAACTACTAGAACAATTCCATGTACATTTTTAATCAAAATCTGCTTCGGTCTATTTTTAAATAAATGCAATTAATTGTTACTTGCCCATTTAAAATTGGAAAATCTAAAATGCTGTTAATGTGATTTTCATGGGTCTGCTCAAACATCAGGTTTATAAAATGATTTTCTCTATGAAGAAGATAGATTTTACTTTGAGTTTAAAGATTGTAATAGATTAGCTGTTGACAGCAACCCAGGAATTTCTGTTTCAAGAAACATACCATTTTTTATTAGAGAAGACATTTTGGTTAAAATATGTGATTGTTAGTACAACATGTGCCTCTGTAGCAAGTTTAGAGTCATCTTCTGTTTCCTCAAGAAAGATTTCAACTTCTAATGGTAAAATCTTAGCAGCATTTTATTTTGCATTGTTGTGGGAAGTCTTGCATTCCCGACAGAAATTCCTGGTTTCTCTGCAGGTCAGATTTATACTACGTATTCCTCCTCCTCTCCCTGTGAAGAATACATTCTGGGCCTATTGTCCCCAGAATACATTTACTTACTTACTATGATCATTTACATACAGGGAGCTTACTTTTTGACTGCCTGCTTCAGCAATACAGCATCTGCCATATAAACCATCTCCTTATCTCTTTTTACGAATATTTTAATGCCAAGAATATAAGCACACTTCTCTGCTATTTCCATGGAAACCTGAAAAGGAACTTAAAATGAATGCAATGGAAAACAGAGGTTGGAGGAGAAAGCATCTTGAGTTCTTACTTAGCCTTGCTTAGGCTAAGTTCAGGACTCACTGGACCAAAATTATTCTCTGTTATAATTGGGTTCAAAATTAATTATAGTATTTCTGACCTAATGTATAAACACCAAGTTGAAAACAGGGAAGCAGTACACAAACCAAAATAAAAATGTAACCTCCTCCCTTTTAATGGATTTGATAGAAAATCATTCTACGTGTCTTTAAGAAATCAAAGAAATGCACAAGTGATAAGCAGCCATGCAAATAAATGAAGTCCCGTCAAGACTGCAAAAGCTAGTAACTTTGTTAGTTTTCCCCTTCTTTCCTCTGGTATAACTCATTCTCAGAATGTCTCTTTCTTGATTCAATATGAAATCCATTAATTAAGTGTTCACCAACCAGACAGCAGTTATTTTACAGAGACAACACTAAAAGTTGATTTGTTGGAAAAGACATCAGGCAGGCTGCTAGGACTACTGCGTTGTTGTTAGCATTGAGTAAGCCTTAAAAAAAAAAAAAAGTTAGTATGACTTTTAATTCTGTAATAACAGAAAAGATCAGATGCTCAGACAGCTTCCTTTTTTTTCTCCCCTATGCCTCTATTCTGTTTGTTACCCAAATTGTCATTACTCTACCAGCACTTCCTATGATGTGACCATAATTCTTCTTGTAATCCCACAAGCAACAATCCAAGCAACAAGATAATTTTTTTGCGATAAGCTAACAGCTCTGTTTTTATTGTCTCCTGAGAGCAGGAGAGACCCATGAGACACTTCCTTGTGAACAAGCCCTTGTCTGTAACTCAATTAGTCTTGGGGCATCTGACATCCCTCTTGATCTCGGCTATCAATTTCAGTCAGATCTCGGCTATCAATTGGAATTATTAGACGGCAAAGAAAAATAAGTAATGTGGTATACTCAGGCATGTGTGGAATCTTATAGTTTAGGAAAAAAAAATTCAGACTACATAAAATTCACATATATAACGAATGATAAAATTTGGGAATGGATGTACAAAAGGAACAGCCTTATCTTCTAGCACTGCAAATTCTAGGATTAGTGTAAAGCACCACAAGAACTTTTCCCCAATGTAGGAGAGAAGGAATTGTGGAATAGTACAGTAGGATCAATAGAAATAGCTACATCAAAAATCCTTTACCAGTTGTCGATGCACATATACACACACCAAAATGACTAAGGAGTCTTATTGTAACAGTTTAGAGATGAGAAAGCTGGGGAGAGAAGAGACTAATTCTGCCCTTTTGCAAATGGTATAATCTATGCTGAATTTTTTTTTTTAAAGTTATCCATTTGTAAGGCAAAAAATATATCCACCTATTATTAAAAAAGAAAAATAATAAAAATCTGACAATTTTAACAAGATCTCCTTAATATTTGGAATGGCCTTTGTCTCACATATATGGGGTTTTTTCCTCATTCCTTTGCAAGTTTAAATTAATTTGAACTGTGCAAATTCCTGTACTAACGTGAACAGTATAGACCATTAGGGAGATCTGATTGGCCTCTAATGGTACAAAATATAAGCACTGTTTCTCAGCTGGAATGTGCAAGTCTGAGGAGGAAACCGAACTGTGGAAGAGTGAGAAGGCTGGGAGTAAAGTTTAGATTGTGAAGCAGTGTGGGTGGAGGAGGAGGTGGAGTGGGGTTCAAGCGATCTGGTGAAATCAAATAATCAAGAGTTAGTAAATGGGAGAATATTGTTGGCGTAACCTTATTTTGAATGTCTTGTTTCTGTATATTTTGATTCAGGCTTTATGGTGATGATGTTTTTTTCCACAGATTTTCTGCCTCATTCAATGATTATAATGTTTTTTCTATGATTAATGAGGGCTTATGTGATAAATAAGACTGTCAACTGCAGGAACACTGCCATCATCTGTTGCAGAGGGAGGAAAATGTGATATGAATGGAACATAGGATCGTAGGAAAACAGAGAAAGTTCATATGGCTAAAGCAGCTGAATATTACTCTGAATAACTGCACTAGATCCTGGCATAGGTCCATGTTCCTTTTTGGTTCCAAATCAGTTTCTTAGATGAAAACTTTCATAGGTAATCCCACATTCTTCCTTACTTTTCTCAAAGGGACCTAATTTGAGTTCTTGTGATTTGATTTTAAGTAGGTCTGATTACTCAGAGCTACATCAGATATCAATGATAGCTTGAAAAACCTATTAAACTTGGTTAAATAAGTAAATACATGTGCTAAAAAATTAGGTTCTAGAAAATTAGGTTGGGTGTCTAAAATTACTGGGTTCTTTCTAACTATAATTTTTCATTGTATAGATTGTATCATTCCCTATTTATAAGTTGCTTTTAACAGTAGCTCTTGATCTGACAACATGCTGTGAAAACAAATGTAGCCAATGAAATACTCAGATACAATAATTATAAACTTGAGAAGAAACTAATAATTCTGTCTTTTGAGCAGCTCGTAAATAGTAAGTTTATAGTAAAGCATGAGTCTATAAATTGAGTAGTGACAATAAAGAAAAATATCGACTAGCACATGACATTGTCCATCTTGCAAGATGAATGAGACAGGGTTCAATGAAGAAAAAACTGTGCGTTCATCTAACATGAGATTTACATGAGCAACACTATATAGGCAACTATAAGTTCAGCATTTGACACGAGCATTTAAGTTTGCAATTTTGATGTTCTTCCAGTTTACATCCTTTTTGTGTTACATTCTAGAGTATATAGTGATATATGCCACATATAATTAATTTTGTTTCATTCTCTCTTCATGGCATATTGTGTATTCTTGTATATTTATATTTTGTGGGAGGTTTGTTTCATACTCTGTGATGAAAAATCTGAAGATGAATCTTGACCTTGATTCAGTGTTTAAGTCAGTGTTAAAAGCAGAAATCTACTACAGATTTTTGTGCTAACTGGGATTGAAGAATGAAAGTTGTTGAACTGCTAGTAGATAGTGGACTTTAACGTGACTATAAACTTACAGTTCTGATATGAGGACTTCTTACAAGAAATTTTCTATGCAAAATGATGGGGGTGTGTGTAATGCTTTAAATGTCTGTAAAAAGTTAATTTAAAAAGATATTTGGATTTCTTGCAGAAACTGTTATTATGACATAATTCTTTACTTTTAATATTCTTTAAAATTTTATTTTTCTTTCCAATATGCTTATAGTATACATTATGGTGACTGTAAATGAAAATTGTACTTTTCTCGACTGGAGAAAACAGTGTGATTCATAATCATAGAATAGAATCATAGAATAGTTTGGGTTGGAAGGGACCTTTTAAAGGTCATCTAGTCCAACCCCCCTGCCATGAGCAGGGACATCTTCAACTAGATCAGGTTGCCCAGAGCCCCGTCCAGCCTGACCTGGGATGTTTCCAGGGATGGGGCATCTCCCACCTCTCTGGGCAACCTGTGCCAGTGCTTCACCACTCTCATCATAAAAAAATTTCTTCCTTATATCTGGTCTAAATCTCCCCTGCTTTAGTTTAAAACCATCACCCCTTGTCCTATCACAGCAGGCCCTGCTAAAAAGTTTTTCCCCACCTTTCCTATAAGCCCCCTTTAGGGACTGAAAGGCTGCAATAAGGTCTCCCTGGAGCCTTCTCTTCTCCAGGCTGAACAACCCCAACTCTCTCAGCCTTTCCTCATAGGAGAGTTGCTCCAGCCCTCTGATCATTTTTGTGGCCTCCTCTGGACCCGCTCTAGCAGGTCCATGTCCTTCTTGTGTTGGGGGCTCCAGAGCTGGACGCAGCACTGCATGGGGGTCCCACCAGAGCAGAGCAGAGGGGCAGAATCACCTCCCTCAACCTGCTGGCCACACTTCAGAGCCACGTTCTGACGGTTTCAATTTTGCAGTGCTCCAGTAACATCACTAGAAATATTCCAAATTTACAGCAGTGTTATTGTAAACCAAAATGGACTTATGCAACCTTTCCCTTTAATTGATGGAGTCTTTCCACCTATTTTACAGACTCAAAATCTGTTTGGACAGATGGCAATACTGAATCTCTCCCTTTTGCCAGTTGCAAAAAATTGAAGATGTGTATATATGATTACTTAGTTGCTCATTTCAGTTTAATTTGGTAAAGCATATAATGAAATAGTGTCAAAAGAAGGGAGATGGCCTGGTAACCCAGGTGGTGGTGTAGCCAAGCCTCTGCTTAGTGAGCACCCACCCATATATGGAAATTGCTTAAAGTAAGGGCTGAGACACCAGGAGAGCTTAGCACTGGAGCAGCAGAGATCAGAAAAAAGACAAAAATACTCTGATGAAAAAGTGTGTGGATCATTCCCAGTGTCTACACAAAGTGGAAGAAATGATCCACCAAAAGGCTGAACAAATTCCACATCAAAGTTAATCTCCTTTTTTTTTTTTTTCTTCCCCCCTTGAACAACTTTAGCAACAGTGATTTATACCAACAAGGAGATTTACATCATGTGACCACAATGTGTTTTGGGTTTTTGTGTGTGTGTGTTTTTTTTTTTTTTTTAAAAATTCAGTCATGAACAAACAAAATGATTTTTCTTTGTCTGTAGCCCAACAGACTAGAACGTTCATTACAAATATGAGAGAAGCATTTTTTCAGAACACGTCACCGCTTCTTTCTTTTCATTCTTCTCCAGTTACTCTAAAATAACTTCATGGAAATTATCTCTTGAAACTGATTTGATCTGAATTCCAGTAATGCTGCTTAAAACCAGAAGACTTGATTGCAAGTAAACACAAGATTCTTTCTTTCTCCATGCTGCTAAACATGCTGCTTTAGTATTCCTCAGTACTTCTCTCAGCTTATGCAA
Source organism: Phoenicopterus ruber ruber (assembly GCA_009819775.1). Lineage (NCBI taxonomy): Eukaryota > Metazoa > Chordata > Aves > Phoenicopteriformes > Phoenicopteridae > Phoenicopterus > Phoenicopterus ruber. The sequence continues at coordinate 11,914,449 of CM020231.1, read as the reverse complement.
AAGGCCAAGATCAGACCTAGATTTAGACCCTCTATTTGATGTTGCTTTGCGTTTTTTCTTTTAGCTTTCTTTCTCTGTTCCTTTTTCATTCTTGACTCTGAACACTGACCTATGTGCCTGACAGCCTTTATGTTTCTTCTAGGTTAGCAGAAGGCAACCTCAAGACCAGCATGATGGCAAGAACTATGTTAGAATTATAGGCAAGGCTGCTAAAAGATCTGAAGTAACCACTTGCTCCTGAAGTATGCTACATTAATCTTGCCACATAGATGGGATAAAAAGGGAAGATAGCCATTGTTCCCACAAGAGCTCTAGCTGCATCAAACTCTAATCATCCTACCTAAAATATCTTCAAAGATGCAATAAAATGAAAAGCCAGTGCTCCTGCAACAATTTCAGCTGCTTAAGCTGTGAGGGCAAAATGTGTCCTTCTCCAGATGTCATGCAATCTGAGAGATAGTCTCAGGTTTTGTGGGTACTTCCCCTCCCGCAGTGAATTTCTCAGTATAAAGTGGTATTTACCTTCTCATTGTATAACAGGTTGTTTTTATTGTTCAGATACTACTGAAGAATGAAACTACTGGCCAACTTTTTCTGGTGAAAACTGGTTCAGCATCAATGTGGGCCAGTTTTCTTTCTTTCTTTCATTTTTTTTTTTTTTTTCCTCCTCTGAGTTGAAGAGAAGATATTATTATCCTCCTGTCATTCATACACTCCGGTGTCAGACAATGCAAATTACTAGAGATCAGTACCTCTAGTTTCAAGACCCTTTGCCTATCTTTTTGGTGAGGAAACACTCACTGCTTCAAATGATCGTAAAGTTTGTAAAACAAACTCTTCTTTTTTAAACTGGACAAGACTAATGGGAAAGGCAAAATTGTCTAGGAACTGCAGCAATTTTACATGGGTTATGTAAAGGAGAAGTTTTCACCAACAGGGAATAAAACAGGTGATTTCGCAAAAAGGATGAGCTGTTGTGACAGCCATAACATACAAACCAGTTGTCCTAGGTCACAGCAAATATCTGCAGTAGTCTGTGGGCAACAGTGGATATTTAGGAAAGAATATGGGAACAGATCAAGCATACACTGATATTTCCTGCAATACACCCTACCAGATAACTGAACCAAGGATTGCATCAACATCTTTCTGTTTAAGTGCCCTTTTAATTTAATTGGTTTTTGAACCCAATTACACTTTTATGACTTTTACTATTATTATTATTATTCTCTAACACCTCATGACAGAGTTTTACATTTAATTATGCACTGCATGGAAGGAATACTTATCTGCTGTCAGATAACTGAATTTGATGTTTCTTAGTTCTTGCATTGTAAGAAATGGTGCAAAAATAATTCACTATTCATTTCCATACCATTCATGATTTTATGAGCTCTACTGTGTTCTCTCTCAGCTGTTTCTTTTCTCAGGTTGGAGACAGCTAGTTTATTTGATTTTTTTTTTTTTTTTTTCATATGACAGTCATTCCATACTTGTCATAATTCTTGCTGGTTTTCTCTCTGTTTTCTAATTCTACGAACTGTTACAAATGATCCTTCATCTTACTTATATTTATTAGCTTTCATAAATATCCAGAAAGTCCTGTTTTAAAGCTGGGCTTGATTGCATTGAAATGAAAACCTACTTACTTGAGAAGTCGTCTTTTCTTTATATCATAGTTTATCAGGTTGAATTCTTGAAATCTGAAACATCAGTGACAAATGGTTTTTTATCCAGAGAAAGGGCATTCACAGGCACTGGATTTTGCAATCTGTCCCCCTGCCATTATTCTGTCACACAAAATTATTACTAGTGCATTCTAGTGGCAGACTAGTGGCAAAAATTAATGGAATTCTTTCATTTGAAAAAAAAAATTCTCTTATGTATGCAATATATTGTTTCACTTCAATTAAGGCAAACAATTGTCTGGGTGACAGGAACCAATACTGACCATGTTAACACCCTTCTCTGCCCCCCCCGATGTATTAGAAAAATGCACCTTTCAAAGAAGATGCAATGAAAATTGTTGTTTCTTTACACATAATCTATCAGCTGGAGCTTGGGTTACGTGTAAACTATACAAAAGGTAGGTTAGTCAATAATCTGCAACAGTGAATAAACATTTTCCATTTTACTTGCGTATTCTCATGCAGTTCTCATGCAGATTTCTGCAGTATTTTAATAGCTTAGGTTCGGAGAACTTGAAAGAATAAAAAACAATTAAAAAAATGGGTATTCCACAAAGGCCATAACCCCAGTCTTTGACCATTTCCTTTTCATCCTACCTCACCAACAGGATAGTGACGGTGCAGTATAACTCTTTCCATCAAAAGCCCTTATGCTTGAATTCACCTCTTGGGATGAAAAGTTTGAGATCTGCTCAGAACTGCATGCATAAAATTGACTTCTCATTTATGGATTCAACTATAAATACGTTTCTACAATTCATGGAATTATAGAAATGTAGGCTGGATGCGACCTCTGAAGGTCACTTACCCTATTGTCCCAGCTGAAGCTGGACTATTGCCAACAGTAAATCAGGCCAGCTATGGCTTTATCTAGTTGAGTGAGGAAAACCTCTATGGATGGAGATGTCACAAAATTTCTACGCAAATTTTTCCAGTGCTGTGCTAGTCTTCTAGTGAAAATTTTTTTCCTGACATCTAATCTAAACCTCCCAAGCTGCAATTAGTGTTCATTGCCACTTACTCTTTCATCTGATACTGCTGGGAAGAGTTTAGTGTCATCATCTTTGTAACTATGCTTCAAGTAATTGTAGGCTGTTACTAGATCACCCTTTAGCCTCCTCTTTGCCAGCCCAAACAAGCCCAGTTCCCTCAGCCTCTCCTTGTAGGTCAATGCAGCATTAAGTTACTTATTGCCTAGACACAGAAGGCTGATATTAAACTTAAAGGTCTCAAATGAGGACAGCTAAAAGTCCTGACTGCTATACGTGTAAAACCACACAACATTTCAGCTATGTTGAATATGTACTTGAAATGCTTCTTTTGCCCTTGAGCTAAGCAAATAATCTAAAGGCCTGAAAGAAAAACAAAACCAAAAAACCCACCCCACTTGGAAACAAGTAAGCATTGAAATCAGTTGAAATATGTTACCAGGAATAAAAAAGCTGGCCTCTATTACCATATATATATATATATATAAAACTTAATCTAAGGATAAAACATCCAGATATTTGCAATTAAAGTATGGATGTTCATGCTACTTTGGATATATTTTCAAGAACTGTGAGATTTCAAATGAATATGATTTTAACAAGAGAACGTTTTTAAATTAGATTTTTTCCTGAACTCCAGAAACATGCAGTTTGCTTGGAATACTGCACAATGCTTAAAAAACCCCCACCCTCCAAAGCAAGCATAGGTATTATATGCTGCTAATTTGCTTCTTAGAACTAAGTTAAGAACTATCTTAATTTGTACTCAGGAAATCTTAATTTTCTGGCACTGTCAAAGGCACTGAAGATTTATTCTTACATTTCTTTTATGGCATGCTTGCCCTCTTAAAACTGCCTGCCCCCCAAAATAATACACAGAGAAGCACAGTGCAAGCTCTCGTAACTCTTCTGTCAAGAGGCTTATGTAGCATAAAGCTTTGTTGACCTTTGAGGTGGTAAAAGGAGAGTGTTAACAGTTATTTGCTGAGCAACTGAAACATAGCAAGCTTTCCTTTAAGGAGTAAAAACAAGTTACCCCCCACTTTAATGATTAAATGGAGGCTTGTGAATAAGGTATATTCCATGATACTATTTATCTTGTGTACTTTTACTACAGCCCTGGCAACACTGCCCTGGCTGGACACTATCTATGTAGTGTGTAGGTCTTAATATGTTGGCCCATTGTCACTTTAAGTTTCTTTTGGCCTGCGTCAGCTGCAGTAGCATTTCTTTTGCCAGTCTCTCCTTATTACTCCTTCCCAGAAATGTTGACTTGTGTTGCTGTTCTATCAGGCACAGGACCAATATTGACTGCCCCATATTTCTATTCTCTTGAACGTACCTTTTTCTAGAACTTTCCTCCAGACTTGTAATTCTCTTATGAGAAGTGATAAATATAGCACCTATCACATGCACATTTTATGACTTCTAAATATAATTTTCCTGTACTTCAGCTTGCTTAGAAGGTATGTATAGCTAGTCAGAAGCAATAACTCAATCTACATGTATTTCTCCACTTTTATTCTGCCCCCTTCCCTGTGTGGAACAGCCTTTAGTACCTCGGCCAGACATACTAGAGTAGCCTTTATCTGGATCTTCTAGTATTTTTATTAAGTGCCCCACTCTTTCTGATCCTTGAACTCAGTAACCTTTTCCTCTGTTCTTCCAAGAGTTTTCTATATATCCTTTCTTTAGGTTCCCTTTAGTTGATAAGTCCTAGCAGAAGCACCTGTTGTCCTGTTGCTTTGCTTGAAAATCTCCTGACTCAAAATCTAATCCGCCTGTCAGGAAATTTAATCAAACTTCTTTCTCAGTTCAGGCACTCTCCTTAGTACATTATTGCTTGGTGTCAGACTGTACTTAATAGGATTAAGAAATCTGTATTGTTCCTGATCTAAGAATATAAAACAGTTTTGATAAATAATATTAAAGAATGATTTACCCCAGTCTGTCATCGGCACCCCTATGTAACTTCTATATAACAATGCTTAACTTATCATGTATTCCTACAGACATGACTTGCTGTTTCAGTGCACACCTAAAAAGTTGCAGGGATCAATTTTCAAAGACAAATGTTCAGGACTCTGTTAAAGTAATACTCCCAATTAAATCTGCTTTGTCTAGTCTAGTCCACAGTAAGCCTTAGTAACACTACAATTCTTTTCCAGTCACAGAGATCATACATGATAAAATATTCATAATGTTTTCATTGTCATCCTATACAATAGCCAAGACTAAAGCTCCCCCATGTAATTCTTGTTCATACTGCCAAATTAAGTTACCATCTGCAGAATTTCCTGTAAAGACAGTAGTAATACTCCACAGGAAGTCATCAAGGGAGACAGTATGCTGCAGTACTGCTTTGTCAGTTTTATTTTCCCTTTCTTCTCTGAAAAAGAGGTATCAAATATTGACTACTGCCTCCTCTACCTGTTCTACGTTTTCACGTACAAACTGTAAGTATAAACAATTATAGGACATTATCTTTAAAAAAATGAGGAATTAATTCGGTAGTTTACAAATTTTGTTTGCTAGTATAATTTTTCCTCCTGTTTTGAGGATGATCTGTTTAAAAAAACTAGAAGCAAGCTTGTTTCACACTTAATACTTTTTTTTTTTTTTCCCCTCACCATATGTATGTAGATACGTACATGTAAATACATATCTTCCTATCCAAAATCACACAAGATTTCTTCAGGGCTCCACTTCATAACATCCATGTTTCTCAGCCTTCTATATGCTCATTTCATAGTAGAGATTCAAGGTTCCTCTAATATAAAACCTTCTTTTATCATCCCTTTCAATTTCCCTTTATTGTGGTGGCATAAAGTACACGTACATACATAACACACTATGTTTAGTTTTCCACTTTTCTGCATTTCACATTCCTCTCATATATGCAGGACACTGAAAGGAATTTTGGTAGGAAGGACAGAAATAGACGGCACATGCATGTATATATCCATATGCTAGGTGCTATATTGACATAGCTGCTTCTAGTTATCCTGACCTCCTCCCTGTTTTGTTTCCCACATTAACTGGTCAGGAATTCCTGCAGTGGTTTTAGACTAATGTAACATATTACTTTGGTGAGGGGATAATGAGTTTGTCTGCTTGTAGAATAAGTTAAGCTGCTAAGTGACTTAAGAACACTTCTTAATGAATTCATAATGGGACTTAGCCTTCTATACCACCCTTTCTAATTTTGACATTTTAGAATTCCCAATGTTTTCCAGGAAAACTTTGGGATCCTAGGATTGGGAAAAAAATAATTTAGAAGATCAAAACAATTCTGTCTAGTCAAACCCCTATTGGTTACCCCGTCCTTTCTGGGAGATGCCAAAGCTAGAAACAGGTATATACAGCACAACACAGGAAGAGTGTTTTATCCCAGTTTAATCCTACCTCAACGAGGTTCTTAATTTCTTTATTCAAGAGATAAATAGAGTGAATTGGATTAAGTCTATTTACTTCTCTCCAACAGATACTTAGTTTCTTCTTTTTGATTTTTAGATGAAAGCAATTATTTTTTGTAACTCATGAAATGATCATAATCTTTTTCCATTTAGACCCACAGCCACCTGATCCTATGCGTTCTTGTAGGAGTCATCTTTCTTTGAACAAAAGATGAATCATACAATAGTCTTTTTCTTTTTAAATCGAGTCTCTCTCATCCAGCACTCAAACAGGACTGCCTAACTGCTAGACGAAGAAGGACCTTTCAACTAGCACTCTATCTAGGCTTTTTTTACAAGAAAAAAGTATCACTTTATATTTATCTATGCTATCTCTTGCTTTCTGCACCATCTGTATTTTTTTTCTGCAAAATTCTTCTGCTTCCCCTCTGCATTCCATTATACATTTATTCAAACATAGTTTGAATTCCTGAATTGCTTTGACTATGACTGTCTGGGGCAATGGTATTTCCTTCGACTTATTTTGTAGACTGTCATTATTTCAGAATGGGTTCAATTTTTCTGTATAGTAACCTTAAGGAAAAACCAATGTTTACACCCAATGGATTCAATTACCTTTTTACCCCACCACTCCTTCTTCAAATACTTTAGCTTCACCTGCTTTCTTCAGAAGGTCTTAAGTTGTGGATCTCTAAACAACATATTTGAAACAGAAAGAAAAGATTCCTGCCATTTTGTGAAATAGCTCGTAGCTACCAGCATATGCTAAATGCCAGCCACTATGGCAAGGAAAAGCTTCAACAGGAAAACAGCAACAGCTTCCACTGGTTCTTCCAAGATTCACTGACATTTAAAGATTTTCTAGCTTTTCTGGAAAGCAAACATTAGCATTCCTGCACCAATTTTATTCATCATTGTTTATGGTTTACACAAGATAAGTTTTATTTAGTTTAGTTAAGGTTTCACAATCTCCAAATGCCTACCAGTTTTAAAATAATGATGAAAGAGAAATAATGATTGAAAGATAAAGTTCTTTGGTATTTAGTACAAATGGCAGTTAACTTCCTTATTTGTGATAGTTTCGCTCTTCATATTTTTTCATTTTTAAGTTCAAAGCTCTCCCAACTGTGACCAGCAAGCTTTAATGTGAAAGCTGTGAGGAGATACTGCCTTCCAGTTTGGCTCCATTTACCAAGTGATTTTTCTAATTACTTCCTATCTTGATAACAGGGTCTTCCCTTTTGAAAACTCTTAATTGTTCTGGAACTCTTTGCTGCTAAGCACACCTCTACTGTTCCAGAGGATGACCAGGGATGTTTGTATGTTTGCAAATTATTGGGAGAACAGAAGCAGCCATCTGTTCCTTAGCATGTTCTTTCCCTTAAGCAACCAATTCCTTGTTCTCATGCTCAGAGAAGAATTTGCAATTAGCCCTCAACAAGGCCATCTGGATAAGGCACTGGCATTATCTTGCTTATACCCCAGCTTGTGTATAATTATGAAATTACAGCAGCACATTTTTTCTAACCACCTGGCTAGCTACCCCCCTCAGGATTTCTGAACTGGAAAAGACACTGCAGAGAAGAAGAATGCCTTTTCCTACCTTTATTTTTCCTCCACGTTAATAGAAAATTTTTATAACTCCTTTGGGAGTTGTACAATAATTTCTTCTATTTTTTTACTATAAGAAGTCATAACCCTCTCAAGTTCACTTCCCCTATAATATGTACAGTAGTTTTACAATATTGATGAAACCAGAAACAAGCCTGTTGTGTTAGGAGTATATGAGTGAGTACCTCATGTATCTTCAGGCTCAGTTTCAGTGTCAGCCTTCATCTTAGAACTGTGGACATATCACTTCTTATTTAAGATTTTCAGATATATCAAGATGCCATCTGGTTATAAAAAAACTGAGAGCCATGTCATGCATTGCTGTTTCAAATGTGATTGATGCACTGCACAAATCATAAGCCACCACTTAAAATTTATAAAGGCCTTGTCTTGCCATGTATGCTATTTTCTCTTAGGTTTGGATTTACTTGTTTGTCATTTAATTCCACGAGGAAAGTGAGATCGAACACTATGTGTTGCGTGTCTCCATGTTAACAGGTAAAAAAAAAAAAAAAATTAGAATAACTTCAATTAGTTTTCTGTTCTTCACATGGAAGTAGGTGCTGCCTGTCTCTCTTTCCCTAAAGTTTTCATAATTATATGGATCACATCTTACTGTTATTTGAAGACTTGGTTTTTCCTTTCTGATACATTTCCTCATTGTCCAGTGATACATTTTCCTACTTTTACTATTATAGTTAAATTACGAAATGGATTTTGGGGGTTCATTTCCCAGGGTATATCATGAATTTATACCATGCATCCTAGTCTTGCACTGGTGTAATATAGCCTGCATTTTGTTGGAAATGACTCCTGATTAACTTATTTGCATTTTAACTAAAATAAATTCTATTTAGTTTAGTTAATGTTTTTATGACTTTCAAATACTGACCAATATTATAATAATGCTATTACATTGAAGAAGAAATTTCTTAGGTGTCAGCTACAACAGTTTACTAATTCTTTCTCTACATCATTTAAGAGATCACCAAGTTTACATTAATTTAAAACTGTCAGTCCTCTTGTATGTGTTCATTACATTTCACAATTTATAGAAGGGTTTTAACTCTCTGATTTTGTCCTTGGACTACAGACTCCAACTGAGGATTTGGTAGTAGAGGGACAGTATTATGATTCATTACAAAATACAGTAATAAACACAAACCTCTTAAAATGCAATATCCTGTTGGCATGAATGTTCTCAGAGTTGGCCAAAAACCTATATTAGCTCTAAAACACTTTTTTCCGGACAATTAGTAGCAAAAGCATTTCAACTGAGCTAAAAATTTCTTGTGTGGTTTTATTATCAGCTACAAATTCAGGGAAGGAAAGAAGAGTATGATTATTTGAAAACAGACCTATAATGTTTTTAGGGGATTATCTGTTGTGTCAGGATTTGCATTATGAAAATAAAAAATAAACCCTCAAATAGATTTTTAAAGCCACGTTTTTACACCTATAAATCAGTCTGTATATAAAGTAGGCTCAAAAGTCAGATGACCCCACCTTTACAAAGGAAGAAGTAAACAAAAAACCCCAAATATAGGGACTATATAATTTTGCTTATATTTCAGTATGCCTTAAAGAGGCTTGTGAGTTAGATTTCAACATGGCTACATATTGCTGCTGTGGTAGTGCCAGCCATCACGGTGTGCCCTGGTGCTCCTGGGGCTTTTGAAATGACCAGGAACTGCCTAAGGTCCATGGTTTTAATCTGTAAACACAGAATTACTCAGTAACATAACTAAATCAGTGCCTTCATGGAACTCAGAGAGCAGAGGATGCGATTCTGACCAAGTCATCCATAGCAAAAGAAAAGGAATAGTAACACAAATAAAATGAGGGAAGTGTAAGAGGTAATTTGAAAGCTTAAGTAAAACAGTCTGCTCATATTTCAGCAACGATGCGTTTTAAGGGGTAATTTTTTCAGGATACTGTTTTAGTGTACAATAATGATCAATACTGTTGCAGATTTTCTTGAAGTAATAAGAATAAAATATATTTTCATTCTCTAATAAAACCAAATAAAAAGTAAATTTAAATAAATGATATTTTCATATTATTTTTTGTGTAATAAACAGTGAATGATTCTTCTCTCTTCATCTCACCAGTTGAAATATGGAGTGACTCTAGTGAAGTCAAGGGAGATGCAACAGACACAACTGATACAAATTTCAGGAGAATTAGGCCCAAAATATTGTTACTTCTATTAAAAGCCAAAATCATCTTCTCACCTCCACTTTCCAAACAGGAAAACTGTCTAGAATGCTTCACAGTCAAACAACAACAAAAATACCTAGACTCTAGATTATTTTCATCCCCTGTGAACACAAGCCAGACAAATGGAACACATACATATTTGCAAATAATCTTGTGAACAAAATATACTCTTTTTCTGATATCCCAAATCCCTTCTGTTCACCTACTCTGGACCACTGAGGTGACTGATGATGTACGCATAAGGTTTTTAGAAACCCGAAGTATTGCATATACAAAGGAGTTCAATACCTGTAGAATTATCTATATGGGAAATGTGGCTAATACTGTTTGAAAAAGTAAATTCATTACAGATTAACATTAGAAGAAAACAATGGAGTCAACTATTGCAGAAGAACAGGTGGGAATGTTAGAAATCAGTGAAGTGTCATAGTGGGTATAGAATCGCTATCGAAAGTAAGCAAAAATCCAAAGTACCGTACCTGTTGGCACTGCGACGAGAACACTGCCACCATGTGCTATGGCACATGTCTTTGGTACAAGGAATATATTACTCGATACACATTGTAATTTCACAAAGAATTCTGTGTATCATCTCTGATGTCTTATTTTCACTGCTTGCTTTATTTGCAGGAAATAAATCAAAACAGATACAAAGACAGATGAATGTACTCTGTAAATAGCATTGTGAACTTTTGCAAAATTTATGTTCTTTGTATACATATGATAAAAGAATATTGAGCATAAAAGTCCATCAAAAAGCAAATATTTCTTTCTTCCAGTTGGGAAGAATGCTAGTATTTTATATCAGGTATAAATGCAAGAAGTCAAATGAACTTTTCTTTTGTGTTTTTTTGTTACAAGAGGTATTTCTAAAAACAAGTTGCATCACTGTGGAATCAGATAGGTCTAACAGCAGCTTCCAGAACTAATGCTAGGATCTGGGTATATGTAACAGGACACAGGCAGATGCATGATAAAGGTTGTAAACTGGTCACACCAAACATCCTATGGGCTGAAATGTGTCTGTCAGTCACCAATTGAACAGTCTTACATGAAAAAAACTTAAGACTGCCTCTGCGCTTTGAGGGAATCAGCTAAAACATCTTCCTGAAGAAAATAATCTTGATCAGCGTCTAGTAATTAGTAGCTTTTGATTAATGTAAGATCAGTCAACAAGTGGGAACGGAGAGGTTCTGTGAAAAGGACTTCAAGAACAGCTTAAAAATATGTTAGGAATGACATATGGTATATATGATCCCTTGAGGAACCTTACAGTCTTCTGTTTCTGCCAATCCAAAATACTTTTGACCATATTAAAACTGTTAGGCTTGAGTTGATTCCAGGCTTTCTTCAAGAAACTATGTTGCTTTGAAAAAATATAAGGTCTGTATAAATTGATTCATTATACCTTTTGGAAGCACTGGGAAATGAGGTATCAGTAATCTCCAGGAGTTTTACCACACATTTTCAGTATTATTTTTCTCTTATTTAAACAAAAAATATCAAATCAGCTGCTCTTACTTTCAGATGGCAAGGCATGCCACTATATAAAAAGTTTACAAACAGAAAGTTGCTCTTCCTCTGATGACTCCTCTGAAGTCACTAAATTCATGATCTGTACATATTATGAAACTATCCGCTATGTGACTGTGATACAAAGTGAGACCAAAGACAACAGACTGGGAGGATTTGGAACTGTATCCTGATGTATCATTAATGATGCCTGTAATTCACAATACCCCTCCCTTCCATCATGCCCTATGCTGATCGATAATGCCTAATCTTAATTAAATTTGCTCTATGGACTAAGATGAAGAAATTATATTAAATCTTATGCAATCTCATGATCTGAGAATACTAAAAGTAAGAGATACTCTAAACAGAATGGATTTATTTTCTTAATTTAGCAGAACAGTATTGCAAATTCACTTTGTCTGAATGGAAAAAAAAAAAATGAAAGATACATCGAGTTAAAAAAAAAACAGACTCCACAAATATATGAAACAGTGATCTGAACAGCTTTTGTACAGCTTTTGTAGAGATCAGTTTAAAGAATAATCATCTGAACATATGCATCTCTTTATGGAAACTTAACATGGAAAAAATTTCCATAGATGTTTAGCTTGTTTATTGTTTTTAAGGAAGTTAAGATTATCATCTATATTGCTGTATATGAAAAGCTTTCTTCATACTTTATGGTTTATCAGCAAGCAGACTTTACAGAGCTGACTGTACACGGATTCTTTGCATCTTGTGACCAGGGTGCAATAAATCTTGGGGTTATCTCGAAACAGAGGGAAGGACTGTTGAAGATAAAACAGGAATAAACCATGATTCCTCACAACAATGTTTTCAGCAGTATAAAGCCTAAACAAAAAAAAAGTGACAAGGAACAATAGCTAATATTTTAGCTGTAGGCTAAATATTAACTGTAGGCCTATCATTTGGATAAGAGCTAAAAGCTTTACAGAAATGTTTCCCATACAAAATCAATTCGTCTAGACATATGAGTAGGAATACTGAATTTCATGCTGTGATCAACATCACATCGGTTTACCTACTTGAAATTATTTTGAGAGCTATGCATTGGATCAGGTCTACAAGAAGGAGATATGCGTTACAGTGTTCTGAGATTTTAAAGATGCTCAAAAATTGCAAAAATTGTTTTGGGGTGTCTGAAGAGGATTAGATGTGAATGATGAAAGAGCATAACTCAGGCTTTGGAATCTGATATGAAACTGGCCCACAGAGGTCAAAATAGCAAACAGCATTATCACCAAGTTGAAAAATTAGTTTACGTTCATTTTCAAGAAGAGAATAACTGGCACACAGCTAAAAGACTCTTCTAGTTAAAAAAATATTAAAAAAATTAAAGAGACATCACTGCAAGAATTCCAGTCTACGTTACCTCTGTCTCAGAGCCTACGAAATCTTCAGAATCTACACAATTTCCAGTTTTTAAAAATGTACCTTGTTTTGTGAATATTTGTTTCTACACTTTTTTCCTAATACGTTTGCTGTACAGAAAAAACTGATTCCAAATTTTCAGTCATATATCCTTTTCCTACTTTCAGCAGTACCTGAACACAGCTGAACTGGGACACAATAAAGGGCCACTTTTTTCGAGAATTATAGGTTTTATTAATAAAAATTATTGCTGGGTATTGAAAACGATTGGAAATGAAACCTTGTTGCTTAATTGTAAAATGCCATGTTTATCAACATTCTCTGAATATGAATAGGGCGACTTGGTTAAAAGAGATGTTTCCTTTAAATAGAAAAATATGAGTGCATACTTTAAAACCTTTTCATGTTAGACAAATACCTACTAAAGTTAGTCACATAATGATAATGCTGATGTGCTAATGAAACCTAACAGGAAGGAAGATCTAAGTTATAACATGCTGGAAAATACTGACCTTAGCAAAAATGCCTGATTAAGATATTTCCTGTATCTACTTTTGACAACACTTGAGTGATGTTTATTTTAATCATCCAGAATATTTGCTATTCAAAACATTACATTTGTAATGTTTAATCAATAAACTCAGCCTTCCACAAGCACTCGGTACCATGGACAGCGCCAGCTGCATCATGAGCGAGCGTAGCAGCGGCAACGCATGAGGAAAATCCAAGACGGCTGTTGATTTCTAACGGACCTTTCTACTTTCAGTTTATAGCATCATTGGATTGTTATTTCCAAATATGTAGTTCTGATGGTCATCCTAAATTGTTCATAAATGGAGTTTGCCTACTCGGGCAGCAGACAGAGAGATGTTAAACACGTCTGGCTAAACTCGGCTTTCACCTGTAAATATACAAGTTGTCCCACCATACTAGAATGTGGTTCTTGCGTATTCTTTCAAGCTTACCATTGTACAATGGGGAGAAGTAAGGCAAGGAAAAATTCTGAGTATGTATGGTGTGCTAAACTGCACATCTAACGATGCAGTGTTACAATTGTGCTGTAGTAGTTCCATCTTGTCAAAAAACTTTAACAGCAGAATGTTTCTGTGGTGTGAAATCCTTAGAAATGACTCATCCATTTTATTTAAAGAATTTGTTTATAGTGCTAACCTAAGTTTGAACACAACCATGTTTTCCCAAGTTACACCTATTGTTTCTAAATCTTCAGTTTTAGACTTTCCTCCATAGTTGCCAAATATTTTAAAAAATTAAGGAAGAGGTAGTCTGTGGTGAAATGTATTACATCAAAATAAGTGAATTAAAATCCCCAAAATTTCATGGTCAGGTAAGATGGACAGTCATCAAATAAAACAAAAGTTGTTTCCAAAAGCAGATTTTGCTCATTGATAGGTATAATAACATTATTTTGTGTGCTTTCCACAGTTATGCTGAAACACTATTGTTGACCCTGTTGTTTCCTTTCCTACAGAGTCGAATGGCAGAAAGTTTGCGTCTCTTTGATTCTATCTGCAACAACAATTGGTTTATCAACACTTCCCTCATCCTTTTTTTGAATAAGAAAGATCTGCTGGCAGAAAAAATCCGACGCATCCCCTTAACAGTCTGCTTTCCTGAATACAAAGGCCAAAACACTTATGAGGAGGCAGCAGTCTACATCCAACGCCAGTTTGAGGACTTGAATCGCAACAAGGAGACCAAGGAGATCTACTCACACTTCACCTGCGCCACTGATACCAGTAACATCCAATTTGTCTTTGATGCAGTGACAGATGTCATCATTCAGAACAATCTCAAATATATTGGCCTCTGCTAAGAATCCTTGGGCTTAATCTGTTTTCCTGAAGTGATAAAAAAGGGGCTAACCTCTTCCACTTCTAGTGGAAAAAAAAATGGGCAATGCTTAGTAGCCAAGGAGAGAAAAGGGGAAATCTGATGTATGTACACAGTTCCTCTTACGCCCCCTTAATCCACTACATCATTTTTCACAAATATGCTCTGGAGAGTGAAAGCCTCCTCTCCAAAAGAACCACACACACCTTCCCCCAGTGAAAAAAAACCCCAACCACTCAAAAACCCCAAACAAAAACAAAAAAGAGATTGAGGCCTAACTCTGTGGAGATGTTTTCACCACAGTCACTGCACTTTTATTCCATTTGTTTCATTCCATTTCCTACAGTGGGAGTGTTATCATGTCTATGTAAGAAGTATTCTTCATCCAGTTGTCCTAAAGTTTACTGTCATGAAGATCTAAAGCTGGTGCATGACAGATGAACTCATTTGCAGGGTGTGGAGCAGAATAGTTGTGTTAGGGAGAAAAGCTAGTTCAAACCAGAAGACACAGAACAGCAGAGTTTAAGCAAAATACTACTTAAATTTGTAGAGAATGGGCATGCACCCACAATATCGGTACACACAGCCAAACAGTATATACACATACATCATGTATGCACATGCACATGACTCACAGCATATACTATGTACACACTTCTGCTTTACTTTACTGTTTATCATGGACACCTTGCCTGTTACAGGAATTGTTGGTGCGCAACTGTTCTCTGATTTCCAAACTGACTAGCAGCTCTTTCTGCTCTTTAAGGCTTCAAATATGCAGCAAAACTACATGAAATGAATCTATGAATAGGCCAAATTAAGGTCAGTGTTTCTTCTACTGGTATGGAGTTTTATACATCAAAACAGTCTTCTTTTACATCTTTTTTTGCCAAATCTTGTGGTGTTTCACAACAAACAAAGTATATTTAAGAAGTAGGTTAGTGTTCCTTTTCTAATACAGATAAAGAAAAGAAATCATAAGACGATTTTTTAAATTATTGTTGTAGTGTCTGGATTGCTGAATGTGAAAGTTGCCAACGGACAATTCTGTTCCACTGCTCCAAATACATTCTGGGAATTGTAATATTTTAACAGATTTCCCAAGAAGCAGGAGCCATGGAGATTGTGTAGTATATAGCCTCCAAAGTCTTTTTTTGTTGTTTTTTTAATTATTTTAAAAATGTGATGTATTATTAGAAGGTTAAAGATGAGCGTATGAACAATAACTAAATGTCTTGATATTTCAATTTAATAATTTAAATTATTACAGTTTAGTGAAGTTAAGGAAACTGAAGAGATGCATTCCTCAGCTCCAGGTTTCATCTCATAAAGAAACACTACTGGATGGAGTAACATTCCGGCAAAAGTTTGAATGCATAAGAAGCTCTGTGGGACTATACTGGAAAATCTCAAATGGATCGTATAGACCTAAGTCTTTGGTCAGTTGATTCTTTCCCCTGCCATAGAAAAGACTTCTTAAAGACTTCAGTGTAAGTTGGTGGGTAAATATATGTTTGATAATTGTAAGCACATACGTACACAGAGACACAGACACACATGCACACTGGAAAATAACCTTCTTCTTTTGTTCCCCTATGTACTATGATTAGTGCAGAAATCTCAGCCAAAGGGCTCTAAGAAATTTAAACAAAATGGTTAATAACATCAACATTTAAATTGTCCCACTTAAAAGAATAATAATTCAAATGATACTGAAGGTGTCTATAGTGTGTTCATTAATTAGTGTTTATGACAGTTACTTAATTGGATCATGTTTGTAAGTTTTCTTTCCTTTATGACAGACTGCTGAGTTTTGTTTATTTGCTCCAGATCTCTTCCTGTTTATTCACCAACATTCAGCAATTTCAATCTTAAGCAATTACACTTGAGCAACTCAGTAAGATTTAAGGGATGTTCCCATTTAATATCTTTATGAATTCTGATGCATGTTATTCGTATATTTTTGGGGGAGATGGTTAGTAGCAATTTAGGAAAGAAGCTATAGATCAAGATCTATAGGAAATATCAGGAAAGAAAATTCCATGTACCTGCAAGATACATAAGAAGCCTACCTGCATATTGTCTTACACAAGTAGGCATGTTGCACAGATGTCTATGCTTAGAAATGCATATCTATATATATAAACTTTTGGATAGCACCTGAAGTTGGTCTAAACCTGTATTTAAACACTGAAAAAAACCTTGAAAAATATGTTCACATTTTGTACTACTGAGCTCTCAGCAGTCTCCAAAATCAACATGAAATTCTGTCCAGCTCATGCTTATGAAAAATTAGGCTTTACGAAAAATCTAAGTATTTTTAAAAAGTGACCATATAAGGTCACCTATCAGCATACGTCTTATTGATGGTTTTTCATTGAAGTTTTCTTGAAAATTCCATCATTCAGACTATAACAAGGTTCTTCTAAAACATCATCTAACTGAAATCCTTAAATGTCTGGATGTACATTAAGAAAAGATGAAACTCTTGTACAAACAGCATAAACTCATAAAAATTGTTAGAGGACACTCATAAACTTGTTAGAGGATGCTAGATAAATAATATCCCTGGAGTTTAAACAGAATTTGACTTAGAACCCTTCACCCCATTAATAATTTCTGAGACCAGCTGAAAATATTTGATAGTGCTTGGATAGTTTCATTCCTTGTTTGCTTCTTGGCATTTCTACAAAAAGCATCAAAAAGTCCTAATCTTTCTTGCCTTATGTCCAAGAATTCCTTCTTTTGACCTGTTTGAGGATATCTAAATTGAAGCTAGGATTTTTGTAAGTGACCTGGAGACTTAAGCTAATGATGAGCTGGGACTGCCAAGAGAACTACAATACTCTTGAAGGCAGTGGTTCAAGCAATAATCATTTTCAACCTTGCTAGAGAATGCAACCATAACCAAAAATATTCTCTGAGGCTCAAGTCATGGGTTAAGACTTTCAAAACTCTTCAGTCCAGACATAATTGATAATGGGGAAAATCTGTCTAATTTTGAATGAGGTTCTTTATCCCTGTACTGAAGACACAGGGCCTCTTAAGCACTTCCCTGTCAACTGCTACACCTGAAGAATACAGCCCAAAAGAGCCAATGAGACTGCCCTTGATTGTATAAAAGGTTTGTCATGCCACACAGGGAGTACTTTAGGTCTTACTTGTACTAAGAAGATACTATCGCCTGCTTATGATATTTGCACTCAGGCTGCTTGACTTGGTTGAGTTTACTAAAAGCTATATATGTAATTGCTAGTACAGTCTATAGAGCTGTTACAGGATTCTCTAAACTTTGTTTATCATTGAGTGCTATCATTTACTTGAGAAATTGCACAGTATTTCTAGTCTAAATTGCTTTCTATAGCATAATATCCTATTATTAGGCAGTTGAATTGTAAAAAAGGTATTAAAATGAGTCAGGGATTCCTTTTCCAATGAATGGACTATTAGAGTGTATGCCTCCTTCACCTCTAGCTGTCATGGTACTGTGGCTGTTTCAGACTAGTGAAAGAAGTGACAAGAAAACATCGGCGTTCATGAGAGCATAGCTTCAAGGTAAGAAGGCAGGATAGGAAAACTGAAAACAAAAGTGTAGGCAGTTATGAGGAGGGTAAGAGACATTTTATATTAACAAGTAAGTATTTATTCAACTAAGAAGGTCCTTCCAACACAGTATTACAGGCAACCTACCACAGAAGTGGAGAACCCAGGGTATTTTAACAAAGGCCTAAGGGTATTTTGAAAGAAAAGGAGTCAGTTACATTTCTTGTTGAATGAGGGCTGCCTTGGGAAGGAGTAAAAGAAATTGAAGCACTGCCATGTGTTCCTACTTAGCTTAAGAAAAGCATAGGCATGGGGAGGAATAAAGCAGTAAATAATTAAGTTTAAATAATCAATTCACATAATCAGGTTCTCTGAATAGCAATTCCTTGCTATTAACTCTCTAATAATTTAATTCCTATGATGTTTTTGATCTTAGTATTCTGAGTAACTCATGGTTACTCTGTTTTCTATCTGAAGAACTCAACATGTTAAAATGAATTGTTTTACACAGAAGTAAAGTAATTCTATCTTCTGATTGCATAAGAAAACTGAGGCATAGGGAAGTTAAAACTAAGAAGCCTGGGCCAAAGACAGGTGCTGAAATGAAATCCCTTGACTCTTAGTTGTCCACCTGGATAAATCATGCAATTAAATTTGCATCTATTTTCTCAGTTCTCAGGTTTATCAGTAATGCAGCGCACTGCCACCTGAAAGAACTGCATTAATACAGCTGGGATTTCACTTCACCTGGGCAACAATGACATTCACAGAAGAGATGTTCCATCTGCTGCAGTAAGAATGCCATCTGGCCTTTTATCATTTGCACTCCATAGAGCAAAACAAGTTTCAAAGGGAAAAAAGTATCCTTAAACAGCCCTTATCCACAGATCCAATTGGTTATGATTTTCCAAGGGTGGAATAGTGGAGACACTGATGGTCAATAAAATAAGAGAAATATTATCTCTTGGACTCTTCCCAAATAGAGGTTCTGGCAAGCTTAAAAATCCATTGCCCACCCAATCCACCTCAGTCTTTGCCTAAAAGGATGAAGTACCCATAAAAGACAGGATAGATAATGGGTAAGAATTATTAAACTTTTCCAGTATTAACCATATCCTAGTGAAAGATTTTTTTTTTCCTAGAGCTATTTTTGCAGTTGTTATTGCTCAAGTCATTTATCATTGCATAACACCCTTTCACTAACATTGTTAAGTATTGCGTGTCAACTAATTGCTTTCACGAAGAGTGAAAGTTTTGCTATTAGTTTTTCCAATGTTCTTCATTTTCTCCTGCTGCTGGTTCTTCTCCCTCTTCTATCCTCTATTGAATACATATATCTATCTTATTTTTGTCTTTCTTCTGCCCATTAATTCTTGCCACTAAGTTGTTGTTTCTTCTGGAACTGTTACTCCTCAGTGTTCTCTGTCTTTGTGGATTTTCCCACCTTTTGGTTTTAACGATCACACTGTTCCTGGAGGATACTGGTATACATGCTTAAATTTAGGAATCAAAAATAGTCTCAAGTGGATGTGCTTAAAATAACCTCTTTTTCCTAAATTACTCCTGTTTGGAGAAAGACCAGGTGGCCTGGCATAGAGCTAACTGGAGTCACTGACCGCTTCCCAGTGAACAAAACCAACTACACTTCATGCCAAATGCATGTACGGCTTATGTTCCTTTTGTCTAGTGTGGAATGTATTGCTTTATTGGCCCTGTAAATTACCTCTGCTGTAGAAAACATCAGAAATCTAGCTGGGAAATGGCATTTTAGTTGCGGACTTCCTTGCTGATACAAGGTACATCCTATCTCATTATCTGAATGTGAGCTGTAGAAGTAAATGCAGAGAGGAAGACAGACAGTTTCCTGGCTAGCTGAAGAAGGCTGAATTACCAGGCAGAGACTATTTCTGTATCTGTAATGTGTCGAATTATGTTGGGCCTTGTGACTCTTAGTACCTATTGGAAAATACTTGCTGTTCTCCCTGATAATTCCCCAAATTGTCTCATAACAAAGAAAACAGGTTTAGCACCTTTCTGCTTTTCTTGTAAGTAGCCATCTGTATCTGAGTCTATTCTACAGCAACACAATTCCGCTCAAGGAGTTATCTTCCAACTCTTCAATACAGGCATGTATATTTTTATATAAATGTTATATTTTTATCTAAATAAAAAGAATACATGGCTCAGAACAACACCTTTTTCCAAGGGTAATTACTCAGAGAGATGTTTTCACAGACAACATGCTAGCTCAGCTTCTACACCACTGATCTTACAGATTGTACATACCTGACAGGCTGAGGATCGCAGGTGTTATCTATTTCCCCTCCCAAAACTGACAAAGGACATTGTATGAAAATCTGGTCTGGAGAAAGCTATGCAAGACTAACTATCTAGTCAAGGACTTCCATCCTGAACAAGTCTTGGAGGCTTTTAAAAGCGCAAACATTGACAGAGGAAATAGTCAAAATTTGGCATCATTTCATAGCTGAAGAAATTAACCTTTGGAAGAGAATTTCGCCTAGAAAGGCATGACTCGAGTAAGCTATAAAGAGGCTGCTAGACACATCATGCTCTCTGAGATATTTCAATACAGGATCAGAAGATAAAGATTAAATTCTGCTTGCTTCACAGATGTAAACAGTTCCTCTACATTAATTTTTAATTTCTTATAAATGGAAGAGGGGGGAAAAAATAGGGAAAAGTTGGCCTACATGCATACAAAGCATGATCACTGCAAATATATTAGGATTACACTAGATGTTGAGAATTAATGAACAGAAATTTGTTCAAAATAGACCTAAATATCAGGTTTCTAATAAAGTAACTCTCCTTACCTACATTTAAAAATAAATTGCATTGAAGGCACTGATGCACAGAATTTACCAAATAACTAATTTTACAATTATTTGAATGCCCTCTTTTCATACTACTAATTACCTTTTATCTGCTTTTTGGAGACAAAACTCCAGAACCGCTCCCAAAAACAAGTCTCAATGTTAAAGATAATTTGATTTGGAAAACCTAGTTCTTATCTGCCACTAGTACCTGAAGTGGGAGAGGTAAACTGAAGAAACTGGTATCAGACTTAGCTCAAGAGAAGCCTCACTTAAAAGCAACTCCCACTCAGAATTGTAGTCTTTCTTTTAAATATAGGCAACTTTCATGAAGTTGGGACTGCAACATGATTTGGAAGCTCGTCTTTGTCTGCGAGAGGCTCCTGCTCACTTCAGAGCTTCTGTGAATTCTTTGCCTTCAATCAAAGGCAAGGTTTTGAGGTGAGACACTGCTGCAGCTGGCTCTCAGTTTTTACTGAGTTCTCAGCTCAGCAGGGGTTGAACAATCCTTCCACTCCAGGAGGCAACTTGATTTCTCCTTGTATAACATAATCTCACATTTCCTGATTATCACCAAACTGGTTTTACAGTTGTGACAGTTCCCATCAGTGGCTCCTGACCTAAGATGATATATTCAGATGCCTGCAGGGACAAAGATGGAACAATGGGAGTAGACCTGTCCTTGATCCCTAAGTGGCAGGATTGTGTACTGTTACATATTCTCTGGTTTGGGCAATGTATTTTGATTTATGTGGAATTCTTAATAAGCAACATTTTATGTTTTGGCACCACCAAGAGCTAATGTTGTTTACTGCTACAGTAAGTCTCTAAAGAGAAATGACGGTTCTAATAAAATGCTTTCTATATAACCTCTGTTTTTAGTCCCTGCTTTTTAGAATGTGTCTAACTGCAAACACTGAAAAGAAAGCCCGCACTTTCTCTCAGGGCCACATGGATAGCTTTTTTTAAATTGCTTTTTTCCCCCAAGCAAACTTTTATTCATCCTCCAGTGAATGTTTTCTGCTTGCATAGCTAAACTTCCAAGCTACTTAGTAAATACTCTGAGTTTTGGGAAATAGAACCTAAAAGCAGGCAGGTGTTTACATGTAACATTAGTTGTAGTTTACATCTGTAAGTCTCAAATTCGTATCTAAAATGGTACGTACAGCAGCCCCCAAACCCTGAGGCAGTTTCCCTGTTTAAACTGAAACCTTTCCAGTCAACTTAAGCCATGCATCATGCACGTAACTGAGAACTCCATCAGCAAAAGAAGACAAGTGGTAAGCTCCTGCATTAGCCTACTAGAGATATAGCTGCACCTGAAAGTTAGACTTAATAATAAAGTTCAGTACAGCAGGGACTGAACAGCAAGGCTTATTACTGAATTATGCAGTTCCAAAAGGGCTAAGAAGAAGGCCTTAGCCAGTATGGATGAATGGTTAACGATCAATTAAATCTGCAAAAATTTGGCAACGTTTATTTACTTCTGTTAAGTTTTCTTCTCCTGTAAGTTTCTATTATGATCCACATATTCATAGGATGGTATCTAACTGTCTACACAGGTAAGGAACAGAATTCTTTAAAGGCAGTCAGACAGGTCAAAATTTACTTAAGCCAAGTCCCTGTCTCATCTAATTTGAAAGTCTGTAAAACAGCTAGTGAAATGAAATTGACAGAAAATCTGGTTTTCTGTAGTGATGTTCACAAAGTTGTTTAGCTCACCATATTAATATCCTTTATATGGATTCAATTATTTAGGACTTTAAAAGGGCTGCATGCCTGTAAAAATACATCTTTATATTTTAGAATTCATGTACACTCACTCAGCAAGGCTTTAAGCATTCATTTAATTCTTTTTTTTAAGCACCAGTAATGTAACAGAATTCCTCAGAGAAGATACTTTCCCATGAATTCAAATAGTATGGCTTTTTAATTGATAATTTCTATCTACTGAAATTTTTATTTTAAAATTATAATTTTCATCAACCGGAAGAGTAAAGTTTAAGACTAATGTTCAGATTAGAAAACTACTGCAATTATAATCACAGAATCTGAAAATAAAAGTAACAAATCAGCATAAATTCCCTTAGCATATAAAAGATTTAGAAAACTATAAATATACATAATAAATATGAAGAAAGCATGTAAAAGGTACAACAACCTATTCTTCTGGCAAGTCAAAGACAAATTCTCAGCTTGGATTCCTTGATTTAGACTGAAGTATTTAAAAGCTAGATGCTTGACTCTTGATGTAACCAACCCAGCTTCTGTTTATCTCACTGGAGATAAATGGATATCACCAGAGCAGAACTCCTCTCACCCTAAACTAAGCACCTATGATGTGTCAGACTTTTTGCCCCTGCAGCTACTGATTTGTCTCCTGCTATACAGGGAGTGTAGGATGAGTAGCTCAATTTGACATCTGAAGTTAGGTGTAATTTTTCACATTTTTAACTTCATATCTTATCAAGTCCATTTAACAATTTTACCTAAGGGCAAACTATTTGCATAGAACATCAGAAAAAGCAAACTTCTTCATTGTTCCTTACATCACCTCCAGGTTGGGTTTTGGTTTTGGTGTGGTTTTTTTTTTTTTTTTTTTTAAATTCATCACCTGAAAGCAATGTCAAAGTGTACATTTAAGATAACAGTGCCTATGAGCCTGAGGTCAAAGACACGTTAATAGATAATCTATGGAATACACAGCGCAATGGACGGTGCCTTTACTTGCTCATGTGTCTCCTCCTACGCCAGTGCTTGCAAGGAGCGGGGAAGGCATAAAACAAATTTCACAAGATTTGTACCTCCTAACACCACAAAAACTTTCTATAAACCCTGTGTGCTGTGAAATTAGTGCATCATGATGAACAGCTCATCAGCATTTTGAACAGAAGAGGACAAAGTGAATTTTTGATGAAAAATTCTGAAATACAAATTCAAGCATGCAGTCCACACAACCTGTATCTTGAGCAGGTAGCCTTAACTTGCATAAAACCTAAGAAAATTAACAGATCTAGCAGGATCAGCGCCCCCCCCCCCCCCCCCCGACTATTCACAGATGTATTATATTAACATGGGGCATTTCACTTGTTATCTATGTAAAGCATTTTCTATATTTTGGCTAAGTATTCTCACTATTATTACACAGTTTGCAAATTTTTAGAAGTGCAAAAACAGCTCTAGAAAACATAGTTGTCTCTGCCAATAAAAAAGATGACAGTTATACCTGTCATCAGTTTTCTGATAGAACCCAAAGAATAAGTTCTCATAGGAAAACTAATTAAAGAAAATTAAGATGAACACAAATAGAAGAGAAACTGGTTTTAAATATGATTTTCAAGGAAAATGGAATAAAATGAATCTGGAAGATATTACATAGGGAATGAGGTAAATTAACCTATCTGCTTTGCCTTTTTGAATACTTAACTGCCAAAAAAATCGGTACCTTCAGGTAATTTTGCCATCATTTCCAAAATCTGATGTGTGTTCTTCCGACAGATATCTACTGGATCATCCAAGAGCTCAGTGAGGGCAGAAATTACTCCATTTTGTATCAACCCTTGCCTACAAACAACATTGGAGGACAGATTTAACTAAGCATAATAAAACTCTCATATATTTGCAAGATGCTTAATTTTAACTAAATACTCTTATTTACATTGCACCTATCTTGTGAAAACATAGAAATTCTGTTCTTATTTCTCACTGAAATGTCTTTATTGCTTCCCATACCATTCAGTAAACTCTGGAATTACACCTACCTGCCAACATTATGCATAGCCATTATAGAGAGGATTTGTGTTGTTTTTTGTCGGACAGTACTGTCATGATGTAGCAGCAAAGTCTTCAGGTTATCCAAGAATGCTATGAGACACAATAGTTCATTTTAACATTTCTTACCTTCAGCATTAATTTAACATAGCAATACTCATTTTTATCTCACAATTTGAAGTGCAAACAATCAGAATTTTCATCTTGTCCTGATGGTGAAGCTCTCACTGTCATCTCAAGTAGGGAAGAAACTTCCAAGTTTCAAGGCCTACTGCCAAAAATGCCATGCTACAAACAGGCTGCTTACTTCTGTATCATGTTAAATGCTAATCTTGCAAATATTTATAAAGTGACATAACTCTAAAAATAAGTCAGTGGAGCTATTGACGTTTTTAGAAAACCATGTGTTTCCACAATTGACACCTACATTTTTTTAAACTTTCTTTAGGTGTAGCATGGGCTACGTAAAAACACACAGCGTTTCTTTTCACACATAGAAATAAAACTGGTGAACCATTAATGATTATGTGTATACACACATACCACTGACCAAAAAAAACCCCCTCAAACAAACAACAATCTCACATTGCTTCAGCAGTTACTGTTAAACAATAACTTAATAAATTTTGAACGTGATTATTGGTATCTCTTAAGAGGAAAACAATGTGAAGGAAGTAAATGGAGAAAAAAGTAGTAGCAAACTGGAGGACTTCTTCAGTGTTACGTAATGAACTATGTAGATACACAACAGACTGCTAAAAATTGCAAAGATAAGCTTGTGTGGTTTTTTTTTTCCCCAAAATCCAAATTTAGGATTCTTCCAAGTGCCGGGATAAAAACTTTTGAAAATATTAGTGGCTAGATATAATCCTGATGAGTATGATAGATTTGGTTACATTGCCTTGTATCTTAATTTCTCATGAAGTTCCAGGGATTTTTTGTTATAGGCTCATTCTACAATCACTAAGATACTTTTGAGAAGGAGTTCTGCATAAAAAGCTCTGATGTTTTGTCTCTCTGGTAAAGTTATATCTGGATGTGCCACGCTATCCACTGCTGAAGGAATCAATGGCAAAAGATGACTTCACAGATTTTGCAAATGGACTTGTAAACCTTATTTAAATATTATTTTATTAATTATTACTTAAAAGGTTCATCAGAGTTTTTTGCCTGTTATTATTATAGGATCTGAGAGATTAATATTTTGAGCACCTCAAGCATGAAAAATCCAGGAAAGTACCACTATCATATGTCATACGTGGTAGAAAATGCCTAATGCGGGGGGGGGGTGGGGGAGGAAGGAGCATTTTGCCTTTTTTTTCCTGCTGTAGGATAACTAAAAACTTTTTCTTTCCCCCTTTCTAAATAAAATATATTTAGTATTTTTGTATTATTAGAAATTGATAAATTCACTGCTTTGGTTTTTTTTCTGAAAGGTTCATGGATAACAGGATTATAATATTCTCTACCTTTTTAAGGTAAAACAGGTAGAGATTAAAAGCAAAAAATCTTCATGGTCATTTTGTGTCAATCAAAGATATTGCAAGGAAAAAAAGTAGCACACAAAACTAAAGTGGGGTTTTCGCCCCCCACACTATGTCAAAGCTTATGACAACAGATCACTTACCTACTTCTATTGCCTGATAGACATTTTCTGGGTCATGGACCAGATCGCAGAGTGCCATCAATGCCCGCTGCTGAGTCAGCAGCTCAGGAGACTGTAACTCTTCATTCAGTTTAGGAAGGGCCCTCTTTCCAAATGCAATAGGAGCTCTTGTGGGATCTATATTAGGTGGGAGATTGGCTGAGATACGAGCATGTGCCATCCCAAATTTTCCTGGGAAGGATTCTCCCTTATCCCTAAAAATACTCCAAAATGTCTGCACCTGGTGACTGGACAGATAATATACCAAAAAGACAACTACTGACTTTAAACAGTGCTCTGTGTCCCAGAAGAGCTATTTTAGCACACATTCATTGTTAGGAAGCTATGAATGAAGAGGCTGGAATGGTTCATGGTCATCAGCTCAATTGTCTTATCTCATTTAATTCTCTACTGAACACTGTAAAAACAAAAAAGAGAGAGGGAAAGCTTAAAATTGCAAGGTGAGGGAGGGAATGTTTTTCAAAGGGTTAAAGTGAAGTAGTCCAATGCCCTGGGGCTCAAAATAATATTAAAGCAAAAGCAAACAAAACGCCTTTTCCAAAAAAGCATTCTTTTAAAAGGGGTCTAGTTTAAACGCACCCTCAGAATTCATAAACTATTGAAAGAATCGGTTGATGGCTGACCTCCCCCTTCCCTCAGTAAGGAAAACGGCCCAGCTGACAGAAGCATACAGCTGACAGAAGTATACAACCTCCAATACTGAAAACTGCTCAACAAAAAAACCAGCTGCAAATTTAAAACACCTGCTAAACAACTTCAGTCTTCAAAACAAAAGAAAGAGACTAAATAATCAAAGGCGGCCAGTCCCACCAATATGTCGCCGCCTCAGCCCGTCCCCAGCTCCCGCTCCAAGGCTCCTGCCAGCTACGCCACCGCCTTTCGCGCCCGCGTGCTCTGGTTGCCACAGCAACCCGCTCTTTGCGTACGCCCCGCTCCGTGAATAAAAACTACGCAGCCCAGCACACTGATTCCGGTCCTGCGTCAACAACGTAAGTACCGCGTTTGACGGTGACTGCTGTGAGAGAGTAACGTCAACGGCGTAGTTGGCGAATTGGAAGCCGGGGCCGCCGCTAGCGCGGGGCTCGGAGCGCTGCTGTGGAGGGCTGCGGGCGGTTGAGCTGAGGCGCGGCCCCTCAGGGAGGGGGGCGTGTGACGAAATGGGGGAAACGCGGCCATGGGGTTGCAGTGAGGAGGCCGTTTTACCTCGCTTCTCTGCTAAAGCATGGGGGGAGGCTCTCTCCTCACACCCTGTTTTTAAAGTAATTTCGTCTGAACAAAATTGAAAAAAAATTCAGATTGAACAAAATGGTGGTCGAATTGATGGCAGAGAGACAGCAGGTGAGCGCCTTGAGGTATCAGGGTTGAAGGGAGCTTGGTAGCTTTGGACTAGATTTTCTTTTCTAGTCTTCTTAAGAACGTCACTATAAACAGCTAGAATGTGTAGCAGGGGTTTCCATTATCATTAGGTAATTTCACATAACTATTCAAGACAGCCATCTTTTTAAGTATGATTCTGCTATAAAGTATAGTGTTGTTTAGAGGATGGTACACAGGGAGAATGTATCATTGCAATGTTGCTAGCCCAGCTTAAGGGTGCTCTGGATTGTCAGATGGGATCTGGCATCAGGAAAAAAACTCTGAACAGCTTGTGCTACGAAAGGTTAGTTCTCTGCAAATAGAGAAGTCATTGAGATGTTTTTCATTATGTTTGAGTAACAATTATAATAATTAAAGTTTTTAAACTGGATTTTCCAAAGCCAAAGTCATTCAGATCAGGTAGATTAAAACAAAATATAGGAATAGATTCTGGTTTGTTGATCTTCAAAATCCATAAAAGAAAAATTACTACTTTATAAAGTACTTTCCGGAAAGGATTCATTTTTCTGCAACATTTTAGAGCAGATTACTTGAAGTTATTTTCCTGCACTAGATTAGACTTCCACTAACTATATATTTGTAAAGTTTCACCGTATTTCAATAGGAAGAACGTGAACTTTTCTCAATGTAGAAGGGGCAGAAGATCAGATACTTCTCTTGTCCTTCAGTGTTAATTCTGCTCTCGTCCTTTTGGCGCGAGTTCTGTCTTGTCCTTCACTGTAGCTTGGAATACTGATTTTGGTTAGTGGTCATGATGTTAACTTACTTTACATACAGCTTCTGAATGCCTTCCTCAAATCCTTTGTCTGTGCACAGAATCTGCTGGTGATACTGTTCCTGCAACACTGGTGTAAGGAGGGTTGTGATGCCATGGAGACACTATATTCCCAGTCCTCCCTGGTGACCAAATCCTGTTCAGCTCTGTAAGAAGAAAAAATCTGGATCTCAGTACCGATCATTCCCAGTATTTTTAGCAGCTTGGTGTTTCTTAAGTCATTGATCTTTTTCCTCTAATGGTGTGGCTAATTTGTTGATTTGGTAAATTGGCATATGTTTGTGTGTGTGCAAAATTTATATTAAATACACTGAATGTAAGTGAAGATGGCCTCTCAGTTTTAAAATGTTTCTGTTTGGTTGCCTTGGTCCCTCCTGTACTTTGGATTCACTGAGATTGTTGAATTGATTTTTTTGTAGCTTAGTTTGTGAAAGAGCTCTAGGAGACGAGCAGTGAGTCAGCCTATGTACACAAAACATTTTTACATGCTTAGGATGTGTTGAACTAGAACTAGGAGAATATGGAAAAAGCAAGCTAGTGTTTGAAACTCTTATCAGCTGGCAGGGTTTTCCTTTTTGATTTCAGAACTATTATTTTAAGACGTTAACATTGCCATAAAATCATTCAAATTTGCCAAAAAGGTAGGAGCACACCATAAAAAGGGTCTAGATCTCTCTAGTTTTATAGGGTCACAAGTAGCATGATAAATAGAACTATGCATATGGTAATAAATACTGTAATGTCACCTTCTTTGGTGAATAACCCATTAGCTGCAAATCTGAATTCTTTGGGGGGAAGTAGGTGTTTCAGTATGGTTGAGATCACACGAGTGCCTGAAGTGATTTAAAAGCAATTCCTCACAAAAGAGAATAAAACATTAATACTAAGTAGTGGACTAGCAATTTTGTTGAGCTTTCTTTTGTCCTGAAATTTGGAAATATAAGTCCTAATGAAATAAATAGCAAAATCTTTTAGCATCCTAAATTACAGTCTGTCATACTAAATGCTGTCTAAACTAATAAGTTGATTAACAATACTTAGGCAATACAAAAGAGCTGTATGATTTCTTATTCCTTGTCTATAGTGTTTGGTACATTAGAAAGCAAGATTATTAGTGACTAGAAAGACATTTTTATAATTCAGAATGTCTCATTGCTGGCATGCACATCCTGACTCTAAAGCTGAGATGAAATCAAGTTGAAATTCTGAAAAAATCCCTCAAGAGTTTCTTTAAAATTGCTACTATGCTTAATATTAGCACTGTAACAGTTCCCCACTCCATTCCTTGTCTGCAGGGTTAAGCCCGCTCTTTGTATCCCTGTATACAACTACCTTTGAAGAAAATGGAACTATTTTCTTATACAGGATTAGGGGACCGTTGTGTTTATTAAGGAGCAGTTTCCGATCAAAGGAGTCTGTATGGCCCCTAAAGCCAGTTTGTTCTTTTAAAACTAGGGCCCTATGTATAGTTAAATTACTCCAACTCCGCCTTCCCAATCTGTAAGAGAAGGGGAGGAAGAGAACTGTTGCAAGCCTGTTGCTATGGCCACGCAGCAGCAGGCTGAGCTGTTTGTGTGGCTGGGATCCTGCTGCATCAGCTGCTGCACGGTGAGTCCTTCCTTACGCTTTGCTACATGATGAATGTTCTTATTAGAAACATTCTTTTGAATGCCAGTAAGAAATTGGTAGCCTATTAAGGGTCCCCTCCCCCAACAACCCACGAGGTTTCATTGCATAACCAAATTGGTATGTCTCAAGTGGGATATCTAAATGCATTTGTGATTTTCATGTGAACGTTATTCTTTTTCCATGTCAGACTATCTACTGATTTCATTCTTTCTGAGCTGATCTTGGATGGAAGTTTGATGGTGTGCCAAGAAATGTGGCAGCTTCATCCCTCCTCCTTTCTTCTTCTGACCAAATGAAGTCTGGTATCCCCTAACATTTATTAATGTGCTTAGTGCAGAGGCATTTCAAACAATGATAAGCAAGACTTTTAAATTAAACACTGCAAAATCCTTTGAGGGCTAAACTGCAAGCACTTACGTTGAATTAAGTGAACAATTCTCTGCCCTCGCACGGAATTGGAGTTGGTGCCTTGTAGTTTCAGAAAGCCACTGTTTGCTACTACAGCTATGCACACTGAAGTGGTCCCTTTTACGTAAGAAACAGGTTTTCTTTAACGCAAAAAAAGTCAAAGTTTGCCAATTGTACTGAAAGGAAAAAAAAAGATGATGAGTCTGTAAGAACTGTTATTGTTTTATCATGTTTTCCCTGTATTGAGGCAATTCCTGTGTACTATGTTTCTCTTTACATATTTCCTGTCTGGTAGAATTTAATTGAATTTGGAGGATGAAGTCCAACCTAATGCATTTGGTTCCCCCAGTGAGTAGGGACAGAATAATCTCCCAGTTTCCCAAGGTAAGCATTCTTTATCCCTCTGGTCACAGTATGTAGCACCTGCCACGTTGAGCTATCTTCCCCTTGTGCTAATAGTATTTTAATGTAATGTACAGTTGTTGTCTTCTGCTAAAATTAAAAATTGTTTAAGGATTTCTTTCAAAGATGACTGTGACCTCAAGTTCCCATTCAATGCTGATATCTTTAATAATAATCCTTATTTCTTGTTTTAACCTTTATAGCAAGTGACTCTTGCCACAGAAGTGTTATCTTATAATATCTATCTTGTTACTTCAGCCAAACATTAATAATTACATGCTTAAAGGGTTCCTACACTGAGGGGAAATAAGAAACCATAGCTGGTATTAAATATGCAAAAAGTCTAATTAGATCTATGTGGAGGTTTTGGTTGAAGAATTTGAGGCAATTTTCATTTTCTGTTTGTATAGGAACCTTAGTCATACAGTAGATCAAATGTAGTAGGCATCGTAGAAACACAGACAGAAAATATTATTCATGTCCCCAAAGAGTTTTGTACTTGAAGTGTAATAGAAGAGTTAAGGACAGGGAAGGACAAGGAATTACCATTCTGGTTTTTTCAGTTGTTCAAAAGAGCCTTTTAAGGGAGTGAGTGAGCATTTTTTTTGTGCTTGAACTCAGCCACATATTTTGCTTTTAATTTTATGAAAACTACCACAGTTAATTTAAGTAAATATAAGGTAAAATACGTTTTCTGTATTTTCAAGTAATACCTAAGTAAAAACTGGTAATAATAACAGTGCTTCACACATATGAGAGCTCTAAAAGACTTCATAGTAATAATGACTTGCTGGTAGTATGCTCCCATCTACGTTTGCCTTGTGTGTCTTAGATTACTGGGATAATTTAAGGTACTTGCTATTGTACAGAATGATGAACAAATGTATTTGACTGTGGAAGTTTAGCTAGTGCTAGGATGCTGACGCTCAGAAAGGTGGTCAAACGATGGCGATGTCCAAAGGAGTTTTTACAAACATAACTGTGGGGAAGCCTTACTGCCTTCTAACCCAAGCTATCCTTTTCTTATGCCAGGGTATCCCTGTGCTTGACAAACTCTTTGAATTAATCTTCTTATCTATTTTTTCCTTGCTGATTTGACTTCTCGCAAAGTAGACGTCACACAGTTTATCCCAGCAGCTGTTCTCCCCTGTTTTCAGTGGTACACACCTGAGGCCTGTCTGCAGTTCAAAGAGCACTTCCATTCGCAGGTCAGGACTGCTTGTCAGCAGAGCACTGGAACAGTTGGGTAAGTTTGTAATAAACCAAGTATGCAATGAAGAAAGTATTTTAAGCTCTTTATAGCCTGCTTCCTTCATAGGCTTTACCTTCCTCATTTCTCGTCTTCCTCACTCCAGCATGTTTCAAGGCAGCTAAGCCCATGCACGTGGCTGTTCTCTGGCCTGTTGGACAGTATATGAATAAAGTGCCTCTTCTGCCTATAAGTGTCAAAGATATTTTTTCTGCTGGCATAAGTAGCATTGAAAAAATAGTGGAGTTGTTTAGCAACAAGTAATTGTTTAGCAACTTTGAAGTAAACTCTTAGTTCAAGAGATTGACTGTTTAAAATTAGTGTTGAATTTTGCACGTGCAAGTTAGTATGGCAACCAAATTCTAGAGCAGTTATAAGGAATAAGGCAGATCTAGCCTTGCTGTATTCTCTGTTGGTGTTCCAAATGAGCAGTTAATAAAGGCTTTGGGGGGATATAAACATACAGCAGTTCTAGGTTACTTGAAACATGTAAGAATCTAGCTTTAGTCTTTTAGAAGCATACATGCTGAGAAGTTTTCTTAAAAGTTTCATTAAAACTGGAGCAAAATTCTGCTAAATATATAGCATTGAAAAATCCAAATAAACTGTTTTATGCCCTTGTAATATTCTTTAAGTTGTTTTTTTTCCACATCATCTTGCTCCCAGAACTGTTACTTGTACTGATTTAATTCCTGAAGCAAGGCAAGAAAGCTAAACTGTGTTAGAAATCATCACTATTCAGTTAAAGTAAATAGCTGTATGTTTTAGTGATAAATGCTTCTGTGTTCCAGTGTGAAGGATCTTTCATAAAGTGGAGCTTCTATGAATACTGACAATTAGCTCACTATTCTTTCAAATCTAGAGTTGTTGATTACCACGAGACTTGTCATGATATCCGTTTTTAAACAGAACTTTTTATTCATTTCACTAGGGAGTCTTGCTAAAAAAAAATTGAAGCCAGAATATGTCTCCCTGAGAGACATCAGTGAATTTATTGCTTTTTAGAAGCACAGTCACTGTCTTACTTTCATGTAAATTTGTTACAAGTGTCTGGACAATCTTGCTAGCAAGACATGCTTTACTGAATTGAGGCATTTCTTTCCTCTCCATAACCAAGATCTATTTGGTTTTTTATTTCCAGAGTAAATCAACTCTCCAATTCATTTATTGTGGTAACAGGTATAGCTAAATAGCTTTACATTTTGGCTTTGTGAATAAAATTAAACCACTTTCCTGTCACTGCTCTCTAGATATGATTATTATTTTTGGTGGGGTGGGGGTAGGAGGGACAGACAACTGAGTGTTTTGTACAGTAATTGTAAAACTTGACAGGAATAACCATTATCTTCCTTTTTCATTATCCCAAGTAATGGAATATTTCTTTGTCATTTGGAAAGGCAGTCTGAGAAATTCAGTAGCTAATGACTGTATTTAAGACTCTCTTGATATTCCATCAATGTGTTAAATTGTCTAATCTAGGCAGTTTTTTTCCCCAATATGAATTAATGGAACACACACTTCTAAACCATCACTTACTTTTTTGCTTTTCCCTTAACGTTGTTGATTTTATTCATCATTTGATCAGTAACAGTTAATCAGCAGAGACATGTCAGCAGCTTAGGGGCCTGTGGCCACCCAATTAGTGTTGACTGGCACACAAAATGCCTTCTTTTTTCTGAAATATTAGTCATACAGCTTACCAGTCAAGATTTGGACTATTTAGAATAGATAACTTGGAATCAGCATCACGTGGAAGCCTGATATAAACAGAAATAGTATTCAATAGAAGATTAATTTCTCTGTTTAAAAAGCCGTTCCTTGATACAAAAGAACGTTAAACCTCTTAAGCCATTTTTGTAGCATGTGCGTGGGACATGTGAATCCAAGTTTAGGTCAACACATACACTTACATTCACTTATCCACCTGTATCCCCTAAAAGATGCACTACATTCAATTTTAAGAATGCAAGCTGAGTCACCTAAAGCCCATCTGCTGTATTCTGTGGGAGGACCCAGAGCAAGAGGATTATTTGCATGAAGTCAGCTTCAGATTAATATTATTCCAGATAGTCAGAAAATGTATTGACTCTAACCATGTGGGTTGTTTTTCCCAGAGACAAATTCTGCAGGGAGTTATTTTATTATCAGTAATTTCTTGTTTCTGCACTTAGGACTTGATTTGTACTATTAAGGTCAATGAGAAATTTGTGATTAATTTTAACAAAAAGGATACAGATACTCTATGGTCTTATCTGCAAACTGCCAAATGTATATACTTGTAGTCAAAGCAATTTGAATAGAATAGAATAGAATTTATGTCCCACTGGATTATAGTTAAGAAAAAAATATGCAGAGTAAGAAATGCACTATTTCTGCTCCAGAGGTTGTTGGGTGGTTTTTTTTGGTGACCTTTTTTTTTTCTTTCTTTCTTTCTTACAATTTAAGGCTCTGATGCTACAGCATACCAGCATTTAGGTGAATTGAGTCACAGGTACATGTGCTGATCACTTGCAATTTAAGGATCTAAATCGGAATTTTAGAGAATATTGAAATTGCTACTAAAAACATGTAATGTTTTCTAATATTTATAACAGGCTGAAAATATCCAAAGTTGTTGTGGTAGGAGACCTGTATGTTGGGAAAACCAGCCTTATCAACAGGTACAGTATATCTTGGCAGTTGGTTTGATTCTGCTCTTTCTCAAATAAATGTTACTAAATTCAGGGTAGTACTTAATGGTTCTGTTTTGAACCATGGTTTTGTTATTAAATAAAAGACAAAACAGGCTTGATATACCAACACAGAAAGTAGCACTTCAATCAGGATGTGTTTTATATTCTGAACTATTTTTATCTAGTCAAATATGATACAGTGTTTCCTTAAGAAATCCAGTTTAAAGGCTAAACAATCAGAAGGTACAAAGAAAAAAAAAATTCCAGTGTCTGAGTCTTGGTTTCATGTTTTCTCCTTACTTGTAGGGTTGTTCACTGAAACATTTTTAAGTCATCCTTGTGTGGGTACCTGTACTCATTTCTACAGCTGCAAGACTGTGGAGGAAGCTCAAGTTTTTCAGTAGCTTATAAAATAAGACAGATAAAATGCAGAATGCCTTAAAAATAGTTATTTGATTCTTTACTGGATGTTAAAAACAGCTCTTATGCTTTTTGCATCCAAGTCCAGTGAACAGATCACTGAATTTCTGTAGCTTATGATCACTTTGACAACTTTCTGTCTGTGTGTGTTTTATTATTATTTCTTCCATGTTCTTAAGTAGGTATGGTAAGTTTTTAATCTCATTGGTTAATCATTTGGGTCATTATTTATGACTCAAAATATATTCCCTTGTAACTAAAACTGTAACATACTATATCTTCCTTGACAGTCCAAAGGTATTTCATTCTGATTCTCATCTCATCCTGAGAGCTTACTAGATGTATATGCTTTCTAGTTTGTTATCCAGTGTCTCTTTTTTTTTTAATTAGTTTCTTGGTGTTTTTATATATGCTTCTGCAATATGTAGCCACTCCACAGTTAGTTAATTCTTTTATTCATAATTTACCCTAGATAGTGTTAGTTTTGCAGTTATTTGTAGCTGGGTGTTACTAGTATTTCATCCCTTTTTTTTTAATTGCAGATTTTGTAAAGATAATTTTGACCGAGACTACAAGGCGACCATTGGAGTGGATTTTGAAATTGAACGTTTTGAAATAATTGGAATACCATACAATCTCCAGATGTAAGTTGAAACAGCATGGTTAAGTATTGCACAGAGTACAATCTCAGCAGAGCTTGAATTGCTGCAGGCTCTAGTGGAATAAAGATTTTTAAAAAATAATAAAATTGCACAAAGACTAATGTGATCAGAAAAACAGGTTCTGTACCTGGACTTGCAGTTTTATTAAAAATTTTACTCTTGGATTTCTCATCCCTAAGAAATGTTCTAAGTTTGTCAATGACAATTTGTCTTTGTCTTGTGCCATTTGAGTGGAGTTCTACCCTTTTTACTCAAGTTTCTTGAAAGAGTAGTGGAAGCTTTTGCCACTGACTTTGTCCAGTTCTGCTGTTACACCCTTCTGTTGTTTAAGTTTAGTAGGCACAATAGGCACTGAACTTACCTTTACGGGGGGTTTTATTCCTGCAGCCATTGAAATTAATTGTAAGGTGTCCAGTGATTTCAACATCTCTTAAATTAGAGACTAATTGATTTTCCCCAAATCATAGAAAGACTCGAGTGTTTTTATTAGAATGTGAACCTAAAATCTTTGATTTTCAGCTTTGTTTATCAGACTAGTGGGAATCTGGGCCTTCTCACACCTGCTTTGGTTCTGCTGAAGGATGTCCTTTGGTATTTCCAGTGGCTAGCAATATTGTTCTGTAGAGGGCATCATTGAATCATCTATGCTGTAGTGTGACCCAGAGCAGAAATAAGATGCTTTGCATGAAGTATTTTAGTGCATGAATCTTAAACCTTTTCACTTAGGAACACATTTTTTCTGAGATATCATTGATGTAAATAGATGGCTAGTGGGATTTATTGAAAAATACTTAGAAATCCATTTCCCACTGATTCCAGTGCCATTGTATCTTTGAAAATTCTGCCAGGCACAATCCTTTTGGAAATTGAGTCCCTCTAAAAATGTAGACGGATGCATTAGTATTTTGCCAGCTGAAGCGATAAGGTTCATGAGCTACTAAACATCAGGTTGCATTATCTGCAGAATCTTCAGTGGCTGGGTAGAACATTTCCATATGATAAACACTAGTGCCCCCTCTTGCTGAGAGATTTCTATGCAGCATAAGTTTGCAAGTATCTGTGACTGGCAGTACTAGGCTATAACAAAAACCCATACCTCTGTAGTGCTGGCAGTAGCTGAGAGGACTGCATATCATGTTCATCAATAAGAAGCACTTTCTTGATTTTCTTTAATGGTGTCGTTAGTACCTGGTAGACTGAGCTGTAGGTCTCTAATTTGTAGTGTATGGGCAGATATCATATCTAGTAGTTGCAAGATTCTAATACGGGCTAACATATGATTTAGCTAGTATTAGCACAGAAAATTTTCAAAATTAGATTGCTCTAGAAATACGTGCAAGTGACATAGATGAGGAAAAAATGTTTTAAGAAAAGGGTATTACCATGCAGAATATGAATATTTGAATTGTGTCTCCAAAATGACCAGTATTTAAAAAAAAAAAAAGATAAAAACAGAGTTCAAATGTCTTCATTAAATGATAGAGCTTTACTGTATTTCTATCAGTAGTTAATGAATAACATGTTCCAGATGGTAACACTTCTCTGGTATCACATTCTTC
Organism: Phoenicopterus ruber ruber; assembly: GCA_009819775.1. Classification (NCBI taxonomy): domain Eukaryota; kingdom Metazoa; phylum Chordata; class Aves; order Phoenicopteriformes; family Phoenicopteridae; genus Phoenicopterus; species Phoenicopterus ruber. The sequence goes on along the minus strand of CM020231.1, from coordinate 11,876,800 downwards.
TCCAACTTGTACCAGTCTGCTGCTTCATTAGCATGTTTACTCAGGTTACACTGGGTTTCATTAACCTGAAATTTCTTTTTATCCCCCATTGCACAGATGGGACACAGCAGGTCAGGAAAAGTTCAAGTGCATTGCATCTGCTTACTACCGAGGAGCAGAGGGTGAGAACAATATTAATTTGATCCTGGCTGTGACAGGAGGTTGTACTTTATATGGAAACATATATGCATATGTTGTCCTTGGAGGGGTACCTGTAGACCCAATGTGGTGGAATGGCTTGACCATTATTGGAGAGAAGTGACTAAAAAGCTCATGAATTGATATGTTGTCACACCTGCGAGCTCTGAATGTTGTGATGATGCAGTGATAAAAATTGGCACTTGTGTCTAGGGGGAAAAGAATTCGGGTTTGGGTAAGACTACTGCTGAAGTTAGAAGTGGATGCCTCTGGCATTCCCTTCGGTAAGAGACAATTTCTGCAGGAATTGAAGTGGTCCCAGAATGAAAGGAGTAATAGCCCTATAGACTGCAGACTACAGGTAAATACTAAATAAGGTTGAAGACAGGACTTCAGTCTTACTGGATGCTAGAGAAGGAAGAGGAATGAGCAAATGGATAGTCTTCCATCTCCTCTGTGTTAAATCTGCTCTTGCACTTTATATGTAAACATTCTCTCTGTTTAACAAGATGAGTTTGAGATTTCTGATATAAATTTTTTTACTTAATTACTTTTTTTCTGTTCTTGTCTTTTATTGCAGTTATAATAACAGTGTTTGATCTGGCTGATATCCAGACTTTGGATCACACCAAGTAGGTTTCTGTATTTGGGCTTAGCCTTTAAAGCTTTTACAGCAGGTTTAATTGCCTTGGATAGGCTGTAGTTGCTGAGAACTTGCTGGATCGTGAGTGTATTTTCTATTGAGCTAAGAAAGTAAGAATGACAGTCACTTGTTTGGATTACATAGGGTGGGATTTTTCTGAAAAAATGCAGAGCATAAATTTGAACTACTTACCCTTGACTTCCTTTATTGTCAGGGGAGAGAAAAAAGCACTTCAGTAAGAGCTTGGTCCTTCCAAAACTAGACATGCAGGAAGAGATGAAGTGCACCCCAAAAGCATCCTTTTTTTCTCTGTTTGCTATAAACAGGATAACAGACTGGCATCTGATATAAATGGTGAAATTGATGAGATGCATTGCATACATAATGTCTCAAGAGCCTCTCATTTTCTATGTGCACTGCTAGCCCGAAATTATTTTCTTGCTCGAGTTTCTGTAGTGATTCTGTTGGGACATGGGCTGTGGAAAAAAAAAGGAGAGAAAATTAAAAACTCAAAGTATATGTGGATACAGCTAAACTTACTGGTTCATATATTTGTAATGGTTTGGTTACAACAGCACGCTAATTGTTATGAGTAAACTTGTTCTGCTTTTAGTGCAGGCTGCAAAACCCTACATGGATTGTAGGGTGATCCTCATTGTTGTCACCAGCTCAGAGCATATATATTTCTAACATACTGTTGTGACTGTAATGCAGGTACACATTTCTTTACAACCTGTACTCTGTCTTATTTGAATGTGTATTAGACTATTTCTTTAGAGTACTGCTGTGGTACTTAGCTCATTTACATAGGACTTTGTAAAATTATATATATATTAGTGTCTCTGCTTGGCTGAAAATAATTGAAGCCTGTGAACCTGATTTCCCACACACACATTCTCTTCCCTCCTTGACTTATGTTGGATGACTCAAGAGGAACTTGATTGCCAGAGTAAAAAAAATATAAAAGCTTATGAGGGAGCTGATTTTATAATGCTGACTAGATTATTTCACTCTTCTTTATTCCCATTTCTACTTAATCTGCTATATTGTTCATATTTTTTCCTCTGCTTCTTGTTTTCTTGTTCCTTATCTCAATCAAAACTTTGCCCTCTCCTTCATACTGATAAATACGTTCTCTGGGTGCTAAAATCATTGTTGAATTTGCACTCTACAGTGGGCATGTTTGAACTTTTCATTAGTGGAAGGCATGTATTCAAAGGAGTTAGAATAGCTTCTCGTCTCTGTCTAGAAGAAAAGGCTTTTGATACTCTCACATAAGTTCATCCTGTCACTTTCTCCTATATTCCTCAGTCCCTCTGATTGATTCTCTCATTTCTCTTTTGTATTTCAGACAGTGGCTAGAAGATGCATTGAGGGAGAATGAGCCAGATTCCAGCTTCATCTTTCTGGTTGGAACAAAAAAAGATTTGGTGGTAAGTAAATGGAATGCAGATGAGGAAATAGGGGAAATTTGATTTCCTTAAGTGATTTCCCTTACAAGTTGTACACAATGTTGTTGAGATAAAAACCTTGAGGGAGAAACCTAAACAGAAAGAAAGAAGATCACAGGTAAATAGAACAGCACATATGGAACCAATTGAAGAAGACACTTTCTGAAAAACTGGGTAGTTAGTGAAATATCCCGATTTCCATTCCTTGCGTGAATGAAGAGATTAGAAGGGGGGGAGGCCATTGTGTTACAACATAGTCAAAATAGATGGAGTAGAAAAAAGGATCTGAGACAAAGAGAAGAAAGATTAGACCCAGAGAACCATTGTGATTAGTTGGTCCTGCAAGTCTTCTGCTGAGAATGATGGGGTGACAAGAATTTAAAGACCAGTAACTGGGCTGTTGTCTTTATAGCTCCCTACAACCTAACTACAGTAAGATACAATGGTCACACTTGTTAACTGTTGTTTTGTTTCAATGCTGTGGGAGGCGAATGAAGAACTCCGTTCTAAAAGCGGTACTAAGTACTTATATGTTCTTGCCATCATGTCTGATTGCACAAGTTCTAAGGCAAGGCCAGAAAGGCCACTGTGAAAACTGGAAGCATCACAGTATAGGTGCTAGCAGTACCTCTATGCTATTGCCAGCCCAGATGCACTTCTTATGTTAAAGTTATTCCATGTTATTTACTCAGTCAGATGCTGTGTGTGAAAGGACAGAGCTAGATGCCATCCGCTTTGCCAATGAGATGCAGGCAGAATACTGGTCGGTTTCAGCCAAAACAGGTAAGTTACTGCAAAGGATGTAAAAATAGCATAACCACAAAGGCTTATGTTAAGGTGGGAGGAAGTTAAAGTGCCTTATGCCGCCATTCCCATGCAGGTTTTTTTGTTGTTCTTGCATTTTGTTGCTATTCGAAACTTCAGGTTTATTAATGGTTGATTTTATTTGAGCATTTGTATGTGTGCTTGCACTGTCATGTTTACAGAAAGGAGTACTTGAGCTGCTGTGCAATGTCTAAGCATGTTTAATTCATTGGTGGTTACATAAATACACATGTGCACTGCTACTCAACATTAGCAATGAAAAAAGATTATACCACAAACTGAGTCTCTCTGTTGCTGACTAAAAATAAAGCTACGTACAGGGTACAGTATTCCAGAGTAAGAAAATGAGAAATTCTCTCTGTAGTGATCAGAATGGAGGACAGATTGTTGGAGAGGCCTGTTCTGTCCCAGTATTGGGCAGTGATCTGTTCACAGGTGTGCTTGTTGTGCTTGATCATGTGTTGATGTGCAGTTGTAAAAACACATAATTTCTGCCCTGTTTCCTAGGGGAAAATGTCAGAGAGTTCTTTTCCCGAGTTGCTGCCTTGGCCTTTGAACAGTCCATGATAAAGGAGCTGGAGAAAACTGCTGGGCACGTGGCCCAAATTGGGGAAGGGAACCTCATCAGTATGTTAAGTTTTGCTTTTTGTGTGTATTTTCCTTGTTTAGAGTCAGAAGGATTGGGGAGGTTTTTCAAACATTAAAGCCCGTTTCAAACAGCTGCCAGCATGTTCATGTCAGTGTCTACCTGAGTTCTAGCATATAGGAGTGACTGGGGCTGCATTCAGCTTTGTTACCCTTAGTATTGGATGGTATTATTTCTTGTGAATTGATTTTTATGATTTTTTTGTTTCTACAGAACTGGAAAAGAACATGATGGAAATCCCAGAAGGCAACACTCGAGTCAGCCTGAGTTGCTGCTAACTGTCAACTGTTTCTGCAAGCAACACGTTTCTCTGTAGTGCAGCATAGAGCATCTGCAACAATGAAAGCTCTCAAACCAGAAATAGAAAGTTGTATTTTTGGAAATGAGGGAGGAAAAACTTATCCAAACTTTCTTTCTGAGAGTTCCCTTGCTGCTGCAGGCTCACTTGTGCAGGATGGTACAATTGTTACAGAAGCCTTTCTCTGTGTAGTGGAAACATGACATCCTTGTCTTAACGCAAGCAGACATTGCCAGTGCCCTGTGCCCTGCCCTGCCCTGTCTGCCAGAAACACTTGTAGTCAAAAGTTATGTAATTTTAGTGTGTTGTTTTTTGATAATTCTCTAGAAGTCTTAGATAGTGAAGTCACATTCTCATGGGAGCAGAAAACAAATGGCAGTTCAGAATAAAGGGTGCTATCCATATGTTTTTGCCTTTTAAGATCATAGTATAAAATAACTCTGACTTGCTTTTATGCATTCCAAATATTTTAAAGCTGTTCCAAAAGAAATCTTTTAAAATAACAGGTATGGAAGTACACAAATGCAGACTGCATAGTTTTCACTGTGGTTTCTCCATCCAGGAAAAGTCTCTATTATTTTTCATTTTCCACTTGAGAATCAGAGCCCAGTGTTTAAATATTTCCAAGCCTAGGAGAAGTCCAGGTAGGAACTTTGTTTTATCCCAGCTGTCTAATATTTTGAAAATCTTACCAGATAAGAATGCTGTTCTTTTCCACTCTCTTGAATAAGAAAGAATGGTCACATAGATGCATGGCATAGAAAAATCAGATTTCATGTATTCCATCTTCCAAAGAGGATGCAGAATCCTCCTCTGGATTGATCTTCATGAGTATTGTCTACACTGCAGTTCTACTTTGTTGCTAAGAGTAATGACATTTTCATTTTTTTTGAACTGGGGATTTTTTGTTTGTAGTGATGTAACATGATTCTGGAAGCATATGCAGTCTCAGTCATGAACTTGTTCATCCCTGTCTGTGGTAGGAACTCTGAGCTGATAAGGTTAGATTCGGTACTGCTGCTAAACTCTTAGCCACTCTATCTGCTTTTACTGGACAAGATAATTTGATTGCTAGATGCTGGGAGCAATTTGCTCCACTGCTTAATAGAAGCAGTAATAGTAGAGAAATAGTTTTGCCATTTTGTGAAAAGACTTGCAAGTGTTTGTGGGTTTAGAGGGATGGGAAAAGATGGACTTCTCCAAAGTAGACACGTACTTGTTAAGCCCTAAGGTACTTGCTGTATGAAGATGTCATTACTGAATGCATACGGTAGAACCTGCTCTCTGGACGTGCTGTTGTGACTTGGTGTGCTGGCTGGATCAAAAAAACATTGCCCCAGTTTTGCCTTTTCAAATACCCTTTGACATAACCTTGTGCAATTAGTTCCTTGGAAATTACAATCATTGTTTAGTGGGGAGAGATTAGCTCTGGCTACCACTGAATTTCATCGAAGTAAAGCAGCTTTAGAATGCTCTTCTGCTCTTCGGGCAACAATGACTGAGGCCAAAAGATGTTCCTGTTTTAAAAGTCATTCCTGCTGACAAATGACATTGCCAGAAATTTGAGTGACAAATAATGTTGCCAGAAATTACCATAACAAATATTTGGTCAGTATTTGTGAAATTGTATTAGTATGATTGATTATGATAATTAAGTTTAAACTGCGAAAGTACAAAAGTGAAAGGGAAATACACTCATTTTATTTCCCTCTAATTTTTCCAGTATCTCACTGAATTTTAATATTCAGTCCTGAGTATCTAGTTAGTGATATTTCTCTGAAGATAAATGAGGTGCTGTAAATCTTTTATTTGCACTAAACCATACAAATTTATGGTCCTTCAAAATCAATATAAGCACTCAAATGAAAGAACTAACAAAGGAATCAAAGTGGGACAACAGAAAGACTGCTTCTCTAGAAATCTATCAGCAGCTTATAACTCCATACTTCTAAGATTCAAATCCAGCATTACATGCTATGTTGGCATAAAAAAAAAAGCGTAACATCTTCTGTAATGCTCTAAATTTCATACTGCAGCTATTTTAAATGGAGAGAAAGAAGAATACCTACGGACAGTTACAAGTTACAGTTTCTTAAGATTTTCATTCAATCATTACAGAAACAACAGTATCTGGAAAACTCATTATAACAGGACCTTTCAGATTTGAGCTGCTGAGAAAATAAAGACATTTGTTAATAAATCTATGCATCAAACTGAAAATATTCTAGATTCTCTGGCACTTTTTCCCCCCAAATTGTTTGATAGGAAATAGGAAAAAGTGGAGAAAAGATGACTTAAACATCCTTTTTATTACTTTTATTTTCTTATGACATAAATTAGAGCAGCTTCATAGAATATGATGAATAGAGATCTAGGAACTCTGTGTCTTTTTATCGGACAATCTTCACTTTGGCAATTGTGGCGATTCTGTTGGCAAAGATGCAAATGTAGCATTTGGTGGAGACAATGAATATGTGTGGGCATGTAAGGAGGTATTTATCCAAATGTGTAATATTTTGACCTTATGATGTTTTGTGTATTTGTTCATCTCCCAAATCTGTTTCACAAGGATGACGAATATACACTCAATTTGTACCACGTGCTGCACTGAGTGGGCAGCATAGCCACGGTCTTCGTGTTTACTGAGTTTGAATGAGAGTAGAAAAGATGGTTCACTCTACTGCAGCAAATCATGTTGTGTAGGCTAGATGCTAGGTTTCAGTGCAGACATGTTGTTGGTGTTTACAGCTGCAAAATGACTCAGTAACAAATCTAAGATCAGGATTCCAGTTCCGCCACCCCCAATATATCTCCTAAGTGTTTCTTTTGTGGCTGAGCTCAATTATTGTGCAAAATCACAGAGATGCAATCTCTTCAGCAATGCAATCATGTTGCTTGGAAAATCAACTGGGACAGTTTTTTCTAGTGATTCAGTACATGATGTCATTACTGGTTTGTATCTTCTGGAGCTCCAAAAACTTCATGTACAAATGCAATACTCTGTCAGTCCTTAACTATCTCTTGACAATGGTCTGGCTCCATCTATTCTATGATGGATGCTTTGAGACTGGGGTTTTTGGTTGGTTTGGTGGTTTTTTTTTTTTTTTGTTGGGTTGGTTGGTTTGGGGGTGGTGGTGTGTTTTTTAGCCCCCCTGAGACTTCCTCTGCAAAGAACTCAGTGCTAATAACTGATTATCTAAAATGAATCTTGGATCATGTTGCAAATGATGAATTGCTTAGGAAAGCACAAAGGAAACTAACTTTGGTGGAAAAATAAACATAAATTTACAAGTTCTTAAATGTTTCTATCTGGTCTATGTTTTATCTATGCATGTTAATCCATTCTATCAGCAACTTAATTTGAAGTTTGAAGGCTTTGAAGAAGCCTTAATATTGTGGAAAACAGTGTTGGAACAACTATATTAACTCTAAACATAGGTAGGCTAAAACATGATTTTTATACCAGTTGAAGTCCCCACAGTGATCATGGCAACAGTTGCAATGCCAGCTTCCTTGTGGAATTTGCAGCTGAGAAATGGAGAAGAGAAATTTGGAGGGAGTCTGAAGCAAAGTTAAAAAGCAATTGCAAAAATCGGTTTCTCGAAAGAACTACTAATGTTATGCTATTTCTTGTCCTAATAAGTAGAAACTAATGTGTTAATGGGTTCCTGTTTAAATAAGTATGCATAGCTCTTTGAGCAAAACAACTGATAATGGATCAAAAGCCATTTAAGAAACAGTCACTTGACAGGCAAAGTTAATTTCTTACTATAAAAGCCTTTCCTTTTAATTTTTAGTGATGTTGTTTCTGCCTTTTGAGCAATTATTTGACACTTAGGATATTATTATTTATATTATTATAGATCATGTGATTTATATCTTTCCTGTTGGTTCCCAGCTCGAGCTCGTCTCGATGTGGTACGACTAGAGTCCATTCTTCATGAATGAATCTGTCCCCCTCTGTCTTTTCAGGTTTTCATCAATAGTTAGAGGTTGTTCTAGGGAGTACAATATAACAGACTGGTGAGTGAACGCTATGAACTCCTCTCTGTATCGCATCCTCTGAGCATGTCAGTTAAAATGAAGTGTTTGGCAAGCTGAAGTTGTAGCAGAATCTGCATTTGGTAGTGGAGATGGTTGATCAGTTTCTTGTATTTTTGGCCAGCAGGTTGTTCTCACAGCGAGAAGTTGCCAATCTCTGAATTCTAAGAAGGGGAGTTCCCATTTTTTTCTGGGTTCATAGAATGATTTAGACTGGATGAGACTTCTTGAGACTTACCAGCCTTGTCGAACTCTACCACAGAGTGCTGCTTTGTTCTACAAAAATACAGTTTCTTAGTTTCTGCCACAGATTAATCAGAAAGCATGGTTTGTTTCTCTTTTTAAAGATTCTGCTTATGTGCTACCGTGTTTTGTTTTGTTTTCTTCTTACAAAACCTCTGATCCTCTCGTGTAGGATCATGCTGAAGAAACCGTTCAGAACTGAGCGCTCAGGAGCTTTTAAGCCTAAGCCGACTGGCTCTCTTTCCCACGAGAGGGAGCTCTATGGTCACGGTAGTACGAGTTCCGCTTCGACTGAGAAGGCCTTTGCAATCTCTTCAGGCCAGCAGAGGGGATGTGCTGGACAGTCTGTAGTTCAGCCCCCTCATTACAGGATTCTCAGTCTCAAATCACAGATATGTCTGCCACCGTAGCCTTAATGAAATTTTGTATCCTAGTAAAATAATACTCTGTTGAATGCATAAAGTATCAGCAAAAATTCAGAGATCCTTTCAATTCCCACTGGATTTTCTGATGTTGTAGTACCTCAATCGATAAAGAAGGTGCAGTTGTTTAATAGTATTATTCACTAAATGTTAAGTGTGCATACAGAAATCCCTCTTCTGACTCATCAGAATTCTTACTTCCTCCAGAAAGGGCACAAATGTCAGAAAAGTGAACGCAAATAGAAAAAACTCCAGATGTAAAAAATCAGAACTGTGAGACTTCAGTAAAAGTAACATATGAATTCAGAACATATCCCTATGATGTAATATACCTGTCATCATTACAACCACGCCAGTACAGTCTTAAAGTTCATATTACTAGAAATACATTGCATGTCAGAATTTTGTTGTTCAAACTGGCACTAAAGCAAACAAATAGCAAACAGTATCAATGGTGAAAAGCCAATTTATTTTATTTCTGTGAAAGATTGAGATTTCTTGAAAGATTTATAGAGGTATTTACTAAACATATGGACTTTATTATGATTTAGATTATAATCTGTTTTCCATATAGGTCAGCCAATGCCTGTTATGTGTTAAAAGCTGAGGAAACAAGTGCAGGAAAAGAGGTTAAAGCCAGGAAACAAAAACCAAGAGGGATGAACTATGCAAAACTCAATACATGATTAGCCATTTGTTATATGTCTGAAAATATTTTGGCATATAAAAAAGCATGAAGAGAAAAACTGTTTAATGGATTATGAAACGCTACATATTTCAAAGGTAAGAGAGCTACTCTTGTGGACTTGTGCTTTTCCTTCTTACGGGATTTTATTAGTTCTTGTTGGGGCTATATCCTGCCCTCTTTCCAGTAACACATACCAGACAAGATATACCTCACCGCAGACGGGAAAGGAGCAGGTTTATGGGGCCTATGAGGTGTACATATCTTTTTCCTATCATCCAAACAGGCAAGATGGAACTTCAGGTGTATTTGTTACCACTTTTTGGAGGTTGAATTAGTACATGGAAAGGATACAGGGCTTAAGCAAGATCATGTACTGTGATTTCAGAAGCAGCGATACTCAGCAGCCAGACTTTTGTTTAAATCAGTTGCTACCCTTCACCCAGAGCTGAGGCGTGGGACTCTGAGTTACTGGGGCTAGGATAATATACAGGACAAAAGTGAGACTGATGCCTGAACAAAGCAGCCTTTATTGTTAATAGCATAGTGACTTTGGAGTACCAGTTGCCCATCTCGGAAATCCAGCTTGTCATTTATTGGCAAGGAAGGAAGGATTGAGTGAATGACAAGCCTACTACTGAACAGCACTTAGATTAGTGGGGGAAAACGTGACCTTTGAAGGTGAGCTGCATCAGTGCCTGGGGCGAGAGCTGCTGTGAACACGAGAGAGTACGGAGATGTGCTGGTGTTTATACATAATATATGAAGGTGTGGATGTATGGACAAGAACGCATACCTCCCTATGCACACAGGGATGGTGTATGGTACGTTCTTGCCCAGGCTTAGGTATAGTTATGTTTATCTATGGTGATGTCCAGGCCTGTGGCTGCAAGTGTGAGCAGACGTGAACGTACATGAGTTTGCAGATCTCGGCCTTTGTCTCAGCGGCAGCTGCCTCCGAGGGCGCCGTGGGGAAGGGCGCAGGGCCAGGCCCCCCCAAGTCCCCCGGCTGCCGCGGGCACGGCCTCCCGCAGCCGGCCCGGCTGCCCCTTTAAGAGGCCCCAGCGCCGTGTCAATCGCTGCGCCTGGCTCCTTCCCTCTCCTCCCCTTCCGCAGCGCTGCGATTCGGGGCGCCGCCGCCAGAGCCGGGCCGCGCGATGGGCAGCCGCGGGCAGCCGCTGCCGCGCCGCCAGCCGCCGCCTCGCCGAGGGGGCTCCCGCGGGGCCGCGGGGCGCTCGGGCACCGAGGGGTAGCGGCAGAGCTCGCCGCGGGACGCGCCGCCTTCTCGCCGCTCTGCGCGGAGGCTCCGGAGAGCGTGTGCGCCCGGAGGACAGCACAATAGCCGGGAGGAGGAGACAGGGGAAAGGGGCAGGGGGAAAGGAGGAGAGAGAAAGAGAAAGCACAACACGGGGGCTGGCGAGGGGAGGACGGAGCGGAGGACTCGGGAGCGTGGCTGCACTGAGGACCGTGCCCAGGACGGCAGCGGCAGGAGGTGGGTGGGTGGGGGGCGATATTTACCTTCCCTCCCCCGCCCGGAGCCTGCTCCTTTGTCCACGAACTTTGAAGTGCTCTGGGATCGCCGTGGTGGGAGCATTGTTCGCTAGCAAAAGATCAGTCATGCCGGGGAGAGAGTAGCGAGTGTATGGGGGGGCTGGGGCCGGCAAAAGGTGAAGCAGACGGGGAGGAGAGACTGCTCCGACGATTGTCGTTTGCCTCCCAGTTTCCCTGCATGGACCGTGAAAGAGACGCATTGAGTTGACCCTGCCGGAGCTGTTTGTGCTTCTACATGTGAGAGCCGGTTGGTTTATTCTCTCCACCTATCTCTCTCCCAGCCTTCTTCCCCTATTCTCCACTTACTCCTGTATGCAAAATGGTGGACCCTGTTGGGGTTTGTGGAGGCTGGAAAGCACAATTTGCAGACTCCGAGCCTCCTAAAATGGAAACTGAAATCTGTGGGAGACATTGAACAGGAGCTGGAGATGTGCAAAGCATCTATTCGAGACTGGAGATGGAGGTCAACAAGGAGAGGTTCCGCATGATTACCTGCAGACTCTTCTGGCAAAGGAGAAAAAAAGCTATGACAGACAGAGGTGGGGTTTTAAACGTGTTTCTCAGTTGCCTGAAGGGGGTGCAGAGCAGCAGATCCAAGACCTGCATCATCACCAGTCTGCTGACCAAGACGAATATGAAAAAAGCAAGTCACACCACGGGGAGGAAAAGTTCAAACCCAGGATACCTTCTCTGCGGAAGCTGTCTACCCAGAGTGATGGGTCAGACCTGTCGCCTTTGGACAGCCCCCATCATGGAGAGGGAGAGCAGGACAGATGTAAGTACTATGGTGAAGAGAAACTGAAGAGAGTTGTAGAAGACATGGAGAATCGCTGTGATACAGATGGCTCTCCTTCAAAACACAGATCAGCTTCCACTCGCAGGCTGGTGGGATCTGCTGAGAAGGAGGGATCATTTGAGCCTATTTCTAAGGAGAGAGGGAACAGCACCAGTGTGGCAGCCCTAAGGTCCAATTTTGAGAGGATTAAAAAGGTTAATTCACACTCTTCTGGAGATAACAAGGATGTTGTTGAAAAGCCCTTTTATGTGAACATGGAGTATCATCATGAGAAGGGTCTAGTAAAGGTCAACGATAAAGATGTTTCCGATAAAATAAGCTCCCTTGGTAGCCAAGCCATGCAAATGGAACGCAAAAAGTCTTTGCACTCCCTCCCTTCTAACATGGTACCCAGCTTCAGCGAGTTCCAGAGGCCTGCTTACAGGGGAAGGTCCTCAGAGAGCAGCTTTGGCTATGATGGGGAATATGAGGATGCTGAACTGAACCCCAGGTTTCTCAAAGATAACCTGATTAATGCCAATGGCAGCAACCGCTCACCTTGGCAGCCCATGGACTTTCAACCCTATCAAAGTATCTATGTTGGTGGAATGATGGGGGAAGGAGAAGGGAAAGGACCTATTCTGCGAAATCAGGGCACAACTGACCAGGAAAAACATCTCACGTGGCCCAGGAGATCTTATTCCCCCAGGAGTTTTGAAGATATTGGAGGAGGATATACTCCTGATTGTAGCTCTAATGAGAACCTTACCTCCAGCGAGGAAGACTTCTCCTCAGGGCAGTCCAGCCATGTCTCCCCCAGCCCCACCACTTACCGCATGTATCGGGATAAAAGCCGATCTCCCTCCCAGAACTCTCAGCAGTCCTTTGACAGTAGCAGTCCACCAACCCCCCAGTCTCAAAAACGGCACAGGCAGCAGCAGGTCATTGTGTCTGAGGCTACTATCGTGGGTGTACGAAAAACAGGGCAGATCTGGCCAAGTGATGGAGATTTGCCTTCTGGGAGATGTCACCAGGACAGCTGCTTCCATGGGGATACAGGTGTGTACCAGCTTTTTGTTTCGTCTTTTAAATCTATGGAGCAGGAAATAGTATCATGGAAATGAATGGGAGAGGTTTTCCAGGTGGCCCTGGGTGAATCGCTCTAAGCGGGCAACTGTTTAATGTGAGAAGTCTGTGTTTATTTTGTAGTTGTCCTGTTTTAGGAAGGTCCTGCAGAAGTATATGTCAAACTGCATTTTAGGAATACAGATTGGATTCCCAGAAGGGTTGATTCAGGCTTCTCTTGAGAGGATCAATGGAGTCCCATGTTAATCAATTCTTAAAGTTTTAATGTGAACACTGAGGTAAAAAGGGGCCAGAACTGTTCAGTATTCACCACCAGATCGTTTTCTCCCTTGTGTTCTTGCACTGAGGAGTAGTTAACTCTACTCAGAGGTGGTAGTGTGCCAACATGCTACAACCTGAGGGTTTTGCTGGAGCTTTACCAATAATGCTGCTGCTCCCACAATCTTGTTTTTTCCTGTCTGTATTAATTGGAGTGGCTAGTTTCCTCGTTCTGTCTCGTGTCATCCTTCTCAATTAGAGCTGATTGGAGGTGATGATGTGTGCAACCCTTGCTTCTGCTATCACTAAGTGAAGGAGTAACTCGGAATATCAGGAAGCCCTGAGGGAGAGCTGTTAATTTAGTTTCAGCAGAGTCAAAATTTTGGTTTGGGGAAGAATGGGCAATGTTTGAACCCATTCTTATGTAAGCCATTCAGGCATGCAGGTGTGTCTGTGGAATCGCAGTGGATTTCTAGTTGGTGGAAGAGCAAACAGTGAACTATGTTGATTCAGATTTATTGAATGTATGTTGGACATCTGAATCTATTTAGCAAGGCAAGGCACATAATGTAAATAGTATCTTGTGCTGATACCAGTAGTCTCCTATGCAGTAAAGTGAAAAAACAATCAAATCCAGGAATGAAAAAACCAGTAATGATTGTTTGATAGACTTCTATTATTCTAAATCTGTGAATTAGCTTGTGGGGTTTCTTGTCTCTTTGAATCTGTCATTTTAATAAGGGGTTAATATGTTGTTTTGTCAGTGTGACTGAATTCCTGAAGTAGTAGTGAATTGAGAGGCCTATCAGATGTCGTTGCTTTCTCAGGTGGTGTGAGTTTGGTGTATTAGCTCTCAGAAGAGTAACTGTTACTGGAAGAAAGATGCCTGGTTTACTTTCCCTGATGATTGTTTTTTGCCAGCAATACTTTTGGGAGCAACAACAGAGGGAGAACTCTTCCTTGCCCCGCTGCCATCCTTACATCCTGTTGTATTATTGGAAAGCTGTACAATTGTAATGGATGTTCACTGTACATGAAACCTCAGCACCCTGTCCTCACAGTGACTTCCTTTGTTATCAGATTGTATATACATACTTGTTTTCTCTCTGGGACTACTGCATTCTTGTTCCTTGTTCGGTTTTATGCATATGTTTGTATCTTATGGGTAGTACTTGCAATGCAGGGGAGAGCTGGGATCTTGTGCTGGTTTAAACTGAGCTGCAGCCATCTGTCTCTGCTCTTGTTTACTGATGCTCTTTAGATGACTGGGAAGCCTCCTGGCAGTTGCAATTTTTGCAGAAGGGAAACAAAGGGAGAAAAATAACAAAGGTTTGATAAAGCTTGAGGATAAATTCAGCTTCAGAAAGGCAATAGATTATTTTAAATAATTTAGCTGGGATACAGTGATAAAAAAAAATGGGCTACTGAAAAGTCGGAACAGTTACAATTCCTGGTTGCATTGGAAAGCTTTGTGTCTTGTTCCTAAGGATGACCACACAATTGCAGGCGAGGACAGAATGTACTGATGCACTTCTGCTTTCCTCAGCATAGGGGGTAACATGGGCAAGCTTAGCAGGAACCTTCACCAGATGGCTAATCATTACTGTCTTGCACATTAGCTGGTGGCAACTTTTTACTTAACCAAAAAGGCTTATGCCTTCAGGAGGATTGTATTTCTGATTAATTCCTACTGAGCATCATTTACATAAATTTTCTTTCTTTCCTGATTAGGAATAATTTTGATCTGAAACCAATTGGGCAGAACCTCTTTTTCATAAAACAAACAAAAGGCATGAGAGATCACTGTGTGATTAGCTGGCTGGCTACCATTCCCAACGATCATCTCTGATGTGGGACTGTTCTCCATCACCACGTGATATGAAAGCAGTTCACAGATCCAGGCAGCTTTTCCTGCACCTGTGGTTCAGTCAGTGGTTCTGCCAGGCTTCCCTGAAGTTTTGCTTGAACGGAGAGTGCAAGTTTGAACCACAGCAGATTCTGGCCAGACTTAATGTTAATTAGCATCAGGTGGGGTTTGTTCAATAGTCTTCTCTTCTTTGTGCATTCAGATTTTTGTATGCTTGCTGGCTTTGCTTTTCATGGCTCTGGCCATAAGAATGCTGAATGTAGTGTGGACAGGTGCAATGTGAACTTTCGGTCTGGATCTGCTTTCCCCAGTGCATCTTGAGCTTGGCCAGCAGACACATGCTGTTTTGTCCAAATTCTTTCCTGAATTCACAGTCAAGTAATAATTTTCTACTTCTGTACTACAAGAAAGGACTAGATTGAAGGTCACCTAACTCTCAAGTGAATGAGATGCAAGCCAAAATTTGAATCTGAGTTCTTGGAGATGGGTTATCAAAAACCTTAAATCAGACCAAGGTTGTAGGCTTTCATTTTATTCCAAGGAGCAGAATGAGAGCTTCAGGGTTGAGATTTGGTATAACTGTACTTTCTATTAAATGTACTTAATGGAGCCCAGGCAAAGATATTTATGTTAGGATTAATTATGTATCACCAATTTCCTGTAGTGGGAATAGAAAAAAACCATGTCTTAACTCTGTGTTAAGCTTGAATATTTTCATTGTGATTGTGGGAGGAAGAGCAAGATTTTTTAAAATTCTGTCTACTGTTAAACGTTAGTTGCAGAGCAGGCACAAGAGAAGCCACCCATTGTGCATTTCTGTTTATAATCAAGGGGAGAGTTGCGTAGTGCTGTTATGCAGTGACGAGGCCTTGCAATGGCCTCCATTGGGTCAGTTTTTTAACTAGTAATAGTTTGTTAATTGAGGAGCACACTGGAGTTGTTTCTTGGCTTTATAGCTTGCTTCATAAAAATCAGTGCATGCTCTCTCATAGCTCTATGTGTGAAATGATTTATCTATCTATCTGCATAACAACATGGAAACTCTATCTGGAGTCCACATAGATAATATTTACCTGCAAAGCTGCTTCCTTAAAGGTGCCCCAGTAGTGACTTCTGTTCACTTGAGAGGACTTGATAGTGCTCTCCAGAGAGTTCTGCCAGGCTCTCTCTCTTGAAAGCTACCAACAGCCATAAGTGCTCCATATAAGGTCAGTCTGGGGATATGTGTAATTTAATTCTATTGGGAGTAAAGTTTTACTTATTTTAGCCTCTAGTAAGTGTGGGAGTGCTGAATGTCCCTTTCTGAAGATCATGGAGCGTTCTCTATATTTTTAGTGAGTTTGATGTAGACAGAGGAAAGAGTGCTGGAATTTATCTATGCATGTCAACTGCAAGACTCAAATTCCTGTTATCTCAGCTGAGCAGGATGCCATTTTAAAGCACATACTTACTCAGAGCTGTAGATTCTTCAGTTTTTGTATGCCTTAAATGCCTGACCAGATAGGCAAGCCTCTGAATTTCCTGCTTTTAAGGTAATCCTTGATACTACTTAATTTTAAAGCCCCAAGAAAGCATGCAGTATGTTATCATGGAAGGACATTGTTCTGTACCAGTTTCTGCAAGGTCTGTTCCTGAGTTACTTGCATGTTCTGAGATCTCAGACAAGTTTCTTAATTCTGCACTTCCTCCACCCACTATTGTATTCTGTGGATTTTACAAGATGTAGTTTGAAAAGTGCTTTGCAATGTTTTAGCGGTATAAAGACGACTCATGAGGGAACATCCCAGTGCTGTTGCTGCTGTTTAGAAACACAACTTTCCTTTGAGCAACTGGGGCAGACTTCAGTCCGCTGTGTAGCGATTCTTCCTTCTGAGGATCTGAAATGTAGGAACTTTCATGATGTGCAGCTCGCTTGTTAATTTTAAGGGCTGCTGGCCACAGGTCCTGCTGTGAGTCTGTGACTTACCTTGGGTCAAGAATGAAGTTTAATTTTTCTCTGACACTTGTTTAGTTCATTTTGCTATTACTTTTTAAACATGTTTTAATCCTTTGCTGTGATGATCAGTGGATTTCCTAGGAGCACTGATGACAAGATGCTGTTTAAATGCCGCCACCTCCCCCCGGCTTTTGAGCGATTTAGTGGCTTTTGAGATTGTCAAGCTGCTTGTGCTACCACTCCCCTCTTCTTAGTCTGGGGGAGTGAAGAGCTCCCTCTCTTTCTCTGCCAGATTTCTCTCTCCCTCCAGCTGAGTTTAGTGGAATCTATGGAGCTTCTGCTTTATGTCCCCAGTGGCTATAGTGGATTCTGCTGTCCTGTTTGTTCCTTCTTCCACAAACAGTTGCTAACCTTCACCTCAGGCCTACCATAAGTAGTGGCATGCAGATAGATTTTATTTTTGCTTTTCTTAGGTTCACCCTAGATCATGGAGTTTCTCCCACCCCAATGTTCAGGTTCTTCTGCAATCACAAAGCACCTGCCTTTGAGATGAGAGTGTAAACCAACGCAGATAGTAGTTGTCTGATACTGGGAAGCCCTGGAGAGTGCTGATGTCACCTGATCTGTCTGTGTGAAGCTCATTTTTGTGGTCCACAACAAATATTAAAGTGGGTCTGGCTTTCCAATGGAGTAAGTAGACAGAGAGCTATGAATTCTGCAAGTAACGGGTTAGGTAGAAAGCTTTTTGTTATCCCTGCATAATTACCAACAGTTTAAAAGTGATCTGTCTGGCAGTGGAGATGAGCCCACTTTGTGCAGCTGCCATTGCTGCGTGAGGGCCTATCAGGCAGGCAGTGACCTGTGGCTGGGCAGGTGAAATATAATACCAGTGCATGCTTAAAGTTTGGGAGTGTTGTAGTAACTCAAGGCTAGGACCAAGCTGCAACAGAGCCATATGGATATCCATGCAGCATCCATACTGTGATGACCACAGACTAGAATGCTGTTCCCTATGCCAAAACAATTGGACCTAGGTGATTTCAGCATAGTGATTTCACAGATCCAGGGTGCTAGAGCCCTAAAGCGTTGCAGTGAATGCCGCACAATAAGATGATAATGCCTTCATTTGAGCAGGAAACGTGTAGGCAAGTGGAACCACAATGTTAAGTCTGTGGCTCAGTGAGCTGCTCCTATGGTCTATGCTGACTCTGTTCAAAGTACTGAAAAGGCACTGGTTTATGGCCAAAGCAGTTGAACTGACAGATGTGTATGAACGGTGCATCCATTCTGCTTCGCAGTTGTCAGCCTCTGTCCAAATGGTTTCAGAGGAAGAACACAGAGAGGTTGCTGTTTTGTATAAAATTTTGGTCCTGCCCTGAGAAGTGGCAGGGAGAGCTGGGAGCATCATTGGGCTTACTGCCTGCCCTAGTGCACTGCCTCCTCTAAGATGGAGGCTTCTTTCTAGGTGGCTGAAGGAAAAAGAAGAGAAAGGAGGAGTAGAAAAAACTGATGTCTTGGTACTTTTTTGCACTGGCATCCTTTTCTGGGTTAGAAAGTTTTTCAGCTGTTTTTCGCTTGCAGAACCAAAGGTGAGCAAGGGAGCGAAGAGCTGAGGATGGGGATGAGCATGATAGAATTGCTTAGGGTTTGGAATTAATGAAGGGACTGGGCTGGTGAGGGAAACTCATTGCTGCCTGGAGGAATAGGCAAACATGGGGAGAAGATGGGTCTGCCTTTAGATTGGTATAAGCACTGACCAAGGCTTATGAAGTGATTTACTTGTGCATGTAGGTGATGGTCTTTAAAGCAGTGAAATCCATTGGGG
This sequence comes from Phoenicopterus ruber ruber, assembly GCA_009819775.1. NCBI lineage: Eukaryota > Metazoa > Chordata > Aves > Phoenicopteriformes > Phoenicopteridae > Phoenicopterus > Phoenicopterus ruber. The sequence goes on along the minus strand of CM020231.1, from coordinate 11,858,071 downwards.
AATGAGGTGCTTTGGTCTCCTCTGTTTTCTCATCTCTAGCAAAGTAGTTGCACAAGTGTGTGGTTTTAGCCTTGAAGGTTTTTACTGTTTAGTATAAGTATACATGACCCTACGTACAGACTTCCAGAGGTGCAAAACTGGAACATTTTACTTTTGATTCTTGCAGTTATGCTCTCTGATGCTAACGTTGAGACAAAGAAAGCTAGGAGTTTACTAATTTGTGGAATTAATTGCTCTACCACCTTTCCTAAGTGGTTCCATTCGTCTAATGTTTTCATTTGAATATTTGGATAAAATGCTAAGTACTGTGTTCAGTCACTCCTTCATTGACAGCTTACTTTTCACTGCCACCAGAAAGTTTCACTGAGGTGTGAGCAAAGGCAGTAAAATGAGTTGGGTAGAATGGTGAGTAGGCATCCTAACAGACTTGGGAGGGGGGAAAAATGAGGTTTAATTAGAAAACTTGCTAAACCTTCAAGTGTGGGTTAGGAAATGCTTATTTGAATACTGGGCAGCACACTATAGCTAATGATACTGGCTCTTAAAAGAAGTGTTGGGGAAGGGGAGGGTGATTTGTAATCCAAGTTTGGCTTTGCAGAAAGATGGGCCAGCAAAGGAGACGGAAGCCTGTGAAGGTTTGGGCCCCAGTAATAGCCTGGAAACAGGTCTCTATCTTCCAGTTCTAGCACGTTTAGCAGTTCGCTTTCTAATGCCTCCCTCTCTCCCCAGCCTCTTAGGGATAAACAGTTATTGTGCAGAGGCAAGGGGGACCTGTATTTCAGCTTCAAGGAATTTTGGAGGTCAGTCCATAAAGGTTAATGAGGTGAGACTTGGCAAGCTGTTTGAGGAGAACTGCTCCATTTCAATTACCATAGGGAAGCATATTGCTGTTCATGAAAATCAGACTGTTGATTGGAGGCACAGCTTATCTGAAGTTTGCTTTCCCCCAGAGAAACCAAGACTAGCAGGTTTTTTTTGACTGTCTCCTCTTTGATTTGTTCTGCCCAGTCAGATAAGCATAGAAAGAATAATAAGGACCTGATCCTGTTCTTTCCCTCATGAAATATCGTTGACTTTAGTAATCTCTTGCTGGCACATGTAGGAAAAGAAATGGTGTTCTGGTACAGGTTGAATGGCAACTTTGCTGTGCAGATAGAGGGGTAGACTGCAAGTGACAACAGAAATGCTGGCATGGATTAGTTTGGGTAAACTGCATGTGAATGAAGTACTTCCAAAACAACAATTTGAGTGTCTTTAAGTTACAAAGCAGGTTTTGGCCAGGTCACTGATAACAAAGTGGATTGCTTTCCTGGTCATATCTTTAAATTACATGTGATGTGAAAGTAACCATAAACTGTAAGTAAATCCTTGAATGTTTGTCTGTCTTACTGCTGAGGCAGTTTTACAAATCCGTAACTTCTCTAAACTTGTTTTGAGTTGTACTGCATATGTTTTAAACAGTAAAACTGTCCCATGTAGGACCAGCGTGGTGTATTTCCGTCACAAAATCTGTTTGTGGTTTGCAAATCTTGCTGTTACTAAAATAACAAAAACATGTCTCCCCTTTGTCTTCTTCCCAGCTGCCAAAATGGTATCTCTCAGACCCTTTCTTAACCAGGTTACGGCTGATGTAGTAATCAGATTATTGCAAATGTAATTGGAATCTCTGTTTCAGGGAAAGCTCTGCCCAAACGTGGCAGCTGGAGCTGAGTTTGTTGCTCATGGCTACATGAATACACGAGGAGTATGTGTGTGAGAATTCACAATGATTGCCCTGTAGGAAGAGTGAATTAGTAAAGTTCAGTCTGTTGGTTTATACTACTGAATTGTGCCTGTTGATATTGCATGCCATTTGCCTAGTTGTTATCTTCTGTTATTTTGTGATTTGCAGTCATTTCACCAATCCTTGTTGCTTTTTTTTTTTTTCACCAATCGTTGTTGCTTCTTTTTTGTATTTTGAGGAGGGAGAAATTCTTTTCTAGGGAGAATAAATCCACCACAACCTACCTTCCTTTTAAAAATAATATATTAAAAAAAACCCCATCCTCTTTTGGAGCTTCTGCACACTTTAGGTCTCACTCTGAAGTGTCCAAAAGCCCCAAATTACTTGCAGATTAGTCTGTGACAACAGGATAGTAACAACTGTAGCAGGCTGCTGTGGATCACAAAGTATTATCTGAAATTTAAGAAGCCAGCTTTTGCAGTAGTTACTTAATAGTGAGCAGCTCCTGTGTTTGGACTCAGCAGCTCCTCTGTGTTTGTGACCTGTCCTTGATGTGTGGAGAAGTGCACTGTGCAGCCTTGGCTCACTACATCTGTTTACTTCTTCTTAAGGACTTTAGAATATTCATTCTATGCTCAACACTGAAATGCAGCTACCTCTCTGATGGGATATGTGCCAGCTATTATGTTATCAGAAATTATATACTCCCTTGGCTGCAAAGCTAGGTAAGGAGTGCCCATTTTGAACCCACAATAGGAGTGAGCCTGGAGCAGGCTCTAGTTGTTAGGATAGTTTGAAAAAAAACCCCAACCACCACACCACACAAAAAAACAACAAACCCCTCAGTTACCTACAGTGACATCTGTGTGTTCTTTTAAAATGGGCCAGCAGCTTCCTAGAATAATCTGAAGAAAAATACTTTCTGAAGAAAAATACTTCATTCCCTGGAGCATCAGGCTTCAAACGTGTCTGAGCTGCTAAAAAGTAAATGTGATTGGTCTATTGTCACTAGGGAGGCGTAATATACAAACATGGAGAACTGTATCTGCTGCAGTCTACAATTACATAGCACGATATGATTTTGCCCAGGAAGATAGTAATGGCCTGTCAGCCTGGCTGGGCTCAGGGCTTCCCAAAAGAGATTAGATTATAGTGGTTAGTATGAGCCAAGGTACAGAAAAGCATGTTTCTGTGACTGTTAGCATCCAACTGCCTCAGTTCATAGCAATCTTCATTTTTGCTTCCTGCTAACCTATCTCTGTTCCTGAAATTTTTTGATAATGGTCAGCACTGACATTACCCCATGAAGTTTCAGAAAATAATGTGCTGAGAAAGTGAGTTGATCACTGTTGAAAGACTTCTGTGTGTTCCCCCTGTCCTTGTCCTTCGCCTCTTCTGCAGACTATTCCCTTTGTTTGAATCCTTCTAGGTTGAATGTTTGAGTGTGGGAGTTCCCTTCCCTGAGTGTCTTGTACACTTTTGCTTTACATTCTCCTGAGGTGGTCGTTGGACCTCTCAGTCTGATAGGGATGAAATCACTGTCCTCACTCTAAGAAAACATAGTAATGCCTTTATCTGGCAGTGTTCTATCATTGTCTTTGAGGAAATCGTGGTATTTGGATGAATATATTTGTCTTTGCTAATTGTGCTAGTTAGTTGAATTTGTGGATTAGCCAGCAGAGAACATCCTCTTGTAAACTTCTTTTGCAATTCTCCTGTCTAAGCCTAATTGTGGTGGATACCAAGCCCAGTGCTTAGCTGTGATTAAAGGTGCCTTGCATAGGTCGTGTGCAGCCTGTGCCACATCAGTGACTGCAGTGAAGAGCAGCACATCTTGCAGTCTGTTCCTTGGTTTACTTTTCTTGTTTTTCTTTAATAAAAAGCTGATGAGTGAAATCTGAATTGCAAAGAGGAAAAAAATCTGACAAGCTGTAGTCTTGATGAAAATACATTCTTCAGCCTTGGGACATACACCACTTCTCTAGTCTAATATTGATCTTCATATGGGGTAGATGGATATCAGGAAGAACGCTTTAGCCAAGTTCAGAACGCTGTCTCAAATGTGCTCTTGGCTTCCTAACTTGCTGGCACAAGTATCTCTCAGCTCATATAAGCATGCTCCTCAAAGGCCTTCAGAGCTGCTTCTAACTATGACGGAAAACTAGTACACTTAGCACAAGCAATACGTTAGGGCTAACGATCACCTGAATAATTGTTCAGGTGTACCTTTTGTTCAGTCTTTTCTCTGCTAGCTTCTTTCTGAAGGATCTTACCCGTAAGAATGAAGTGTGCTGCGAATCCTGTAACTAGTTTGGGTGCTCCGTGGTCTGCTGTTGCCCTCTTTCCTAGGAGACCTGTGATTGTAATGAGACCAAAAGGCAGCTAACAGAACTGCATGATGAGCATGTATCTGATCAGATGGAGGGGTCTGGTATGGGAGAAAGGGGACTATGTGTTTAGTCCTCAAGTATCTTCAGGAGAGCCGGCATGTGCTCGCCTCAACAGGGAGCCGGGGAACCACTTGCTGTTTTACACTTACGCAACAGTTCAGTTTTTTCCAGCACGAGGGCCTTTGGCAGACCTCACTGATGGTCCCCATGCTCTTTTCTGATGATAGGGATCAAGAAAATTCCCTTTTTTTCCTTTGGTATTTGAGGTGGAGTATTGAGCTACAGGCCTGGCTGCCTTCTTGAGTTGATCTGTACTGAATGACAGTAATGAGAGGCTGATTGCAATTTTGAGATTGTTTACATGGTCTGATGCTCTTGTCATTCAGATGAGGGCTGGGTTCTGCTTCATGGGAGTGCAGGAGCTCTCATACCTTATGAATTTAGATCAGGGCATATTGAAGAAAAATATTTTCCACTTTCCTGTATTCCTAAGTGATGTTTGAACACATAGCCCAGAGAATGCAGACCTGTCACTTCAGCCATTTAGTCTTTGGGGAGGCACTTCCTCAATTTGATTTGCTGAATTTCTTGAAGCATAGCTTCCTAAGCACAGCTGAGCAGTTACACAAACCCATAAGCCTTTCCCTTTGCAGCTGTTGAGAAACCACGCTGCTTTGTGTAGAAATATATACATAGGATTTATACATCACTTGACCTTTTCTAATCCAATTGATTTTGCAACTCTGTATGCACTGAGTGAAATAACTTTATATTAGTAAACCGATGGTCAAAGTAAACTAAATATTTGGAGCTACTGGAGTACTGGTATCAGAAACTTCAGGTTGATGCCGATCCCTCTCTACGTCAGTATTAAGGAAGAGAAGATGATCTTGTTTCGCCTCCAGTAGTAGCACTTGTCCATCTTGCCGGGGGCAGGAGTGGGCAGCACCCTGGCACAGAGCTCTAGCATCTGTAAGTCTTAGGAGGAGACAGTATTAAGGTGGGAGGGACATGTATCCCAGGAAGATGTAGGAGACAGAAGGTGCTGTTGGAGCCTCCACCTCAGAGAAAGGGATACATCTTGGCCAATCTCATCCCAGCGGAGTTTTAGTAGATGGTTGATGGTATCATGATGTTTCCTTTAGTACCCCCCAATATTAGCTCGAGAGCTCCGTGACAATGTCTGCAACTTGACATTTATTTTTATCTTTATACTCCTGTTTGTGTTCAATGTCTCTCACCAGTGAAAAATTCTGCATTGTACTGAAAAGTTCCACCAGGGAGGTGAACGGGTGAGATAATGCTGACCCCAGCAGAGGGCAAAATCTAGCACTGCCTAAGGTAAATAAAGAACTGGCTGTGCCTAGAAGAAGCAGGTACCTATATCTGTGCTGTGGAGGGCAGGCAGGTATTGGTGCACCAAACTCAGCTTCAAAGGCAGCCCGTTGAGTACATCCAGGGGAGTGGGGCACTGAAGGACACCTCCAGTAAAATCCACCTGGTAAGGTGGTAAGAATATGAATTCTTACCATGCAGTCGCAGAGCTGAAGTCAACTTGCCGTTACCAGAGTTTTCATGTATTGCTAAAAGTGTCAGAGTTCTCATCAGGAAAAGATATCCTAATGGAAAAGAGATAGAGTTTGGAATAACTAGCAAGGAAGGAATGAGAGAGCTTAATGAATTTTGATTTTTTTTTTTTTCTTGGATTATTGTTTTTGTTTTATTTAACAGACACACCAATGGTTACTCTTGAGAGCTGTAACAGTATTTCAGGAAAGACTTGATCCAGGACTTGCTGATGTCAGGGGATTTCTAGTGACTGTTTTGCTGTGACTGAAGCTCCACAGTGCTAGCTGTATGTTTCTGTATAACTACTTGAACCAGAATTTCCCAAGATGTCTTGATTTTGAAGTGTGGGCTTGATCTCAGACTTCAAAAGAGCTGATAGGGTTTTCACAGGCCTAGGTTATAAATGTCTTAAAACTTACATGTGTGTAGCTTATGCTGTCCAGTTTCAGGAGCAATACTGCAGATGGGGTTGAGAGCTGTCTGTGAGCTATACTGAGCAGGCAGTTCAAAACGTAATTCTGTTTTAAAGTTTCTCTTACCTTTTGGAGAACTGTTAGCTGTCCATATGCATCTGCCATGCCTCCTGGATGGGTGCTATGGAAACACTAATGTAGTTTGGAAAGCATTTTTACTTTAATAATTCTTTTAGCACCACTCTGCCTCTGCTGTCTTAAGAGGCAAAAAGGCAAGAGAAAGTGATAAAATGGTGTTTACATCAAAACATCAGATATGCTTTTTTCAGTTTGTGCAGTCCTCTGAGGTAGGACTCTTGTCAAAATGAATTTTGGTTAGGTAGGTGGTTTTTTCTTTTTAGTATGCATGAAGAGAACAGTATGTCTGTTATGTTTTTAGAGTATCTGAGACAACAGAAGAAGATGCCTTCCTTTCAGCTGGGCAATTGTCTGCAACAAACTTAAGTTCTGTTACACCACGGTGTGATCTTAGCTGTTTGAATATGACTGACCTGTCATGTTTGTGTTCAGCAAACATGCCCTAGCCCTGACCTTGACTACCCCGAATTTATTCAGGCTTGAGCACTGACCTATATATAATCTGTTGTGGTCTTACTGTCCGGTCAAACTAAAATACATGCTAATGTGATCTAAGCTCTGCTTTGTTTTGTGCTCAATATGTAAACGTAATAAAACTTATACTGCAGATAAAGGGTTACGAATCTTTCCACGGTTAGTGCCTGTCCTCCATTTCAGTATTTGTATGAAATCTCAGTATCTCCACTTAAAGCAAGGAAAGAGACTTGATTATGTGTTATGTAAATGTGTTCTGAACATACATGTGCACAAGAAAAACCTAAAGAGGAAGAATTTTTGAACTTAAATCTTTTATTCTGTATGTAGGTGTTTCAGACTGGTTTTAATGTATGTGCAAATGTGCACTGATGCAAAGATACAAGCACCCTTATAAAGTTCCACCTAAACTTTGTAACAAGGTTTTTCTTGTAATTAGATCAACAGCTGGTTAAGGTAACGTTCTGACACTAAAACTGTTTTTTCCATTAATGGGCACTTGCCATGTAGGGCTGATGCTCATTGTAAATAGGCTTGTTTAATAGTATTTGATAGTTGGTTGTTTTGTGGTTGTGGGTTTTTTTTCCTTTATAAGGAAACCAGTCATTTGCATGTTTTTTTCAAACACATGTAAAGAATGGAAAGTTCACTTAAAAGAAAAACAGCCTTGGGTTTATAAGAAGCTTTTATCTTATACAGTGATTTGCATAAATAAATTTCCAAGTGTTTTAATGAGGAAGTATGCAGCTCAATCTTTTGAGATGCTGAAGCTCAAGCTTCTAGCTGAATTTTGGTGAATCCTAGTGCCCTGGAATCCAATTTGGTGCATTTCTCCTGGACCACACTTCTTTTAGCTGGAAAATGGATTAACTTCCTCAATATGTACATGTTTAGAAATGAATTTATATCCATATATGGGGGTGGCATGCCAGTGTTTGAAGGACGATGTGCTAGTGAGGTCCTTTGGTCTGCTGTCTCAGTGGAGGTGGGGGATAGAGATTCATGCGGCAGCAAAGAGGCAAGGGTTATTGATGTGTTAGAAACCATGGAAGCGCCTGAGAATGGTCACGTAGTAACTAGGGCTTCTCCTCCAAAAAAGGTGGTGGGATCAATAGCCCAACTGAAGTGCATCTACACCAATGCACGCAGCATGGGCAACAAACAGGAGGAGCGGGAAGCCATTGTGCAGCAGGAAAACCGTGACATAGTTGCCATCATGGAAACATGATGGGATGACTTGCACAACTGGAGTGCTGCAATGGATGGCTATAAACTCTTCAGAAGGGATAGGCAAGGAAGGAGAGGCAGGGAATCAGGGGAAGGCCAACAGGGCAGATATCATGGTGGGAGTCTGTTATAGACCACCCAACCAGAATGAAGAGGCAGACAAAATATTCTGTAAGCAGCTGGGAGAAATCTCATAATCGCTAGCCCTTGTTCTCGTGGGGGACTTCAACTTACCAGATGTCTGCTGGAAATACAATACAGCAGAGGAACCAGTCTAGGAGGTTCCTGGAGTGTGTGGAAGAGAACTTCCTGACACAGCTGGTGAGTGAGCCAACGAGGGAAGGCGCCCCGCTGGACCTGTTGTTTGTGAACAGAGAAGGGCTTGTGGGTGATGTGATGGTTGGAGGCTTTCTTGGGCATAGTGATCACAAAATGATAGAGTTTCTGATTCTTGGAGAAGTAAGGAGGGTCAGCAGAACTGCTGCCTTGGACTTCTGGAGGGCAGACTTCGGCCTGTTTAGGAGACTGTCTGACAGAGTCCATTGAGAAGCAGTCCTGAAGGGCAAAGGGGTCCAGGATGGCTGGTCATCCTTCAAGAAGGAAATCTTAAAAGTGCAGGAGCAGGCTGTCCCCATGTGCCAGAAGATGAGCTGGCGGGGAAGACGACTGGCCTGGCTGAACAGAGAGCTTTGGCTGGAACTCGGGGGAAGAAAAGGAGAGTTTATAACCTTTGGAAGAAGGTACAGGCAACTCAGGAGGACTACAAGGATGTCATGAGGTTATGCAGGGAGAGAATTAGAAGGGCCAAAGCCCAACTAGAACTTAATCTGGCTACTGCTGTAAAAGACAATAAAAAGTGTTTCTATAAATACATGAGCAACAAAAGGAGGGTGAAGGAGAATCTTCCTCCTTTATTAGATGCGGTGGAAACATAGTGACAAAGGATGAAGAAAAGGCTGAGATACTTAATGCCTTCTTTGCCTCAGTCTTTAAGAGTAAGACCAGTTGTTCTCTAGGTACCCAGCCCCCTGAGCTGGGAGACAGGGAGCAGAATGGAGCCCCCATAATCCAAGGGGAAATGATTATCGACCTGCTACACCACATAGACACACACAAGTCTATGGGGCTGGATGGGATCGGAGGGAGCTAGCAGATGTGCTCACCAAGCCACTTTCCGTCATTTATCAGCAGTCCTGGCTAAATGGGGAGGTCCCAGTTGACTGGAAGTTAGCAAATGTGACGCCCATCTACAAGAAGGGCCAGAAGGAGAATCTGGGGAACTACAGGCCTGTCAGTCTGACCTTGGTGCCGGGGAAGGTTATGGAGCAGATAATCTGGAGTGCCATCACGTGGCATGTACAGGACAACCAGGTGATCAGGCCCAGTAAGCATGGGTTTATGAAAGACAGGTCTTGCTTGACTAACCTGATCTCTTTCTATGACAAGGTGATCCACTTAGTGGATGAGGGAAAGGCTGTGGATGTTTTCTACCTGGATGTTAGTAAAGCCTTTGACCCTGTTTCCCACAGCATCCTCCTGGAGAAACTGGCTGCTCATGGCTTGGACGGGCTTACTCTTCACTGGGTAAAAAACTGGCTGGATGGCCGGGCCCAAAGAGTTGTGGTGAATGGAGTTAAATCCGGTTGGTGGCTGGTCACAAGTGGTGTTCCTCAGGGCTCAGTACTGGGGCCAATTCTGTTTAATATCTTTATCAGTGATCTGGACGAGGGGATCGAGTGCACCCTCAGTAAGTTTGCAGATGACACCAAGTTGGGTGGGAGTGTTAATCTGCTTGAGGGTAAGAAGGCACTACAGAGGGGTCTGGACAGGCTGGATCGATGGGCCGAGGCCAATTGTATGAGGTTCAACAAGGCCAAGTGCTGGGTCCTGCACTTGGGTCACAACAACCCCAGGCAGCGCTACAGGCTTGGGGGGCAGTGGCTGGAAAGGTGCCTGGCGGAAAAGGACCTGGGGGTGTTGGTTGACAGCCAGCTGAATATGAGCCAGCAGTGTGCCCAGGTGGCCAAGAAGGCCAACAGCATCCTGGCCTGTATCAGAAATAGTGTGGCCAGCAGGAGGAGGGAGGTGATTGTTCCCCTGTACTCGGCACTGGTGAGGCCGCACCTCGAGTACTGTGTTCAGTTTTGGGCCTCTCACTACAAGACAGACATTGAGGTGCTGGAGCGTGTCCAGAGAAGGGCAATGAAGCTGGTGAAGGGTCTAGAGCACAAGTCCTATGAGAAGCGGCTGGGGGAACTGGGGTGGTTTAGCCTGGAGAAAAGGAGGCTGAGGGGAGACCTTATTGCTCTCTACAACTACCTGAAAGGAGGTTGGAGCGAGGTGGGGGTCAGTCTCTTCTCCCAAGTAACAGGCGACAGGACAAGATAAAATGGCCTCAAGTTGTGCCAGGGGAAGTTTAGATTGGATATTCGTAAAAATTTCTTCACTGAAAGGGTTGTTGGGCATTGGACCAGGCTGCCCAGGGAAGTGGTGGAGTCACCATCCCTGGAGGTATGTAAAAGACGTGTAGATGGGACATGGTTTAGTGGTGGACTTGGCAGTGGTAGGTTAACGGTTGGACTCGATGATCTTAAAAGTCTTTTCCAACCTAAATCATTCTATGCTATGATATAACTTTTAAAGAAAAATACTGTAAAAAAGAAAAAACAAAACACATCAAAAAGCCCTCAATTCTGTTGCTGGAGGCTTGCCCTTTTCCCTGATTTCTACAATTCACATACTTTCTTCCACCACTCCTTTTTCTTAATTCTGTGTTCCTATTAAGTCATTCAGTCTCCGCTCTAAATAAAGTCCAAAATCTGCATTGCATTTGCCTACCTATGGCTGTGATTGGTTCTGCTTATCTGTTGATCTCTGTTTTTTCCACTTTTTACTTTTGTTTGTTTGTTTATTTGTTTAAAATTTGAAGCAAGGGCTGCCTTGTCTTACAACATGTATTTGTATATGTCTTCCAGTATTTTCATACTATGCCCCTTGAGGCCAAGTCTTGATTTAAATTGTCCTTGGTGATAATGCTTCATGCTGTGGCATACTGCCCTGTCAGTTGTGCCAACAACTGTTCATTTGTAAGTTCACGCTGAGAACTGGATCAGGGAATTTATCTGTAGGTTGTTTTGGTTTTGGTTTGGTTTGGTTTTTTTCCAAGCCAAAACCAAACAAAAATCACAAAACTCCCCAAACCAAAACACAAACCCCTTCTAACCATGGATCCCATCCATCCTCCCCACAAATGTTTGTGTTGGAGCAGCAACTGATTGGTTGGTGTTGGAGGGGAGAGAGTATAATGCCACGAAAGACAATGTATGCTTAAACCCCCAGTCTGTTGGGACTCTGAGGTTGTTAATCCAAATAACAATGGGAACATTAATGCTGAGAAGTCATGTTTAACTTCAGCAGTTTCGCTTCTGATTAGCCAGCTGCTTTGGGATTTCAGGAAGGGGCTTGGGGTATCCTTTGAGCAGAGTACCTCTTTCCCTAGTCAGATGCTTTGTTTCTGCTGTTGGGGGGGGGGGGGGTGGTGATGGTGGAGAAAAAGCAGCCTAAGGGCTTGCTGATGTTTGAAACAGAGTCTGCATCCCCAGTTTACCTCGCTGGTGGGGTGGGGTGAGAAGCAGAAAAGGCCATTTGTAGAATAAATCTAAGTAGAATGTTAGGACTGGAAATGGGGGAAAAAAAAATATTTACAGTCAGTATTGTTTGCAAGACGGACCAGATGACATCCTAGCCCATCTGACTGACTCCCCTTTCAGTTGCCTATGTAAGTACTTCATGTTTTTAGTTAGTACATCAGCAAATACATTGGCTGTTTATGGCTAGGAGAAAATGGAAGAGAAGATACAATTATTCCTTTTTACTAAGACTAAAAAACGTCTCTAGCTTATGCTAAAAGATTGTTTAGGTCAGAAATCATCTGTAAGGAGGACTGTATGGATGTCGGGTCAGCACAGCTTTTAGAGCAGGAGTGGATCACCTTAAGTAACTTGCATTTGGTTTCTAGGAGTGTATATGTGAATGTTCATGGGCTAAGATTTCATATTATTTTTTATGATGTAATTACTGTAATGAGACATCTGCAATATTACGTCTTACAACTACGTAGTATGTGAATATTTTCCCTTGATGAGTGTTTTTGGGGAAGGGGAGTTTTAGAGGTTATTGCTAGGCCTTCTTACACTGGTTTGCTTTGAAATATAAAATGTCATTGTCCTGGCCTAATAGTGCAGCTAAGACTTGTGTCAAAAAGCATGATTTGCTTAAAAAGCTTAGTCTAGAACAAGGAGGGGGCAAGGGTCATCAGGAGAAAATATAGGTAGCTTACAGCATTGAAACATCTTTACAGTTTCTCTTTTCAATTTTATTTAGGATGTTTACTTGACTCCCAGATAAGACTTCTATTTTTACCCGTGAGTGCTGGCTCTGCACAGATTTGTGAGCTCTTCTGACTTAACCCTGCTGAATTCCTGCCTGTATAGCAGCCAGGTGCTAGATTTCTGGCTTCCAGCTTCTTTTGCTCTTTCTGTTCCTGTTCAGTCCACAAACATGGAAAAAAATGCCCCACCCTTCTGACTCATTGTGCCCAGAGCACTCCCTATATTCCTGAAATAGGATTAATATCTGAGGCAGTTTGAACAACTCGACAGAGTTGGGTCTGGTTCTCTTCTGCCGAACCTCTTTTTAAGATAGCTGGTTTCTTCTCTTATGCCCCTGAATCTTGTCTACGTGCTCTACCAGGCCTCAGCCCCAAGGTGATTTCCTTATCTCGTATTCATTTAAAGGGCTTTTGCAACAAATACAACTGTTGTAGAAATCGGCTAGTACGTAGAGTAATCCTTTTAACAGGTTTATTCTGATACTCTGTTGGGTAGTTAAGTGGATTTAACTGCGTCGTTTAATATGTCCTTGAAGATGGTTCCAAATGAAACCTGCTTCTGTCAAATTCTGTCATATCTCTGTATGCATACCAAGTGTGCCTGGGAGATGTCAGGCAGTGCCGTAGGCTGTGGGGAGGAGTTGCTATTTATAGGGGAAAACTAGGAGTAGCAAACCACTTACACTGTTTACCATCATGCTGTCTACAACTTGGTCTCTCAGATAATACTCAGAAAGTCTAGTTGCTCTGCAAGGACTCAGAAGAAGTTATTTCCCTGTTACAAGGGCAAACTCATGTTCTTTTGCCTGTTCTTCTCTTCTCCACCTTACACTGTATGCAGTTGTCTAGTGGCTCACCCCAGGGGCAGCTGTGCTACTGTATGTGTCCCTTTAGCTTGTTTAGCTTTGGGATCAAAGGACTGTGTGAAGGCAAATGTCAATTATTAATTCTTGGTTTTAAAAATACACAAAGTGACATACTTTTTCTCTTTGATTGAAGTAAACAGCAGTCTACTTCTTCCCGTCAGCATACTGTGCAGCCCTGTTGTAATGTCTCAGGTTTTGAGTTCTTGCAAACAAGTGCATCCTGCAAAGGGCCGTATTTGGCAGTGAAATAGTCAGCAAAATGCCTGGAAAAGAACGTTGCAACCTTGAGCACAGCCCTTTGGAATGTAGCAGGTTCCTGATAAGGCAAAAATTGGGTGGGTGACTGTTTTTCAGAGAAGCAGGCCTGTAGAAAGGAATAGTGTTTAAGATGTTGGGAGTCCTGTCTTTAAAAAAATCTTTGGTTTTCTTTTAAGTATATTGAAATATAGTTTTAATTATATTAAAGTCTATGTGAAACGTGAGTAGGGTCAGTTATTTACTTTTTAAAAGGATAACTTGTCATTCTAATGTTACAAAGTACTGTTTTGGAGGTTGGCTTTAAAAAAATGCATATAAGGATCCTATATCTGTCTAGGGAGTGGGGAGGAGAAAACTCAGTCTAAGATTTTCTGCACAAAAGAGGAAGGATACATACTATTAAAACTGGATTTTTCTTTCCAAATCTTCTCTTGCACTATTGTAATGAAATGGATTTATCTGCTCTTGGGCTTTTCAGGTGTTTCAGGAACATGGGTAAGTTTAACTATCAATAGCCTGTTTGTCCAGGGAAACTGAGGCTCTGATAATTCCAAATAAAGTGTCCAAGATCATCTACAGATGATAGGTCTGGGATTTCGGCCCTGAACTTTTGTTCTTAGTTCTAGAACTTAACCTCTAAGACAGTCTCTGCTACAAACATCTCATCTGTGAAGTGAGGTGGTCACATTGATGCTAAATAAGCTTTATCCTTCCCAGCTCATCCATGTCTGCGGTGGTTAGATAAGTATGGTTTAACCTTTGTTGTTTTTGCCAGTTCTGCTAGAACCCTGCAGTGGATAGGGCCTAAAGGGAAAAGCTAGTTAAATCCACATAACCATCTTGTCTTTCCATTATTACCGCCTTTTTGTTGGCTTATTCCACAGTTACTTGCGTGATAAAGAACCATACTGGTGACCACAACTTCTTTTATGTAACCAACCAAACAGCTATTTTTTAATTACTAATGCATGTAAATGGACTGAAGCTATAAAGTAGTTTGTGTCTCATTACCAGGCTCCTTACTAGGAAGCTCTTCTGTTTTGTCTTTCTCTCTAAACGTTTCTATGGTACCTAGCACAGTAGAATCCAGGGTTTTGACTTTTGTTCACTTACTACAGTGCAAGCGACACTTCTTTTGCCCGTAACTGTTGTTAATTGAACGATATTTTGCAATACAGAAATTATGTGGCAGGAGAATATTTCAGGGAAGTCCAGTGTATCCTCCCCGAGTTTGCTTAAGAAATCAACCCAGCCTCTAGCTGACAACAATAAAGGAGACAGGAATTAAAAAAATTCCAGTTTTCCTGTGCTACAGGATTGACTTCTAGACTAACCGGCTTTTCTTACTTACATTTCTCCAAAGGCAGATCTATATGTTGGGGTTTTTTTGGGGGGTGGGTTGATGTTTGGTTTGGGGTTTTTTTTGGTGTGTTGTTTGTTTAACTGCTTCGAAAGGTGCATTTACAGTAAAGGTCATTTGTGTTTCAGATTGACTTACTAGCCCATAAGTTCCTGCCAGAACAGTACTCCCCCTAAATTTTCAAGCCTTCCAGGTAGGGCTCATTAACATTCTCTTGCAAGATCAGTGAGAGAAGCTGGTGTACTTGCTCAGCATAGGAATGCAATTGTATCGTGACTGTGGTATACTCGCGAAGCCTAGAAACATTTAGTATCTTCCTTGCAGCAGCTTTGCCCAGGTTTTCATTGTCTGGTGGTCTATTTATACTCTTTGTACCTGTTTGTATTATTATTTCCAAAGCTCCTTTACTGGGCGCTCTGCTTGTTCTCCTTCTTAAGGAGAACTTTAAAATCTTAAGTTGCTAATACTCTGAATCAGCAGCTCCCTAAACCAGTCTTTGTGGTGAGTCTGTTTACACTAGTATCAAGAAGTAAGGTGGTACTCTTCAAAGGAAAAAGAAATACCCACCCCTCAGGGAATGTATCATCTGAGTGGAACAGTACCTACACAGCTCTCTTGACTTTCTTGTGAATAACCCTGCAGTGTTAAGCCCCTCTGTGTGTGCACCACCTGTTACTCACCATAGGCTTTTAATCATCAGAGGACACTCTGATGCACAGGCATCAGTGTGATAGACTTCCACAGTGGCACAGTTTGTTAAAGAGGACTAGACTCCTATTTGGAGCTAGTGTTGGTAGGATTCTTCCCCTTCCTAATGCAATGGAAGGGAGAACTTGATTTCTGCATTGGGAAATTGCTTTTATCTTCAGGACTGTTCTCCCTTTTGCCCAGCTGTGCAATTTGAGCTGTCAGATACTGAGCCTAGGATCTCCTGATCCTTTGCTATTTTAGTTGCTTTTTTCTTAACCACTGAGATGTGTTCATTTTTGCAGTCCAATAAAGTTACGATTACTTCTGCCCCGTGCCTAGGAGCAGAAATGTATCTTCCTCAGAAGTGGCTGCGGTCATCTCAGATGCTGACTTCACTTTTTGTTGACAGTTTTTGATTGTGGAGTTTTTCTCCTCTCTCAGTGCCCTTTATGATTCCAGTCTCTCCTGGTCTCCTGTCTGTACATGCCATTCATGGTTCAGTTTCACATGTGATTACTTTCCTCTTTGGTGTTGATGTCCCTATCCTGAGCCTAATTAAACCCTAATTGCTTTCTGATGCCCGAGTAAGAATCCTTTCTGTGTATGATTTGCTGCTGCACGTACCCACACTTGCTCGTTAGACTAGCTTAGCCATATAATTGACCCATACCCTCAGCTGTCTTCAAAAATCAAATGCATTTTATTTCTGAGTCTTTATGTCCCTGTCTCAACATTTTGCATTTTATTCTGTCTTTCCCTTCATCCCCCAGCCATCATCTGTTGCTAGTATAATGCATTGTCACCTTTGGGGCAGCCCTGCAATGTGACTGGAAGGGAGGAGGATTGGGAAAGTTGCAACTGTAGCAGCGGCCTTGGGGAAGCTGTGCCTCATGTGAATAGGAGCCTGTGAACTGTTGGAGGGGACTAGTGGACTTGGTGGGGATGCTTCTAGCTCCACTTCTGCTAAAATGGGTGTTGTTTATCCTTTATAGATGGCACATGTGTTTGAGAGTCTCAGGTGACTGACGGGAGTTGGGCTATAGTAAAGAAGAATGTATGAAGGGAGAGAAAATAGCTTGAGATAACTGAAAAGGTGTTACAACAGTAAAACTGCCTTTTGTCTACTCAAAGCCAGTTGTTCTGTTACCCTTAACCTTTGATACTCATGTGTTTATTGTCCCCAGGGGTCACTGTACTTCTCCTATAAGTTGCAGAAGAGCTGCAACTGTAGTGAGTAGCAGTATAGTTGTAGCAACTATACTGCATCTGAGTCACTCAATACGTACAACCTTCATCAAGAAGGTTTGTGAGACTGCTGCCAGGGAATGGATAAGCAAAGGCTTAAGGAAAGGGCAGTAGTTCTGTGGATTGCATCCTTCTAAATTGTTGCCAGGATTCCCCCCCCCCCCCTTTTTTTTTTTCCTGACTACATTTTCCTGAAAATTTGGCATCCAGTACTGAGGTGGTAGGGAGACAATGTCTGCGAATCAACAGCATAACAAGAAAGAGTATCTGGGTTATATTGCTCTGCTTTCATCTCTAAAAACTACTGTGGCACCATTTCTAGCTACAAGATATAGGCAGGGATTTTCCAGAATAAGTTGTTCGTGATCCAAAAGGGACCAGCCAGAGGGAGGGTAAGTAGCTGTCACAAACCAGGATGAATAGGTTGCCTGCCTGATCCATCCTGAAATGTCTGACCTGTCAAAGCTGTCAGAATCTGGGTATATGCTGGAGGATAACCCGTATTTACATAACATCTTGGAGGGTATGCGAGAGAGAGGTGAGGTTGGGGAGGGGGAAGAGGTGACATTTAATCCCTTGCTTGCTGAACCGTAAAGGTTTGCTTTGTGTTGGTCTGCTCCCCTGCACTTCCCTCCTACTTTAATGGCTGCGATGAATGACAAATGGAAGCAGAGCAGTGAAAACAGGAAACATAATCCCTCAAAAATAACTGGTGGGAAAAGGAGGGAAGAAACTGTAAATAAAGGAACCCCTGCTTTCATGGGGCAGCCCCACAGAGCAGCTAGTGGCTTGTCAAAGCCCTAGAAGCTGCCCTTCTCTGAGGTTAGCAGAGGGTTGTCTTGAACTCCTGGTAGGGAGAAGAAGGCCTAAAAGTAGGAGAGCTGTGGTCTGCCCTGCGTTGGTGGTGTTTGTTTTGGCTTTGTTTCTTTTTTAAAAGAAAGTTTAGAATCACTTGCCTTGACTACAATGTGAGTTTTGGATGGGGTGTCATTTATATTCACATATTGTTAATAGGCTGCAGAGGCCCTCAGTTTTCTCTGGCTGTGAGAAGTGAGAATTGCTTCTGTGTTGTCATTCAGTCATTTCAGAGCAGAAGGGGTGGAGAAGAGATGACTGCGTTAGTTGTATCTGCGTAGGGAGAGAGCCGTTTAGAGCAGTAGGGCTGCTCAGCAGGGAGCTGTTTTGCCTCAGACTACTTTTCTCGCTTTGCTACCTCTGCACCCTGCTCATTGATTGCTACTATGTAAAAGGGGATGGGGGATTCACAGTTTTGTTGCACACCAGCAGAATTACTGTTTGCGGGGGAGTGGCACGATGGACACAGCGAAAGCCTCTCTGCCTGTGGAGCATTTTAGGAGGCATCACGTTGCTGGTTGGCAAAGTTGAAGGCTCAAGGTTACCACAAAACTCGATAAAGGATGCCAGATAGAGAGAGACATCCTACCAGTTCAGGTGGTTTATCTTGTAATTCCTTTCCTGCCATAGCTTTCAGTAGATGTTGGATGGAGTGTCTTCAGTGGGAAATTCTTGAGGTTGAATGAAAATGAAGAGCCAGAAAGGGGAATCTCTAGACCCTTCTTATGCCATCCGTGAATAGCAGGTGCTTAGATGAGTAGCTGTTGGAGCATTGAAGCCTACTTACCTAGAACTGGTAAACAAGGTTCTTCTAAAGCATGCTCCAATCCAGCCTTCCTCAGCTCCTGTCTACTGATCATTTTACTGGGGACAGTAAAAGGCAATTTGTCTTCTGACTGCACAGAGTCCTGTTGTACTGTAATACAAGAACGCCTGCACTGAATGGGATCCCTTTAGTATGGCATGGTACAGTGGAAGAAAGTGGGACTGTTGAGGAGGAATGTGCTTTGCCTCTTTGCACTTCTGTCATCTTCTCATGGAAGATGAAGATGATGATTTCCTTTGTAAATTCGTCTGAACTTAACGCAAAGGGAGACCAAATCCATGCCAGAACTGCCTGTGGGTGTGTCTGAACTCCGCCCCATGGCAGCTCTCTTCATTAGGAACGGCCAACAGCCCTACAGAGCTCTGGCTGGGTTTGCTTGTTCCAGTTAACTTTGGTTTGGATGCCTTTCCTGAAGCATGCTGTGCTTTTTTTTTAAGAAATCTATATGGATAAGGGAGCTCTAGCAGCTGTATAATGTCTCCTCTGTAATAGATAGCGGGAGAAAGTAAGTTCTATGGATCAGTACTTTGAGCCTTTTGTTCCAAAGTGGGCCTGTGTTAATGGAAGGAGTGGTCTCATGCCAGTGTGCATGAACTGCTAGGTGAAGTTAGGTGGTCAGTAGTTGCATGGAATGTGCCAGCGACTTGGATGCTGTAGAGTCTGCGCTCGATAAAGTGATAGAAGAAGGGTGGGTGAAAAACTGGATGACTTACCTGTTTATTTCCTGTTTTCTTATGACTTTTGTTGGTGGAGTATGGATCTATAGCAGTATTTTATTTAACTGTAATTAAGTCAGTGTTACAGAAATTTACCTGGACATATTTTTAGGGAGTTTCAGCCTATTTCAGCCACTACTTGTACATTTGTAAACGTTCTAAGAGTTTGAGAAATACCTTTTGGGTGGCTTTTGCACTCTGATCTCTATGCAGCTCTGCTTCCATTCTTGACTTCCTCAGAGTGCTGCTGCTTATGTATTTGCCCCATCTAACCGCTGCTAATCCAAGAGTTTAGTGCTCAAACTTCTGCTGCCTGGCCTACCTCTTAAGTTTGCAAGGGTACATGCGGAAAACAGCTGGTAGACCAGCTGACAGCATTAAAAAACAGAAGGTGCTGTCAAAGCTGAGCTGGTGTTAATTAACTGAGTTGTGCTGTAGAGTATAACTCCATACTTAACTTGAAAATTGCGGGATGGGCCAGTGCTTGAGAGGAGTGTGGTATGTCTACATTTGAGTTTCACTGCTTACTTGAGTTTTAGAGGGATAATGATCGTTTAGCTAGAGGAACACGAAGAACCAGAGGAAGGTGCAGAAAAACTTCAAAAAGGGAACACACATTTAGCGTGTGTGGTAACTGTTATCTAAGCATAGAATCATAGAATTGTTCTGGTTGGAAGAGACCTCCAAGATCATCGGGTCCAACCATTAACCTATCACTACCAAGTCCCCCACTAAATCATATCCATTAGGGCCTCATCTAAACGTCTTTTGAATACCTCCAGAGATGGAGACTCCACCACCTCCCTGGGCAGCCTGTAATATTGATTCTCCTATTGTCCCTCTCACGGTTACTATGCCAGTATTGCTTACCATTTTCTCTTATGTTTTAAGGGCTGAACTTGGAGGACTTGGCTCTGGGGAAAACTGTAGCTTTTCCTGCTGCTTAGATTCACTTGCTGCTGCTACCACCCTCCTAACTTGCTGCATTTGGTTCCAGCTGGGGTCTGCTGAGAGCTTTCACCTGTTCAGCTGCTGCTCCCCTTCTGTGGCTTTTTAACTTGCCACTTGTTCTGATCCACCAGTTGCCTGTGGTATGGGAGCCTGTTGCACACCCCATTATGGTATCTGCCTGCTGGCTGCCTGGCTGTGGGGCAGGACTGAGATCCTCCGGCACTGTGCCAGTGCTCCTATAGTGCTTGATGGCACTTTTGGTTTGTTCCAGTCGTTAGTCACCTGGATCTTGCTAAAGGCTGGCTGATGGAAGCTGTGGGTTACTGTGGCTGACTAAGATGCCTTGTCAGACTTCTCCTCTCCTTATCCCAGAAAGGCTGCAGGCAGGCAAGATTGTACTGTGCTTCACTTTTTCTTTTTTAAGTTCTCCAGCCTTAGGTGGACTTGGAATTTCCCCAACATTAAAAATTAGCCCTCAGAATAAATAACTGCAAGCTGAAAGGAAGGAGAGGACGTCAATACATGGGCATCTGTGTGCTTGTTCCGTTGCCTCTCCTGTTTTCTTGAGTCCTTTTTTCCATGCTTGCTGATGCTCTCCCCTGGGTATGTTAGGGGAGAACACCCTCCTCCCAGCCCCCACACCTCTCCCCTGCAGCTGCCAAATGAGAGCGGCACAAAAGATGTCTGTCTGCTTGCTTTGTGGGCACAGCTGATGGCTCAGCAGTGCTTTAGAAACTTATGTTCTGCTACAGGTGCTGGGAAGGGGAGGGAGTTGGGGGGGGGAGGTGAACACTCTGGTGCTGTTTTCTTGGGGAGCAGGGGGAATTCCTGAATTTTTATCTGCTGCGGTGAGGAGCAACAGGAAGGGTTCTTCCCACCACGTGCACATTATGAAGCCTTTGGATCTTCAGCCTTTTTCTGCCCAATGTAGTGAGATGGGATTCCCTTTGCCAGTTACGCAGATCTGTTTGTGAAAGAACTGTAGACTGATTTTAGAGTACAAGTGCCTTTGTCAAGGTTGTTATGCGTGTCTGGAACATGGGTTATTTCTGTTTTAAGGAGAGGATTTTGGGGTCTGGTTTGCTTTTCAGAAGTTCTGTGTGTTGTCTCAGTGGTATTCTGCCACTTGTAAATATTCATCACCTTCAAAGGGATTAGTGAAGGTAGTTCTGAGCCTTTCACAAGAAACCTACCCTAGAAATACAAGTATTTTTAATTACACATTCTGAACAACAACACTGCGAATTCTTCTACACAAGGAAGTCTATTTCTTCCTAGATAGAAAATGTCTTGGAGGCTGCAAGTTCAGCTCTGGTTAACAGTTACTTGGATCAGTTTGGAATCTGTTGTAAATTAAAGTGTACAGGCAGACTTTGTTGTTCCATATTTGTTTAGAAAGGGAAGTCTGGAGGGTGGTAAGAAGAAGTAGAGAGGAGTATGGAAGACAGAATACTATTTTTGATTGTGATAGGGATGCAAAGAAGTTCTTTGTGTAAAGGCTGGGGTAAAGGAGCAACCATCTTTGATAACAGACTTTCTGTCTATAGTCCTTGTGTTTAGGTACTGCAGAGAGTGTGCTATCTCCAGTTACAAAGGAGTGAGCTAAGATTAGTGGAAAGTGTAACAGAGAATTTTCTGCTTGTGTTTTAAGAAGAAAGCTGTCACCTTATTACATGAACATAGTTTGGATTTAGAAAGCTTAAGAAAATTACTTGGACATTCATTGAAAGCTCTGAAGATGAAACAAAACCGAAATTTTCTTTTATTTTGTTTGTTTTTGCTGATAAGCTTCATGCATCATCAGCCAAGAAATTACTAATCAACAGTAACAGAATGATGGCTGGCTGTCCTCAGGTGCACAGTCAAGTCTAACTTTTGCACATCTGAAGTCAGTGCCACTCAAGATGACACTTTGTATCTGTTACCACGCTTTCTGGGGTTTTAATTTAGTTTTGTTTCTATCTCTGTCGCAAAACATGAGGTGGTTCTTGCATTGGCTTGTTTCTTTCCTTCGGTTTAGTGGTAACCACACCCAGCGTTCAAGTCCCAGCACACTTTACATTCCTAATTCTTTAACTGCTGAAATACTGGCCAGAAAGTGCCAACAAATTTGTTTTGGGGAGTATGGTTTTTCTGCATGAGTTTGAAGTATCTGGCAATGTCCTATAACCTCAAAAATCTAAATGTGTCATGTACGCCTATGAAATCCTGAAAAAGAAGGTTCTTCAAAGCTCTGCCTGGCATATTTGAAGCATTGGCTGGATGAAACTCGGTGATTTAGAAAAGCCTTGTAGCACCAGCTCTGACATCCTGTTCGTGTCTCATGTGTCGATTTGTGCATGTGAACATAACAGAAATAAACTCATTTTTGCTCAAAAGAAGTTGGTCTGCACAATATGACACCATTTATTTAAGTCTGATTCCAGAATGTTTTAAAGCTAAATTGTTCCAACTGAATCAGTATGTTCCCTTACGATGACGGTTAATTAGAGATACCCTTTTCATGGGAGACTGTCCCCTCTTTTAGCTGCAAAACTGGATTTATAAATGAAAATTAATGGAATAGCTTGATGGAAAATCTGCATCTTTTGGTTTACTTTTCTGTAGCATTTCTCTGCCAGTCCAATCTTACAGCTTAATCATGGTCAGGCTTCATACTGAAGCTGAAAACTGGTATGAGACAAGGGTGATTTAATAGATGAATTGACTTTGAGAAGGCCTTGGTAACATGATTTGTCTCTGAGCAAGCGGCCAGACTGCTTGTGCTGGTACAGCAGAGTGATGTTCCCACAGCGCTATCCAACAGGACTGGCGAGCTGTGACCTCTCCTGCCAGGAGCTGCTCCTTCCTGCCTTTTGGTGTCCACCCTTCTCTGGGAATGCAGTTCTGCTGTGGTCAGAACTAAGGCTGTAGAAATTCCTACATAATTTCTTAATTCTGCGTGTCAGAGAAGCAGCATATAAAGTGTGTAATGTTGCCACTTCTTTTCCTGTAGCGATTTGTGGATATGTGTGGACCTGTCATCAGGCAGGGTTCTTCATTTGAACTGGCATCCATCCTTTTTGGTCTGTGTTGCCTCTGGGGTAATTGTTTTCAGAACCACCTCTTTGCCACCCTCCCACTCTATAGATGTCTACTTAAACAAACTCATGGCTTGTCCATTGTCCCTTCAGCTTGATGCCCTTGTTGTCACTGTAAGGTGATGTAGAGGGAAAGAGGTTTTTATCACTGCAGTAATCCTCAGGCAGCTGGTTCTTCTGGTGGTGAAAAACTACTTCATACTCTCCAGGAGGCTAATGTCTTCAGAATTTGTTGAATAACTGTGTTATGACTGCAGCCGTAATAAGCTATAATTGCAGACAAATGCATGTACAAGTTGGTGGCTGACACCATTTTTGTGCATGCGTAATGTCCTTATCTGTGTTCTTTTGGGTAGCTGTTGCAGTCTGGTCTTACGTGCTTTACTGTAGCAATGTTGAGAGGCTCCTTCTCTAGGAAATCTGGTTTTATAACATTCTAAAAGCAAGACAGATACACTCCTTTACATATGTTATAAAAGATGTAGTTCTGATGTTACAGTTTGCTGTGCACATGTTATCAGACGCTTTAAATGTCTTACAGAGTGTGTTAATTTTTTTGGGGGGGGCGTCACAATGTGCATAATATTTTGTGGTTCAGCAGTAAGGCCTTTTCTCCTCACTTTTGTGCAGTGCATAAAGTGTGAGTTCCTTTGTGTATCTTTCCTGAAACAAGAGTTTCAATCTGATTCATTGACACGCTGATGTTTTGGCATCCAGTATCGTCCATATGCATATAATGTGAATTTGTTTGTTTAGTCAGCATAAGAGCTCCTAACTTTTTCCTCCTTACTAAGTGTGCAAGACTTGTGTGGAGCGGTTTGGTCACCTGGAGTGTCACATCTTCCTCTGCCACAACTACCCATGCAAATGTTGTCATGAAAGTTATCCTTACTCAGGGCAGAGTCTGTGCAAAGGCTAATGTATACCTTCTCTTCCAGAGTCAGTGTAAGGAGGCAAGGGCTCCTGCAGAGCTTCGTACAGGCCCTAATTTCCCTAAATATTTAATTGCATAGTGTAGGTTATCCATTGATGTGTGTGCAGTGTGGTCTTCCTTATCTGTGTATGCTGCACAGAGTGTACTGCTTGTATAGCCCCCGAGCATACTGTGTAACTTGTCAAATCTAAACCAGTTTTCAATGACTTGCCCCAGGGTTACTCCTTTTCCTCACTGAAGGGTACTTTCCCACTTATTTTAATTACGAATGTTTCTTCGTTCTATTTTAAATAAAATACCACGTCTTTTATTTTTTTCTAATTTGACTGGCAGTCTTGTAGCACACTGTTGGGGGACATCAATTAAACAAAATATTTGGATTTGCTTATCTAAGTGCCTTATTTTACAGAAACGTTATAGAGAATCAAAATAGGTCAAATGATCTGCAGGTCCTAGCTGTGCCTGCTTGTACATACTGAGAGCATCTTGCTTTGTGTGTTTGTCTTTCTGGAGGACTGGTTTTGTTGTGGTTTAAATTGGATTATTTTGCAACTGACTTTCTTGTCTCTTAAGGACCACATGCTCCAAAGCACTGGAGTATTTGACTTTTTAGTGTTTCTTCTAGTGTTTTTAGTGTTTCTTCTAACCATATGTTCTGACATATAGTCCCAGTGGCTGCAGTAAAAAGAACTTTCTCAAATGAATTACAAGATTTTTTTTTTTTTTTTGGTAACAATCTCTTTTGTATTTCTTTGTCCTGGTCCACAAATATCTTAAACTTTTCATTGGGAAAAAACCCAGTTTCTGAGAGAGAGACCAGACCTGTAAATTTTTAAACCCGCAGTAACTATTTCCGTGCATTATGTGTAGGGATCACCTTGGGAGTTCAGATTAGAAATGTAGACATATCTGCTGAAGATCAGTGCTGACAAGCATCCACATAGGATTTGGTTTAGCAGGAGAAACCAGCTTGGAAGTGGTAGCATAGAGAAAATCTACATAAAGTACTAGGCAGCATTTTGATGAACAGAGCACATTCTTCTAGTGCAGAAACATTGTCTCAGCTGTTTGACTAAGAATTTCCAAATGTTTGATAGTACAGCCTTGTTTTCTTGCATCTCATTTCTGAGACCTTGTTTCATCTTAAGTCTAAAGATGGAACTCCAGTTTTATAATGGCAATTGCCATGCTGATAGCTGTCTTTAGGAATGTGGCAACAACTTAAAAGCATTGGAGAATGCGGCACATGAGCATAAATGAGAAGCACAGTTGCTGAAACGGGGTTAGGAATTCAGATAATCTGCTTGTGTATTTCTCAAAATGCTGTCTTTTTTTATTCCAGGGGGCAAGCTTTTCTCTAGCAAGATCTGCAGGGTGACATGGGTACAAGATAAAAAACAAAAGCAAATTTTAAAAGTGCATCTGTTCCAATATAGCTTGACGCGATAAGAAATCGAGACCTTACGCTGCTGTACTGTTTGGAGTACAGTTTCTCTGCCTGTGGGCAACAGCATATGCAGTTAAGGTGCACCAAATAACTTTTCACACACCCTTCTTAAAGCATACCATTGTATTTTGGGACAAAATAAGAGGCAGGACTTCGGAATTTCCTGGCATTTGTTGAAGCACTAGAACTACAGTATATTTTTAAATCCTGTCCCTCTTCTTTTTTGCTTAGTCCCGTCTTTGACACTTTTAAGTGTTGCTACCAATGCCTCCTTGCAAAGGATGAGATGGCAAAGCTTCCTCATCTGTTAGACTGTGGTCTTCAAATTCCTTTGTGTTAAAGGGAATTAATGTGGCTAAAGGCTGGCTTGAAAAGCTTTGCCAGTGCGTGTTGCTCGCCAAGGAATGGTTATGCACATTAGCTACTTGCCCTCAGTTTTGCTAGGGAGGAGAACTCATTTTCTTTCCTGCGGAATTATAAGATTTGGTTACTTCCTGAGCCTAAAATAACATGCCCTGTTGCTTAAACCTTGTTAGTAAGATGAGACTTGCTGAAGAAGCATTTGCTTCTTCCACTCCTCAACCTGTCAAGTTTTCAGATGATCCTTGCTTGTGTTCTGCTAGTAGAGACCAGGTAGAAAATAATAAAGCCCCTGTGCTTATCTGTGGTCAGCACTGACTGAAAGGGAGGGCTTATCTCTCCTCCCCATGTGTCCTAGAGGAAGCCAGGCTGAAGCAGTGTATCCCAGTTCTTAACAACAGGAAAACCCAGAATTTGACTTAAAGGGGATGATTGATTGGAGACAACAGAAAAAGACACCAAATAATTGGTATTGGTGTCAAGTGGCTGAAGCTATATTTGTGGTCTGCTGAGGTATGGCAGTGACCCAGCTGTCTTCCCACTGCAAATACAGAGCTCCTGGAGCAGTGGAAACGACTCAGGCTGAACCAGAAGTCTGGTCATTTGTGCTGGAGGTCAAAGAGCGTCATCCTACAGATTTATTTTTATTTATTTATTGAAATGTCATTCTGTAGAAGCATGCATAGCGAGTTTCAGTTCAATATAGACAGACTCCGGATTGTCTTTACACAGCCTGTGTGTGTGAGCGGAGGGATGGTGGTGGGATATATACAGGAGCTGGCGTAATCTTTGTCTTTGTTAAGCTTCCTCATGTTGCAGTACCTTGACAGCGGATGTGATGTTGCATTCCAGAGCATGATTTTAAGAGAAGTGGAGGATGTGTGAGAGGGATGTCTTCTTACAATGGCCTTCCTACCTGTAAGCTCTCAAAATAATAATGCATAAGTGTTCAAGAAGATGCCAAGTCAATTACTGTATAAGCTTGTATGAAGACTAGCTGCTGGGACTGGCATCCATGAAATCACAGCTGAAGGGAGTGCATAGGGGTAAAAACTATGAACATTATGAATTTGTGACTAATGCAGTTTTTTCTCCATGCCCTTGCAGAAGCTTTGATTAAAGAACTGGTAGTAGGAAGGGTAAAAGAGGAGTAAATCATGACATCCATAAGAGCTTCATTGCGAAATAGTGCATCGTGGCTTGGTGATGAAGGGAATATATGTAAGATTTTGAGGGTCTTGGATTTATGTAATTTTGAAATTCTGCTGTTGTGTGTGGTGGTGTGTTTTGCTTGTTTCTATAGTAACTTAAAGGTGTCTAATTTTCCTTGTCTCAGAAAGCTGTTCCTGAATGATGCTTTGGAATTTCCCCTCTTTGCAATCGAATAATTCGGTCCTTAGCTATGTGGACTATCCTAATTCACTTACCAAATCCTCCTACTATGAAAATTCATTTGTTGTGTATGTACCTTCTGGCCAGTGGATAGCCTGAGAAAAGTTGAGTTAATGTTACCTGTAATAACTGACTTTTGCCCAAAGATCTCAAAATATTTTTTTTTAACTTTAAAGTTCCGAGTATCAGTAGATATTATCTCAGTTTAAAAATGGAGGAAGTCAAGACATTACTGGATACTAATCTAGTTCTTCCTAGAGTCTAACTGTTGACTTGCTGAACAAAATACCCTGATCTCCTTAGCTGTTGTTTTTCTGTCATGTCTTGATAGTAATGAATAAAATAATAAATTTAGCACATATGTACATTTTAGAAAGATAAAAAGTAATGGAAAAAGATGGATGTTGGACAAACAGCCACATTTCTAAAATATGGGGGCTCATCCCTTTTCCATGAAAGGAATTGCTATCCCAGATGGCTAAACATAAAGGGATTAGATATACAGCAGGATTTTGTGCTTTGTATTGTCTTAGTAACCATAGTGCCACACTGTCAAACCTTGCAAAAGAGTTTCCTAGGCACTTTTCCAGTGGTTGCTGTGAATCACTGACTGTTATTGGTTTGTTGGGGTGGGGGGGGGGGGTGGTGTGTGTTTTTTTTTTTTTTAGTTGGACTTTGTACATATGCAAGACACAGAGAAGTGCAAGTTCATTGTGCCACTTCTCATGAATAACGAAATGCTCAAGTGATACTGGAAGTAGTGATAGGTTTTGCCAGTTTCCAGAGCAGTCTGATTGCATTCAGAACTGTAATGTAATAAGCAATTGAATTTAAGTTACTGGAATGCTCCTAATTTCCAGCAGTCCTGGAGGCGTGGAAAGTGCTTTCTGCCTTGGATTTCCTGCATGCCAGGACTTCCTTTCTCCAGCTGTCGTTCTTGGAGAAGCCACCTTCTCTTTGCCATCCTGTCTCTTTGGATTGAATTCTCTGTTTGTCACCAGCTCTTCTACTCCTCTTTTTTTCCTCAGTTTAAATTTTTGTTCCTACCCTTGCAGAGAGAAGCTTACCTAAATTAAGCTTTAGTCCTCCTAATTTGCAGTTCTAACTCGCTCAGTGCAAAGCCATTTCCCTGTAAGTTAGTTTTATCCTTTGGGGTGGAATTTTGATATAATTCTTATGTTACCAGGATCATCCATTAACTAACTACTGCCAGGAGAGGCATTAACTCACATGCACGTATAATCTATTACGCAGCTGACATTAGATGTGTTCCCCAAGTAAGGAGGAAAAAGGTTTCAATTCCTCTAATGCAGTAAGAATCTCTGTAGCTAGGAATTCCTGACCCTTTGGATGGAATACTGAAGGAGCATTCAGAAATTATTGGGATTGTTTGCTTGTGCAGAAAAAACTTGTTTGATGGGTTTCCGTTTAAAGCAACTGCTTTTTTGTAACTTCTGTTTCAAGCCTTTTCTTCAATCCTTTCTTCCATTTGTTCTGGACAGTACTGCAGGATGTCCGTGCTCCATTTCTTGCAAGTAATAACATCCCAAGAAATACCATTTCTTTTTCCATGTGCAAGCTCTTTTCATCACTGATTGAGAGCCTTGCTCTGTAGGATCACTCTCATGGGCTCTGCTGTTTAAAGAATGGAAGAGTTTTTGGCATTGGATATTATTGTGTATAATACTTCTGGTATCTGGCATGAGAACAGAGGGAAAGACTAGCACTGGGAACAGAGAAATAGGTTTGACTAGACCTGTTGTTGTGTTGTAAGTAATTAAATATATAAAATAAGTACCTGTAATAGTGGATTATACTAGTTTTCAGTTACACATGGTGAAACTAAATGGGAACCTGTTACCATTTAAAGAAATTAAGCAGGAGGGGCTTGTCCAAGGTGGTTCCCTCCTTCCCTTATATCAAACTCAATAACCATGGGCAGTGAAGGAGGAGAGATTTAAAATACCCAACAACTAGGTGGGGAGTAACTCCTGACATAAAGGCTTCTATTCATGGCTTCGTCCCCATCTCCCCTTCCCTTAAATATATATTTTGTACACGGCATTGGGGCCTATTAGTTGAGCTGGTTTTGGTAGGTTCAAGATGGGAACGTGGTGTTTTGAGGCTAGGCACTAAACCACCAAACTAGCTGAGATGATTGCATGGTGTCTAAAGCTTCCTGGCACATGATGCAGCCTTGGCCTCCTGTTGTTTGCAGGCCTCCAGATGTGGAGGGCTGTATACATGACCAGTAATGTATGGACAGCATTCAGTAGGAAAAGTGGATTATTAACAGAATTCAAAGGAGGTGAGAATCTTTACTGGATGTGGCCTCTTCAAAGTTTCTTACCAAGCTGCATAGGGCAAACTTGCTGTGTTGCAGGCCAGGTATCCTGGCATCTGTACAGCTATAGGGTGTAGCATTCTTCTTCTTTTACGAAAATGCTTGGGACAGCGAAATAGGAATATTCACATATAAATACTTTTCCAGCCTTGACTTCTTGGCAGGCCTTGTGGGCTAAGAAAGAGAAGCCTGAGGTTCTTGGAGGATACCAGGCAAGAAGCGGCTTTACATTCTGATCAGAGAGAAGCAATGGGGAGAGGCAAGCCTGTCGTATCTAGAAGGTAGATTAGAGAGAAAATGCTTTTGCTGGGAGAGAGGGACATTTTAGCTCTCGGCTGTTTATACGCCCAAAAGGTGAGTCTGGGTTTGAATAAGAAATTGTATATCCAGAGGGAAGCTTGTTGTGCAATATGGTAATTCCAAGTTTTACTGAGGGATGTGTTTTAAACACCTGTCTTTTGAATGCACAAGCTTTCTTAATGCCTGCTAGTGCACATCTCTCCACATTCCCCAGTATAAGGCACAGCATGATTGCCTGCGCTCCCATGTGCCTGTAGTATCTGCTGGTTGTTCACATGCACCTGAGGGTGAGAAATAGCATTTATCAATAATGTCCTTGTGAGACTAGTTCATGGGATACCAAGATGTGTGATGGTCTCTGGTAAACACTGGTTCCACTTGTGCCGTTTGCCTGCCCTGGAGTGGAGGAGGGGGGTCTAAGCCCCTGTGTTTAAGGGGTGCTCTGGGGTTAAGCACTGTTGGATGCACTGCTAGTAGCTGTAGAGTTAATACTGTCATCTGACAAGACCCCCTGGGGCAGTAACTGCTTTTCCCTGATTCTCGAAGAGGGTTCATCCATAGTGAGTGCATGCTGGGTTGTTATGCCTCTGTTACCTAGTGTCTGTGTCATCCCCCGACGCCTTCTGCTGGGAGAAGTGCCAGCCTCATGTAAAGATCCCCCTCTGAGAGTGGCTGATAGCCAGTAATCCCTTTAGAAAAGTCTGTGCGCTGTGAGACTGCTGTGCTGCGGATCCTGCTGTTACTAAATTTTGCATTTCACCCTTGGCTTTTTGCCAGATCCCATGGGGAACTTGGTTTCCAAGAAGCAGTTACAGAAAAGGAATAGTGGCTGCTCTTTGCTAGGGACCTATCAGTCAGTGCTCATCCTTCCCTGTGGAGGGAGGCAGCCATGGAAGGAGGCTCACATGTTAGGCTCAAATCCTCATAACCAAGACACAACAGCAGCAGGAATACTTTGTGTTCCTCTGTTAAGATAGTCCCGTGTGTGAGCACTTCAAGTCCTGAGACTCTCACTGCCTTTGTTCCTGTGACCCTTTGTGCCTCTCTGAGTGCATGACTTCAAGTTAACTTCAGGTTCAGTTTACGATTAAATCTCCAGGCTTTGGAAAAGGGACCTGGCAGTTGTAAGGTCCTGTAGTGACTTGTAGAGAATAGGTGTAGTGACTAAGGTCAAGGAACCAAGTCCTTTGGTTAACATCCAGTTTATGTGATGTCCAGGCCATCATACTGTGCCACCCCTTCACAAAGGTCAGCTGTGCTCTTTCCCCTCCTTTTTATTTCCCTCCCATTTATCAACACCAGATGCTAATCATAAGCAGAGGAGAAACTGTACCTAGTCTTGCAATAGAGTTGGACAGAGTGTGGGTCCTCCTGCTCCTGTTGAAGAGGGGCATAGTAATCAAAGGCAAGAAACCCCATCTGCTTGATATAAAACTGAGGATTGAGTACTTCAATCTTTGAGAGGCAGTTGGTGGGCACAAGGGTATGCTGGCTTCACCTAGGAAGTTCTCACCTTGCTCACTGAATTCAGCCTTCAGCTTCACAAAAGCTTTGTGTTAAGATTCGTTAATACACATGGATCATCAGTGCAGGTGCTTATGAAACTTCACGTTTTTTCTTGGCTGTTACAATCAGGAGTAATATGCAAAAGGAATGAGTTATGCTTGTTTAGTTTCTCTTCTCCTCTCATTCCCATCTGTTAAAAACAAACCCATAAACAAAAATGAGGCTATTCCATCATTTTTCATCTCTACCAGGCTGCTGTTAAAAGACAGCTTGCCCTTTATAAAATGATCAGTTGGTATTGAGCTCCAGCCCATTTTTATTTTAGGATAGAAGAGGCATGTTTCACTTCCTGTAGCTCCTTCTGTGTCTAGCCGCTTGTGGTCCACAAGCCCTGTTGCTGATGTGAAACTAACAACTTAAACGGTTGTGATTATTTAGAGGAAGAAAGTGCCTGAGGATATTTGTCACCTCTTTTGTGTGAACTGTGTTTCTTCCATTACTACTTGATGTCATTCTCTGTGACATCTTTAACACCTGCTGTTTTTATAGTCTACAATTTTTTGATTGAAAGCTTCTTGGCCAAGGATCTAGGCTAAAATTTACGCAAGTAGCTTGGGTCTAAGTCTTATTTTCATGAATTACTTGGGCTTATGAGGTACCAGTGTGGTCCCCAAAATTCAACCCGATGTCCTTTACCTGTACTCCCCTTTTAATTCACCTTCCCAAGGTACCTTCCTTCTTTTCTATTTTTAAAGTTTTTGTTTTTAGGAGGAGAAATGAGTATTTGGGACAGAAGAGGAGCCTCTTGAAGGTGGTGGTTGTTGTTTTGTGGTAGTGATGTTCTAAACAGAATTTCCATTGCCACATACAGCTTTTATAAAATATGTGTCCACAGTGCTGGGTGGGTGTATTTTATGAACTATATTAAATCTATACTGTGGCATGCACCACTCTGAGGAAGTAAAACCAATCCCAGGTTAAGGGTGGTTTGTGGGTTTGGTGTTTTTTTTTTGGTCAGTCTTCCATTCTGGCCAAACCCAACTCCTGGGGCAGGAACCAGCTTTCCACTTTATGCGAGTGGTTACCCTGCTTGGCACATCGGATAGCTAGTCCCACATAGGAACTTACAAGTAGTGTTTCTGTCTTTCTGCTGTAGTAATATTGACAGAAATCTTGTCTTGTCCCACTAATTCTTCAGTTATCTCAAACCTATCAAAGTGCATGAGTCTGTCAGACAGTGTAGTTTTTGTTTAAAAGTGCTGCTGAAAATTAAAGTGAAGCATTAATCCAGGAAACGCAGCGGCATGCAGAGGTTTTGTAGAAAACAGTTACTGTGCTGTTGAACAGTATCTGCTCTGTGCAGCTTGCAGTCTAAAACGTCAGAACTTCTATTTCAGGGCTGTGTCAAATTGCTTGAAGCTTTTTAGGGCTGGACCAAGCATCAACACAACACGCCTTCCAAGTTTCTGTAAAAGTCCTAGTAAAGCAGTATCTAAATATAGTGCTGATGTACAAGTGTTCCTTTATTTTTCCCCTGTTGTTTTACTTGCTTCTGGTTGTACGTTTATTCCATTTAAAGAGGGTTAGGGTTTTCTCTGAAGTTTTCACTCAAAATATTTGACTGC
Organism: Phoenicopterus ruber ruber; assembly: GCA_009819775.1. NCBI lineage: Eukaryota > Metazoa > Chordata > Aves > Phoenicopteriformes > Phoenicopteridae > Phoenicopterus > Phoenicopterus ruber. Next base: position 11,824,992 of record CM020231.1, on the reverse strand, counting down.
CTACAAACACTGTATGAAAGACAAGAGATTAAAATAAACAAACACATTTCCTATAAAAGGAATGAAGATATGAGGCAGCTAAGCTTTAGAGCAGCCAGCAGGCCACAGCTGTGCTGCATGGAGGAGCGCAGCCATCCTTCTGGGTGTGTGCTCTGTTACTGGCACAAAGATTAGGTATATGTACAATTTACTCAGTCCAGAGTAAGTATCTGTGCCTGGCTAATCTTTTTCCCTTCCAAAATGGTCCGGTCAAGTCAGAAACCATGGTCTGGATCCTCTCCCTCTGATGGGGGGAGCGTAACTGTGAGGATTTCTTCTGGTGTCAAGCGATTGATCCCCTTCCAGTAAGCAGTTTATCCCATCTAAGATTTTTCTCTGCTTCCGGACATGCCTCTGGATTATATAAGGAGTTTCTAAATCAGTTGTTTGGGGGTAGGTGGGGTGAAACCAGCTTCCAGTGCAATACAAATTGATGTGAATTTGTATTTCCCCACCTCTGTTAACTTTAACTGAGGCCAAAAAATCATTTAGGTCTCTATTCTTTCTAAGGTGGCTGGTCAAGATGCTGAGAGCATATGTGTACTTGTAATGCGTTTGGGCACAAAGTTCTGTTATCTCTTGCCCCACACAAAGAGCATTTGGAAGCTCTGTGGCTTGAAGATTTTGGATTTTGTCTCATAAACTTGAAGTTTTTCTCTTCATGGCTGTAGGTGGCTCTCCTTAGAGCTTCTCCTAGTGGGTCTTGGATTTGTAGATTCTTTTTCCTGTCAAAATAGATTTCAATGTCCGTTCATGCAGAGCATCTAATAGTCAAGGTTTCCACGGCCACCATTCAGGTGCCAGTCACAGGCATTCAGGCCTGCTCATTGCTTTGGCTGAGCACAAGGTGCTTTTAAGCCCCTTGTTTGAGTGCTGTAGTGAGCAAAGGGATGAGCGGCTCAGTGGTCCTGGACACAATGGGAACTGCTTCCGATCACCACCTGCCTGCTGGGAGCTGCCCGGGGCTGTTCCCGAGCAGTTGATGTGGTGGTGCTGTTGGTGGTTGATAGCTCATGCAAGACAGCCCCTGTTCCAGCTACTCCCACTTACTTTCCTTTTTAATGCTTTGTTCTCTAGCAAAATGTTGGTTGTAAAGGGGGGAGGGAGGAGATCCCAGGCTATTATCTGCTAAGTAGGTCGTAATTCTAGTAAATAATTGATTGATTTATTTTTTTTCAGGCTTGAAATCAGAAGCAGGCCTTAAATGCCAGTGTCAGACCACTGTGATTATCATTCCTTCTGGAATTTCAGTGCTTCATCTTGGAGAATGGTTGTCTGGCTCTTTTGGGAGGGGGATGCCACTCGAAATAAAAGGAGACTAACTCTAAAACCACTTGGAGAAAGTGTTTCTTTTGCTGCTATATTGTTTTTAAAGTTTTCTCACTTTGAACTAGCTCCTCTGGGGTGAACTAATTCTCTAGATCTGCTTCTGGCTTGTGCTGTGCTCTGGACTAGCTACTCAGACTCTCTCTTTACCCGTTTTTATTAAGCAATGGAATTTGGAAATGGAAGTGTTAACAGCAGCAAGCATCATCACTGGCTGTGTCTGCCCTGTATGTGAGTGTCCATGCTGTACTGGTTAATCTTTTAAAACCTTATCCTGCTGTGCCGACTGCTCAGTAGGAGTCTGGTGTGGATTCCTTGGGTTCAGCCTGTGTTTTGGCACAGCCAAATCCTGTTCCCAGATAGCTGGGATAACTGATCAGTCTTCTACTGTGGAGGATGTGTGTGTGTGTATGTGTGTATGTACACACACTTGGTGTATATATTTTGTATTTCTTGACACTTTGTGTCCAGAGAGTTTCCCTAACAAGCTTCCTTCACCACTAGGGAAAGAGAAGGTCTTGTGCAGGGAAGTGCGGTGTGGGGACACCCCTCCCCTGAAAATCTGTTTATTTTGTGACTTGCTGGGGAATGAGTCCTTACTGTTGACACATCCTTAGCCACATCATCTGCAGTGCAGCAATAGTGCAGAGGCTTCTCTAGGGCCTGCAGTAGAGCGTGCTGTTTTCACAGGTCGGTCCTTCTCCTACTTTGCCCCCTTCTCCTGCACCAGCTGATCTGAGTTACAGCTTCTGAGTGCCCTTGAAGAAGTGTGTGTGTGTGGCAGTCACAGCTGTCTGCACAGGCAGACGGGCTCTGATCCTGCCTGGGTCTGTGTGCCTCTGCATATCCACAGCTCTCCTTGAAGTATTAGGGAGCCACAAGAGCTCAGTTCTTGGCCTTGGTGCAAAGTTACTGTATGAAACTACTTTGTGACTTGCTGGGCACGAGAACTCTAATCGTTTGCTTTGAGACCTACTGTCTAAGCAGGAGCTCTGCTGTGTATATACAAGTTGGGGTACAGAAGAAAGCTGTGGGGGGACACCATCATCTACATCGGTTGTTGCATCTTAGTTGGGACTGGTGTGATCCTGTTTTCCTTTGGATGAAATTCATTGGCATTTTAGTGCTTCCCCTTGGCATGCCTCCAAAATCACTTGTTGGCTCATTCATGCTGTGGGATGGCAGGGCTTAATGAAATGGTGGTGTAACACATCTGTGTTACCAAAATAAGCTCCCTCTTATCCCATATTTTAATAAAATCTGAACAGCAATGAATCAGTCAATGATGCTGAAGTGTAAAACAGCATTGTTGGTGTCTGATGAAGTACACCATGAGCTCAGACTGAGAGGTTTTTCCTCTCATTTGTTCTTCAGCTTCTCTGAGAACTCTGACCGGCACCACTGTGCTGCTTGTTCTTGAATCATGTTTTTCTAAATTTATTCTCCACAATTATAATAATTAGAGGAGGACTTCCACTTCTAAAAGCAGATTCTGCAAAAGCAGCACACAGTTTGGGAAGAAAGGTGATATGATATGTCAGGTGAGAACTTAACTAGCCCAGAACAAACCTTGACATGTGACCCCAAATACCTTATCTAGTAGTTTAAAGGGCAAGGGATGGGAAGTAGATGGTGTTTGTTAATGCTGGTAGGGAGCTGTGTTCTACCTTCAGCATCTTTAATAATAATAATAAAAAAGTTTCTATAACTACCTTGCCATCGTTATGAATGACACAAACCCGTTGTTTTTTCTTCTCTAGCCAGATGACAGGAAGACACTGAGCTTGGGCAGCAGCTGTGTTCAGAAAAGGTTGTTAGTGGTGTAGGCAGAGCCATCTGCCTAGCAAGGCATTTAGCTTGGGTTGCTTGTTCTAGGCCAAGATGGTAAATCAATAGCTTATTTTTTACAGTGTAACGAGAAAGATGTCAATGGCTAGATTTACAGTGTAAACAAGAAAATGGTGGCTAGCTTTATTGGCTTCTTAGTGTTCTAGCTGTACTAGTGAAAAAACAAAATGATATGAAAAAAAAAAAGCCAAAGCAACTCATCCTGAAAGAGGCTGAAGATCTAGAAAGAGAATAGTATTCTTACCAGACACATTTACTGTTTTTTTGAATAGACTTTAATACCCCCCACTGCCTAGGGCTGGTCCTCCCTTCCCTTCTCACAAAACTGTCAGTTCAGTTAAACTCTTGTTTTAACAGGCGCTTTCCTCTCTGCATGGCAGGACTTTTGGTCTGCTCTAGTTAAATACAGGAAATGGAATATATACATTGTGGGGGTTTTGTTAACAGATCATGCTGTGGCAATTGGTCCATTTTGTTTCTATTAATTTTCTAATCTCTTCTACTTCTCTGGAGATTCCTGTTGCCAAATGTTGTTTGAAGTGACTGCAAAACTCTGAGACAACTGTGAAGAACAAAATAGTAAATAGTATGCTGATCATGGTTGGAATTTTCATCCATTCACCTGACAAATGATAGAGCCACACTAGGTACGAGAGAAGCATTCCTCCCAATGTCGTTAGTACATGCAGTTTCCTTTTTAGGCTTTGTTACTAGGTTTCTTTTTAGAAATTAAACTAAGGCTGTAGTTTGAGCACAGCAGTAGTGCTGACCTGAACAGTCACATTTGCTCTGTCCCGCCTCCGTGCTGTTATGCTGATGCATTGTGTGGAGATGATCAGTGAAATGGAATAGGGAACTGCTCTTGGTTATAAAATAACACTCTTGCCAGTTATTTTTAGCTTACCCAGCTCCTGCTGTGGTTTGCTGTGCTCCCTGCAAACATGTTTGTTACGGGCAGTGGCGGAGCCATGGACAGGAACCTATGGAGTGGAAACTGCTTGAATCCTAAAACTGTAACTCTCATAATGCAACCCCTGCTTTTGTTGGGAAATAGTCTGACTTCTAGGTTCTTCTCCTTACAGCTGTGTTGTTCATTGTTGTTTACTTGTTTGGTTTTGGTTTGGTTTTTTTACCTTATTTTTCATGGAAACCTTTTCTCTGTTTCAGTCAGCTTGCACCTCTGATCTCGTCAGTGCTAAAGCTCCTGGTGCCTTTGGTGCAAAGCCACATGTACTTATGAATGTATCTGCCTGTCCATGTATTTTTACACTGAACAAAAATCTTTAATTTTGAATGACCAGGCCTAGAATTTACTTTCTGCCTGTTAAACGTGCAGTGAATGAGAACAGCTAAACTTGGTGCACAATCCTGAGTAAGGAATGGAAAAGAAAACTGGAAAGGTGTTCCAGTTTGCTCTGGGATTTACTTTGCCAAGAACATCCAGTGGCCTGACTGCCAACGTGAACTGAACATGGAAACCTTTCCAGCCTGCCTGGGAAAACATAGAACAGGAGAGGAATCTAAAGACATAGATCCTGGATGGAAACAGATTCACTTTCTGCTCTCTCCAAGGCAGGAGTCTGAGAGGTATTCATCGGTGTTATGGGGTGTTACATTGTGCCATATGACTTGGTGGTAAACATTTAGGAGAAACAGTAAAAAAAGAAAAAAGGCAACAGGAGTTTCACTGTTTTGGGGCCTGGCCTGCTAAGTGAGTTAAGTATTCTCACACTCTTCCTTGAATGGATGTAATTCAGGCCTGGCCAGAATTTCTCTGTCTTTACCTGTTGGCAGTGTATTTACAGTCATGCTGGGAACATACCTCATTCATATATGTGTGTGTTTACTCACTGATGTTTAGGGCTCTAAGTGATGGTGATTAAACCTTTTAAGTGCCTTGGAGGGCATGTAGCAGCCAGTAGGACATAGGCATTGTCAGCCATCATAGAGAAATGTTCAAGTCTTGCCTTCTGCAGTGACTGGGTAACTTTCTTTCCTACTGTTAGTTACATACAGTGTGCTTGTAGTATATCCTGAAATTTATAAATTGCTGTGGAGACATCCTGTATTTGAAAGGCCATATCCTCTAAACGTGTAACCTGTTTTCCTCCTAATCACAACTGTTATCATCAGTTGGACTCCTCTGCCTAGTTTGTTCTGTGCAATGGTTATGCTTCTCTTCCAGTATTTCAGTTTGATTGAAACTGATCCAAGTGTCAGATGTCTCAGAGAGATGGGAATTTACACCTCTGCTACTCTTCCCTTGCGGACCTCTGTGGCATGCACTGTGTCAAAGCCTGGCTGAATGTAATGTGTGGATGACAGCTTGGTCAACACTCCTTAGCACGTAGCACTCCATGGTTGCTAAGCCGGAGTTCTCTGAAGCAAAGATGAGCAGCAGGGAAGTTGTGCTGGCTGGCAGAAGGGAAATCTTTGGAATTTGCATGCTATAGCGCCATCTTGTCTGGTAAAAGATGGACTCTCCTGGATGATCAGGTTAGCTTCCTGAATTTTTCTCTAATGATAACGACTCTTTCGGTAGCCTTAGTGAGCAGTTCGTTCTGTCCTGTGTGTGGATGCCTTAGGCTTCCCTGAGGTGGAGAATGGTTTCAGTAGTCCTGGCTTTCACTTCATGGTTGGATCATAGAACCTCACTCTGCATGGGTATTAGATCTGTGTGAATGTTAAATCTGTCCCCAGGAAAATGCCAATCAGAGCAAAATGCAACAGCATCTCTCAGTAACAGACTGCTACAAACAGATCAGACCTGTCCTCTAGTCTCTGCATGAACTCTTTGTGGAATATATGGGCAGATTAAAGAACTCTGATCATCTTTTTTAGATGTTTAGTGATCTAGGTTTGACACACCTAAGAGATTAAAAGTGGACTGCAGTTAATTAATCTCCTAAAGACTTAAGGGTGCTGTCTGCTACAAGGATAAAGCTCATCTGTGGTAGAGACAGAAGTTTCTTGGAGGCTGATTAATGTCTATGGCCTGAGATCCCCTGGGGAAGGGAGGGTGGAAAGAACCACCAGCTGTCTTGCTGCTTCCATATGCAAGGTACATTGCCTTCTCCTTCTTCCATCTCAAAAAAAAAAGATGCAGTTCTCAATCTCTACAGGCACGCATACATGTGCATGCACATGCATACACACAAACACACCCTTACCCTTAAAAGAAAATGAAATATTGGGTAAAATTTACATGTGACAGATACTTGTTTCTGCAGCCACTTAACATGCTGCAGAAAGATGATCTGTTACAACGGGAGAGGGGAGGATGCAAACCTGAAATGGATATGGTGATTTCAGGAAAATCTGCTGAAGTTTTGGATTCACGGAACTCCTTTTTTGGTTGCTGTTTAAGCTGTAGTTGTCATTCCAGTGTCCAGCTGTGTATTTAGAAACCTCCCTTCCTGGGGTACTTGTTCCCCTTTCGTCCCATTCCCTAAAGAGTGTTTCATTGCAAGTTGTCAACATACAGCACGCTTTCAGAACCCATTTCATGTCTGCCTGCGGAAGGGAAACTGCAGCCTGGCTGCGTTGTATGAAACTGCTTGTTTAATTCTGCCTTGGTTTTGTGTGCTGATGGGTGTTTCCTGTGGGTGGGCTGTGTTATGTATTTCACTGCAATTCTACTTCTGCAACCCATGCTCCCAAACAGCTTGTTCAGCAGTGGTAAGCAAGATCATCCTCTGTGGACATTTTTCTTCTGTGGCAAATGATGAGGTGCCTTGTAGGAGTCTATCAGTTAGCACTGATAGTTGGATTCTCTTCATGTGTTTAATGGAGAAATACAGTTTGAGGCCACAGGCAGGCTTGGAGCTAGCTTTTGTTACTTTTTTCCGTTCTGTTTTCATGCTCATCTAATCTAAAGAATGAATTTGCAAACTAACGGGATTTTTTTGTTGCTAAATGAATTGGTTTTGTATTCGAGTGGGGGCTTCAGGTTTCACTAAACATCTTTACATGTAGATGTACTGTCTTTACATAGGAAGAGATACAGAGCATGAAGGAGTGAGTTTGTTTTGAATCTGTTTGGCATCCTAGCGGAGCCTTTTCTTCTTCAATCTGAGAAGAATAAAGCCATAGGGATTTCATATGGCAAACGTATCTCTTTTTTTTTTTTTTTTTTTTTTCCTTTTGATAATTGATCTTTGTTCTGGGACAGGCTCCTGATATAGGTAGACAGCATAATTATTCTTTGTGGATCTCAGTTCTGTGCAAAAGTGTACCAAGTATTGAGTGCACTGTTTCCTGGTTTTGGAGATGATGATTCAGAAGGTGTCAAGGAAGTAAGAAAGATGCTTAGTTTTCCATAGTTTAAGTCTTCTATTTTTTTAAAGGTGCTGCTGTATTCCCTAGGCAACTGCATTCACAGCCCATCCACACTGATGTATTCTACATGTGCTCAGCACTGGGCCCAAATCCCTGATCCGTCTCCAAGTAGCCTGGCCAGCACTAAGAAATAAAATGACATGATTCTGTATTGTTTATCACCAAGCAAACAGTAGTATGTAAAAGCTGGAGCTAAGGTTGGTAAGGCATATTAGTAACGTAAAGGTTACCAAAAAAAAAAAAAAAAAAAAAAGAGAGAGAGAGAGAAAAGTGTTGCATTCTGGTAACTTATCCCCAAACCAGCCATGTGTAAATCCCAGGAATTGACTAAGCTTCAGCCTAAAGGAAACTCAAGCAGTATTTTGCTAATATGATGTCTTCAGTTGCAGTACGAGCTTTTAAGTATACCCACCCCTGAGCTACCATGCATGTATCCCTTGAGTTTGGATTTCTGTGCCATGAACTACATCAGAGAGCTGATCCAGCTCAGAAGGGAGGTGTCAAAGATATTTTTCTTTGAGCTGGCTGAGTTCTTTATCTGGACCTTAGACATCTGTGGGGTTGCAGAACTAAGGGGATAAGAGGGGAAAGGGCCATGCAGGTGGTTTATGGCTTGGTGGGGGAAACCTTAAACGCCTATTGCTGCCAAGACAATGCATTGTCAAACTGTGGCCTCACACATTCCCTGGCATAGAAACACACAGTCAGAGGATGCAAACTGTCTTAGCTCTCTTCTGGTGTGTAGCTGCGGGAATGTTTCTGGAGTGAGTATAGACATTACAAACTTGTGCTAGCCTTGGTACCATTTACAATGAAGCCACAGTGATGTGGGGCTTTGGCATGAAGTGCAACTCCCCCTCCCTCTCCAGGATTCTAGGTATTTACTTAGGCAGGCAGGTCTGAGCTGCTGAGGCTTCACTGCTCTTTTAGCAGGATTAGCTGGAGCACAGCTAGCTTGGAAGCTTCTCTGCATGCTGCTGTTAAGCCTCTCAAGCAGCTATGGATGTTGTGATGCTGTGAAAGTATGACACATGCATTTGAACCATTGTGTGGTCCTGGATTAGATGCAGCTAATCTTTCTTTTTACTTGGAAGCTAATTTATTTTTCTCTTCCTGCTTTCAAATTAGATCTATGACTTGATTTCATATTCCCAAAGAATGAATGTGGCACCCAGCAGGAAGGGTGTAGGCAACAAGACAAGGGAACAGTGTTGCTGTGCTGTCTCTGAGTGCCAGTCAATTTGTGACTAACTGTAAATTTGTTAGTCTTCCTTACTCCCCAGCCAGGTGCAGTCTGAGGCAGTGAGGGAGAGGAGCAGTTTAGCAGGGGGAGGAACAGGAAAATAAAGGAATATTAAGGTTGAGAAAACCAAAAGAAAATGAAAAGGGGACAGAGATGAGAAAGGAGGTGAGAAGATGGAAGCAGTAACTAAGGAGGGGAATGGTGGAACAGACTCATAAAAGCTGGAGCAAAGCAAGGCCATTGCTGTTGGAACCAAAGGTGGAAGTAAATGCTTGAGACTTTTAGCAGAATGTGTGAATTGATGATGAGCCTTTGTAGCTCCAGGAAGTTCATTGCACCTGAAGATTGTGCTGCTGCAGGAGGAGGGGTACTGTAAGAGAATGTCAGAGGGCCAGTGGTAGAAATAGCTACTCTTAGGTGCTGAGAGGGCTCGTTTCTGTAAGTCACAGCTGCTGCTCTTCTCTATGGGATGGGATCTCTTACAGGTTACCCAAAGAGGAGGGGAAAGGGGGCCTGCTGGTGCAATGAGAGAAGCATGACACCCATAGAGTAGTGTCCTCAGTATCTCCCTCTGGTGCTCTCTCAATACAACATGTCTGAGCCCATCATCCTTGTATGCCTACCCTTTTTCCTTAGTTGTCCCTTGTCAGCAATTGTCTGTTGGTCCTGTGTTTCATCTTTCTCTAGCTTTGATGGCTCGGTTACTGATGACTTACTGGCCGGCCCTAAAAGGAGAATAAGAACACTCTTAATGCTCACCCTGCCTGAGACACTGGCTAAGAAACCAAGCACTCTAATCTAAACCTCAAGTTGCTCCAGGGGAGGTTTAGATTGGATATTAGGAAAAATTTCTTCACCAAAAGGGTTGTCAGGCACTGGAACAGGCTGCCCAGGGAAGTGGTTGAGTCACCATCCCTGGAAGTATTTAAAAGGTGTGTAGATGTGGCACTTAGGGACATGGCTTAGTGGTGGACTTGGCAGTGTTTACAGTTGGACTTGATGATCTTAAAGGTCTTTTCCAATCTAAATGATTCCATGATTCTTGCTTGGGCCACCTGCTGTCTCCTCTTGCCATCTACAGTAGCAGCACCCAGAGCAGCTGGAAGTGTCTGAGCAGGTGAGCTCCTGGCTCTAATCTATTTGCTCTAGTCTTCTTGCTCCCAGGCAGAGCCTGAGCAGCCTGTGCAGCATTGTGCTGCGTTCAGGAGGTCTGAATAACTTAGTTTCCCTAGCAACAGTGGTCTCTTTAATCACAGAGATGCAAGTCTACCTCTGTTATTAGTGTTAAGACTTGCGTAGTGTATCTGGCTACAGTAATACTTTGCTTCTGTTGGAAAAAATGGTAGAATAAAAGCAAGAAGGTCCTTCTGCCTTGGAGATAATTAAAATCTCCATAGGTGGATTTCAGTGCTGTATGCAACAATAATAGAAAGAAGAGGGATTATAACTACTTCTAAGCTTTTTAATGTGTGAAGGATCCCTGAAGGATACAGAAATAAAGTTTTAAATTCTGTGTGGAGCTTTCTAGGCACAGATCTCATGGCAGTCTGTGACACTGATAGATTGACACTCTTCGTTCCTTGTTGAGACGTGTTATTATTTTCATTTGTATGGATAGGGGGACAAAGCGATTCAAGGTAGACTGAATCTTGTTGCAAAGCTAGGAATAAATCTCCTTTTCTGAAGCCCAAGTCCTCCACCTGCCCTTTCCTTCAGTTTCAGATAAAGGTTTTCCTGTGCAGTAGGAGACAGAACATGTTATGGAAGGTAAAAGTGTGAAGCCTGCTTTTTAGCAGGAGAAAGTGAGGAAAGTAAAAATACTGTGATTCACTGCAAGCCTTTCTGCTAATATATTTTAGTCTGCATTCACTCCCCCATTAACAGAAGTGGAGCAAACTACAAAATTTGAAAGTGAGCACTGAGAGTGAAAGAAATATTCCTGCCTTAATTTCTGCACAGCAATGTGGTCTTGTTACTGCGTGTGTGCAGGAGAAACTGGTTTGGATAAGAGTAGTTTGAAGAAACTTCTGAAGCAAAAAGAACTCTTGCTTGATCAAAGGCATGAATCCTACATAAGCGCCCAGTACTGATGTTCCTCCTTGGATAATGCCAGTGTTAAATTATCAGAAATATCTTGCAGACTTCTTGGGTCAGAAAGTTGCACAAGGGACAGCTGAATGGAAAACAGGTATCTGCACTCCTCCACTGAAGTTAGTTTTTGTTTTCTTTTGGTTTGGTTTTTATATGGCATAAATAAATATGACACCCATCCTCCTTCCTATTTATAATTTACAATTCTGGTTACTGGAGTCAAAACAGTCCCTTAACCTTCTGGCCAAACAGAAGACCATCTATCTTGTGTGTGAGGAGGGTATTTTCACTTTTTCTTTTCAGTGTTTCCTTGACTGTTTGGGTAGTGCTAGGTGGGGGCCATGCTGTCTTCTCTTCTGCATTCTGTTAGGCAAAGAGCTTTTGAAAATTCTAGCATGAGATTTGTTTGGCTTGCAGGTGTTGTAGACATTGTCTGACTTTGGGATATCTAAAAATCTCTTTTGTTTGTGACTGAGCATCCTTATTCCAGCAACTTCCTTTCAAGCCTCCGTTTACCAAATCAACTTAATAAGGTGTTTTCTAAATGATTGGGGAGCCCTGGAAACCTCTAGCATCTAGACAAAAGTGCCTTCCAGAGAACATGTACCACCTCTTTTTTTTTTTTTTTTTCCCCTCCCCATTCCTGTGGTCTTGCACCATTTAATGAGTCTTTTGAGGAGCTCTGAGAGCTTGAACACAAGGTAATACCACGAGTGAGTGGGTGACATAAAACTCACTGAGCTTGTTAAAATAATATTACTGTGGTCCTTCAGCAGCCTAAAGGCCTCGTATACAGCTGTTATTTAGCTGGGTGGTATTTGGTATGAACCAAGACAGAGGCTCACTTCTACAGTGAGTTTATTGTTGGATTTTCAGTATATTGTTTGCGTAAATTCCCTAGACCAGCTCTCCCTCCTGAATAAGCCACATGGATCAAGTTTTATTCTGTTCCACACAAAGTTCACATCCTTTACTGGAATGAGTCATGCTTTAACTGAGTTTACTGTGAGGGAGGAAAGTGGGCTTTAAAATGTTACTCCTCCACCCTGCCTCAGTGATGTATAACAGGATTATTAGTATGCTTGGCAGCTGCTGCTATTATTTTCGCAGAACCTGGATATTTGTGAAAACAAGTAAAAATTGGTTCTGCTTGTGTTCAAGTGTGAATTTAATGCATAATTTTAAACTTAATAGACAAAAAAGCTATTCTTTTTTTTGTGGCTTTGTCTTTGATAAGGCTCGCCTGCTACTGTAAAAGTGGATCTGGCTTATCTCCCTGTGGTTATTTTTCAGTTTTGGGAGAAGAGTGGCATTTTGTGACTTGTAACTGAAAGAGGAGGAGGAACTCCACCCTTTTATGTTCAGTGGCCCGTACATGGCTATTACTGTTACACACAGAACACTTTTGGGCATTGACAGGTGAAAGTGCTTCACAGGCCCATGTAACTTATATGTAAGGTTGTCTCCAGCTTCTCTCAGGCAAGATGCATGTAATGCAGTGCCACTGTGCAGAAAACAAATTTTGGTCCTCTGTGTATATTTTTTTGTGCAGAGAGGTAAAAGACCTTTTAACCTATGGTAGAGAGAGCTTCTCAGTGTGTGTCCTTAATACAGATTTTTGCAGAAACAGTCTGTACACCACTACTAAAGATACCAGAACCAATTTAACTACTCATCTTTCCTGCAGAAAGTCATTGATATCTCATGCAATAGTGGTTAATTTGAATCTTCATACCACCATCCTTTTTTGTTTGTTTTTTGGTTGGGTTTTTTTGAGGGGAGGGGGGGTAGGAGGGAGCAGGGTGGTGGTTTGTTCATTTGTTTAAGGAGATAGTCTCAAAATTGAGGAGGAGGGGCAGACAATAGAAGGCGGCCTTGTAGGATTTTGGTTTTGGCAGTAGGCTGGTTCACTTGACATGCAAGACCTTTGTTTCCTAGTCCTCTTGTTCCTGAGAGGTCTGGAAAGAGTTACGTTTCTCCCCTGAGCAATGTATTACCTATGATTGCTAAACTGGCAGGGGCATCATCTGTTCTTGTTCTACAGAAAAACCAGGGTCTGTTACCGTAACCCACTACATTCCTAAACCCAGCCGGCATAACTTGTATGGAGCCTGCAGAAGGATTTATTTTGATGCTTATGTTTTTGAATGAAAACTTGAGGGAAGGAGCTGTAATTAAATGAACACCAATGTTAGATACTAGAAAGGACTTTATCTTTTAGGACTTAGAATGAGTGAAGTGAACGTTTGGTGACAACATGAGTTTAATTAAATTTACGCCTCCGCTTGATCTATATTTAACTATCACTGATTCTGGGTTTACTGATAAGTAATCATAATAGCTGGGAGGCAGTCAGTGCCTTGGTTGACCAGCCTGTCTCCTGTCCAGCTTGACTCTGACCAGACAGATTTTTCTTCTGTGTTTTACAGATGCTTCATTCAGTGGCACACCACCTAGCTATGCGTATGATGCAGACCGTGCTGAAGAACAGAGGCGACATCATGATATGATGCCCTATATTGATGACTCACCATCATCCTCACCCCATCTCAGTTCCAAGAGTCGGGGCAGCCGAGACACTCTATCTTCAGGGTCTCTGGAATCTACAAAATCAGTGAGTTCTTTCTTGCCTTTTTGGAGTCAGCAAAGCCTTGTAGGTCTGCCCGGGGTAGACTGCTTTAACAAGGAACAAAGACAGGGACTACCAGCACTGTAGGACAGATTACCTGACATAATACAGCGATGCCTGATTGACGTTGTATATTTAAAGCTAAATTGAGGCTTCTAGCTGATGCGAAGCCTAAACTTCAGGGATGAGTGTTGTGTGTATGATTTTCAAGCCTCTATTTTTTCACCCTTTGTGAATTTTAGTGGAGAGAATTGGTGATTAATTGCTGTTGAGAGGGTCTCTGAGTACCAGATATTTTGGAAAGGAGACTCTGGAACAAAACATCCTACGTTATGATGTTCATACATCTGTGCATGTGGTTGTCATTGCCCTTCACAAGGAAAATAAGAGGTATTTTCAGGTAGGTTAAAGGCTTTGATAAAGCATCTAGACTGTAAGATCTGTTTCCTTCACCCTGTGAAAGTGGAATCAAAGGAGTTAAAACTGCCAGCTCTGAAGTATGGTGACTTTGGGTGGGAGATGGCCACATCTTGTAACGAGTTTGACTGTTGACTAAATAGCTATCTATGTAACCAATTATGATAGATAAAAAGTTCAGAAGGGACCACCTAGCCTGACCTGTGGCTTGATGTGAACCTTCAGGCTATCTTGCTTTATTTTTGCTTCAGGTGCAGTAGCATGGCTATATCTTGGAACTTAAGGAAAACTTCTATTTTTGTTTTTACAATAGTCTTGATAGTGAGTCTGCTGCTTGCCTTGGTAAATAACTATTGACTCTGCTGTCTTCACAGTGAAAAATGTCTCAGTTTCAGTTTGAATTAATCTGTTTGACTTTCAACCTTTGTTTCTCTTTATCCTTTTGCTTCCTAGATTGTAGAGCACTTCAATCCCAAGTTGCTGTTTCCCTGCATATCTTTGTCATCTGCAAACTTTTGGTTTCCCCAAGTCACTCATAAAAATGCTTAATAGCACAAAGACAACTGTCACTTCCTTCCTACTGTATTTCTAAGAAAGTGTAGCCAAACAACCGTGAATTCCCACATTGTAAATGACACTTTGAAATCTGTCATTTAAGTGGTTTAACTTATGTGTTGGCTTTATATTGTTCTGTCCTATTAACTAAGATGTCATGGGAGAAGACCGATATTTTACAGATATCAGTGTACATGTAGATCAACACCATCACCTTTATCACAGTTTTATTTATCTTGCATCAATACGATTTCAAGAGTCTGACAACTTCCACAAACCATTGCTGCTTAGCATTCATTATATACATCCTTCTGTCACTCTCTTGGTTAGTGCCATATCGTATGCTTCCTTACTTTTTCTAGGATGAATGTTAGATTGAGAAATCTACTTGAGACAGTGTTCTTGTTCTTCTTTCTCATTTATAAAAATACATTGTAAAGATCTCTCAAAGCATTATCAAGTACATATATTGTTGATGTTTGCTTAATTTTATTTGACTATAAAGTATGGAATCTAGTTAGCTGCTTATGCTTTAGTCTATTAATTCTGAGATGCTTTTTCATCTCTCAAGATGAGAATTCTTGTGATATGTAAGAGGCTTTTGAATGAAGAAATGATCATTAGTAAATTCAAAAGCTCCAAGAACATTTTAATATTGGCTTGAGATTTTCAGGTTATGTTTCTCAGGATGAAGGAAGAATGCTGTGTGACTATATACGGCTGAGAGTTATCTTCAAAGAACCAGTTGTCATAGTGCCTGTGACTGGAGGCCTGGAAGAGACACTGCCTAATATTTAATCCTGTTCTTTATTTGTTTGAATATTGCCTCATAAGCATTTAACAGTAGTTAATTTGAAAGTTACCTTAATAATGCTAGAGGGCTGCCTTTTAAAAAATATTTTTTAACATAAATGGCTGCTTTCTTCTCTCTGACTATAAAAAGATGTTTTATGGCTTCCAAAAGAAAGAAGTGTCCTGATACAGATTAGACTTTTAATCATGAACCTCAGCCACTTCACTTGTCTGTAATTAGTCCACAAATGACAATGCCACTCATGAAGGATGGTCCATATGCCACTAATGAAGGATAGTCCATGACAAGGAGGAAGAGACTAATTTGTATATGGTTGCAGTATTTCCCAAACAAGTTAAACTTTCTGTCATTGCAAGTTGTTAGATGGCTTTTACTGTAGTTATGTTTTCAGCTGTAGTGGAAAAGACATCAGTAACAAAATTAAGTGTCAAACACACTGTGCTGAGCCAAGCAGATAAAATGTGTTGGACCAGAAATACCAGGATGTATGTCTTTTCTATTTTCTTTTTCACTATACTTGATTAGCAGAAGACATTTTTTGTTTACATGTGTTTGCTTTTATAGTTGTCTCCTTGCCCTTTTACTTCTTTCTTAGGTACCTGCAATTACTTCTGAAAATTTTAGATTATCTTTATGATCACAGTCTAGAAATCAAGTTAACTGTATCTAGCAACACAACACGTGCACTATATATACCACTTTGACAAAATATTAAGATTGTGAAGTCATTCAGAAGTTAAGAAATGACTATGGTTATCCAGCCTTGCCTTGTTTCTATAGCTTTGTCTTGCATCTTTATGATAACTTTAAACTACGTAATCGTGTCCTATTTTTTTTTCTATGGAGCTCCTGCATTGTTCAGTGTATATAGTGAATGATACTCACTGGATTCAATAGTTTATCTCTAGAGCTATGTGTACACCTTATTTACAGGACACTGTACAAACTCTGCTCTGACTTATTTTGTGGGCTTGCTCTGGTCTTTGTATTTTTCTGCCAAGTGTTTGACTCAGTCCTTCCATCTCCTTATAGCAGCTATAGCCTTTGGTTGGATAGTGCATCAGAGTTCTACCTGGTCTACCCAGCCACCACTGAGAGAGTACAGAGTGGCAAAGGCAGTGCCTCTTTCTAAAAGAGAATGAAGGGATAGCTCCTGGACTACTTGCGGAGGGGCTTCATGTTGTTCCCTCAGTGTGTAGGGTGACCAACTCCCAGTACCTCATGTTCTGTGTTCCAGGAAGTGAGGGCCACAATTGACTTCCAGAAGGTTTGTGGTGTTCTACACTTTGTCGTTTGGGATCTGTTTTCCAATCCCCCCTACCACCTGCATCATATAAGCAGACTAAAAGACGCTGGCTGGTCTGCCTCTAAACTGTGCCACTTCAGCCACCTCTTATGTATTCATATTCCACCTGCTACGTGTCCATTGCACAAACATCTGTTGCTATCCAAGGAGGATGACAAGAGGTTCACCAGCATTAGTTTTGTCTGTGATCCAGAGAGGACATAATCAACATGGGCGTTTGTAGTGTGGATCTCAGCATCCCCTGACTCATCATTTTTGTGGTAAGGAGGCCTTAACAAATGTTTACCTTGAGCAAGCTAGGTCATACCCCCTCTTCTGGCTCTTCCAGAATCCCGTGCTGAGCTGCTGACGCATGCCCTGGCATAAAGCCAATGCTTTTGCCAAACTTTGACTGTTGCTCTGAAGCAAGCCTACAGGGGAAAGAGGAAGAAGGAGAAATAGATTCCACTGATGCTTAAGTTGTTTGTTTATTTAACTTGAAAAGTGATTCAATTTTCCTGAACCTTGTTTTCTGTAACAGTTCAACTGTTGTGATTGACCTTTCCAAAAATTCTGGAAACCTGTCTTGGAAAATGTCAGCCCAAATGTTTGCCAATAAGACAGTGGTGGTAGCTTCAGGAGGTGTCAGACAGTGTTTGTAATAGGTAGTGATAGTTCACTCCCAGAAAGGGAGAGAATGTGTCTGTCTTCCCCATACAGCTAGGGTGAAAAGTGGAGAAGATACCTGGATAGACTTAGAGGAGGACAGAGAGAGAGCTTGCTACAGTATTCTTGGGGCACAGGAAAGTGTTGGGACAGCTGGAAAAGTTAGTGACTGACACCCTTCACTAGAGAAGTGTTATTGACAAGAGTTTTGGAGTGGGTAGCTTTTGCAGCTTGGAGGCTAAAGAGACTGAGAGAGGATGGGAAGCTTCAGTCATTGTGATCCTATTGCTGCTACTCATGTGAGGAGGGATTACAGCGATGGCAAGAGTAGAAATAAGAAAGGCCTCTCAAGATCTGCTTGCCAACAAAGCCAGGCTCAAAGACGTGTGTGGAGCTGAGGGTGTGGGGCTCTGTGGAGATGGGCGCAGGGCAGCCAGTGGAATGGCAAGGCTGGTTCCACCCCCCAGGAAATGAGGGGAGTCACTTTTCTAGAGTTTAGAAGATGAGTGTTTTGTCAAAGTAGGTCTCTCCAATTTTTGTATATATCATGCCCAGGGAGGCAGGAGTGCTAAAGCTGAGCAACTAACTCCTACCTTCTGTTCTGTTTGGAGGGGAAGTTGGATGGTACTTAGAGATTTCCAGGTAGAATTTGTCTTCTTCCCTTTTCTGCTGTGCGGTCCATGGCTGGCACAGCATTGGCAGCCATTGCCAGTCCTCAGGCCAGATTCTTTTGTTCTCACTATCTGCCAGCTATGCAGAAAGCGGGGCTGTGGCAGAGCACATTGTGGGCTTTTCTCCTAGCTTGGTCCCAAGGCGGTTCAGAAAAGTTGACCTCTGAAACTACATCAATAAATGGGACTACTGCTCTGCTTGGTACTACTGTTGCTAGCTTGTCCTTCCCTCTCCAGCATTTCCAAATCCTCCTCCTTTCTTCCTCTCAGTATTTGGTTTTGTTTGTTTGTTTTGTTTTACTGTCACTTTCCCCTCACCACCCCCAACAGAAGCAACTTTTCCTTTTTCTTCTGCAACTTTTTCCTCCTTAAGGGCTCTGCCTGGATGTACAGCCCTTCCTGAGGAGAGCTGGCACACCAGTACTGATGTTATAAATAATGTTGGCTCCTCTCCCTGCTCCTTCCCCTCCCTGCATGGAGCATGATTGGCCTGATTACAGAATTTGCCCTGTTTAATATCACCAAGACAATGAGACACCTCCAGCCTGCTAAGCAGAAGCTTTCAAAGATACTTACACTTTAAAAATTGAAATGAATAGTTTTTCTCTTTTGTAGGCTGTCAGTTTCTCTATGAGATTCTGAGCTGTCCTTACAGGAAACCTCTCCTTTGAACACATTCATTGCACAGCATATGAACACACTGTACCAAAGGAAGGTCTGAGAGTTAAAGTGCCTTTTATACGCCCACTTTGAATCACTGATTCTCTTTACAGAGCTGTGCCGGCAGCAACCACTTTGCAAAATCTTATGTGTTGTGGTTCCTAGAGTCTTAATCTGCATTCTTCTACCGTTTGCAAGAAAACAATTATTGCTGTTAATTTAAACAACAGCCAGAAAGCCCTGAGCTCTTCAAACAGAGTCAGGAAGAGCTGAATCTGTCTAATCCTCGGAGCTGGTGAATCTCAGGCTTGCAATAATTGAATACAACATGCAATGCCAACCTGGTTAGTAAACTAAAGTACTTAGGCTGACAAGCTGTAAACACATTCAAAACAGCCATGGCTCAGGGCCAGCGTATGCATGCTCTCTAATATCTTCAGTGCTTCTAACCACTCTGACTGGCCTTGGTTCAGGTCGCAAGATTGCACTTATGACTGTGACTCAATATTTTGGTTTTTAAGTCTTTGGAATAGCAAGAAGCACCACCCAGTTGAGAAGTAAACACTAGAACCTTATAGGCATGGGATACCTGTGAAACTTCCTTTATACTGCTTTACATCTTCTGTTTTGGCTTGGTTTGGTTTGATTTTTTTTTTTTAAATGTAGCTCATGAGGAGTGGAAGCAAAGCACTGATTTCTTGCTTGCTTATTCAGAACTGGCTGGGTGTTGGGTCCTCACAGCTCCCATGGCAGACAGACAGGAATGCTCTGGCTGCTGCCCTGTGATAGTCTTGTAAGACATTTATTCTGAAATGTGTGGGTAGAGAGGTAGCCAAAAGATGGAAGGGCAATGGAGAAAGGCTAGAAATGGATTCTGTCATCAAAGAGGTAAGGACAGAGTCAGAACATGAAATACTAGTCAGACTTGTACAAGTAAAAAAGGGGCTAACCAAGCTGGGTAGGGAAGCATGGGATGGACTGCTGGCCACCTGGCACTTCCTGCTGAGTGGTTAGAGTTTGCCAATACAGGCTGCTCCCACATCCTGCTGGGAACATCCCATCTGCACTTCGGTTAATAGGTGTATTTTCCCCTAGCTAATGTGGTCTGGTAGATGTGGTACCAGCTCCTCCCCTTGCCACAAGCATCTCAAAGATTTCTGACTGCTTCCTTCTTGCCAGGGTAGGGGAAAGGAGAACCCAGCCTTGGCAGGTCTCCCTGAACGGGTGGGAAGCTTGATACCTACGCCCAGGATGCTCCCTCTTTTAACTGCCCTTCTGCCTGGAGTGCAGAAACAGAGCAGTCAGTGAGGCTGTTGTGGTCACAGCGTTGCTCTTTGTTTCCCTTTTTTGTCAGATATGGGCAAAGCAGAAAATGCCCTTGGCAGTGGGTACATCACATCTTGGCATGCTGCAAGGGGAGAGTGGAAGGACAATCTCGCAGTATCTCTGCCTAATTGCTCTGTCTTGTTTTGGGTGAGCAGGTGAGCCTGTTCTCAGTTCTGCAAGTGAGGAATGTTGTAATACCAAATAATAAACTTGTTCCTCTTCTTCCTGATGTTGGCACCAGCTCCCAGTGAATTTCTCAGTCCTGGAGTAAGTTTCATAACAAGTGTGATTTAAAAAGCACCCTGAGGCTGAAGAAGCACAGGGGCTGTTTTCCAGATGTTCATCTAGCAGCAAGAGCTGCTGCTCAGTGCGGCCCCAGATGACATTGTCAGAAGAGGCCTCCCTCAGCAGGAAACTCATGTCAGGGCACTGGGTCTCAGGAAGAAATACAGAGTGGCAGCACGATGCAGACAGCAGCATCATGGTGTCGTATTGATCCCTGACACAGCAGGAGATCATCTTTTCACATATGAGGAATCTGTATGTAAATTTGAGGTACTGCATTGGAAACCTTGTAATATGGTATGTGATTGTTGGATAAACTCCCCTGAGGGTTTCTTCAGCAACTGCTGCGCTGTAGCTTAAAGCAGCCAGGCTCTGCCCTGTCTGGCTGCATCCGAGGCTAGAGTTTTGCAGGCACCACGCTTGGAAAATGCTCCTATTAAAAAGGGTTAGGACAATACCGTGGACTTTGCAAAGTGACCTTGTGGTAATGGCCAGGAAGGAAGGCTTCTAGTGTGTCCTGGGAGATGTTTGTCTCTCTGAAAGCACATCTCTTTTAAAGAGAGGAAATTAACATTCAGGCAGAAAATACTGTCTCTGTCAGCTGACGGTGCCCAGCAAGAACTGGCTTGCAAATTAAAGCTTTTATTTGTGAAGAGGAAAACTGTTCTCAGTGCTATAAGGAAAACTGTTGTGTCACTGTCATGATGGGGAAGTTTGAATCATTTAAATAACTTGTCATTGTGTGCTGCTCTTTACAGATGTTACAAACATACCCAGCTGGTTTTTAAATTCTCACCTCCTCCAAGAGAACCTGCTAAAGATAATTATAGTGCTGTGTCAATATTGACCAGTTACCTCATCCTCAGCAGTGGGGACTTTGGAGCACTGTTAGTTTTTCTCAATGCTTCTTTGTGAAGCTGCATTTTTCTTTTGTAAGTGTTGTAAGAAATCTTTGGAAACCAAGAGGTATTGTGTTTTTCTTGCACCAGGGCTGCTGGGAGCTTCACACAGACAGCTGCATCCCTGCCTCTTCAGATGAAGGCCATCTTTGTTAAACATCTTGGGGCTGTCTGTCTCGATTACGTGTATATACCATGCCTTACAAAATGGTCCATGAGGTGTACATCCAGGCACGACTGGTACAGAAATCATAAGGAATGGTCATAATGTTGTTGCACACTTCTGATTGAGCTGTAACAGGCAGTCACACGGGTGCTCTGTAGATGTGCGGAATCTGTGGCAGCATTTATTTTACCATGTAGTTTGTCACTGGTGTTTTTCTGAAATCTTCTGAAAACGACTGCTGAATTACAAATTCCTAGCTTCTTTGAGATGCCCTTTCAAGATTTTTAAAAGGCACTGTGATTCTTACTGAACCTTACTGAAGGGTAGGATGCAAAGACAAGTTCTTCTTTCCATGTAGTACCTGACGTGCGTGTAAATCTTACTCATTTCCTTAGAACAGCTTCTGTCTGCCACTTTTATTTAAGAGGTGATGGTGGTATTTGACACCTCACAACATTTTTATAAAGTAGTTGCTGCAAGGGTTTTTATCCTAGAAAATAGCTTGTGAAATTTAACAAAAGCATTAAAAAATCGGGATGGTTAGTGATGAGACTGAATCCAGAAATATCTGGGAGCGTGAGGATCCGTTTCTTTCTTCGTGTGGTGCGTAGGCTCGAAGTCACACTCAGAATGTGATAGTTACTGTAAGCTTACCTATACCCAAGATACCTTCTCTCCATAATCAACCTCATATACACATCTGCAGGGTTCAAAGCGTAAAGTAAATGGAGCTTTTTTTGTCAGCCATAGAAGGGCTTTATGTTCAGCCAGTCCTCCTGCTGCTGAAATCAATAGCTGAAGATTCCTCTGGATATTAACAGAATGGAGCCCCAAACAACCTACTCAAAGTCCTTGAAAAGTATCTACCTTTTCAGATCCAACCACTGACTGTTCTCAGAGACATTTAACAACATAAAAAGGTTGTAGGAACTGAAAAAGTAATTTCTGTGAATGACAGAAATAAAAAGAACTGGAAATAAGATTCTGTAAAAGGGGAGGTGCTTCTCATTATTTATAACCTTCATTGTTCGGCCACATTTTCTTCAGAGTTTATGGAAATAGTCAATTTCACTTTATCAGGTTAAACATTTTTCAGGTAACAGTTTTGAGAGGAAGGATAATTGAAATTCAGCAGAGGGGGATGACTGCTTCTCTTAACACTTGATGTTAGTCTTCCCTTGATGTATGCATTTGCCCATGAATGTATTTTGTTTTTCTCTCTCTTTCTTCAGTTGTTTTGGTTAAGAAACCTTTCATGGAATCCCAATAAGAAAATCAGCATGTGCGTTCCAAGCAGTGCTGATTATTCCATCCTCTAACTAAAAATAGACATTGTGCAAGCTGGCACTGAAAATTAATTTAGTGAATAGTAGAGAGTGGGAGAAAGAACAGCCATCTTAACAGCAATGTCAGGCTGTAACTGCTGTATATTCATGTGCATCTGTGTAGATGCAGGGGAAGTGATCCTCTCTGCATAGAGAAACATGCCTTTGGAGTAAGATCATAGAAAACTCTCATGGGAGGAGGGAGTGAATTGCACATAACCAAGGGTCCCTAAGATTTGTTTAGGAGGATGAATTCTGAATTTTTAAGTTCTGTGTTTTGAATTTTGTGAAGAAGTCTGGGTACCTTATTGAGGCACCAAAGTTGGATGACTAAAGCTAACACCTGTAAATAATCTAAGTGCCATCAGTTGCTTGTAAATAAAAATTTCTTTAATGTTTTATGTTTGTGTGTTTCTACAAACAGAACACTGAGCACTGGTGGGTTTTTTGTTTGGTTGGTTTTTTTTAGTCTGAAAGTAAATCAAAAAACCAAGTATGCTGTGTTCAGTTGAATGATACCTTTTACTCTCCATCCTCATTCTTGTTTTTTTTCTTTCTTCCTTCTTCCCCCCTTTTTTCCCCTTTTTTTTCTTTTTCTTTTTTCTCCTTAACAAAATCCGTGTAGAGTGAGCCAGACCTGGAGAAAGGCCTGGAGATGAGAAAATGGGTCCTGTCAGGAATCCTAGCCAGTGAGGAAACCTACCTGAGCCACCTGGAGGCTCTGCTGCTGGTAAGTGCTGGTAGCAGATACCACTTCAAACACCGGTACTTGAATTTTCACTGCTGCTTCCATCCAAAGTTTCCCGGAACTTCACATAGCGTGGGCTACAAGTTGCTGAGTGCAAAGGGTACTTGTTACTCCTCTTCTCCAGTACAGAAAGAGAGGCTTAAAAGAAGGACTGGATATGGCACAAGCAGGGAGTTATTAGTGTGGTAGTATCCAGGAGCCCTGTCTTTCAGTATCCCGTGCTACTTATTAGACACATTGCTGTACAGTTGGACAGAGATTAAGAAAATGGAGTGCAAAGGGATTTTAATCACACCATTAATAACCTGGGAAAATCCACCTACCAGGGGTGGCTGATCCTCATGAGAGGATTTGTTAATGTCTAGCTTTCAGGAGTTGTGTGAATGCAAATATCACTTACTAATAGGATGAAAAACAACCCTCTGGAGGGATGTGTTGTTATGTGGCAAGGGTGAATGTACTTGGTTTGCATGATAACGATTTCCTTCATTCCTCATTTCAGCCTATGAAGCCTTTGAAAGCAGCTGCCACCACCTCTCAGC
Source organism: Phoenicopterus ruber ruber (assembly GCA_009819775.1). Classification (NCBI taxonomy): domain Eukaryota; kingdom Metazoa; phylum Chordata; class Aves; order Phoenicopteriformes; family Phoenicopteridae; genus Phoenicopterus; species Phoenicopterus ruber. The sequence continues at coordinate 11,801,119 of CM020231.1, read as the reverse complement.
CTGTGCTGACTAGTCAGCAGATTGAGACAATATTCTTCAAAGTGCCTGAGCTCTACGAGATCCACAAAGAATTCTATGATGGGCTCCTTCCCCGAGTGCAGCAGTGGAGTCACCAGCAGCGTGTAGGGGACCTCTTCCAAAAGTTGGTGAGTCAGCTACCATCACCAAAGCTTCTGTTACCTTTCATTCATCTCACAGGTGCTGGCACAATTCCCTTTGGTCACTGTGCATAGACCGAAAGGATGAAAGCCCATAGCTGGATTAGATGAGAGGCCTCTAGCTTTACCTCACTGCAGTGAAGGGCCTACAGCAAAAGTGGCTGTTTCATTGCCTTTAATTAAAGGCTCCAGCAAGCTATGCTACTAATACAATTTCACAGACATGTTGAATCTCCAGGGTGTCTGCAATGTCGTCAAAACATTTGCTTTAGAGGAAAATTGGAGAATGGCAGTGTTAAAAAGGGTACTTTTTAACACCAACAGCTAAGTATTTCTCATTATTGCTGAACTCCCTCACACATACTTCCTTCTCTCTGTGGTGCTTTGCTCTATCTTGTGCTGATTTTCTCTGTTTTATGGTCATCACCTTCGGCTTTGCTTTTCTACCACCATCCTGGCCTTGATATTCCTCTTGCTGCTATGCTGATGCAGTGAACCTGCCGCTGAGAATCCTCCAAGCAACCTCAACAAAATTCTCTGAGTGCAGAACAGGACAAAGGCATATACAGCATATTCCTGAGGCTGTATTAAAATTGCTGAGTTTCTGAGCCAGATGACAAATTGTTTGCATTCTAGAAGATTCCTTTGGCCCCTTTAGCCTCTCCCCCAGCATGTGCAGAGAGCAAAGGATTAAAGGAGCTGGTTTTTTCCTTTTTAGAAAATAAAAGAATCTCTGCATTCCTGAGGTGCCTCTGATTCTCAGGGTAGGAGTGACATTCCAGTGAGAGGTTTATTGGATGGGGAGTGCACTTTACCAGGGTCACTCAATTGTTAGCAGCTGTGTAGCCCAGCACCAGCCCCATCCCCTGTGGAGCAGAGGGAAGATGATGTTTTCCACGCACACCAGCAGCTCAGGATCAAAATATGGGAATCTGCTTTTCACTGACAGCATGTTTTAGCCAGGAGGGGTCAAGTTGGTGCCTTGGTGAGTAGTTCATGGTATGCAATTTGAGCAACTGGCTTAAGAAGACAAAACCACCTGCTGCTGGTTGCTGAAGCAAAGATACAGAAGGCTGCTGAAAGTGGAAGCCTCACAAACTGCATTGAAAGTGTAGTGCAGCAATGAAGATAGCACTAATTGAAGAAGACCTGAATATACTCTTTACCACTGCTGGCTGTCGAGCAAGCTTTGACTCACCGTACAGCTACTTAGGCCTTTTGTTTAAGATCATTTCTTGCTGATGGTGATCACAGATCCAGGAGTTAAGCCCTTCTGGCACTCTATTTTTATGTTCCCCTGATTTTTCTGCATTTGCAACAGAACTCTTGATTTTGTTGGATTAGTATTGGAAGCAAAGGAGCAAATTGCCCTAGTGCAAGAAGCCTTGAGCTAGCTTGGCAGTTTCTGGTGGTTTGGTACAGTATCAGTGGGAATTGCGAACTCTTTGCTGGATGAGATAAAGGTAATAATTTTTGGCAGGCAGTGGGAAGCAGCTAGGTGAGAGAGACAGCAAGAACATCAGGCATTACAAGACATACAGGATGTACATCAAATCTTTTGGAGCAGACTGTTTACTTGTGGTCATATCATGCAATCTGATGATAAACACTGGAATCCTTGTTATTATCCTGAGGTCCCTGGGGACATTAATTTTCTTTAATATCACGCAAAACAAAGCACCATAGATTGAAGTTATAGATAGTGCATGCAAGGAGTTTTAGAATTTCATGTGGTCTGGCACAAAGTACAATCCATTTGCAACATCAGTGACTGTTATTCCACCTTTTTCCTGTTGAAAATAAGGAAAAGAAAAAAAAGACGATAGGCATGTGGGAGTGAAATATGCTTCTCATTTTTAGAGAATATTTTGTACGTATTTTTTATAACTAGAAAGGAAACACTTTAGAACTGCTTTTAGAAATTAAGAAATATTTAGCAAATATTATCACTGATAGTTTTCAGGAATGGAAAAACTTTTAACCAAAAGCCAATTATTTCTACCAAAGCTTGTTTAATTCTCAGTGTGTTCCTTTTAATTGAAAAAGAGGAAACTTAAACCAGCATGAAAACTGTGTGTGAGCATTATTGCTTTGATTGGAAGCTCAGTTTTTAATGAAAAAGATGTTTTCATGACAGCATGTTTAGAGGAAGAAAACGAAAGCTTAGAAAGGCTGTTCAGGAGTAGCAGGAAATGAGAGCGCCACACAGGAATGGAGAAACTAAAGATCTGCCATGTTAGCTGGCATCATCCAAACCCGAATGTCATAAGCCCTACAAATGATTAGTAATTCTGACAGCAGCTTCTTCACAGAATTGTGCCCCAGTGGCAGACACAGATTTTATTCTCTCCACACTGCTGAGGCCAGGTCATCCCTGGCATAAGTGAGCACAGTTTCCTTCACCTTCAGTCATAACCACATTATTTTGTATGAGGGTTGAGATTCATTCCTAGTCTTTCAGTAAAATGTGCCTTAGGAAATAACTCGCTGTTTCTCAGCCTCTGTTAGCTAAAGAAATTTGTGCAGGGAATATTCTCCTGAGAGTGGCTTTTTCTCTTCCATCGTCTCTTGCACAAAGCTCCATAGAGAATGGGGAACACAATGATTATGAGAGAGCAGGAGAGGAAAAGAGCACTATCTGTGGGAAAGTTAACTGCTCTGCCTGTTGCACCTCTTTGGCAGAAGTGTCAGGGAAGTTGCAGAAATAATAAGGTAAGTGCAAGCTCTTCTGGTAACAAACTTATTTTTAATGGAGCCTTTTACAGCACTCCACCTGTTGGCTCGCTACTGACCATGCACTTGCAAGCATGTTCAAGCTGCTGAGGTGTTTACAGCACAGCCTGTGCAGCTCTGCAACACAAAACCAGCTCTGCAATCCAGACAAGCCTGGAAGCTACCCAGGGATTTTCTGAGCTGGATCTTATGTTCTCTGGCATGAATGTGGCTGCAATTCATAAGTCAGCAAACAGGATTGGTGCTAAGACTCAGTGATAATAATGGCTTATTACTGCGCTCTGAGGCCTGCTCCATCTTCATCTGGACCAATTGCATCTTCCTTCTGCTGGAAAAATTGCCATTTTCTGTCACCTAGTGCTGCAGTCACCGCCTTCCAAACAGATTGTGCTTGGGATCTCTCTTCTGTATTTTTAGCACTCTGCTGCCCGTATAGCAATGTTCACTAATGCAGATATGGGTTAATATCTGGGTTTGATTTATCGTGTCCATCGTGCAAAAGCCAACAAGTAGCTTACTGGGGCCACATTTGTGCTGTTGGGCTGATTCATTCCTGTCTGATTCATATTTTGTGGCGAATAGCCAGCAGCTTCAGTTACATCAATGAGCTAAAATATTAATAGATACTAATCTGGCAGTTCAGAAAGGAAAAATAGATGGCAGTAACAAGGATGTGTCATTCTCGCAGGCTTCCACATCCTTCACAAGTGAACTTGTTCAGCATAGATGGAACTGGGTGCATGGGAGTACCTATGCTGGTTAAGCAACACTGACAGGTCAGAGATGTCGTTCTGGGCCCGCTCAGCATTCCCTGTGATTCTTTGGCATGAAGGAACATGACCTGATCATTAGATACTGAGGCTGACCATCCCAAACTGTCTTCTTCCCCAGCATTTATTTTATTTTGTTTTGCTTCCTGCAGGCCAGCCAGCTGGGAGTGTACCGGGCCTTTGTGGATAACTATGAAGTTGCTATGGAGACAGCAGAGAAATGCTGCCAAGCCAATGCTCAGTTTGCTGAAATCTCTGAGGTAATGTCATGGTATTCAGACACACGAGCTGTCTGGATCTGACTAATACCCTGCAATGTCACTCCTGTCTATCCTCCAAGTATCTGTGCAGCCCTGACTTCTGGAGGAGCTGTGAGCTCCCATAGATTCGCTGCTTCAACTCATGTACTTACAGCGATTTATACTTCGGGCTAATAGAGGTTATCACATAGACAGCCTTTATGTGTTGTCCCCACCCAGGGAATCTTGTAAAAACTGGCATTGCTTTGAACTTCTGAGCTCTGTGCCACCTTCGTGCATTTCTAGAAGAGAAAGCTGTATTTGAGTTTCTCAAATATTTCTCTTGCTAATGGTGATGCTGACCGTGGTGTAAAAAGCCATCCTTAATGGCTTGCATTATGGCTGTCAGTGGAATTGCAGGCTTCACTGGCATGGAGAGGAGGAGAGGGTAGCTCTCTGTTTAAAAAGGCAAGTGTGTCAATCGTAATCTGTAATATTATTCATTGGGCTGCTCCGATTTCCTCTCTTTAAGAGGAGTACTTTGTGTCAAAGCATTTTGAATACTTTTTCAGGCTTCCCAGGCCACTAGCTTTGCCTGCAGTGCATGGTCTCATTGACTCTTTGTATTGTGGTGATTATACCTTGAAGAACTCAGTTGCCAAGAAAACATGAACTTCATATGTGTGTCCTTAAAAACAGGCAGATAAATAATCAGAGCTGAATAATACTGGGGGTGTTTATTGCTTTGAAAAAACTCCTGAGTATATTCAATATTGCATGTCCCTTTAGATTTTTATGATAAAGAGGTAAAACAAAACACGTTCCCTCTGCGAAATAAGGGAACCAAGGCTTGCCTTTGGGATCTGCTGTACTACTCATCAGAGTGCAAATGTCTCCTATTCTCTCCTTTCCAGAGGGTTTCCATCAGGTTCTGGTCCTTTGCCTGACCACTTCTGTGCTCTAATGGTGTCAACACGTCAGTAAAAGTAGTTTTCCCTGTGCTTGCTTTTCTTTCAGTACTAAAATGCATTCCATGGACTTTCCCATTTATTAATAGTAATATATATAGTTAGTATTATGGTAGTCACTAGAAGACAGAATAGAGATTAAGTAAGGCCCCAGGGTCCTGCGCTTTGTGCAAATATGATCCCTTAGTTTTGCTGTTTTCTGAAGGATAATTCTGAAATCATGCTAGTATCTACTATATTTGGAATGATAGTGATGATACTTCTGCATTTGTGTCCTGGTGAGGATTTTGGAGCTCAGCACACTAATGCATGTAGCCTCCCGGTCCATGTGCAAAAAGAGTCACAGGCATTGTTCCTTTTCTGCCATGAAAGAGAGCTGGCTTGTCCACGGTCACCCAGCTCCGAGTACAGGTATAAGGAAGTATAACTTGGGGGTACTGAATCCCAGTCCTGTACTTTATTTATTGGTGGTGTACACATGCTGTTACAATGGACATGCCTTTCTCCTGCAGGTGATTTAAAAACTCCACCATCCATGTGTTGCTTCTAGGTGGTTCCCTGCTTTGCTGAATCTCTATTGACATGTACTCCTAAGAAATTTGCTTAATATTTGAGATATATGGGTGCCTGTGACATGGCAATGGTGGATTTACCAAGAAGGAAAGCACGTTTTTCCTACACCGACTTGAACTGTGATAGGGCTGTCCTCCATTCACATTTAGGCCCTCCCTTAGAAGAGCAGATAGTCTCTTACATTCATTCCCATGTGATATTTCAAGGTGATTGACTGTCTGCTACGTGGGTTTTCTTTTTCTTTTAGAATCTAAAGGCTAGAAGCACAAAGGAATCTAAAGATCAGACGACGAAAAATTCCTTGGAAAGTGAGTGATCCATGCTGAGGAGACTGTGGTTTGTCAGGACTGTGTGGGGGCTGTTGCCAAACCTCCACTCTCCCTTTTTTTTTTTAAAATGCTGGAAGGTTATGGAGTCTCTGCTGGCTCTACCTGGGAAATCGGTTCCCTTTTGCTACGTAGCAGAGCTCGTGCATAGTAAGCTGCATGCATGCATGGGGAAGCCCCTGCCCAGCTTAAAACCTCATCAGTGCCTTTGGGCAAAAACCAGGCCAACCAAAGGACTGCTGTGATTTTAAGAGAACATCTGCTACCCAGTGATAGCACAAATGCAATCCTAGCAGTTGTTATATGGTTTTTGCCCTGTGGTAGTATCTAGAGAGCCTGGTCAAGATCAGGTTCCATGGTGCTTGTCTCTATGCACATAAGTAGAAGACAACCCATGTTATAAGAAGCTTCCATACTCGCTAATATAAAAGCCCATCCCCTTCCTCTTTTGGCCTGTTATCAGGATTTGGAAGCACTCAACATGTCATGCTGAACTCCAGAAGGAGGGATGCACAGCCAACCTTTCAGGGACCTCCTTGGCAACTTTAAGAGTGCAAGGCCCAATTCTGACCAGTGGGACCAGGCAGGTTGCCAGGGAATTGTCGGAAGTGTGCCATGCTGTGTGCAGTTGTTCGGTACTACCTTGCGTGCTCCTCATCCACTGTCCAGCAGAGCGTGCTCACAAGTGGGCATCTGTTTGCTGTGGAGCATGGTTATTTCCTCTGTGTGTTCATGTGTGTTTTCTTGGCTGTGCAGCACATTAACCTTAGAGAAGGGAATTTTCCAGTAGCTCATTGGTTAATAAACCTGTGCCTGTACATTCAGTTGCATTGGACAAGTTGCTCTGTAGGGGCTGTATTTAGGTACCACTTCCTTATGTTCCTGTTGCTTTTTTTTCACAGCTTTATTATACAAGCCAGTGGATCGAGTGACTCGCAGCACACTTGTCCTGCATGTAAGTATCATCTGAAGGGTAGTTTTCAAACTTTAGACCCCTTTCCTATTTTCTTCACCCTTCAAATTTTCTATGGAGCTGCAGGACTGCAAAAATAAACCTGTCATGCTGCATAAGAGCCTCTTCCCTTTACACCAAGGGGAGGGAGTCCATAGGTAGGACCCTGCTACCTGTTCAGTGGCGTTACTAAGAAGTGCAGAGTATTATCCTCCTCCTCTAGAGATAAAGCCTTACTCTAATTTGTAGGAAGAGGCTGGAGCATCTTGTCCTACAGCCCTAGTTAGGGGGCCTCAGACCCTTCTGCTTTCCAGTGCTGCTCATGGTTCTGTTTTTCGTTTGTGTTCCTGGTGTCAGGATTTACTCAAGCACACTCCAGTGAGCCACCCTGATCATCCACTCCTGCAGGATGCTCTGCGGATCTCTCAGAACTTCCTCTCCAGCATCAATGAGGAGATCACTCCTCGTCGGCAGTCCATGACTGTAAAGAAGGGGGAGGTGAGTCTTCCTGCTTTCGTTGTTTTCTCAGTTTCTAAATACTAGTTCTGCCTTTTCTGTAGAGCGGACTAGGAAGTTACGCTATTAATTCATTTGTTGCTAAGATACAGTTTATGCAGTGTCCTTGTACTCTAAAGGATGTGGTACAGCTCCTCTCTGTTTTCTGTTCAGAAAACAGTTTGGAAACCCCGAGGAATAGTATTATTACAGTTTTGTCCTTAGCATTGTTATAATCATTTGTCATACATAATTTCTATGGTGCATATTGCTATGCACTAAATAGATTTGTATTTTACCTGCAAACTAAAACCAAACAGGAAGCCTAGGAGGAGAAAAAGGTGAGGAAACATCAGAAATCATAAAAGACTGGGAAAAGCTGTTTTCCAGAATCTTCATGCTCAGTGTAAAACTTTCTTTTTTGTTGTTTTTTTTTTTTACATCCTCATTTCTAAAGTAGAATGTTGTAAATGGGACTAGGAAGGAAAACAAGTGGGAAAGCTAAGGGAGGTGATTGACTCCTAAGGGTGTAATATAACTTTTCTCAGTTCTGCTAGGAGCTGGACTACACCCAGAAAGTTCCAAGATGTGCAGTTCCTTTACCTGCATACAATGTTGTGCAAGGAGGGCATAGAGCTGCACAATGGTAAAGTCCTGCATGCCTCAATGGGCTTGATTCATCTGCCTCGTAATTTCATTAGAAAGCAATTCAGCCCTTCCTGATGAGGAAAGGCCAGGATTGACACAAGTATTAAGAGAGAGAAGGATGTAGGACATTGAACAAAAGAGAGGTGCAGCTCAGATAGTATATGTATAAGCGGAATTGTGGCAGCATGCCAGAGACACTGGCTGATCAAAAGTGACCCAAATTACCCTGTACAAAAACGCCTTTTACAAAGCCCAGCAGATTGTTAAGATACCGTGAACCTTCATGATGTATTCCCAAATCCCGTCAGCTAAACGTGCTTGCTTTTAGCTGTTAAACTGATTTCCAGCTGACAAAGATTTGCTAGAAGCTGCAGTACTGGGAATTTGGTGCACTTTGTCCTGCAAGTCTTGCTCATTGTCTCGTTTTATCAACTGAGGACGTCTGCAGCTGAGAAAATAAGAGGAGGGGCTGAGCAATTGGAGGCTGAGGTAGTAGCTCAGACATCAGTCACCAGGGCCTCAGTGATAGTAGATGGCCTCATTAAAGTGGGTGCTGATTGAGTTGTAGCAGAAATCGCAGGCTAGAATGCCCCCTCGCAGGGGAGGGAGCATTTTGTGTTCTCTGGTTGTCTGTCAGCATCTCAATGAGGGATGCAGGCTTTGAAAAGTGTCATGCAGAATCCTAATGAGGTGCCAGAGCCCAGGCAGAGGGGCAGGCTCGGGAGGATGATCCTGATGGTGTCTTTTTGGAGTGGTGTATTTGTTAGATCTTAGAAAGCAGGAAGGGGAGGCTTGTCAGGATTGGGCTCAGCAGGCCTGGCTTGTCAGGATTGGGCTCAGCAGGCCTGTTCACACTCTCACTGGTCTTGCAGTGATTCCATGTATGATGTGGGGAGGGAAGGAAGGGGACATACGTATGGAGTGGGCTGTGGGTGTGATGGAGGAGACTGGGAACCCTTTGTGCTCTCCCTCACTGCACGCAGCTTGCACTGAGCCCAGGGAAGAAAAGGACTTGCTTCTGATGCTCCCCAGAGTTTGCCTTCCACTCTGGGAATCTGATGGTGGATGCTTTCTTTAGTCATTTGGCACCAATATCCTACTTTTTTCAAAGCGGTAATGCCCCAGTTGATACCACTCTGTGTCTAGAGAGTAGGTATGTTCACTTCCCGCATAGTAATCCAGAGACACAAGTCTGCTCCCAGCTACTCCGTGTGGGTTAGTAATGGCTGCTCCTTCCTATAAGCTACTCAGCTTGGGGTCATAGCTGGGTTTTGTTTATGCCTGTAAATCTTTCCTTTTCTACTTATCCTTTCCTCCCACTCGCCTTGCTTGTGCTTCCCCTAGGGTGACAGGACAGTGTGCAGTTTGCATCTCCTAATTGACTGCTCTCAATGCATAATGCATTTTTTATTTTAATGAATCACCAGCTTGCTTTGATGGCTTTTTTCATTATTTGTCTTCCTCCCATTGAAATTTCCTTGGTGGAAAGGAAGGAGGGAAAACAGCCCTTTCCCCTCATGTATTGCTTAGGTGCTGATCTCAGTTATCTTTTTTCCCAGTCCTTGCCTTTTATGTGGAATATTTTTCCCCTTTGAGTATGTCGTGGGGAGGAGTCAAATCTCCTTTGCCAGCCTCTTGCTCCAGCTCTTTTTTTCAGGATTGCTTTGAACTGGGGAAAGCAGCCAGTTGTTAATCTCCCTAGTGACAGGCTGCTAAGGAGAGGAGTGCAGGTCAGGAGAGAGTACAGACTCATCAGCACAGTATTCCTCCCTTTTGCAAAAGGTGATTCCCTGCTCCAGGAACATCAACTCAGTCTGACCTGCCTGCTCTCTTCCTGCGTGATGTCAGATGTCCTTCCTACTCACGAGCCCCCTGGTTCTGCTTGGCTCAGTAGGCTTTTTTCTAATTCTAGAATTATGCATATAAACTGAAAGTTTTCTGTGACAGGTGGACCTGGTTTAATGTGCTAGGCTGAGTGAGTATTTCAGGTAGTGCAAGGAGATGGGAAGAAAGGGAGTAAAACCGTTCACCAGAGGGACAGAAAGGGCTACAATAGGAAGGCAGTATTGGTGGGTTAAGCCTATGAACACATAGTTTGGTCCTTGCTGCCTGCCAGGCTTGACTGTGGCTAGTCTTCTCTGCTTTGTGGTTTGCTGAGGGCTGCAGTACAGAGGAGCCAGGAGAGCACCAGCCCCAGCCTGGCAACACAGGGGAGCCAGGAGGGCTTATCTGGGCTTTTGGGTCTGTTTCCATTCAGCCTGATCTGCTACATTCTCTTGATCCCTCCTTTTCTTCCTATCTTTCTACTTTGGTGGTTTTGGTTTTTTGATGGATTATCTGCAGGTATCCACTTTGCCAGCCCTCTAAGTAACCAAATGAATGCATGGAGGCAAAGTGGGTCTGAGTAGCACTGTACCTTCTGACTCAGAATGCGAGTGTGGAGAATTTTCCACCCCTTAGGACCACGGAGCAGGCATCTTATTTGCTCACTGCTGATCCTTCTTCACCACTATCCTCTTGGCTTAAATAGGGAACCTGTTTAAGGTTCTCCTGGGAATGGTCCCTTGGGGAAGCAGGAAAAGGAATGCTTTGAGGTGAAGGATGTGCCACTATTATGTGCCAGAAGGAAGGGAGTAGTAACCTTTCTATTCTTATTAACAGAGAAGCTATATGGACTGCATGGTTTTTCTCAACTAAGCCTGGATGCAAATGGCTGTAGAGCTTATGTCGTCTTTCCCTGCCAGAAGTAAAGGCTTGTGTTTCCAGCTAATTCAACGCATTCTTGTAAAGCAGGAATTAATGAAACTGCAAATCATTGCAGAGCTCATTTGGGAGATGGTGGTTCCTTTCTTGACTGCTGCTCATCTAATGCTTTTTTCAGGGTATTGTTTCAAGGAAGTTCAGACCAACCTGAGTGGTGGTGGCCGCCATTCTGCCTTGCCCCTGGCCATGCAGTCCCACCCTCTCTGAGGTATTCACACTGGTATTTGTGTGATCCCACAGTGGCATGGAGGAATGGAGCTGCCTAAAAATGAAGCCTTTTTGAGTTTCAGGGCACTCCGTTGGCTGAGTGGCTTAGTGTCTAGTCTCATCAGCACCAGTTCAGACACAAGAGGGCTGACAGGCAGTTCCTTCTGGGATCAAGCCCACTAGATCACATGTTGGATCAGCTTATGCTACTGTGCACCTTTTCCCTTGCCCTGGAGAGAAGAGACTGCTTGGCAAGCCTCTCTGCCATGTTTCTAAATGTGGTTTTAAACTGCAGTCAAGGGACTGAGTATCATTGCCTTAGGCTCCTGTTTAACTTGGTAGAGGCCAAGTGTGCTAGGGAATGGAAAGGACAAAGGACGTTTGCAAGGGAGCAGAAGTGCAAACTAAAGCCTGTGAAAAGCTGGGAGCTAAGCTTAGACACAGGCAGCCATGCCCAGCTTGAGGCCTGGTGTCTACTGCTTCTGGAGGCCTTGGGCAGATGTTGGCAATAGAGCAATCAAAAATGATCTTGGATGCTTCACACTCTGTCTTACAGCTGGAGTCAGAGAGCTCCTGGTGACAGAAGTTTTGGAAAGCAAAAAGAAATGCTATTAAAATGCTCAAAGAGCAGCCAGTTTAGTTCCCTAGGCAGAGCATCCCTTTATTCTTCAATGCTGGTCTTGCAACACACGCACACACACACGAGGAATCATTTTCTTCCTACGCTCTGCAGAAAGCCAAACCACCTCTTCCTCACTGACATATGCCAATACCCATCTCCTGCTTTTACCCTCCTCCTCCTGCATCACACATGTTCCAGTCCTTCCCGGGGCTCTCACCCACGCACGCTGCAGGCCTCTGCTGTCACCACATCGGATGAGCTCTTTCCTCGGCACACAAGTGAGGAGACGGCCTTTTGTACAGCTGCGGTTCTGGATGAGTAGATTTTTAAATTCCACTTTTTGTAATGTGTCTCAGACAAGCTGGTCTTCTGCTACATTTCCTGGAGTTAAACAGTACGTGACAGCAGCAGGATTTATCATGTGCAAACGGCACAAAAACACTATAGGATGAATAGATGAGCATACAGGTAGTCGTGAGGTTGGAAGCAGAGGAGGAGGAGATGCTCACTGACAGAGGTAAGAGGAGGAGGACAGCAATAGGCAATCCAAAGAGGATATCCAGGCACTGAAAGATATACAGGGAGAGCTCTTTTGTCCAGAGCACTGAGGTGGGTGGGAGAAGAAGCAGGTGAAAACATGCAAAGGAAAGCAAGGCCTAGAAAGGAGACTTGGGACTTATACTGCAACGGTACAGGAGCTTTGCAAGAACCACTGAAGATAACAGTCAGCCCAGGGCCCTGTTTGAGAGATTAAAGATGATCCTAATTCACTCCATTATGATACAAAATAGGAAGTTTTCCCCCAGGCCTCCTGGAACATCTTTCTATAGCTGAGCTGAGCTCCTGTGCTGGACACCTTACAGTCTTGGGGCTGTCTGTGGAAGAGAGAGGGTCACTCTGCCACTGTACTGCCACTCTGATCCTAAGCTTATGTTTTCTTGGATGTTTATTTGGTGTTTCTGTAGTCTATACGTAATTTCAGGGTATTTTAGGAAACCTTTAGCACCTTTGGCAACCTTAGCAAACAGAGTAACTTTGGAAATAAGGTAGAGAGATGGTTTCCCATACATAGACTATTGTATGTCATGTACAGCAGGATCACCCAGACAAAAGACCTCATGTTTCAGGAGACCCTGTTTAACAGGAGGGCACCAAAGGACTAGCTGTTGCTGGCCCTGGGTGGGAGGAGTTGACCAAAGTGGGCTTTGGTTCCCAAACTGCTAGAGAAGGCCTGTGGAGCTGAGGTGGCACGGACATCTGACCGGCACAAGTGCTGTCTGAGGTGGCTGCTGGCTCTCCCAGGGTGGGGTAGGATGGGCTGACTCATGTCTGGAGGTCCAGGAAGGTGCCCTGCGCTCCCTCACCGTGGGGTTTGGCAGGGATCTGGTAAGCCAGTTGGGAAATGCTTTTATTGTTTCCCTCTGACCTGCTGAACCCTCCCGGCAAGATGAATCATTTGCAACAAAGGATGTGACCCTTTGCTTGGAAGCACTCCTCCTCTGCTCCGCTGATGCTGAGCAGCCTGGAGCATGCCTGTTGTGCCCAGCCCTAACGAAAGTCCTGTTTTCTGAGAGAAGCTGGTAGTTAGCTCTAATATCAAGCTCCACCTCCCTGTGAGGAGAGCTTTCCTGTCTTGATCCACAAATGTTTTCTCCTGTCCTCTCCTCCCCGGATACTTGGTTGCTTTTGTGGCAGTTTACCCCTGCTGATTGCTGAAGGAAGACCTTCCCAACTAGCTCATGAGTGAGAAGATACGAAGAACAAAAGGTCTGGGAAGCTCAGTGTTTTCCTCTGAGTGGCTGACTGGAATACATCCCTTTCACCTCTTTACTTCTGTTCCAGTCAAGCTTAGGAAATACAGCCTTGTCTCCTTCCCAGCCAGCTCTCTTTCTGGGAGATCATACTGCCAAAGACATTTTGCTGCTTCATGGTAGCACTGTGTCTCATGTCAGTCAGGGTATTTTGTACCCAGGAGTGCTAGCCAAAATAAACTCAGTGCAAATGAGTGGTACCTCAGTCCCAGATGGGAAGTATGAAGGCTGCTGAATCACACCCCTATTTTGGCATCATATGGCTGAGCTTTCTACTTTGGTTTTGGGGAAATGAGGAACAGAGAGCATGGCTGCTTGGAGTAAGTCTGCTTGGATGGTGACAGCCAAGGACTGTGCAGCAGCAGGTTAGGTGCAACTTCAGAAGGCAGGAGAAGGGGTGGCCTGGTTGGACCAAGCAGGCCATGTGGGGAGGTCTGTAGCCTTGCTGCAGGGAATACTGATGGACTCTTCTTTTCTTACTTTGTGGAGGCTTGACACAAAGGTTTCCAGTCACTGGTGCCTCTGTATGGGCTTCCCCTTCACTTGAGGACATGCTTGTCTTCAAAATGCTCTGGTCTAGATAATGGTACTGGAATACTCCCAAAACCAGGGGGCTCATCTAGGGCTGAGCAGTAGTCCTTCACAGTCCTCCAACAGCACTCATGGGCCTGTGCCCTCCATTGCCTGTGAAAAAACACGTTGCTGGCCACGTTGTTGGCCTGTCTCTGCCACCAGAGATATCTTCCCAGGGTGGGGTGCTAAGTCTGTGCTCTGGACTAGCCTGGGGTATTTTTCAGGTAGGAACTCTCAGCAGGGTGCTGGGCTGGGGTCTTGGCTGATCTTACACACTGCCCGTGCCTGGCAGAGGGGGACAGAAGGCCAGGTCAGGACTGTGCCATGTCCCTGCCAGGTAGGGAAGGGACAGTGCCACATCCTGCTGGGTAGCAGAGATGAGTGAGCTGTGAGAACATCTTTACACCTACGAACAATGAGCAGAGGTTGAGCTGGCAACAAGCAGCTATTCTCATTGCCCCAGAGGAGCTGAGCTGATTTACAGTGTAATTAATATGCATCAGATCTAGAAACCTGAGATCAGGGTTTTGGCTTGCTCAGAAAATATCTTTCCCTGCTTCATTATTTCTCCCAAATGAAATTCTTTGCAGCTGTGGAGAGTGTTTTTGCTACTGACAATGTACCTCCTCCTTTTTATTTATTTATTTTTAAAGCTCAATGTTTCTAGTTTCCTAGCTGGGGTTTGTTTGCTAGGCAGGAGGGGGAGGCATGCACAAGTGTGCATCAGCAGCAGCGACATTAATGCAGGCAGGCGTTCTCTCCAAAACCACTGAGGAGAAGCCAGGAGGATCACGCCCACCTAAAAATAAACATTAACATATGTACAGGCCTTTCTGAGCCTGAATCACTCAGAGGTGGTGCAACAGTCTGCTACGGAGCAGCCTTAGTTCCTGGCACTATGGGAAAGGTGCAGCTTTTGCTGCTGCTCATGGATTTCCAGGACCTTTGTGTAATGGAAGGCAGCACTGAGATGAGATGCTGACACTGCTATGTGTGCTTTAACAGCTAGCTGTGGTGCTAGTGCAGCTGCAGACAGGAAAATGCAGACTCTTAGTCCATGTCAGGAAGTTTAGGGTGCTGTAGGACAGAGTGTGGAAACAAGTATTATGTCTGCAAGGGCATTTCTCTGCCTTGTGTTCCTTGCCATGATGCCTGCTGGGCTCAGGACTGATGTGGTTTGTTTTCATTTTGGAGAGCCAAGATGGGAAGGATGGTAGGCAGAAGGAGAGGCAGCGTGGGGGTTTGCACTCCTACACCCTCTGCAGTAAATGTGTTCAGGGCTTGTTAAGTCACGCAGCAAACAAAACCCCATGGGGCATAACCTGAGAAACTGAGGCATGAATTCTGGTTTGGATATCCTGACCTTGCTCAGGTTAACTGCTTTCCTGTTGCGTGCTGCTGCACAGCTGAGCACAGCTGCCTCTTGGAAATGGGCAGTTTTTGTGTGTGTGTTTCCTAGCGTGGAGATCGCAGAGATACTGCAGGTCGGGAGTGAGTTGTACTGACAAGTCCTGAGCATGGGCCTGGAGAAGGCTGACAGTGAGACAGGAGGGAGAGGTGCTGGTTAGCGCTGGACACTGTTAGCAGACCTCTCCTGTCCCCAGCCACGGTGCTGTCTAGGCATATATGGTATTTGTAATGTGTCACTCATTGGTGTCTGGGGAGCATCTTCTTAGCTGGAATAGCAAGGAGATAGTACAGGTCAGGAAAAAGTACCTTAGCATACATGTGCAGAGAAGCTGATGGTTCCTGCTTGTACTGGCTGTGAAGCAAGGCAGCACTGACAGTTACAGATATTGTTGGGAATAAATTTTGCCCAAAGTTTAATACCCCTGACTTCTGTTTGAAAATTGGTGGGAGGTATCTATTCCAGATGTGCACCCAGATTCCTATTGATCCTGACATCAGAGCAGAAGGCCTGAGCGTAGAGCAGGGCTTGAAACTCCTCGCTTGGTGTGGTCGTTTAACCCCAGCCAGCAACTAAGCCCCATGCAGCCGCTCGCTCACTCCCCCCTGGTGGGATGGGGGAGAGAATCAGAAGAGTGAAAGTGAGAAAACTCGTCGGTTGAGATAAAGACAGTTTAATAGGTAAAGCAAAAGCCGCGCACACAAGCAAAGCAGCACAAGGAATTCATTCGCTACTTCCCGTGGCAGGCAGGTGTGCAGCCATCTCCAGGAAAGCAGGGCTCCATCATGTGTAACGGTTACTTGGGAAGACAAACGCCATCACTCTGAACGTCCCCCCCTTCCTCCTTCTTCCCCCAGCTTTATACGCTGAGCATGACATCATATGGTGTGGAATATCCCTTGGGACAGTTGGGGTCAGCTGTCCCGGCTGTGTCCTCTCCCAGCTTCTTGTGCCCCCCCAGCCTCCTCGCTGGTGGGGTGGGCTGAGAGGCAGAAGAGGCCTTGACTCTGTGTAAGCCCTGCTCAGCAACAACTAAAACATCCCTGCATTATCAACACTGTTTCCAGCACAAATCCAAAACATGGCCCCATAGTAGCTACTGTGAAGAAAATTAACTCTATTCCAGCCGAAACCAGCACACTTGGTCACTGGTAACAGCACACAGCCGTCTGTCTCAGTGCCAGTGCTCCAGCCTTTGTGTCTTTCAACTATGGAGTCCCCATAAGGGAATTAGGAAAGTGATGCTTCTGTCTACCAACGTGTGCCTCTTATTTAGGAGGTTGTAAAGCTCCCTGGAACTAGGAACCAGGAATAAAGGCATCAGGGTTGTGCAGCTTCTTTACATCTTCTAGGTTTGGGGAATGTTTACATGATATATAAAAGAGATTTAAATAGGCATGGGGTGGGGGCATATCCAGATGGTCCTATTTAAACATAGGCTGATAAGGGACTACTGAGAAGTTTGCTAGGTACACGTTTTGTTCAGGAATCATCCCTTAACAGCACTTTAATAAAGAAGCAGCAATGGCATTCAGCTGTTGACAAACTACTGTTGTGAATGGGGAGCGCAGGTGTTGGTGGAGGTGTTCGCTCCTCTTTCTCCCTGATGGGGTAGCTTAAGCTGAATTCAGTGGCTGGGTAAATGACACGTGAGAAAAGTGGTGTTTGCTGCTCTCTGCTGGTTTGTGAGGGGATGGTGTGCTGTCAGTGATTCTGGCCCTTGGGTACGCAGAAGCTGGGCAATGACTCATGATAAATTACACTTGTGCTCAGGGACAGGTGATGGAGAGAAGCCTGAAGTCTGACTCAGAACCAGATAAGAAAGGAGATGCATGGCCATTTCTGCCCCTGGGAGAGAGGGCAGGAGCAGGGAGCAGAGCTTGCAGCAAGGAGCATTTAACAGCCTTGTTTCTTTTTTTTGAACTAGCCCAGTTTACTGAATTGGCTCTGGTAGGAGTCATATCTAAGGAATGTGTTGCCCCAGTGCCAAATCTGGGGCTCATAGTGCACTAACTAAAATGTTTTTTTCTGTTTTATCACCAGCACCGGCAGCTCCTGAAGGACAGTTTCATGGTGGAGCTGGTTGAGGGGGCTCGCAAACTACGTCATGTCTTTCTTTTTACTGATCTATTCCTGTGTGCCAAGCTCAAGAAGCAGATTGGAGGGTGAGGTTTTCCTTCTGGGCTATATGTGCTTTGCATCTCAGCTTCAGCAGAATCCTAGGTTTAGCCAGCAATTTTAGTTGAATATGAATACCCTAGACCTGGGTAACCATAATCCCCAAGATGTAGTTAGACAAGGAATGATCAGCATGGTAGTACTGTCTATTATATGAGGCCGTGGCCAAGTCCTGATCCCTTGGGAAAGGTTAATTCCTCCCCCCCTGCCCTGAGCCTTCCTAGGAAAAGAGCATATGCTGTAGCTGCTGGTATTCTGGACAAATGCCATTCATTTTTCTACCTCCCCTTTCTTTTAATAGGTGACATTCTTCACTTTCTTTTGTTACTAAGGTTATTAATTTTGGCCTTGCAGCTACAGCCAGTTAACAGTTTTGCAGAAAAAGGGAAAAGATGCAATAAACAGACTATGTGTAAACTCCAAAGTGCAGCTATACAAACAGTTTCGTTGACATTTTTCACAAATGAGGGGGGAGGAACCTTTACCAACATACCTGCCTCAAACAGGCTTCTCTTCATTCGGTCCATGTTCTGCTCTGGGATACCCCCCTCATCTTCTTGCCCTCCTCGAGCAACAAGTTGTCCCTGCCCCTTTTGAAGCACATGCTTGTGAGAAAAGAACCTTCAAAAGACTGGGACATTCCCAATAGTGAATGTTCCTGACAGGAGAGGTGGAGAGGGAATAAATCACATGAAACAAAAAGTGAACTGGTTATTCTGGTGAAAGCACTGGAGAATGGCAGTCAGGAGCTGTAGTTTCTCTCTTCTGGTTGGATTACACAGAGGTTTATACATATTGGCTCACCTGCCCCACTTGGCCCTCCTAGCTCAGGCAGAAGAGACCTGGGTTTAGACGACAGGTAGTAGCCAAGTCAGAGGCATGGCATGGCTTTTGAACTTTGCCTCTATGGGGCCTTCAAAGAGAGAGCACACAGGACTGAAAGGGTTTGCAAAAGATCTTTGTGGTTTCTTAGGATGAAAAGAACTAGATCGCAAAACAAGTTGCTTTGTTACGTGCTGTGCTGGCTATTGGCCCTTCTAGGCTTTCTTGCTGGAAAGCGTCCCTATACCAGACTTTTTCCACATGGGAGTCACAGTGAAGTTGTGCCCATTTCTGTATATTATCCACTCTAGTGGGGAAGGGCTTGTGGGAAGGGAGAGTGGGTGTTGCCAAACACACCAGTAATAGTAAAAAGTTTGGACCTTCTGTCTTTCAGAAAAAGCCAGCAGTATGACTGCAAATGGTACATCCCGCTCACTGACCTTAGTTTCCAAATGGTGGATGAGTCGGAGGCAGTGCCCAATATCCCACTGGTACCTGATGAGGAACTGGATGCTATGAAGATCAAGATATCCCAGATCAAGAATGACATCCAGCGTGAAAAAGTAAGAAGGTTTGAGTACTCCATGCCAAATCCAGACTCGGTGTCTCTGCCGAGATGAGGTGCTGATAGAAGCAGCATTCCTAGAGCTGCACAGCATGGGGAGTCATGCTAAAACAGACTGTTCAGCAGAGGCTTCTGATGCAGCTTTGTTATCAGTGATATCCAGATGCTCTGCAGCCCATTGTTGCTTGTCCTAGTGCACGGCTTGAACGATGGTGTCCTGTGAGGAGGCAGACACAAAAAGACCCTGTAGTTGTACCCAGTAGCTCTTCTACTTGCGTGGGACTGCCTGTGACTGCTATCCCCAAGCATCCACGTGGATGGTGGGGCTCTTACGCTGTGGACACAAGAAGGACTGGGAGTGTGGCATGCCAATTTCTGGCTGTTGAAGTATGATCCTGCAGGTGATTTTGGTCAGAAGCCATGTACTTCTGAATTTTTGCAGGCTCAGTTATGCTTTTCAAGCTTTTTCTGACTTCACTGGTGTCAAAGCACCAGCAAATATAAGGAGAATACCAATTATGCTGATTGGACAGTCTGACACAGATATGGTGTCTCTGGCCCAGGCTTCTCTTTGCTTGCAAGACATGTTTTCTCAGAGGTGTTAGACTCCAAACCTTCCTGGAACCCAAAAGAGAAATAAGAGTTTGAAAACCGAAAGCCTGCTGGTGTGTAGAACAGGATATGAATAACATTGCTTGTACCATGAGAAGACTATCCCCTGCACTTCCAAAGAATATGCTTCTGCCTCTCTGCCCTGGCTGGCTTTCAGAGAGGGCTTCCTGGAAAAAGTATGATATTAGGAGGAACACCATGTGGAAGCCTCTTACTCACAAGGTGCAGGTGTCTGAGATACGTGCTTCAGTGCATCAGTGCCCAACAATATACATGGTTGGGTTGGGACTGGGTTTTATCCAAGAGAACCCTTGTTTTTAGCTGACTTCTGTTGAAAATGGATCAATGGTGGGTGGGAGAGAATTTTGGTGACCGAGTTCTGGACAGCTTCTAGAGAAGCTCCTTATAGTCTCCTTAGGTCCTCCACAAGCATCCTTAACTGGCAGTGCTATGGCTGCCCAGTGACGTGATGCTGCTGCAGCCTCTGGAACAGAAAGTAGAGGGTATAGCTCTGGCCACGCACCTCTGCACCTTCGTCTGGGGCAGCTGGAATTGGGGAACAAAGCCAAGTCTGAGTGTAGAGATACTGTAGAGTAGCTGGGAGCCCTGTGGATCCTGTTGCCAGCATTTCTCCTGCCTGGGGCCATTTGGCTACTCACAGAGGGAAGGGACTGTGGATCTTACAATGTCTGTCAGTGTAAATGGGGGCAGACATTGGAGAATAACATGTATCCTCTGTCTCCCTCTCTCCCTCACCCTTCAGAGGGCCAATAAGGGCAGCAAGGTCATTGAGAGGTTGAAAAAGAAGCTCTCAGAGCAGGAATCCCTCCTACTGCTGATGTCTCCCAACATGGCCTTCCGGGTACACAATCGCAATGGCAAGGTGAGTGGCTCTTCTGATCTCCCTCAGTGTACAAGACAGAGGTCAAGGGGGGGGGGGGGGGGGGTGTGTTCATATACACTGTTGTACAAGGAGGTCTTCTCGCCCTCTACTGTCTGTCCTGAAAGCACTTTCCAAGCAGCAGACACCTGACCCTTGCTACACCAAAGGTTATGGCGACATTTTGTAAGGCTATGACCAATTCGTATGCAACACTGGCATTTAAAAAATAACATAGAAATTAATCCCCTACCTCAGCACCTGTCCTGGCAGAGCAATAGGGATGGCTCTCTTCACCTAAGATAAAGCTCTGCAGCAGCTGCCTTCTAGACTTCCCTTCAAGTTCAAGGCTTAGCGCACTCAGGGCTGTCTCGTCAGGACTGTAGGCTGCACTTGGCACCAGAGGTGCTGAATTGTTGTGAATAATCTCCTTTAGTGCTGTGGGATGCTCAATGTGCCAGAGGTGTCCCCTCCTCTGCTGTAACCTGTCACCTGGCCTTTCCATGCACATGGCAAAGGATTCTCACAAGATCCTGTTACTACTCAGTGAAAATTCACAAGCTGGTCACTGCTTCCTCAGCTTGCATCAGTGTCCAGGCCTGTGGTAGAGGCTTTTGGGGTTCCTGGTGCAACTGTTGTGAGGAATAGCACAGAGCTGCCATGGGACCTCATGCTGCCAGGGATGCAGCTGCTGTTTGCAGGGTGGAGCTCTATGAAAGCTCTGACTGCAGGAGTCTGTGTTGGTACGACTGGCACATTGCTGGGAAGGCACATGGCCAGAGTCCTGCCTGTCACTGACAAAGCTGTGATGTAGGGCAACTGGCAGGAGTACTTAGAAGGGCAGTATATCCAACAGTTTCCACTGGAGGAGGGTGGGAGGCAGGCAGGCCTGCTCTCAGTGGTTGGTCAGACTAATGCATACCCCATTTTCTTCTCTTTTCCTGGGTAGAGTTACACGTTCCTCATTTCATCCGACTATGAAAGGGCAGAGTGGAGGGAGAACATCCGGGAGCAGCAGAAGAAATGTGAGTGTCCCTCAGCATTGGTACGAATACTATGATCTTACTAGAGAGCGGGAGTCCAGAGGATGAGGTATGGGGCAGGGTTCCCTGCAAAAAGAGGGATGTGCGTTGAAATCCACAGCACAACATGGATGTCTTCTGTCTCTGCACATCTGAGCCTGTCTAGGGGACTTCTGCTTGCAGCAACATGCAGGGAATGTGTAGGGAAAGCACTCAGTAAGTGTGTGGAGAGATTCTCCCATTTCCCCTAAAGATCAGAGCTGCGTGCAGTTCCAGGTAGAGGGAACAGCTGCACCCTTTTACCTGGCTCCAGTCCAAAGAAGCTTATTTACTTTTTCGCCATGGGTATTTTTTGGCTTTGCAAGAAAATAAGAGCCCTTCCTTGTTTCCTGTGAACTATCCTGAGACTTTTTACTCCAAATAGTAAGTAAATATGCTCTCAACAGAGCTGGGCTGTTGCTGAGCATTGCCCAGGGAGCAGCTATCCCATGTACACCCAGAACGAGGGAGCATGCATCCAGGCTCTGCTTTGAATTTTAATTCCTCCTTCTTTGAATCTCTTTGGCAGGCTTTAAAAGCTTCTCACTCACATCGGTGGAGCTCCAGATGCTGACAAACTCCTGTGTGAAGCTTCAGACAGTCCACAACATTCCCCTCACTATCAATAAGGAAGGTGAGAGCTTTGGTTTATGCTTTCACATGGTGCAGCTGCAGTGAAAACCTACCTCTGCCTGCCTTTGTGCATTTCCCCTAGAACTGCTCTTACTGTTTCTTCTTGCTACAGGCTTCAGCCTGGTGATGAGTTACAAACTTGAGAGTTCCTGTAAAACAAAAGCTGAGACCATATGTACTCAACTTGTGTAGTTTAGTTGAAGTAGATGATAGCGTACAAAAAGAGAGCAGCAGGAACAAGAGCAATTGGTCATCCCAATGTTATTTGCTGCAACAATAAAAATACAAGCTCCAAATTATATGGCTATATCTAAACTAGTAAAATATTCCTGGACATCATCCAATATATAGTAATTGACTATTAAATGGTCTTTACATGCAGCCAGCCATCATGCCAGGGATTGGAGTGCCTGTTGGAGTCTTAGCCTGGGACAACTTTGAACTATGCCTGGGAATCCTTTGGAAGAACACTAGTTGGCCAAAATTGTGTCAGAGACCATCCTAAATTACTATTTAATCTGCTAGTATAGGCCTAGCCTCTATATTTTATTTTTTCTCCTTTGAATTTCTTCCATGCTCTCTTGCTGACCCTTGAAATGGCATTGTAAAAGCCACACATTGCCAGAAGGTATTACAGGTGAAACCAGCACTGAACCTGGAACAGTCCCCTCTTTTGCTGAAATGGCTAGATTACACGCTCCTGCCATCCTTTTTAGGGACAGTTTAGTCTCTGCTCATTAACCTGTGTAATATCAATCTCATCACTCCGTCTTTCACTCTTGGCTCCTCTGTGAACGTAACAAAATTCCTTGGGTCTTTTGTACAGATGATGAATCTCCAGGTCTCTATGGATTCCTGAATGTCATTGTCCACTCTGCTACAGGATTCAAGCAAAGTTCAAGTGAGTTGCTGTTCTGTGATACACAGAGGTATTGGCAGGGGTTAGATAATGCAGATGCTGTGACAGCTAGGTGTGGACTGGTTTAGGATTGCAGCATCTGGGAATGATGGTGAGGAGGAGAGGTGATTTGGGGAACTGGAAGTGAAATCGGGGCATTGGTGTAAATTTACTTTTAACTCTCAGAAACATGTCAGGATCAAGGATCAAGCATGCATCATTATTAGTTAGGCCTAATCTGTTGGTATTTTTTTTAAGCAGCGTTTGCTAATTACCCAACAGTTCTAGATACAAGTCAGCCCTTATCCTGAATTCTTTCAACTGCATTTTGTTTTGCAATGAAAGAATGAGAAGCATTCTCTGACATGCGGAATTTTTGGTGTGAAGAAAGAGGTATTAAAATTCAGGGGAGTGATTTGACAGAAGGATCAAAAAAGATGAAAAAATAGAGTGAAGAGGATGCCTGTAGAAATAAACATGCTTCTCAGCCATTGATGAGGATAATCGAGGAAAAGCTGCAGGGTTTACCTAGCCACGTGGCTGGGGATCCTGTTCTTATCTAAGCTGCGTGTGCAGTCTCGGGAGGAAAGGAGTGAACTGGATGTACATGCTTCCTGTTAGCCTTCCTCCTGCTGAACCACTGACTTCCCTGGCCAGCATCACTTACAACATGACTTACAAATAGGGGCAATGTCTACGGCTCATAACTAGCTCCTCAGAAACACCAGATACCACATAATTAACCACTTTGTGAAGGTAATGAGTTTTTGATGACTGGCCCCTAACCTACTCTCAGGGATATTATATTGATGCTGTTCTCAGTGAAATCAGTTCTGATGTGTTGATGGGGTCCAATGTCTACCTGGGGAAGTTTCATTTCTCATTGGTGTACCCCTTCTGCTCATTGTGGATTGATTTGGGAAATATTGGATAATAGCATACACCTGAGTCTTGACAGAGGTGAAGGGTTTGTCTGCTGGGGTCATTTATACAGCTGTGCTGGTACTTCAGCTTCATAAAGGCAACACTGCTGGTCCAGATGGTGAGATTTGTGCTGGATAGTGTTACTGGTACTAATACAGAAAAGATACAAATGAGGATGCACTCTGAAAGTGATTAATGCAAGTTAGGAGATTCTAGTAATTTCTAAGAAGTTTCCATCCCTGTCTCCCCTCCTCAGATTTGTACTGCACATTAGAGGTGGATTCTTTTGGGTATTTTGTGAACAAGGCTAAAACTAGAGTTTACAGAGACACCACGGAGCCCAACTGGAATGAGGTAGGTTGGATTTTTCTTAATGTGACTTGTTCCATATGCCAAACATCAACGCACGATGGGCAAAAACCTGTAAATGGAAGAACTTACTGCATGCTCAGCACTTGTGCTGCATATGCTGTCTCTCAGAAAACACTTTTATGCCAGGTTCATTTGGCTGCAGGGCTTGCAGAAGATTTTCTCTTGGATTAGCTATAGTTAAACAAACATTTCAGTACAAATGTTGAAGAAGGAGGTGTTTTTGTCTGTTTGTTGTGAGGGGGAAGAATTAGCTATAGACATTTTGCCTGTTTACAGCCAACTCAAACCTGCTGGGGAGCAAAATTAAATACAAGGAAGGTGGGCGAGTTTTGTTTCTTTGAATGATGCTTTGCTGAAACTCAGTGAAACCTGACTAAGGAGTCAGACATCTTTGTCTCTGATTTGACCACCTTATATATACAAAATACAATTTCAGTTTATTTCTAGACCAAGTCCATTAGGGAGGAGGTTTTGGTCAGTCCTTAAGTGCTCCCTCCTGATGAGTTTTAAGGAGACTGTATTGATTATTAAGAGACTAGTGTCCTGCTGTGATGTATTCACTGCTCTTTCCTTTCCTGGTGCCCTGCAGGAGTTTGAGATTGAGCTGGAAGGCTCACAAACTCTGCGGATTCTATGCTATGAAAAGTGCTACAACAAAACCAAGCTCACCAAAGAGGATGGAGAGAGCACAGATCGCATAATGGGGAAAGGACAGATCCAGGTAAGACCGTGCTTAACTCATTCCTGCTACCCTTATTGCAAAACATAACAGAACTTTTGAATCCTGGAGTGCACCAAGGAGGGTTTGCTTTCTGCCTTTTGATTGTCTTGGCATTGGGGAATTTTCTCCAAATAGTGAGGTGTACAGTGTGATTCACAGGTGGGAAGTCAGCAGCTTTTTCCCTCTTGCCTTGTCCCCTATGCCTACTTCAGGACCCCTGTGGAACAGATGCTTTTTCATGAAAAATTTATGTTTTGCTCTCTGATTTGCCTGTTAACTTCAAAACCTCCAGCACAGTATATAGGAACTGCACTGTCGTTGAGCTGTGGGGACTGTTGAGGGTGCTCCATTTGTGACAAAAGAGGAAGCAACGAATATACTGTCCCCTCTGTAAATCATGCAGAAGAAATGCTACCTTCTGTATGTGCTGGAAGTTGATTGATGTGATAGCAAGGCCTTGGAGGACAGGCTAATTGTCCTGGTAACTGCATGTCCAGAATATAGTGTCCATGACAGCAGGCTGCATCAGAGAGGTTTCCATTGCTGAGAATCGGCATGGGACACTTTGTCGATGTGGCAAATTTGTGATACAATAGTGGAGGTGATGAGATGATTGCAAACGGATGCTGCTCTCAGGGAGCTGCTGTGTGATAAAGCGCTAAAGCTCCATGCAGGATAAATCAGGCCATCAGCGGAAGATGACACGGAGAACGTATGTTCCCCCTCTTCTTCCAGTTTGTTGCACTGTCTGTGCACAGCTTTAGGAGGGTGTTTAAATGCTTGCTCTGAGGACACATTCTTTGTGTTGGACTGGCTGTTGTACAGAGCAGAGACCCTGCCCAGATACCTTTTTCTTTCTGGCACGCTGAAAAATACCACCAGTTCTCCTCCATTTACATTTGACTCTTCATCACTCCACGGATGACAGCTTTCTGCAACATTTGAGTGATGGTCACAGAGGCCAAGGCCTTTTGTGGGATTTCAGAAACAGCTCTGATTGAGGGTGGCCTGCAGGATCATATCTTACCTTTACTCAAGAAGGGCTCATTGTCTAAATGAGTTTCATTAGGCCTGTTCCTTTCCCTCCCTCCTTGCAGCCCTGAGGCTGCCATGCCGTTTGCAGGGAACGCTTTTGTCGCCCAACACATGGTGGGTGTTTGAAAGAAAACTTGCGTACAAATCAGTAAATGCAAGCACAGGGTGCCCCCTATGTATGTGTCTCAGGCTAACCAGAAATCTCTGTCCCCTCTGCTAACAAAAGCTTATTTTCCATGGAGCTGAGCAACTACAAAAGAGCAAGTTTTCAGCCCTGAAATGCCCTGGAGATTTGTGTGCTCATAATGGAGAACCCTGAATTCACTGACCCTGTAAATTCTTCAAACATTTTACATAGAATGATTAAAAAAATGGGTAAAATATTTTAAGTTCTTAACAACTTTTTTCACAAGAGTGGGCATTTTTATGCATCTTGACTCTTGATTTAATGGCATCTTGATTCTTTTAGAGAAACCTAACCAGTGGAAAGTACCCCCCCACCCCCCCCCCCCAAAAAAAACCCCACAACCAAAAAAAACCCAACCAAACCCAAAACAATACAAATGTTTTTGATTAATGTGCAAAAGTTGCATCCTCTTGTATCGTAAAAGGCAAATGCAAAAGTTCGCTTGCTTTCAGTAAATATACCTTGCAATTCATAAAGAAACTTGGTGAACTCTCAGAACATCCTCTTAATTCTCAGTGATTTCTGTCCCATCACATAACTTTTTAACACTATTGAATAACTGCAAAGAGAAGTTGTAAGAGAGTTTGGTAAGATTTTGGGTTGATAAGAATTATTGAAGGTTTTTATTTTGTTCTATTTTTAAAGCAAACACCATTTCCCTATTAAGAAATCATAATAATGCAACAACAAAATCAAATTACAACCTGTGGCTGAAGGTTAGCCATGTTAATGCTGTCAGCATCTTTTCCAATCACTGTTTTTATAGTAATTTTCTTTCAGGATTTTCCCAGGTGCTTTTACATAAAGTATTGTTTACTTTAGAGTTGCTAGTGTGTCTAGGGCCTTCTGTTTTGTTGTTGTTGTTGCGTTGTCATCATCAAGCCAAAGTCTGTCATGTGTAAAGGCAAGGCCTGTGAAGTTGGATGAGGGTTGGTTTTAGTTAAAAACTCTGGGAACATCAAGAGTCATGTCTGCATCCTCCTGCTGATAAAAACAGGGAAATTTCTGTCTTGGCTAAATCACAATGTATTGTTAAGCCACGTATTATTGAAAATCTGCAACTTCCCACTGCTGGGATTTCTGACTCACCAAATTCTCTGAGCTGCAGTGATGAAGACAATGCATCAAGGAGACGAGGACTGTTTTGGCTATGAAATGTTTATTAAATCTCTCCGTTACATAATGGCACTGGAGGAAGGAAGACTGGAAATTGGTCCATGTGGTCAGAAGCTTCCAGGAATGGGCAGCAATTTTAATAGCTCCCATTGCTCATATTTTCTTTTCCTATGGAATATTTTATTTACCTGTTGTTATAGCCACATGCAAGAGCTTCGTTGCTTGGCCAGCCTGCAAGTTTTATCCCTGAAAAATAAAACCACAAGGTTTTAATACGGGAGAACCTCCTGTAAATGTAGAAGTGAAGTCCTCATCAGACCTATTGGGAATGGCAGCGCTGGATGTGCAGTGTTTAAGTAGCCGGCAAGCATGCTTGGGGGCTTCTGTTACATCTCAGGCATGAGAAATACAGGGAGAAGGTGCCATTCCTGGGTACACTGTGAAACTGAAATTACTGGGGGCTTGGGGGAGGAAGAAATGGACATCATCTTATAGTAGGAAACATGGGGCTTAGTTCAGCTGTAAGCATCAGCTGCTCTCGTTTTGAACTCTCTATTATTTTCTTCTTTCTGTTGTTACCTTGCAATTCATCTTCAGCACTTGGGAGTCTGGCCCTTTTGCTCTTTGAATTTTGCACTTCAGGTGGGAGGCACGTCCCCACGTTTTGAGTGTAGCAGCCTTTTGTTTGGTCCTGAGACTGCATCAAAGTGGGCACATAGGTCAGCAAAACTGGCCTCTGCCTTGGGAACAGACAGTAAACTGATACTTCATCCTGTGATCCATCTCCTCCAGTTGGTGCTTCCTAGTAATGCTGTTTCCTTTTTTTTTTTTTTTCCCCTGCATGATCAGCTCAGGCAAACCATTTCCTTCTCCTTCACAGCGGTGCTGGAAAATCAGAGAGGATATGACCTTAGATCAGTCATTCTGTGGTAGCAGCGCGATGCCATTCCTCTGTTGCCATGCAAAACAATCACTCTTATCTGCTTAATTATCTGGGATGTCTCATAGCAGTGAACATGGCTATTTCAGACAGGTTGTTTTCCATGTAAAACAGATTGTCACATGCTGCACCTCCCAAGTGTCAACTCAGAAAACCTTTTATGCACTCGAGTTCTTTTGAACAGTTTGCTCATGCAGAACAGTATCCCAGCAATGAAAATAGGGTGGAAATGAAGAAGGCAATGGGTCATGTCTAAAGGGTGATGGTGGGAAAGATTAACATGTCAGTGGGGAGCTTTGAGAAGAATGGGGTTATGGCTGGACTGGGAGTTTCCACCAGCAGTGAGACTCTGACATGTACACGTATGTCACATCAGTTACAATTAAAAATTGATGGAGTGTAAAGTTGCCAGGGAGATTTAATAAAGGGAGGAAGTAATGTGACTAAATAGCATAAACCACACTAACCTTAAGGTTGCCTCAGTCCTTGCTCCCAGGCATTTCATTTCCACTGATGCTTCTTTGGTTTTCCCTCTTTCTGTATGTTTTCTTTTCTCTTCTGGGGGGAGTGGGGGGGAATCATCAAACTCTCTGTGGTGGTTTCCTAAGGCAGAGCACAGGCGCCCTTCTTCTTAGTGCTTGGCTTGCATTTGCCATTGACCAGCATCCTCAGCTCGCCTTTTTCCCAGGTCCTCACCACTCTGTGTTCTGCACACTCAGCCTCTACTGACTGCTGTACACTATTTGTCTGTCTTAATTCAGTGCTAAGCTGCTACGAGGGCCAGAGACGTGCACTCAGAAATCCCTATGGTGCTGAGCTGCTTTGTTCTACTGTATTTTGTGCAGGATATAGAGAGGCATTTGCTTGATTCATTAGTGAATTTGGGGCTGTAGCTTGCCACCACAAATGCCAAAGAACGGGCCACAAGGGGACTGGAGGTGCTGGGGGAGTAAAGACAAACTGGTTTATTTGTATTTTTCCTGTGCAGCATGCACTTTTGGTGGGGACTGTGCAAACAAGCCTGTGAGATGCAGTCTTTGAGGGTTTTAGCAGGTCTGTCCTATTTGCATAGGTCATGGAAACAACACAATTTTTCACGGTTTCATTGGAGATGGGACAGGTCCTTTTGTCACTCAAACCAAGCTACTGTTTGAAGGAAATGTTTAGAGGTGCAGTAAATTTCACTGACAAATTAATGCAGAGGCAGCCATTTCACAGTGCCTCCCCCTGCTTGCGCTGGCAAGGCTAACACTGTGTGCTTGCTCGCTCGGAGCAGCCTCCTCTTGGCACGCTGTCTGTAGATTGCATTCTTCTACTCGGTGTTCCTTCTTCCAGGTCATTGATCTCCAAATCAGGCCAGAAGACAGCATGGCCTCATTTGTCACAGGCCCTCTCTATGCTGGAGCATCACAGTCACTAACTCTTTGTCTTCAATCTGCTTTGTAACCTGTCTGCTCCAGCTGCCCTTTCCCTGTGTTGCTCTTGCTGGCCTTGGGTCAGTCATCTGTAGGGTCCAGGACTGAAAGCTTGCTCAAAGTCTAAATGATGGTCTTAGTTTCCTGTTGACTCTGTTATTTCCTACTGTGACTTTATCAGACTGCTAGACCTGATCTTCCTGTCTCAGTGTGGCTGAGAGCTTGTTCATGCTTTGCTCTTTTATTAGCTTCCATCATGTCACTTTGTTATTTAAAAAGCACCTTGGGGGGGGATTTTTTTTTTTTAATTGCTGTTGTTATTGCCAGTGATTTATGCGGTGTTGGGTCAGGTCAGACAGACCCACTCCCTGGTGCTTGTTCTTCCTAGCTGTCTCCATTCAATACAAGCTGTTCTCCAGCAGGAGTCAAACAGCAGGTGGGGAGTGCGGGGTCCTGCCAGCCCTGCAACAGAGTTCAGAGATAAGGGAGCAAGAGGCAGCAGCAGGTACACTTGCAGTCCTTGCTCAGCTCCAGTAGTTACCCAGCAAGGAAGAGTCTCTGAGAGCTCTCAGCTCCAGCACGCTGCTTTTGCTAGTCCTTTGCAGCCACACAATACTCACTCTTGAGACAGAGTAGGACTTTGTTTGGCTCGTACTTTTCAACAGCTATTTTCTTGCTTTCTTTTGTACAGTGGTAGGAGTTCCCTGGTCACCACTGAGACATAACCAGTAATACCTGTTAGCTTAAATAAACTGTAACTGGACCCTCCTGGACTCTTCCTTTAACTTTTTTGGCAAATACTCAAAACCCTCTTTCCCCTTCAGTCTTAAGCAGTCTCTCCCTGCTATAAATAATACACTCTCAGTGACTCCATTCTAAAAGCATATGGAAAACTGCTTCCGAGCTGGAGGATCGTCTGTGACTGTCTATTAGCAGGGCCATTTTGGCAGCTTAATGAGATGACTATTTAGGCAGCTGGAGATCAAGCTTTCAGGAATACTGAGTATGGTTGATCTTCATAGGAAACCAGACACTTCAGAAATGGTTTCCTCTTGATTCTGGGAAAGAATGCAGTTGTTGAAAGAAACCAAACTTCCATCACGGAAATTCAGGGAAGAACAGCCTAGATCCTGGCCAACTTGTAGGGACCTTGGCCAGCCACACAGGCGGGGGCGGATCTGTTCCGCCAGAGTTATAAGCAAACCCTCTCGGCAAGCAGTCGGTTATTTGGGTTTGCTGAAGCGCTGAAGCTAAGCACTGCTGCCCATTGGCCTCCTGGACCTTTGTGCAGTCCCAAAATGTGGGAGCTACTGGTTACTGACTATTCCTTACAAGGGGTCTTCAGGAATTTCTGCCAGAGTTGCACCTACAGGAACCGGTCCAATTCGACAGGAAAGCATGTGTGTGCTGGCAGCATCCCACTGTGGGCTCACGTCCGTAACAAAGTGCGCAGAGATAAGGTTGGCCTGCCTTGCTTGTCTGTTGCTTCTTGGGGTCTCTGCAGTGTGAGCAAGCAGGGAGAAACTTTTCTCTCTGCTGGTTGTCTTTTTGGGGGAGTGGGGAAGGGCGTGGGGGGACTTGTCTCTGTAGCCGTCAGCAGCATTGGGCTAGTTTGTTGATGATTTGAAAGAGAGTGTGAGCATGACTGCATCTAAGATCTCTCAGAATATACTGCAGCTGCCATTGTTTCAACATTTACCTCTGCCTGTCAGAGAACTCTGCTTTTGCATGGGGTTCTGTGGGAGGGAAGAGCTGTGCTGCAGAAGTAGCTCTAGTTACTGAGTGGCTTTTTGTTTGCTGACAACAGTAAACTCAAAACACAGAGTCTACTGCAGTTGCCTCCTTTTGGTCTCACTGTGTCTCAGTGTTCAAGAGCCAACTGTTACGAAGCCATCTCAGGAGGCACTGAAGTCTGCTTGCTTTGGCTGGTTCTGATTGCTGATAGAAGTCCCCGTGCAGACAGGTCCTTTCTCTCTTTTGCCAGTCTAGCTTGAGCTGAGTGCCACTCTTCAGGCGTTCAGATGTGTTTGGACTCTCCCAGGCAGTTATGGAATGGCTGGGTGATGTTTGAGTACTTGAGTCAGCTGCTCTCCGGCCTCACAACTGTCCACTCAAAAGAAATCAAGCAAAGCTGAAAACAGGAGATCAGGGCTTTGCATCAGACCTTTTTTCTGTTTAATGAATTCTTGCAGTAGCAGGGCCAGGTGTTCTTCCTGCCTCTGTGCTGAAATAGAAATGAAAAGGAATAGGCAGGTTGAAGGAGGATAACTTTCCATGATTTCTGGGCCAATTTTCTCCATTTCTCCTCTGTCAGATCCTGACAGAGGTTTGGTTTGTTTAAAGTTACTTGTTTCTGTATGGATCCCTTCATATTTCTCTTCCTTCATCTCACTGTTAGGGTCATTATGTCTTTTGAATTCAGTGGAACATAGTCCTTCTTATAAGCTATTCGTTTCATAGCCAAGAGCTATGAAATTCTCCAGCCTGGCTTTTTATTTCAGCGCAGTAACTTCACACTTGTCCAACCTCACCTGTCTCTATAAAACTGCAGAGGGAGACAGTTTCCTCTATTTCAAATCAGAGTTATTTCAGAAATCTCTCCTCCCCTCTTCTGACTCCTAGCCCTGTGGGATGGGACAAATTTGGCTGTCTGTTAATGTGCCTGGTGTGCTACAGCTATGAATGCAGTCTCTCTATGAAAGCTGAAGTTATTGGTTTTCAAACATTGATGTTGCTTGCTGAGGTTGCCTGGATTTTCCATGTGTGTGAGTCCTCATCAGCCCTGCTTAGAGAACTGTACAATATCTGAGTGTCCTGTTACCTGAAACCAGGGAAACCTTGGAATGTGTGTTTTCCTATGGAAAAGAAATAACATGTTGAAAGTGGTAGTGCTCAGCTCACTTACAGAAGCCTTTCAGGCCAGCTGATTTCTCTGAAATCTGTTCCTAGCTCATGGGTAACTTCCATGTTTTTCAGCTGGACCCACAAGTGTTGCAGGACAAAGATTGGCAACGCACAGTCATCTCAATGAATGGAGTAAGTATGGAAAATAGAAGTTAGCACTGCTTCTGTACCTCTTACGTGCTTTATTTCTTTGCTCTTCATTGCAGCATAAAAAAAAATGAAAAGAAAATGTTTGAAAAGTAACATCAGTTCTCTTTTATTCAGGTTGAAGTGAAGCTGTCGGTGAAGTTTACCAGTCGGGAGTTTAGCCTGAAAAGGATGCCGTCCCGGAAACAGACTGGGGTGTTCGGGGTCAAGATCGCTATTGTCACCAAGTGAGCCCATGGGTCACATTTCTCCCTGTTGTATTTCAGAAAGCCAACTGGCCAGTGGGTTGCGCCTGTCTTTTACCCCACTGAGGGATTTGTCAGTCCAGTCTGCTCCACTTGGGTAGTAGTGTAGATGGCTGTGGCTGCAGAAAGGAGATGCTGTACATTCTCTGAGCTTCATTTTTTTGCAGGGGAAAAAACAGCATGCACGCAGGCTTTGAAACCTAGGGTGTTTACTTACAGCATATCACTTTTCAGAGTTCCGGAAATACCCCTTGCCCCTTTACTCTGTAGTTAGCTGACTTGGTCAGAAGTTTCCAGAGCCACTGAACAGTGATGTTTCCTTTCCATAATCGGAAATGTTCGAGTTCTTTGGATCCTGTTGTATTATTTTAACCCCTGATCTTTTGTCATGAATCGTTTGCCAGAAGAAACCTGTTTGTTCTGTTATATAGTTTGGGAAGTGTGGTATTTCCTCCCTATGGAATTGCATTAATTGGAAAGCAACGGTGTTGCTATGTATCCAAGGTCTGTTTGGGAATCCTCTGATTACCTGAGCAAAGTCGTGGACTCTAGGGACACTAGGACCCGGCTAGAAGTGCTCAGGGCAGCTGCAGAACAGCCAAAGCCGGGCGGAGACACTCAGAAAACCCTTTCCAGTCTTAAAAGGAGGTTTTCGGCTCAGTCTTGATTCCCTACTCAGACATTCTCCCACCCCATTTTCCAGAAGAGGTTTGCAGAGCAAAATGATGGGGTGATTTTAGCCAGCCTGGCTGGCGGGGTAACAAGCATCGAGGGCATGGGCTGTACTGAACTCTTCTATCTGGCTTTCTTAAGGAGAGAGAGGTCGAAGGTGCCTTACATAGTGCGCCAGTGTGTGGAGGAGATAGAGCGGCGTGGAATGGAGGAGGTGGGCATCTACCGCGTCTCTGGGGTTGCAACCGATATCCAAGCTTTGAAAGCTGCCTTTGATGTCAGTAAGTAATTGTCTGATGTTTTCCTTTGCACTGTGAGACCCTGCGCGAGCTCCCTGTCAGGTGGCTATGCTATTTTTAATCTAATGTTCCCCGAGAAGCATTAAGAGGTAGAGATTCTCACAAGGAGAATCATTTTAACCCTGGCTGCATGTTTTATTAATGTTCTTCAGCTACAGATATAACCCAAGACATACAATGGGATGGATCCTTATACCAAATAACCCATTTGTTATTCTTCCCAGCAGACATGAAATGGTGGGTTTGCCTGCCTTGCCAAATCTTTGTAAATGGCAGACACCTTCCTCAGGGGAAGCGGCAGCAATCAGAAGCCGTAATTCCCTCACTGTTGTGAGGTGTCCAAATTAATAGAAGTCCTTGAAATTGAGAATGTTTTGTGAAAGGAAGCCAGCAAAAAAATTTTTCTAAGGTTGAGTAGGAAGGGTGTTTACGAAACTGAAGTTGGGTGGTCAGGGCTCTCAAGTTCTCTTCTTAACTCTATGTCTAGATTGATGTGTACAGATTGTAAAATTAGATGATTTTGACCAACCTTTTGTAAAGCTTTCTTTGACCTTGAGCAGAAAAGGGCTCCTTACTGGTGCCGCATTTAAAAGAATGGCATGTATGTCCCAAAAGGCATCCAAGGTCAGGCAGATGAAACACCTTCAAATTGCTGAGGTAGAAAAAGTGAAATTCTGCCCTACTTCCAGCCTCCACGTGACAGTCCAAGGACTGCTCAAGCCACGCTGGAGCTCTCTTTCGATGCAAGCAGTCATGAGGCCTGTGCCAGGTGCCCAAATTCACTCTCCCTGCACTTTTTATTTTGTGAAACGTCTTCCTTCTGGTATTTTCTTTTCAATCTCCCTAAGCTACCAAACACACTGATTTATGAATCTTCACTAGTGCAAGTAAGGGTGTTTCACATTTTGAAAAACAACTTTTTTTCATTTCTATTAAATGTTGTTTTACACTGAGCTTCATGAAACCAGCGCTGGCTCTGCTGGCCTGTTTGTTTTAGGGAAAGGGGGTGGTTTTGTTGTTCTTAATAGTAACAAAACTGAAATGTGAGCCCTGAATTGCCTGTGTACTTTAGCTACACTCGGTGGGGAGTTAGAGCCTCCGAGTCTCTTATTCTAAGCTGTTAGAGGCAGGGAATTGGAATAACAATAATTGTCACTAACAAAAGTTGAAATGCATATAAATACAGTCAAGCAGGGCTTGTTCCAGATCAGGCTGAGGTAGCTGGCACAGCATAACTAACCCTGGGTAGTGTGAGGTTCCCTCTTCTTGATTTAAAGCTATAAACTGTTTGCAGTCATTTGTGCAGCGCTTTTCAGTTGTCAGAAGGTAACTTATTTAATCTGGAGGAATGTAAATGGGAAAACTCTCAGCTGTTTGGGCAAAGACAAAGGATAACAATCAGCCATTGGAATAATCTCCCCAGGAAAGTGGTGGATTCCCCAACACTGGACGCTTTTAAGATTCAGCTGGACAGGGTGCCGGGCCATCTTGTCTAGACCGTGCTTCTGCCAAGAAAGGTTGGACCAGGTGATCCTTGAGGTCCCGTCCAACCTGGTGTTCTATGGTTCTATGTTAAACAAAGAGAGCCAAAGCAAGAAAAAGAATGAATGCAAGGCCAGCAGCTTCTTTACCCTGCTTCCCCTCTTCCCTCTTTCAGATAACAAAGACGTGTCAGTGATGATGAGCGAGATGGATGTCAATGCCATTGCAGGCACCTTGAAACTGTACTTCCGGGAACTGCCTGAACCCCTCTTTACAGATGAACTGTACCCCAACTTTGCTGAGGGCATTGGTAGGTAGTAGCAGAAATAACCCTTGATAACCGGGTCTGTGTTAAAGACACCGCTCTGTAGGAGGCTGCTCCTAAAGCCATACAAACCCCGTGTTTATAATGTTGGACAGAGGCCTGGAACAAGCTGTTAGAGAAGTGAAATGGAGCTCAGAAACAGGCGTTGGAACGACATATTCTTCCTATGAGCTTGAATATGGGCAATTGCCGTGCCTTTTTGTAAGTCGAAAATGTCCAGGTTTCTGAAGGACAGGTTAAGAATAGATTACAGCCTACTTGTTGAGGCTGTGCTCGCTGTTTGTCCCATTCAGTCTTCCAGGGAAGCCCTCTTTTGGGGGGGATATACCTAGTCTTATCTTGATGCAGGGGAAAAACATCATAATGGTTGAAAGTCTGAAAGCACTTGAACTGCTTGAGAGGAAAGGATTCTCTACGTATCTATGAAATAAAGAGATCCTGTGGGGTATTGACGTGCAACTCTGACCTTCCAACCTATGATGTAATTACAGTCCAGTCAGGACCATCCCTATTTGTTGGTTTGGGAAGTTATGCTGTCAGTCAAATTCTCGTTCACTGCCTGTGGTGATGTTTTGTTACCTTCTGTCTTGTAGCACTTTCAGATCCTGTTGCAAAGGAAAGCTGTATGTTGAATCTATTGTTATCGCTTCCAGAACCCAACCTTGTGACATTCCTTTTCCTTTTGGACCATTTAAAAAGGTAATATGTGGATCCTTTAGACACGTATTTAATGTGTGAAGCATCATGGTTTTGAAAAGAGGAGCCGTTTCCTTGAATTCGTGCTGAATTTGTTGATTTGCTGTGAATGCTCATCAGATAACTATTGTCTCATACTCACTTAGTGAGGCACTAAATCCTGAATTCCATTCCCACTCATACTGAAAGGATTAGAACTGAAGGAAAGGGGTAACAAAAGTCTCGGGGCTTATCTAGTGCAATTGCAAATTCCTGCTGCAGTATCGCTGCAAAACTGCACCTGCATCTGGATACAAAGAGCAGGAAAGGTTTTAGTATAAGTCGTGAAGCTTTGGCCGTGTTTAAGGACTTGTGAGCCCTGTCTCGAAAGGTGTCTGCAATCTAATGTGGTATATTTTTTAAAATTCCAGTTTTGCACTTCTGCTAACTGGAGTTATCAGTTCCTTGCTTAGACTAGTCTTTCTGATCCTGTCTATGTCTTTGTAAATATGGTTTTAACTGTGAAAAAGTATTTCCATGTGTTTGATATTAATGCAATAAGCTTGCTTAATACATGCACAATGTATTAATTTACATATGTATTTTGTACATACCAGAGACTGTCACTGGAGACATGAAAGATAATCTTGTGACTGAGGTTCTGGATTAAAATCCAGGAAATCTGGGTTTTACTTGTGTTTCTACTGCAGACTTTTCTGCCCTTGGGTAAATTTTTTAACCTGTGTGTCTCAGTTTCTCATTTATGAAACTGGGATGAAAAACATTCCTTTATTCCTGTCCCACTTCTGCCTGTCCAGACAGTACGCAGCAAGTCTGCCATGTCTGTAGAGTTCCTGGAGACTGTGTTGTGTCAGATCCAGGTTTAGGCACATACGGAGAGAGTGGTTGGTTGAATGTATCTAAAACTTTTTACAAAAGGAATAAATATGGTTTCTTACTTAAGGACACTTCCAAACTCAGATATTTATAAAGATCTGCCTTGTTCATTGTTTCTTCTCCCAGAGTTGCTGAGAGGGAAAGCGTTAACAAGATGTCCCTGCATAATCTTGCAACTGTCTTTGGACCAACGCTGCTCAGACCTTCAGAGAAGGACAGTAAAATCCCTGCTAACCCCACCCAGCCTATCACAATGACTGATAGTTGGTCACTAGAAGTCATGTCCCAGGTAAAATCCTAAATGTGCTATTCAGTCTTGTGGAGACACTATCTGGGAAACTGCAGCCCTCTAGCGAGGCCTGGTTCAGCCATCCTTCTGTGTTTTCATGACGGTTTGTTTGAGAAACATAAACAACTTTCACCCTTACACAGACATTTTAGACTGTGTGTAGAACTGTGTTTCTTCAGGCAGTGCAGTTTGCGTCTGTACCGATACAACTTTTCAGGAAAAACTGTCAGTATGCACACAATCCTGTATGTTTCGTGTTTCTGCATAGTAAGATTTTTTGAGAGCTGTCTCACAGTGCTGTATTGCTAGCCTGGGACAAAAGGACCATCAGTGTTTTTCCGTGATGCTCTTCAACACTTAAACCACCTTCACTGATGCACAACAAAATTCTTTGCTAAATTCAGATTTCTTTGGCCACTGCTGCCTTTTGAGGGCGATGCAGAGAATTCGAACATGGAGGCTGCGTTAGCTGGTCAGGCTGTTTTGTACTTTCTCGATTGAGTAATGGCAAATTATAGATCAGATTTTTTCAGTGCAGTGGAACACCAACACCATTGTTATACCCTTGAAGCTGAAAAGAGTGTCTCCGAAGCACCACAAGTTTTAATATTCCTGCTGTTACACACTGTATTAAAACAAAAACATAACTGCAAGATGTTCCTGTGGAGAGAGCTGTAGGCACGTCTGCCAACTCTCAAATAGCCAGGATGAGAATGAGTTAACAGGGCTTTAGTATTACCTCTTTCTTTCTTTCTTTCTCTTTCCAGGTTCAAGTTCTTCTGTACTTCCTGCAGCTAGAGACTATCCCTACCCCAGACAGCAAGAGGCAAAGCATTCTCTTTTCCACAGAGGTGTAGGTGCCTGTGATACCAACAGGACACAAAAAACTGCTCTTGGCGTAAATCTGCCACACCTGAGAAAAAGATGACTGGTGTTTCTTCAGACATTACTGGCCTGTTCCTGTCCTGGGGAATTACGGCCCTCAGTGCTTCTGCTGTTTGTTAACCAGCGACAAGCTGAAGGAGAGAGAGAAATCTCTACTTTTGGTTGGTAGGACCCGAACTGAACTGGAGATGGAGCTGTGCAGAATCTCCACTAGAAGGAGCAATAGACACTTGAACAAATGCACCACAGAGTGTGGCTATTATTCTTGTTGGGAATGTGACAGAAGGTATTCCTCATTTTATGGATTTAATTTATCATAAAGAAATTCCAAGATTTCTACTGGAACACTTGACAGGATACCCCTTTTTGGGTGAGGGGGAGTTAAAGGATATATCACAACTGTGTCTTTAATAACTGCTGTTTTTAAAGTACTGTTCTAGGCCACAAAAATAGCATTGCTTTGCAAGAGGAAAGGAGAAGGGAAGGGTCTGGGATCTAAGATTCCCCCCTCAGAAATTCAAGTCTTGATTTGAACAGGGTTCTAAAGAAATGAAACAGTTTTGCATACAACTAGAACTGTTGGTTTGTTTGGGTTCGGGGTTTTTTTTGTCTCGCCCACCCCTTCCCTTGCAAATGTTGATACGGCTCTAGGGAAGGAGATGCCCTGCTCTTGCCTATATTGCACTTCTGATGGGGTTTTTGGGTTAAGGGAGCCAGACCCAATGACGTTACACTATAAATAAATACAGCAAATTAAAGAGAGGCAGGGAGGATTAGAGTCAGTGATACTGTTTGTGATTCTGTTGTTTGTTTGCATATAAAAGCAGGGGCAATATTATCCAGACAGGATTGCTCAATTGCTTAGACCCCCCTAAACTTAATGAAATCAATTGGGAAGACTGTTAATTCCCAACACTCCAAAGAAAAGATGTTATCACTGCAAAAATAATTGAAGCATTTGTGGGGAAAAAGGAAAAAAAAAAAAAAAAAATCAATGGCTATCAGTTTGGCTGGCTGCTTACTCCAAGCTTTTATCAGAACATCTTTTTTTTTGATACTTGAATCTTTGGAGGCTTTGTACATTGCTTCTACAAGAGTCTTTTTCTGATAGATACAAATACTTTGATAAAAGGTGTCAGAATGTACTTTATGGACAATCTAGCAAGTAGCATGCATTGTGTATTCTCCAGAAATTCCAACCCTGTTTGAAACGAGAGCAGTGAAGAAATTTCTGCGGAACTACATGCAGCAGTACAAAAGGTCTAGCCAAACACCAGCTTTGTGCTTCCCTGCCTGAATCGGTTAAAGCCACAGGGGTTACACAGGCGTAAAGGGCAGCAGTATTCGTCTAGGGAACTGAAGGCGTGACCTAATTGCTGGTACCCAGAGTCGAGTGTTCTGGCTATGAAGCAGTTGTGCCAAACACCTTGGGGGGGTGGGAGTGATTCCATGTTCATAAACTACTCCAGCCCCCTTTACTTCCTACCCAGTTATGCAGCGTCCGTCCGTCGTCATCTTGGCGAGAAGAAAAGTACAGTTTGAAGACAAGGGAAGGGATCGGCATGGGAAGGGGAGGGAGGGACAGATTTTGAAAGACTGGTAGAGTTAGGTTGTCAACATCATTTGAGGGGAAATACCACAAAGAAAGCAACCCCTGTTATGCTGAATTTCACATTTTCTGATGGGTGATCTGCAACTCTTAATTAAAAAAAACAAAACAAAAACAAAGAGTCTTTCAAACAAATGGAAAAAAAAACAAAGGGAAATGATTTTGTAGTCACTGTAATTCTGACAGCTGCATAATATTAGAAATTATTGTACTGTGAAGTTGCAAATTCAACAAGGAACAAATATAAATTTCAATTTTGTGAGTATATCAATATTTTGCATGCTTTGTAAGGATTCTTATAGGAATTTAATATTGCTTAGTATCCCTCCC
The DNA here is from genome assembly GCA_009819775.1 of Phoenicopterus ruber ruber. Taxonomy (NCBI): domain Eukaryota; kingdom Metazoa; phylum Chordata; class Aves; order Phoenicopteriformes; family Phoenicopteridae; genus Phoenicopterus; species Phoenicopterus ruber. The sequence goes on along the minus strand of CM020231.1, from coordinate 11,760,755 downwards.
TCCTTAGGTCTGGGAGCAAACCTCTTTGTAATGTAATGTACAACTAGAAATTCCTTCTCTTGTATGTATTTCCACTACATTCCAACTTCTGAACCCGTAAAACAGAAAAAGTGTTTATAGTAGGAGGTGCTTTTTTGGGGGAGGGAGGGAATGAAGGCAAGGAAACTTGAAGGCTTAAGATTTTGATTTTTTCTTTTTGCCTTTTTGAAGGTAAAAATTAGTCACAATCCTGAAAAACATTGACTTAAGAAAAGTCATGCAGACCAGTAAACCACACTCTCTGGTTTTGTTTTTATGTATTTGTTCTCATTTTTACGTAGCGGTTCTAGAGCAATCCTTTTACTGCAAGCTGCACACCTACCCATTCCAAGCTGTTGCTCGATATACCCGAGGCAGTAGCACTGCTGATGACTTCATGTAAAAGGAAAAAAACCCAACCAAACTCCACCAGGTGGTTGGGTGACAGCCTTTTTCTTTTGGTGTTTGGAATCCGTGGCTGCTCTTTGCAGTGTTGAAACTGGAAAGCAATACCATAATGACTGTGCCAATTTACTTTTGCCCAACTTTTTTTATTTTTATTTATATAGGAAGTTAATTTTAATATTAAAGTACTGATCTATAGTATGTAACCATGAGAAAATTGCTTTTGCTTTGGTTACTGTTACAGGTTGTTGCTTTTAGTCTCTCATTACAATGCTCAGTTCTAATGTAACATTATCTAACATGCAGGCATGTGGATCAGGGAAAAAAAGTTAATTTAACTTAACCCGTTAATTATTTCTGTTAAGTATGAATATGTTTTCCCCAAAGCTGGTAATTTTGGGCTGGAAAAGATAGCGCATCTTATTGCTGATGATGAAATCATGGACTGATTTGAAATACAAGAATTGATTTCTTGAATTTCCTTTAATTTTGCAATTAAGTTTTTTCAAATAGTCTTATGTTTTCAGAAATTAAGTATTTCCAAAAGGCTTTTATGTTCTTTTCCCAGGGATGTTGGTTGGGGTTTGTTTTTGTTGTTGTTTTTGGTTTTTTACTTTGTTATTTTTTTAATAAGCCTTATCATATTTAAACAAAAAGGGAATTGCAAAACTTTGCTTTAGAGAAGGCCTTCTGATTTCTACTCTTACATATTCCCTTGCGAGTTGTGTCAGAAAACCTCTCTCTTCCATTTTCTATATCAAAAAGGTACAATATAAACAACATAAGAGCAAACTAGCAAAAAATTGCCCTTTACATGTGCACTGGGAGTTTATGCCCTTTCAGTTCCTAGTGTATTGGAGAGACCTTTCTAAAAATGTAGCTTTCAGTAACAGGAATCTGAAACGTTAAAACTTTCAACTAAAGAAATTCAGGTGATTAGGACAGTCTGTGTATCTCCAGTTTAAGGAGAGGAATAAGCATCAGTTTCCTGGCATTTAGAAATGATTTTAAAATTCTCATGGATTTTTTTTTTTTAAACACTGAATAGGTTTTTAAGTAAAATTTTAAAAAGTTAAGTAAAGCAAACTATGGGAAAAGTTTTCAAAGATGGACAAGAAATAACAGTTACTAGGTCAGTTTCAGCTTTGTGTTTGTGTGTGCTTTGTATGGGAGGGGAGTGTCTGAAACCAAATTGAAACACAGCCATTAAAATGCTGCTGGTGTTCTTTACTCTTGCACATTTTTAACAAGTTGAGGTAGTAGCTAAGCTATTTCAGGCTGTATTTTAATGCTGCTATTTTTCAGTGTATCAGCTAAGGGCAAAATACAGCAGTGTATCGACTATTTGCTGCTGCCCACTGCCTGCCTCGGTTCTGACCTTCAGTTGCTAATACAAGGCAATCAGCATGCACCGTATGGAGCAAAACTGCAACTTTTTTTGTTGGCCACAAGGTGGTGGAACCACAGAGTATGTTTATGGGAGATGCAGTATTTTTACAGTTTATTCATTTTACCTGTTTAAAAATCTGTTTTACGGTTGTTTATGTTAGTTTTCTATGAGTTTATTTAAACAAATGTACTGTTCTTTAAAGCATACATGGATCTCCAAATTTGTTTATCACCCTTGTAACACTGGAAGGCATCACAATGTGTTCATTTATCTTAACGTGCCATTCTTTCAAGTATGTATAAAATGTAAATTGACTGACATGGCTTTTAAAAATGGTTAAAATCTGATGGCAAAAAAACCCAACCCTCTCTGATTCCTCACTGGTTTTAATCCTTTTGTTTCAGTGCTTGGTCATCTACTGGGATAACATTATCAGATGGGGCATTCTTATTATGGAAGTTTTAGTAAGAAATGAGAAATGTTTTAAGAAAAACCCCTACCCTTTCTCTTTTTACTTTAATTCAAGAAGATGGGGACTTGTAATAACAGAAGACCAATGCATTCATGCTAGATTTAAGGGCTCTGCTTCCGTTCCTTGAAGAATAAAAATGTGAAAGGGCAATTCCTAAGTAGATATGATCAAATTAATCAAATTCTTGGTGTAGTTAGTCACTTGTTTATTCCCTCTTAAATTTGTAATCCAGGTATGTTTTTCTTTGTAAACTTTGCTAACATTGTCATAGTACTGTTATCGGAAAAAGAAGTCTGATGCCATTCGCTCCCTTTAACATAGGGTACGTGCAACGGAGATACTGGAGCCTTAGGTTAGTATTAGCAATTCTCCATTCCGAACTAGAATGAAATGTGCGTTCATAGGTGTTCTATGAAATTTCTCGTTGAATAGAATGAAATACATGGATTGCCCTTAAAACTAACAGAAGCTCCAAAGGAAGCACTTACAGTTAATGATTATTCCTTAACGAGGTTTTAGGGAAGAAAAGTAACACAAATGGAAAAGAGAAGCATAAATAGGAATCAGTTGGATCATGTGGTCTGGAACTAGAAAGAAGTTCTCATTTCAAGTTACAGAAGGTGGCTTATGCCCTAGATAACTGTGAGCAAAGACTGTCTCGCCAGTAAATAAACATTAATATAGGAACGCCAGGAATTTAGCTACTGTAGCCTCCCAGTTCTGGTGTGGGGCAACCTCTCTTTCTTGCTACTGAAAAGCAAAGTTTATCACTTGCTGTCTACTTTTTTTTCCCCTCTGCGGCAGTAGCTAGGGAGGAGCAATAGGTGGAACACCACTGCGAAGACAGGAAAAGCTAATAGAACCAGAAAGTTAGACTATCGTCTGAGCTACGAGAGTCTGGTTCTGGGCTGCAAGGACAAAATGCCACAACACGCTATAATGATGAGATGGTTGAAATAGTAGGACTGACGCAAACTTGAGTATACATGTTACCTTGATTCTCCTCCTTCCATGACCGTATCGCTAGATTTAGGCCTTCCAGGTCAAGCAAATACATAAATGCTATTGCCAAGAATTAGAAAATTATTAAATGACCCAGTTTCCCTGCACTGTTGATTCTCTTTGTGTTACCATCTCATAGCGGAATTGCAGAAGACCACTGTAAAAACATGCAGGTGAACCACGTGAATATTTTCCACATCGTTTAATTCCTACTGTCCTGTTTCACCTTCCAGTAAGAAAGACCCCTCCTTTTCCAACAGAAACCACTTCCCATCATTCTGTACTGTAGAAACTACCACACCGGGAGGTTCAGTTTGTACCAGAGCTATCCCTGGAGATAAATAAAATATTTCCAGTTTTCTGGTGCAGAATGGACCAGGTACTGCTAAAGCTCTGGGCTCGTGCAGGCCTGTTTTGCAAGTTAAGTAAGATTCTGTTAGTTACACCTGTTCAAGCATACTTGGGAATTAGTATAATTACGGAGTCCACAAGCCTAGCAGAAGTGTTTGCTCTACTGCTTTGTCTTAATTGCAGTCATGTTCAAATCCTCTTGTTAAAAATGCTTCATCAGAATGGAGAAAACTTTTTTTTTATTTTCCACTAGAGCTTTTGTTTGTGTAACTGTTGCAGTCTTTTTCCCTGGCGGTAAGATGTTCTGAGAACCCAAGACATTCTACAGATGAACCATTTCTCTAATCTGCAGAATGATCTGCATGACAAGGCCACGCTACATCCCTGTGGATGCACGGAAGGGCAGGCCTGTGTACAAACCAGCTCCCTGCCTGGAAGGGGAACGCAGCAGCTTTCTGCAGATGGCCCCAAACAAGGACCACAACGCGTAGAGCCCACCAGTGAGCAGATGGCCTTGGCCCTTCCGTGCTCCCATCTTCCATGGGCAGTTAGAGTGAGGCCCAGAAGGCTGTTACCGGAAGAGACTCATCCACTTCCTTCTTATTGTGCATAATGGAATGACCAAATGCCAATCCACATAGAGTAGCTCAAATTTCCTCCATTTTAGTCCCATTTGGGGAGAAATTGGGACTACACTAACTGTAGCTATTACACAAATAGTCAGCTGAAAACTGATCTGTATCTAAAACCTATTTCAAATACAGTAGGTGGTAACGTAAAAGCTGCCATAGCAAAAGGACATCTCTTCACAACAGCCTCTTCTAATCCCTTCTTTACTGCTTCTCACAGCCCAAAAGAATCTTGTTTTGGGCTTCACACTTGCCTTCGCAAGTTTTCGTATGTCACTCAGTAATGGTAGTGGTAACATATCTGGAACCCTGGATAAAACTTACCTACGCAGGGACAGATGTTTCAAGAGATGGGATATCAGTACTAACCAAGGCAGCAAAAAGAGGGTAAGGAACTGTTGTGTTGGATGACCGAGAAGCACCACAATGAAACAGTGAATTTAAATATGATCTCACAGCAGGACACTGTGAAATGTTCTTTCTGTGTCTGTCCAGCAAAAAAAATAAAACTAAGCTTTCTCTTGCCTATGTAAGTTGTGTAGTTTGTTCTTATCTCTAGTATTGCAAGTGTTTATAATCCATGAAGAATTCCAAGGAAAGGCGTTAAGACTATTTATTTAAATATAAATACAATTAAACTATATAATTAGTGCTAAATTATCAGGTGTAGAAGACAAACAACTTGTTATTGTTTCGATAATTTTGGGTTTCATCAGAGTTAATATTGTTGGCATTGTTTTAACACTACCGTGTTAGGGAGTCAGTTTTTGACATTTTATACTGCTGTTGCTAGTGCTTCAGTATCTCATAGTGCTCTGTTTTTGGAAAAGAAAACCTAATCCTAATAGTTTAATATGGAAAGGTGTTGAAACTGTACTGCCAAACATCTCTCAGTTTAGGCCCAAAGAGAGGGAAAAAGGGGGAAAAAATTGTCATTCTGGATTTTTTTTGTTTTAATTTTCTGAGAAAAGCGGTATGAAAAAGGGATCCAGAAAACTGTATTTGGGGAAAAAACGTCTAAGGCATTTGTAGCCTTTCTTTGTACACAATGTTAAATAAAATCTCCTCTATCTATGTTTGTCAGGTTCTTTTGGTCTTATTTAACTAAAAACTGGGCCTACATTAAACTAAATGGGTGAATTGCAGTCAACTGAGCTTGCTAGAGGTATGGAATTTAACACTGGTGTTTCAAAAGAAAAGCTATTTCATATTTTACAAGGTAAAAGCTGTATCACTTAAAATCTAGAGGTTAGTACAGGGTCATTGCTGAATTAAACTAAACCAACTATAACGTGGAAATAGTTTACATGTAAGGTAGAGAAGCAGCTGGGCAAAACGGTCCATTTTCAGATCTGTATTATTCCTTTTGTAGGATTACTGCTTCACAGCGCAGCCAGTCACAAACATCGTAACCTTCACATTTGTGTGGAGCACTTCAGTTACGTATTTGCTAAGAAATCAGCTCCGGCCTCTAGTTCTTCAAACGTTGCATGAAATTAGTGGGTTTTGTAGGAATCAATGTGGAAACTGAATCAGTTATTTAAATCAAGTTCTCTTGGTGCTTTATTTAAATCAAATATTATTTAAATTATTAATGTAATCCAAGTACCTTTATGTTTTAATATAGTCCAAATTTAATATAAAACATAAACCTCTCTATAATAAAAAGATACTTGCTTGAAAGCTCTCTAGCTGATCTTCATTCCGTGTGGATCACGAAGATCACATGCCTCAATGGCAATATCCAAAGTAGAGAAAAATGTAGGATTACCCCATCCCAGGTGGCGAATCCTGCACTTGCTCTTGTTAATTTTCGTATGGTTGGTCAGGTCCTACCCCAGGCAGGAGCTCTGCTCACACAGCCACACTCCTACCGTGTCAAGCTCTTCACTGACTACAGGCTGGCGCTTCTCAGCTGCTTTCCCCCACTTGAAGACCCTGGGTTAGCAACACTGCCACTGGCTTGAGATGAATCGCAGAGCGCAAGCTTGTGCAAATTCAGCCAGTACACACTTACGGTGCGCTACTTCCCTGTAACGAGAAAGAGCAAACGAAACTTAAGGCTGGAGCAAGATGAGAAAGAATATATGAGTACCTAACAACCATGGATGTTCTGTGCAAATTGCTGCACAGTCTCCTCATTAGCAGGTGTCTCTTCATTTTCCAGGCAGCCCTCGCGCTGCCTCCCGAGGCTCGGCCAGGCTGCCCCGAGGCAGCTGCTCCCCAGAAGCCCTGCAGGATACAGCTCTCGGTCTGAGACAGGATCAGCTGTACCTGCCCGGCTCCCGAGAGACATTTGTCTGCTCTTTGTTAGAAGCCTCCAATTATGGAGATTCTGTAATCCTTTTGGGCAATCTAATCCAGAACATAACCACAATGAGAGAGTTTTCCTAGCAGACAGTTGAACCACTCTTGCACACGTTACAGGATATAATGCTGCACTATTATGCAGCTTTTTTCAATGACCTTTTAGGTTCCTGAACTAGGATACCAGCCGTACGCACTGTCAGCTAGCAGCCTGTTCATTAATCCCCCGAGCTGAACGAACCACGTTCTGTTTCCTGCTCAAAACCAGAAAGCAGAGCCCCTTTGCGGGCTACTGTGAGAAATACATTGTACAAAACAAATGCAGGCATTTTTCACATCCCTAATACAGAAGTAATGCTGCTGATTGATTGTCATTGAAATGCCATTTTTTTTACTGACAAGTAACTCTTAAAATTCAATCCAAAGGTGAAAACACCTAACAACGTTTTGTTGAACATATGGATCAGAAAACCTAGCAGAGTGGCATTGGTCATGTTGTTACAACACAAACATCAGAAATATTACTTAAGTATAAAGGAGCCTTTCAATGTCAAACAAGCGCACTGTGTCTGTGCAGCAGCCTTCCAGGGGAAACCCCGCCAGCTAAGAACAGGCAGCCCGACAGAGAAATGGATTGGGAAGGACATCTAAATAAAATGACTGACTTTGTGAGGCACATAAATAGGAAATTTTTCCCACAATGTAAATCAAACTATGTTGTAACATCTGGAAGCACACATCCTCTCAGTTTTAAAGGAAATTCCGATGAAACATAGATGCCATTTGCTTTGATTTACAATGTTAAAAATTAAATTTCACCCAAGATAACGAAGGGACTGTAAATCATACTTGCCCTCACCAATCTGCAGCCCTATGAATTCTAGGAAGGAATGTACCTCAAGGGAAAGGCTGCAATGCAATCTTATACTGAAGCGTTTATTTTGATAAAACAGCTGAATTGCTGTTGGGAGAGAGGCTTTAACCTGTGGTCTGAGCTAAACAGAAACCCCGATGGGGAAACTTTCACAAGGATATGTCAAATCAGCACATTTTCTTAGTTACTGTGTTCATAGCACTTTCCAGCCAATGCCTGTAAATACAGGCTCTGCTATACCTCCCACTAAAGCACCAACACTGTAATTTGTGTTTATTAACTGCAGTTGCTTGTTATTCATGACAACAGTCATATGTCCTGCATAACAACGATGAGGTACAAAACTCAGCAGTCTTTTAAAAGGAGCCAAAAGTCTGAAAGCTTGTGTTCACACACGGTTCTGGTAACCTAAGAAGACAAAGCTATTCTCTACAACATTTGAACTGTCTTTATTTACTTCTCCCTCAAACGAAAAGCTATCGTTAATCTAACATTGTGCTGTTACAGGCACAGGTTCAGGGGACCCACAGCCCCTCCACCCCCGCCTCGGCTGGGCTGCGCTACCTGCCGCGCGCCTGCTCAGCGCCCAAGCGGCGGCGGCCCGCTCGCGCGGCTCTGGCGAAAGCTGCTCGACAGCTTCGGCTGTAACGGCGACGCGAGGCCGCCACCGCCGCACCTTCGCCCTCAGGCTTTGCCGTACACCCGCGGTTCCCCCCGCAAGGTTTCTCTGAAGGTTGAAATCTACGGCTTTGTACCAGGAAAATAAAAAAAGGTTTTTTACCAGAGCGAGACCCAGGCCTCGGCCCGGGGCCGCCGCCATCGCCCCGCCCCACCCCACCGGCCCGCCTCAGCCGAGGGGCAGCGCGGCCCCCTCAGCGCCGGGCCGCCGCCGCAGCCAGAGCGGGGAGAGCCCTCGCGCCGCCTCGCCGGCGGTTTCCCGGACACCGCCCCGCAGGCAGCGCCCGGGCGCCAGGGGAGCCCCAACCGGTTGCCGTCCCCTCCCCGCGGGGCAGCACCCGCGGACCCGCCGCCGCCCTCTCGCCCTCAGGTGCGCTGTGGCGCGAGGCGCCTCGCCCGACCACGCCCCTTTCGGGAGGGGCGCGTGAGGCGCGGAGGGGGCGCGACGGCGCGTGCGCCGCCAGTGGCCGCCCGTGGCCGCCCCCCACCCTTTCGGCGCGGGGTTGGCCTGGACGGGTTTGGCGCCTGCGCAGTGCGCTGGCACCGCCCGCGAGGGGCGGGGCGGAGGCGGGCGGAGGGGTCCCTGTCGTCCCCGCGCGCCCCTCCGCACCCCCTCCCCCTCCCGCCGGCGGCGCTCGCGGCCCGGCCCGGCCCGGCGCGGTCCCCCGAGACTCGGGCCGCGCCGTGAAGAAGCGGGAAGGAGGCGGCTGCCCGGTAAGCGCCGAGCGCCGGCGAGCCTAGCCCAGCCCAGCCCCGACCCCCGCCCGCCCGCCGGGGGGTCGCCCGCGGCCGCGCAGGCCCCGGCAGGGCCTGTGTCCCAGGCTCCCGCCGCTCGCCTCGCTGCCGCCGGCCGCAGCGCCTCACCGCCGCGGGCAGCCCCCTCCCGCGCCGCCCGCCCCCGGGCTCGGTCTCCTCCTCACCGCCGCCGCCCCCTGTGCCCCGAGGGGCCGCCGGCCGCGCTGTCACCCCCACCGCGCTGCTCGCCCTCTCAGCCGGCCGCGGCGGTGACAGCCGCCCCGCTCCCGCCTCAGGTCCCGCCTGGCGCCTCAGGGACCGCCCGCTCGCCCGGCGGCGGCATCCTCCTCCCTTCCCTCGCCGGCTGAGCGCGCTGCGTCGTCCCTGTCACCCATTTTGTGACTGTCCCTTCGCGGCGCTGCCGGCGAGAGCCGCCCCGGGGTGCCCCGGGCGAGGCCGGCTCGCCCGTCTGGCTGGGAGGCGGTGAGGTAACGGAGGGCTTCGCGGTTCCCGGCTAGCGGGGCAAGCTCAGGTTTGCCTGGGTTTGCATCCCACGGTGCAATCACTTGTTTCACGCTGCTGCCTTGCTTCTGTGGAGAGGGATGGTGGCGGTGCGTGTGGGAGCTCTCTGAAGGAGAAAGGTAGAGTGCCTGCACTTCGGCACCTTTGTAGCTAGGTTTTGGCTTGGCGGGGAGGACCTTTGTCTGGGTTCCGGTCTCACGCTTGTCTGGAGTGCCGCTTTTCTGCAGTTTTATAGCTGGAAGATCCCACAAGTTCCAGTTTTGTGCCTGCTGTCTGCCTTCCTGTGCTTCGCAGTATTTCTTCTTGCAAGCCTTACATGACCTGGTAGTGCCAGGGATGGAGGAAAGCAGGTTCCTATAGCTGGGCCAAAATCAGAGAGTCACCAGCCTGTTCTAAGTCTGTTATGCTCTGTGTCCTCAGAGAGAAAAACAATGCAGTGCTGATGCTCAGCAAACTGCACACTTCTCTCCACAACAGCATCTCGCCGTCTGTGATTGCGTGGAGTGTCTGACTGTGCTAGGATCTGGAAAACATAGCTCTTTTGTAGCAGAAAATTTGTCTTGTAAATGGTTCCACTGGGTGAAAAGTGTTCTGAAGAGCCTTAGGTTCTGTTGAAGGACATAGTCTCTGCAAGCTCTGCTCACCCCAAACGCAAACATAAACCTTCTGTTGCTGCTTCCTGCTTAATTAATGGTATGGACTTTGGCTGCTGAAATGTAGGCAAACTAAAGCCAGTGGCTGCTTTTAACACTCTGTGGATCATAAGATAGCTCTGCAGTAGCTCAGAAGTACAATTTCTCCTCCCCCCTCCAGCCTAGTTGATTGTTGTTAGGTAGTAGCTAACAAAAATGAAAAGAGCAGGTCATTGTCAACAGTCTGAGATTAAAATGGAGAAACAGATGGGAGTAGTCGCTTGTTTCTTGTAACACTGCCACTTAATTTTCAGTTAATGGAAAAATCAGATTCTATGCTGGTAGACTATGTGAAATAAGAGAAAAGAAAACTTGATTTTTCAGATGTTTTTGTATGTCTGAAGACCCATGTCTATTTTTCTTTCTTTATTGAATACAATACGTAATTGTGGGGAACAAAACATCTCAAATCTTTTTAACTTATTGTACCATTTCTGTCAAATACAGTGCCATCTAGATGAACACTGCAGTCCACATTTCCCAGTTCTTTTATCTGCTTGGGTCGAAGACCCATTTGTTGACATGAATTTTGGTGTGATCATTAATAAAGATCTATGTGCTCTCTTTAGTAGCATAAAGGACTGTTTTATTAAAATTTGATGATGGTGGAATGTCACAGTGGGCAAACCTCTGTGCAGGGATTTCCAGTTCTCATGGGCTGTACTTTTTATTGTGTTTTGCAGCTTACCAGCTCTGTGGTATTTTCCCTTTCCCTCCATGTTCTAAGACAGTGTGATCGCTGTGACTTTCCAGCCATGCTACCAAAAGCATCTTCTGCATCAGGCTTGAGGAGAGACTTGAGTGAAGGTTTCCCTTAATGGAGAGTGTGCCCATAGTAGCAAATCAAAGAAAACTTGGGTGTTAGGCTGAGGTCTGGCATGTGATGGTTCAGGCTAGTAAACTGTCAGCATGGTCACTAGCATGGCTTAGCTAGGGCTACCTAGCATTTTCCTTAGCCACACCTGGGCAGCATTCAAAGGTGGAAAATGCCAGGACTTCTCCAAACAGACATGGGTCATGGCCACCTTTTTCTGGATGGGGGAGAGGGGGAAGCGATTTTGGCTGTATAGCCACAAGTCAAGCAGTGCAGGTTTGCCTCCGGACTGGAGAACAGTCTCTGGCCTGTGGTAGTTACTAGTGTAAGGTGTAGCCAAGGAGTTTTAGAAGTTTCTGTCTAAGTGCATGTTGGAATAGTTACTTTTATGCTGCAAAGATTTCATTGTACAGAATAGATGAGGTGATGTACAGTTAACATTTTAGGTATGAATAAATATATACTTACAAGTAACGTTGTGAAGGGAAATAAGTTTGTGCCGTTTTTGCTTTACCGTTAGTATGAAATAGGAAAATATATTCTCAGAAGGTGGAGGCGTGCGATGGAAACTCCTTAAGAGATCTTTCACTAACTTACTTCAGAAGTTCGTTTTTTCTTGCCTTGATCTTGCGGAGTTGGAGCCTGTCTTGCCAACTAGGATCCAGTTCTAGAACTGTATAATGCTATTAATGTGACTGAATCTCTATTGCTCAGTGGGAAAAACAGCGTAAGAAATGTTATGCTTGTACTTCCTGGCTTCAAAAATCACCCCATTTGATCTTATTTTTAGTTTTTATACTGAAAAAGGGAGAAAAAATGGGTGTTAGAAGCCGAGTTATATACTTAATCGTAGCCTTAAGTGACTAGTCACAAGGAACATATTACTTGTTTCTTTTGAGCTTATTCCAACTAAAATGATCAGAGAAGCCACCATTTGGAGCACTTAGCAGTTTAATGCAGCCTGCAAGTAATCATAGGATACTATCTTTTAACATATAAATAATTCATCATTAGAGTTTTCGCACACACATGCATGATTTTCTTTGGGAAAGAGGACTTTTTCTTTACTGTAAAGACACTACAACTTTTGATCTTCATCTTTGTAAGTAAATGTCTCGGAATACCTTCATTTTGCAAAGAACTGACACTGTGTTGCAAATAAGTGGAAGAACTAGTAACTTCCCAAATTACAGAAAAGGAGAGTAAAACAAGAATAAATTGTGACGTTAAGTAGAAGGACACTTCTTAAAGGGGATCAATCTGCAAGGTTTCAGTACCAAAAAAAAAAAAAAAAAAAAATCATAATTTAGATCTAACCATTTGTTACATATTAAAGGGTTGTAAAGCCATTTAAGCAAAATTTCAAGAGAAAACAACTCATTTTTACTTACTTCAGGGCTTGGTTTGACATTTATGAAAGGTAAGACTTGCATGATCCTCAGTTAATTTTATTTTCCAGGACTATTTGCCAGAATGAAGCCAAGTTAATGATCACCTGTAGCTAACTAGTACATATGCAGTTTTATTCAGGAAAATAAACTGAGCATTTAACGTCTAGTATTTAAATAGTATTAAAAAAGAATAAAGGTAGTATTGAAGTACTTGAGTGATGTATTTGATGACATCAGTCTGAAGGTATTGGTATTTTTCTGATGGTAAAAACATTTCCTTGACTTTGGTCATTTAGCCAGTGTAGGGTACGTGTTCTGCACAGGTACATGCAGTGAGTAATGATTTCCTATGGGATATACATTTGGGGGGGTAGGCGGAAAGCTTGACCAAGAGGCTGGCATTCTTAACGCTCCTTGAAACTTTCTGTGTTCTTCTTAATACATTTCTATATACGTTCTTAATTAAAAGCACACAGTGGTTTTGGCAGATGGAGCCTTCTTGAAACTTCAGCTACAGAATTTCGTTGTTCTGTGAGGGTTGGTGCTGGAGAGGCTCCTTCAACATATTTCACTGTTCATTGCTAAGATGTTGGCAGTCTTCATATTGACAAGTCTTAACTGACACAGACAAGTTTATAAAAAAGATCTATTAGAGCTTGACTTTCTCTGTTTAGCCATAGGAATTTTTTTTTTTTTTTTACTTTTTGCTGAGTTGCCAAGTTGTACTGAGCTTAAAGCTTCTTTCATTTAGCAAGCTAAATGACACAGAGATTTGATAATGGGTATGCATTTAAAGTAGCACCTGTTGTGCAGTTAAAAATCTTTCTTTGCAAAAAACGGTCTTTTCTGTTTCAATTTGCTTTTCCTTAAGAAGTAGCCAGCATTGTAAATAGTTAATGGCAAATACTTCCTTTGAGTCCCTGAAGGTCTTTTCTGGAGGAAAAGAAAAAAAAGTGAAACTGTTCTTTATAGACGTGATTCCTGCCACAAATCTGTCTTAGTAACTGTTCACTTGAAGTTCTAGTTTTGCTTTTATTTTTTTTCTGTGACAAAAAAAGATCGATCTTTCCTTGCAATGACAGACACATGCAAGGCTACTTTTTATCGGCTCTCATTTATATCAAATGGACAATTACATGTCTCTTCTGTAAACGATGAACTTCTTAAGTAGATACAGTTACTGGAAGTTGTTGTCATCAAATTACTCTTGACTTACGATTTGTGAATGTGAGATACGTCCTTGAATGTGGCACTATCACTAGGTTTGACTGTAACTGAGAACTTTTCATCAACAATTAAGATGTTAAAACGAACACTTTCTAATATAAACTTTTTCCCCCTATGACTGTTGCTATTCTTCTTTCTAGCCTTATACAAAACTACAGGAGAGGGTTTCCTCAACCTGTAAGTATGCATATCCCTGTGACTTTGAAACAAAGTTTAAGGGTGATGTTATGCCATTCTCCAAAGGTTTGATAGTTTGCTATGATAGACGTTATTGTGATTTACAGCCAAGCTCAGGCACAAGGAGCTGATTGTCTCGGAGCCATAGAGGAAAATGGGCAGATACAGGAATAGAACCCAGAATCCTGATTTAACAGTGAAGTATCCTTGTTTCATAGTAGATAACATCCTTTACCAATAAAAATCTGCTTAATTAAGTGAGCATTATGGATTTTCAAGGATGGCCTATCCCACTTTCTTCAGTGCTGTGGTCATTGGTCTCTTTCTTCTTCCAGATGCAGCCAGTGCTGTAAATAACACACTGAGGCTAATGGAAGGGAGAGTGAAGGTGCTGGAGGTCCCCATGGCTTGCACCGTGCCACGGTGCAGCCAGCCCTTCGTTCTTCTCGACTCAAAATACGGGGGCTTCGTCCCATGCTTTTGGACCACTAGCTTATTATATATCTTGGGTGACTCTCCTAACTTCCTTTTGTTTCCTGCTTATAAAGTTATCAGTATTTTCAGACCTAAAAGCTTGTCATTAATGGCAGGAATTGATTTGTATTTATACATCAGTTGTCACAAAGAAACCAAAACTGCTGGTTATCCCATGTGCTCCTAAACTCTGTATTATGCTTTCAAGGTTTGATCTTCCATATGCTGATATTCTGGGCTTTGTACCTATTTCTCTTTTCATTTTCACTATATATATCTGATTGAAAGATACCCAACACTTCCAAATTCTTAGTAAACAGTATAAATTTTGTTTATGAAAGCTCACTCAGGAAAAATATTAAAAACATTTTAAATAATATAGTTCCGAGTGTGCACATGAGATTTCAGTCTACTTGCATTCAAGTTCAGAAGCAAATTTGCTATATTAAAAACATAAAATTATCCAAATATGCATTATAAGAACTTCCTGACAGTTTTCTGAAAATGTTTCTGCTATATACCTGTAAAAAATAAATAGTGTCTATCTACAGGAGAAAATTCCATTAAGTCTATAACTTATGGATGTTAACGTTGTAAGTAAAGGATACTTGGAGGAAAAAATAACTATAAAGACTTCAGTATAGCCTTCTTTAGTAGAAAGACTACATTTTTCTGGAGGGAATGGAAAAACTATTCTGAGGCCTTCAGCCAAACATCAAAGGCTTACCATGAAACCTGGAGCTATAGGAGCTTCTCAAAGAAATACCATAAAAGTGTTTCACAATGGAAGGTGCTAAAGTGTTAGGCACTTGGCATACCACGGTGGTATCGGCACATCAGCAGTCACATCAGGTAGGGATGCCGTACTGGTCCTGGGCTTTTAGTGCTTTCCCAGGCTCCGTCCCCATGTAGAGTCCTGCATTGCTCCAGTAACCAAACTGTCCAACGAAACAGGGACTCCATAAACTGGTTAGTGATTCACCCTTTTCCGGAAGGCTTGGAATAAAAATGGGGAAGAGAAACAGTATCTTCTCCTTTTTCCTGGGGGAGGGAAAAAGAAATAGTGGCTGCAGATGACGAGCCTTTCCATCCTGTCCCAAAGGCTTCTCTCCTACATGACTCAAATGTATGTCCTTGGGCTTCCACGCTGGGGTAGGTAAATGCTCCTCCCCTAGTGATACTAGGGTATTTAGGAAAGATTTGCATGCAGTTCTGTCTCTTTGTCTACCAAGCCTGAAGGATTTTAAACTAAGTAATGAGTGTGCTGCTGACAGGTCTTGGAGGTGAAGGAAGATGTGGGTCGGAGCACAGAATTCAAACCAATAGATAGCCAATCTTCAGACCCTCTGCGGTGGTCTGAGTGCCCTACTTTGTCTTGTGTTGATTGCTTAAAAATAACACAGCCAGCTCCCCATCTAGCTTACCACGTGGCTCCACAGAATAGTGTGGCTTGGAAAGTGGTGGTGGTTGGGCAGCAGTAAGAGGGTCATTTAAATCAGGGCTGTTGCTGAGTGTCCAATAGCCTGAGACTGAATTAAAACAAATTTGGGGCTATACCGTCTCTGAAAAGGTGAGCCTTCCTTGTTCCCAGTTCACGGTCCCGCTGCTTCCTTTGCATAGTATCTAGCAATTATAAGGTGAGTCAGATCAGTCCTGATCTGACTGAAAGACCAACTCATCAAAAAATGAGCCGTAATCTCTAGAATTGAAAGAAGGGAGAGGACTGAGGAAGGCGTGGGACTACCTCTTTTGGTGGCGGGGTACAATTAAATTACTTTCATGAGTAGCTTAAGCAATCCCCAGCAGGCACTTTCCTCAGCAAGGCTGGCTTGTGGATGGGCCATTCTGTTGGTCCAGCTGAGACCAGGATGGTCCTTCTGGGGGCTGGGAAGGTCCTTGGGGGATGAATCTCTGTATGCTTCTGTTCTCTCTCTCTCTTTTTTTTTTTTTTTTTTTTTTTTGGTGCAATGCCTTCAGGAATGTTGCTAGACCAGGTCGGTGGTGAAGTGGACATAGTGAGCACCCAGTCACCTCCCAGTTCCAGAAATCCAGGCAATAGGAAGTCCTCAAGTTCAGAATACATTAGTCAACAGCTGATAAGAACAGATTTGTCATCATAACCTTGCTGGAACAAGGATTTGGGAGTTTTGGGTTTTGCATGAACTGAATATCTGATGGAGTGTTTTGGATGAACATGGGACCTGGCCAAAGTTACTTATCTCACAGGTTTCACCTGTAACATACTTGTGCTAGGAGCCGCTGGTGTAGCTCCTGAAATAGCACATTGCACGTCCTTTCTCTGCCCCCCTTTTTCTGATAGGAGCTAAGCTACTGCCTGCCTTTCTTCTCTCTGTGAACTTCATGCTGCAGAAGCCTTTGCTGCAGTTGTTGATACAAGAGTTCAGCTGACAACGTTTTGAATGGACAAAAGGGAAAAGGTCACCACTGGACACCTACTCTAGCCAGCACTTTTGGAACAGCTGTGCTAGAGACAGAGTACATTGCAATGAAATGTTGCCTACTGAGCTAGTCAGTTTGAAACAGAAGGAAGCTGTTGTGTTAGTCGTGCACCCTTTGTTGTGCTATTCTGCCAAATCCCCTGGTCTTAAAATCGTACATTGCTGGTTTTGAAAGTACTTCCCTGGCAGTGCAAGGAAAATTTCCACGTGTGCAGGGGAATCTGATTGTTGGGTAAGGAATACAGGATATACTTAAGTTTATATGACACTAACTAGACCTTTGTAACTGGCGGGTTATTGATTTTTGTAATAACGCTTACTTTAGAACACGCTTGGAATGATGATAGATAACAACGCTTTCAGTTAATGTGGTTAACTGACCAAGTATCATTTTTTAGACTAGCTGCTTTTATAGTTAAAGCTGGCCACTTCTTTGGCTGGGAAATTTATTGTGTTGGGGTTTTTTTTCCCCCCAGAAAACCTGCAGTGCCAAAATAAGAGTTGGTTCTATTTTATTGGAATATTAACCTAAGGGTTTTACAGAGAAGGTTGATAGTTCTGCTAAGTTTGTTTAAGCCTTTAAAATCTGACATAGAGGTGTAATTCCTATCCAGGAAGTAGGTGTATATATTACATCATCTGTTAGTGCATGGCTTAAAATTTGGATGCAACTGTGAAATTTACCAAAAGGAGTGAAAAATGACAACGTAGCCAAAACCAGGTTTTAGCGTCCTTCCATGTTTATCATACTAATATTCTACATATAATATTCCCTCTTCTGTTTCCTTTATCATGTTCTGGTGGTTGAGGCTTATCCCAGCTTGCGCTGTAAGGGACACACAGACTGCCTTCAGATATAAGGATATTTTTCATTATGTGTATTATCAACAACAGTGAAACAAAACCTATTTAATAGTAATGTGGATGGTATTCTCATCTATAGTGTGAGCAGCCATAGTTAATGGGCATGCCGCAGGGTACTTAGCCGACTTAGAATATTTTTTAATTATAGTAGGATGGATACCAATAAGGTATAGATTTACCTGGTCTTTTGTTCTGGTTTCCAAAACTGTAATTAAAAAAAAAAAGCTTCTGAAGGTGCAGTCAATGTAGAAGTTACTGCAGAGACCGAGTTACAGACAGTACTCCCCTTCCTTGTGGAACAGATTCCCCACGCTAGGAAGAATCAGTTGAATTTAGTTGATGAACAGTTGTTTTTTTCTTTCCTCAGCAGTGGTTTGAAATAGCGGTTGTTTAAAGTACAAGCTTGAAAACAAGACTACATTATTTAATTTTGTTATGAAAAGGCTTTTAGAGCACAGTTCGTAAGTTTAGGAGTTCTTCTGTAAATGTTCCTGTCACTTGTCTGGAATGTTAAGTATTGCAACGGTTACACATTGCTCACAGCAGTTACAGCTCTGAAGTTTTCTCCAAAGAAGGAGTAGAGAAATTTAGGTGTATAATAGCCAATTCTTGCCCAAAGCTCTGGTCTTTCTTCCCTTCTGTTTAAAAGAGAAGTAGCAATAGCAAATGTGGCTTGAAAACAGTGGATGGATAACGTTACTTAAAGGTGGAATTCCTATTTTTGTAATTCCACAACTTGCAAATCTGTAAAAGCCCTTTTGAATTTTTAAGATAGAAAATAATAGGAGAGTCTTTCCTCTCTAAATAACTACCTGCAGCAGTTGTTCCAAAATTGCAGCACCCATAAATCATTGACATCTGTGTATTTTCCTCACAGCACAAGAACGTAGCAGACGCTGCCCTGACTGGCGCGGGGATCCATCCCACCTGGTGCTCTGGGTCCAGCCGTGGCTGTGAGCAGATGCCTCGGGGAAAAAAACCCAAAACCGAAGTCTTCCGTCCTACCCTGACTACGCTCCCATCCTGCAATTATTTTTGGCTCAGAGGGGTTTCTGAGCCCTTTCTGCTCAGCTATTTAGCATCCATTAGGGAATTTCTCTACCTTGTGCATGTCTCCCCTTCCACCTGCGCTTCATGCAGCCACAGCGTTCTTTCAATCTGCATTAAAAATACAGGTCATTTTTCTTATTTTGAACCTGGCTCTAACTTCATTTGTTGGTCCTTAGTTTTAGTACTGGAAGAGATGATTAACGGCCAGTCCCCGTCTGCCTTCTCGATGCCGTTCAAGATTTGATAGGCTTTTGTCATATTCCCTGTGAGATGTCTCATGGGAGCTTTTATCATAGAATCATAGAATGGTTGGGTTGGAAGGGACCTTAAAGATCATCTAGTTCCAAATTATATACCTTTGATCTTATTTTTGCCCCTTGCTGAACCTTTTTCAGGTCTATAAGAAATCCTTTATTTTGAGGTTGAGAGAGCATGACTGCACATACCAATTAAGTGTGGGTAGATGGGCAAAAAATTGATTTGTTGAGTGCGATATTTGTGTTTTATGGTTTGTTTTCTATTCCTTTTTTTAATAATTCCTGGAATTGCTTTGCTTTTTTTGCCTTATCCCAAACACTGTACCGATAATTTAATGAAGCCGTGAATCAAAATGCTGAAGTTTTGCTGAGCAATATTGATGAATTGAGAGCACATTTATATGTGAAGCTGACATTGGTTTTCCCCAAGAGATAGATTGCTTTGTGTTTACCTACATTTAATTTTATTTGCTGTTTTTATTGTCCAGTCAGTCTCATAAGGGTCTTCTGTGATTCCATGCAGTTTACTGTTATCCTTAGTATCTTAAATAACCCTCTAGCGTCAGCAAACTTTCAAGTCACTAAAACTGATGCCTTGATCTTAAGCAATAAAACAAATGCACTGCTTGCTCTGGGCTTCTGGAATCCAGCGGTTAATGGATTATGTTTTTGGAATTATTGAGCAAGAGACGTTGTTTTAGAGTGCTTGTGCAGCTTGCAGGCTGAAAGTTTGAGCTGTGGATATTATAAATGTAGAGAACTCTGTCTCAGTATGTAGCTTATTTCGTATCCCAGACGGTAAGTTGTTGGTGACTATGCTGCCTTGCCTGTAGAGTTGGGGAAATTCTAAATCTATGTTTTACAGGGGGTTGAAGAGGTTCTATTTCATAATCTTTTCTTCACAGTTCTGCCTTTTGGGACTGTGTAAGTGACCTAAAAATGTCATTCCCTAATGACATTATTTGGGCAACAGTTGTCAGCCTAAATATATCAAAACCAAAGAACTTGTACAAATAGAGAGTGAAAGTGTACTGACTCCATTGCCCTTAGATGTGAATATTTCTATTTTCCTCTGTATTTTAGGTGTTTGATGTTTCAGAAATGCTCAGTATCCTCAAATTTGAGGAATCAGTTGTTTCTATTTTTCTGGAACTTTTAAATGGTAGTTCTAAGAATATTTATCATTTTTGTAATAATTCACAATTTTTTAACAGATAAAACTGCTTAATACCTCTTGATACTTTGTATTTTCAACCAAAGGCAGAAGGCTAATACCTTCTTTGCTGCTTAACCCTCTCTCACCTTACAGGCACATGAAACTATTTTTTGTACTCTTGTAATTGAGCCTTACTTTTGTGACGGCAATATTAGCATAAATGAGCATATTAAATAATGGATGAGATTAAAATAATCACAGTAAAAAATCATACACACACACACGCACACCCTCCTTCAGTTTTCAGGTTTCTAAAGAGTACATAAGAGTAACCCTGAAAGCATTTCATGTTGTCTGGGTGGATGTATCATATCAGTTTACAGTAAAGAGCAGAGCCATGCTATTGGGCAAAACACTTTTAAATTATTATTTATGGAGTTGTATTTGCAGTTGGTATAAAATGCAGGACTGGTTTCACATGCCTCCACCAGAGCAGCAAGAGCACGCTCCTGAACAAGATTCCCTTTTGTTTCCTGTACTATGTGTGCTGTGGAAAGAGAGACGTCTGGGAAGGGATACAGGTTAGCGCGAATAGTTACATTTGAGTTTAGGAATGCAGTCTTTCTATCTGATATTTTAGGCTTATTTTGGCTTTTTTCCATCCTGATTAATTTTATAATTGATACTGTAGTGCTAGCATTAATCAAATGTTTTCCAGTAATGTCTTGTCTTGTTGATAGATGAGTATTTTGTTTAGTAGTGTGAAATGAGGGGCCTCCAAAAGTCTCTTGACTGTCTCATGGAGTTACAACTCTTAGTTCCACTGCAACATTTTAGTGTTAAGCTTCTACTTCACCCTTTTTTTTTTTTCCTTTTTTTTTCCCCTCTTCTTTTTTTGAGGTGGGAGGAATTGTGTGTAAAGGGAAAGGAAGTATTCAGCAATTCCTTCTTTCTCCCTAGGGCAAAATATAAACTAGTTTTATATGCAGTATTTGCTTTTTAAAACAATAGTGAAATAATATTTTTAGCTCTCATTTGAATTATTAGTGTTGTGTGTTAACCTTCAGAAAGCTTCATTTGGCTAGTGAGCATTTTATCTCTTTAAAATGTGGTGTTGGGCAGAGAAAAATTTATTGTTGGTTCCTAATACTGCGTCTTCCTAAAGAACGTGGTATTCTTCTTTAGAAGCATAAAGGTAGTCTTTATCTGTGATACCTGCCTTTTGAGAAGCTGGGTGAAGTAGGGCTTTTTCCACTTACAGTTCAACAATATTGATGTCTTCTGTTTTCAGTGCTGAAACCCCATCCTCTTTTTCCTTCCTGGAGAAGGCGGGAGGGGAGAAATTGGCACTGAGAGGTCATAAATTCACTTTAGGAGCCTGAGTAAGCAGCTGCTTTTAGAACCTGCAATGCTAATTAATATCTTGTCCTTATTTTAAGTTAAGTTGGACTAATTTGTATCTTTTTTCTCAGTTTTTAAACTATAACTACACAATCTTCTTTCAGTAAGAAAGTAATTACTAGTTACTTTCTAGCTTAGCGTAGAAACTAGCTTAGTTTCTCTGCAAGAAAAACAGCAGTACCTAACCCTCCCTGTCTTCTAAGTATCTTTGAAGCTCCTACCTTTGAGTTTCAGTGAATCACAAATAGTGTTTTTCAATGTCAAATTTATGGTTATTTTAAAGTAATGCTGTGATGAAACATGAGGGTTATACTTAGTTACTTCATTTAGTTTCACTTATTTACATCACTTTGCTATGCAGTTGCTGTTCTTGAAACAAATACTGTTGCATGTTTTCAGGAACATTTCTAAAACATGCATTTTTTTAAAAAATCCGTTATGGATGAGAACTACTTGACTTCACACAGTCTTTTGTCACTGATGACCTCTGTGATATATTCATAAGAGTATAAATGGTTTGTACTGTATAAGCTGATGTTAGCCTGTATTTCTTTTTGACATTATACATCCAGTGGGTGATGTTACTATTACTTGCTATAATAAGCAGATCCCAAATGTGTTGATCTTTTACTGTGCATGCAAAGATCATGTGTGCAATGTGTATCTGGCATGTTGTGGGGTATGTCAGACTTGATGAATGTGCTCTGTAGACTTGATAAATGTGTATTGCAAATGGCTGTTGCTGGATGTCTGGAGGCCAGCTGGAGCTACAGCTTTATTTAGATTACCCGACAAGGTTGTCAAGCTCTGCCCAAATGTATGATAGTCATATTGTTGCTGGTACCCTAACCTTCATTAGTGCCCTGGTTTTCTAGCTCTATGAGCTGTCAAAAAGCTATAGTTCTAATTTACCAGATTTGTTGCAAGAGTATAGGTTTTTTCTTTGAGGTAACTTTTTAAATGCAGTCAGCTCCACAACAAGCTGTGCACTGAAAATTCATTTGTTTATTTCTCAAGCATGCTATGGGCAACTTTTTTTATGTAGTCTGTAGAACATCAAAATATCATTCAATAGTAATGATGCCAGTTTTACTAAACAACTCTATCCTCTTTGGTCTTTTCAGTTTTAGTTTTCAATTGAATGAGATCAAAGGCACAAGTAAGTGTTGAACTCATAAACATGAAAAAGGCAAGAAATCTAAGTGTGGCAACTTGGTCCTCCCTGTAAATATTAGCGTCTGCTTCTGGAATCTAGTAGGCAGTTGCACCACTTAAAATTATGTGTGTATAGCAAACATACTACCTTCATGGGGCTTTTCTGGTTTGGGTTTTGGTTTTCTTAGGAGTGTCTCATTTCAAATTACCTCTCAGTTATTTAATCTTCTGTGAAGGCGTTCTGATTACTAGTAGCCATATGGCAGGACCGGTGCATTTTTGACATTCTGATGATGAAACTGCAACAGCAAACAAAGTTTTCTGTGTCTGTTCATGCCAGCTTTCAGAGCTAAAGGGAATCTGGAAGCTATAAACAAATATTTTCAGTGTCTTAAAAGTAAACTTCCTGTTGCTTCTGTTAACAGCACTTAGGGGTCTGAGGATGCAAAGCTCCTGGAATTTTACTGACTTGATAAAAGTCAGACTTTAGATATACTTGCGTGCAGCTGAGGTGCTGATGGGGGAGGAAGGAGTGTGTGTTAGTGTAAGGTGTTAATTTTGTTAGCTGAAATGAATTAGTACTCCCGATCACTGTGTTTTTGTGTAGCACATCTCATGCACTCAATCATCAGTCTGCTTTTTACGCCTTTGAAATGCTTCACTTTTTAAGAGATGGAAACAACTAGATGTGTTTCATGTTTCTAATCAGCCACAGGATATTGGGTTCAGATAAACCTGATCGCTTACTTCCACCCAGAATCTGTAAGACTGAAAGAGGAGTGGAAGTTTCCTCCTCTTAGTCTTTCACCCTATGTCTTCTGACTCAGGGGAGATGAAGAAAACAGCTGCCAACTATCCCGCTCCTGCAAGAGGGAAGACAGACCTGATGTGACTAGTCCTTCTGGTAGTCCATGCGTCGAGTTATGGCAGTTGGCCAGTCTACCCTTTCTTAGGCTGTCTTCCAGAATTAGCAGTTCTTGTGATAACTGCCATGTTCGGGTCTGCTGCTGTTGCTCCTGGTTTGAGTAAAGTCAGCTTTGTTTTCCGGGGTTTCGTTTATTTGCTCATGGTTGGAATGACAGTATTGACAGTCATCTGCTGTTTGAGAAAACTTGAAGGCAAGGTAAAGATGCTGAAGTGTCCTGACTGCAGACTGTGGAATGTGGTGGGTTACTTCTGGTTTCTTCTCGGAGATAACCCTCCTAACGATACGACTAGTATTAAATTTTGTAAAATCCCATGTGTTTATTAACATGACTTTTAATAATAAATGGTTTCAGGGAATTTGAATTTTTCAGCTTCTTTTAATTTTTATAAAATACTTTTTTCTCTGCAACCGCTGTTACTCGCAGTACTTTAGTTACCAAGCTGATGGTAATCTTTCCTCAGATCCAGTGTTGTTGGTAGTCAGGCTGTTGTGTGAAGACTCCCACGGTATTTTCCTTCCTGTAGTCAGAAATAAAGACCATTGCTGCCCTAATAAGCCTTTCTTTACTAGCTAATGACTGAACACAGCAACATGGGGTCACTTATAAAATATCCTTGGTTCAGTGCCATTTGTGGAAAAAGAACTGAAAAAAAATTATACTTTGAAGTGAAGCTGTAGGAAGCGCTTAGTTCTTGGTAAAAATTCCTTTTTATAGAAAGCAAAAACCATGGGTCAGTCACATGCATTCTGTTTGGCTCTAATTTGTGGTCTTTACTGCTATTCTGGACTTATGGACTTAAATAGAGCATTATAAAAAAAGACATTGCTGTTCATTTGTATTTATATTTAAAATTTCTTTCTTTCTGCTTGTAGATTTGTTTGTAAATGCATCATAAACAGACAGCCCAGAATGAAGAAAGCAAGCAGGAGTGTTGGCTCAGTGCCCAAAGTGCCTGGAGTAAATAAAACTCAAACAACTGAAAAAGCCAAACCAGAAAACGGCTCCTCAGTGTCTGCAGTAACAAAACTCTCCAAAACTGGGACATCAGCATCTCTTTTGAAGGTAATAACCAATAGAATGTTCTGATTATTTACATTTTTTACAATAAAGCGATAAAAAGAGTAGAATTTTAAGGCATGTCTTTAATGCAGCTTAGACTAGAGGTTTGTTACATGGGTAACTGAAGGGAATTTGCACAGCACCGGCCAGGGTAATAGGACCTTGTGTGGCATTCGTGCTGTATTTTTCATATTGCACTGTGCGATGTGATGGAAAGCAATATACTTTGCAGAACTTGGCTATTCTGCAAAAGGAGCAGAGTGGAAGTTGCATTCTGATGAATGTTGTTAGTAGTGTCATGTGTTATGGTTGAATGGTGTGTCAGCGACTAATGGGATTTGATAAGAGCTATTTACGAATTCTGAAAAAAGAACTAATAAGGTGTCTAATGTGAGAAACTTTTTGATATCAGTGATCCATGTCAGGTCAGTGCAGCTGCATTCTTCTAGCTGTTTTGGCCTTTGCTTTGTGCGAAGTACTGCTTGAGCTGAATTTTCACAAGTTGATTCTTGCTCCTAGAACAAGTTCAAAGGTAGAGGTTTTCCCTTATATTAGCAAAATGGGGCAGTAGGTTTAGGAGCATATGATTTTCAACAACCAAGAAAAATAAGACACACTGAGGTGTGCTGGTGTGGAGTTTTCAGCTGGGAGTGAACACATCTGGGTTGGATGGATGGTATGAGCCTGCCTCCCTCTCCTGGCATGGAAACATGGCTGGGCCCCTCTCCGTTTGCCTTTCTGCAGCCCAGTATGCAGAGCTGTGGCATTGCTGCTGCTGCCCTGGAGCAAACGAACAGAACAAGGAAAAGGGCTGGTGTCTGCAACTGGGACCTGAACCACTGTCACCTACAGGAAGCCAGATAGGCCATTTAAATAACTAGCAAATAAAGACCTAAAATTAAAGAAGTGGTAAGGGTTGAGGTATCTCTGTAACAGCTGTGCAGGATTACTGAAGTCAAAAGGTGTCCCCCCTTTCTCTCTTTTCTTCTTGCTTTTCTTTTATGGAAGAATGGTTAATACTTTTGCTGATGAACTTGCAAGCCAGGTTTCAGCTTGATTTTTCTCCCGGTGCCCCGCCTTTCCTCTGCCATCCGACGTATCTTGCAGATTTCTTAACTTTAAATAATCTTTTGATGAGTATTGACACTACTTATTTTGTATTTCTAGAAAAGTCTCAAAGAATATGGAAACAAAAGTCCTTTGTAGTTTACTTATCGAGTTTCTTATGTCATACCTCTTGGTGAGATAGAGGAGGAGGGTGATCTGACACTGAAGAAATTTGACCCAGTATGCTTTCACAATTTTACTTATATTAGTAACACTTCTGGCTATGTTTGGGTGTAGGATTAGAATTTATGACAGTTGTATGTTTGAGGCACAATGAAAATTTTTCTCTTAATTGCTAAGACTCTGCTTCATGTTACAGCCAGGCTTACTCATACAGTTGGATGTCTTACTTGTTAAGCTGCTGTTGTGCCAACTATGTGACTTAATAATAATGATGACTCTTACCTTCTGTGAGTGTTCCATACTTATACAACAAAGTTAGTTTTTATTTTTTTGGCTTACTGATACTGGCAAATCACATTTATAATTGCTGGCTTGAAGAAAGTATCAATAACAAGTTGTATTATTTCTAAAATAATTTTTTGCATAGTTTTATATTTGATCTTGTTGATGAAGCATTTGGCTCATTGTTTTCCTCATAGTGGTTGTAGGATCTTCTCTTAGACTTGATGAATTGGTGTATGTATTATGAATTTCATTTAATATTCCTTGATGAAAAATAAAAAAAAAGCTGGCATTAAATAACTTTAATTGCAACAGCTTACTGATTTATTCGGTCCTCAAACTAAGTGTGCATACAGATATGGAAAACTTTGAGTTGGATATTGAATGAAAGGTCACTATTAAGGAGTAGAAATACACACTTACAGTACTATACCAATCTTAATTCAGTCGGTAATAATGTTGCAAAATTGAAACTTACTTTGTGATTATGGTCTGGTTTTTTTCCTATCCCCTGCATGATAAAACCATAGGCTGGTGTTCAGCTTTGAGTAGGCTTCTTTCACTACGCATTGTTCCATAGATTTGTCCTTTTTTGTGGAGTTTTCAAAGTGTGTGGACAATGAGCACAGGAAGAAACTGTGAGACCCACCCTTCTGTACAGCTGAACACTGCTCCAGAGGTCGGGCTGGCTGTCTGCTTCAGAATGCCTTTTTGTCGGTTACTTTTTTGTAGGTTTTTGGCTCCCACTTTGCCCAGGACTTCTGTAAATGTTCAGACACCCCCCCCCCAGTATTACAGCAGAAAGTTAACTGCCAGCCACTTGTAGGTTTTAATCTGTCAAAAAAACCTCTGCAAATAACAGTGTATTCTTATTTTTAAGATCATTATTTTTTTAGTTCTTTAGCTAATGAGCTTGTGATCATGCTAACACAACTGTAATTAGATGGCAGCTGTACTTCATACAAATGAACTGCAAAATCCAATGTCCCTGAAAAGCCAGGACTTGGACACCAACATTTGAATATTAAAAATTAGAATGTGTTTTCAGTATTCTGTTTGCAAAATGCAATAACTTAATTACAGATTGTTGTGAAGTTTGACGTTTGAAGCACTCAAGTGGAGCAACAGCAAGCATCAAAGAAAATCCCAGGCAGGAATAATTGGAGATATATATATATAAAGATTTGAATGAGTTGCAGTAAATCATGTTGAGAAACTAAGATGAAATGAATTGTAGAGGTGATTATTCAAGTTTTACTGCACTGAAAAAAGATACGGGGGGAAACAGAATATGAATTTTATAATTACAAAGTGCTTTTTATAGAAAAAATCAAAATAGGTCTGGATGAGCATTTCTAATTACGATATTTTCTAATTTTTTTTATTTTAATGTAGGCTTTTTAATGCTAAGCAGGATTGTACTGTTTTCACTAAGTGGGAGAAACTGTTCTTCCTTGAGGAAAAGGCTGTTTAATAAACATATGACATTGATTTTGCTTCCATTAAAAATATATGCTGCAAAAATACTTTGATTTTTAAAGTCAAGAATGGTTGCCATTATGGAGCATTAAGAAAAGAGAGCTGCTGGTTTGTAATTTTTCCAAAGCTTTGCTAAATAGTTTTGTTTGCCAAGAGTATAGTGTTACAGTTTTGAGAAGCTGTTTACTAATTGGCTGCAGAGGAGGCAATGCCTTCCAACCTAGACTAGAAATAGTTTATGGGTAAGTCAGAAGAAGAATGGCTGTCTTAAATTCCTTTGTTCAGCAAGGCCTGGAGATGACTAATGTCAGAAAGTGTGTATTTTACTTAGCTGTTTTTTTTCCTTCAAGCTGAGTCACATCTTGACCTATTTGGCTTGATAACAGGTACTTGTACTATAAGTGTCTAAAAGCTTAATCTAATTTCCCCACTCTTTCAACAGGGTAAAAATGCTCACAGCTAATAATGTCTTTGAACTATCACGTTTGCCAACTGATTGGCAGATTCAGTAGCAAAATAAAAAATCACTGGTCTATGCTTTTCTGTAATACCTTGTTTCAGGTGATAGTTGCATCACAAGGTTGTTTCCCTCCCCCTCTACCCCCATGCCCACAAAATTAGTTTAGATTAGATATGAAATCTGATTAGATTACAGGTTAACGGAGGATTGGCATGCAGTAGTAGTTTGTGCTCAACTTTTCCGCCCCGCACAAGTAGTGTGGGCTTTGTCGATTTTGTAGCCCTCCAACATTTTTACTTTCCCATTGGCACTTACATTGCATCTGCTGTTTTGCACGGCCGTGTGACATAGCAGATCAAGGAACTGATCTGGCTCCTGCAAGGAAGGAGTCCTTTGACAAGGCTTCAGTTTGCGCAGCACAGTGTGTCAGCACGTGGAGAAGAGCGGGATAGAACAACAGTGGCTTTTTCATAGCAGAAAAGACAGCTTAGATGCACATCAAACTAGAGTCTCAGAGTAATGTGTTTTCCTCCAGCCTTTTATAAACCTTTTTAGAAAGCTATACCATTTCTTACATGATTCAGTACAAACTTTCTTGTCCTAGAGGATTTTACCCTTGCAAATACCTGTTTCTGTCTGTAAATTATCTGTATTTCTAACAACTGCATGCAGAATAAGTATGTTCTCTTCCCAAGCTCCCTTTTGTTTTGCCGCTGCTCTTCCCTGTAAATGGCAAAAATCCCATCCATGCCCTTTCCACAATATTGCGATCAGTGTTCCTAACTGTTCTGAAATTTGCACTTGGAAAAAGAAACTGTATAGAATGGAGTGAGATGCAACTATTTTTATAATTAAGCAAGTGTACCTTCATTCTTAATGTATAGAATTGTAATGTCTGGCATATAGTTTTTAACATGAATATGTATAGGAGCTAGAAGTTATAAACCTCTAGAGTTTGAAAGTTGTGATGTAAAGCAACTGGTTAAGTCCTAAGCACTACGTTTTAGCTGGGACGCTAGTTGAGACTTCAAATGTGTTATCCAGCTGAATAATACAGTTACTCAAGGAATGCTGCTACCACAGCTGTTTTCTTTTAATTTTTCTTGCTCTTACAATGGGAAGAATGTTTAGCATATTTTGTTTGTTTCTCCATTTGAAAAATTGCATTTCAAAGAGTTGTAAAGTCTGCCAATTAATGCTTAAGAACTTAGTATTTCTAGAGTTTGCTTTATTCTGAAAGATGTATTCTCTGTTTGGGAATCCAGTTCTTGAGACTTCTGTGCTTACTGCCTTGTCACACGCCAGGCAGCTTTTGTGGCTAACTAGTTTCAGGAATGATCATACGAAGTCAGACAAAAAGTCCATCAAACAAATATCCCATCTCTGAGAGTGCCTAGTAAAGAGCATGAAAACAAGGCAAGGATATATGGTGAGGGTGGCTTTTTCCCTCTCTCTGACTACTGGCTTAATCTCTAGAGATTTGTGGTTTAGGATTTTGAGCTAGAAAGGGTATTTTATTAATGTTGGATTGATTTTTGTTGTTGTTTCGTTTGATCTTTTTGTTGTGAACTTGTCCACCTTCTATTGAAGGACATTATTACTAACTTCCTAATATTTACTGGTTTAATTATCTAAGAATTGTCTTTGAAAGTTTGCTTAAGCATAAAAATAGTCAAAATTGAGAAGTGTTACACTGTGTTGTGTTACTATGCTTTTCTTAAATTTTTTTTTTTCTCCTTTGTATTGAAACATTAATCATTTTGTCTGGGAGAGAGAAGACAGCTTCTATGGTCAATCATATGTAAGGAATTGAAGCTCAGTTTCAACTTACCAACTCTGCACAGTGCAATGCATTTATACTTTTCAACATTCTTGCACAGACACATGACTAGTCAAATATGTACTTTTTAAACTGATGGAATCTTTAACAGAAGAAATGTTGGCTATGCAGACTTCTCAGCCAACTATCTTAAAGCTGCTTCTTCCCTTTCTTTCAGACTAAGAGTAATGATGACCTCTTAGCGGGGATGGCTGGTGGCGGTGGAGTGGCAATGACCAATGGTGTCAAGGCAAAGAAGAGCACTTGTGTATCAACAGCATCTTCAGCTTCAGGGACGACCATGAACAGTCTGGAAAATAAACCCAAAACTATTGCAGGTAAATGGATATATTGATCCTTAAAGATGGTAGTTGGGTGGCTTTTTATTTTTCTATTACATATTGAGGATCCAGGCTGCCTAATGAAGCGGTCAGTAAGGCCACGGTCAAATCAAACAACTCCTGTGCTCTTTTCCCATTTTTTAATAACGTAATTGCCTTTTTGGAGGGTGTTCCTTTTAATTTTTTCAATATTGATTATGCAACTACTATATAAAACTAGCTAATATAATTAATCTAGAGAATCACAGATTTGTCTAAAAAAATCCATGCCACAAGCACTAAATGTTTAAGATGTAATCACTTGTTGCAGTCAACATTCTGGAAATTCTGTATTGCTTTATAGAAATAAAGTAAGAGAGCTTTCAGAAACTGTTCAGAAAAGTGAAATTATTTAGTGTGTTATCAATATGGACGGAAATATGTCTTGCCTTCCATTGCTATGTTTTGGATTCAGTGATGCTTGCAAAGCTGTAAAGTGTCTGGAAATAAAAGTAATAATAATCTGTCCTCATCTTTGTGAAATGAGATGAAAATACAAAAAACCTTAACTTTCATTTTGGGGAATCATAATATGCAATTCATCACTTAAAAGCTTGCATTCAAATCTGCTGAAAAGAAAGACAAATTTGAACTTGTAAGAACAGCACTGCTGCAGTTGTACAATTTATCAGAAACTATTGAAGACAGAAAAAAAGAAACTTGCAATGTTAAACTTTAAGGTCTAACTCATTTTCAAAATACTGGTAAAGCATAGCAATTGGTAAAGCATGTATCAATTAAAATATAACTGCACTGATTCATGATTAAGGTTGTATAAATGTTTACTCTAAATGTATTTTATGAATGCATTTACAGTGTGATTCAGAAAATCAACCACTGTATTGCTGATACAAAATACACAGTCTTCTATTACAGATACTGTATTTTAAATTAATGTTCCTAACTTTCAAAAAACATATAGGTACAAGTTCCACAACTAAGCGTAGCACTTCATCTGGAAATAAAGAGTCAAGCTCATCTAGAGAAAGAATACGCGATCGTTCTCGTTTAAGCCAGAGCAAAAAGCTACCTTTGACTGGACAGGGGACCAATGATACGGTACTGGCAAAACGCTCCCGTAGTCGCACCAATCCAGAATCGGATATTCGAATGAGCAAGTCCAAATCAGACAATCAAATCAGTGACAAAGCTGCATTGGAAGCAAAGGTGAACGATCTTTTGACATTAGCAAAAACTAAAGATGTGGAAATCTTGCATCTGAGGAATGAGCTAAGGGATATGCGTGCTCAGCTGGGACTTAACGAAGATCAACTTGAAGGTGATGAAAAATCTGAAGAAAAAGAGGCCATTGTTGTCCATCAGCCAACTGATGTAGAGTCTACATTGCTACAGTTACAGGAGCAAAACACTGCCATCCGAGAAGAGCTCAACCAGCTGAAGAATGAGAATCGAATGTTAAAAGACAGACTAAATGCATTAGGCTTTTCTTTGGAACAAAGGCTCGACAACTCTGAAAAACTCTTTGGCTATCAGTCTTTGAGTCCGGAGATTACAGCTGGCAACCACAGTGATGGTGGTGGTACTCTGACATCTTCAGTGGAAGGTTCTGCTCCTGGATCAATGGAAGACTTGTTAAGTCAGGATGAAAACACTTTGATGGACAACCAACATAGTAATTCCATGGATAATTTAGACAGTGAGTGCAGTGAAGTTTATCAGCCACTGACATCAAGTGATGATGCCTTAGATGCTCCATCATCTTCGGAGTCTGAAGGCGTACCAAGTATAGAAAGATCTAGGAAGGGAAGCAGTGGCAATGCAAGTGAAGTGTCTGTAGCTTGTCTGACAGAACGGATACATCAGATGGAAGAGAATCAACACAGTACAGCTGAAGAGCTCCAAGCCACACTTCAAGAGCTTGCAGATTTGCAACAGATAACACAAGAGCTAAACAGTGAGAATGAAAGACTTGGAGAGGAAAAAGTAATCCTTATGGAATCTTTGTGCCAGCAAAGTGACAAATTAGAACACTTCAGCCGTCAGATTGAGTATTTTCGGTCCCTTTTAGATGAACATCATATTTCATATGTAATTGATGAAGATATGAAAAGTGGTCGCTACATGGAATTAGAGCAACGTTACATGGACCTTGCAGAGAACGCTCGGTTTGAGCGAGAGCAGCTGTTAGGTGTTCAGCAGCACTTGAGCAACACTTTGAAGATGGCAGAACAAGACAACAAGGAGGCGCAAGAAATGATAGGGGCATTAAAAGAACGAAATCACCACATGGAACGGATTATTGAGTCAGAGCAGAAAAGCAAAACAGCAATAGCGTCTACCTTAGAGGAGTACAAAGCCACAGTAGCCAGTGACCAGATTGAGATGAACAGGCTGAAAGCTCAGTTAGAGCATGAAAAGCAGAAAGTGGCTGAGTTGTATTCTATACACAACTCTGGCGATAAATCAGATATACAAGATTTGCTGGAGAGTGTCAGGCTGGATAAAGAAAAAGCAGAGACATTGGCCAGTAGTCTGCAAGAAGAGCTGGCACACACTCGCAATGATGCCAATCGATTGCAAGATGCCATTGCTAAGGTAGTGTTTAAAACAAACTGTTGTATTTTAACATCCCGTATACACCATGACTTACTGTCGATCACTGGTTCTTTTAGAAGTAAAGGTTTAATTATGAGGTTAATCGGATTGCAGTAGTGTTAGGATTGATTACTTTCTCTTAACCTTTGTTGTGAAAATGATGGGGGCCTTTTTAAAAATTATATGGATACCTTCAGCCACAGGGTAACTGTTGTGTTACCTTTTTAAAATACTGGTATTTAAACTCTGCAACTTATTTCAAGGGCCAAACTCAAACAGTATTTAAGATACCATATGAATTTTGTGCCTAAATTGCATGCCTTCTGCAAGGGTTTCAAGGAGTTAGTACCAAACTGGTAGAAGAGGGATGTCACTGTGAAAGTACTGGGAGTCAAAGTTTGAGGTGAAAACCCAGCTGTTGATGCCTTGTAGGACTTTTCACAGGTGTTGAGAGAATATTTTGAAGTTTCAGCTTATTCAAGTTGGTTCAGTTAACTTAGAATAAACTAATGATAAAGAAAGCATAAGTGTGTCTTCTCTCTCCAATCAAGAAATGACTACTTTTGAGGTAGACAAAGATTTTACCAAATTTAGTTTAATTTACTGAATACATATTTTAGTTTTAAATGAAAAAAAATGATAAGCTTTTAAACAATTATTATTAAATATGGTAAATACACATATGTTTTTTACTAATGATATGTCTGGCAGCAGCCTGTGTGTTGACTGAGTTTTGGATCTAAATGTGTATTTCTAGTTCTAGAACAGCTATTTTGATTCAAATATAACTAATTTATCTAGTAAATATGTCTAGTAAAAGTGTTTACCATAATTTAATATAAAAATAAGAATAATAAAATTTATTTAATAACTTTAAGTATGCATTTAAAGGTGTATTTTCCGGATGAGAAAATTTATGCCAAATTTAATGTCTGAACTATATTAGTTGTAAATCAACATATTAGTCATGATCACCAGCCAGTTAGAATCAACCTTATTTTAGGAGGGAAAAAACCAAAATGTATAATCTTAATAATTAAAGTTGGGTAGTGCTATTAAAGTAAAAATACTGAAACAGATGATTTAAAGCAGGGCATTTTGTCTGTTAAAATTGGTGCCTGACTGTATTGACCCACCCTAAGCCATGACCTAATTTATCTTGTTTTTCTTATTTTTGCTGTTGGGTTAATGTTACTGTGCCTCTGATCCCAGCTCGTCACGTTGCAGTTTCATGAGGCAGGATAAAATAGCCTCGCTGCTCCTGAAAGGGAGAAGTCTGCTATCTCTTCCTTTCCCTGTTGTTTGGGTTTTTTTAATTCAGTTCAATAGCTTGTAAGACTCCTCTGGGAACTACTTCAACTCACTGACACATCTCACACACAAATGTGAATGCTGCTAATTGGTTAAGGAAATGAATCGTCTCACAGGTCCAGCAAGCACTAAAATTGATGCACAGAAGAGAGCAGGCATTTTTTTGGCAAGAGAAAGAAAGGGTAAAGAGTTTTCCCCACCACCCCCTCCCTTTCCATGGCAGCTAGATGTTAAATTGGATCAGCTGCTCATGAAATCACAGCCTTGGTGCTATGGTACTGTTGCTTCACTTGAATACAGGATACTGCTGTTAGAGTAGCTGGGGAATGCTCATATATTCAGCTTGGGGATAAAAAAGTTTTAACTCTGGCTCAGGAAAATAGTTGCACTAGAACAATACATTTTAAAGGCTTCTTGTAACTTCTTGTCCCATACTTCTTTATGGTTGCAGAAATATATTGCAAGTATGGTAGTTACGAAACTAAAAGTGTGTTTTAAAATGCAACCGATTTAGTTATGATAAGATATGTTCTTTTTCAGGTTGAAGATGAATACAGAGTGTTCCAAGAAGAAGCCAAGAAACAAATTGAGGATCTCAATGTGACTCTAGAAAAACTTCGGACAGAACTAGATGAAAAAGAGACTGAGAGAAGTGACATGAAAGAAACTATCTTTGAGTTGGAGGATGAAGTAGAGCAGCATCGTGCTGTGAAACTTCATGACAATCTCATCATATCTGATTTGGAGAGTAAGTGTTACGAGTTTCTCTTATGAGAGAAATGATAATTTAAGAACAGCTGAAGTAGAAATATTTTCACTTGTCTTTCATATGTCTGAATTCAAGTCAGACTGGGATTTGCAGAATCCTTATACGCTAGGGGAAAAAAATCAAGTTGGCTTTGCTTTTCCAGTCCTGGTAGTAGTTGGTGTGGGAATGAAAACTTGTGAATTGAGAATAAATATGAAATCTGATAATGCTGTTTTCAAGTTGTTTTCAAAGTAGAACAACATGTAATTACAGACTTAATAATAGTGTGCTCCTTGTGCATTTTGGAGACTGGGTGATTCATTCAGTGTTTTGGTGGTGGTGGTTTTTTTAAGAATGCTCTCTTTTTTGAGTGCCCAAGTATTAGAAGTTATCAGGTAGCTTGAGAATGTGTATAATTAATGATTTCTCCCACCTGAAGAAAGGTGTTTTTAGTGGAGAAATGGGTGAATGGAGGGCCTGAAACTTACAAATGTTAGAGCTGACTTGGCAATATGGATATATTGTAGGTCTCTCTCTGTGTGGATTTGCTCAAGTCGTGAAACTGATCTGTGAACCTAAAAATGAATCTGACAAACTTCAAGCAAGTTAGAATAAAACCTTATCTGTTGACTCTTGCCACTGTACAAGAAATGATTGGGGCTTATAATGAAATTCATGTTTACTCTATACTTGTCTAGCTCTCTGCACCTTAGTTCCCTCTCTGATCTCCAAGACCTGCTCAGACATTCCTACCACGGGCTGGAATTCTGCAATTAGTCTCCGTCTAAATAAGAACTTGGGCAACTGTACCCTGCCAAGCTGTATTTGCACAGTGCTACTTACAGAATTCAAATATCTGCTATTCTTCCATGGTATACAAAGACTAAACAAGATAGCAGACCAATTTAAAATCCTTTGTGTGAATATTTCCCTTGCTGTTAAAAGGGATTATGCTTTGGTTTATTTGCTATCAAGAAAAGGTAGTGTCTTAAGCAAGCTAAATTGTTTATTCAACTGAAGCTCGGTGTCTTCAGACAGGTTTCCCTAAGCAACCCTTCTTTATCTTGAAAGGCAATCACTGTTTCTCTTTACGAAATTGCTTTAGGATTTTATTCTACAATTTTTTTTTGGTCTTTCTGTTCCAAGACCGAAGACAGACATTTACTTGGGAGCAGGAGCTCAGGCACATGGTTAGTGGCTCCGACTTTGCTCCTGAAGTCGTTTTGTAGCAAAATCTTAAAAAGGTTGAACACTTTTCTACTTGCATTGTTTTGTCCATTAACTGAAATACATTCATACAGAAAACAGCACCATAGTCAAGTAAACATTTATGTATCTGCTTAGTAATACCTGATTACAAGGCAGCTCTAATTTCAGATGCTTCTGCTTTGGGGGTACAAAATATCTGTCAGATATTTCATTTAAACTGGTAAAAATTCAGGCGGACAAACCTCTGCCTGGGCAGAAATTTTCAACAAAAATTGCGACAGTCTTACTCATCGCTCTTAGAATAGTTTGGAAAATTCAGCTGTACTAGCTGCTGGCCTGGTGTGATCCTTTAGGGAGGAAACCAGTATTGTAGTCATAGGCAGGAAGGAGAGTGGCATCTAGTGGCGGTAAGAAAGGATGTCACCCGAAGAATAGTACAAACTTAAAAAATTTTTTTTCTCAGACCACTTTAAAATGCTGTTCGTTATGGGTTCATAATTAAACCTCATACAGGAGTTTCTTGGTGGTAGCCTCTAAGCAGTGACAGCAAAGAACAGCATCTCAGAAAATCTGGGATTTGGAGGTAGTACATACAACATATAAAAGACAGAATTTTAATAATTTGCATTTAAGTGACAGAAGAGCACATCTTAGTAGTTGGAAGTTATCTTATGCTGATCAGACTGTTGGTCAGTTCTGGTATTTTGTCAGCCAAATGTATAATGCCTGTGCTTTTAAATGTGGAGAATTTAGTGTAGGTTTAGGTATTATAAAGCACTAGTTAGAAGAATGGTGGTTTTTTCAGCCTAAATAACCAAGTGTATTAAAGAACCATAAAGGTTTTCTTCAGTGAACTTTTATTTTAGATTTTAAAATATGAAGAAATCTAACCCACCCCTTAAGGAGAGAATTTGCCTAACGGCAGAGTTAGTGAATGAAAGTGATGGCAAGGCAACTGATATATGACAAGTGATAAGTGATGGAACATTATCACTTAAAGAATTCACAAAAGACGGAATTTACAGTTAGGAGAAAGATGCTTCGTAGCTGAGGTCGTGAGCGTTCATTCAATTTCATGGTTAATCAACACTGAATAGTAATGTAAGAATGTGAAATGCCCTGGCACTGGTACCTAGCGCACACTTCATTGTGGGCTTTCCAAACACCAAAAAGAAGCCTAACGAACATATAATGAAACATTTTTCACAGTAATCTGAATATTGAACTGTCACATTTTAGCTGTTAATATGTCTGCCTGCAAAAACTGGGATCTCTTTGATGTGGGCAGTAGGATGTAAATTGCATTGATTAAAAAATCATACAGTTTGTTCCTGATGTCCATCCAGATGCGGCAGGAACTGTAGTCAGTGGCAGCTGAACTCATTGCTGGTGGGACAGGGAGTTTTAAGCATAGTGCTTCTGTGTTGTATCTAAAAAGTCTAAGTAGTATTAAAATAACCTGTAGGCTTTATATCATTACTAGTGCGCTGAGATGAAACAAGCTGTAGTCGAGATGAGGCTGTAGGTACTGGAGTGGAGTTGAGGGGCTGGGAGAGGGCAGGGCAGGCTGGAAGTCGGGAGGGGAGGCGGGCGTTGCGCTAGATGGCGTGTTTGCTCTGCTTTTCATTTCTGACTTCCATAAAACTTTCAGTAGTCAGGTAGCCAAGCTGTCACATTAGTCATCTTCTATGTGAAGATGACTAAAAGAAACCTATTATTCTTCCAAGCAGTTAACAAGAGTTTGTGAGAAAATTTTTTCAGAGAACTTTGTCTCCTGATTTGCAGAAAATTGATCTTTGTAGGTTAGCTCATCAGTTGTCAGATGTTTCTTCTGAAGCCTGGAAATACTCGTTGTATGTTCACTTAGCACAAAGTACGTGTGCTAAACATATCAGTTCTCTTAGTCCGTAACTATTTAAGTCAGTAAAATTTTTGGACAACAGTAGGTGAGCAAGCAGGTTGATATATCTAACATTCAGTGAATAAATAGTTCTTATGGAGCTGACAGTGTTAGTTTTTAATTCTGCTATATCTCATTTTGAAAAAGATCTTGACAGCAGTTGTGAAACTAAATTTTTATGTTACCATATTTAGGCCTTTTCTATCATAGTGTTGGAAAAGTCAACTGGATGTTAGTTTTCTAATTGTTCGTAAATTTTTTTTTTTTTTTTTTGCTAATGTTAGACCCTTAAAAAATTCCGCTTTCTTGCTCTATAGACCTATTGTCTGACAGTGATGAGCTCAAAAGCAAGATTGATATGCAAATTGCCTGAGCTTTGGTATATCTGTAACCAGTGCTTCTTCCTTATATAAGGAAGCTGTAATTCTTAAAATAACTGTAATGCTGGCACTAATCTGTGTAGATGTGGTTATACTGGGATAGCCATTTCTATGCTAAAAAATTGAAATGCTGTCCTAGTATAAGGCAAACCAATGTTGCTAGTACAAAAACTGTGAGAACACCCATTGTGGATTTGCCTGTGTCAGGATTACTTGATTTAGTGTTGCTTATCAAGAATTGTAATGTCATGTTTTGAAACTACTATGCATATCTAAATATTGTAAGTCTTATTTTTCTTGTTTCTTTTTTTTCCCCCCCAGAGACTACTGAAATTAAACAATTGAATGTTGATACTCAATTTTATTTCACAGTGATAAATTCTAACTGCTAATTATAATTAGTAGGAGTTACAGGTACAGAATACAGTGATACGTTTTCTCTGGCAGCCTTACAAAATTCAGATGATATCTTAGTTTCTTCCTCCCAACTCCAGCCCTAGTTGTAACGTTTTTCTTTACCATTTGTAGTCTGTATTTCCCATAATTTATTTTTCTACTTTTTAAAAAGCAAGGACTTGCCAAACTGTGATTTAAATCAATATAGTTTTGTAAAATGTAGACATAATTGAATCCTGCAGTAAAACACAAGCAGCTTGCTGATTTGTCATTTTTGATTATCCTATTCATTGACTAGAATCGTCTCCTTGTTCTTCACTTACCCCAAACAATAGTTACTTTTCCTTTTATCTCAATCCTCTTTCTTGTCTATACTCCTGAAAAGGGCTGGATAATAGTAGAAGATAAATACCTGTCCTACCGTACTGCATATTGCAGCACATACAGGTGGGAGGGGTTTCTGTGTGTTAGAGAAGAATCGTGGAGGCTGTGAGGCAGCAGAAAGGAAGGATACCACAAGGCAGGTGTCCAGAGAATTGCTGCCTGTGTGCCTGTTTTGACTACTTGAATTTTCAGGCTGTAATTGGTGGAAAAATGTGAAGAATGGAGACTGGGCTGTAAGAAGCTGTAAGAACACTTATCTTAGTCTTAATTCCTCCCTACATTTCAAATTCAGTTGCAATTTGGTAGTTCTTTTCAGTTTGGGGGTGGTGCTTGTTTCTTTTTTTTTTTAATCTCTTCGATTGATTGGGGGAGAAGGCTGTTTCCAACAACTGCTGTAAAATGCTCTGTATTGTTTATAGTAACTGCGGAATATTCAGACCATTGTGTTTTACTTCAAAGCATAAATATACTAAAACTTAATGGTGCGTTTCATATCTCACAAAAGCTCAAAACAATGGCATTACACAAGCTTTAGCTCTGGATGCATTTATAGTTTCTGGTTTGTGGTTATTTTTAGGTGAACTATAGCTTGCTTTTAGTAGTAGAACAAATTTTATTTTTAAAAACACATTTTCTTTGAACTCTCTTTAAAAGAAAAAATGGTCATCCACTAGATTTTGTTTCAAAATACTACTAGAAGCTCTTTAGGGCATGTTAACTTGCTGTCACTGTTGAAAGTTATCTAATTTGCAGCAGGGTTTTTTTAGCATGTGTTTAAAGGAAGAAAGGGTGGGGAGGGGGAGCAACTTTTATAACTTTGACCTAAAGCTGGCATCTCAGTGCTGGCTTTAGCTCAAACAAGTTATGTATACAGACACAAGCTGAAAATTGGAGGGCTTTGCTTAAATATCATGGTAGCATGAGATTTGAGTGGCACACTCTGTTAGGCTTATCTTCAAAGCTTAAAGATCAGTTGGATGCATCTTAAAATGTGCAGTCTTGTAAGGAGGAGATAAATACAGAAATATCTGTCTAATTTTAGTGTTTCAACTTTTCCAAGCCTGGAAGGTTATCATGTTTTCAGGCCAACTGAGGTTTGTATCATTCTTGTAAAGAAATTAGCTGTGGCATTAAAAGCCTCTGTGCTTGGGACTGTTGAGGCAAAACTCAAGAATTTCTTCTGATGAAGAAACCAAAAGACATTCCGTGGCTGAAAAATTGAAATGTTCTTATGGGCATAGTTGAGGTTCCTGAATGTACACATCAGCATAAATCAGCTTAACTCTGTTCTTAGTCTTTGTTGCATCTGATTTAAGCATTTTGAAATGCTTACTATTTTCCATTTAGTCTGTCGTAGCCTTATTTTTATTGTTAAGAAAAGCCCTTTGACAAAAGACCAGGAGTACTGAAGGTACAGGCTTACTTGCGAAGACACTAGTAGGTAGTGGCAGAACAAGTAACTTTGAATAAACCCTGGTTTACTGGTTTTCCTGAGACCTGATGCCCAAATAAAAGCACTGCAAAGGTTTTCATGTTAGAAAATGAGAGCCACAAAACTTTATCAATCTGTTTGTATGAACGTAGATACCTATCTTCTGACTATTCAAACATTTATTATGCAGTTCCATAGATTTTTGCCAAGGTTTTGTATTTTGAACAGCCTAAATTTATTAGGCACCTTCAATCTTTTTGTGGAAAGTATGTTGCTAATATACAGGAAAAATACTTGTTTCCAGCAGGTCTTGGAATAATGAACCTGAACAAAACAATGCATTCAGTCAGTTGGCCCATCATTTTTACAGTTTGGAAATAGCTACACGATGCTATAGAAATAAAATCATCCTAGAATCCAAAGATCAGTGAAGTGACACACTAATTAGAAATTTATGATGTGTTCTTCTTCATTAGTTGCTTAGTTGTAAGAATGGAGTAATCAATCACATTGTCCTTGTGTATTGAATAGAGTAACAAATGAATAATAATTGCAGTAGCCAGTCTGTCAGACGCCACATGAGGAGTTGGTGGTGATCAAGCCGCATACCCTTTTGTATAGCTGCTGACAGATTTAAGGGACCATCTCTTTCATAACATGGTCTCATAGACTGTTTGTCCCTTTGCTGTAAATATAGCTTGTTTCAACTTCAAATAGTAGCTTGATAGACAAGAATGTAAGATTCTTGAGGGCGTGAGTAGAATTTTATCCCTGTTGAAGGCATGGCTGTGAGTGTTGTGTCAGCTGCTTTGTGACAGGGAGTAAATTGTGAATCAAAAGGCTTCGTGTAGCTGCAGCTTACATTTGACAAGGGAAAAACCCCAGACATCCATGTTTTTAGGATCCTTCCATGTTAAATTACCTACCTTGTTTATTTACTTTTTGTTATTGCTTTGTCATTTTAATACTGTAAAGGGTAGAAAAGAAACGGGGATTTGTGTAAGAATTGAGTTTGCTTATGCTGTTCCCCTCACCAGTCAGAGAGAAGTATGTACCTATTGACACTTTCTGTCAAATTATTTTTGCTCATACTATTTTTCTCCAGATGGCTTTGGTTATAAAAATGTATTCTCTGAGTAAGTTTTTAAAAACATTTGCAGGTTGTTTCAGTTACTCTTTTTTAAATCAATAGATCCCTGACTAAGATCTTACACATAATCTGACTTTCTTTCCAGATACAGTTAAAAAACTTCAGGACCAAAAGCATGACATGGAAAGAGAAATAAAGAATCTTCACAGGAGACTCCGGGTAGGTTAAAACCTAAAACTCAATAAATTGTAAACTTGGAGTGTCATAAGACTCGCATGTGAAATTGTGAAAAGGTAATATAATGACATGTAATACCATTAAAATAATTATTTCTGAGACAGGCATTGTATGGGAATAGATTTACTAACCTACAGACACTAAACAATTAACTTCTGAAAAATTCTCAGTGTCACAAAGATATGGCATTGGGCTTGGAAGAAAATGTTCCTGTGTCTTCTGATGCATAATTTAATATGGGCTTTTTTTCCCCTCCACTTTGACATTTTCTTTGTTTCTAGAAAAGAAATTCATGACCTTGGAAGTCTAGTTATTTCCAGCAAAACTTCTTCAGTTTAACTTGTAAGTTAGGTTGTGCCTAATGCCAGAGATGAGGACCTTATCATTCCTATAAATTGTTTCCTGTAACAGCATAGCAAACTGTGAATAATAAGGATAACTTTTATTTTTAACTTCAAATTCTTGCTGCTGCTTTAAATTTTATTTACTTATAGGAGGAATCAGCAGAATGGCGTCAGTTCCAAGCTGATCTACAGACGCAGTGGTTATCGCAAATGATATAAAGTCTGAGGCCCAGGAAGAGATAGGAGACCTGAAGCGTAGATTACATGAAGCTCAGGAGAAAAATGAGAAGCTCACTAAAGAGTTGGAGGAAATAAAGTCACGCAAGTATGCAAAAGACAACAAGGATATTGTCCCCTTTGTAGAGGGGGTACAGTTTTGGAAATCCAGTATCTTGACTATTATTGAGACTCTGGAAGTTCATAAATCCTCTCACTGTGAGGATCTGTATTTCAACAAGCTGCTTTACGCAGGTTTTCAGGGGTCGAAATAGTTAAACTTATAAGAACAATATTTGTTTCTTTATACTGTATACTTAATCCATCCAAGAATATTCAGTTTGGTACTTTTGCAAAATGGGGTTGAAGTGGAGGATTTTTCCTATTTAACAGCTGGACATGATTTAACTTCCCTCAGTGTGGAAAAACAAGCAGTGTTGGCTTTTCTGTACCATCATTAATACTTCTTATTAGCAGCCAAGGCTTTTGGTATGGTTAAAAATACAGCTGGATTTTTACCTGAGATGAAACCCTTGTCTAATTCTGCATATATCTTGTACTGTTTTCTTTCCACTGATAATTGTTTCTGGAAATAATTAGAGATGCTTTGTGTGCATTTTAATAAAAACAATTCAAACTGTGGTTTATTGTGACTTGAATTAGGTGCTACAGTTATTTAGAAACTGAGTTGTATGTCTTTCAGAAGTATTAAAGTCCTCAAATCCATGGAATAGGAACATCTTGGACAGCACCATTTGAATCCTCACTACATTGTCTCTAGGGATTGAATACATGTAGAGCTTACAATTACAGTAATGATGTTTGTGATGTGTTTATATTAAAAATTTTTTTCCACATGGATGGGCGTTTTATAGGATACATGACATTTAACCCAGCATCCAGTAGGATATGAGGTAATGCAGGCTATGGAACTTGGGGAAAGGCTGATGGTAGGAAGAGCAGACTGGTTACACTGAAAATGGAAGATTATCTGCATGAATGAGTGGTGGATGTAAGGCATCTTATCTGAAGTAAGATCTCCAACTAAGTAATATGAATGATTCTTACTAATACATTTCAGCCAGAATTGTAATTGTTCAATTACTGCTTGCAAGTGAACCTTTGAGGTTACAGTTGCACTTTTGAAGATAGAATTGGTTTGCTGATTCCAGTCAGTATATTCATTATTATCTAAACATAAGCATCTTTTGACATTTGATTCACTGCAGACAAACAACAGAGGCAACTGAATCAGATTCCTTGTAAGTGGTATAGCTGCTGTATTGGAGGGAAGGTGGTAGGAAAGTCTTTTACAGCGTCTGAAGCAAAAATCAGTCAATGTTTAATTATTGCAGACTGTAGAAAAATAGGTTGCTTTAAGCAATTCTTGTCTTGTGAGTGACACTGAATGCAATAACCACCATAAATATTCGGTACTAAAATTCTAAATTTTTTTCGAAACCGATTCATATGCTGCCTAAAGGTGTATGCCAGAAATATATTCTTACCTCCTTAGAATTCATTTAAATTGTTTTCTGTTTATGCAGGTGGAAAAAAACCTCTCCCCTTTGAGCTGATTATTTTCATGTGAAATGGTGAAATACTTAAGGCTCATTTTTTTCCATCCATGTGTATGTGTGTGTGTTTGAGAGATAGGAGGAGAAATTAAGCCTTAAATCAAGTATTGATTTGATAGAATTTTCACCTGGTGCTTAAGCTATCTTGCTGACAAATAGTAAGAACTTACAGTGATAATTTAGGCTGATAATCTATTTCTAAATTACAGTGGAAAGAAAACTAGGTTAATGTAATGACCGATTTGGACCATAGATTTTAATGTGGCTTCAAATTGGTGTTGATTTTTTTTAAGACTTTGC
Organism: Phoenicopterus ruber ruber; assembly: GCA_009819775.1. Taxonomy (NCBI): domain Eukaryota; kingdom Metazoa; phylum Chordata; class Aves; order Phoenicopteriformes; family Phoenicopteridae; genus Phoenicopterus; species Phoenicopterus ruber. Next base: position 11,716,537 of record CM020231.1, on the reverse strand, counting down.
ATGTTAAATGTTTTTTAAATGCCTTAAATGGGCTGCATATTGATTTCAGGCAGGAAGAGGAACGTGGCCGGGTGTACAATTACATGAATGCTGTAGAGAGAGATTGGCAGCTCTGAGACAAGGAATGGGCCTGAGTCGCAGATTCATCCACCTCCTCAGAGCCAACTCCTACTGTAAAAACACTCATCAAGTCATTTGACAGTGCCTCCCAAGGTAATTATTTTCAACCAGTGTAGTAGCTGTACCAAGTTATGATTCTGCATATGTTGACATCGACACTTCTGATGGCTTAGCTAATTCAAAGGTAAGTTGTTATATTGTACTGTCATGATAAGCGATGGCTGAAACAAGCCAACCTAAACTAGATTGCACAACAGATCATTCACTGCGGTTAAGTGCAAGCATCCTTTTTTTTGTCTTGTCTTTATTTTTTCTTCACTGTTGCATTGCCAATGACTCATATGCTAGATGCTTTGATTCAATGCTCCCATATATTAGAAATACATAAAGACATATTACACACACAATTGTAGCTGGAAGCACAGCTAATTTCAGCCTGACTATTAAAATGTGAACCTAGTGTGCCCAATTAAGCATTCTAAAGCCATGTAATAGCTAGAGCTGAGTTTGTTTCTTTGAATAACTTACACTCTTATAGTCAAAGTGCTGATGAAAGTTAAAAATAGTCCAGCCAGTATCACATATTAAAAGATACAGGCAATATTTTCTAAAATGAAAAGGATCTCACTGTTGAGACAGTGGATTTTACTATAATTCTCTGATTGTGGAAACAAGTGCTGTTGTCTTTCTCTATAGATGAGCATAATAAGGCATCCAAGTAATTATCCTGAAATGAGAAACACTTGAGTTTTAACTTTGACTGCATATGAGACTCTGTATGGATTAAAATATTTCTCTTGCCAGGCCTTTTGGCTTTGAATTTCATTTACAATAATGTCACTGTAGGTCTCTGATGTAAAAAGACTTGGCTGGAAGTAGACTATATTACCAGAGAGCCTTAAAGTACTGTACTGTGCATGGCAAATTATTTTTAATTGCTTATAACCTGAAAATTTGTTAAGGTATAGAAGCATCTCTGTATTATTTAGTTATTCTGTAAATGGTTCTGTTTCCACACTTGTTCTCTTTGTTCATAGCTATTTACAAATTTTTACTTTCCTAGCGTTAATTTTGAAGGTTTTTTTTAATGTTATTGGATAAAGGTGCTTTCTTGCCAGAGTTAGTTCGGTAAAATGATAAATCAGCTCTCCCTTCTTTTCAATCTTTTATTTCAGGCTTCTATCTGCCTTCTTCCTCAGTGTTCGTGTCTAATCACGCTGTTAAATTAGCAGATGAGTGATTCACCAACTCAGTATTTGTCTGTTTTCATACATTTCTAAACATGTTATTTGTTTAATCCCAAAATTTCAGAGACTGTCATATAATATGTAGTACCTGTGGACTTTGATTGGAAATGAGAAAGGAGAAGGAGATGATAGATACTATCTATCTTGTCTTACTGGCAGACCCAGAAGCTTACTACCATCTCTTTAATTATCTGGAGATCAGAGAACTAGTAATGCCATCATTTACATCTGCCAGGGTAATAATATCCTGCACCTTAGCCTTGTCCACCCCCAGTAAACTTATGTTTTTACCACGGATGATATGTTCAAGACAGAAAATGAATGTAATTACAGAGGAGTAAGTGTGTAGGCATACTTTTAAATGATTTTGCAGTCAGTTAATAATTGACATTCTGAAAGATGTGATCGGGTAAAACTAGTAATGTAAAGTACAAGGCAAGAGTTCGCTATAACAGCCAGTCTCCTGTTTCACTGCAAAACAGTGCAATGCTCATGATGGCTTCCTTTCTGTGTTTCTGCTAGTTCCAAGCCCTGCTGCTGCCACAATTCCTCGCACTCCCCTGAGCCCAAGTCCCATGAAAACTCCCCCAGCTGCTGCTGTATCCCCTATGCAGGTATGTGTTTTATGGCTACACTTAATCGTCCTTTGTCAAGAAGAACATGTGAAACTACAGGTGGTAATATACAAAAATTGGCTGACTTTATGGGGACATAATGATAAGATGTTGCCTCAAGTAAGTAATTACTAAAATGTTCAGTCTAACAAAAGAGTCTTTCACTGAGAACCATGTTGTAAATACAAGATTTGGCATAATTTGGAAGTTCTTGTTAAAGATTCCCAACCCTTACTATTCCTGTGCTACTGAGAAGCATAGGAGGAAAACTTTATCTGCATTCCTTAGTTTTAGAGTTGCTGTTTGTCAGTTGTTAGTCCTGTGCCTGGCATGGAAACAGCAGTAATCCCCTTCAGGCAACGGACTGAGATCTGTGCAGAATCTGTCAGCAATCATCAGTGTAAATGTATCCCAAGTTGCGTGGGCTTTCGATAGCAGACCTGACCAGAGAGGAATGAAATCTTTGTGAATTGATTATCTTTGTTCATTTTGTACTGACTGAGAGTTTGGCCCGTTGATGATTGTACTGTGTATTTTGTCCTGTCCCCTCTGAAGCTTTGTCCATTTGTTCAGCTGCTACAGGAGCCTAGGTACACTAAGATTGCAACATCAGTACTCTAATGTTCAGCTCTATAGATCACTGCTGGTTTTATTATCTCGCTAGCTGTGTGAAGTGAGATTTGGCAAAAGCTAACAAGTTTAAGGATAAAGCAGATGGGACCAGATTCACAAAGAAAAGTACTATATGTTTTACTCCTTTAATGCCAGTAATTCTTCTGTGGCCTTCAAGATATTACTAACCAGAAGTACCAAAACTTGATTATTACTATAGGTCAGCATAATGTTTTGTTAATAAATCCTCTCTGTGTGAACTGAAGAATCTATATCCATATTGGCTTTTAGTGCTCAAGGAACAATACCTGGAACAGACTGACTATTCTCCTGTGCTCAGACTAGTGCAGCTTTTATTTATTTAAGAGTGAATTTCATGAAACAAATAGCCTCAAAGCAAAGAGAAAGAATTAAATGTTTTTTGTGAGAGCTTCTGCTACCTCCTGTGGCTCAGTCACTCTTGACAGCAGTTTTCTAAAGTAGTTAAATGTGACAAGTTCTCTGACAGATGCTTTGTTCCTATTGATCTGCCTTTATATTTCTGTTCATTTCTATGCTCTTGTAAGAAGAGACACACTTAATCTCTTGTTCTAAAAGGCTAGACCAGAGCTTGGCAGACAGAAGACTTTTTGGTGAAGCCTAAGGCTTATTTTCACTTTATTTACCTGTAAATTAACCATGAACCAAAGTATCTCTTAGAATACTGCAACCTGCTCAGGTTTACAGCTCTTGTTTGATGTTCTCGATCTGCCAGAATTACTTGAATTTTGAATTCAACTTCTGGTATAGAACCAAGTCATTAACAGCTGGATACTCATTAGTGGGAAACATTGCCTGAAAAAACAAAGGGGAGGGCGTGTAAATGAAAACAGCTTCTATTGTCTTTTGAGATAGATGGTTTCTTGAAAGTATTTGTAATTATCCAGAAGGAACTGGGTTTTGTGACCTCAATTATGTAAATTGTATTAAGAATATTTCTTCTGCTCAAGAGAGAAGGGGTTCAGGTTCAAAAACAATTTCATCATCTTTTCCGTTTCTTTATTTTCGTATTACTACCTTGTTTTCTACTGTTGTTGGTCTATGCAATTTTTATATTTTTTTGTCTGTGGTTTTTGCAATTGAAAAGCAAGATTTTAATAATTAGTCACTGTGTGAGTTGACCTGTCGGCTCCCATCTTATAGAAGTCATCCATGATTGAAGATCTTGAGTAAAGGTGGAAGGACTGGTCTCTGGGTGTTGCAGTGCCTGTTATCATTAATCTCAGTTGCTTTTAAATGCTATCACGGAGGAAGTATTTACATGGGCACCTACTGAGAAACTGGCACAATTTTGATATTATGATAACATGGATTGGTTGCAAAAAAGATTCTCCGAGTACAGATGCATCAACACGTGCCCTTTCTGAATTACGCGTATCACTTCATTTTTGTGTTGGACTGTGTCATGAATTTCCTCAGTCTTGGGGAGGTTTTATTTGCTTTGTTTGTTTTTCTTTACAGTAATATGTGTATGTATAAGGAGATACATTCTTGGATACATTTTTGCAACTGAAAACAAACAAACCAACCCCCGTCTGGTTTCAGGTCCAAGCCTGCAGTGGAACATAGCTGTTATTTACCATAGCGCTTAGAGATACTGCAAAACAATTTAGGAAGAGAGGTATGAAGAGAATACTCTGCAGAATGTGAAAACAACCCTGCAGGGTTAGCCCAAAGCTTAGCTGGTCTGGTATGCCACTGAGAGTGACCAAAGCAGATGCCTAGGGAGGAATATAAAGACAAGGAGCGTATCTGCTGCTTTCCCTGAGTACTTCTTTTCTTTTTCATAGCTGGAGGACTCTGAAGTAGATGTGGTTTCAGATTCACTGGTCACCACTGAATGTCCTGCTTTGCTTTGAGCATATAAACTTTCAGGCTCCAAGCAATTCAGTGTCAAAGACTTTGTAACTACTTAATATATGAAGAACTGTGTTTTGAAATTGCCATGTATAGGTGCATTGGCGTGAAGTAGTGGTTGAAGGTCATGTTTCCTTCCATAGCCAACAGCAGACACAAGGATGAAGAGTCAGAAGCAAAATATTTGGACTTTAAGGGATTAATTCATCCTGCCATAGTTCTGCCTCAAATTCGAATTGTCAGGTGTTTGTCCTCTTACTTTTTTTCCTCTCACCTGTGTGCTGGCTCCTCTTCTGGAGTTGTTACTCATCTTACAAAAAAAGAAAAAGAAAAAAGAAAAGGAAAAAAGTCTGAAAAGAGTCATAGGTAGCTAGCAGAAACTGTATCTTCAAATTAGGAATGGCGGTGAGAAAGTAACTGTTGATCTTAGCATCTTTATCTGTTACTGTCATTATGTTATACAGAGACTACATAAAAACATGTTATTTAACTCTTGAACAATTTTCTTTATACACCCCCATCAAAAGTAGTCCTTAAGGTTTCTAGCATTTTCTTCTGCTAGACCTCAATGTAGGATGAATAAGAGGAGGATCACAGATTGCAAAGCATCTTGAGTAATTTCTGTCCCATTAGTAGCCTTCATGAATAGCTGAAAAGCATGTGATTCCTGTGAACTTTGCTCCTTTCATTTAGTGTTGAAGAGTTTGAATACTAGTGTGTAAAGGACAAATGATGTTTAGCAGTTAAGTGAGTTTAGAGTATATTTCTAGTTGAAGAAAAAAATATGTTTATAAAGGGATTGGTAGGATCCATACGTGTTTGCACATCAGATGTGTTTCGGTTTTGTGAGTGAAATGAGGAATAGCTGATCTGCAAATTCAGCAAAAGCTCAGTCAGTCAAGCGGAAGAGTTTCTAACACTTGTAAAATGTTTCAGGAAAAATTATTCTCCAAGAGACTTGTGCGCTATTACTACTGTATAGATGTTGCCAAGCGGAACTAGATAACATTAGTTGGTTCATTTCCTCTAATTTGCTGTGTATTAGTCACTATGTTACTACTGGTAGTTGTAATAGGAAGATATGTAATAAGGAACGTAATAAGTGAAAGTAAGCCCTGTCTGCAGTGTCAACAGGAGCAAAAAGACAGTTTTGTTTTATAACAAGGAGACAAGACCAGTACACAGCAAGTTATCAGTTGAGTAATACAACCACTTTCTGACAATGTCCGTAAAGGATGTTTGTTTTTAAGTGATACCCGGAAGCTGAGAAAGGGATAAAGGTATATGGTATTCCAGCACTGTGCCTGCTCTGTACATACCTTTGTTTCCTGGCCGAAGTTCTGTACTATGCTGTCTTCGTAATGACAGTCCCAAAGCCAGACAAAATGAAATGTTTCTCTTTTAACCTCATTATCCAACTCTATTATAGTGGATTTCTTTTTGGGTGGAGGCTCTCACTTTGACAGCATCCTTGTCCTTTATTTAAAAAAAAAAAAAAAAAAAATCCTGAGTAGGTGAAGTAAACTTTGAAGTTAATGCAAGTTTGAAATACCAGCTCTTATGGGAAGCTGTTGTAGGCACTTCTGTGCATGGCTCACAATTGCAGTCACTTTCATCTGCACGTTTAAAGGAATAATCTTTGTAGTGTACATGAAGGGCTTTTGATATATAAAATGGTGAAATTCTTCATGCTGTATTTTGGAGTTAGATGGTTGGCAGTTGTTTTGTCCATTTCATTTCTAGCACAAAAGCATAACTCTAGTTTGACTCTAAATGATGAATAAGTAGCCCTGTAATCCTACCTGTGCTACAGGATGCTGCAAAGTATATACTGTTAACTTTTTTTAATCATCATTTTGGATTTGTCTGTCTTGCCTACATGATTTGGCATGAGAAACATCTGACCTTTATTATCTTACAAAGATAAGGCTCATTTAACCTTCTCATCTAATCTTGGGCCAGATGGAGAGCTGGAAGAGTTTTCAGGATAAACACATTACTGAACTGATTATGATTAAATACAGGAATCTAGTAGAAAGGACGTGGTGAATAAGAATGTACTATAATTTTGCAATGGGCTCTTTGAAATGATTAATTTAAAAAAGAATAATTGTGGATGGTCTTCCCCGAGTCTTCAGCAACCGAATATGAGTTTCAGTAAGTGTAAAGGTAATTATTGCATTGTACAGTTCATTTGTGTGATACTAAAATGCTTATTTCAGTGCTATCAAGTGGTTAATTATTGTGTGCAAGACTTAACGCCTCTGTGATCATGTACTTACACTTCAAGCTGCTAGAAGCCATGCATTGCTAAATATTTTACATAAAACTTGAAAAAATTCATTTCGTAGCTAGTTTAGAGCAGAACAGAAATTAAGGTGACCTTAGGAAGAAAAATAATTATATTTGTATTTCATTACATATTTACAATGTCTTAACAAAGTGTCTCTCTCTGGTTGTTCACGCAGCATCTCGGTTAAATAGGTGGTAACAAAAGCTGTTGACATTCTGAATAAAAAATAGTTTTATCAGTTTTTCTTAGCAAAGGGTAGTTCATGTCACTACACTCGATACACCGTTATTGTAATTTTCCAGAAAAAAGCCGCGAAGCTGTAAAGGCATATGTTAATAACAGAAATTAAGCACTGAAATCTTGGCTGCATGTAGGAGAATTGCGTTAGTTTAAATAAACACATCAAATTTAACCAGAACAGGTTTGTACAAACAAAATATAAATGAAGGTGAAAATTAATACAAAAACTGCAAGAGAATTCACAACCTTCATTTGCAACATTGGTTTGAGGAACAGGTTTAAGTTTAAAGAAGTAAATGTTACAATATCAATGCATAGTGTGTGTATATACATTCAGATTGGCAAAAGCAACAGGTAAAGAGGACATGGCCTTTTTCACTAAGTATTTGTAAAGGTTCTTTTATTTTTTTAGTTCTTTTAAATCAGTAATAATGTCATATCTGAGTTTCTAAAACTGATTCTGCAATTCCATATTGTTTTTTATCTTCAGATTATGTTTGACACAAGTATTTTTCCATTTCAGAGGCATTCTATAAGTGGACCAATCTCAGCTTCAAAACCCCTTGCTACGCTGACAGACAAAAGACCAAGCTATGCTGAAATCCCTGTTCAAGGTGTTGATTCAAGTTCATTTAAACTGTGTTTTAGCAATGCTATTAATACTTTTTTTGTATTTTATATCATTTAGTATCCAAAGTATTACCATATTATATACTTTTTATTACCATAATATTTTCATAGAATCATAGAATATTTCGAGTTCAAGTTTTTATTACTTGTGTTGCATCACACATGGTGGCTACCATAAAGATACTTTTTTGAATTTTCAACAAAACCATGATTGCATCCTGGTAACTTGGCATTATTCCGACAGTTTTTAATGTGTGCATAAACTGAGATCACTTGCAAAATCAAGACAAGATGATTTCAGAGTCATGTCTTGCAGCTGTCTTCCAGATATTAAAAATACACACCTCTGGGGTTACATTATCTATTGTGTGGTTCGGTCCCGTGCCCCCCCCGCCCCAAATGGAACAGGGATGATGTTTGGCATTGCGTTGCATGTGAATAACAAAATATGAACTTATGAAGTATTGAATCTTCAGGAGCCAGATGAAAAAATGAATGGAATTGAGTGTTGATTTATCTGTTTCCCAATATTTCCCCGTCCTGTGAACTTTGTCTCTCAAAACACTGTTCACAATGTGCTCTTCCTGTGAGAATGAATGGCTATCATGTGTTGGGTGTAGCGCTCTGATTTATGCCTGCTTTAGGATTTTTTTTTTTTGTAGATGTTTCTCAAGATAATCCCCATATGACTCCAGGCTGAATATTTCCTCTCAATTTGGTATTCCTGAGGTCTGATGCTTTCTAAAGGGTTGAGGTTTTTTTTTCTGTAGCACTTCATAATAGTCTGTATGTGCCAGATTTCCTTCTTGCTTTTGTTGAATGCATATTGAGGTTATTTGTACAATGCAGCTGGAGTTTTAATTTTAGAAACTTTGATATTTTTAGGAATATTGAAATGCCTTTCCAAGAAGATAGTTCAGGATTCTTTAATTGTTACAGAGTTCATGGGTAGACATAAGCTTAAACACAAAATGAGCGGTATGCTTTATATAGTTTTTCTGTTTTCATTATAGTCAGTTAATGCAGGAGCAGGACTGCATTCCCATAGAGAATGTGCCAGAGAGAATTCCTGTTTACAACTGTATATATTTTTAAAGTATCTTTGTAGCAATGTATGTTTCTTATGTCACGTTTTCAACTAATGAATGGGGTTTCACTTTTTTTCATCCTTATTCTTCATTTTCATTACTTTTTTGTATTCAAATTACTGCCTTCTAAGTGTTTCTACATAGGAGTATGTAAACCTTTTGTTTACAGTCTAAAGGTTTTATTTGAAGGAAGATTTCAATAATAGGAAGTAGTTTTGATGCTACAGAAAATGAATTTTATAATTATAATTTGATTTTACTCATTGACAGTAGGTACAACTAATCTTTCCCTAAAATGTAAAGGCGCCTTTTTGACCCCACTGCATGGGGGAGGTAAAGAAAAAAGCATGTTTTTATTTAAAAAATAAAAAAACCCCCAACAAACCAAAGGGAAAAAAAAATAACGAGGGACAAAGCAATCTACTTTACCAATCCACATTGTGAATGGCATATTTAATATTTTTGGCAATGTGCTAAATGGGGATTCCTTGCTCAGCCTTTTGGTTTAACAATTCATTTTTTATAGACCAGGACAAGTGGATTAGTAAGAGGCCTTAGGGAAAAAGGATTAGGAAGGTCATGATGCATTCATAGTGAACTTTATTGGTAATGAGCAAATTTAGTCCTTCTCTTTCCTACAGATAAAATCAGTTGTACTCACTAAAACAGCCAAACTCAGGCAGCGGTAGACAATATTCATGACTCATACCTAAATGTCTTACATTTAACTGGAATCTTTGTTAATTATGTACTCTCTTCTTTTTCTTTGTCCAGAACATTTGTTGAGAACATCTTCTACCAGCAGGCCAGCATCTTTGCCAAGAGTACCTGCTATGGAAAGTGCCAAATCTATTTCTGGTAATATCACGGTTTTTAGATGAACTAGGAACTCTCATTTCAACACTGTACTTACAGGTCTACTTTACTTTTTCAAGAGAGAACTTTGGTCTTCAGACCATCAAGCTCTTGTCAAAAAAAAAACCCACCTCTATTTGGATATTTCGGATAACTTACTTTTCAGTGTTCAAGTTTTCTATTGAAGTATTTGGGGAAACTAAAGTCCAATAGTAAAATAATATTCCATTTTATTGCATCAAGTGGAACTGAAGAGATTTTTTGTTTAATTGCTCATCTATTGTCCTTATTGTTGCGTATTGGGGGGGAGTGGCTGGAAAGGTGCCTGGCGGAAAAGGACCTGGGGGTGTTGGTTGACAGCTGGCTGAATATGAGCCAGCAGTGTGCCCAGGTGGCCAAGAAGGCCAACGGCATCCTGGCCCGTATCAGAAATAGTGTGGCCAGCAGGAGTAGGGAGGTGATCGTCCCCCTGTGCTTGGCCCTGGTGAGGCCGCACCTCGAGTACTGTGTTCAGTTTTGGGCCCCTCACTACAAGAAAGACATTGAAGTGCTGGAGCGTGTCCAGAGAAGAGCAATGCGGCTGGTGAAGGGTCTGGAACACAAGTCCTATGAGGAGCGGCTGAGGGAACTGGGGATGTTTAGTCTGGAGAAAAGGAGGCTGAGGGGAGACTTTATTGCTCTCTACAACTCCCTGAAAGGAGGTTGTAGAGAGATGGGGGTCGGTCTCTTCTCCCTAGTAACAGACAACAAAACAAGAGGAAATGGCCTCAAGTTGTGCCAGGTGAGGTTTAGATTGGACATTCGTAAAAATTTCTTCACCGAAAGGGTTGTTGGGCATTGGAACAGGCTGCCCAGGGAGGTGGTGGAGTCCCCATCTCTGGGGGTATTCAAAAGGCGTTTAGATGAGGCCCTAAGGGATATGATTTAGTGGTGGACTTGGTAGTGATAGGCTAATGGTTGGACCCGATGAGCTCGGAGGTCTCTTCCAACCAGAACAATTCTATGATTCTATGATTCTATATACAGACTTGCACCAACATACCAGATGGATGAGTATGAATCATGCATGTAACAGGTGGCGTCTATGTCATCTTTCCTTGTATTACAAATAATTTTGGTGTGCAAGGTACATGCGAGAAAAGAAACTGTTCCTGACTGTTACTTTTTACTGCTTGCATGTAGGATTTTTTTTTTAAGTGAGTGAGGCAAAGCAGCATATTATCCTTCTCTAATTCAGCAATTCCATTTTTGTTTGTGGCAAGAATTGTTGTCAATGGTTTAAAATAGGAGAATTGTTCTTTTAGCATAACAGATGCATCATTATACATTATCTAATGCGTATAAATGTTTTTGCATATTACCTAGCAAAACTTCTACCTATTCTGTAGGACAAAATAATGTTTACAGCGAATCATTTGAAAATAGTCCATTTTGTGACTGGCATAACCTACAAATATTTTTCAGTATTACTCATAGTGGTTGCTGCACATTTGATGTTAACTTTGAATTTTTAAAAAAGAGAGTTGCTAAATGGAAGTTTATGTAGAGTGCTAGTTTACTACCAAGCTGATGTCTCAGTATCAGCAGGGGCTTCTAAAAATAAATCTATAGCACAAATAGTGTGATACTGTGAAAATGATACTTTCTATAAACTAGGCAGAACTAATTTAAGAGAAATATTTTTTTAAAAACACCTATATTTGAGTAAATTATTTCAAGAAGAAAATGTGGTTTAGATCATTTTGATTTGTCCTAAAGAAAAATCCACCCAAAAGTGTTTTTTCCCAACTTCTTGTGTCTGGTATTTATAAAGTAATGTACTTGCCCCAAGTCATTAGAAAATAAGTCTCTGATATATGTGCAGAGTTATATCTTTGACTTGCACAAACATAAACAATGGTGACTATTTAGGTGTAAAAGGCAAACCGCATACTTTTAATTGGAAACTCTTCCATGTAGAGAAAACATAACCATTCCAAATTTTGGTTTTAGAGAGTATAATGCTTGTGCTTTCTTTTGAAAGAAAAATTGTTTGTCCTTCAATAAAATGAAGCAAGCTCTGTGGCACGTGGCTGAATGGTCTCAGGTCAATCTTTGATTTGCGTGCTGATGATATTTAATTAATGTCCAGACCATCATGTAGATGCCAATTCTTAATTAAAATTAAGTGGAAATAAAGCAGCTGTCATCTCTAAATTATTTTGGGTTTGTTTTTCTTAACTGCTTGAAGCTTAGCAACATAACTACATGGACTAGAGAAAAATTAATTTTTTTGGTGTTAAAATTCCTTCTCATTCATAAAATCCTTCAAATGGAAGTAGCAATATTCCATTAAGATACATTCATCAAATTTTCTTTGCTTCAAGATACAGGCTTGATCATAAATGTTGATAGTGCGGTCTAAATCCTTGATATTTCCTTAGTGGAAAGTATCAAAAAAAATGTTGAAGCCTAGTATTCTATATGGGTTTCCATGCATGGTTTCTGAACTATTGCTTGTCAAAAAGCAAGAATGGGTTTGAAAGGTTTTGTTTGCAAACGATAAACATATGGGCATTTTCCCACTTAGTGTCTCGAAGAAGTAGTGAAGAAATCAAACGGGATATCACTGCACCTGATGGAGCATCTCCAGCATCTCTCATGGCAATGGGTACCACCTCACCACAGCTGTCACTCTCATCTTCTCCAACAGCATCAGTCACCCCTACAACCAGAAGTCGAATAAGGTAAAAACCCTTTTTTGTGGTGCACTGGAATGTGTTGATTTCATAGGTATCTGTCTGCATATATCTAGTATACAATGTTGGCACTAAGACTGCAGATTCTACTGCTACCCATACAATAATGATCTTCAATAATCTCTGAGAGTTTAAGAAAGTGTTTTCTCCAGCTCAGTATATGTTTTAAAAGTTAGAGCAGAAGTTAGGCTTTTTAGAGCTTATGAGGTCAAATACCAAAACTTTATGCTCCACCAGAAAACCAAGCTAAGTCATATCACTAAATAATAGCATCATACCGGTTCAAAATACCATGAAGCCAAATTCAAGAAGCGAGCTTACGGCATGTTGAACAAATCTTTCAGAGTGGCTTGGACCCAGGGAGACTGCACGATAAACCTTAACTTTTGTAATCACAGCTGAAGACAAAAAGCAGCATGACCAGGTCTTAATTCCAGACACTGCCAAGTCTTCTAAATAGCCATGAGTGAATGGGCCTGGGTTATTTGTCCCACAGATGAAATCATAGTGCAAGTCTAAGTAACAAACGGCCAGGCAAACCCCTTTCATTAGTAAGATAAAAAGATAAGTCTGTGATAAATTTAAAACGTTTCCTATCTGTAGTATTATCAGTCAAAGGACTTCAAAGTATTTAAGCCTGTTATGCAAGTGAAGTATGTACTTAGCCCTGCTTCATAGATTGGGAAACTGGCAGGCAAAGGTTAAATGACTTTCTGAAGATCATTTAACACAGAGCTTCCTGACAAAGCTTTTGTACAGTAGAAATATTAAACCCTTAATGTTCTGAGACATTTGCAGTATGTAATAATTATATTATAAAATTGTGAAGTTATTTACAGCTGTGGATGCTATTGAAAATTATTTCCCTGAAATCAGCTGAGGCATGCCTCAGTGCTGCTCTCCTTTCACTGTGCAGAAATTAAATTGAGTTTGGATCTGCGGGTACTTTACCAGCAGCAACTAATATTGTGGTGTTAGCACCTAAATTTAGACCGAGTACATCTACAAATAAAAAAACCCAAACCTAAACCACCTGTATATGAACTTTGAACTGGTAATGTATAAAATTGCATTGATGGCAGCCTGCAGACTGTAGCAAATAGCGTGGCATTTCATGGTAAAACTGTACAGTTATAATTATGATATCATTGCTGTGGCACCTGACCATTGACCGCAATGCTAAGCACTACAAGAAGACTTAGCAGTGGAATCTGCAGCAGTGGGTGCGCGGTGATGAGCACGCTCTTTGGAACCATCCTCAGAATGTCGCTGCTGGACTTCAGTTTGTTATGTGATTAGGTTTCTCTTTTTTTCCCCTACCTTTTTCTGAAAGTCGTTGTAAAATAAACATTTAATGCTGTAGTTCACTAAAACAGATACGTGCCGTTTACTGTTTCCTGTTCTAGTTGAAACTTCATTGGCTCTTTGCTTTGGAATACAGTTGACCTAATACACTAACTTGTAAGATTTATGTCAAACCATTTCTCATTGTCTCCATACAACTTACACTAATTTATTTTCTTCAGCAGTGTTTTCACAACTGTGAGAACCTGATATAAACTGTGTGCTCTTACTGGAATTTGAGAACAGGCTGTACAGCTCCCTCATGGCTAAACAGTATGTTTAGCGTAAAGAGAGGGAACTTTTAATTTGAATTCTCGTATGTTGTCCCAAATCTCTGTTCTGAAGTTCTCGTGGTGTTGCATAATCTTCATTGTCGATTGAATATGCAATCTCATCGTTACTTGTTTCAATCACCGATGAAAAGAATACACCAGTCTGGGTTGTTGAAATATGTACTGATTTAAGAGCTGAAGTACAGAATTTCTTGAAGCATCATTCTGGCTGTGTGGTACCTATGAAGGTTAGATACAGTAACCTGTTCAGATAATTTATTTCGTATTTAAAATAACACAATTAGCAACTTCCTTGTCACGTTAAATCTCTCTGAGATTAGCAGTTGGGTTTGAAGGCTCATACTGCTGTATTTCATGCTGAAAGGCACTTACTGTTTCCTGTTCTGCTGTGCATATATTTTCATGGAAGTGTCAAATGTTATCTCTTTCTAAGCACCTTTGAGATCTTGCCATCTGTATTTCAGTGAAGACTGGCCAAGAAAATTGCGATATATACACTTAAGATTAGTGCCTTAGAACATTTCATTGTATGTTGGCACATGTTCTCTTCTTTTATGCGTTGAGTGACTGATGCTGATATGTGGAACAGTCTCTGGTGTTCCGCTCGTAGCACACACGCATGAAGAAATCCACATTCCATGGATGCTTTCTTTTCCCCTAGCAGAACCGGGAGAATTGCTACCTGTAAATCTGCAGCAGAGAATCCACTGAAAATATTACATATTTCCACATTCCACCCCTCTTTCCAGTCACCAAATGGGTTGTAAAGAACAAAGAGTTGAAGATTTGAGAGTGAATGTATACAATCTGTATGTCTTTTTGGAAATATCCAAAAGGAACAACTTAGGGTATCATCTTTGTGGATCTTGTGAGAATCTTGCTTACATCTGTGTAGAACTCTCTAAAAAATGGCAGATGAGAAAATCTTTGCAGTATGGATTCAGTGACAGTTTTCTTATTTTAATTTTCCAAATGGACGTTTATTAAAAATAAGAACAACTGCTGGCACACTTTATGTCCAGTAACTAAGCTCCATAATGGTGTAATACTTTCTTTTTGTCAGAGACTGTTCACTACAGTATATTGAAATATTGAATCATATAACTAGGCCACTACAAAAGTATTAACCTCTATAATAGATATTTTTTAATCGAAGCACTCATTTCTGAAGCCTGGTAAAGAGATACTTGTAATGTAAGACTCATGTGAAAAAAACAGCCAACCCGGATATGTTCATTCTTTTCTTCCTTAAAGAAAAAATTACTTAAGGTAGCTTGACAGACTGGAAATGAAATTAATTGATAGCTTTTGTTGGTAATTGAACATTCTTATTTGAAAAAAGTGAATCATTTTTGTGGCAGTATATCAGATGGCAGATCAACCTAGTTAGATCTCCCTCCTCTTTTTTAAGAACTCCAGATCTCAGGCAAATGTTCTGTTAATAACAGCATACTGCTAATACACAAACTTGTTGTTTCAAGGTGACATTTGTAATCAGCCATGAGATGCAAGAGATAGCATCAGTTTATTCTCTTTTTAAATACAAAATAAAGTCACTTGAGTTAGCTTAATGGTTTGAGCTGGAACTTACCATGTTGTGAGTTTAATTTTCTGAACTCTTAAAAAAAAAAAAATCATTGAGGTTGAAAGACCTAGAAAAAAAAAGTTTAAAGGAAAAAGAAGGATTATTTGCTAATGAAAGAATTACTCCGGAGTAACTCTTAAGTCTCTGCAGATATTTCTATGTATTCTATTTTTCAGTCAGTAGTGCTGTACTGTACTACTTTCACCGTGACAATAATTTGTCCTTTTCTTAAGCTTTTACAATATGTATTTCTGTTGCAAAAGATACATTACAAGCTCTAAGTTGCACTTCTGCCTTGTTCCTAGGGAAGAGAGGAAAGATCCCTTGTCTGCCCTAGCAAGAGAATATGGAGGATCCAAGAGAAATGCCTTGCTGAAGTGGTGCCAGAAAAAAACAGAAGGATATCAGGTAACTGTAGAGCTGTTTAACGTAGCATACTTCTAGCTGCAACACATCAGAATCTGCCAATGGCATAAACCAGGCTGCTCCACAGTTGACTGCATAGATTGCAATGGCACTGGTATGTACTGTACTCTCTTCTTGGAACACATGCTACAAGTCCTAACCTAACTAACATTAATAGCTCTTTAGTCACTTTGCTCCATGTTGATAATAGTTTTTTTTTCTTAAGGGGGCAGCTGACCTCCTATTGAGGCACTTTAAAACAGCCTTTTACAGATTGCACTTTGGAAACTGTAACTGAAACTTTAGCAACTTAAGGTTTAAATTAATGTTTCCTAAGTGCAATTAGAGTACCATTTCTCGGATTTCAGAGATTTTTTTTTTGATAGGTAATTAGTGTAGTTTTATTTGGATCTTTCAGTGTGCTCCCATTTAGTCTCTATTTACAGACAGTTTGTTTTGTGAAGGTTGCATTGTCTTGCATTTTGAACTTGGCTTTCTACTGCGGTTCCAGACTTCTTTTTTCAGTCAGTCCAAATGTTATCAGAAGCCAAAAGAACTAACAAGATAACTATCCAGAGTTCTCCTGATTACATTATTTTTTCAAAAGAATAGTGGCTTCAGCAAACTAAACCAGGATGTTAATAGTCTGACCATGATGTATTTGTTTGGTTAACTTGTATTGAAAGTGTTTGGAGTTCCCAACACAATCCTCAGTTTAAGAACTTTACTCTTTCCATGACTTGAGACTCACAATGCAGGAGGAAGTTGAGAGCCGCATAACAGGATGATCGCCCATCCATAGGAAAAGTCGTCTTTCAGTACAATGGACAGGCTTGTGATATGAGCCCTCCCCCCCTCTTCCTGTGGCACGTCTAGTACTAAACTGTGCTATTTCTGAGGATAAGCTGCTTTGTGGAAAGAGCCTTTCTCCTTCCCCACATTTAAAAAAAGCCAGGATGTTATATTTCTTTATAAATCCTCTAAAACTGAATGCAAAAATATTTTCCCATATTGTCTTGAAATGAAAGATGGATTTGACCGCTTCCTTATCTGGTTAGGAAAAGTAATAGAAAGTATTCCCAACTTTTCATTCTATAGTTGTGTGCATATGTAAGATCATGCTTTTGTTTATATAGATTGCTGCTTATAATTACGCGAGTTTTATAAACACTAGTAGAATAGGTTTTGAGAGTTACTGTACTTGCTTCAGCAACTGTAATGTGGTTCTCTGCTTGTGTTGCTACTGAGAAACCATAGCATATAGCATCAGTAGAACCAATGCATGCGTTCTTTTGAAAGAGTAAGATAATATCAGGAGGTTATATTAAGTTAGTTTTTGGAGAAGAATGTCTTTTGCTTTAGGCACACACATTTTTCATTTCTTTGTACAGAATTCGATTATTTTCAGCACCCCCTGAAATTCAATTCTGGTTGAACACCATGTTAGTGGTGTTCTAATGTTTTAAACATACCTGGCATCGTATTCATTGTGAATAGTACTTATCAGCTTTCTGGCATCTCAACAACGTTATCAATACCAGATATCTCTTTTTTTTTTTTTTTTTTTTTAAATTGGAGCTTTGCTTGGTTTTAATTTTATTTTAAAACTACATGGATTCAAAACTGACAAGCAGTAAACAACCATCAGAACAATGAACATCTCCCTTCCTCATTCAATCCTACTTAAGGTGCTCTAGCTCTCTTCCTCCTTCCCTGTCACCCAAATATTGACAGGGTACCTTTTGTTACCTCCAGCTCCTCCTAGTGTCTTATACTCTGCTACAGTTCCCTTTTATCCGCAGCATTTCTCATCCTGATAACTTCTACTTTTCTTCTATACCATTGTTTGCTTTTGTTTGGCTTAGCATCTGGGCAAGAGCCAGCACATGCTTTTTACAGCTACCTGCACGCTGACTGACCAGCCGTCTGCTGTCCCTGCGCTGCTGCATGAGCCACACAGAACAGAGGAGTCCTAAATATCCCAGCCTTTTCCTCTGTAGGAATCGCAGTAGCTCCACTTTCTCTCTAGTCACCAATTTCTTTCCTGTTACCAATTTAAATCAATGTTAGCTATTATTTAGTTAGTTATAACAGGTTAAAGGAAAAATACTTGCAAATTGAGTCTGTAAAAAGGTCTAAAATGACCTGCAAGAGTTTAACCATCATTTGGAAACAAGGAAAAGAAAAAGGAAGTCTTAGAAGGCTTTTGTTTCAGAATAATTCTTTTGTTAATTTTGTCCTATTCATATTATATCAATTTGTTTCTAATGCAAATCTAATTAAACTACCAATATTTAAGTAAAACTCAGCCCTTTAAGCTAGTATTTTTCAACTATGTTTTTTGCCAACATGGAAAGATGTGTTTACTTCTTCATCAGTTGCCAACAACAATCACTTTTTTGGTCTTGTTTTTTCCCTGTCACCTGGAGGTGATGTCTCAGCTGTAGTTTTTTATGCATACATGTATGTAAAATATTTATAGAAAATTATTTCAGCTGTTGATGTTTCATAGAGAAGATGGAACGATGCACATTGAGTTAAAGCCCCATTTCTAACAGAGCCACGTTTGCTCCTGGCATTGCTTTACCTTTCATTTCTGGGATTATATTTTGCACTGGATATTGGCAAATAGTTGAATTTCTGGTTTATACACGGACTAATAAATAGTAATCACACAAATAGCCAGATAAAAATCCTAATTTCAAAAATTTTGTTTCAAGTGTACAGAGTTATAGATGAACTGCCAGTGGCTTAAAAAGTTAAAAACAAGGTATGATGTAGTTGGCTTAGCCTTATTAATGAGCAGCAGCATACGACTGAACATATTCTATTTGTAGGCCAGCTGTAGTTCTTGAGCTGCTTTTTATTCCATGTGTTGAAAATTCTAAAGAAGAAAAAAAAAAAAAAAAAGCCCACCACCACACCCAGGTCTGTACTGTTTCACAGAGAGAAGGTTTACTCTATTCACAAGATACTTGTGGAGAATATAGTACTACTTAATTGTTTCGTAAAACTAGTATTTTTTTTGTCTGCTCGAGTAAAATGGAAGAAGAATAACTTCTGCTCTCCTGTCCCCTCTAGGAAGTTACTTTCAAGCTTTTGATTAAAAGTCTTAAGTACCTCTGTTTTAGAAGCTTGAAATTTTGTGAATGCTAAATAATTCAAAGATGATAGTGTGGTGAAGCTCTAATTTCAGCCCGTTACAGTGAAGGATTTTATTTAAAGCCCTTCACACATTCAGACATTTACACCAAACTATGCTTTCCACCTCTGACAAATATATAGTTCCACATAGCAGAATTTTTAAAGGTATCTTAAGACTTTCTCTTTTGTGAATGCATTATGATAAACAAGCTAATACCTGTTTATAATACATTACTTCATTATGCAGTTTTCTTGATTTATTCAAGCAAATTTGGAAGGGAATAAATGAATAGATTTCTTGAAATATAGTTGTTAAACAATATTTAACTGTGTTCCAAATCTGGTATTTTTTTTAAAGAGTACTTCAATAAAAAAATAAGGTTAAAATAGCCAATGAAAATAAGAGAAATTCTTAGTGATGTAAAAAACTCTATGGCTTTTTTCTTACTATGTTGTTGCTTTTAATATACATGCTGTGTGAATGTTGTTTGCAGGCAGAATTTCTCCTTGAAGCTTAGGTTTGGAGAATGGCGATCTGCAGAAGGTCATTGCAGAACTAACAGCAAGCAGGTTCTGTATTAACTTTCATCTCGAACCTGTTCAGTCTAGACTATTGCACTCACTAAGTTACTGAGTTTAATTATATTCAGGGCTGAACAGATACCTAAGCCATAAAAGAGGAGAGTTGCTCTCTTAAGGGTGGGGTTTTTTAAAGCATTTAGATAAAGGAGGAACGAATCACCTTTAGTTTTCAGATGAACAGGCACAAAATACTTGAAATTTGATCATGTGTTAGCTTTTCAGGATCTGACATACTGATTCAGAGTACAGTGCCAAGTGCTGCATTTTCCAGAGAGAAGAGAATCCTCCTGGCTCCTCTAAAATATGTGCAGTGTCATAAAACTGTCATAAATTCCAGATCTCTTCAAAGCATAAAGTAATCCCATCCAGCTGTTACGGAGCATTTACCCTAGCTGGAACACAGCTACTTTCATTTTGAGTACACAACTAATAAAAGTCAAAAAAAGGATGTGAGCATGCATGTTTCATGTTAAGAAGGGGACCAATAAACAGGATACACACATCCTTACTCATTCTTATCTACAGCAATATTTCAATTTATTTTCCATTTTTGTCAGCATTCTGAGAGATAATTCACTTCCAGAAGTCTGACACCAAAAAAGCAATTGTCACAAGATAGCAGCAAGAATAGACTAAATTTTTTTTTTAACCTTTCTTTAAGCTTTCCACGCTTCCTAATTACAGATACACTGGAAGACCTCCTTAACATAGCCTTGTAGTACCTGTCCTCTAATTCGTGCAATGCTGCTTTTTCTGGAAAGACCACCTAATTTCTACTTCCTATACAGATCAAAGCTACATGTCTTACAAAAAAATTAAAACTTGCTATCTACATGGCAGCAATGAACAATAAAATTGTTTAGTGACTGAGCGTGAAGGTATGTGTACCTAATGCTATGCTGAATGTACCTTGAAATCAAGCAATGCTTTCATTTGTACTGAAGTAATAAGTGTAGAATAACAAAGCTAAAGGTAAAAGATGATTCGGGTTGGGTTTTTTTTAAACCTGTTCTTATATACACAGATCTTTATCAACACTGAGCTAGATCATATTCTACTCAAAACGTTACACTGATTTTTAAAAAAGCACAAAAAGAGGACAGGACCGTGTGCTTATGTAAGCCTATGTTCAAATAATGATTCCAGGGTGTGTGTGCTTTCCCTGGTGCTCTCTGGTTGATTCATCAAAGTAGTCAGGCTGCCAAAACACTTCTCTCTTTGGTTTAAGCTGCGATGTTTTAGCCAAAAATTGTTGAGTTAAGGAAGGACATGCTTCCTTTTTCTGTTTGGATTGGATTCTGATACAAGAGAAATGTCAAATTGCTAGACTTAATTACGACAAGATTTAGAATAAATTATAAAGCTGTCTGTATCTCTGTAAGTGCTTCAGATGTTAATGTCTGAAGCTATTATTGGTTTCTTTGAGAATGACTGCTTTTCTTCTGGTTCTTTTTTGTGCCAAAACTGAAAATAACATGTCTTTTGTATGGAAAGAAACATTAACAGTCAATATGTAAGGGTTTTGATGGTTTAGATTTGCCATTTACTGCCTTTTCAGAAGCTGGGATTGAAGAGGGAGTAGTTGGGACTGCTGTTAAGTCTATTCCAGAAATACTTTTACGTTCTCACCTACTGCCAGAAGTACTGATAGCCTCCGCTTTAATCCATGATTTGAGAATCAGTGAATCCTGATTCAATGGAGCATGGATAGCAGTTACGTTGTAGTTTACCTTTCTAATTTTTTAAACGGATACTCTTTTCTTTTGTGTTTGTATGTGTCTTTAAAAGCTTTTTAATAGTAACTTTCTGCCATGGGAAGAAGTCTGCTGAGGTCTGTACACTTAAACCTCAAATCTTGTTTTAATGGTTTAATATATTATAGTACAGAATCATATTTATGTTTTTGCTTTCTCAGCCCACTTATTTCATTAACTAATACAACAAAGACATAGACACATGTTTTTATTTTCTCCATGTCCTAACTCATTTGTGAGTCAAACTGAGTTAGGATGTGGGAACCTCTCCTCCTGTTGCAGAGCAAAGGATAGAGAAATAGCAGCTATGCAGTATGCTCCTCTGCTGAAACTGTAAGATACATAGCTCAGGGAGATTGAAGACAGCTGTGGATGTGTCTGCTGAAGAGATAGTTAAAATAACTTTGTTCTTAGTTTGTAACTGTAAGTTAGAAACCATGGTTTCTGCAGTTGGGGTTTTTTTTGGTGTTTGTGGGGGTTTTTTAGCTGTTGAGTTTTGGGGGGGGGGGGGGGGGGAAGTAAGTTGAACCACTGGGTTATAATAGTCAATATCTGTTTCTTGCTTTTTAAAAAACGGTAATTTCACTCATTATAGAAAACCCTCAGTTAATTCAGGATTATTGCAAAAAGCAAGAGGAGACTATTTCAAAATTAGCCCTACACTGTTTAAAAACACTTTACGATTGTGAATTCTAGAACAGTCACAGGTTGGGAGAGACTTTAGATTGATGTTATACAGAGCCCTGTTAAGCAGTCTAGAATGTTTCTAGTGAGGGAGATTCCTCCACTTCTCTGGGCAACCTATTCCAATTCTTAATTGTTTCATGGTGAAGACTATTTTTCTTATATCCAGACAGAATTTCCCTGGAAAGAAATTGTGCCTGTTGTGTCTTGTTCTGTCACCATGTGTCCTTGTGAAGAGAGTACCTGTATCTTCTCTATAACTGCCTTTTAGGCATTGGAAGACTCTGATACATCTCTCCTGAATCTTCTTTAGGCTGAATAAACCAAATTCCTTCAACCTTTCTTCATCTGTCAAGTTCTCCAACCATCTAATCATCTTGGTGACTCTCTGCTGGACCCTTTTTTGTTCTTCAATGACTATTTTGAACTGGGGGGACCAAAGCTCTATACAATATTCCAGGTGTAGACTGAGAAGGGCGCAGCAGAGTGTGAGAATCCCATCCCTCGGTCTGCTGGCTGTACTCTTAGTGGTGCAGCTCAGGATACAGTTTGCCTTCTTTACTGCAAGGATGCACTTCTGATTCATGTTCAAATCCAGTTAATTTACTTTTTAGCCACTATCGTATTTCAGCCTAAGCTGATGGATTGTTCTGTTCCTATTACATTTCAACCTTGTTTCAGGAAGAATCTTCTTACTCTTTTTTTTTTCTACGTGAGCGCAAGGGAATACTCATTTTGTGGTGACTGCTCCTATTCTGCGCTTTGCAGTTTAATAGGAGCTTGAGTCATGCTTGAAATGTTTTTTGGTTGTGGATCCACCAGGATGTTCCCCTACCATCTTTTTTCCCCTTTCTTTGTCATGGCTGTAGAATGGACTATAGACTTTGGTCTGTTTGGTTATGTGAAATGTTGTATTCTTACGCTCTGTCTCTAGAGAAGTCTTACAAATTTTTAACTCTGTTTTTTATTCCTGGTTGGAAAGTGTCTTCCACAGATCTTTTTATGACAACAGCCTGTTGCTTAACTCCTTTTGTTAGAATTGCCTTTTTTTAAAAAAAAAATCTCTCCCAAATACTAGAGGTGACTTCACTCCCATCCTAAGTATTAAACCATAACAGACAAGGACTGATAAATCACCTAGTTCACCTATCTCTAGAAGGCTTATTCCTCATTTGACAATTTATCTGAAAGCATGTCCTTCAATTGCTTTAATGCTTTGTGGTCTGAAATGGCTTGAAGAAAAATTCCGGATTAGATTCCAGCAGAATTCTCTTAATAGAGCCAATTACTTAATAAAAGCAGTAACAAAGAAGAAATTATGTCAGAGATTTTAGGTTGATGTTCTGTTTACCGTCAATTTTTTGAGAAATAAGAGCTTAATGCAAGATTGATTTCATTATACTGACCAAGCTTTTTCAAAAAACCACAAGTAGTTAAAAGCATTTGGGAAATAAAATCATGCTGCATTTAAATGTGCCAGTTATGTGCTCAAAGCCCTACATAAAAAATTAAATTTTCAGTTTAAATGACAATCTGTCCCGTTTCTAGATTTGTTTTTTAGTGTCTGACCAATATTATACTTTTTTAGTCTGAGAGGTAATAATAATTCATAATGCTCGGAGCAATTGGAAACAGAAGCCAGTCCCTTTTAATTGTTTCCTTCCGTTGTATTTAATTCAGCTTCTCTGGATACATTAAGATTCTTGGATGATGGGTTTGTTTTCTGCTTGTTGTCTCAATAATAAAAGCTGGACCCTACAGGAAGATTTAGAAAAATAGGGTATTCCAGGTTCTTTTTGAGAACCCACCAAACTTGTAAGTGAAATTTTTTAAGTGGCCCTTTTTTTCTAATGTTTATATTCAAAATTCAACATTCTATGGATGCTACTAATATTTAAAGTGAAATTTTTAGTTTATACAACTATAATGTTTAAGGGACGATGACTTTCTCTTGGTTTAGTTTCATTTACCATTTTCAGCACAACTTTATCCTGTTTTTCTTGCTCACATGTTGGGGTGAAGGAATATACTTAAAAAACTGTTAAAAATGTCTCTAGATTTTGGAGGTGAGCACTCCTCCTGTTTTTTAAATCATGTGAAGAGCTCTGTCTTCGTCTCCAGTTGTTCTATAGGTCTATTTTCTAGTGCATCCAGACTGTTTCGATACCTTGCAGTTTCTTTCTTCCTATATTCTGAGCACAAGTCTTCCTTCTTCATCCACAGGGTCAAACCTCAGGTGTAGGTTCTGATGATCTCATACACATCACTGCAGCATCCTAATTTCTAATTTTGCTGAATGCATTCTTGCCTGTTGATGTCCATCCTGACTGTTGCAAAGATCACTATGCCAGCTCATTGCTTTAACATGCATTTTTGCAATTGCAATGCAACGCTCGTTGCATTGTTTGCTTCTCCTTTCTCTGTGCTCTCTCATTTCCCATGTAAGCAGCTGTTCTCGCTTTGAAGGCTGTGTACCCTTCCATCCCTCTTTCAGCACTGAGATCTCATATGTGCTTCAGTGATGCTGGTGTTTAGGCTCGAACTCTTAAATTTTCAAATAAATATTGCTGTGCTTCCTCTGAAATATGTCTGGAGCAACCTGGGAGAGAAAAAAAGACATTGTAAGCTCTGTGAGGCAAGGTACTATCAAACTTTATTTGTACGGTGACTGGCTTTAATGGACTCCTGGTCTATGGTAAATAGAGTATATTCTGCAATAATACCAATTCAACAGGTACTTGTTGAAACTGTATCCAGCATTAAGTCACTAGATTGGAAACCAGTGTGTTAGAAACGGTTAATCAGATTGAGCAAGGCTTCAGCATTCCTCCTTACTTTAATAAGGAATGTCATATCTATCCTTGTAGTCCTGAGAGTTAAAAATTTGCTAATGCTCTTCAGTAGCTTTAACTAGTATGATTTTTTTTTTTTTCCTAATAGTTTGGCTCGATGCATGTGTGTACGTCTGAGCAGATCTGTATTTAACTTAACTGTGACAATGCCAGTGTACATCTTTCTTGTCCCCTTCCCACATCACTTGGCCATCCTGGGACAGGAGGGAGAATATTTCAGCCAAGGGGTGAAAACCAGGACTGAGTTTTTTCTCTCTCAGTAGATTGTGTAGCAAAGGAAACATGATCATTCACATTTGATTTTCATAACTAGCTTGCCACAGATGACTGTGACAAGAAAAAGCCCCTCTCCCTACCTTTATCCATCTTATTGATACAGATGTGATCCGAGGCATTACTGGCTACAGAGTGGGGGGAAAGAACTTTTCAAAACGTAACTTTGTAAACAGACACAAGTAGGGATTTGTTGGCTTTAACAATCTGATATTTCTTCCCCTTTTTTTCCTTAAAGCCTTGTACTGTGTGTTGCATTTGTTTGCCTAATTTAAGTAACATTGAAAAAATTTTAACCAAGCATTAATTTAAATCCAATTTCCTGTCTCTCTTGAGGAGAAAGGAGGGAGAGCTTCGGGTTTTTTTCCTTTTGCTTTTAAATTTTCCCACCCCTGTGGCTTGAGGAAGCTGTGTGAAGAACATGTTCCCACAGACTGGGGGTCTCCAACAATGACATTTCCGTTTGCAGGCAGGCAGCAGGACGGCAGGCGAGGCTCAGACCACTGCCTTGGGCATTGTGAGCCCGAGCACGTACGCTTACGTCACCGGAGTTTGAACCTGTGTTTGGTGGACTTTGTATAAAAAGTGCTAAAGCTGAGCAGGAAGTGGAGATTTCCCTCACATTCTTCTAGAAAGTGCCTTTAGTTTTGGTTTTTTCCTCTGTTGAAGGGGGATTGCAGTTGTTTTCCATTTGTAATCCAGATCATTTGTTTGACAAGAAATACACTGCCTTCGTTCCCAGCCTGCGTGGCACAGCAACGCTGATTCCGGGGGGAGTTTTCTGCATTCGGAATGACAAGTTTTAGTGTCTTGTCAGAGACAGGTGATGACTATTAAATTGCTGTCAGATGAAAGGTTGACTCGCGTGATTGTGTTTCTGCAATTCTGTGACAGGAGGTTATAGTTCCTGCTACATTAAAATTATGAAAACTAAATAGGGGAGCTGGTTAGCTTCTGCTTAAGACCAGTTAAGTGAGTTAGATATTAAAGCATATTTATATTTCTCCATAAAGGTCTAAAAGATAAACTATGAGTTGTTGTTACTGGTTCTTTCTTAATTAAAGTTTAAACTGACTGCTATCCACTTAGCCTCTACCATTGTTTGACTGCCAACAGCCAAGTACACAGTAATTTAAAAGGTCACTGAGGCATCTTGTTCATATCTCTTTTGGACTGGGCTGGCTCTTTTTACAATAATATATACAGTCTCAGGAGATGCAGTTACCAGTGCCGCTGAATTTCCGACTGGAACGAAAAGAGCAAGAGTACAAGACTGCATTTTTCAATTTCAGTTTCATTCCTAAAGATAACGATTCTCTGCCACTGTCAGTGTTAAATCTGTTGAAACATCTTTCTTTCCAAATTAAACTTTTTTTTTGTGATCTTGTTCATATAAGTTTCTGTATAGAAATGGTTTGTTTAGAAGAGAAAATACTTGTCCTCATCAGTTAGAAATTTTGTCTGGATATTAATGCAGTAGAAGCAGAAAGTAGAAACTTGCATTAACAGATACTACCACGTGGTCTGTTTCAGGGATTTTAGGCATATGTCTCTAACTCGTTTGCTTTTCTATCTTGGTGAGTACAGTTGTACCAAATCTATGCTCTTACCCTCTCTAGCACAGCATTTCACACCTTTTAACATGCGCGCGCGCGCACACACACACGTATTTTGCACTTTTTGAGGAGGAGGAGGAGGAGCTTAATATTACCTGCAATGAATATATAAGATAACTGACTTTCATATCACTAAATTTTTTTGTTGTTCTCTGCAGTAGTGAGGTTTGGGTTTTTACCACAGAACTTTAGTATTAGGCTGTTTACTTTCTCTGCTGATTTCTTCAAAGGTATTAAAAAAAACCAAAACCAAACCAAAACAGCAACCAAAAAAACTCCACAGAAAACCCCACCAATATTGGTGGATTGGTAGAACTAATACTTGTTAGATTATGATTTTAATATTGTTTATTTTTTTTTCCCTTCAAGAATATCGACATAACAAACTTCAGCAGTAGCTGGAATGATGGCTTGGCTTTCTGTGCAGTCCTCCATACTTACCTCCCAGCACATATTCCCTATCAAGAACTAAACAGCCAGGACAAGGTAAGACATTAAAAATCCCACTCCTGGGACTGTAAGACTATATAATTAATATGAGTTAATAAAGAAGAATGAACAAATTTGAGTTCTAAAAAACCAATATTACTAGAAATCATACTTGAAACACTTCAAACTACCTTGCTGCTATTCTTATTATAACCTTTTAATATTATGAGATCATTGGGTTAGACGGAACTTTGGAACAGATATAAGGAAAAAAAAAAAAAACAAACCACAAAACCAAAACCAAAATAAACCACCAGAATTTCATAAATTTAAGTCTGAGGCATTTTATTTAACCCAACCAGCTGGGAAGTGTTTTCAGTTCAGGTTTTGGAAGCAAGGAGTGTTTAAGCTTAAAGATTTTAAATCCATCAAATTTGTATCTTGACATGTTTTGTTCATCTCTTTCAATATCACAAGGATGTTGTTTCATCCTACTTTCTAATATTGATAAGTGACTGTGATACTCCTCTCAAGTGATATGTATCAAATAAAGGTAAACTGGATAATGTCAAGACTGCAGAGTAGTCTGTATGTATTCTAGTGTGCTACAGTTAATACCTACTGGTGTGTTATCTGGAGATGTATTATTAATGATAATGCATCCTAAAAGAAAAAAGAATATTTCATTAACACATGAAGAGATTTTTTTTTTATTTATGCTTTTAAAAGAATAAATAATTTATTCTTTAGCATTTTGTAACTCAGTCATTCTTCACTGACGAAGATTTTTCAGCATTATGTTCTGAATGAGGAATTAATAAAAATTTTCCATAAATTTTTGGATGATGTTAGGACATGTTCATTCCTATAGCTCTTTTTACATTACTATAGTCAAATTATAGACTCCATTTGAAGCAAAAGTAGCAGCATTACTATGAACATTCTTAACACCACTTTATTATGTTTGAAGTAGTATTTCCTTGGTTTCTAACATGTTTTTATATCTCATGCAGAGAAGAAATTTTACTTTGGCTTTTCAGGCAGCTGAAAGTGTTGGCATCAAATCTACTCTGGTAAGTTTTAAATGCATACTGAATGAATTATGACCCATTTATAAAAATCAAATTATTCTATTTTGTACTTTTGAAAGGTTTTGATGCTTTATACTTAAGAATAGCAGCAGATGAGCTCAGGTAGAGGTTATTGCCCCTGTGTCATACTCGACTGAAAAGCATAAAAGATACTCCCCTGGCTTTGTTTAATAAACCCACTGTCATCAACAACTTAAGCTTTCATGTTTTTTGCATTAAGTAGTGACTGAGATACAGACGTGTAGACCAGCAGCTGCAGCAAAGGCAACAGCGTGACAGCCTATAGCAGATAACTCTTAAGTTTTGGTGAATCTTCTTTTTATAGCTTATCTCTCAATATCATAAGAAATAAAGGCAATGGATTTGTTTGAGAATAATTTGAGAAATAGTTATGTGATACAATCCTCCCCTGTCTCTGACCTACTTTCAAATTATTTGGGTTTTTTGGAATTCTGGAGGTACAAATCAAGCTATGTAACTTGTTCTTTTGCTCAGTATAGTATTAGAGTCAAGATTTACCTCTTAAGTTCAGACTTTTAATTTGTCATCATTGTAAATAATTGAAAGGTTTTTTCAATTATTGTTTATAATAAGCTTTCTTATACAAATTTTAGCTTAAAAGAATTAGTTTTCAATGGTGTAGTATTTACTAGAAAAGGAAGATTTCTGAAGGTATGGAACTGGGAGTATCCCAAGCCCTTGTGAATAATCACAAAAATTCAGCTAAAATTGCCAGTATCAGAAATGACACTTAAGTGATACTTTTGTAACTTAAATTCTAATAAAGCTGCCATAGTTAGCAACTAATAATACAACGAAGTCAGACATTTTTAAAAATAACTTTCCTTGATCCCTATCAGTGCTTTTATCCCCCCAGCATTGTATTTGCTGACAATGGCAGCGCAACTGTTGGGCTTTCGTACTTTGACTTTGTCAGTGATTTGAATCATGGAAGTTTCTTACCAAGTGCTGATGTAAGAACTAGATTGTGGAAAATAACTGCAATAATTCTTACATAATTCAGCTTGAGTCTGAATGGTTGCTGTCTGTCCTTTCTTCTTGTAATGTACTTAATTATAGATACTCTAAAAAGGCAAATTGAATGGAATGGAGTCGTCTACGTGCAAATTGTATCCATCTTAAGGATGTAGTATCTATTTACGTACCTACATATGCAGTGTGTACGATGTGTATGTTTGTGGATTTTTTTCCTTGTCCATATTGCATGGGTGGAGGGTGAAAAAGAGTGTGAAAGCTGCCGTATGTAAATAGTAGTGGTAATGTAAGGGGAAGTTGTTACCTGAATAAGAAAGTGTTCAGCTACTGTCATGTGGTGAATTAAAAAAAAAATACTTTCTCTTTTTTGAGTTCTGGAGGTTCCGGGACCCAAAGCTTGCAAAATAGACCATTAGAGTAAACAAAAATTATTAGAAACTACATCACTCTGTTTTCCTTTGTACATGTGCTGAGGGTAGATCAGGCTTTGTTTACCCTGCTTATTCACAGGCAATCTGATATACTGTTACTATGCAATACGCGTGAACTGCCCTATCAAGTTAGATCCTGATCACTTTGTCTCTTGGTACCACCAAATTGGCAGTAAACTTCCCTCTTCCTTGCCTCTTTACTCAAAAATACGTATGAAGTGATCTAGAGTTTAGTAGTCTACTGTAAAATGAGATTCAATTATTTATTGATGCTTGACTCTTACCCTGATACAAATTTTGAACTTGGCTTCAATCAATATCTGGGCCTCGATTCTGTGACTCGCAGTTCCTAGGTAGATTGCATTGACTGGCGAGGCTGGTGTAGGGGTATGTGAACACTAAAGTCTTGACTACTGTACTAATTGTACTAAGTGGAGGACAACTGAAGTATGCACAGCATTAGACATTTAGATCTTAAGTCAACAAAATAAGTATCTACAGATACGGTATTCATAGCTGTTTACATTTTGTAATACAAAGATGTATGGAAGAAAACAGAGCTTTCTTCATCAGTACTTTAAATTGTGGAAACTTTACAGATCTACCATTCCCAGGAATTTGTAAAAACACTACCACATTACTCACAAGGTTATCACTCCTGATTTTGACTAATCTGTTTTCTGTGACAGGACATCAATGAAATGGTGCGAACTGAGCGTCCAGACTGGCAGAATGTCATGCTGTATGTTACAGCAATTTACAAATACTTTGAAACCTGAAACCCTAATAATTCAACAGATCCATGGGGTAGAACCAACATGAGCGACCAGATGGAAATCTTACTGAAATGCTAATCCCCATTTCACTGAAAACTGGCAACATTTGAGTCCCCTCAAACTTCAGTGACACTATCCTGGATTGCCTCAGATTGCTTCAGCTACTAAGCCTGGAAACAACTGTTTAAAAGGAAGAACTTGTTGCCACAGTGCTTGGAATAACCCAAGTTATTAAGCTATTCAGATTAATTATGTAGCCTAAAGAGCCTGGACTACTTATGTGCTGCCTTTCCAGCCAGACTTCCTGAAGCTTTCTTTCCTAGGAGAGTGAGATGAATGGGTCCTCTAGCATACAGGAGACTGAATGTACAGCTAAAGCTTTGAGAAGGAAAAGGATAACATGGCATCGTATTACCGAACTTTCTGTAGTGTCCTGATACCACAGAGTCTGAATATTCTACCCACAGCATATGGCACCCTGATACAGTAGAGTTCTTAATGGCAATTTAGTTACTGCCTTTACAGCT
This sequence comes from Phoenicopterus ruber ruber, assembly GCA_009819775.1. Lineage (NCBI taxonomy): Eukaryota > Metazoa > Chordata > Aves > Phoenicopteriformes > Phoenicopteridae > Phoenicopterus > Phoenicopterus ruber. Next base: position 11,685,422 of record CM020231.1, on the reverse strand, counting down.
ATTTTCTCTCCTTTAAAATGTGCGCAATATTCTAGGAAAACAAGCTTTTATTCCATAACAACAAATTGAGTGGAAAAGTGCTCTTGATACCTCGAAAAATTTGGGACAGAAGAACTCTTCATTCTACAGCTTCGTTATAAGCCTACCTCTGTCACAGTGATGTGGCTTCCAACTTTATCTTACGGATTGTAGAGACTAGCACATACAGCTCCTGGTTTTCAGGGTACGCTATACTTCAAGGAATCTGTCCAAACTCCCTGTGCTTCCATTATAACAGAAATGAATCAATAATCAACCCTTGTATGGCTTGTTCTTTCCCCTCTTCCTCCTTCACCTGTATAGCACGCACAGCTACCCCAGGCTTTACTTTACAGCAATACGAGCGTACGTCATGGATTTCTGTGGTAGAATTTTGGAACTGGGATAGCATTTCCTCTGCAGAGAAGATATTTTCAATAAGATGTAATAATGAAGTAGTTTGTCTCAAAATCCAACTTTGCCATGTTTTCTGTGTGTTTTTCATTGATCTTGCACATCCTCATCTGACTGACAGAAGGTGAGACATTCTCTGACAAGAACTATGGAGGAACTGATGTAATGTGTATACACCCAGTAGTCTCGAATATTGCGTGGAAATGACTCACTGTCAAAAGGAAGGAATTGAGAAACTTTAGTCTGCTCAACTTCTATTTTCCTAAAATGTACCTGAATTCATGTAACAGCTCTCGGGCAAAAGAGTTCAAGTAAGTGCCTTAGCGATCATTGAATTGATACATCCTGGCACTTCAGGGCCTCGTGCAGAATGTTAATGGCTCAGAACGATTTCATATATCCATTTGTCATAAGCGGTTTGTTGTAATCTTGTTTGTCAAATCAAGGGAAGACTTCACTCTATCATTGCTTCTGCCTCTTATTTTTCTGAATACTTATCAGCAGTTAAGCCACAGTTGAACGTCTCTCATTAATATTAAGCAGAAGCCTACTTTAGAAGTGAGTTCTGTAACAACTGCTATTTATAAGCACATGCTCTTTCAACACAGTAACCCTGTTATAAAGTAAATGACTCTGCCATTCCTATGGTGCTCTTATGACTCTTAAGGACAGTTTGAATGTCATAGATGTTAACCCAGTGAATGCAGCTGTGCTTGGCATCTGTGAAACGTCTTTGTGGTATAAAAGCACAGATTTAACTCAAAATTATTGCCAAATCCAAAAACCTGTCATGTGAAGAACATAGCCCATGTGAAGAGTAATAATTCAGCATGTCTCTAGCAGCTAGCGTTATATAAAAATACATGCTTACACTGATATGTGCCTGTGAGAAGTACAAAATTTTACAAAATAACTACTTAATCCATGCTGAGGGCCTTTGGAGAAGTTTTCAGAGCTGCAGTGTCTTGTACATTCTTACAGTTCTTTAGAACCCTAAAAGGATTCTCTCAGATTATTAATTGGTGCATTTGAAGAGCCAACGTAATCTAAAGACAATTGTTGCAAGAGAGGCTTCAAGTGAAAAATCTTCATTAACAGATTTTTAATAAAAGTCTGAAATACAATTTCCTCTCACGTATATTTCTTCAAAAATTTTTGTTTACTTCATGTCTTCAAATAAGTTTCAATAAGAATTGTCCTATTGGAAATACACATTATTGCTGCCTCACATTCCATCTCTAACTACTAAATTCCAGTTTTTGCCAATTTGTGTTTAAAAACCCTTCTATTCATCCTCTGAACAGACATCCTTATCTATAATCGTCGTCTTCATTGCCTTGGATTTTAAGAAAATATTTTTCTACTGAAAAGGATAACATTCCTTGGTCTAAATTCACTAATGATGTGTTTTGTTAAGGTAATTTGAGCTTTAAGCTGATTTTTTTTTTTCTGTCCAATGGTCAACTTTATTTACCTGGAGTGTTGTATTAGTCCTTAACTGAAATAACACTAATAGTATAACCATTTGTAAAAGGGGAAATCACATCTTCCAGATACTTTCTGTTAAAAAGATGAGCTGCTAGTGTTCAGAGAGAGGGAGAAAAGTTATTAGTAATTACAACAATGATCTTGTTTTGAACTTCAGAGCTCTGTAAACTTCTTCTTGGTGTGATCTGTCTGATAAACTTCTGCTGAATTCATATCTGTAAAGGAATATCAGGCTCCATGAAGAGTTTTTTTTTAATAATGATATGTCTAAGCCTTTACATATAAGATGCTGCACAGCTGTCCAAGTGGAAGTAATGAAGCAACGGAAGATCTAAACCAAACATAATGCCCTGCTGCACTCTATAACATGTTTTTTTCTGAAGGTTCAAACCACATTAAATTTTTCAAGAGGAAGAATAGCTGTAGCCCTTCTGGATGTGGATGATATTGTTCTGTTTGGTTCCAACTCATAGTTAATCCTGAAACAGCAGGTTTTTGTACATATGAAGTGCAAGTTTATGCTGATTTACTTGCCTTTTTTTTTAATCCAGAAAAATATTTCTGAATGTACTAAAAAAAGGACAAATATTTTCTCATCAATTTATATTATTGCATTTTAACATGTGCCTTGCAAACACCTGTGCTGTAGTATATCAGGGTTACTCATTGCCAGCTGTAGGGGTGGGGTGGGCAACAAAATGGAGCTGTCGAATATACTGATGCAGATACAGCTATATGATCTTCTGGATCCTGTTTACTGAAACACTTCCATAGATTAGAGAGGTCAGTTTAAGAGCCAGATGTGTATTCGGTTTGGCTAGTTGTCATCCTGATGCAAGATCATTAGCAATGAACTGAATGACAGTTGTGGGGTTTTCTTTACCAGAAAAGAAGGGATGGGAGGAAAAATTTAATTTTGGTTATTCAGGAAAATTCTGTCAGAGAGGTTTTGATATGGAGTATCTAACAACGGAACTGAGGTGACCAGAATGGATTACACTTGATTTGGTTTTCAGTTGGTTTTGTTTGATACAGTTTGATTTGGTTGTCTTGTATATTTAAATAGAAACACTAATTTAGTATCTCTGGTATGAATCTCTGGCCCTCGCAAAGACCTCTCATTCTCATGTCTCTGAAAAACTGTGAATGAAATTTTCCCTTTTAAAATTGTGTTTGTGGATAGGTTATCCAGAATATAGTATTTAATTACAGCATATTCTGATTTAAAAGTATATTTTTGTTTCTTTTGCATAAAATATGTTCCTCAAGTTACATGTAGCATTTCTGCTGATAATTTTTTTGTCTCCAATTTTGTAAAATATTTCCACTGTTTGTGTTTTTCTGTAAAGTCCATCATCATGCTTTAGGGGACCCTTAATTTGCCAGAGCTAAATGAACTCAGCTTTGATGTATTGATGTAAAATCATATTAATACCACTGGCAGCAGTCATACTCTGGTTTTACATGCATAAGGAGAAATAAATTTGGCCCTTGCTCTAATGATGCACACAGTACAGTGGTTTAAACTGCTGAGGATCTGCCTTAAGAATTTTGTAGCTGTGATGAAAAATTCTCATTGGCATCTCCTTTCTGTTAATGATCTCAATGTTAAGTTCTCATCTATTTTTTCAGTTCCCTAATTCAACGCTTCAGACATTTGGACTCTGTTGCATCTTGTGCATCACCAGAAAATTACTTTTGCTCAATTCTCTCTATTTCTATACAGTTTTGGCCCAGGGTACAAATTCTATTATAGCCTAGTTTTAAACAAGATTATCTAGGAAGTTGGAGCTATGGAGAACTTCTGGGTGTTTTTCTTACTTTCTGTGTTTTGCTTGGGGCTGGCTTGGGACTGCTGCCTGGTTTTCAGTTGATATGTGACAATAGCTTCCAAAGCTGCCCCCTTCGGATGGCTGGCGTGAAGCTATGCATAGGCTGAAGTTAAGCCTTTAAAACTGTGTTCGTGTGACTCATGTGGTGACTTTACTTCTTATTTGCCTCTTGCAACTAATACAATCACAGATTAACTGCAGGCTGCATCGAGCACGAGCTATTAAGGGGCAGAATTCTTCTGGGAAGGAATCCAGTTGTATACCTTTACACCATTTTTTGCCTCTGAGTAATACTCTTGCTGAGGTGGCCTAAGAAAGAGGATTTTAAAATAGTAGTGTTCATGTACAGATTGATTTAACTATATAGTTTGCTTGTGGTCCTTCCCTTGACTTGGTAAATATTTCTGATTTATTTTCATTTTCTGCCAAGCTCTATTTCTGCAATTCCTTTCTTTAAGCTACCGTTAGTTATGAATAGTCAGTAATATTAACCAGTTTGAGAAATGATTTGGTGAGAAGTGGTATTAAAGTGTAGTCGTCATCCACGAGTTCTGGAGATGCCACCGTGCTTTCCCAAGTTAGTGTGTGTTGATTGGCAAAATGTGTTATTGCTGCTTAACTCTCCCACGACTTCCTTATCTCCCACAAAGCCTACATCCCCCCAGGGTGTCCATCAGGTGTTCTTGCCCCCAAATTATCAACTCCTTAAATGAGTTAAGGGTTCATAGACATCTCTTAATATATTTAGTTGTCCCTATTTAGAAAGGTATCTCTAATAGTGTTTCTGCTTTCAACGGAGAGTGGCTGGATGAGTTTTAAATTACTGTCTGGCTTGCTGAGCATTCCCAGTCCTTCATTCATCTGTTTTTGTCTGTTGTATTCCCTCTGATTTCAGTATCAGTGTTGCAGTACACTTTGTAATTGTCAAAGCCAAGATGTTAAGCATCTGGAATATGTAGCAAGTATGCTTTTGATAATTAATGCTAAATAATTTAAAAGATCAATGTTTGTACCGTTCTGATTTCTGTGAAGAGTATTGATATGAGTGTCTTTTTTTTCCTTTTGTATTCGCACTTGCCAGGTTTTGGGATGCAACACCCTTGAACTCAGTTTGACAAGGCCACTATCCTAGCCTCCATAAATTAATTCATTCTGCGATACTAGAATTATTTCCTCACACTGAAACTTCAGTAAAACCTATGAATACCAGATGACTTTCTTCCAACTGACATTTAGCTTTTACTTGGAATATTCCTTACCCTTGGGCCACTGTCTGCCGGAGGGTTGCACATAAAGTTCCCATCAGTTCCAGCAGGACTTGCGGATGCAAAATGGTAGGGTAAACTTTTGGCAGAGTATTACGGCAGCCTGATGCAATTAAGCTGGTTTCATTTTAATCCCCTATTTTCAGGGGGGTTCAGTTTAGCCAAGATCACTTCCTCAGAGCTGACACGTGGCACGTTTGTTCTCCACTGGGAAGTATGCTTCTGTTTAATAATATTTTTATGAGATTGTATTTATGAAAACTGAAAGAAAAATGTCATGAAGCTAGTTTTGTTGCACTTTTCTAAGGCTTTTGTATTTTGCATAGAGTTCTAGAAAATGAACAAGTTGTTTGGGGAAGTCAAGGCTTAAAACTTACTGTGCCCCAGCATAGCAATGTATTACGTGCATTTTCATTCTAGTGATATATGTATTATTTTAATTGCATGTAACTAGTGTATTTATATGGTAGTTGGGAAGCCCAGTGGACATTTCCTGCTGCAGAGGAGCCATTGGCAGTCCTGGTTCCACAATTCATGAACCGACCTGTTTTGACAGTAGACTGCATTTGCAATAATGGAATAGCCATTTTTTGTTTCTGAACTCTATTTTGACAAATGGGGAGAAAGAGGCTCCTCTTTTTTTGTTCCTTTGTTGAAATTTCTCTGGAGGCTTTTACTGGTTTCCAATTATTGCGTATGTTCAATTATAGGATGATTACTTGGGAATCAGCTCAGTATCAAGAGGGCACAAGTACACATAACATACTCAAGTAATTAATCCTTGTAACTTACAACATTTCAGTTTGTTAGAAACTGTTGGTTTTACGTGTATTGTAAGGTCAATTTTACTATTTTTGAGTAGCACTTTTATACATATCTGAAGGGTTTTTTTGAACAGAAATGTGTGTTCTGTATGTTATCTAATGGGAAGAAAGTATAACACTACTAAACAAAGCATAGACTAGTTAGCCTCCAGACTGTAAGTTCACTTTAGGTCAGTAATGATCCAGAGTTGTTCAATGTATATGAAATAAATCAGTGATCCCATTTAATATTGGACAACTCTCCAGATCAAAGTCAGAAGGGCATTAATTGGTATCCTCCAACTCTTGGGTGAGGGTACTTTCAGTTCAGGTGTGAGGCAGAATTGACGGAACAGTGTGATGAATTTTGGACTTCATGAAAGAACAGAATTTTATTGATGTCTCAGTCTAACTTGACAGCACTATATTGGATAAGGACTAACCTTGTTTGAGATGACACTGCAGCCAGTACTAATATCTCCTAAATAGCTAATTTAAAGCTCATTTTCCATGGCCTTTCAAGATGATGTAAAAAACCAGTGATTCTTAAAAGCTCTTCTCATCCATCCAGCTTTTCTGATTTGTGTTGGTTTTATACTCCCTTGAAACACAACTGTGAGACTGAGCTAACAGTACATATATGGGTTCAGTAATTCTTGTTCTAGACAACAAGCTCTTTTCTTTTTTCCAGAACCCTTTCAAATGGTTTACACACACGCATTGACATATATAGACATTTTACATATAGAGAGAGGGTTTACATAAAGGTATATATGTACATATATACACACACACATATATACATGTGTGTATACATATATGTACATATGCAGGTTCTCAATAAAACTGAATATGTTTCAAGAAGTGCTTGCGTCTTGAATACTTAGGGTGGTGTATTAGCGTATACATTTAAAAGGCAAGGAGGAAAAACATTTTGTTTGCTTCTGGTTAGAGCTGAGAAATATAGGTTTGAGGAAAACTTGGAAGTATGTTCAAATTATATTTCACCCTGTTTCTGATTTGAAAGGCACAAGCTGTTAATCATTGGAACTTAAAAAGTCAGCAAGCATATTTTAAGCTAAACCTTTTGGAGGACCAATATGCTTTTAGTTTGCAAGGACCACTAAAGATCTGGGCATTTACTTTCTCCATAATGTATTCTGTATGCGTATTTAGTATGTATGCCTTCAATTTGCCAATGTTGCCATGTTTTCTTCTTAATTATTCACGAAATAAAGATTGCAAATAGCAAAATGTGTGTTTATGTTTTCTTGAGTGAAGCCGCTACAAAAGGGAATGTTTTAACACTATTTGTGGCACCGTGGTTTTTCAGGAGCAAATGTTACAGGAAGTAGTTTGTGGAGGTTTATACGCTATGGATGAGAAGTGCATGCGAATGATTTGCGCGCACGTAACCTCAGATTTTTGGAAGTCATGTCTCATTTGGTATACCACCATACTTTATTGTATCTACCCCCAAAGGGTTTTAAATGATAAGATGGTGAATGCCCCAGATAAGAGGTACGTATTTAAGGCATCTGCTTAGCCTGCATTGTCCTAGTCTTGAATATGAGTAACAGAGAAGGGAATTGCAGAGAATATGTTCAATTTAGGCAACTTCAAGTTTAGAATTATTTAAATGTTACTTAGCCCAACCCAAGTAAGGCAATGCATGCATGTGTGCTCGCTCGTCCCTCTCTCTCCAAAAGAATTGGGCTGGGGAGGCATTTGGGACTTAATTTCTAGAACAGTTCAGAGTATTTAAAGCAGATGTCTGAAAATAAAATTTCCTGGTGAAAATAAAGACTAGAACACCTTAAATCAGATTTGGTCTCAATGATACTGGATGGTAACTGTTTTCAAATGCTGGTTTAGAGCTTTAATTTCAAGTGCTCTGAAATAAATTGGATCCAGAGATTTGCATTGAGCTCCTATTTATTTCAAGTGTTGTCCTTAAATGCACTGACTAGTATAAGAATTGTAATTCTACCTGTTTCTTCCATAATTTGAGCTTTTGTGTGGTGTTTTCTGACTGTTCAGCAATCCAGAAAAGTCTTTGTCTCAGTAATGTTATTCTGCAAGAAAAGGTCTCGCTTCTCCTTTCTTGAAGTGAAATATTCTCCCTGAATGTGAGTGGTTTATGAAAATTCTTCTTAGTTCTCAAAATGGATTTATATCCTGTTTTTAAGCATGGATCTTCAGTTTTCGCACTTTAAAAAAAAATGTTTTAAAAGTGTAGTGTAGTAAACTCATGTCAGAAAATAGATGGTTTTCTTTTCTGTAGCAAGCGCGTGACAGCATTGTAGAAGTGACTTGTACAATTGGCAATCTGAAGGTCAAGACAGAAGCAGCGAGACGGACACAGACCAGACCTGAGGTATGCTAAAACAGTAGTGCCTGCACAGTCTGTAGAGCCGCAACTTTTCTTTCCCATATCCGCTGCAATAATATTCCCTAACCAAAGGGGGTTTTTTTCATGGATTGTCTTCCAAGCTGTCGCTAGAGAATTTTCTTAAAAATGTGAAACTAGCTCCATAAGTGTGTTTAAGTTGAATATAATAAAATTAGTTAAATAATTTTGAAGGTCTTACTGTAATGAAAAACTGCAGCTATATGGAATAGTAAATTAAAAACCTCAGAAGCAACAGTAATACAATATTCCATTGTATTAAATCACAAAAGCTTATATTGGAGTCATGGTTGTTCTGCAGTTAAATTCTGCATAGGAACTAGGTTAGCATTACAGAACTTTCAGCTGAAATTCTTATCATAAAGAGTTTCACAATTGCTTTGATCAACGAAGAGACTTGCATTACATCATGTATGTTGCCAAGAGCCATGTATAGTTCCACAAAGTGCATAGACAAGGGGCTTATGAAGATGCAAGTTCTTCCCACACAAAATTCTTTTAAAACAGAGACACTAACTTATCATAAAAAGTTAACTCCCTTCTCCAGATGGGAAGTTATTAATAGACAGCAGCTACTGTTACGACTTAAAAAAAAAAAAAAAAAAAAAGCTGAATTCTGGGCCTTTCACATTATTCACCCTCTCTTAGCTCCCTCACTTAGTGTTTTGTCTGGGTTTTTTTTTTTCAGCGCTATCTTTCCTTGGGCCCAGAATTTGTGTTCTCCTGGTTTCTTAAACTGGTATGTTGTCTTTTTCATCCTCAATACTACAGGTTGAGTGAGGTACAGAATTCTTTGAATTTGCTGGAAAAGTAGTGATGGTATTGTGGAAAGCTCCAGTACCTCCCACATGAGTTGCTGCTTGATGCTGCAACCCACACCTTGAATGGAGAAGTTGGCTAATTAGTGTCTCTATTCCTGGCAGCTCAAGATTAGAAGAGCATTTATGTCCAATTAAATGTTTTTTATTAGCTTCATTTCTATTACAAAAGTTGCTTTGAAACTTCTCCCGTGCAAGTCTTTGTTTAGGAAAAAAATTTGTCTATGAATTTCAAAAAAAAAGAAAAGTAAGTGACTGATGCCATCAATACTAATCCAAGTCAAGGTTTTTACTAGTCTTTGTCTGCCATTGCACTCTGTATCACCATGGTTTAACTGAACTCTGTTTCTAGAACTGAATTTCTGTATATGATATGCCCTGTTTGAAAATATGATGTCAACTTTTCTTAGATGGTCTTTGCCCTTTGGGATTTTCAGTTCTTTGGAACCTACTTAATCTCATTATGAAAATAGGTTGAACATAGTAGTGTCTTATCACATTATTTTTACTGCTGGACATTTGCATTGATTATATAGTGTGAGGAAATATTTGTGCTTCTCTCCAGTGCTGTGCATGGCTCACTCCCTTGTTTATGGTTCCTTTTCTTAAACCATTTTAGGCTCTTTCCTCACGCCAGTAGCCTAAAAGTTAAGCTCTTAAAAATGAAAGAAACTTGAGAAGGAGACATAACAGTCTGGAGACAACTTCACTGAGCTGTTGACAATATCATATTTTTCAAAAATAAATATCCCACAGAGCACCGAAATACCAGTGTGTTAACACTGTGTGTCTCTGTGGGGCTGCTTTCAGAGTCCATCAACTGCAATGGAGCAGAGCGCAGGGTAAAGCCTGCGGCGCATGTAACCAGTGCTGCCTCTTGAAAAATAAAATCACAACGTTGGAGGAGGGTATGATCCTGAGGGGTGCTGAGCATCGGCAGTTTTGCAGTTCAGGAGCTGTTAGGTGTTCAGTCCTGCCAAAAAAATCTTTCCCCAAAATGGCTGGTCTAACAAAATAATATAGCTGGACTATCATCCAGCAGAGAAGAAACATAAAGGGAAGGCATGCCGCAGTTTTCCTTTTGGCCAGAGGTACAGACGTTATACAGGCATTGGAACAAGGTGCTAAAACACTAACTTAACTTTATAAACCTATGAAGTTCCATCATTTTGCACCAACATTTCCAGCACACACTATTCCCTAGCAGGGAGTGGTGGGGAGCAGGGCCAGTAGCTACTTTTTGTCTCTAATTTGTGTTGTGACAGGAGATGGATATACACAATGTGGATTTTGTCAAGTTAAATAAGGGCTGCCCTCTCATTGCTCCTTAGAATAAAATGAGAATAGTGTAAGTGAAGAAGAATCATCTGACTACTTCTGCCGGGCCTTGCAACTCCAACAGTTCCTTTATTGTATAAAGGTAACTTCTATATATTACTATTATAGAAAATAAATAGCTGTTGCTCTGCAGCTCCCACATGATGATTCATGCTACCCATTTTTCTTCTATTAATAGTCTACAAAGAGTGCTTAAATTTAGATTGAACTCCATCTCATAGCCTGTCACGCTGAATAGCGTTCAGAGAAATGAAGCCACAGTCTGTTTGGGCAGTGCCTTTTATGGAGGCTAGTCCAACTCTCGACACGAAATTACTGAAAATCCTTCTTTCGATCCTGACCTAAGTGCAAATGGTAGGATTTAAACAGTGTTGTGGATATGGGCTTGCATTTCCCTGTGAGCACAAATCTTACCTTGACTTTAGCTTGTTTTCCTTAAGCTTAAGTAAAAGTGGAACTCCTCCTATGCTGGAATCAAACAGTTTGTGAGAAGGCTTTGGCCTTTGACACAAGGGAGTGTCCTTGGTTAAGTTGTTAGCAGTGGGCATTCCCAGCAAAATTTTGCATGTATAACTTTGTTAAAAGACACTCTCTTCAGAAAATCTAGCTGCTTTTTTTTTTCCCCCAATGTTGATTTTAAAATTGCTAACAAATATTTAATGTTGAACAATGTAAGATAAATAATTGCATATATATACACACATATGGATTTTTATTTATATATATCTATCTGTAATGTTGAAGGATTTGCTAGTATTTCCAAAGGACCTCAAGTAACCCTGCCTCCATCCCTTCTCTTAGAGTAACACAAGTACCTTTCACTGCTTTGAGGAGATTCAGGCAGTATTTGTGGGAAGGGGATTACGTGCAAGTCAGAATACATCATTTTAAGTGTCCTGTTTAACAACATTGGATGTATGTGCTAAAGGAATACTTGGTTTGATGCTTCTTTGCAAAATATGCATTCCTTAAATGTAATTTTGCATGTATCAGATGATTCAGTCTGGTTAGAAAGAAAAGTTTCATGACAGAGAAGAGCTCCAAAACTGGTAAAGAGTAATCTTTTTCTTAAAGACAGAAATATTTTTTTCTATTTAAAAAAACATTAATTCTTCCAGATTCTGATCTAGACAAGCTGATGGCCATTGTCAGTCCTTCACACAAAGCCTCAGTGTGTAGGTATGATTTTCCTGCTATCTTGCTGCTTACCAGGGTGGCAGGCTGGGTTTGGTTATAGTCGTTATATATGAGTCTGTTTTGTGTTTACAGTGGCATCACTGACGTGCCCAAGCAGACTGTCGCTCATGCAGTAGCAGGAAAGAGAAGGGTGAATTTCATGATAGGTCTCAAGTGTGAAGTTTTTATTTAATTTGCTCTCATCTTTTTGAAGGAAGCATTTCAAGGTTTATTCTACACAGTCTTCCTAGAGTTTTACTGCTTCAGCTCAGTTGCTAAGTCTGAGAAGTGCAAATAGTCTCCTATCACTGCTTGTCAGCTGCCCAAAATTCAGGAGTTTGGCTTGTTCAATTAGGAGATAGCGTACAGTATGTTACTGCAACTCTGCTTTTCAGGAATGAAGAAGCCCTTCTTGGCTGCACACAGGAGAATCAGATAACTTAATTTCTTTCCTTGTAGTACTGGACTTCTTTCAGCTCAGAGCCTGAGCCAGCAGCAGGCTCTAGGCGTGTGGCAGTACCTTCCCCGTGGCTGCTGAAGCTGCTGGAAGCTCTTTTGTTTCCAGGTGGTTTCAGCATACTTCTTCATGTAGTCCCTTCTCAAACTGTATCTGGCCACAGCAGTGGTAGTAACGCTGGTTTTTTCCTTCATGAGTGACTAAGAAGGGAAAGGAAGTTAGCACTCTCTTGTACTGCCCCCCCACCCCCCCCCCCAATATTATAAAAACAAAGAAAAAATATAAAAGCTGATTGTGTTCCTTACTGTCAATTTACTGTCATTGTTGGCCACTGGTAAGGGAGGGCATAAGTTGAAATATCTACAGGTAAGGACAATACACATTGAATATACACAAGAAGAAACATGATCTGAAGAACGGTGCAGTTCTGATACTTGACAGGGACAAAAGCATAAAAATAATAGAAAAGCAATTAATTTCTGAATTCAAAAGAAAGGCAACAGATCTATTCAGGTCTTACTGTAGTAATGAAAGCTATCCTATCCAACTGCTAAATAGGACAGAAAACAGCAGCTGCTCATTATAAACACATTTACTTGTGCAGAAGTGAGAAATGAGCATGCAAGAGTAATAGAGGAACTGGCTCGGTTGCTCTGGGAGGTGTTAATACTGATTTTTAACATCTTGAAACACTGCAGAATTCCCAACTGCACAGAGAAAATCCGTAGGTGACAATGGGGATCTGATACGCCATCCAAACTGGAATGGCCAGTGAGGGAAGGAACCAGTAGTTTGGTGGTTTTGGTAGTGGTATCAGAAGGCTTTTATGGAAAAAAAGTAATTTCTAAGAAACATTAGAAGCTTGTCAGGGTGCCATTATCAGCCAGCCCTGTGAAAGCACTTGGACGTTTGCTTTGGATCTTCTATGACTTGCTGATTTAAAAGAAAGCCAACACAGTCTACATCAAATAATCTTAAAACTGATTAGCTGCAAAAATGAACGAAGAGTTATAACTGGGAAAAGAAACATCCGATGAAGCATTTCTGAGGTCCTTCAAAGCTATGTTGATCAACATCTGTGACTCGGGAAACTTGTAAGATGGTATGTTGGGGATGGGACTGTTGGAAGAAACCAGCCTGATAGCTTAATAAAGGGAGCTAACTGCAACAACTTTGTTTTTAATGTATTCAGGAACAAAATCATATTTAGAAACTGCATCCCTGCTCCTTGAAAGTATTTTGATTCCCAACTTTCATTGATTTCAGTGGGAGAGTATCATTTGGATGTCTTTGAGGGTCTGGACCAAAGATGAGAGGCAACCTCTGCAATATAGGAAACGCTCCCCTGGAAAGGAACAACGCTGACCCGACACAGCAGATCCTGGCGGACGGCTAATTGCTACAGCATGGCCCTTGGCCCTCTCGTTCAAATACAATTGCACAGCACAAAATTTTGTGGAGTATTGACTAGGAGTGGGAAAATACTACCTCTTGTACAGGGCAAGAGTGAGACCATGACACGAACAGTGCCCAATTCCAGTGTCAGCATTTTTCAAAAAGCTCTGGCACACTTCACGTAGGCAAGCAGTGTTTCTAAATTTAGCAATATTGCAGCATGTTTTGATGAGGCTTCTAAATTTCTCAGAGTCTCCCATTTTTGCTTTTTCTCTTGACTTGGCTAGTCAATATATGTGGTCCTTAAAATCATTACGTTTTACTGTGTGGTAGATTACTCCAGCCTTTTCTGTAACTTCTGGGGAAAAATGACTTCTTTTTTTCTCCCTACAGGGTTCCCATTGTGTTTGGAGCAGTGCTCTGGTCTCCGCTCCGCTCTGTAATTCATAGCTGCGGGGCTGAGGCAGCCCGTGGACCAGCCTGCCTGGGGTAAGAGTGCAGGGGAGGACAGCACAGGTGCCAGATGCTGCTGCCAGTGCTACATTTTTGATGCTTAGGTGCTCATAGGTTTTGAGGTTGGTGCTGAAGTGGCTGGTGCCAGTTCTGCTACTTTTTTCTTACTGTCTTGATAGACCAAAAAACCTTAAAGCATCATTCAAGCCCTTGCTGCCAGAGAAGGCCGGATAAGCCAGTTGCCTGTTGGTCAAAGTAATGTGCATACGCCTGTGGCAGACGTGACGTGAGCAAAGCATCTCTGGGTTTGGGAATCCTGAAATAAAAACTTCTGTTGCTTGGCACAAGCATCCAAGCTGGAGCAGTCTCTGCGCAGAGGCGCCTGGGCTGGCTGTCGGTGAAATGAATGGGTTTTTCTCAGGCTGGGGTCTGCCGTGGGGTTGGTGGGAAGTGTGGAGTCACGCTGGTGGGTTTTCCTGTTTGTAGTGTCCAGCCAATTGGAGCGTGTAGATAAATTACTTGCTGGGATGTAAAGTTGAAAAATAGAAATAAAAAAACTTAGAAGATATCCACAAAGAGCAGCGGGTTCAAATTCTTGAGAGGTTCTCTCCCCGCTTCAAAATTGCTGTGCGATGAGTCATGGCTGTTCCCCAAGTCTGTTCCTGCGGAGGAACGGGAGGTGGCTGGGGACAGGCGCAGCCCCAAGGGGCTCGCCACCGCGGGCCGGGCTCCGGGCAGGAAATGCATGTGTGCACACTGGTGGGATCCACAACGACCTACTCAGTGGGAAATGTGAAACTCCTGTAGAATATTTAATATCTTTGCTCTTAAACTCTTCCAGAGTACTAATGCACAGGGTTTCCTTTCTGTTGGTAGTAACGACAGTTAAGCAGAGAAGAGAAGAAAGTGTAAGTTTCTCTCTGCTCGTGCAGTCTTTCAGGATATCTCTGCACAGCACTGCACTGTGCCACTGGGTATAGCTGTAGGCTTAACCTCGCTGGGAGGGTTTTCCAGCCTGGAAAGAAGTAGATGCTTAAAACAATGTATGGAGAAAGCCCTCCTTTCCTTTCCTTTCCTACTTTCATTGTATGCAGATAGAGCACAGTAAAAGCCCGTTTCTGTCACTTGCAGGTCCCTCAAGACAAGGGCTGGACTTCTTGAAGTAAGTGGCCATCTCTCCTTCAGCCGCTTTGCGAGATGCTGGTCCGGGTTGTCCTCGTTGGCGCGGAGCCCCGCGGTGCCCGGTTACCGCCGGCCGCCAGGTAAAGCCGCGGGGCTGCCGGGCTCCAGACACCGGCGCCGCCGCCGCTCGCTCGACCTTGGGGAGCCGCCGCTGCTGCGGCCGCGGGACCCGGCGGGGCTCGCCGCCTCCGTCCCGCTGGGGCAGGGGCTGAGGCCGGGCGCGGGGGTCGCCGCCCGTCCCCGCCGCCGCTCCCGCCCCGCGCCGCCCGCGCCGCCCTCCAGGGGGAGCCGCTGCCGCCGCTCCGCGCCGCCGGGCCGGCCGCGTCCTGCGGCGGAGGGCGCCGCGGGGCGGGAGCGGGAGCGGGGCAGCGCCCGGCGGGCCGGCACCGCCACACGCCTCCCGGGCGCGGCGGCGGAGGCGCGGCCGGAGCGGAGCGGAGCGGCGCCCCGAGGGCAGGTGGGTGATGCCGACGTCGCCGCGGCTGGGCTCCGCGGTGAGGGGCGGCGGGTGGCCGGGGTGCAGCTCTCGGGGCGGAGCGGGACCTCCCGGCCGGGGCGGGCTGCGGGTCTCGCCCCGCTGCCTCCTCCCGCCTGGGCGGTGCGGGCGGCCCCAGCGCCCCGCTGGTGCACCCCGAGCCCGGCGGTCGCCGGTCCTGGGAGCCGCTGTGGGCAGCTCAACTTCCTCGCGTCCTCCGCGGTGTTCGCGACAGCCCCGGTCCCTCTCCTGCCTCTCCCGCGAGTTTTAAAAGCGGCCGCCCGCTGCCCCCTCGGTGCTGCCTAACCCCCTGCCCCAAGACGGAGGCGATCTTTCTTTGCCACCACTTTCCCCTGCCCCGGCTTGCATTGTTTTTCCAACCGTGGAGCCGGTGCTCTTCGCACCGTGCTGATTCCCAACTGTCAGTCCCCCAACACACCCCCACACTCCGAGATGTTTGCTCCACGGATCTTCCTTCAAACACCGAGTGCTGGACTTTGCCCCCCTGCACTCAGCCCTCCTCCTAGCCCTTCAGCTGATATTTGTGTTTGTGCTTTATCATAAAATAGCGATTCCACAGGAGCACCCTGCATCCTGTAAACTTCTCCGTAGTGTTTAACAAAGGAGATTTCCATGCACTTTGCAACCACGCTAACGGAAAAAGGGCAGGGACTGCACAGATGGCATTAAACCTACGCGCAATCTTATCCCATTCCTCGCCGCCAAAAGCCCTGACCCTGCCTCATCTGTGCCACGCGTCTGAAACAGTTTTTCAGCCCTGTCCCTTCCTGCTGTGCCTCGGAGCTCTCTAAGCCTTGGTACCCAGCGAGTGTGTTAGTGGAGCTGCCAGTCACAGAGGGGCCTAGTGTCTGTGTGCTGGGGGAGAGGGCAGATGAAGGAAAGGGGAACAGGCTGCAAGGTGCTGGTTGTCTCCAGAGCTGTTGGGAGGATGTGTGAGGCGGCTTTCTGCCCTGGCGGACAGGGCTCTGGGGCCCCACCGGTTTGACCTGCCCTCACGGAGGTGCAGGCAGCCCATCCTGGATGCATGGATTAGGCAGCAGGTGCGTTCCCTCTGTGTGTGTGCTGGTGTGTGCTGCCCTCACAGGGGATGCTCCTGGGAGGAGATTTTTCTGTGTGGTCGTTTGTGTGGTCTAAGAGTCGCTCAGAAGCACCACAGTTGCTTTAATGTTCTTTTATGTCCTGGTGCAGTATGAACTTGGGGTAAGTTTCGAGTGCAGAGGTATTGCAGGCTTTGCTATAGCTTGAAAGTAGTAAAGGTGGTCGAGCACCCTCTTCAAAACTGCCTTGGGCAGAGGGCCCACAGAGGAGGCAGGAAGGGTTAACTTAAAGAGAGCAACATGACTCACTTAGTAAATAGCAGTTAATAGAATTGCTGTAGCTACTTTTAAAATTATTTTCCTAAGCAGATGGTCAACTATTAGATAACTCGATCTTTGGATGTATTTGTTTTCAGGTTTCTTATCAGGCTCATAAGTCTCAGACCTGTGTAACTCAAGAACTGTAGTAACTGATAAATTCATTCTGCACGAGAGAAACTAACAGAGAGAAAGCATGGCCAGGTCCTGCTGTTAGAGAGACACCCCCCAGAGCACATTGCCCAAGTGAAGTACAAAAAGATTAGATAAAGTGACCAACAGGGATGTGAGAAATATTTCAATTGAATTAGATCTGTGGAAGAAATACCTTATTTCGAATCTCAATAAAAAAGTCAATATAAATGTAATCACGTATCACAAAAATACTATGAAAATGAAATCCTGTCTAATGTGGCAAATGGATTCAATTCTGAAATTAACCAGGAAAGCTATGAGCCTCTGAATTTGTAGACAAAACACGTGGGTACAAACTGCAAACATGCATGTGTGTATATAAAATAAAAATGACCTATTCCAGGGTGCGAAAAAAAAAAAAGCAAACATGTCTCCTTTTTAATGCTGTTCATGTGGTAAGTTTGTAATTTACACACTTACATAATCTGTCTCACTTTCCATATGTATTTTTATACATAAAAAATAGAATCAGCATCATCAGCATCATCCTGTGCCAGGTCAGGGGATGTTAGCCCAGTAATGATGTTTTTAGCCTCTGTCCTTCTGTCAGCGGGTGCAAAAGGCGCTAAAGATCTGAGCTGAAAAGCCTCCTGCCAGGTCTCCCGTGTTTGCATTTCTATTTTTGCTGATATTTTAATAGGACGTTTCCATAAGGGCTTCTGGCACTATTGCATTTGGATGTAATCAACTTTTGAAAGCTATTCATCTTTTTTGTTTAATCTTCAATAATGGATTTTATGTAGAGCCATGTGGTTAAGCCCTCTTAAGAACCACTGGGTAAAGCTCAGTCCAGCAAGAGGTTTGGAGGGACTGTTTTGAATCTTCGCTCTTCCTTTCAGTTGTGTTTCGCTGAAGGGTCTGGGCTGGCCAGGCGAGTACATCCCCTTCGATATTGAGCCTGGCAGCTTTTCCATCTGGTGTGGAGGGAAAACCTCCCCCTTTACCACTTCCTTCTGCCTGGGTGACTGATGGCTGTATGATTTCTCACCTATACAGGATGCTTAAGGCTTCACAGATTTTCCACCAAAACACTTATTTTCACTACGCTTCAGCTCTTCGCTTCAGTTTGACATTTCCACCCACGTTTTTACATGTGAGATGGGACAAGGCATAGTGTGGCTAAACTGTCTCCGAGTTCTGTGCAGCTGCGAGTGAGGTATTTTCCATCCAAAGGCTGATATCAGCATCTCTCTTGGTGTCCTGCAAAGTTTGTCCTTGTCTTCAGCTTGAACAGATTTCAGCTCTTGTTGATTCTCTCCATCTGATCTGGATGGTGAATAACTCTTTAGGTCCTTCTTTATTGTGTGCTTTCCATCTGAAAATGGAGGTGGGCTATTAAAGCTTTCTTTTTTGTTGGACTCTGAAAACCAAGAGATCTTGAGCTGTGTATCAAGGAATCAAGGAGGATACTCACACATCAGGGGAGAGTTACTCCCTCTCATCAGTGTCTGGTATTTAGGACCAGAAGGTTTGGTTGCCTCATGGATCACCTTCAGGTTTTGCATCAGTGTACCTGAACAGCCTTGGCAAAGCTACTTAAACACAACGGCACCAGTTCCTTGCCTCTCTGCGCATTTTAAAAAGGCAGAGAAATTTGCCTACTTAGTGGGCTACTCGTGTAGCTGAATATTGAGAGTCGGTCTGTTAGGAGTAAAGAACTGGCAGCATCCTGCCTTGGGAGGGCAAGAGGATCTGGGCAGATACACAGAAGGTGGTTTAACCTCTGAAGGCTTCAGTTTCCTCTATAGAATCGGAAGATGCCTCTCCCTTCAAAAGGTTGCATCTGTGTCAGGAATAATTACTCGTTGTGTTGCACTTTTTTTTTCCCCTGAAGTAAATCTCTGTAGATCAGAATGGACAGATGGCACATACAACTCTCAATTATGGAAAATATCCTCAGGAGGTACTTCGGGGTCATCTAATCCATGCCTCTGCCCAAAGGCAGGATCGGCTATGCTTTTGCCATTCCTGGCAGCTATTTCTCCATCCTGCTCCTAAAGTCCTGCCGCGGAGACTCCTTACTTCCCTGGCGTGCAGGAAACACCCTGATGTCCAGCTTAAACCTCCTTTGCTGTAACTCATTCCTCATCCTGACCACAGTGGGCAACCCACAGAGGATCAGCAAAGAGTATTTAGAAGTGCTTCAGCAAATGCAGGTATTTGGTAAATGTGAGTGAATAAACTCCTCAACCTGAGTTCTGTAAGAAGCAAATCATACGAAACCTGGCTACCTTGTGCTTGCTCTGGCTGGAGATCTGCAGTAGCGTGGGAGGGATGGGGTAGGTAGGCTGCGCTACAGCTCCGTATGGCGATGCAATTGCAAAGTTAGGTTCAAGTCGTTTGGGTAAACACACAGCGATGAGGTTATGAAAAAAGCCGATGAACCACTAAGTGCTTAGGAGAGTTCAGAGAAAAGCCAAATACAAGAAGTTGGCTTCTGTAAAAATTACGTGGTCAGGGTGATCACTGCTATTAGGCAAAAGTGTTAAGAGTGCCGCGGCATGTGTCGGAGCGCAAGCTTTGTCCCTTCCTGTTCAGGACGCCTGCGGCTTGATATGGGTGCTATAAACAGACATCTAGTGCTATGTGAGACGTCCCGATGGGGCTGGCAGAGAACAGGACAGGACCTAAGGGAGGCACATGCCTTTCTGAAGTGACAGCAGAGGCTCAGGTGATAGCCGGGAGCACTTTAGACCTCACTGTTCACTTATATTTAAGCAACTACCTCAAACCTTATCTGTTTAGTTCATGACTTGTTCTGCAGAAAGGATGCTTTTCACCATTGGGCCGGTTGGTTGATTATTAAAACCAAAAATTACCAGGTAGCATAAAATACAATGTATCTTATGTAAAGTATATGCAAATACCATTGTAGAAGATATGCAAGAGCAGGAGTACTGGAGCCTCCTTGCCCACAAAGCAGCAGTAAATCCCATGCCAGGAAGGCCACATTTGAAGTTTTACGTATGTTTTGGGGCTCTTGCTGATGTTTTTTTGATTTTTATTTTTTGAAAAGTTACACATTTCAAGCCCAAATAAAATAAGTAATTTGTTACAACTACAAATGCAGCAGTGGAAGGCAGGGTTTGAAAAGAAATGACAGCTACAAGACGGATTGTATTTATCTTAGATGATAAGTCAGAGGTTGCATGCAGTACGTTTATCACTACCTGACAGGTAACAAGATAAAGTCCAGGTGTTACACAGGGATGTGGAAAGACCAGAAACAGGAAAAAGGAATACTTTACATAGCATTTTCAGGGAACATTTGCAAACAATGCATCTGAGACAATAGAGAAGTTAGCAGGGAGTGACACTTCTGCAGGGATGATTTGAGCCAGGGACAGGGGGAGGGAAAGGCATACAGAGGATGAGGGAATCTTCCTGTCCCTCTCTGATGCAAGGAGAGGAAAGGGGGGTTTTCCTGAAGCTTTGGAGACGTGACGAATGACATGCTGGGCTCCTGTCTGTATGTTGATTAGCATTTGTGATTGCACTCAAATCCAGAGTGGAAGGCACTCAGGCATTCTCAGGAGGCCTCTAGTACTTGCAGATTGGGGCTGTTTTATCTGCTGGCTAGCTGAGATACAGCGTTCTCTGTCTCCCTGTCCCCTGTGTTTGTCCCAGGCGACGCTCACAGGGACCGTTGCGGCTCCCTGTTCAGCAGCTCTTCAAGGAGGGCAGGAGAGGGATTGTTCGCTGGTGGAGCCATTCGAAGCTCAGCTGAACCCAAGCCAGCGTCATCTGGGGGTCACGTCTGCGTATCTCCCTGGGCAGAGTCCCTCATGCGTTTGAGTGAGTAATGTTGTTGAACAGAGGGAAGTGTAATTTGGTCTCATTCTGCTCTTTTAATGCATCCCTTTGGGAGTGGTGAGATTTGCACTATTTTCCCTGTTAGAAGTGTCTTTCCTCATTTAGTATTCAGACCGCAGTGTCTCTCCCATTTTTCTCCTGGTTTTGCTTCTTTGGAGCTATTGTGTTTTGGTTTTAGACTATTGTGTTCTTCTCTCACTTCTTCTCCCTCCCTTTCCCCCCCGCCTTTTTTTCTCTTTGCCTGTTCTGTAATGTTGGCCTGTTACCCACATCCTCTTTCTTGTACTGGGAAAGTCCTCTACAAACTGACCTATCATTTGGTTATTGAGGTTTCCTCAGAATAGGATTGTCAGATCCCAGTATGAATCAGTTGTTGAGGTTAAGGAGTTAAGGGAAGTAGGCTGTTAAATATCATATTCTGTGGTGATAACAACTTCGGTTTCAGTATAAGATCCATATACTTGGGCACAGACTGGGATTTTCCATAGGAAACATTTCCCAGGATAAAAGACAGCTAAGAGATATGTGGCTCTTTACTATAATCTTCAGAAGAGAGGCACGTGATTGAAATTGATTTGAATAATTACAGTTTCCACATACGTCTGATCCACAGATCAGTGCCCAGGTTCAATGGGATGATGGAAAATAACATCAGACTGACTTGGGCTGGCACCAGCACCATTACAGTTCCTGGAGTGTGTGCGAGGAAGCACGTTGACTTTTAAAAAGTTTTTTAAATGTTCTGCAGCCTGGATTTTTGGCAAAAAATGACCTGTGCTAACGGCTACCTAGTCAGGGATTCCTTAAAATACTCTGATTCCAAAAAGTGCTTCCCTCCCAGAAATCAGACCTCTTTAGCTGGACCTGTTTTAAAACTGAAGCATCTAACTTTGTCATACACCTAAAAAAGGTTAATCTTTTGTTTTATGTCATCCTGTGTCTTGCTAAATGCTGATCCAAACTCTGCTTGACCATTATGATTTATTTAAGGTTATAACATGGGTAGACATAGAGGATTCTGGCAGATTCGATGTAGTTACATGATTCTTATTCTCTGGTATAACTGTATGGTGTCAGGTCTTGCAGGATATAGAAAGGTAAGAAGCTGTATTCATGGGCTGAAGACTGGAAGAGGATTCATTGACAGTTTTTGTTGTCTTTTTACTCCATTCCTAAAGGGAAATCTTCCTTTTCCTCCATGTAGCCACAGTACAGCCCAGCTGTATGATTAGAGCAGGCAAGAGATGGGCACAGTCCACTTGGGAGAAACCATCCTGAAGTCTTGGGGATGTCTGTTCTGGGCACCTCCCTGGGATTCATTTCTGCTTGACTAACATCTTTTGTGTTTGGAGTCAAATGCCAGTCTGTAAGAAATTTGCCTTGGGAGTCTTTTTTGGTTTATCCTTGTTCAGCAAGGTGTGAGGATCGTGGTTGTCACGGATTTGAGAAATGATTGCAGGTTTCTTTACAGCTGGAGCTTTTTATGATCTCTTATTGTGCAGAAACTGTAAAATATCTTAAGTTTTCATAGGAGAAAAGGGCCATTTCCCAAGCATGGTAGAGGTGTCTCTATTGGAGCGGGGTACTTGCTGCTGCTCTCCTTGCCTTTCCGCTTCCTCTAGACAAGCACACTAACTCATGAAGAGCTAGCAAGTCTGGTAAAATGTTTTCTAAAGTGATTTATGAATGGCCACTGGTTCTCCACTGCAATGGTTGGATGTAGAAGGGGAGAAACTGATGGCCAGAAATGTCATTTTCACTAGCAGTTGCATGCTCTCTCCACCCTAGAACAGCAGCGTCTCTGGCCTGAGCAGTCAGAGGAAGCGGGCAGAGGTAGCAGGCTGTTACTTGTAAGCGGATGTGCTTTTACCACAGCACAGGGACTTAGGAAATGAAGGAGAGACTTCGTTGGAGTCCTCAGAGCACCAGCTAAACACCGAGACTTTAGGATCAGTAAGCAGTGACACTGGAGAGTTCTTAATAAATCGGATTATAATCAAGGACTTGGGGGGGGAGGGGGGGGGGGGGCGGGGAAGTCACTTTGAGTACCTCTAGAAAGGCTTGTATTGGTGTGGCTGACTGTGATGGTGAAAATGCAAGTCACTTTGCAAGAGTGACAGAAGTATGGTGTAAGTCATAGCAAAGAGAAGAAGGAGGGACAAAGTAAAGGCATGTGGCCTCGAGACATCATCAGAGCATCAACTCCTCCTTATCCACAGAGGGTGGCAGAGTCCTAAAAACGTCTTAAATAGCTTTGAGACTAAGACAGAAACACTAAGGGGATGATGAGGTGTTACACAGAGCAAATAAGCACTAGCAAGTCAGGGTAAGTACCTTAGAAAATGGAAGAGGGAAGGTTGCTGGAAACAAACTAAGGAGGAAGGAAATTCGTTATTGTGGCTTTTGCCTGCTTTTGGGATGAACACACTACACCGGCATTGTCACTCTGTCTAAATGCTTTTTCACTGGTAGCTGATTGACAAACTGAGGTAGAATGAGTTGGGTAAAACATACTGGTGCACAGCCTGGGGGTGCAAGGGGCCAGGACACACCCTGGGGCACGGGAGGAAATAGGGTTTCTTGCGTTGGCCGAAAATCAGCTGGTATTGCAAGGCACGGGGAGCACGTGGTCAACCTCTGTGATTGCGCCAGCAGTGAACAGCCCATACAGAGCAAACGGCAGTCAGTGAGGTGGGCTGTGCAGCGGCAGAGGATGGGGGAGCTCTGGGGGTGTTCGGATGGGCCCTGCTGCCGTGTCAGCGGGGCAGGCTCTGTGGAGCTCGGGCTGAGTGCTGCCACTGTGTCACTGCTTCAACTGATAAGAGAAGGGAGCACGCTGGGGAGGAAGGATGTGATGAGCTGTTAGCAACCCAATGGAGGCTTGACTGCTTTTCATACTGTGGGTGGGTGTGAGTCAAACCACTTGGGTGGTAATGGGAGCTTCATGGTGAGTCCTCAGTAATAACCCTTGCTCAAAGGGGTCAGCGTATGAGCCATGGATGAGCTAATGCAGTGAGACAGCTTTGCTTTGGCTCAGAGGCAGGTAGAATTTGCTCATCTTTGTTCAAGTTGTACAGTGCCTTCATCAGGATAGGGAAGGACAGCTGGGGAATCATTTTCAGCTACGGGGAGAGAGATGGAAAGAGTTATATTCCTTCTACTGTAGAAGATAGGATGTTGGTTGACCTGGTACAACAGCACTCCCTGCACTGGAGTAGAGTGAGATTCCGTTTCACTGACAGAGCTTACACAAACATTACTTGCAACCTGCAGTAGGACAGTGCTCAGAGGAAAGGGAGCAGGGAGCACAAGGCCTGGTGGAGAGCAAACCTGTAGTTAGAGAAGGCAAATAGGGTTTGGGAACAACTGGATAAAAATGCAGGAAAACGAACAGATGTACCCAATTCTCAACTGCCTGTCTGGAAACTTCATAGAGAAATGAGAGATGAAGTCACATCTGGAGAGAAGTCTACTCCATTATTTTAAAATATACCAGAATGGATGCATTAGCAATATGATAAATATTTTCAAAGCAAATTCCTCCCTTGCCTGTATTCCTCAGTGGGTCACCTCTTCTTGATATCCTGTTTCCTCATTTCTCTTATTTTGTTCTTGAAGGAAATGCTCCTTATGTATGAACGCAGCTGGCTTTAGTAGGGCTGTGGGGAGGCGAAGTTTGATTTTGAGTTCTTCCCTTACACAGGAAAGGAAAACTGGCTCCTCAGAGACATTGCAGATGATATTGGCAGTAGTAACTTGTTTCTGGCCATGATACATGCTTTTAATTATGCTTTTTTACATATCTGTCTTATGAAAGCTTATCCAAATGCTCTATTTTTTTTTTTTTGGAAATGCCACTGTAGGTAAATCAACATCATCAATCCTGGATACAAATGGTTTGCTCAAAAATCCAACATGTTGCTGTGCCTTTTGGCAGTATATCATGATGCCTGCTGCCCAATGAGACTTTATTCTAGTGAGCACAGGGGAACCTTTTCCCTTCTGTTTGTTTGTTTGATCTGGCTTATTTAACTGCTGGTCATTCAGCCTTACTTAGTTTTGCCCTCCCTGGCTTTTTGTGACCATTAGAATGGGAATAATTACTGTGAGGTTTTTTCTTGCTTTTAAACATTTATAACATCCACTTAGGAAAAAAAAAAATGGTCAAATGCGTTCTGTTCTAGTCTTCTCTTCCGCTACTGCAATAAAAATTAATCCACTTCTAGCACTTGGAGGGCAGGAGGCAAAGCTGAAATATTGGTTTGGGATTGGCCATTCCTATTAGCCAGCCTATCTGTGTTACGGCCTTTGCTTGTTGTCTGGTGGGGTTTCACTTTTTGAACGTTTTTGGTTTGTGTTTTTTATATGGGGTATGAACAGGAGGAGAAGAGAGACACGGGACAGGCTTGAAGGGTATGATTTTATTATGCTTTTTGTTGCTGTCACTGCTGCAGCGGTATGAGTGTCTCTAGTAATCCCCTATTTGATAGACTTTACACCCAGATTCACCATGCTTGTTCTTGCTGTGAGTGTAGCCTCCTTTTTTGGCCTGGACTGCAGCAGAGATGGAAATGTAAAGCAGAAACATTGTCCCTCTTCCCCATTTCTGAACTGACAGACAAAGATCAGGGGCAGTACAGATCTCTGAAGAGCCATTTCTTTTGCCCTTCACAAGTATGTGGAGTGAAGGTTTTAAGTCTTGGAGGGCTGCTGGTTTCCTGTAAGAGGAAATTAGACCAAGTTTAGCAAAGCTGAAGCCCTCATTTTACTCAGTATTTCTGGAGAATTTGCAAAGCCAATCCAGAAACCTTGTTACTCCACTTTGGGGTTTACACTGGAGGAAGACTTCACGCCCCAAGTGGAGACAAGCTCTGTGCTTCAAAAGATCCTTGGCCCTGCATTTTTTTGCAGTCAGAGCGTCAGTGGCTCAGATGATGTTTCGGATAAAGTCTGAAACGATCCTCTGGAAGGGTCAGACTGCCACGTGGAGGCCCTTGATAGAACAAGGATTTCCAGACATCACCGTGTTTTGCACTTGTACAGGTGTCCGCACAGGCAGGTGGGCAGGACACTGGGATCTGTAACTCCAGGAGAGGTTGAGGGAAACTACAAGTGCTCCAGGTACCTGAAAACCAAGAGCATGGTGTGCTGATAATTTTGCCTGCTTTGTTTCACTTGTATCCTTTGTTAACAAAGAGCAGTCTAGAGGGAAATAGTCTATTATTAATATTTAATTTCCTCCTATTACTGTAAGCAGATGACCTAAAAGATCATTTAGCCAGCAGCCAATAATAAAGCAAATAGGGGAACCAAAAAAAGTACGTCTTAGTTAGACGGGTGATGCCTCCTTCCTCCGCTCTTTCCTGCCCCCCCCAGCCCCCTCTCTTCATCCCTCGATAGGAGGCAGGAGTGAGGCTGCGTTCTGACAGCTCCAGGCACACTGGCTTCGTGTGAGCAGTCAGGGGCATGGGGAAGCCGCTCTACGTGAAGTATCCATAAAATATCAAACTTCAGAAAGGAAACCATTGAGCAATGCAGAAAAGTGCTACTGCTGCCTTCCCTATCGTTCTCCCCGAAAGCACAGCTGTTTTCATTATGTTTTACAGCCTGAGTTGTTTTGCAAATGTGTGTGCTGCCTGTGAGCACATTGGCTCTTTTATTGTGACTTGATCCTCTAAAGAAATGGGGAGAGACAAGATTTCTTAGAGTCTTTGATTTAAAAGATAGGGAGATTCTCTTTGAGCTGAAGGGATTTCAAAGAGAGGATAAAAACTGACAAGCATCTCCCCTTCCAGGCTTTGGAAAGTAGGAAACAAATGATTTAGCAGCGCCAATTTTCTGCTTACAGCCATGTGTGAATTCAAGGGTTTTCCCTCAGGGAGCTGGGTAATCTGTACGTGGCTGGTACCTGGGAAGGGTCATGTTGTCAAAAGGAGATGCTAGATAGTGATCTGTGGAATGAGCCTTGATGAAGACTCCCCCATGGCCTCGTGAGCTGCCTGCTGCCTTGCTTACCCCGTCCTGAAGCAGACAAGGAGAATCCAATCCTCTCTGGAGCCCGGGGAAGCTGCAGCCTGTCACCTGTGTGCCCATCGACTGTCTTGGGTGCCCTGAGGGCTGCTGATCCCTTGGAGATTTTGCTAATATCTGAGAGTGGCTGTCAAACTGAAGTGTCACAGACACCGTCATATATGTCAGCCTGGGACGTGGAGCAGAGGGCGCATCTTCTCTGTACCAGTGTGACCGAGCATGGGCATCCAAAACCAGGATGGCTGACCTCAGCCTGAAGGGGCCAAGGGTGGGAAATGAGCTTGTTTGAGGTGGGTGGCTTGAACCAAGCAGTGGCCAAGGGCTCATGTCGATGCTTTTGGCACTCAGGAGAGAGAAGGGGCAACAGCTTAGTCCAAAGCCAACTGGAGATGCCAAAGAGAAGCTTGCTTAGGCTCCGATGGTGAATTGCTTCACGGGAACGTGCTGTTCAGATGCTTTATTGAATTTTCAAGGAGCAGTTTTTCCTTGGGGCTGAAATATGAGAGAGAACAGAGTGTTCCAAGTCACTAAAACCGAACAGAGCAACAGCTTTACAAGTTTGTAAGTGACAAAAAAGGTTTATTTAATAATGGGGAAAAGGCCGGAACATAGCCCAGGGTATCAAGAAGGAATTAATCCAATTAACAAAATAAAACACGAGCTTAAGGAGAAATACTAATTGTAGCTGTCCAGCAGGTTGTGTGATACAGGTTATTTTTCTTAAGTATCAAGCTTGCAATATTGATCCCTCAAGGGCCTGAAATGTTAAATATATACTTCCCTGGTGAGTAAAGCAGGTGGTTAATTAATTTTGTCTTGTCAGACCTGGTTGCTGAGCTTTTGGGTCTTGCATGAAATAGATGATTCTGTAATAAATTTTGTATTGCTTCTGGATATATGTCTTCTTCTCTAGGTGGTCTGTATTTCATTTTGTCCCTGTGCAGTAAATTTCTAGCCGTATGAGCAGGAAGACTGAGCTTATTCTTGTTTTAAAGCAAGTTGCAAATTCTTGTACAATTAAAGACTTGTTATCATGTTGAGTGAAAGCTATAGCAGACTGACACTGCAAGAGATGAATGAGGTGAGATGGGTGAGTTCGGGTTGAACATGGGAACCTCCTGGGTTGTGGCACCTTCTGTAAGTAGCAGGTGAGGCCTCTGATGTGCTGGGGTGGTATCGCTAATAATTGCTTTTTCTAATGTCAGTGGCTACTGCAGAAGCACTGGCACTGAAGCAGATGCAAAATGTTGTTTTGTTGTGGCTGGGACACCTGCTCAGCGCCGGTCATTTCTCTTCCGAGATGTGCTGGCTCTGCAGAACTCTCTAAGTGTTTTCCGGCCCATCTGAGCAGAGGGTGGAAGGACATGTTGTCCTCTTCGGGACATAACATCTCACAGATTGCTTCGGAATAAATGGCTAGGGCTTGGGTTGAAGAATCAGGCCACTGTTTATGAAAGGGGATGAGAAACAAGGGGCTAAACAAATTCAGAGATAAAAAATTTAAATTTAACATCAGATCGTGAAACAAACAGTTGAAGTAGAAGGTTAAAAGCTCTGTTGTGTCAGAAAACAGTATGTGATGTGGTCATTAAACTTCAGATTCCAGCATCATGCTTTTTCAGGATACATGCAGAGCTGTAGGCAATTCCAGCTTTGTCTTTCTGCTGAACTTTTAGTATGTGGGGGACCTCCGCAGCGTAGGTTTGCTACTTCTCTCCATGTCCTGTTGGAAAATGAGTTTGAGATGAGCCACTGAAAGAGTCAGGTTAAACAAAATGCATCTGGGATTAATTTGGATTCATAATCCTACTAAAGGAAGCTCTGAAATGGGGAAGAATATCTCAGTAATTTCACTTTGATCCTCTTCACTGAGGTGTATGTGGTATGAATACGAGGTGCAAGAGCAACATAGCAGGACTTTAAGTAAGTCCTCTTAGCGTCAGGATTAACGTGACCAGTTCTCAGGCTGGCTCCTTTCAAAAAGTGTTTTCTTCTGTTATTTTGACTTCCTCTCAGAGTAGCTTGTTTATGGTGGTTTTATTTTACATAGCAGTAGTTTTGGCCCAAGTATGTCCCAGTAATGTGTTAAATTTTCCTAAACTTGTCCTGACACTGGAGTTTGGTCATGAGCTCGACCTGCATGGAAGCATGTGGGCATCTTAGGAAGCGGCGAGGTGTACGCTCCCTGCTCCACTGCTGGAGTGTTACCCCGTCGCCGTCTCTGCTGCCATGATGCTAAGGGACACGGGAGCTTGCACCTGCTTCAGAGCCTTCGGGCACAGCCGTGTGTCGTACCTCTGACAGGCACATACAGTGTCTTTCTCTTACGGGCCTGTTTTGCCCACTGCTTCCCTTGTTTGGTTGGGTTTTTTTCTCCTACCAACTTTCTCCTGTCTTTTTTTCCCCTTTTTTGCTCACACACACGCACAAAGCAATGTTTATTTTTCATCTTGCCCTTTCTGTTTTCTCTCCCTACAGATTTTCTTTATTTCTATCTTATATTAATTCTAATCCCCTTCCCTGGAAGTGACTGAGGAGGGGTTAGTTTTCAGTATCACTGCTTTGAAGCAAACCTATTGGGATTTGTAATGGACAATCAGATGCTAGCAGAGTGATGTAGGAGCATATCACTGACATCCCTGAAATTCAAGAAAGTAGAAGCAATCTTTAGGAGGTCAGTGGAAAACTGGAGTTTTTGCTAAAGGAAGACAGACAATATAGAGACTTCTTGGGGTTTTTTGTTCTTTAGAAAAGATTAAATGCATGATCTCTATCTTCGTCTTAATAGCTAGATCACAAACTGATCTCTTCTGTTGATTTCTTCCACACAAACCAAACAAAACACAAACAAAATTGCTGAAGGTGGAGAAAAAGCTAGGGTTTTGAAGCACATCCAAACCACCAAGAATCATTCACTTTCCTTTCAAGTGCAGCATTAGCAATAGAGCTCTAAATCAATGAAAGGTCTAAAATTAGATTATATTCCTGAGATCAGATGTGAATCACAAGTTAATCATATTTTCTTTTATTATCACTGTCTTTACCCTTTTATTTTATCCTGAGAAATTAGGTTTCTGACTTGAAAACAGAGTGAACTGTGAAGGCATGAAACCCTGCTGGGTTAGACCACACCAGATCACCTGTGCACGGGGTCCCAAAAATCTTTTGGTTTGGAGGTTCATGTTGCATCTGAAACTGAGCTTGAGTGATTTATCAGTCAGTGCTGTGTGTCTCTCTCCCCCCTCTGATGTTTCAAGTAACTGTTTTCTTGAATTAATGAGAAAATATTAGTGCTAAAGCTTGCTAAGTAAGGTTTAAAACCCACTCTGGAAGTGACAGGGTAGGACAGCAAACAATTCTCTCTTGACTGTGGCATGAAGCTCAGGGAACTGTATTCTCCACTGCTAGATTTTTAGCTGAAACTGTGGTGAAATGCAGCCATATCTGAAAGCAGAGGTACGAGGTGACCTGCAAGACTGGTGTGCGAATGAGGCGTGCAAGCATGTAGGTGACGTGTATCTGCTCAGGTGAAATGGCAGCTGTAGGGACTATGTTTCCTTGCAAGTGGCACCAACTTTAGTCCCAGATTTGTGCGTGTGATACTGCCGGAACGTGAATGGATACTTGAGAGATGACGTTCGCATTGTGCGTATGTTTGTGTTTTTGGGAGAGGTGTATATTGGTGGATGTGTTTCTGGCTGGTTGTAGTTGAAGAGTGACGCTGACCTGAATCTGTGGATGCAACAAACACTATGGACAATGCAGGTATAGCAAATAAATGATTTGCTTATAGGATAGAGTTTTATGTGAATAAAAACGATGGTGTTGCAGGAGGGGAACCTGCAGAGACCCTTGCAGAGAGTGTGCATACTCAGTGGGAAAGTCCTCAAAAGGTGTCACTGTCTCACATACCTCAAACTATTCTCCCTGCCGCTGATCGTGTTCCTGTATCTGTGCACTTGAAGGAAAGACTGGGTATGGCAACAGAGTGGTGACCACACATGCCAGCAACATTACCCCCCTTACGAATGAAGGTTTGTGTCATCGCAGAGCAGCGTATTGGTGCAGCACGCTTTTGTGGCAAAGTACACGAGGGTGGGCAGCACGTGATGGCTCAAGTCTTGTGTTTGTGATCAGAGGGAGACAGGTGTATGTAAAAAGGCTCCTCCACCTTTCCTCTGTGCAGCCACAGCACTTGCCAAGGCATAATTAGTGGGGCTCTCGTGTTTCAGGGCAGACTATTGAGCAGCTGCTGAAGTGCCAGCTCAGTTGGTAGCCTCGAAAACAAAACGTCCCTTGTTTCTCATCACCACTGTGAAATACTGCCTTCCCGAACCTTGGGTTTGGCCCTGCAGCTTTCAGGATAGACACAATGTGAGATTTTTGCCAATGATGTATTCTTCTAGGTCTGTTTAATATCCGTTATCAATTTAATGTGCCACTTTAATGAGATTTTGCTTTTTCCATCTCCTCCATAGAGCTGATTACTTAGTGTATGTGGTTGATGATTGGTTTGTTATTTTTTTTTTTTTTTAGAGGAAACTACAAGTGAAGAAGTTGAATGTTTGCTTCAGCTGAAGAGAGTATTTTCCAAGTTGTAGCTGGAAAAGGTGAAAAAGAGAACCGGAGGATGTTGCTAGTAGGTATGCACATGACAGGAAGCCATGACTAGCAGTGTGATTGTCAACAGGAAACAAAAAGTCACAGCCGATGTGACGCTGCCATACAGTACACTTTCTCTGTTGTGTTGCCTGCTGGACTTCGTGGCCTGGGGAGCGGTGTATGTCTACGTGAGATACTCTCCCATCCATTCGTCTGCTGGAGTTTGTTATTCTGCATCTGGTTAATCCACTTTGCCAGAGTTGACAAGCCCTGGGTTTTTTTTCTTGACACTTGCTACTGTAAAGGTCTTGAACAGCTATGGGGAGAAAAGGGTGCGTGTGAGCAACCTTCACCGGCTGGCAGCTGAGTGCTCTTCAGACCCCAGGCAGCTTTGAGGTGTCTTGGCTGTTCAGTGCTCTGCAGATATGAACGCTGAGCTTTTCTGGCACGTTCTCACATTGGCCTGGTCGTTCTCACCATGCTAGTACATGGGAAAGAAGACTTCCTCTCAGACATAGCTTACATCATCCTGGAACTGGTCATTGCAGTGTTGGCCATCCTGGGGAACATCCTGGTCTGCTGGGCAGTCTATTTGAATAGCAACTTGCAGAACGTCACCAACTATTTTGTAGTGTCCCTGGCTGCTGCTGACATTGCCGTGGGAGTGCTGGCAATCCCCTTTGCCATCACCATCAGCACTGGCTTCTGTGCCTTCTTCTATGGCTGCCTTTTCATTGCCTGCTTCGTCCTGGTCTTGACTCAGAGTTCAATATTCAGCCTCCTTGCTATTGCCATTGACAGAATCATTGCGATCCGCATACCCCTCAGGTAAGCACGGGTTGGGCTGGGAGGACGGAGGGAGGATAGGGTGGTGAGGGATGAACATTAGTAAAAACAGCAGATCTGGAGATTAATCAAGGAAGGAAAAGTTAATTGAGAGTCAGCACTTTTTCTCTAGTAATTTGAAAAAAAAACTTTTCTAGGTCTTGAAGGCTGCCTTGGCTGCTGGATTTTCTGGTCACTTCTTTTTCCAGTTCTTCTTTGTCCTCATATGGTGTATGCCCATGGCATTGCAACGGCACTGTGGAATTGCCATTCCACATTTAGACAGGATCGTGTGGTAACCTCAATAAGCTGCGCTCTGAGCTGCAGCCAACAGCACCAGAGGGATCACTGTGGGGAAAGTGGACCTAAAGCCATGATGGAGAGCAGAAGGGGGGTGAGGTCAACTTGTCTCCTTCCCCATGAGGAGAATGGGGGACTCTGCCTGCAGCTGTAGCAGCAGGGTTGTGGAGAGTGTGGATGGGGGTTTTCTCTTGGGGGTCTGTTAAATGTGAAGGGAGGAGAAGGCGCAGGCTATGAAGAAATGGGCCTTAGGAAGATTTGGACTAGCTTAGGCATTGCTTCTAGAAGCAAAGCACATGTATTAGGTCAAGGCAGAGGCTTGTCCCAACCCAGACCTGCAGATGGTTATTCTGTGGTCTCTACTCTGGAGTTTAAAGGAAGAAAAGGACGTTCCAATATTAGAGCTTGAAAGCTGAATATGGCTAGCTGATACTTTGCGTGCAATCAGGGAGGCTGATGTGGGACAAGGGGAAGTTTTGCCACACGCACGAGGGCTGCTACTCAGTTCAGTTTTTCAGAAGCACATTGCTGTGACGGGATATATCTGACTGTGGGCGCGAAGCAGCATTGCGTTTTGTGGGCTGGGTTTGAATGCTGTGTGACAATGCTTCCGAGTCATTCAGTAAGCTCAAAAGATGTAGAGGAAGCCCTGGGAGAGGCTGGTGCAGGCAAAGTGTAGGAGTCTCCTTCCTTCCCATCTTGTCCTTAGGAGGATGCAGCACGCTCTGAGGAATGGAGAGACTTTCTTCCTATCCTGAACAACAAATGTGGCTGCAAAAATGGAACAAATTTCTGATTGTTGTGCTCTCAAGTTTGTGGTTTTGAACATCCTCACTCCTGTTAAGCTTAAATCACTTGTGTTGACCTGTGCAATTTAGTTTTGTCTCTTGTGAATACTTTGGTCATCCAGCACTTAGGTCGTTTAACACAAACCTCCCATTCAAAAATAGAAAGCATTCTTTCCCCTAGAGCTGCGGAGATTACCTTTCCATGTGGACCAGTGCAGCATAGTCTTTCCTGAAGCCTTGCCTCAGCAAGCTTGTGCTGCTATAACATTACCGTTAATTGTTGGTTTCCAAACCTATAGTCGTACCTGTTACAGCCTCTGCTTTTGATGTAGTTGGAAGGAATAACTATTCCATTCCATTGTGAGAAAACTCTGTTGATATTAGTTACCTATAAATATGACTGTCTCCACTTTTCTACAGTTCTACATATATAGATGGTTTCAGTTTATAAACCAAAATAATGACAAATGGTACAAAGAAACATATATAGAGTAGCCCTCAGGAGCTTGCCTCTGAAAAGGCTTTGAGAGGGGTTTATGTCTTTAATTCATCTCTCATGAGCTAACTCTGAAGACGTTTGCTGACAGTTTAAAAGTGCTCCTTTTGCTAGAGGATGACTTGCCAGGAAAAGGATTTTTCAAAATCTGGATTTCTGCCCATTTTGGGGGGTATCACTGTAACTATATTGTCTTGAAAATTTAATTTCCTGGAATAGCCAAGGTAAAGAGTCTTTTAGAAAAATCAGACTTCATCAGTGCTGGGCACAGTACTGGTTTCACTATTTTGTTTTTGAAAAAACAGAGCACACCCTCTTTCGCCCCAGAAACGCTGGAGTTGATGGGATGCAGAAACACGCAGGTAGATCCATGGGTTCCTCCTCGTCCTCTGCTGGTTTGTCCTTTTACAGTACGAGCGAAGAACTTGTCAACTGTGTTTCCCCTTAAGAATTTATGGATGAATAAGCATTAGATTTACAGCCTCAGACATGCTGAGAAAGTGAAAGCTGATTAGCTCAAGAGAGAAATGCGATATAATTCAGACTGCTCACATCCTCATTTTTTTTCTTTTTCTAATATCATGTTGTCTCAAAAATGTATCAAACCATTGGAAGGAAAGTTCTGCCACTACAGATGCAACATTTTCACCCCATCCTTTAATGCCTGCGAAAGCCTCTCCTCTCCTCCTCAGAGGACGAGAAAGTAACACCAGGCATTCCTAATATTTATTAGATGAATGCTGTTAAAAAAATAGTAAATCAGACTTCCTTCACTCTAGTGAAACTGAAAAGGGCCCAACTTATTTTTTCTTCTTTTTCTTTTTAACTTTCATGTCTGATTTGCCCTACGGAAGGTAACTGCATGTCTCAGTGGATACATATGTGGATGTGTATTCCCACACAAATCAACTGTCAGTATTAAGGAGGCAGAAGAGTGGGGTTTCTGACACTGCTGGTTTTGGACACCTCAGTACACAGTTAGAGTTACCTTTGGAATGATTTTTCTGTGGATAAAAGACCCTCCACCAAAAAATTGCAGTGAGGAAAGACATCTATAGGTAAAATTTAAAAATACAGAAAAACTAATTTGTGAACACCTTATGGGTTCTATCTTTCACATGATTAAAACATTGTGTAGAATTTGATAAACCTTCCAAAAGTTCTCAAACATTTTGCTGAATTCTGCCAGGTTTTATACAAATGTAACACTGCAAGTGGCAATAAAGCACTCCCAAGGAAATGAGTCCAAGCCATTGTTCGGTCTAGGATAAAATCCGAACTGTCTCTCTAGCATGGCAGGTACCTGAAAACTTGCGCTTGCTGATAGAAAACCCCTGGGTGTTCTAAACAAAACTGGCTGCGAGTCTGAGCTCCAGGATGAAGTCATGGGCCAAGAACAATTGCTGCTTTCCAGGCTCCTTGGTGCCAGCAAATGCTCCGCGGGCACCGTGCCCAGCCACGTGTTCTTGTGCAAGCATTTGTGGTAAAGATACTCCCATGGTGAAGGACAGGTAGCTCTGATGCACTGGAAAGAGAGGAGAAATTTTTCTTCCTTCAGCCAAACGGAAAAGTTTTCTCAGGTTACTGCTTGCTTTGTATGCTGGATTCAGGTATTTACCTGTGGCATAAGTAATTATGCAGGTCATACAGTGCAACTACAGTAACTTGCTGAAGTGCAGACCTTTTCCTCTGATGAAAGTTGCTTTGGAGACGATTGACTGCCTAAGGTACTGGGATGCTTCTCTCGGAAAGCATTCCTAAGATGCAGCTCCCTGTTGCTTGAACTCTGGGACAGATTTATCCCAGGTAGTGGCAATTGAAGCTGCGGCTCTGAGGTGGCATTGGGATGCTTTTCTGCCAGGGGCTAGGGGAGCTGGACATGAAGAACTGGCTTCTCAGAGTCTGCGGTAGGAAGAATAGGGGAGATGAACACAAACCCTGAATAAAGTACAGGACATGGAAGGGACCTTTGTGCTGAGAACAGTCTGTTTCATCAGTTGCTTTAATTCTCTAGGGTTGCCTTCTCAAATGGTCATATATGAGCATCTGAATCAGTGAATCAGGGATTTAATATTTTATTGTCACTTTGAGCCATATCTGGACTTATTTCTTTCCCTGCTCACCATAAACCTTTTGACTTTATGACAAGTATTTCCTACATGTGCTCATGTTTGTCTCAGATAGATTATGGGCAGATTCAAGACTATGGGCAGATTCATTCATTATAAAAGAATAATAATTCACTTCCTCCTTTGAACAACCATGGGCATGGCTTTGAAAGCAGTGCCAGTTGTCTATGGCTTCATGGGTAGTGGAACTTGTTGTTACCAAGGTTTTAGTCTGGAAGCTGATCGTGCCATGAGCAAAAGAATGGTGCCTGCCCACCGTTACTGCTTCTGCTGTTTAGAGCCCTGTGCCCACCTGTGGGATCCCACCCTACCCAGTCTCCATCGCATAGACAAGCACTAGTATCAGTTAGCACCTGGTAATAGGGATGAAAGTTTCTTGACTGAGAGTTCTGGGAAAGCATTGTTTTGGTGGTGCATGAGAAGGTGTGGGTTTGGTTTCTTGCTCTGCCACAAGATTTCCTGGATGATCTGGGATTGTCAGTGTTTCGCATTTCCAGTTACATGTAATAGGGATAGAGTATCCTCCTTTTGTCTTGCCCCCTGTGACTGCAGCTGCCTGAGGTGTGGGCTGAGGGATGTGTTCAGTGAACAGGGTTTTGTAGTGATTTGTTAAAAACCATTGAGCGCAGCTGGAATTCAGTTCAAAGCCCAGTGCCCTCAACGCTGAGCAGAGGCTTTCTCGTATAGTGCAGTAAAGGTGGCTGAAACGTGCTCTGTGCATGGCAGAGCCATCTGGCCAAGATGTGCAGTGCTGTCAACAAGAGGTGGCTTTGGAAGACAAGCAGCAGGGCAGTTGGATGCTGTGATGATGAGTTAGATCGGCTACATATCATGCAATGTATGGAAAGATTTTAACTTCTACCTGAGGACCCTGTGGTTCTTATACCAGCTCTGTCTTCCACCCAGCTTCATAGTTTATGAATCAGACTGGCGAGGTACCACACTTTCTGCAGGAATCATTGTCTCGATGACACAGAGCTTAGGCCAAGGACCCAGAAGTGCCACATCCTCAGCCGAGCTACTTTAGGCATCACAGATGAGTTGTGCATTCACCAAGGGCAGCTGTTCTCCTGGAGTCAGCTTGCCAGCCTGATGGTTGGGAGAGCAGCAGGGCAGGTGAAATTATTTTTGGGGAAAACATCCACAATTTCCTGTGTTTGCAAAAGTGGGTTTTGTTTTCCGGAGGAGTCTGCTGCCCCTATCCCCACACCCAACTCCACGGTGAGTGTCCCTGTCCTCTGCACTGATGTTCTTTGTGTCTGGAATTTCATGAGTAGAAGTCGTTGTTTGTGTAGCAAGTCCACTGTTTCCAGGAAGCACGAGAACTGCTTGTGCACAGACAATCCAGTGCTGTCTGGACACATCAGACATGCTGCAAAGTCACCCGCCAAGTATGCAACATGGGCTGTAGGTGTGACCAGCTCGTTTCAGCAGGCTGTGTCTCCTGCATAGGTGCCAGCAGCTCACAGTATATGTGATGCTTCCTGGAAGCCCTGAACTTACCACGTAGAGCTGTACAGCACTGCGGATACAGAGAGTAGCTTTGGCCTCGCTGCTGTGAGCCTA
Organism: Phoenicopterus ruber ruber; assembly: GCA_009819775.1. Taxonomy (NCBI): domain Eukaryota; kingdom Metazoa; phylum Chordata; class Aves; order Phoenicopteriformes; family Phoenicopteridae; genus Phoenicopterus; species Phoenicopterus ruber. The sequence continues at coordinate 11,647,778 of CM020231.1, read as the reverse complement.
TAAAAATGCCTAGGCAGGTGCACAAACTGTTCAATGCTGGCCTGGTAACATCTCTAAGTGGACAAAAGGAACAAGTCCAGGAAAGTCCATCTGGACAATAACCCTACTTCAGCCAAGTCAGCCTGCAGTGTCTCATGTGGGTCCTAGAAATCAAGCTCTCCCAAGTGAATGGACACTTCTCAGTGAGTACCTGGCCAACATAGTGCCACACACTATGTGACGATGCTGTGAGCTTTCTCTCTTAACCCTTGGAGATACTGAGCAAGGCATTATGGAAATGCACTCACTGATAGGTTGGCAACTGCCACTGCCAGCACAATACACTGCAGCTGGAAAGCAGGAGGCTGCTTGGGTTAAGTGCTGTTTCTAAGCCTTGTAAAGTTTGTTGCATGGGAATCCCCAGAGAGTAAGAGGGGGAGGGAGAAGCAGGGGGGTGTTTGCCTGGAGCAGTAATGAATATATTTTTAGTGGAAGGGAAGGGACATCTCTAGTCGTGGGATAACAGCTGCACAATTTCAAAATTCCTCTGACAAGATGTAGCCAATTCCAGGGCTTCAGGGTTTTGAGGGGTTTGTTTTGTTTTTTGTTTTTCCAAGCTTCAAGTGCCTTCAGCCAATCTCTTGCTCCCTGAGTGTACTTTTCAAAGCACAGATGCTGTTTTGCTGTGTTGATGAGGTCTGAATGTGAGCAGTTCCCTGCTACCATCCATGCTGTGCCCTTAGCATCCCCTAAGCATCGAGCAGGATCCATACGTGCTGGAGAAACCTTTTTATCCCTCAGAATCAGCTGAATCCCTCCCCTCCCTCATTTCTGAAAGGAGGTTTTCAGTGTATTTTGGGTACTGGGAATTGTGTGGTTAGCTCCCTCACCCACTGCTTCTTTTCTGATTTTGAAATGCAACTGAGGAAGGGAGACTCAAGCCTGCCGGGTCTTGTGTGGAGCCAGATTTTTTTTCCAAGGCCCATTAGCAGGGATTTAAAGCACGTGCAGGATCTCTATTCTGTACTGTGCCCAACAAAAGTAGCCTCTCTCCTCCCCTGTCTTGAACTTGGATTGGGATAGGAGCATGAATGTGTGGGAGTGACTATTTCATTGAGAGATGGAAAGATTTCTATGGCTTGTTGGATTATTTTTTTTAATGTTTGTTTGCTGAGAGAATCCTGGGGACAGAGGGAGAAGGAGCATTGGGTAAACACTGGGAGCCCAGCGCTACCGTTGTCCGATCGCAGACATGGGGTCAAGTACAGTGTGGGACCCACACTGGACAATGTGGCAATCCGGCCATCTACTTCCCATGCTAAGCGTTACCAAGGGAAGGTAATTGCGTTGGAATGTTAAACTGTTGCCCTGATTTACATTTTCAGAGAGGAGAACTGGTGGAGTCAGCTCAGGACTCACAGTAACCCGTGAGGCCTTGGGAACTGGCCGATCTTTCAAACACAGGTCCCTGGCTGCACTGTCAGGTTCTTACCATGTTGCTTATTGTCTCTTTCAACAGATCTTGGAGAATTTACTGCTAAGAGCACTGGCTTCAGCCAGGCCTATCAATACCTCCACCACTGAAGTCCCCTTTGGTGTGTGCAGTGCAGCCCACAGCACACCTGCAGTTAGAGCACTGTCCTCAGCTTAATTCCTCCCTTCTGAGAAAGACACGGGGTCAGCTTAGCCAGGCTGGTGAGGAAAACTGCTGACTTGTCTCAGTTATTTAAGGAAGGTTGGTGGTGCTGACCTTCTTGAAAGTGCCGTTGTGGAGCAGAGTGAGGTGCTGTGCAAGGGAATGCCAGCCTGGCTTCTGCAACTCAGTCAGCAGAATTTCCCTGGAGCGCACCTGAACATGGACACGGGTCCGATGGCGCTGTGCCTCCAAGTTCTTTTGTGCTATTTGGCTTTACAGATCTACTGCAAGACAGACCTAGCAATTCTGTGCTACAAGGCTGCTCCTTTGCCAGAAAGGAGGAACTACCTCAGCCTTCGGCAAGACAGCCACGGTGGTCTTCCTCACCAAGGGTCAGAGCAGTGCTGCTGCTTATCCAGGCTGCAAGATCTATGTGCGTGACCAAGTGGGCTGGTGGAGTGAAGGAACACAGATGAAAACTGTATTAATTTCTCTGCTTTTTCTGTCACCTGTTCACTGCCTAAAGAAAAGGGGAGGGAAATAGGTGGCATACGATGTCACCCTGGAGTCCTTGCTGTGCTGTGCTGCATGGGTTCTGCACGGCAGTTCAAAGGCCCATCTGTAGAAGCAGGTGCCTTTCTTGCTGTCTTCTGGGACATTGGGCCGTTGGGAAGTTGCTTGAGTGTCAGGGTCTTGTTGAATGATACTGATGTAATTCCCATTTCTTCTGCTTTATAGGTACAATGGCTTGGTGACTGGCTCTCGAGCTAAAGGTATCATTGCCATCTGCTGGGTATTATCTTTCATCATCGGCTTGACACCAATGCTAGGGTGGCACAATCGCTCCCAGATTGAAGATCTGGGTTCCAACAAGTCCTCTCCCATCAACTGCAGCAACAGTATGGTGGCATGTCTCTTTGAGGCTGTGGTCACCATGGAGTACATGGTCTACTACAACTTCTTTGCCTGTGTGCTCTTGCCCCTCCTCCTCATGTTTGGTATCTACTTGAAAATCTTCATGGCAGCCCGGCGACAGCTCAAGCAGATGGAGAACAAGATGGTACACGGGGAACGTTCTCGCTCCACTTTGCAGAAGGAAGTCCATGCAGCTAAGTCTTTAGCCATCATTGTTGGGTTGTTTGCAGTCTGCTGGCTTCCACTACATATTATTAACTGCTTTACCCTTTTTTGCCCAAATTGTGCCCATGCTCCCCTCTGGCTGATGTATCTGGCTATTATCCTGTCTCATGCCAACTCGGTTGTAAATCCTCTAATTTATGCCTACCGAATCAGGGAGTTCCGATACACCTTCCGTAAAATCATCAGCCAGCATATCCTGGGCCGGAAGGAGCCATTCAAGGCAGGAACAGCCAGCTCTAGGACTTCCACTCATGGTGGGGACGCAGAGAATGCCAGCATACGAATCAGTGAGTATGCGTTAGAGGTATACACCAATGGAGAGATCCACAGGGATCCTGAAAAGCAGGACTTAAACAAATGCAAAGCCGGCTTGGAATGGCACCAGAATGGAAATGCTCTGGACATGGAGACAAATGGGCATGTCCCACACTCCTGCAAAAATGGGATTCTCTCAGATGCATGCATGAACAGGGAGCTTCACAGTGAAGAGCTAATTGATGCCCAGGTGTCTTATTCAGATCTGGAAAGAGCAGCCTTCGCAGCAGCTGATGTTTCCTGATGAGACTTTCAAAGTCTTCCTGGTAGAAATATTTTTTTTTCCATTGGTGACCTCTGCCGTGGCAGAAAGGGAGGTTGGGGGGGCGGGGGGAGAGGTGTGTATTCAGATTGCTGTGGAGAAAGGGGTCCCTACCCAGGACTGTTGGGAAGATTCTAAATACTAGACTGGAGAAAAGCCAAGAGACCACTGAAATGGACTAAGGAAGGAGGGACACGTTACCCATCAATGACCTGTCACCAAGAGCAGTGCCAAGGTCAAAGATGGCATTCCAAGTTCAGCACTGGGAGACTCTGCTGATGCAGGGCATATCATGACATTATGCTGTACTGTGTATCTGTGGTTGTATGTCAGTTTTACTGTCTTTACCTACAGAAATAAAAGCATGGCTGGAAGTATTCACTGAATTGCAAAGAGCAACAGGGAGGGGCCTTCTAGTACTTTGGCCCTGCAACAAATGGAAGGGGGATAGCAACATCTATTGGTCAGCAGGGATGCCAGCAGCTGCTTGGAGAGGGAAGGAATTTACCTGATGGGAACTCTGGATACCTTCAACCATGGCATTTTGTCTTTCAGTTCATGTTTTTAAAGCTTATACTGCAACAGGTTGCTCGAATGGTTTTTTTTCTTGTCTTGATAAGATTACTTTACATTAAGTTATAAAAGATGGGCAAGAACTCGTATCCATTCCCTGAGCGCTCAATGTTCCAGATGCACAAGGCAAATATAACCTCATAGCTCTCCACTTTGTCTAACAAATAATGAAAACGGAGACTGTAATATGGATTTCCCTTAGCAAAAGGGCTGTTAGCAGGACGTGGCACTGCAGATAGCAGACAAGCAGGCCAGGTTGTGGTCTGTGTCACCAGGGCAGTCGTGCCCCGAGGTGGTGTGCAGAGCTGTTGAGTGTGTGAGCTGTCTGTAGGCTGGTGGGCACTGTCTGCTTTTCCCCCTTATCTCTCTGCTTGTCCTCCTGGGCTCCTAGAATGCAAATTCTTTCCATGGCCCTAAATGTGTGTGAGGGGAGATAATTTTCCATATTTTGGTTGTTTTCATCCTTACTCAAAAGGCTGTGGGACGTTTTTCTTCTTTCTCTGTGTAGGGAGGAACACACACATGTACCTAACACTTATTTTTGAAATTCCAGTGAGCTCTATTTAAACACCTTTTCTCCTGTGATTTCAGTTTTTTCCTGATGTGCTTTACTGTGAAGCCTGATGTGTCCCTGTGATGCAGAGGCCAGCAGAGCTGGGTCTGTCTGGTTAGAGGATGCTCCTACAGCAAAAGAAGCTGAAAGGCGTCAGTAGTAGCAGAAATCGGCTTAGGAACTGCAAGTGGTCTGTCTGTATGAGAGAACAGGCAAATCTGTGCTGCAGCAAGGGTATGCACTGGTGTGGTTTGTTGTAAAGGTGTTTCACAGCAGTTTGATAATTTTCTGTATCACTTATGAAGCCTGGTAGCTCAAGGACAGCAGAATGTCGCATCAGCTTGAATTCTGCCTAAAGATTGTCTGGTCTTTGTTTTCCAGACAAATAATCCATGTCCAATACCACCAGCTTTCTGGAGAGACAGGCAGTAATGGTCCTACTGGAAAACTAAAACTCTGGTAATTCTAGGGATCTGAAGCTTATTCCCTAGCTGAAAACATCAGAAGTATCATCCCCAACCCTGGCTCCTTCTCATGTCTGTCCACTAACATTTCAGAAGCCAAATAATCTAATTTTCAGAAAGGAAAGGGGAACTGGATTTTGATATTTGAAGAAGAGCATGTTAGGTTTCTGTGTTCTTATTCCATGTTTATTTTAAATATTGTGAACTATTAAAATGAAAAGTCAGTTTTATTTGAGGAGAATGCCAGTCTCCCTACATGAAGGTGGGGAGTAGTTTATAATGCTAAGTGTTCAAGTATGTAACTGCTCCAGGCTAGCACAAAGCTTACTGTGAGACGGATAAAAAGATGTGGCTGCCACCACAGTCCTTAGCAGGAGAGGCAAGTTTGTAGAACAATAGACTTCACAGTTTAATTGAATTGCTGCTTTTTTGGCATGGCTCTTCCACGTAGTCTAACGTCAGAGGAGTGGATTATCACTCCAGCACCATTAACAAACACTAAGCCATTTCCCTGTGACTGACGTCATAGGTAGTTCCTCTGAATTGGGATCTTGTTACTCTTGATCTTTCTGGATGGAATATTTCTGTAGGTTATTTGTGGGATGGCTCTTCTGACCTCCTGTAACAGTGGCAGAGGAACTCAGTCAGGAAAATGGGGGTCTGATCTCTTCAGGCCTCAGTTGGGAGCTGAAATGTTTCTAAGAATAACACAAGATTACATCCGGTATTCATGTCAATAACAATTAGGTCCACAAAGAAGCAGAGCAGGGAAGGAAGTGTGGGAAAATACCAGCATCGCTCATGTGCTGGAACACACGCGAGTGCAGAAGTGTCTCCTGTTGAGCTTTAGTTGCCATTGTAAAGGGATGTTTTATGCCACATTGCATCAGATTTTCAACAGCCGGTGTGGATTGGTTGCTTTCTATTGTTTCCTGAGCTTCTTCACACTCAATTATGGCAGCTTCTTGCTTGGTTGCCACAAGAATCAAGTTCATCCATGTTGATGCAACAAACTTAGGATTGTCCCTCTGGAAAACTTTCCTGCCCAAATAGATGGCCATGCGAGCTTACTGAGTTTCCAGATGTCTTGAAATTAGTTTTTCTGTTGCTGTTTGAGATGCCCCCCAATTGTGTCCAGTCCCTTTCAATATTAGTGATTCAGATTTGAAATGAAGAGGGTGTGTGAAAGGGCCAGGGGATGCGTGCAGGAGGAAGTGCAGTGGGGGTAAGGAGGCAGCGTTTTTTATATAGAATTGGAAGTCTGCAGTCACAGGAAGGAAGGGATGGCAATTGCACCACATGCTGTGTGCCTTCTGGCAAACATATGTCTGAGATGGACCTTCACAAGATGTTTTCGAAGCAGTTGTTGGGGGGAGCATGAGCTTTTTGAACAGAATTTTGGACTTCTTATTTCTTGTTCCCTAGGGATCATGTTTTCAAGGCTTTCTTTTTTTTAAAAGGAAAAAAAAAAGAAGCTTTAGGGTCCCATCAATGAAGAATGCTCTTTCCTTCTCCTGGCAGCACTCTTCACTCTTGAGAAAAGTACCTCTCTTCCGAACTGCATAGGGCAGGGATTATTACAAAAGTGAAAGTGAAATAATTTTTTCCTAACCTTTCCACTCATATCCCCATTTTCATTCCAGCTGGAGAATGTTTAGCTGTTGAAATATAGCTGTTCTGGATAAACAAAGATGGTACCAAGCAAAGGGAAGAATGAGGTGATCATCAGGAGAGGCTGGAGAAGACCTCCTTGGGAATCCAAGGTGCAGTGGGTCCAGAGAGTAAGACCTGGGGTAAGAAGAGACTAATTTCATTGAAGTGGAACATCTTACTAAAAATGGCTCAAGACCCATAGAGAGATGCGATGCCTCACTTGGCATGAGGGCATTCCATGAATTTCACCATTCCCTGGAGACTCTTAGGCTCCAGGGTTTATTTGCTTTATGGGGTTTTGGAGAAAGTTAAGTTTGATCAGTTGCCAGGAGTAATTTCATCAAGAGTTCTTCTTGGGGCCCTCTCCTCGATAGGGCACTGCTTTTTGTGTGTGCAAATAAATGCACTTACAGCTTTGTCTTGCAGAGTTTCTTTTGGATCAGTAATATTTCAAAGCTCTGTGCAAGCTTGAACTGCAGCTCTTGCACAGAGAAGCAATTTGGCATGGTAGAACAGCTGGGGTTACGGTAGACAGAAAGGGTTTGCCACTGATCCCAGTTGGTGCTAGGAAGCTTATTGTGCAGATGGACTTAGGAGTTACACGGAGTAGTCTGAATCTTTGATCATTCTTTGAAAAGAGGCTCCAGGGGATGCTGGTGGATATAGAAGAGTCTCTAAGGTGTGGGAGCAGACTGGAGAGTTAGGGTTAGATGGGAAATCTTGGTGGTGAAGGAAGCTTTGTAGGGTAGGTGTTTGGGAGGATTTCAGGGGAGTGGGAATGTGCTGGGAGGTGCTGGGGATTGCACAGATGATCTCAGGGGAGTGGTGCTGGTGTGAGACTGAGGTGTGACTTGCTGAGGAAGGACTTTGGAAAGGACGTACATCTTACGGTTCTCCTGGGGTCACTGCAGAGGGGCAACCTTGCCTGATGTGTGCAAGGAGGGTTGACTTCATATGGTCTATATGTGACTGACATAGAGATGGTTCTTATGGATTATCTCCTTTTCAGATGCATTGTCTCATTTCATGAGCATGTCCAGGTGTAACAAAAGCCCTTCTGCTTCATGAACATGAACCCTACCTAAAACCAAATCAATCCAGCCACGTTCTGTGGGAAGGACAAGCATGCTGTAACAGTGCTGCGATGCATTTAAACTGTAGATACTCTCTAGTGGTGTTTGTTAAGTTTAGCTGCCTAATAGTCAGTTCTCTCCCAACTTGTTTTGGGCGTCAAACTGCACTGAGTCATACCAGAGAGTTTATTCTTTCTAGCCGTGAGCTTTTGGGCTTCTTTACAGTAAAACACATCAAGAGTAGCTAAAATCACACCAGTTCCTCATTTGCATGAGAGGTGACTAACCCTGACAGACTGAGAATCCCCAAACTGGGGCAGTGTTGTGTGTAACTCTCTGTCTTATTTGTCTGCTGAGACTGTTCGCACAAGGATGTGTTGAAATCAAGACTGGAACCTGTTGATCTGAAAACATCCTTTGCTTCCCCCACTCTGTCTCAGGAGCTGGTGTTCCTGCCCCCTGTCCTGTGGAGCAGTTGTCTCTGTGGTCTGCAAGCCAAGACACTATGAACACCCTGCTGCACACGCTGTCACTATAAACCAATTACTCTTTTAAATTAAATGTTTTATGAATATAGTTGTTGTTTTCCCTCTGTTTGTCAGTTACCAGTGGGGGGGGGGGGGGGGGGATGGGAGAATCTGTGCATGCAAATGTATTTAAAGTGCGTTGACCAAAGGTTTTTTTTTTTTTTTGAATCTGTGAAGTTTTCATATCTGTGAAGTCATCAGACTGCTGGGCAGTGAGGAGCCGCTGGTGCTGCTGAGTCTGTCTTGGTTACATTTCTTAATAAGCATTAAAATAATAAAATATATTTGTAAAAGAGAGTGTGAGTGCCTTTGTCCCAGAAAGATCCGTCCGGATGGCTGGTTTTTGTGCAAGTGTTTTCTTATTATTTTATTAGCTTTTTCCATAGACTGATCCTTCCGGAGAGCTCTCTCCCTGGCGCTGCCTATTCTTTTGCAGAAGACATTAGCATAGACTAAGGTGACAGACCCAGATGGACTAGAAGAGCCCTCACCTCTGACATCCCGGGATCTGTCATCTTGGCAATAAGAGAAAATGTTTACAGCTGCGTACTGAACACAAGGTAGAGCACTGTATTTGCCCAAACCACTGCAGTGTCAGGAACAGTGTGTTACGTAGCAGGATCTGAAGGGTCCATAACTGGACCATGAAGCAACTTTGCCAGCTGTGACTGGAGCATCCCAGCCTGCTGGCTCTCCTTCCGCATGGCCCTGCCGGTGCCCCTCACACGTCCTTCTAAGACCATCACAATTTCAGACCTCTGGCCTGTCCTGCCAATGCCACTTAGGCTGAGCTAGCCCCTGCCTGATGTCAGACAAATTAGTCTGGAAATGGAGGCAGTGAATCCAGATGCTACTGTGGTGTCTCTCAAGCCAATTCTGAGCAATGCTGACAGGATGAAGCGGGAATAATTTCCAGCTTTTTCCAGCTGGCAGCTACTGAATGTGCGTACGAGGAGGTTAGTGAAAGTCTGTACAATCCAGAAACGTTTGGAATTGGGAAGTGATGAAATGAAAGTTCACCAGATAACCATCAGCTATTGGTCATTCCCTGTTTTAGTTCACTTTGCAGCTGGGCCAGAGGCCTCGCTGGAGGCCCCAGTTTGTGGAGAGGTGCCGGCACCCTGGTGCTCTGTGGCCAGCTGTGCCTGAGCTGTTCAACCAACTGTGTAATTGAAAAGCTTTTTGATTTTTCCCTCCTTTCACAAACACTGTGCATTTTGTTCTGCAGCATCAAAGGCCAGGAGCTCGGAGGAACAATGGATGTCTGCAGGAGCCCAGGGGAACAATGGCCGTACCTGGCCCTGGGAAGAAAGAGAGTACTTGAAAGAACAGAGAGAGCTCCCAGTTTAACAACACAATTGGTCTGATCTGGAAATCTCTGCTCAGAGATCCACACCTTGGCGTAGACCCAGAGAAACTAGACTTTGCAGGGCTTTTGCTGTAGACTAAGAGCTGTCTGAGGATAATATAGCTCAATAGTGTATTATTTACTGCGGCACTGGGGAACTGATGGCATTTCTGAATGGTGAAGTAGGATGGGGCTGCAGAGGATGGTGTTTTCCCTACTAATGGGTGGATAATGTTTTTGGCTAAAAAGCTTTTCACAGTATTTAAAGCAGCAGGATCTTCCTTGTCATTTCTGCCCCCAAACAGGAAGGCTTTGCGGCTAAGAATAGTACATACAAGTGCCTGCTGTGCTCTTGACCATCATGTGTTTCAAGGAGAAATTTTGGGGAGTTAAAAACTCTAAGCACCTTTTCTGAGGCCCTGTGGACCTCACAATTTACTTTCACAGGAAAGATTCCCACTGTCTTGCATTTGACTGAAGTGACCAAGTGAGGAGTGAGATTCCCCATGTGTTCATTCAAGGGAGGGAGAGAGACATCTGCCAGCTCGGGGTGATCCTGGGAGGAATCCACCTCTCTGATCCCACAAATAATCACCTCAGGTCAGATAATGCGACTCACTGCAGGTTGGAGTCTCGCTGAAAAGTAAGTGGAGCTGTATTCCTCCCTGACTTCCCAATCTCCTCTTCATTGCTGTTCTGAGAAGAAAAGGGGACACTTCTGAATATTGGAGATGTATTCTCAGAAATGACGCAGTGGATGGGACTGTTGGGGGATTTTTGGCTGTAAGATACGCCACTTTCTTATCTCTGCTGTGAGACTGCAGTAGTCACTGCTGAGATCCTGCAGAGTGACAGGAAAGTACTACCCAGATCTCAGAAAATCAGAAATTCATTTCAAGAATTGGAGTCCTTGCAACACGTCAAAGAAAATGATCTAAGCCAAGTCTGGGTCTGAGAGTAGCATGGTGATTTTTCAGCAAGTGAAAGGCGAGGACTGGGAAAAGAGCTTTCAATCTTTAAGTGCAGCATAAACCGTGTAAAGATGAGGTTATTTGGAGTGCAGATCCATACTGTGTGGTCCGAGCCTGTTGCACTGAACTCCAAACCTGGGACTGTGGTTTTTGGGAGTGTCCAGCTGCAATCCAGAGAGGCGACTGCAACATCTACAGAGCCCAGGGCAGTCTTTAAACCTGCTAGCTTGGACACTGACAGCACTGGAGCTGCAATTGCTCAGGCTTTGTTTGCCAAGGATTTACCCACAGCCCTAGGCAGCTCTGATTTTTTGCCTTACCTAAGGCAAGGAGATTAGATAACAGCCCATAATGACAGTGAAGAAAATCCATGTGCATGGGGTATCTTGCTGCTTCAGCTGTTGATGAGGTCATGGGGATGTCTTTTGGGCTGGTATTAGTCCAGGATATTACTTCTAAATGGGAGTTAAGCATATCTCAGTTGGATACTTGCTGGAGAACTTGCAGCTGCATCATTTGGGCATTTGGCATCAGCTTGTGCCTGTGCTTTGGGGTTCCCAGGGATGCAAGGCTCTTGTGCCGTGCAGTGACTGCATCCAGGAAAAAAAAAAAAAAAAAGTCCTAATAAAGAGAATTGAGCAGCCTGGATCAGTTCTACAAAGAATGCAAAACAAGCCTGGGCCATCTCAGGGTAGGCTGCACTCATGGTGCCTCTTGAACCCATGTCCTGTTATTGTTGGTGTGGAACGTGAGGGTCTGGGCCAATGAAAATAAGGAAGGCGGCTTGACAGACACAGATTTTATCTTTTGAGATTCGTCATGACCTTTCTAGTGTATAATAAATGAAGTTGACTCAGGAATTGGCAAGTGCCCTATAACATGCAGTCCTGGTGTTGGGACTCGGCAGAATGTTCTGCTTAGCAATGCACTCTGTTAGCTTTGTTTGCCAAGTTCCTATTTTGGAGGTGTGCTGAAGGGCTGAACAGTGGCAGATGCTGAAGCCTTCTGCAGGGCAGGTGCACGGGAGCCGGCATCTCCGACCGTGCGGATCCAGGATGGATGAAGGTCATTTTGAATCCATGCCGATATAACCCTTTACCACTAGGCCATAAAAAGAAATTAAATGTCTTGCAAAGGAAGAATGCTGTTTGCAGTGGTGTGAATCTTGGGGCAAAGAGGACTCCTATCCTTTCACGTTACTGTATAACCCATCAAGAATTTAAGTCGGCATTGAACAGTATTGCCTCCTGTATTCATGTCCTTTGAGCAGCCCTGCCATGCACGCTGCATCCTGTGATATTAAACAATTCCATCATCCAGAGGATGTGGCCAGTTTTGCAGGTGACAGGAATGGTAGCTCTGAGACTTGCCTGCTGCCGAGTGAATCCCTGCCATACCATCTCCTCTGTTAACCATGATTGAGAGCAATCATAGTCAGGTTTTCTGAGTGGCAGGGGCTGTGATATACAGGGCTCCTTTGCAGACAACTGGGAATCATGTGCTGCTAAATTAAAGCTGTTCTGTGATGGTAACACATCAGATTGTGAAGTTATTCTGCAGAGCCAAAAGACACTGGGGAGAAGAGGGCTAATGTTTGCGTTCCCAGTCCCAGAGAGGCTACAGGGGGAGAGCTCCAGTTAATTCACAAAGATTATGGCTGATTCAAAGGCAGAGTCTCAAGAGGAGAGCACCCAGCACCTTGAAATGAAGAACAACTGGCTGCCTCATTTCTGAGGTGCCTGCCATTTGGGATCTGTCCAGTATTCCAAGTGTTTCCTGCCTTTCTTTATATTCATGCCAAAAGCACTAACAGAATAGGGTGGAGACAAAAAATCTCAGACCCTCCTCGAGATCCTCCTCTAATTCCAGAAGGATCAAAATGCTAAAGGTTGCATTAGAAAAACAGAAATAGTCTTTTCTCCCACCATTGGTAACTCAATGCCACAACTAAAGCTGAGAGTCAGCTGCTTGTTCTACAGCTGCGTCCTTTCTGAATTCATGAGAAATAGCATTTTGATTTCCTTCCAGAGGAAATATACAGTAATATCCCTAACTTGCACTGAGGCCTTCCAGGCTGCAGAACTAACCCATGTAACATTCATCTGCAACTAAATTAAACCTAAGATCCCCTGTTCTTTATGGATTGAGCCAATGCTTGAGAATCAAGGGTTTTAATCAGAAACCTTTATAGCTTGCTTTCTCTGAGGACTTGCTTCCCATGCAAGTTCCCTCCCATCCCAGGTTCAACATTTGCAGATGATCCTCTTTTCCTGCCATATGCCATACCCCGGAAGCACACAATGTTTATCCAAGATGCAGGGGCTATCCGTCCCTTTCTGTGGTTCGGCACTACCTGGACTTTCAAAAGAACTGTAGCGACGATGTTCCTGTAGATTTTCACTGTGTGGCTGGAGGGAGGGATGTGCTTTCTGTATGCTAACAGCAGTCTCTGATTCCCTTGCAGGAGGATCTTTCGATCAGCATTTGATGTGGAAGCAGCGCGTGGGACATATGATCCTCCCAGGGAGAGTTTAATGCTTTCTTCCCGTCAATAGCATGAGGCTGCATCCTGGGGTCAGGATGTCAGTGACATGTGGATGACACCGAATGCTGAAGCCTGCATGTCAGTCAGGTCTTGGAAGAGGCTGCGCTCTGCTGCACAGACACGTTCGCTTTCTCTGAAGGGAGGTCCTGGTGGATGTAGCCATGAATTTGGTGTTTTCCAGGTGGCTGAGTTCTCTCTACACAGGATGAATCCTAGTGCCGTAAAACACGTGTCCCTGTTCTGCTTCCTAAAGAGATGCATCTGCTGATGTCAGCTTCCAGGTAAGACGCACAGGAACCTGCTCTCTCTCAGCATCTGTGGCCTTTGGCCTCTGCTGGTAGTCAGGCATCCTAAGGAAACTACAAGTGACCTAAGGCTATTTTTTTGCTAATCCTTGGTCAGTGTTGCAGATGGAGAAGTAATGGCAGTTTTCCAGCAGGTGAGACCCTCCAGGCCAGCTAGCCAGACAAGAAAAATAAACACAGGAAATAGCATCCATGCAATAAGATAACAGAAAGGAGAGGCTGGGAGAGCCTTCTGCTGCGTGTGTGTCGGGGGAAACACAGAGCTTGGAGCTCTCTCTAACAGGAGCAAGCAGATGTTGAACCTTAAAACAAAGGAAGGAGTTACTGCCTGGACAGAGAGAAAAGGAGGTTTCTGCTTTGCCCAGACAGAGTAGGAGTTGCTCTCTAGGGTTACAGGGTCTGTAGAATGAAGATCTTGGGTTTAGATGTGGAGTGAGTTAGTGCTTTGCTTAGGGCAGAGGCTCTAATCAGCTCTGCTCCACCTGGTTGTTTTTCTGTCTCAAAAGCAGTTCTGAGGGTCTCTGTGTTGATGGAAACTCTGCTCTGTCTCACCTGGGAAACCCATTCCCTGAACTCCTCTTGGCCTCTGCTTTGTGTCCCATCCCCTTAGATCCCGTGGGCTTATCAGAGCCTCCACATTGCTCAGAGTTTATCCCTGATGGTATGGCTGGGTCGTATTGTGGCGAGACATCTGCTGGCTCCATCCCTGTGCTCAGCAAGATGGAGAAGCCACCTGTGGTGCCCAAAATAGCCTCTGCCTGGGCAATCCAATCCAAATGGTGTTGATAGTGGTGGGGGATTCCCGTGCCTCATAAAGAGGCTTTTGTTGGGAGGCTCTAAGCTGAGCTCCAGGCCTTGCCAGCTGTGGAGAGGAGCAGATGGATCTGCAGTATAAAAATAGTTGGAAGCAGACTTGTTCTGCCTCTTTTCTTCATAAGCTCAAAGTACAGTCCCAGAGGTGTCTGGTCAGCTGAACCAGAGCAGAGAACTGGGTGCTTTGCAGCTGCCAGTCTGCCTGGAGCCCATTAGCTATTGTCAGAGATGAGAATTTATCTCTTTTCAGTCCCGTTCGCCTTACAGCTGCCATGTGGACAATCTTGTTTGCTCACAGCTGCTGGCAGCATGTTACATCCCATTTCCCTGGGGCAACACAAGCAGGAGAATGGGGCATTTCTGTGCGATGCCATGTTCCCAAACTCTGCTGTACCTTGCCATGAGAAGCAAAGGTATTAGTCTGTGGCTGTGTCCTCTGGATGAGATCTCTGTACAGCACCTAAGGAAACGTGCTGAAGACATGCACCGGTGTGTCATGGGCACAGTTTCAACTAGGTGATTGGCAGATTTTGCAGCAAAGACCTTTGTGTATTGCACATGGGAATCTCCCCTTTTCCCAGCCCCAGCTACAGGGGGAACATTTTGGAGTGCTATGATGTTTCTTGTTTCTCCAAGTGCCTTGGCAGTTTGTTCCAATGCCATAAGTTCATACCAAAGCTCTGAGGTTAAAACACCCTCCAAAGGCATCTGAGGCTCACTATCCGTGGTGTCTCATGTAGATGAAAATGGGATGTCCCCTGCGGATACATCATGGCCCAGCACTTTCCATCTCGGCTTAGAAATTTTTCAACTCTAAAATACAATGATTTTAGCGCATGAAAGGA
Source organism: Phoenicopterus ruber ruber (assembly GCA_009819775.1). Taxonomy (NCBI): domain Eukaryota; kingdom Metazoa; phylum Chordata; class Aves; order Phoenicopteriformes; family Phoenicopteridae; genus Phoenicopterus; species Phoenicopterus ruber. The sequence goes on along the minus strand of CM020231.1, from coordinate 11,632,776 downwards.
ATGCAAGGCTACGTCAGTACTCAGAATGGAGCAGGCAGGATGTGGTCCCTCTGCATTGTGCCTGCAGAGCACTGCTGGCCCATCAGTCCTGAGACACATGTTTGCATAAAACCCCTTTCTCGTTGGCATCCCCACTCCATCCCCTCCTGCTAACTGAATAAGGATCACATAGATGTTTCCTGAATGGGCTTTCGTAAGGCACTAATTTGATACACTCAGGGCATCTTCCTGTAATGAATGTTCCTGAGGTAATTGAGGGTGAATTTGCGGGGGCGGGGGGAGAAACAGGGCAGGACTGCTGGCAGATAAAATGGGAGGAATAGAAGAAAACCGTTTTGTTCCCATATATCTTGAGTTTCTTGTGTTTGTCTACACTCTCTGTCTCCCCAGCTTCTACCTCTGCTGTGTTTTGAAGGTGGCTGCACTCTTCCTCTCCTCCTCACTTTTTGGGGGTATTTTTTCCATTTCATCTTGTGCATCTGTTCTGCTGCTTTTTCATTTTTGCTTTTTGTTTCTTTGCTGTTTTCTTCCCTTCTACCTTACGTTCTCCCGCTTCCTGAAAAGCTGCATGCCATGGTGTGTGAGGGAGAGGCACTGCGGCTGGCCATATCTCTCTGCACCGGCACCCCAGGATATGCTAGCTGATTCTCTGCTGTTTCTTTGGGGGAGCCATATAGGAGCAAGAAGGAAAGCGAGAGCAAAGAATAGCACCATTGGGAGAAACCAGGTTAGAGACTGAGAAGCTGGGTGAAGAGGTGGTGTGCAGGCAGGCAGGGCCATCTTGATGGGAAATTTCCAAGAGGCTGCATATGACAGCTGTGGAAATGACTGCTCAGCCACCAGCTTTAAAGCACTTATTGGACCTTGCCGACAGGTTCCCCATGCTGCAGCAGCCCCAGCACCCACCCTGTGCCATCTTCCCATCTTCCCAGGACTCCTGCCAGCTGCCCTCTCCATGCTCCCTTCCAGCTGCTCACTGGTGCAGCTCTGTCCGTCCCATTGGCACATGCCAGTCTCAGTAGATCCTTGTTCCCAAAAGCCACCCTGTACTGTCTGAGTGCTCAGAAGATGGCTTCATCCTAGATTTCCAGGTGCTACCACAACTTAAATCTTCGGTACATGCACTTTTCCTTTACATATGGAGTTTGTTTTAGCCAAGGGAGGAGACAGCACTGCTGTTCAAGTGGAGGGAAGGCCTCCAGCCTGGCTCCTTCTATGATAATTTCTCTTTGGAAATATTCTCCTTGATCACAGACCCCTGTGCTCTCATTTGGTGCTGGGAGTCAGGAAACAGCAGCAGCACCGAGCCTTTCCACTTATTTACAGCATTTCCTTCTGCTTGTTGGGGGAGCAGAAAAGGGCTGTCTAAAGGGCTTGGTTTTTTCTGAGCAAGCTGGATTTCCAGAGTAGAGGCAATTGCTGTTCCTCTAACTTGGGAAGCACATGGTGGGGAAAGGGTAACTTCTAGAGCCTGGGGACTTGGGTTTTCCTCACAGATCTAGAAACCCTCGGTTGTCAGAACTGCAGACAACAAACCACCAGGGATGTGCCAGTAAACCGATTAGGAAGCATCTGCCTTGCATTTCAATAGCGTAAACTTGACATTTCACCCCTGACTGTTTCTTTCTTTAGCTCCTTAATGTTTGGTATTTACAGAAATGTTTCAGCCACTAACTTGATGGGATTGAGCTCACAAAATGGCCGTCTCGTCTCTAGTGACTGTCACGAGAGGTCTCCACACTTCACAGGGGAGCTCAGTGTTGCCCACATGTTCAGCAGTTGGAGGCTGTCACGGTGCAGAGGTGGGAGGGAGCCTTCATGGGGATTTCCAGCAGCACAGCAGGAAAGGTGGGACCAAAACTGGTGGCTCCAGCAGTCCAGTCCAGACCTTGCTTCCACCTTCACATCCCCAGTGAAACTCTAGATACAAACCAGAATCTGGACTAAATGCATGTTTTGATGGCTGTATTTTGTGCCTGATGCGCTTGGTGCAGGCTGTTAATGGCCATGCTGTATAGCAGGGGAAACAACCTCCAAAACACAGCCCTTCTTAAGGCTCAGATTTGGGCATCTAACTTGGTGTAATAATTCAGCAGCATTTGTACCGCAAGTGCGGCGTGTGTATAGGTGTACCTCCATTTTTCCTGATGACAACTGAAGGCCATTTTTACTTTTTTTTTTGGTTGTTAAACTCGGACAGGATGCTTGAGCTGGAGGACAGGGAGCAGTGAGAGCTCCCTCTGCTGTCTGTGGGCTTTCAGGTTCGCAACTAATTCGGTCCCCACTCAGATTAAATGTTTTGCCAGGGCGGAGATGACATTGGAAGCTCTTCAACCTATAGATGACTCTGTAAAGGACCCATATCAAATACAACTATTGCTGTTAATATGCAAGGCCCAGTGCATCTCACAGTACCCTGTGAGTAGCTCTGCTGGCTTCTGTGGCACTGTGGTCACAGCCTGTGTGTGAATGTACATTCAGGTTTGAATCCAGTGAAATATGTCATTGAGAAGGAATGGACGTTGCAGATTTGGTATTCAGCAGAGGATGGCCTAGACTGGGGGGACACTCATGCCAGAGGTCTACCCTGGTTAGGTAACACCTGTGCTGTGTCCTCCTGTGGGAGGCCAGAGGAAATAAAATCCTGCTCAATTTTGGGTAGAAAGCTCAGGTCTGTAAAGCAGCTTGTTCTGTTGACTTCTCCAGTCATTTACTTCAGGCAGGTTTCCCCACTCTTAAACGAGACAATGATGAAGACTCAATCATCTTCACAAGGACATCCCGCAGGGTGACACTACTTGACTCAGCATCAAGACTAAGGCCCTTAGGGAGGTGCTAAGAAGTCAGGTGGGAATGGGGCAACCACAAAGGCTTTTTAAAAGCAATTAAGCAACTTAAGAGCAAAAGTGCCTCCAAATTACTCTGAATGTTGGGCTTATTAAGGTTATTAGCCCAGGTCCATTTTCAGGCTACACCAGAACAAATAAGTTCTGGCTAGTAGAACTGGACAGTGCCTTGCCAGAGTGCTTGCAGCAAGCTGGGTGGCACCTCTTCTCTTTGCCATGGGCAGGTCAGTATGGCCTCTCCATGTTTATGAGGCCTCCTCTTTCTTTTGGAGGGTCTTCCCCTTTGCTTGCTTTCTGTTTTTTCCCCCAGCTCGCTCTCTATGCAGACCACATTCTGGAATTGTGCTCAGGAAGACATTCCTGTGTTTCTCAGCTGTAACATAATTGATCCTTTGTTACAGTATTTCAGTTAGGTGCCCCTGAAGGCTGAGCAGCTCTGGTCAGGAGCAACAAGACTTTCTTGCTCTGACTGTTCACTGGCCTGGCAACTCATAAAAGTGCTATTTTTCTTCACCTCAGTTAAACTGCTAACATGTCCCAGCACGCACAACACGCGGAGGCTCAATAAACCTAAAGGGCTCATTGTTAAACAAGGTAAATCATCCTAAGAGGCCAGGCATTAGATGGTTTTCAATGCTTCCCTCTGTTGTTTGCCAAGGATCAGACAGTGAGGTGATGTGGCAGAACAGTCTATAGCATGAGTGGAAAACACTGCGTTCCAGTTCTCTGCAAAGGCCCAAGAATAGCCACCTCAGTGCTTCCTGTGTCTGGTTGATGCTGAACCATCAAAGAGACATTTTCCGGGGGTTAAATTGAGCTCTCTGCATTTAAGAAGGGAAATGGTCTTCTTAAATATTTCTTTTGCTGTTAAGTTTGGCCCTTGCTTTGTGAGTAGCTGTACACATTGAACAAGCTAAAAAAGAATACAGTGTAAAAAAATTAGACATAGAAATAGGACAAAGGAGTAACAGAAACAACAAGTGCCAATTTGATCGTGTGTCTGAGTTCATCTAGACCATATGGAAGCTGTGAATTTTAAGCAGGCAGCTGAGAGACAAAATGGTAGTCAATTTAGAAGTTTTGTTTGAGTGTATGAAAGTAAGTGGGAACATACTTATAGGTCAAGCATATATGGGTGAGGGAAGCTGAATCACTGGCAAATCAGAGGCAGAAGGAACGAATGGGATGCAGAGGTCTAAACTGGGAAGGGTTATTGCTGGGGACGTGAATATTTTGTCTAATGCATAAGGAGATGGAAAGGTGAAGAAAGGCCACAGGCATACTGATTATTTGCAAATTGCACTATGTCATCTTTCCTTCTGCCCAATTTTAGCCAGTTTGGTGCAGGCAGCAATACATGTGCACGCTACATCCATCCATCTTCATGATAGCTGGGTTAAATTGCACAATCATTATAAGTACCATTTGCAGGCGACTCTTATTGCTGCTCCCAGCCTCTGTCCAGCAATCTGTGGCTCCAGGGTCTGGGTGCTAATGTTTTGAAACTGTGGTCAATCAGAGGGTATTTTTATGCTGCTGCTTCTCTCACCTTTTTATGCCATCATTCTGCTAAATCACTGTGTTGTAAGTAAGCATTCTTCTAGGACTGGTAATTCAAGATCTTGTGATTTAACATGACTAGAGAATGGTTCTTTGTAGCTGTAAGAGGTGAGGAATCCTTCCACTAAGATTTTGCTTCTAGCCTTGGGGAGAACTTCCGCACCAAAAACTACAGCTTTGTGTACATAAAGTGTCCCAGGTAGTTTGGTAGTGGTTTCTAAAGAGGGCTTGCTTACAGTGGAAAATTACACTATGTTAGAAGGAAGCTTTGAAGACCTGTAATAGTTAACGTGAAATTAAGCACATGACGTGAACGGATAAGCATGGACCAGCAGATGTGACAGTTAACGTATCATATTTTTGTACACTGAATGCAAGGTCCAAGTGAATCTCCTAAGTGTTGCAATTCCTTAGGACCACAGCCTAACTTGGTGTTGTTTTGCACTGCTGCGCAACCCTTTGGTATAATTGCTTCTCCCCTCCCAAAGACTGAACATCCGGATTTATGGTGACAAAAGCAATCCAGCGAGGAAGGAAATGAAAAATGGTACGCCTGTGTATTAGAAAAGAGGCTGGGTATGGTCTGAGTCACAACACATGTAAGAGACACTCTGGCATCCCCCAGCTGTCCCATCCCACGATAACAGTACCACTTCTGCTCTCCTCTGTTGGGAACCGCGGCTCACAGTAACTGCTTCTCAGCATAAATATCTTCAAAAATTTTCACCTACCACTGCCCACCACTCTGGGGAGAATGTACAACTCTTGTGTTACAGGATCATAAAAAAACTATAGCTGGAGGGGATGCAGCAATAATAGAGATGAACACTGTCTTCCTGGGACAATTACGAATTTTGGTGCCTCTTGAAGGAGCCATATGGACCCTACTCGCACATCTTCACCTCTGCTTGAAGTGCCTGATATGCTCTGCTAAGTCAGGGTGAGGAGGGGAAGATGGATGGGTAGGTAAGCATATATGTGCTCTTCACTGATTTTTCTGATTAACACAGGAGGAAGAGGCAGTGCTAGAGGGGATTCCCAGGGCACAGCCTGGCTTGATGGAGGCTTTTAAAAATTATTTTATTTTATTCAGCTCCTGCAACTGAGCTGATGCTGGCGCTTGTCATTATGCCGCGACCAGGAGGAACTGAACTGAGCGTCAACATGTTTGTGAGTGACATGCTTGTGACTGCTTCCCATTGTGGAACAAAAGATGTAAAAGGTGAGTAAGCAGGTAGTAAAACATAGATATGAAGCCTTTGCAGGCTCCCTTTTGCTCTGGAGACCGAATCAAGTAGAGTGTGTGTTGGGGGAAGATGTGTTGTAGCATTGCCTTTTGCCAAGTAATGCTTTTTTTTCTGCTGCCACTGATAAAGGAAAAAAAAAGCTCCTTTATTGTCACCGAGTGCTGTGAATAGCCTGTCTGATCAGTTAGAGGTTTGATTTGGTAAGGAGGCTGTGGGCTAGCAGTTTATGGGACAACGTGCTATCCCAGCTCTTTATCCCTGCATGCCCCAGTTAGCCATCACACACCCCTGCCACACTCACTCATTCCCTGCGCTCCTCTTTCTTACATCTGTGGGTGGACCATGTCTTGCAGATGATCTGTCCAGGGAGCGTGTGTTATGTTTCCCTCCTGTTCACATGACTCTGGGGATGTTTATTCCCTTACCAGTTATTTCTGAGATCCTGTGAGAATGTAGGGCATGAGGTAAGTGAAAATCTCCAGGCATGCAAATGAAGGGGGCTATGTATTGTTTCCAAAAACATTTCTTCCTGGTGTGTAAAAGGAAGGGTCCCTTGTTCGGGGTCTTTCTCAGCCAGAGTTGCTTCTTGGAGAAAAGCAAGAGCTAGTGCTTATATCGTTGCTAGCGATTTTGTTAAGTATTCCCCCAGGAGATCCTACATATCTTTGATGTAGGCTCATTTGTTAGTAGGGATGGAGGCAGCCAACATATCAGTGGTGCGCGCGCTCTCTCTCTCTCTCTCTCTCTCCCCCCTCTTCTCCCATTGCCTTCTACCCCTACCAACTTTAAATGGCATCTTTTGAATAATCTTTGTTGACACAAGCTGCCTTAGTTGTAGTTGCTGCAGGGGTTGGGAAGGCTCCTCAAGCAAGGAATGTTCAGTCCTTGGGGTCATGGAAACCAGCCAGGAATTTCTGCTCTCCCATTCCCAGGGGCATGAGGATCCTGCAGAGGAAAACCAAAGGTGACCGTTTCCTCAGTTTAAATGTCGTTGACCTGAACTGGAGATGTTGTCCAAGACTTTTCAAGATCAAGAGAGCAGTTTTGGAAATATGACCAGTATCTTGATGGAGGAGGAGAAGTGATCATTTCAAATTATAGAGTCCTATAATACAATACAGGAAATTGTCATTTGAAAAAAGAAAGCATCAGGCACTGCCTCTTTCAAGCCTTCAGAGCTTTTTTTTTTTCCCCCCACTTGATATATGTGTGTGGCTTGTTCAGTGACAGAGCTGGATATTAAATGGCCAAGTATCATTTCTTGCATGTATGAACACAAAATACCAAGATAGGCTAAAAAGTTAGCTATATGCCATATGATCACTGAGGATAGTGTGTTACTCAGAAGGAGAAAGGAGGTGACAGTGGGACTAAAGCTGTCTCTTTTCTGTAAGACTGATATCTTAACAGCTCTCATGGGAGGAAGGACATGTTCAACCTAATAGGATAATGGAATAATATGTTGAACATATCGGCTTTGACACAGACCAGCTGGTGGCTGTAGACACAAATAACCTAAGGAAAACAAATTTGAAATGTTTCAGGAAATGGCTATATGCATGCAGTGTGGGGGGGGGGGGGGGGGGGGGCAGGAGGGTGCCTTGTGCGTAAAAGAAAAAAGATAAAAGCCCCTCTCTTTGGCTGCGGGAGGAGTGTCTCGCTCATTCCTGGAAAGGACTACATTCCATCCTTAATGACAGTCGGGCCTATAAATTTAGTACTGTCTTCTCTGGACCCACAGAACTCTGCACTGTGAGGTTGGACCAAAGGTCCAGTATAGAGTCTAGTTGGTAAACAGAAAAATCCCCTAAACCAAACAAAAAACCTTCCTACAGTTACTGTTAGAAATTTCCTCAGAAATTATTGGTACGGTAACTACTGCTCAGCAGGAAAATGATCTCCACCAGTAGGTCCTCCACAATCTCTTCCCTTCCTTCTTTCTGCTGCCTTTGAGTTTCTAATCCATCTTGTCTTTTCATCTCTGTCCAACTAGTTTAAATTCCAGCTTCCGTACACTGCTGTCCAGCAATGAAATTGTTAACACAGACCTTTCGTTTCTGTCTTTTTTTCCTTCATAAAGCCAGTCTTCATGTTTTGGAGCCCAGTGAAATACCTGGGTGGAAGGTAATTACTCTTCTCAGAGCTTTGATTTCAGGCTCTCTGCAGACTTCAGCAGATGCTATTTCAGCTGCTCCATTCTATTCACGTGTGAATTATTTTCTTTGAAACTGTGAAAGATGATAGAAATGTACTTTTCTTTCTAAATTAAAGCTCAGATCCTGAACCAGAGCACGTCAGGCAAACCACTGCCAGTTGGTGGATGAATGCGTAACTATATAGGTAGTATGATTCTTTCAGTGCCTCTCTCAAGCCAAGAGTTGTGTATTGTGTCTTCAGGCAACATGCAAGTCTGTTCTGTGCTAACAGCCCAGCTGGCCAGATTTCAGTATGTTGTGTGACCACCATAATAGATGACTCCAGGTTCACTCTGCTGTGGCTAGGAACAACATGATACAAAAGACACTATCAGTGATGTAAACTGCTAACAAGCCATTGAAAGATGCCAAGGATGCCTAAGATCTTGAAGAGGCCAATCAATCCTGCCCTTCGCCTCTTGGTCACTGCAGATCCACTCTTGCCCTGGCACACGCACACTCTCTCTCACAAGTCTTTAGCTCATGTCATTACAAGTCAGCAAGCATTTGTATGTGCTCAAGCAGAAGGACAGTAGAATGTGTTACACTCTTCATAAACACAGCTTCTTTCTTCCTCGTTTGCCAGCAGCATGTCAGCAGCAAGTATCACTTTCTTTTGCAAGAACGGCTTTGGTAAAAGGTACACTAATGAGATATACTCCATTGACGAGTTATTTCTGGCACAGACAGAGCTGGAAGGAAGTCAGCATTACACACAGACACTCTTTGGCCTGGGAAGGTCTGAGAACCCTTTAAATACTTGGCTCAGAAATGGCTCTTTTCCTTTTATCTAGGAGATTTTTGCTTTCCTGTTAAGTTAATTAAACTTCTGTTTTGTCTTCCCCATGCTCTTTTGCCAGCATCTAGCGTTTTCATGAAGACACTAGTTCAAAACCCATCATTTATAGTGTCAAGCTTAGGTTACTACTGTTTGTTTGCCAAGTGCAGCTGCAACTGTCTGCCCAATTTCACATGTTGCTGTGAGCCAGAGATACTGGCCTTCACTACACAAATGTGCCGCTGAGGCTTCACAGTGTCCCTTCCATGAGCTGTCCTTGAGAGATGGCATGCTTTGTCATCGTCCCACTTCTCTGAAAAAAAGGGCTTGTTTACACTGGACAACTGATTTGGATTGCAGTGGAGTCTGCAGTTCAAGTGAAATATTACTTCTGGTTAGCACCTTGTATGGATATTCTTACTTTGGAATAAGAGTGTGTTACTCAAATAGATCATAAAGCAGACCAAATTATTTTGAAGCAGAAGTTTCCAGGCTGGGTGTCAATGTAAGTCCCTGTGTATAAAACCTCTGAATGCCCAACATCTTGAGAGACTGTGTTCCTGAGTGTCTGCGAATACGCATCAACTCATTGGACAAATTCAACTGAAGGGCTGAAGCCCCCTTCCCTACTTCTTAGCACAAAACTATGCTCCCACATCACGTTGCAGCAGAGTGATCCCACAGATGCTCCCTTTTTTTTTCCCTTCCCTGCCACCCAAATCACACTGCAGCCCTAGTTACCTCTGGTCTGTGGGAACCGTGAGTTGAATAGCTATGGTGAGAGACTAACAGGGAAGCATTTTAATATGGAGAATGTTCTGTCTTTGGGCCAATCCATGCAATCTGCACCAGAGGTCCTTTTTTGATAGTGCCTGTATATAGAGATCTAACAGGTTTTCCATAATAATCCTAGTGGTAGGAAGGGTCTCATCCTTTGTGAGAGACAGGCCTTATTATAATTTCTTGGTTCACAGCTTGAATGCTTTCCCAGAAATGCAAGATGTTGGCTGTTAGTGGATGTTTTTATTCCTTTTGTGCTTCCAAGTGTGAAACTAAAGATTAATGCAGCCCTTTATTGACTGCTGTGTGCAGGTTTTGACCTGCCTGAAGAATATTCAGTGCCTATCCTAAAAGTTACCCATTAGGCATTCAGTTCAGTGGGCAGGCTGTAGAAACAAACCTCTTCAACCTCCTTGTTGAGTTGCTTTGAATAACATCAAACCCAAACCCATGCAACTGAGAGCCAGAGTGGTGTATTGAATCATTTAATACTACTTTGTCACTGGCGAAGCTGTTAGCCAAAGCTGTCTCACCTAGAAAATAATGGCGTTTGGGCCAGCTAATAAGCTCACCTGAAACAATTTACAGTTTTTTGCATGAAATAATTTTTCAGATTTTTTTTTTCCTCCCCCCCCCCCCGCCCCCCCAGGTAAATGTAAGGGTCCTGTATTCTGCATTTGGTTTTAACTTGGATGGCTCTGAGGTAGCTTTTTGGGAGTACTTTACACTCAAATCCTTTATAGAGGGCTAAATGACTGAAAATTGTCCTTTTCAGAATTTCAAATAAGTTTCCATTACTTTCTATATGATATCCCTATCAACCCTATCAAATGCTTTTTCAAAGTTTATAGAATTCACATAGAGTTTCCACTCAGAGGGGAACTCCTTGAGGATTTTCAAGTTAGCCACACAATAAATTCAAGACCATCTTTCTCAAAATCAGATTATTCAATTCCAAATTAGATGTTTGCTAATTCCATTCTCTAACAATATTCTTGCCAGGAATCTGGCAGTATAGAAACATCATGTCCCAGACCCTGCCTCATGCCCCCAGCTCCTACACTTTGAAACATCTAATTTCTGCAAGGATTGAAACAAAAGATCTTTCTCCTACTACAAGGGGAGGGGCATATTCCTCTTCCCAGATTACACCTAAAATTCATTCATTTTGGTATAGACTACTACCCGCTTTGATGAAGGATTAGAACACTCTATTTATAGTAGGTGCTTAAAGACCGGGCTTCCTGAACCTGTGGAAAACAAATGCACCAGATTTTATTCTTTTGTTCTTTTAATAAACTATCCGTGAGATTCTTCCCCTCCCCTCCTTTCCTGCCGGTTTACTTGCATTCTTGTATGTTCAGTGTTTTTTCTCTTCTGTCTTTGTTCCAGTTTATCAGCAATTTACACACAGTTGTTTCCCAGACTCCACGATTTCAACAGCAAAAATAACACTGACCTTTTGAGCCTATGAGCAATCTGTTGGTGGTAATTTAGCAGAAAGTTACAGTAATGAACAAGAATGCTGCTCTTAAATTTTAGATCATTAAATGTGTTTTATGAGTGTTTATTACTTCTTTAATGCACTTCCTGTACACCAGGAAGACAGTCATATTCCAGGGAAGAATGAAGTTTTTAATTGGCAAAAGTGGTCAATTTGTGAATCTCTTCTGGTTTAAAGATATATTTTCAGGTGTGATTTAGTCAAAGCAAGCAAGGAGAGTATTTCTAGCTAGAAAGACAATAGCTCTAACAACAGAAGGACTCTTCCAAAGATAGGTTAACTCTTTGAAAACTGTGAGCTGGGCTTTTCCTGTGGGAGAGAGGCGAGGAGGGAGGGGAAGGTGACTGAAAACTTACATTTCACGCCCCAGACTTGGGGCTGGTTAGGGACAGCTTTGGTCCCAGGCATGCCTGAGAGCAGACAAAATGTATTGTCAACAATAAACTTCCTCAGCTTTCAGCCACTTCCCCTCACCCAGCCTTCAGAATGGCAGGAAGCCAAAAGCAGATGACACAAAGCCAACTATATGAGGTTTATAATTTGGCTCTCCTACTGTATAGGTGATCGTACCTGTGGCTTTTGTAGAGTCCACGGGAAAGGCAGGGAATCTAAATGCAGACCAGAATTTTCCATCCATATCAAAATTCTCAGCTTTGCTTTGGCTTAAGTTTACATACAGACCCATTTCTAAAACTGATAAGAAAACTTGTAAAGATTTAAGTAGAATTAGGAAAAGAGCTCTTTGTCTGTAATCAGTGTAAAGGCAAAAAAACCCCCCAAAAAATCCAAACCCAAAAACCCCCGCCAAAGTTAAGTGTTTTTAGCAAGAGGTCATGGTATGAAGCAGTGACTTTAAAACAGAGAATGTTGGTTTTCCTACATCACAGCACCCTTAAAGCTCATTTGTCTCAGTGTATAAACCGAAGCAGGACAGAAAGGAAGTTTGCCAACTGTCTTCCTTCTTTTAGCTGTGTATTAAGTAGCATGAAGCTAGTGTTTTATCTTCCCCCTATATTTTAGACCTGTCTCCTCTCTCACAACTTTCATTATGCTAATTACCCTTCACTGCCTCTCTCTTACACTTGAAATGTTTTGAATCAGGTGTGTTCCAAGATAATTGTTTTATATCTCCATATGAACCAAGGGAATCTGTATTTGAGGTGAAGAAATGTAAAGATCTGTTTCAGTGATCTACTTTGCAGCACAATTCAGTACTTTATTTTGTGGCCACTGGAAAAGGACAGTGTAGAAGGTAATTTTAAAGGGTGTTTCAGCATCTAGAAAGCAAGCTTAGACAGAACATCAATATCATGTAGCCTTGCAGGACACATCTGGGTCCACGTCCACCTAAATCCCTTGGTAGCTGTTATTAACGAGCAGCATGACCCTGTGAGTGATCCCAGACAGTTATTGCATTAGGGACACAAGTTATTAATTGATTTAGCTGCTCCGGAGAACTCGGTGTGACCCATTTCAAGGAATGACAGCACAGGAAAGTGTCTGGAAACATGATTCGCATGATAGTAGCAGGGTTTGTAAGAAGCTGGGTGTTTCAGAGAGACTATATGTATATACTACTAACTTAGGAAGGAAAGACAGAAATGCTGCCTACAATCCTGCCTACTAGCTGATACGTGATGCTGTTCAGCCTTCGCTCCTATCTTGGGTTACAGTGGAAAGACTTTGTTTGTTTGTTTAAATCTTTTCTTGGGTCTTTCCCAATTTTAGCCTGAACTCTATAGATATTTGGCTCTTAAATTCATTCTCCAGGGTGCTTCTGACTAATGCCAGGGTGCTATTATGGGGGTTTACCGGAACTCTTGGGAACAGTCTTGCAGCACAGTGTGCGTGGACCAGTATTATCAAACCCAGTTTTAGCTCTGAGATAGTATCTGTGCAACACAGGGTTTCAGCACAGAAGCACACAAGAACTGCTTTCTGTACAGATTACACTGTGTGGTCCTGACTTCTGTATCTGACTTTCTGGACCACCCTGACTGAGGGCAATAGAGATGAAAAGCGTGCACACTTCAGAACTGTTTTGTAGGAATTTTCCCTCTTTTTGAAGAACTTTTGTTCCATAAAGTACTTATTTTCCTCCTAATCAGTTACTACAGCCTGAGTTCATACCAAAAGCTTCAGCTATTTCCCAAAATAATTACTTGGTCCAGGTAATGCAGAACTGGGAAGAAGTTTAAATACAGAGGTTTGAAGAAGTCAAAAACAGAACTGGGATTTGGATTCAAGCATCATATTTAACAGATAATTGCAATGACTGAGGTGGAACATTCAGACTTAAATCCAAGCTCTCTAATATGCTTTGTCTGGGATATGGAAGGCATCTTCCTTTATTAGGTTACTTTCCTGCTCAACATTAACATTTCATGCTTTGAAGGTTTATTGTGTTGGCTAGAGTTATACCTTTATATACACGTAGTCCCTATGGAATAGCCTGATGTCTTTTCATCGTTATTAGTAATTCTAGGCTTGTCATTTCCTATTCATGCAGTCTGGACCTCACTGTGTTGTTGCAGGATGGTTGATATGGTGCACAGGAAATGTACTGTTTTTTCAGGTCTCCTCTGTTCGTGAGTATTCTTTTCAGGGGCTTCAGTTTTATTGCCATGAAGTCCATTTCCTACATGTAGTACAATTTACTAAACTACAAACAAACAAGGCACCAATAGAGAAGTCAGTGAAAGTTCACACTAAGAATAGAAGCTCGAAGAGAAAAGTTCAGTTCTGTGACCTTCTTCAGGAGCTGGATACAAAATAGACCTGCTGTTTTTCCCTTTAATTTGCAGTCCAGGCAGAAAAGAACTTGAACAGTTCCCAGAGAAACCCAGGCCCTTCTGTTTGTTTCTACGAATCCTCCAGAAATGCTTTATCTGTTGACATCCTGGGTATGCTGATATGGAAATGAACTTACTTGGTCTCCTAATTTCCCTCCTGTGTTGTCAGCTGATTTTTGCATTGATCTCCTGTTCTGCAATGTTTAAAAATCTGCCAGCCATGAATGGAACAAAATGTTACTGATACGCACCTTTAAAATTGGCCATTAAAGCAAATTAGGATCATCAGATGAAAAATACCATGTAAGTATCAGTCACTGCTTATTATTGCCCTTCAGAAATATGTTTGGGAAAGAAAACTAATTCCTAAGGACAGGTTTTTAGGCCCTTGGTCATGAAGAGGGAGATGCTACACTAATGAGTACCGGGCAAATACACAATGTACTAGCTATCCAGACTTTTAAAAAGTTCCTTCCTTTCATATGATGGGTTTTTTTCTTCTCCTTCATATTCACCATTTTTTGCTTTATAACATACTATCATCCCTACTTTTAGCTTACCTTGAAAATTCCCCCAAAGATTAAAGGACTTTCCCTGATTGCTGTCTAAAGAAGTTAGTCTGCTCTTCAGGAGTTACTCCGAAGAGTTCCTGCCCCTAACAAAGCAGTAGAGCAGCACATCTGCCCTGGTGCACTTGGCATACAGAGCATCGCTGCAACTTTTTCAGTTAAAAAAGGTAGATTAGAGCGAAAGAATCGCATATCTCAAAATGCCTTGATGAAACCAGACTATCCCTGGACACTTTCTGTTTAAAGTTAAATATTAGACACTCTCTCCCTGACAGTCTTTTTTTTATTTAGCCTAAAAGGCTTAATATTTAACTCAAAATACCTAACAACTGCAAATGCTAAGTGCTGAATGTTGTTACATCCTCCAGAAGATACATAAAGCAGTGCTTAAACTCGGTGTGATATATTTAGACATGTGTAGCTATCCCTGGACTTAGTGCTTCATTTGAATGAGAAAACCAGTTACCGTGTTGTGAATTTCAGTTGCGTTTTCAAGCAGAAGGCATAGCCAATAGTTCAGTGGGAATAACTGGTTCAAACAGGGTGTCCACCTGGTACCTGCAGAAGGAAATACCTTTTATTTAGATGCACTTTTTTTTTTTTTGTCCCAGATCAAGGTCTTAATTTGTTCAATTCTTTGTCTGACATTAGCTTTGGTTTTGGGATGAATTTCCAATTATATTGGGCCTCAAATCCAGGTTAAAGACAAAATTATTTATTACTGGCTCCTGTTCAGAGTCTTATTACAACTAAAATGGACACACACATATCTGTGAAAACCATTGCCATTTGATGACCTCCTCTTTCTAAGGCTTTTTGTTGAATGGTATCACTATAAAAAGCTCCTAAAGATGTTCTGCTTTTAGATGAGTTATTTCTGAGGCTGAGGAGTTGGTCCAGAAGTGGCAAGTAGTCGGGAATGGCCACATCCATGCCTCTTTAACGGTTTGGGGCATCTCAGGGTTAGCCACCAGCACCCAGGGCGCACAACCCAACCAGCCCTGGTACAACCGAAGGGGACCGGCCCTACTGCCGCCACCTGCGCCGCCGGGGCTCTGCGCCCACCCCTCCGCGCCTCTGCGGCCACGGCGGAGAACCTTCGCGCCCCCTGGCCAGCCCCGGAGGGGAGCCGCGCCCGCCAAGCCCCCGCTGAGGAGAAAGGGGCGTGTCCCGCCGGGGGCCGCCCCGGGGGTAAAGTTCGCGGGGGCGCGCGCGTGCCTAACGGTCAGCGCGCGACTAACGGTCAGCGCGTGCCCAACAGTCTGCGCGCGTCGCCTCGCCTCGCCTCGCGCCGTCCCGTTCCGTGCTGCGCCATGGCGGGAATCCTGGAGTCGCTGGAGTCATGCTTGGAGAAGCACATCCCGCCCGAGGACCTCGCCGAGGTGAAGCGGATCCTCTACGGGGGCGAGGCAAGGTGTGCTGCTAGGACGGGCTCGCCTCCCTCTCTCCCGCGGGGGCGGGGAGGGGTCGTGTCCCGTCCCGTCTCCCTCCTCCCCCTCAGGCTCCGCGGGGATGCCCAGCCCGGGAGTGAGCGGGAAGGAGTCAGTTTGAGGACGGGTGCGCAGGGCACAGGGCTGGGCTGAAAGGAAAAAGAAGGGTAAGCCCTGTGGTGCTTGTGGTACTGCAGTGAGGTTAGGCTGTGGTGAGATAACTGGGCTAGTTTGGAGGCGATCCAAGTTTGGGAAGCAGGGCGGTAGAGAGGCCGTATGAGAAGGTGGCTGACAGGAATGAAAGACCTGGGGATAGTTCTGAAGAGGGGCTGGGGAAGTGATGGCTTCGCAGTGAGGGACCTGGAAAAGTGGGCATCTAACATGAGGAAAAATATGTTGGAGGGAAAGTGTTTATAATCTGGGGGTGGCAGATAAAAGTTTGTACATATGTATGTGCTCCTTGGTTTCTGTAGCAAGGTATTAGTGTCTGGAAATCAGAATTGCAGAGGAGGACACTGGGAGTTAGCTGCCATGGAGGAGAGCAGTGAGATTTGTGCATGGCCTGGCTACTATCTGACTGTTCCCTTGTCTGGTAGTTGTGTATCGGGGCATGGGAGCTTGGGTGTCTCTGCAGGGGTAGACAGTATTTGTGATCCTTTTGGTCCATTGTATTCAGAGCAGAAAAGAACATCTCATCTTGAAACGTCTTTGTTTCCTGTTCAATCTAGAAAACTTAATTTGCCAGCTGCTGCTCTATCAGCAGCTCAGGAAAGAGATTTTGAGCTACAGGGCTATGGATTTGAAGCTGCTCCAGAGCAATTGAGAAGGCCACGTATTGTTCGAGTGGGACTCGTACAGAATAAAATTCCACTTCCCACAGACACAGCAGTGGCAGTCCAGGTACACAAACTGGGATCTGGGCTGTTTGTCTGTAACTCCTCTTCTACTGGATTGAGAAAGAACATAGTTCAGTTGTTGATATTGGGAGCTGCATCATGAAATGCCTGCTGATTGTCTGGCAATATAGGACTCATCACTATCTTAATACAGCATACTGTAAGAAATTTGAATGACACATTCAGTTTTATTGTTTCTCAGAAACATCTCGTGTTGTATTTACCTAGTGAATTGCCCAACCTATTTGCAGTTTTTCCAAAGCTAAATATTTAGTCACTGATTTTGTACACGAAAATCCTTTGCCTCTAAAATGAAACGGAAAATCATTTACCCGAAATCAAAAGAGATGGCAACTCATGGAAACCACAGGTGCAGTTCTTGTTTTAATTGAGAAATGTTCCATTATAGGAAAATCCATTAGAGTAAACACAGATTAATAAAGCTGTGTTCATTATTCTTTGTACAGCAGTAAATGAAATCTTATTACATGGTGACCATCATCTCTTAACATCTTGGACATGAAAGTACTGAGGTGACACATAAGTATAGAAATAGCCTCCTAAAAGTAGCTTTAAAAAAGTGAAAGAAAATACCACATTTATAAAATCTCCTGGAGTAGTAGTTTTGTACAGTGACAGGACAGAACATTTCTGAAGTAATTTGGAAAGATTACCTGTCACAGATGCAAGTAATTAATTCAGTAAATGGATCCAGTTTGTGGATTCTTTGTAGCATCCATTGAAAAGACTACCAGTTATGTTAATGATTTTACCTTATTCATAACTAGTTAACTATTTCTGTAAATCAGTGTACAGTTGTTGAGTTCATAGGTCACTGTTGACTTGTCTTGCATCCTTTTCTTTTAGTTGACACCTGAAAGTATCAATGCGAAGTGCTATACTTATGCTTATCTTTAAGTAGAATACTCAGGAAAAAAAGTACTTTGAAACCATATTTTTTGGCTAATTAATAAATGCTTTGATGTTTTTTCTTGGTAATAATCTACTTAGCTCTTGGGACAGAGTGATTTAGAAAATAGTTTGGCATTAATAACTTCCAGAGTGTCCAAGATTCACATGTGTGAGCAGGATTCAGAGATAACCAAGGAAATAGACTGTCCTTACCTCATGTTTTAAGATTCTGAGTACTTGACTTTGAATTCACGTTTACTTAACATCATTCTGTAGGTTGTTTACAATGAGCAGCAAAATTATAATTTTTGCTGATTCTGTTAAGATTTTTAGCTATTTGCAAGTCAGTCAGCAATGAGTTGCCATATATTTAAATGTTTGTAACCATGGAATTAAATTCCATTGGATTGCTTTCTCTATTTTCAGCATCTAAAAATCTATATCTAACTCTTTCTATTATCACTGTTTAGGAATGATAACTTCCTGAATTATTCCCCCTGAAAGCAATGGGACTACATATAGAACAAGATAAATTCAATGTGAACAAAGCTTGTAAAACCAGGCTGTTAATATACAAGTGAGTTAGAACATACAGCTTTTTTAATAGCGTGACACTTCTTGCAATCAGGTGGCTGCACTGCACAGACGAATTGAGGAGATTGTGGAAGTAGCTGCAATATGTGGAGTCAACATAGTTTGTTTCCAGGAGGCTTGGAGTGAGTATTTTTTGCGATTCCTTCTAGGTTGTCAGAGGTCAAGTTCCTTCTATTTTAACAGGTATCCTGTACTAGAAATGTCTTGTAAGTAAACAGCAGAGATCTTCCAAGATACAACAGTTGACTTTACTGATTTGATTTCTAAAGGAAAAAGCAAAGAGTCTTAGTTAGCAGAACTGTATGGAAGAGATATGTGAAGTCTGTTATATTGAAGACTGGTGTATGCTGCAACAGTGATACTTGTAGGTGTGCTCCTTCTTTGTGTCATCCTTCATGATCCTTTCCTTGTTTTTTTTCTCCTAAAACTTTGGGTTTTTCTAGACAGATATTAAAATTAAAAAATCTAATTTTAATTCAAATGGAATCTTTGAGGGTTAATAGAGGCAAAAACCAAAATGAAGGCCTATGAAATGTTTGTGAAAACAGGTTATTCACAGAAAGTGTACACTAGTGACTGGAGTGTATTTGGTATTTTTACCTCCGGTAAGACTTCACTAAGTGCATTCTTTCTCTTCTGCTTTGCTCTGTGTGGGTCCAAAACTCCTTGCCCTTGCTAAAAATATTTTTAAATAGCTTTTGCCTTTAAACAAGGAAAACAGTTGAATCATTGTGTTTAATTTTTTATCTGTATTCATGCAAACAGGGTGTATTTCTTGAGTGACATGAACGTTCTTGTAAATTTTGTCTTGCATTGGTGTTTTCCAGCCATGCCTTTTGCTTTTTGTACAAGAGAGAAGCTTCCTTGGACTGAATTTGCTGAGTCAGCAGAAGATGGGCCAACAACAAAATTCTGTCAAGAGGTAAAAAAACAACCAAGCAAAAAAAAAACCCCCACATCCAGCCTCCAGCCCCAGCCCATAACTGCCACTGGTTAGCATGGATTTCCTCTTTATGTAGTGGTCTTGTATGACTGAGAAAACTGAAATAATCAAAAATAAATGTTCTACTTGCTTGACAAATATTATGATAGTGAGTGAAGTAGAAATGGACAACAACAACTGTTTGTTTATTTTTTAAACTACTTTGCATTTATAGACTACCTTTTACCATGAAAGGCATATGAAACTGCCCATTTAACTATTCTTGAATTTTAAAAGGGAGGCACGGTTCTCTGTACAAATATTTTTAATTCCCATTTAAAAGCTGTTTCTTGCCTATAACAGTTGAGCATTAAACAATGCTTGTATGAAGGTGTGAGGAGAAGAATGGGTAGCCTTTTCTGAACAGGGAACACTTTCACACAAATCTTTTGCATCTCCCTGTGAAATGGCACAAAATGTAGGAGGCTTTTTCTGGACCCAAGGACACTTTTTATTGTCTGGCTCTTATTTTTCCAGAGACTGTTGATTGCAAGGATGGCAGAGTTTATTTTTGTTTTCTGACAACTTTTTTTTTTTTAATAAGGAATTTCAATTATTTTCTTTACAAGTGATTGAAACAACAAAAGACACTTTGATGTCAAATTTGCCCAGATATGCGCTGACCTATTAAACTTTGTAGACAGCATAATATCTTTAGTCTGACCTAGGACAAGTATGTGTTGCTTCTCATTATGGGATTAATGACACTATGGAAGTTTGGAGAAATAAAAGAGAGAGAAGTGATTTGAAGGAAAGACAATGTGCTAGTAAACTGGCAGTCAGAAGTTGCTATATTTCTCTCACACCTATGTTATTTAACATGTATAGTTAACATGTAATGCTATTTTACATTTCCTTTTTTTTCCCCTTTTTAAAAAAAAAACAAAACCAAAAATGAAACACCAAACTATTTTCAGCTAGCTGTGGTGTCTTTCATTCTGGTATACCACATAAGTGGTATACCAGAATGGAAGAATGGGATGGGATCTATCTCCTCTTACACCTGTAAATAGGTAGAGGTCAGCTTCGTAGTTTGACCATTGCTGTTAGGATGCTTTTTCCTGTTGGTACCTTGCATTTCTAGTTGAAGGATTCAAGTGGAAAGCTCTTTGTGATGTATCCATCTTCGATGAAGAAACTGTGGTGATGTGGGCACGCCAGCGTAGGTTAAGCATTAGCCTTGATAACAGAGTAACGTAGAAGATGAAAACTTTTTTAATCCTTCTTTATGAACAGAAAGTGACAATACTTACTGCAGACTTGTGTATAATAGAAGAATTGTGTTCATTTATATAGCTGGCAAAGAAATACAATATGGTTGTGGTATCTCCAATCCTGGAGCGAGATGAAATACACGGGGGAACTCTGTGGAATGCTGCCGTGGTCATTTCTAATTCTGGCGCTGTCCTTGGCAAAAGTAGGAAAAAATCACATTCCAAGGGTTGGAGATTTCAATGAGGTAAGATGCAGTATTGTGATTATCAAGCTAGTCTTACCTTGCAGCTCCTGTTCATGTCAGCATGTGTTGTATCAGTCATATTGGCAGGAGACGTAATGTATTTCTAGAAAATGTTGTTCACTAAAACTGTGAAACCAGTTTTTCTCAGGTGAAATTATAGTAAGTTAATTTATCAACAATAGAGAGTGATGACTCTTAAAGGATGAATAACATTGAATCTTTGTCATGTACTCTTCCTTGGCCTGATGGAAACCACAAAAGTATCAAGGCTCTTTAAAACAAAATTGTTTAAGCCACAGGTTTGTTACGTTAGTTGTGCATGATTGGCTTAGATGGTTTTTGCCTGTCTGCGTGTTGAACTTACTTTAATTTGGAGGCCAATTCTTTCACGGTTCAGGTGTGAGTGTTATTCATGGTCTTGATCTCTGTTTCTCTGTGAGGTTGTCTTGGAAGTGACAGTGCTTTTGCTTATGTTTCTTTGGGCAGAATCCTTTAATTTGTTACGCTTTTGACTGAATAGCTGATTTATGACATCTTCTGTTTACTAATCACATTACTTCCACTGAAGCCCCCAGCAGTTTTTAGGCTGTCCTCCAGAATTGGCTTCAGAAACTGAACTGATAGTAAAGGCAACGTCAGAAGAAAACTGGTAGATCTGAAATGTGTTTATCCATCCATAGAATTATCACAAGAAGAAAGACTAGGATTAAAAATTAACTGAAGTCTAAAAATGCATTGTCTTACCTAACTAAATCTCTCCTTGTCAGCTAAAGTGAGTAATTAACAGAGGCATTCTGAGCACTGGGGGCTGCTATGTACCTGCAGTTGCTTTTGTTTCCTGTCTGAATGCTCCGGTCACTAAACGGAGGCTTTAGAATCCAAATTGCTTTTCATTAATTTTAATTTTTTTTTGTGTCTTGAGACTCTGTGTTGAAAGACTTCTGGAAGTTTTGACCTGGTCTCCCAGACCAGATCAGACTGGTTTGTGTTCCTTCAGGGGCGGCTGTTAATAGGTTTCTACACAATGGATTTCTGGCACAGGCCTGTCAGTCACCAGTGTTGACTTCTATCTTTAACAATTATTTTGATATTTAATATTATTTTATCAGATCTGTCTTTTAGCTAGCAAAACAGTAACTAACAAACCCATATAAAATACAAACACTAATAAAAATGAATTTTGGTTACTTCCCACATTCTTGATTTGTTCTTTGTGTAATCAAACAAAAAATAAATTCCTGTTGTTTGTGGTAAAATATGGTGTCTTTCAGTTTTCTGGACAATGTTTTGTGGAGCATCAGCAGATTCCAAGAAACTTCTTGTTTCCAGCTATGAAACTGTAATGAAAGGCACCTAAAAAAGAAAATATTTTTACTTTTCCTAGAGTTTCATTAAGAGTTTTGCATAATAACTAAGAGGAGTTAGTTCTTATAATCCTAAATGCCAGAATTCCCACAAAACAATCTATTTATATCTTGCAGGTATACTGAAATGATTTGACATTTCTTGTTGTATCTACCTCATTACAGAAGCAGGTAGTGATTACCCAAAACAGCGCTGTCTTTTTAGCTAGTTTTGTTAGCAAAGCATTAAGTCCATTCTTCTGAGCTGAGCAATTCTGATAGAGGAACTTTAGAAACCACCAAGACTACAGGGAAGGATTATGCTCATCTCTGTTACTTTAATGTTATTTTCTTTATCAACAAAGTTAACCTCCAATGAAGCGTTGAATTTGAAATTATTTTCTGTGGATTGTCTCTGTAGAGCAGATAGGGAAAGGAGCCTTGCTAAAATCATCCTTGTTGAATCGGTGAGAACTAAATGGAAAGGGGAAAGAGATTGGTCTGTAACCTATTCAGCCATGTGTGGGAGGGCATATAAATAAACAAAAATCAATCCTTCTTGAGGCATCGGTTTGTTGCTGTGGAGATGACTGTGACCTCTGGTGAGGAATAAAGAAATAAGAACTGATGAATTCCCTGAAGCAACAGCATTCTTGTCTGTCTTTTCCTATTGTATAAAAGAAAACTGAGAATAGAAGAAAAAATGGAAATATATTCAATCAGTGGAATTGTTTTGAAAAAGGATTGTGTGAGTGCCCCCCACTTGGCGTGCTCTCTACAAACATGAAAGGAGATAAAAATCAGTGCCCAAGGGACTGTGCAATTTCATGAGACCTGATAATAAATAAGAAACATGAGATGTCACTTTTACTGGACATACTGAACCTCTATCCTCCTTGGTGTCAGAAGATGATCCCCCTGTATCTATCATGGTGTTCTCCTACACTTACATGAGGCCCTAGTTTGTTCCCCAGCTGTAACTGTGCTTTCTTTAGGCCTGATGTGGTTCTGCTTCCTTCAGGACCAATGGCCGTGGTTGTTACAATGGACAAATAGTTTCAATAAAAAGGGAATTGCTTACAACACACCTTTCTTGTATGATAAGAGACACGCCCCATTGGTCAGGCTGGTGGATTGTGTACCTTGCTTTTCTGTCTCAGATTGTCACAAAAAGGTACTGTTAGGAATAAGTGGCCACTCTGCAACTTCAGTACTCCCTCGGTATCCACAGTCATTGTATTAGGGATGTTGGGTGGCATGTTCTTGTCTATTTTGTTTCTTCTCTGTGGGTCTTCTATCGATGACTTTGTCTCATCCCTTCTGAATGTGGTGGTAATACCTGCTTTCACAGAGAAGCACATTTCAGAAGTGCACTGCCTGCTGCATGAAAAAAGTTACTTTGGTTGAAAACAGGTGTAAGAGTGTAATTTCAGTGAATACCCACTACTGCTGCTGCTTTGGGATTTCTGTATTAATCTTATCCACTGCCTTGTGATTTGTAAATCTTGCTCATCGTATCACCCCCAGCCTTCCGTCTGCAGATTGAAGAGCCTTTGTAGCTGTTCCTCACAAGGGACCTGCCCCACCCCCTTCATCGTTTCAGTTGCCTTTGCTTATTTGATCTCTAGTATATCCTTACTGAGATGCAGCCACTAGAATGGCCCAGAGTACTCAAGCCATGGGCGCACGGAATTCTTAGAAACCAGCAAAACGATGTTTTCTGTTACGTTTTAGTACCCTTCCTGTTGATGTCTGAGATTTTCTTGGGTTTTTGACTACCAATGAGCAAGCAACTGTCAGTGACTCCATGCATACCCTTTTCTTGTATCTGGGAAGAACCTTTTCTGTACATTTCATTTAAAATATCTCTGTGAATGTTTGTCTGTCTTGATAGCTGTTAACAATGCCCTATCCTTCTCTTCACCAGTGCCTTTTACAGGAACCAGTGCATTTCTAACTGTTTAGAAATGTTTGATATGATAAGATAAGAGTTCACAGCATATGGTAAATGGGATCTTTTAAGCCAACAGTTGGCTCTGGTTTCTTCTAGAGTGTTCTCTAGATTTATCGTGTGATTTTTCCTGGTGGTTATTTTAAGCCTTCTATTTGTTCAGAGCAATAGGCATATAGGAAATTTAAATAACCATCTTAGCTATACACTGATATTTCCTTATAGCATTCATAAAATTACTGCATGCCATTACATAACAGGTGAATGTAAAGGAATTCCGTGTTCTTTAAATAGTGTTCATCTTCTCTCTCTTAAATCAGAATCAAGGATCGTGATGACTTAGGAAAATTTTCTTATGTGGTGAAAGTACTAAGAGAAGTGCCTAAAGTTTGGCAATTTGTGGATCTCTCTTAAGCTTCTGTAGAACTTTCTAGCATTAATAGAAGTGTTTATGTCAAAATCAGACCATGCTTAGGTGTAGTATGAGTGAAGAGAAACAGAAAGGGGCTTGAATTTGATCTCGGCAGCCTAAGAGAGCCACTTTTTGCTATATACCCATTACAGTGCAGCTATGTACTAACGAAAGGTGGTATCCTTGCTTATGGTCTAATGACTTGAAGCTGGTAATCAGAAATTGGCAAGTGTCAAAGCAATGTTGGAGGTGGTACTTTTCACTTTTTTAGAAGTCTGTCTTTGTGGTTTTTTGGTTTATTTGTTTATAGTCTACTTACTATATGGAAGGAAATACAGGACACCCAGTGTTTCAGACACAGTTTGGAACAATTGCTGTGAATATCTGCTATGGGCGCCATCACCCTCTGAACTGGCTCATGTTTAGTATGAACGGAGCAGAGATCATCTTTAACCCTTCAGCCACTATTGGAACGCTCAGGTAAAATACAAACTGATTTAGGCCGTTGCACACTTTCTGGGTTAACTGAACCTCTCAGCCCCTCGCTGGGGCCTCAGGGACACCTTGCTGAGGTCTTGGAACAGAGGTATCGCCTCCTTGTTTTGCCTTCATGAAGGAACCTGCATTCTTCTCCACCTGGGGTTTTGGGCTACCAGTCTGCTCACAGTCACTGATTCTCTTCCAGAACTTTAGTTGTACATCTGCAGGTCTTTTGCCTCTAAGACAGAGTTAACCAGCATCCAGCTGGTGTTCTGAAAACTAATGGGAGTTTATTTAGATTATTTATGTAATATTTTTGCTTTATGATAGGCAGTAGTAATTTACGTTTAGGCTTAGCTTGCCAGCTTGCATTGTCCACCCAGGAGCCAATCAGTATGGTATCAAATTGCAGTTTTCAGAGCTAAGCTGAGAAACCCTTTTCCCAGAAACAACTTTTTTTCTTTTTTTTAAACTGTTGGCAATTTTGTGATTATCAGGCCTCTTGAACCAGACTGAACCAGTGTAAACTGTTTCCCTTGAGATTAATCTTCTGCAGATTGACATTAATTGCACCCTACTGACTTGATTTCCTAAAAGAAAAAAGAAAACCAGCTCAGTGAGCTAAGAAAATACACTTCTTGGCTAACCCATAATGATTAATTTGTGGATTAGATCTTGAATATTCTTGACTCTACATTATCAGCATCAGTCACATTTCAATATAATAACCTTTGAATGTGCCATGCTTCCAAAGCAGTCTGACACAGGCTGTGTATTGCTTGGGATACTATAATGTGATGCAAAACAACTGCATTTCTTTGGGGCTGGCAGGAGGGCTTGCTTTAGGTAGAAACCTTGTAGAAGTGGTTTCACTGGTTCTTATACCACTCTTCTTGACAAAATCACCATGCCTTCCTTTCATTCTCATTGTATTCTGTCCTTTGCTGTACTACTCAATACTTTTAAATTCCAAATGAGACTATTTTAAATTGAGGTGTGGGATCTGGTCTAGTTGAAGATGTCCCTGCTCATTGCAAGGGGGGTTGGACTAGATGACCTTTAAAGGTCCTTTCCAACCCAAACTATTCTATGATTCCAGAATGTGTCTACACATCAGCTTAACACATGATAGAACAGCTGTGCTTTTTCTTCCTTTTTTTTTTTTTTTTTTGCATTTTCCATTTCTTCAGGATTCCCCCAATTCCCTGGCTTTACCTGTTTGATGTAAATTTGGGGTTTTTCTGTCTCTGTAACAAAGTCCAAGAATATTAATCCATTTTTTTTTGGCTGACCGGCTAGAAAATTCTGAGGATGATGAGCATTCATAATAGGGTAGAAATGGTGAAAAACAGATTAGAGGCACAAAATTTTCATACCCACAGCCAGTTCTGATGCAGAGAACCATGTATTTACAAACCTGGAGAGTAGAACTGTAGGTTAGATGCAGTATTCTGTCATTCAAACTGCCTTTAATACTCTTTGGTATAAAAGACATTTAGGTTGAGTAACATTGGAAAATGTCCTTTGAAAAAAGTTGTATGAATACACAATGCTTTTGGGGCGTTTATGTCACTATTGGAATATTTGTGATGTTTGTCCACTTATAGCCCATTAACAGGAGAGCAAACAGAAATTACCCTGTTGTCATACAGCACTTCATTGGTACTCTGGGTGCTTCAGGCTCTCCTAATTATTAGCTTTCACTTGATTGTTTTTAAGCCTATAATTTTTATTGCAGGAAGAGGGACTCTTGAGGCCCATGTAAAAACTGTCTCTGGGGTTGCTTCTTGGCTATAGCCTTCATCTCTTCTTCTGTGAAATTGTAATTTGCTGGAGCTTTTCAATAAAATCCATTTTTCTTAGAAGAGCTGGCTGCCAGACTCAAAGCAATTGAGAAAAGAGGCAATAAACCAAGTCCTTTCAATCAGTCCAATGACCGTCCCTTAAGATTCTTGAGTCTGACTGGGAGATTAATGAGTCAGATGCTTGCAACCTTGTCTTGGTGCTCAGAATCTGGCAGGTACATGCTGTCACAGGAGTGTACAAATTGTATCACCTTTGTTTTGGAGCTCTGAGTACTTCCAGACCTCCTATTAACTAGTCTGATCCCTGTGTAACAAACTATTTAATAAAAGAAGACTCTTTCAGTTTTAAATGTCAGTCAGAATTGAAATTTCCTTTGGAAAAGAGGTAGAGGCTTGTAAAAGAGAAGCAATTTTTATTCCTCATTTCTCAGTTCTTGGTTTATGTAAATTCAGTGATTGGTTTAATAGATAATTGCTGGGAAGTTATTGGGATGCTTTTGTTAAACATGCTTGCTTTTTCATCAACCCACCATGGGAAAATGACTGACTGGAAAGTGAAAACTGTGGCTGAAATAACAGAAGTAGGAAATCTTGGTGGAAATGGATTTTTCTTTTCTTTCCTTTGATTTTTTTTTTTATTATTCCCATAATTAATTTTTTTCCTTCACTGCTGCAAAAGCCTCTCCTGGACCATTTTGGGGGAAAAAAAGGAAGCAAATTGTATGAATCTCGTACAGCTTTGCTGCAGAATGATGTTTGGTATATTGAAAGTTAATGGAATGTGAAAGCACATGTGTAAATCCTTTGCATAATTTGGAAAGTAAAACATTTTACACAGTAATTGCTTTGAAAATCTTGAGATGTGTTAATTTTTTTCTTTTTTTTTTTACCATGACAAAGCCATATTCAGCAGGTTATCAGATAGAATTGTTTATACCTGTATTTGAGCAGAAAATATTATAGTGCTTGGCCGTATCTGGGGAGATTTTGATTGTAAGAGCAAGATCAGTTTTAGTAGCTAACTTTGGCTTCTTTGACAGAAAATGTACAGTGTGAGACAGTCATAATCTAAATTTAGCTCTGAAGTAGACAAGTAGTGAATACCTGCCTCCTCTTTTGTGTATTGCAGCGAGTCACTGTGGCCAATTGAAGCAAGAAATGCTGCCATAGCTAATCACTGCTTTACATGTCCCATCAACAGGGTAGGAACGGTATGTATCTTCACTTATTATTTCATTTCATAATTTAGGTATTGTAGCATGAGTTAATTCAAGGTAATGAACTGAATAGCCCTAGAATGCATAGATTCCTCTGCCGTATAGCTACTGTATTAGTGTTTATAATATGATTTGAAGATGAACAGTGATAAAGAGATTGAGAGCTGCCTTGTTTGCTGGCAGCCTACATTTTGGTTGCAGCTGCTTCCTGTTCTTGAATTGCTCTCTTTGTAATAGGCACCCGCCCTTTTGCTAATTCTCCTAGTTTCTATGGTGAAATCAGTATTCTTTTAGCCAAAATGACTGAAAATGAGATATATCCTCAAGTCAGTGGTACACAACTGGTTGCTGTTGTACAGATACTACCTCTTTCTGGACACTGAAATTCTATAATGAAAATTAATACTGCACACAATAGGTCATTCTTGCCTTCAGATTAGTCCAATACCCTACATGTGTGTTCTTTTATAAGGTTCCCTGCAAAGATCGAGACTTGTCCTTGCCGTTATGCGAATGTATTTGCCTTTTTTGTGATCTGCAAAGATGCGTTTGGTTAAATGTCTCTTCTTTTGCCTCCTCTTTAAGGTTGTGAAACTAATATGAGGCATGTTCCCCAAAGTGTACGAACGACGGGCAGTGACACAAAAAGATCTTGTTTTCTAGCCTATCCGTCATAGAAACTAGGCCCCTCTGATGACTCCCTTTAGACAGTGCTGATAGTATGCCAGAAAAAAATCTTAATAGATTATATAAACTTCCATACTAAATAGGATAGACTAGCAAGGATTTCTTGTCTGAAATGGAATTATACTGCCACCTATGGATTCCTCTTATTTCACAGGAATACTACAAAAATGCCTTTACTTCTGGAGACGGTGAAAAAGGTATGTTCAGAAATCACATTCAGTGGTTGCTAATAATTGTTAACTAGAAAGTCTGAAGAAACGGTATAGCTCTCCTGTAGGTGTCTGTCCCACGACAGCTATGGTAGCTAGCGACTGCCCTACGTTAAGACGGCTGTTTTGCAAGCTGGAGAGAAGCAGCACTTCCTATTAAAGGTGGTGGTACCACAGTATGTGGTCACCAGAAATTGATACCTAAGGTTTCTGTATACTTTCAGAGGACTAAGAGTTTGGAGTCAAGGCAGTATTGTAGGACTGGAAGACAGAAATCCTACAAATTAGCCTGTGTTGTCAGTGCATGTGTGACATTTTATTTGTAGTTTTAAGATTATTAACAGTAATAGCCCTAGCCTGAATCCCCAGCCAAGCCATTTTGCCCTGTTTCACAGATTTGCTGGAAGTTAAAGAAGAGAATGCTCAAAGAGGAGCATTCTCAAAGAAGAGCATGAGACTTGCTTGTTTGTACTTAACTTGTATGTTGAAACACTGTAATTTGTCCTCTGACCACCATGACTGCTTCTGGCTTCATCTGGAGTGGGCCTGAGCCTTTTTGTAGCTATTTTGGAGCTAAGTGGTACCAGTTTGTGGCAGCTTTATCAAAAAGGTCAGTGGTATCCATTACTTAGTAGTACAACAGATGTGGCTGATTTTTGACACGACTCAGAGTTGTGCAATATGAAGTAAGATTTTTTTCCATGCCTCAAATCCCAGTGTTTTCACCTCTGACCTTGTATTGAAAACTGAATGGGTGCATCTCTGTCAGCTGTTCTGGAAATGTGTGATTTGACAACTAGAATTAATTTAAATTCTAAATAAAAAACAATGAAGGCAAAGCCTTTACTTTAGTTCAGAGGCTTAATAATGGGAAAGCATAATAATGCATTATTTAAAAGGCAATGCAGTGAGGTTTTTTCCTGTTAATTTGATATATGTGAAAGCTGTACTGTGCATGAAAGTAACTACTGGTCCAAACTGCAGTTACCTTAGGATTGTGCTGTGACTCTTCAGGATGATATCTTGCTTAAAGCACAGTGAGTGAGCAACCACAGTAAATTGAGCCAGGTTTTATGGGACACTGCATGTTAAGTTGCATACTTACTTGCAGATGGCATTATGTGATTTTTAAATATTTCTTTAAGCACACCATGACTTGGGCCATTTTTACGGCTCAAGTTACGTAGCTGCACCAGATGGCAGTAGGACCCCAGGACTCTCTCGCACTCAGGATGGACTTCTGGTGGTAGAGATGGATCTAAATCTTTGCAGACAAGTCAGTGACAAATGGAATTTTAAGGTAAGCCTGCTTATCAAGAAACAAACTTACATATGATATTAGAGCAAATAAGCTTTCATACGATCGTATCATCTTACAATTGTTAAAAGGTAGCCTTTTTTTTTTTTTTTCAACAGTCCGAGCTTAAATTATTGAACTAATTTAACAGGATGTTCTGGAGGCCAAAGGCATAAATGGATTCCAAAAAGGAATAGCCAAATTCAGGGAAACTAGGCCAATAGCTTTTAAATGAAAACCTTAGCCTTTGGTCCGTAAGTGTGGATTGCCAGGAGGTCCGAGGACCACTAAGGGACGTGTAGGCAGTTTCCTTGTGCAAGGTACGTAGGCATTTGCCACTGAGCTGCGATGGGCCTTCGATCCGACCTAATATGGTAGTTCTTTATATTCTTACAGGTCTTACTCGTCAGTTTTGGTGAAATTTAGTGGAAACCCAAAACCACAATTTAATTAAGCTTATGAGAACTCCCTGAGTGCAAACTTCTTGCAGTGTTAACTCCCTGAATTTGTGGACATGCTGAAGCCACAGAGAAAGAACTATGTACATTAATCTCTGAAGCATCCTAACACACTTTTGAATTAATCTAAATCAGATTAAGATGACTGCAAGCCTCTCCATGTGGCTTTAACAAACTTATTTATTACTATTTTTTTGTATTCTGAGATAAAGCTAATTTGGATCATCTTTCCTGAGGCTGTAATTTGATTTAATTTGTCCAGCAGCAGTGCTGTTTTCAGAAATTGCCACCTCAGCACTGCACTTTGCTGACCCTTCAGATGTGCCAGTACAAGCTATGTGGGGTGCTATATTGTACACTGGTTTAGTGGAGTGACCAGATTTTTTGTTTGTTTGTTTTTAAACAAACAAACGACACTCTAGTTTCTTCTTTTAATGTGATCAAGTTTATGGCAGACCCCACAAATACTCTGTTGGAACAGCAAAGAAGGCAAGCAAAAGGAGAAAAGAGAGGGCAACTTCTTAAATAGGCTTTGTTGATGAAGAAAACGTCTTGCTGACTTCTGTGGAGACAGGTCTTTTGTTCTAGCCCTCAGTACTGCTAGAGACTAGAATTTTTTCCTATCCACTCTTAAGATCAGCATGATTTGAATCCTAACACAGTAGACCAGAACTCCTGGCTAGTGATAATCACAGTATATGTGGGTTTTTCAGTGATAATCTAGTAATTAAAATAAGTAATAATTTGCAAGGAGTGTCGATTTTTGCACAGAATATTACTACAAGCAGGCATTTATTTTATAGAGCTGATCTATTTGGAACTACCTTGTGCATTATAATATAGTGCAATATATAATGTATTTTGATTTCAATTTGATGTAAAAATACACATTTTCTGTGGATTTGAAATGCTGAATAAACTTAATTAAAACATAGTCATTTCTTAGCTAGAGCTGAATTTCTTTGCTAACGTTGCCAATCCATATATAGGGACTGAAGACAAAAAATAATTTCAGGTTGTCTTCTGGACAGAATTGCATCTGTTATTTTACAGATGCATGTGGTAGGTATATGGTTGTTGAAATAGTGGAATTAAATTGTGCTGAGAGATTCCCAGCTTTTTAAGTCAGGCAGGCATTTAGTTTTGCTTTGCCACGAAAATCTGAGGCCCTTATTGCCGAGCAGAGATTTAGTGTGTCAGGAGGCACATGGAGAATTGCTTATAACAGCTTAGTAGGGGTATCCGAACAAAAGCAATTGTATTGATTAGGAAAAACAAACAGTAAAAGCCAAGCACTGACCTTTAGCTGTTTTGTATAGAATTGCTTATTTTTTGTTATCTTCAAGTCTGTTGCTTTCAGCACCTTAGTTTTATGTTGATGGTGTGGGTTGCTTTTGTTGGTCTTTTGGCATATAAGGCACAGCTGTGGCTTTTGTTTATATGACGGGGGTATCTATTTCCTTTTCCTCTCATTTGTGGCCAAGACAGAGGTAGTTCTTGATATGAGGGGAATGAGGAAGTATGAAGTCATCGTTTATCCACTGCAGAAAACCCTTGATAGCAAGTGGAGACCTATTTAACCTGCTCTGATGTCTGCAATTTGCGTTCAGTGATGTCTGAAAGGGACATTAAGTAGAATGTCTTTGCTAAAATTAAAGCAGCAAAATAGTTAAACAAATTGTCCTCATTACACTCTGGCAAGAAAGAAGTAGTTCGCCCCTCTCAGAGCCAATGTTGTAGGCTGTACACTTCAGAAGAGGATAGCACTACATGAAGTGCTGTATTTCAGCCTCCTAGCTTACTGTATCACCCAAAGCAATGATAATATTTCATATTATTAATGAATAAAGAAAGAGCAACCCAAATACCGCCAGTGGCATATATGCAAACGTTGCTGGCAGCAGGGTTCATCAGCTGTCTAGGACATAATATGAAGACATAATTACAGGTGCACTCCTTTGCCTTCATTGACATAACTTACTTAAACGAGAATATTGTCGATGTACAAGAAAGTAAGTCCACCTTTCACATTCAACTTTCAGCTATCCAGGATAACCAAAATAGCCTTAAGTAATTAGTCAGCAGACATGACTGTCAGTGAAAGAGAGCTGCAAAGCAGGAAGGTGTTCATTTTAAAGTTTTACTTTTTAGGGTGGAAATGCACTTCTACTCTTTTTTGGAGTAGAAGTATAGTTTTAGACGACACAATGTGAGTTCTTTAATAAAAGTATATTAGTTTGTGCTAAGGCACTGGAGGTCTTGCGTATTTTGAGTGAATTATGATTTACTGTTTGGGGCAATTAAATAATATGTCGTCATAAAAAATAGGTGGATATAAATATTTTCTACTGAAGTACTTTCATAGCTCACTAAAAGAACTAAAGCATTGATTTTTCTTTTCCAGATGACTGGTAGATATGAAATGTATGCAGACAAGCTCACTGAAGCAGTCCAGCCTTATTTTATACCTAATATAATCAAAGAGTAAGAGAGAGCATCTCCTTACAATTGAACATTACATAACAAATTAAAAGGTACTGTTGGATGATAGCTTTACTGCAGATCACAAGTTGTTATTTTAATGTTATCATTTTAATTTCCTGTAACCAACTTTTAAATAAATAGGATTCAAACCTGTGTTAAGTAAAATAATTGAAAAATGGCTTCTTGGTGTGGTTTTTTTTTTTGTCATTTACACTAATGAGTCCAAACTTATGTTCCTTACTAGAAATATATGCAGTAGGAATACATTGATATAAAATGATGATGAAATTTATTCAGTACTGTGATATAGTTTGATGAAGATGATGAGTTCAGAGGACATAAAAATTTTTACATAAGCTTTTTAATTGTCTTGCATTGTGTGTCTATTTACTTCTGCTTTCCAGTTTTTACCTGCTACCCAAATGCATAATTTAGAGAGAAAGGAGGCATAAATTGTTTTCATTTGGTTTTTGTTTGGGGTTGGTTGGTTGGTTGGTTTGTTTGTTTGTTTTAATTACAAACTGCTTGATGCAGTTCTGTTAGAGCTAAGTAATGTCCCAGACACGTCCTAATTGTTTGAAGATCCATGGGTCCCATAAAGCAAGACCACTTCGGTTCTATTTCCCTTTACGACTACATATTGCAACCACAGTTGGACCAATGTCTTTGATGGGCTCCTTCAAGGTGTGAAAGTAGTGCTGCACACAAATGCCTTTAATATCTCCAGAAGCTCAGGGCTGTGTTGTGAGGCAAAAATAGAAACGTTGGCGAAACCATAGGCAAGGCTGGTGCAGTTGCATACTTTTCATAGCAAACAGAAAGCCACGGAGATGCTGCTAGGGATCAGGATGGGTAAAGAAAACTACTTCCCTGGAGCTGCACTCCAGCAGGATACTCAGTGGTTGCAGAGCACATAAAACAGCTGTTGAATATAGATAATAACAATATATTTGCTATTCTCAGCTACTAGTGTATATTGAAATTTTGTTTTGTATGATTCAGGTGATGCAGTAGGTGTTCAGGAAGTGCAGAATAAATAAAATTTACAGCCAGGCAACTATGAATTTATAGCCGAAATAAATATTTGAACTCTTTAAATACTTTTTCCAAATTACAATTTCAGCTGTGCCATTTCCAGTTAAGTATATAACACATCTTCTAAAGATTTTCCAACATTTTTCATAATAAGCTAGTTAATAAATGCACTGCTACATAAAGTCACAGGTAACCCTGTAACATAAAACCTTTATTGAGAATGGCTTAATTACAAATAAAAATATATTTATGTATAAAATCCCTGCATGTAAAATACCTCTTCCTCTGCTATTGACATCATGAAGGAAACAAAGTGACAGAACATTTTCAGAATGAGTATTTTGATAGACAATCTTGTAATGGGAAACAAAGTTTCAGAAAATGCAGATGTTCTGAATGTTTGCGCAGTGAGCTTCTTTTTACTTTGAATGTGTCATTTAAATACTCTGTCTTCTTACTTGGCTTCTGCTTCTTCCTTGTGTTTTCATCTCTCATAGCTATCTTCCATTTGGCTGCTATAAGAGATCCTCTTGCAATGGTGGAGCTCTCCTTTTGTCTGTGTTAGCTTAAACAGCTTTGTTTCTTTATCTTTCAGTTTTGTTGAAGTATTTAAACCCTGGGTACCCCACATTTAACAGTCAATATTATTACACCTGTCTGTGCACTTCAGACCACTTAGTATGCCCTTAAGTTCATTTTTTATGTATAAGCTCAAGATTTGCATTTGGAGAACTGAACCAGTAAGAGGCTAAACATCAATTACAAGCCTTTTGTAAGAATTGGTTTTATTTAGCTAACCAAGCCTGCTCTAAAATAAATCTTGTGACAGTTTAATGGTATTGAATGAACTACCTACCTGAAAATGCATGCGTTAAGGAAGTACTCTATCAACCTGTAGTTTACATACCTGTTAATTAGTAACATAGCTAATACAATCTCTCTAAATCAAACATCATGAATTTGGACTTGGACATAAAAATTCCCAGATCAGTAGCCTTCTGGTGAGTGATTTTGGAGGAGTCGGAAGGCATTATCTATAACAGGTTTTGTACCTTTTTTTCTGGGATTCTGCTGGTGGCACTAATGTACTGGTTCTACTGCAAATCACATCTTAATTTTTACTCATTTTGCAAGTGTAAGTGCCAGAATGAATTCCAGCTTCATCAATGATAAGCCAAATCTGATACACTGAAAATTTCTTGCACATACTTTTTCTTCAGAACTTTTTAAAGGCTACTGCATTTTAAATGTCTGTTACTATTTTTAGCCTTTGTACAAAGGAGCACTCTTGATTCTGCTAAGCATACTTACTGAACACTTTCCAGATACTTTTCAGTAAGTCAACAACTGATAAAAGAAAATGTTTTGTCTTTTAGAAAAAATTTTTACCATGCTAAAAGTAGATTCCTATTTATTATTTCCATGACTAAGTAGCAATGTCCTTTTACCGTTATTCCACTCAGTTACAGAACTTGAACAGTTCTTTTCCTAAAACCATGCCAAAGGTGTGGGATCTCTGTCATAAGTGCAAAATAAAATTTTGCTCACTTTACATCAGTATTAACATTGATTTTTCTACCCACTTCAACATAGGCAGGACTGGAGATCAAGACTTGTAGGAAATTGCGATGGATGAATCTGAAATAGGTGTCTATTTCCTACACTTTACAGTGCTCCTCAGCAAAGTAATTAAACCCAGGTAACACATGAAAGGATTATGAATGGGCTGCTAACAATTTCATTTGATAATGTCTGAATACAGTAACTCCAACTTAATCCAAATACAGCTGTAGTTAGTGTAAGAGCTAGAAAATCTGAGTTCCTGCCTTTTTACTTGTAGCAAAGAGACATTTGTGTTCCCTCTTTTCTTAATTGATTTCAGCTCTTCTTAGAAGGTCACTGAACTAATGCAATAGCAAAATTTGGCTCAAATTATGATTCAGCATTTTAGTTACAATCCAGTATATGCTGTCAGGTATTTACAATTTACAAACAAAATGTATACCATTAGTGTGGATGATAATTTTCTGTATTTGCTTAGTAAGTTAAAAGTTTATATTTAGAATGGATTCTGCAGAAATTGGCACATGTGGGTGGCATAA
Source organism: Phoenicopterus ruber ruber (assembly GCA_009819775.1). Lineage (NCBI taxonomy): Eukaryota > Metazoa > Chordata > Aves > Phoenicopteriformes > Phoenicopteridae > Phoenicopterus > Phoenicopterus ruber. Next base: position 11,596,752 of record CM020231.1, on the reverse strand, counting down.
TGTTCAGAGGTTTTTGCAAAGAGCAATAAAGACTTCTAGGTACAAATAAAATGTCTTCACTTAAACTTTTGGGGTAATAGAGAGCTCTGAGCAGTCATCATAGAGGATTTAGCCAAAAGAGATTGAGTTTGTAGTACAAGGGGACAATACCAATAACTACAATTCAAAATTTAATGCAGTGGCATAAATGCTAAATCTGTGTAAGGTGAATTTGGGAAGTTTCCTTGAGTAAATGTGTTTCATTCCTCCAATGCAGACTGTTGATGAGCCAGCAAAGCATTTTTGTTATTTAAAAGTGGTTTAAGTTAATATTTTTTCCTTCTGTAATACCCTGCTGAACCTCAAATCCCTACATTTAGGATGAAGGTCAGCCCTTGATGCTTTGACACAGAGAGAAACAGGTATTTTCTTTTTTTTTTTTTTCCTGGTTTTGTTTACCTAAACCTATGCATGTATTACCAAGTGTTAAAGTTCATAAATTTGGTGCTTTTTTCTCATGTGTTTAATTTGAAAATAAGCTCAAAGTGAACAGGCTGTGGGCCTGTATTTTAAAACCGCTGTCAAATGTGCAGTGTTGAAAATGAGGAAAGAAAAAAAAGTGAGACATACATTGCAAAATCAGATACGTCATCAGGAGAAAAAAAAGGTAAAGACAGCATTGCAATATAGTCCTATCAATGTCTATAAAGCCTCCCGTGTTTAAGATCCCGCTGCAATTCAGGAGCAAGGTCTCTGCAGGGGGGAGTCCTGAGACAAGCAGCCAGCTGCTATGCAGGCTGCACAGGAAAGGACCAGAAGTATCAGGTGTGGATGTCAGCTGTCTGTGTAGATGAACAGAATATCTTCATCAGTGCCGTAACTTGTCCTGGCTTCCTCAAAGTTACTGATGCTGGTGCAGCATGTTCCTGTTAATGAGGAACAAAGTGTTAGTAAAAATTCAGAAGAATTTGCCTGTGAAAGGCTCTTATACTGGGTCTAGCAGCCTCTACAAAGAAAAGTAACTAGTATACAGACTACACCTATCAGCTTAGGTTACAGCTTTACTCAGGTAGATCTCTTCACCTCAAAGGCAGTGCTCACTGAAGTAATGCTGTAAATAGGTACTCAGTTGGCCATCCTGTTATATTCTGCACATAGGAACAGTTCAGCATCTCTCACTAACCCATCTGAAAGCCAAACGAGTTTGCTAGAATGCGTATCGCAATGCCTCAAGTAAATCACAGCACAAAATGCAGCACTGATTTAATTAATGTAGCAAAACCCCTTCTGACAAATTAGTTAGTGATGCTTGAAATACATGCACGCTATTAGAAGTCCAGCTGTGGCTCTGTATTACAGACACGTTAGTAATGCGGTGGCTGAGAATCCACCCAAAAGGAACAGGCTACTCACGGTCAGCATAGGCAGGGTTGTTGTAGTAAATACTCCCTGAGGCTTTGTTGTAGCCACATAACACAATGAAATGGCCCTGGTAGTCAGGATTCCTGCAGAAGCACTTCTGTCCAATGGGGAGGAAGCAGCAGTATTTGACAGGACTTGAGCAAAGATCACACAATAGCAGGACTGCATTCACTAGGACGATGGCTACATGACCTTGTGACAGGTGGTTTTGGATGTCTTGAACAGTTACTGTGCTGCAGAAAAAAAATCAGACATGCTAATTAACAAGTTTAGGAAAGAGACCAGTATACAATCAAGTGTGTGATGATGGACAGTACTTATGACATGCAGCTGGCATGGTTATTCTTATATCACAGGTACAGCTTTTTGCTGTTAAACCCTGCAAGCTTTGCTACAAAGTCTGACAAAATCTGTGTCATTCAAGGCCTTTTGATCTCATTGCTACTGAAGCGCAGAGCAACAGGTCTGGATTCCGCAGTAATATAAATGTAATCTCAGAATGCACCAGATGCCCCAGAGAAGAGTATTAAAGGAGCTGGCAACTCATTCAGTAACTTAAGAGATTTCTGTTGTGGGAAAATTGTAAGTGAAGTGTTCTGTCCTGCTCTTGGAAAAGCTTCTCTCTGAAGCACCAAATCTTTATTGACTGACTGGTTAAAGATTGTATAATCACTAACCAACTTAAGAAGTGCCCAAATTTGCCTCTGTCACACAGGACTATGTTTCTCCCAGTTGCAATTTTGGACTACCTGATGCTCTTGAGGCTTTATTTCTATAGTACCTCCTACAGAGAATGAGTATTAACGAAACAACCTATAATCTCATCTGTTAAAAGCTGTCCTTCACTGAGGCAGATTGTGTATTCCATATGCATTAGAAACTCATCCATTGGATAAGTTCCGGATGCCTGGGCTGTGTGCACTACCTAACTGAACTCATGTGCTTTTTAATCTTTTCACTTCTCTTTGATGCCCCAGCCTCAGTACTGCACAGGTAGATATGTCCTCTGTCCCTGTCTTGATCAAGGCCATGATCTTTTAAGATTGCTAAAGCAAGATGGACTGGCTGTCCCTGCTGTCCTGTCACAGCTCCAGTTAAACAGATGGTGCCATACAGATTCCGGGTATGTTAAAAAGGACGCTTGATGGTTCTGCTAAATGAAAGTTGCATTGCAGCATTCAAATGCTGTTGTGGCTGCCCTGTACCCTCTCTTATTTTCTTTCTCCTAATCATTTACCCCACTTTGACAACAGAGATCCAAATCCAGCTTCACTATAAAAAGGGATGTAGCTCAAGTTGAACACAGACGCTTAGTTATTTCCCATGTAGAATATCACTGTCAGTTGTGAAACAATTCTGCAGTTTTTCCCCTTCTCCTGGGTTTGCAGTTCTTTCACAGAAGTTCCTTATTTCATCCTCCCCTTGGCAAAAGCTCATATGGTAGCTTTTTCTTTGCACGTCTGTCTAGGAACAGAGAGCTATAATGTTTGTATAGCTCTGGAAACAATGGGTTGTGTGCCCACATAGCACTCTCCTTATTTCCAATAATGGCCAATTAGAGTGCTGTAGACACTCCCTACTGGGTAATCTTAATGGATAATCAAATTCAAAACATAGCCAACTCTTGTCAGCGTTTTCAAATCACTTATTCTGTGTCGTGACTTTTTTTCCTCAAACTTCATTATTAACTCTCAATGTCTACTTTTGGAGGTTTTTTTGGAGACATATAATAGAAAGACTCTGTAATTCACAAAAAAGGCTCAGGGCCTGATTTTAGTCTCTTTCACCAAGAAAAGCAGGGGCCCACAGAATCTCCAAAGAGAAAGGAAAGAAAACAATAAGCTTACCACTTCTCCACCAGCACCTTGCAGGCTTTGGCTTGTGCAAAGAGCTGATTCACTCGATTCTCTTCTGTGTCAAAGTGCTTCCTGTAAAATGACTGTGGAGGTAACAGAAGTTATGAACTGGAATGATGTTTACCTTGGGTAATCCACCACTTGCAATCCCTGCTAGCAAGGGCCTGCATAAGTTGGAGATCTGGCTATGGGATAAGAGATCTCTCCCTTAGTTCACTGGTAACAGGATAAGGATTCCTGCTCTAAATGATAAGTTTAAATTCACTCCTGGTCAGTTGTTGTTCCAACTTCCATCCAGTGGCTATTCAGCTGCTTACATGAAAGAAGCCTGTCTGGTTTGTACTGGGCAGGAGCTTGCATTAGAAAAGCCATTGCCACTATAGGCCCTCGTTAGCCCCCTTGTTGGCAATGGTGAAGAGGCCGAGCTCTCAACAGACATGGAGGCCGAGTTCCCCTCTCACCTCTAGAGGTGGTTCTTCCAGGTCAGGGCTGAGGCACGGTGGTGGGGAAATTGTGGAAGCTAGCACTGCTGCTGCCCAGGCTGTACCTGTTCTGTAGATAAATAGAGGGCTTCAGTCTCCAAGGCTGTCAAATAAGTTGGAACCTTTCATGAGCACTACATGAAAACTTTTTTTAAAAGTTCGTATTATGGAATCAAAGATGTAAAATATGTGGGATTGTATCTAGCCTCGCCTTTGGAACTGATTTGTGCCAGTTTTGGCAATAGGCAAACCTTGTTTACAGGCACTGTGGTTAATTGTCAGTAACACAACAGAGTTTTTATAGCGTGACACAAAGGGCTTTTAAAACTGTCTGCTGTCTCCTGGCAGATAAGAATACTAACCTGATTTTTGTAGCCCTTGTCCACTCCAAGCGTCTGGGTGCAAAATTTATGCTTAATGCCAAAGTGCCGCATTAGGTAGGCCAGGTCAATAGTCCAGATACTCTTTGTTAACTGGAGTTCCTGGATGGCTTTCTGAAATTCATCATTGTCCAAATGATTCAGGTACCTATGGTATTAGGAAAGGCAGGGGAAGGGAAGCACAGATCTTAGGAGAAGCAAAATGTGTGCTGTAGCCCAAACCTCCACATCACAGGACATAAAAACTGAAACAATGGGCTTGGCTAAGAAATAACCAAAAAAAACCCCCAACCCACAAAGGAGCCACAAATTTAAGGGAAGGGAGGAGGGAATATTTAACTGGATTTATTGCTGACTTTTTTTAATTGGAAATGCATGGGTATCTTGAGTGTTTTATAGTGCTAGAAGTGTACAGGTGCTGTACAACAGGCATGCTATACTGAGCAAGTATAGAACTCTGTCCTGAAGGGCTTACAGTCTAAATGTACAAGTATATTAGAGCAAACAGAAAGGAGTGTTACAGACTAAAACTTGCTTCACGCAATAGATGGATTTCAAAAGGAGGAACTGTAAAGTAAGTTGGTAAATATTCAAAGGAAGCTTGTCTTAGGCACTGATGGCACAAAAGGCAATAAAGGGGAGATGAAGTCAGGAGGAAGCTTGGGACAGGTTGCAAAGGGGTGGGGAGAGGCAGTTACAGAGAGTTCTGGAAGTCAGAAAACAAATGCAAGTAAATGAAAAAAAAAAAAAAAAGACTGGAATTGAGGATGCAGGGCAAACAAGGTCAGATCAGCAGGGGTGAGAAGATTAATCTTGGAAGCTGAGTTTTGGGCAGACTGGAGTGGCAAAGAGGTAAAGGGAATAAAGAGGCAGAGGTTACAGTAGTCAAGATGGGAAATTACCAGCACACGGACTAACGTCTTGGCAGAAGGGATGGAGAGAAATGAAAATCTTCTGCTTCATATCTACTAAGTGGACATCTAAATAGGTATTTCTCCTGCACCTAAGCTCATGTTCCTCTGTGGAAGGAAAGAGGAGTTCAGCAGGACAGCTACTAGTTCAAAAAAAAGAAAAACCAAACCAAACCAAAAAAAAACCCCAAAGGGCAATACAGTGCATTGTTTTGAAGTTGAAACTACTCCTGGAACAAAACCACTCATCCCACCGATTGGGGGCTCAGCGGGACAGAGGCAGTAAATACTCATAAACTGGGACACACCTACCCGTCAGTTGAAAACAGAAAGGTATCAGGTGAATTGCTGTGCTAACTATCAGTTCTGAATTACAACAACAGGAAGGAGAGAGAACTTTTTATCAGCTTATGCATGCCAACCTGCAAAGTTCTTAGAGCTGATCAGATACTTTGCATCTGTCAAAACAGTCAATTATTCAAAAGGGTCTGAAGTTCATCTTTGTTTATATTTTCCCTTGCTCCTGCGGGAGAGCTGTGCCAGGCCCAGCAGCAGTAATTCTCCAAGGGTTCCTGAGAATATGTGCTCTCATAAGACTAAGTTAAACTCGCAGCTGCTTCAACACACCTCTTCTCCCTGGACGTTGCTTCCCGCTACCCCTCTCCCATGGGATGGGACTTCCCACACGTTCAAATCAAGAGAGTCACTTACTGAAGCACCATCCTGGAGCAGGCTAGCCCACAGTCCCAGTGGTACAACTGCTGAATGACTGGCACTTTCAGCTGGATGCAGTCAACTGTAGTGAAAACACCCCAGCGTGAGTAAAACACAAAAGATGTCAATCCATACAGGAATGTTTTCCGTACCTCAGCATTAAAAGTCAGCTTGTCCTCAGCACTATAGTGGCGGAAACTTAGAAATTTTTTTACTTTATCTGATTGGCAGGTATTTTTTTCTTTCTTAGGAGAACATAGGTTTGGTATTTCTGTACAGTCAAGCATTTGGTTTAACCTCATATTCCTGTATTGTTCCATACCTGGATCACTCTGCCATACGCTCCACCCCCTTTTCCTTGGAAGTTTCATTTTATTCTTATTGGTGGGGTGACATACCCACCAGCCCCTAGCTATGAAGCTGTATCCCCTCCTAAATCATAGTAGGTAAGGTACAGGTATTTGTCCTTTTGTGTCTGAATGTATTTCTGTGCCACAAAAGGAGTTAAACCAAACTGTGAGAAAACAGACACAACCAAGATCTCCAGGCATTGATCTCTTACAAGCTCCACAGATTTGACCCTTTTCTACACGCGTCTTTTCCTCAGGGACTGTAATTTATGTGAGTAATTTTAGGTTAACAGCTCACAAATGGCACCAGCTGGCCTTTTGTATTAACTCCCTCAATAACTCAACAAAGGGAGAAGGAAAAAGAACAGTCTCTACCGAGAAGTCCCAGAATACAAGCAACTCCATCCCTCTGCCTCTGTTTTTATTTTTATAGGATTGGCAATGTGGTGGATTCGGTTTCAGAAACGCCCTTACTGCTCAAAGGACTTGAAGTGTTGTGCCTGTTATTGCTACTTCAACGTCAATCAAAGTGAGTTAATCATAAAGGACTTTTCTCAATAAACTCACCTTTGATCTATAAAAGACCTTTGAAAAGTTCTGTTAACACAAGGTCAACTACATTTTAAGATGGGAATAAAAATGCATTTGACATCGTGTGGACTGGTCTAGTTTTGATGTAATTTTAGTTATAAAACTTTTCAGATAATGTTGTTTGTAATCTTTTATTATTTTTAACAAAGCTGTAGGCTACTGTAGGGACAAGCCAATACAGATATTCTGGACTCTTTCCAAGTATTTTTTCATAGTTGTGCCACTGTTTAATCATGACTTTGAAGCCTGGCATACCCATTGGTATATTCAATCTTTTTAATTAATCTAGATTATGGTGCTCCTAAGTATCCTAAAGAAAAAAAAAACCCAACCAATTCCCAGATTCTCCTCAAACCAGGATCTGTGTTTTTTCATCATTTTTTCTTGGAATGTTTTGACTCTGTCCCATTTTTGTTAATACCCAGGGCCTCCGTCAAGTCGCAAGATTAATTGAAGAGGTACGTGTTTTCTACGTGAAGACTTCAAAGGGTAATAACTTTAATTTTCTTGGATGTTCAGCTTCCAGTCATCCTGTGTCCCAACACACCGAGACTTCTTCAGTGATGACTGCCAGCTGTCCTGAGATAGGATACAAGCCAGCATAGGCTGTGGCTGTAAATAACACTGAAAACACCTCTCTGGTTTGCCAAGCTCCTCGGCGCAACGAACTTAACAGACGGAGCCCGTAATTCCACAGTGCTGCTGCTGGCGAAGCCGGCAGCGTCGCGGCTCCGGGAGGGCGGAGGGGGCCGCCAGGGCCTCCGAAGGGATGGCAAGAGCCGCCCGCTCCCCGCTGCGGGCAGGGCCGTACCCAGGGCTCCCTCCCCCGGCCCAGCCCGTTCCGCCAGGGCGGACCCCGCCGCGGAGACCCCGCAGCCCGGCCCCCACCCCGCCGTCAGGCCGCCCCGAGGAGGGCTCCGCCCGGCGCCCCGCGCTCCCCGGCGGCGAGCGGCGGCCGCCCGCAGAAGGAGGGCTGCGGGAGGCTGCCGGAGCCGGCCCTGCTGCCGCGGCGGGGCGCACTGACCTGGCGGCGGCTCCCCAGCCTCCCGGGGGCTCTTCATGGCGGCGGCGGGGCCTGCCGCCCGCTCACTGCCGGCCCCGCCGAGCCGGCCCGGGCGGCGGCGCAGCCCAGGGGCCCGGCATGCCTCGGCGCGGCGCTGGCTCCTCCCGGCCCCGGGGGCGGGGGCGGAGGCGGGGGCTGCGGGGGGCCGGGCCCCGGGGCGTCTGTCCCGCGCCGTCGCCGCGGTATGGGCGGCGGCGGTCGGGTGTGTCGGTGGGCAGGGGCATGACACGGCGGGCGGGGGACGCGGGACCGAGGGCCGGGGCGCGACCTGAGGCAGGCGGGGAAGCGCGGGGCGCGCAGGTAGCCAGCCCTGCCCCGGGGGCGGGGCACTGCCGGCGGGACGGGGCTGCCCCCGGCCGGCGGGACAAGACTGTGGTGGAACCGTGGTGCCGAGGCAACGCGGCCCGGCGGCCCCGGGCGCCCTGGCGGGAGGGAAAGGAGGGGAAGGGGAGGGGACGGGACGGGACGCGCCGCGCCGCCTTCCGCTTCCGGCGCGCGGTGCACGGCGGGAAGCTGGAGGAGGCCATTAGGGGGTGAGCGCGGGCCCGCGCTGAGGTGGTTGGCGGGCGGTGAGTGGTGGTGGAGCTGGCCCTGAGTGGGGTTCTCTGCTCTCCTGGGTGTCCCCAGGAGCGGCAGGGCTCTTCTCGTTCTCCGGGTGCTCCGAGCTGCGCCGCGTTCTCCGGCGCCTGTGGGCTTGTTCGGGCGCCTGGGCCTGAGGGGGCGAAGCAGCGGTGGGGTGGCCGCCGGCCTGCGCAGGCCTCGGGAGCTCTGCTCGGCCTCTCGGGGGTGGGCCTCCCCGCCGGGCCGGAGCCCTCCTCCGCCCCGGGGCAGAGCTGAGGCTGGGGGTCTTCAAGTGAAGGAAGGTCGTGCGGGGTGCTTGCCAGGGCTGCCTGCGGCGTGTGGTGTGGGCTGGGCTCCCTTGTAATAGGGCCTGTTGCTTAGGTGATGTGGTCTGCAAGCCTGGTTGTGCTACTCGCAGGTCTGGCTTAGCCCGTAGGTGGTCAGCCTGGCTGTACCGTTATGGGATGCACCTGGGGCTATTTCTGTTTGAGGTGCACCTGCCTGTACAAGTGGTCCCTTATCTGGTATTTACAATGGAATTTCCTAGGCAGAAGAAACCTAGAAAAGACTTACTTTGCTGATATTTTAAGTCTTTTCTTCCCATGAGTGTCTTTCTAGAGGTCTTTTATTAATGCACCATCAAAGCACGTGGTGTGTTTGGGCAAGACACAAAATCAGCACTGTACACTGGGGAAGTTCATAGATTGTGCAGGTAAAATCTAGTCTACAACTTTCTTTGTAATTGTGTCCTTTGTTTTCTTCTTGTCTCAGGTGTAGAGCCACAGCACTGCAAACATGTCGATTGGAGTGCCAATTAAGGTCCTGCATGAGGCTGAAGGCCATATTGTGACATGTGAAACCAATACAGGAGAAGTTTACCGAGGCAAACTTATTGAAGCTGAGGACAACATGAATTGTCAGGTACACTTGCTTCAGAAGGAGTGAGGGAAGGCGATCTCATCTGTGCCTGGAAAGGCTGATTGCTAGCTTACTGGCAGTGTGATTAAAAGACTGTTGCTTTTAGTCTTAGGATAAAGAAGGCTGTACTGCTGCATGCCCTTACCATAGTGAAATGGATTCAAGATTACTGAGCGCTCCAAAGAGGCCAGACCTTATTCTTTCCAGTTTTAGAGTTGGATTGGGCATTCCTGTCAATATATCAGGGTTCTTAAGATTCTGTTCTGTGAACAATGTTTCTGCTGGAGTTCTTTATTTAAAGACACTGAATGTAAGACTGAACAAACCTTGATTTGAGAAATTGAAGCTTTTTTTAATGCATATTACTTTAGGCATCCCAAGAGGCCTTAATTTGGATTGACTTTAGGCAAGTCGTTGAAATCAAAATGCTTCCTTAATAGTTAGGATTAGAATAGCTTTATTAAAACTGATTCAATATGACAAAACAAAACTAACAAAGCTAATAAAACTAATTCACAAATTGCGAAGAAAGCAAAAGTCCTGGTCCTGCTGGAATAGTAGCAGGCTTATGAGTATGTTCAAATGGTTCTGGGTGCCTTGTGTCACAACTCCAGTTGAGAAAGCAGTATGCTTGGAAAGTCTTTGGCTTTGGTACTTGAATCCTGGCTGTATATTCTGCAGGCAAGAGAAATAGGAATACGGAACTGTGTTAGAGGCCTCTATAAGCACTGACTGATCTTCACTTTCCAGATGTCCAACATAACGGTGACATACAGAGATGGACGAGTGGCACAGCTTGAACAGGTGTACATCAGAGGTAGCAAGATACGGTTTCTCATTTTACCAGATATGTTGAAGAATGCTCCTATGCTAAAGAGCATGAAGAATAAAAACCAGGGGTCTGGAGCTGGGCGAGGAAAAGCAGCTATTCTCAAAGCTCAAGGTGCGTACAACTTGTTTATGGTCATGTTTCCCCTCCCCGCCCCCCATTTTGCTATAGAAGAACTGGAAAACTTTCTCATTATCACTGAGGAAATGTAAGCTGTAAGAAACTGAAAGATTACTGGTTCATACATTATTTTTCTGTATATTTCATCTTACAGTGGGAGTCAAGACTCAAACTGCCCAATTACCTGAATGTGTAATATTAATAATTTAGATATAGTGAGTAGTCATGTTAAACAGAGGCTTTATATAAAACTTAGTCTTCTGTTTTCCAGTGATTGTGGCTGCTAGCTGTTTGGAATACTTAGGGAAGGATCCAGGTGTTCTTGTTAAGCTTTTTTAGAAAAACAAATCCAGATAATCAAGATGGTACTTAAGCTACTGGGAAGCTGTAATTATTAGCCATTCTGTAGTTCACTCGCATTAGTACTTTTCTCAGGGGAACAGCCTAGTTATAACAAGATTGAGTAATAATCATGAGCTGCAGAGCCCTTGGTTAACTCTAGCGAATGCAGTAAGGTTACGTGGGGGAGTAACATATGCTGAAACATACTGAGTTCTGTAGCAAAACCTTGGAAGACTGTGGGGTTTTAAATCTCTTGGGCTACAAATTTATGCATCAGATTAGAAGGAGCACAAAGTATATGAATGTTCACTGCATCTGTTCTAAGTGTCAAGACTGCGTAACCATTAGTTCTGGTTCTTCTCACAGAAAACTTTTTCCTGCTACATCACTTTCTGATCTTCGTAAGATAGCCTCATTTCCTTGCTCCTAAGCAAGAGACTGACTGTTATTTGTGTTTCAATTGTCAGTTGTTGAGATAAATATGCAGTTATGTCAAATTCATGTCATCCTGATGTTTTCTTTCTTCAGTGGCTGCAAGAGGAAGAGGCCGTGGTATGGGCCGTGGCAACATCTTCCAGAAGCGAAGATAATCTTGGTCTTGACCGACGTGCTTTTTTTTTTTTTTTATTAGGGGGTATTAACTTGACTACGTGTGCATTGGTATCAGTTTTGTTTAATAAATGTTTCTGACAAAAATTTGTCTGCTCTTGTATGACAGGACTCCTCTTGGGCAAATACTTTGTAGGTTGATTTCAAACTTAAAATTGCTTTGTCTGGAAAATAGCAGACTTTAGATTTTACTACTTTGTATTTGTGTGATGCATTGAATTTTAAAGATCATCATGTTTCCTTCTTGTTTAGTCCTGTTGTCATTCATTCTCTAAAGAATTATAAGGCATTCTTGACAAAAAAATTTTAAATAGTGTGTTTTAAAGTCATATTAGCAGCTGCATTTATGGAACATACAGCCAACCAGAGGCAGCTTCGTGAGAAGCGAAGCACTATGTTCTTGTGCTTCATATGGATCTGCAGTAGATAAAGGTCCATCTTCAGAATCGTACATTGAGCTTGTATTCTTGCGTTTCTTGCTTTTCTCTTTGGATATAGGGAGAATTTTCCATTAGGAACACACAACTTTGATAGCCTGAGTCTATATTTGCAATGAAAAATTCTATTCTAACTCTTAGTAGTTCACCCGTTTGGGGTTTTTTCCCCCCCCTCTGCTTGGGAAAAGACGACAATATGAGAAAGGCATTTTCAAGGATAAATTTGAAACGTTACGTAAACTTAAAGTAGTGCAGGCATATGGGTAAAGTCGTATAAATGGTTGTCCATTAAATACAACTCAATGCAAATGCTAATCTTTTGAACAAAACTTAGGATCAACTTTAGCTTTTGGTCTCAACATCGATACAGAGTCATACAGATCATCGGCTGATCTGCAGGAAGCCAAAGTAGTTGTAACTTCATTTTGCTGAAAGTGTAGTGTAGCTGACTTACTGACTTAAAGGGTTGAAATGTTTGAACGTGAGACTTCTGTACCTAATCACGTACTTGCATACAGTCATCAGTCTGTACATGTACAAAATACCTAGTCTTGCTTTTCTGCTCTGATGCTGTGAAGACTCTCCCTTGTGTGCAGACGTGAAAGTTGAACTAATGTATTAATTTGTTGAATTGTCTGTAAATAAAGCTGTATTTGGTCTTGCATCACTAGAAAAACCCTGCTACATGTTCTTCTGGATAGTAACGATCCTAAATATTTGTATTGGAAACCTCCTTAAAATGTGTTTAAGATGTGCTTGAGCTTAATTATAAGAACGTTTTAGTGTCTTCTTATGCCTAGACTGAGGAACCTGTCCAAAAGACAAGACAGTTTTCACAAAGCCCTGCTTCAAAACATGGCACGTGAGTCATGTTCATATAGCAGTAATGCTTTCCTGATGACAGTATTTCCAACTTAAAATGAGCAATTTGAGGCTTTAGTAATGATATTAAACAGTTCCTTGTGGAAATGTGTCATTCTTCAAATCAACAGTCACTTAGAAGAGAATCGTGACTGATACCAGTTGATCAGGCCCTTTCCCTCTCAAGAGTGTATCTGCGTAAGATACAAGCAAGTAAAGCTGCGCTGGTCTGTACGTAGACTACAACCTTTCTAATGCTAGTAGTAACAGCTGTTTGTACTGTTCCGAACTCTTTAATAAAATCAGTTTGGTTCTAGCTCTTGCTGTGGGAGAGAAGACATCTTTTCACAGAATTTCTTCCCTATGCTTAAGTAAAGGCTTCTGAATTTCACAAGACTTTTGAGAAAGACCATCTTAAAATTGATGTGAAGCTGAAGTCCATTTTGAGTCTACTGTATGCCTGCTGAGACTGACTTTTTTTAACACACAAAGGAGAAAAGAATTCTATCCTGTTGCTGTACCATGAGCTTTATGGTAAGAATTGAACTGTCTGCTTGCAGCAGTCACATGGTAGCACCTGGGACCTCTGGAAATAGGTTGGTAGGTAAGAGTAGATACTTCTGTTGACAGCCGCTGGCTTTGCTTGTCGCTATATGGTGGTACCTGAGATGTCCACTCCCCTAATAGGTAGAGTTATGTCTATTTGAAATGGACGTCTTTTATTTGCAGTCTGTTAACTTTTTTATTGCTTTTAATACATCAGGTTTGTGATTGTGTTGCTAATCAAGTTGGAATTTTTGTACAATGGAGTTACACCACCATCAACAGGCAGAACAAAAATGGCAATATACGTGATTACTTTCTGTATAACTTGAGGCAAGTATCAGCTGCAAGATTTTATAGGATGCTGCTTCAGCAGTTAGAGCTGCTTTCTCTTTCCAAAGCAAACGCCTAATAGAAACCTCTTTCTTTGTGCTGGAACTATCTGGTACTGCCCAGCCTTCAAAGCCCTGCTTCATTTTTCTGTAAAGCCTCCAAAAAGAAGTATTAATATGTGGAAAAGGAAGTAAGCCACAGATGGGGGACTTGACTAAAACTATTTTTTGGAAGAGATTCAACGTTTTGGCAAGGCTGCAAATCTGGCCCATGGGCTTTGCATCTCACTGTTTCTTTCTGACTGTTAAATAGCGTGTAGCCTTTTCCGAAGGTTACATGCTAGCTGCTTTTGCAGAGGGCAGGGAGAAATGCCACCACGTTTGGACCACAGACAGCTACTGGAATAGCAAAGGTTTTGAAACACCAAGAGGAACCCTAAAGCGTATAATGGTTAAATGCTATTTAAGCAAATTAAAGCTGCCTGGCCGTAACAGGTTTCTTGGGGATTGTTTCCACTAATGATGATTGGCTTACCTTTTCTATTGTTTTTTAAAGTTCCTGTTCCTCCTTCCTGTGCAATGCCGAGCTTCTGTTCTCTCCACTGAGTTCTCCTCTCTTCCCTGAAAGAGCTGATGTGGCATTCAGCAGCACTGAGGGCAAAGGGACACCCATGAATTTCAGAAAGAAACAGGAACCCTCCCCAGTAGATTTGGCTGATAGAACAAACTCTGCAGTATATCTGCTTTAAGGAGTTTCTATCCCTTCTGACGTTTCTCACCCTCCATATTTGTGACTGTCCACTGAGCACACCACAATGAAACACTTTTCAAAAAAACTTTTTTTTCCAACCAGTGTTGCCGAGGCTTTTAAGCTTTATTTAAAACATGTAACATCTCTAATCCACATCAGCTTTGAAGGAGATACTGGATTTTGCATAAACAAAAAGCTTTGCACTGTGAATTCAGGTTGAGGCTGAGTCTAGGATGAGCTATTTACCCTCTTCAGAAAGATACTGTGAATTAGTGTTGAAAAGTTTGAAGTTTCACATTGACAGGAATTTAAGCCCCAGCCAAGACAAACATATTACTTAGCAATTTCTGACTAGACTAACTGATAAGCTAGTTTGTTAAAGGCTGCTTTGAAGATCCTGTGTGCGATGTGTTTAATATCCTTATTGCAGTGTGATAAAGGAAAATTTCCTTCTAACAAATGATGCCTCATCCACTAGATGGCTCTGCCGGTAAGAGAATGAAATACAGGAAACCAGAACTCTCTGGAAGGAAAAAATGCAAGAAATGTGACTTCGGCGATAAAATCCATAAACTCGGTGCTGTTACAAACTCTAGCATGAAAATACTCAGCTTATTTTCTTTCCTCTTCAGTGTTCCCAGAGTGCTGGCTTCATATGCACCCGAGTTACTCCAGCTGCTGATTGATGCTGTGTGTTTCCCTGATACTTGGCCAATTGGGCATGTGCACTTAGGTAGGTTGTGCAGATTCCTCTAGTTCAGCAACTTAAGCGATCTGTTTCTCTGGGGAGGAGGATACTATGGATAGATACAGCTATCTGTTTTTAACATCTGCCCTTATTTGTCACAGATTGCAACATTTCTTTTCTTTCTTTGCCATTGCTTTGTGTGGGGGCTTGTAAACCTCTTCTTGTTCAGTGGGTTCAGGGCTCACCGTAGCTTTCTGCTTTTGACAGAGAGAGAGAAGCTACTGGCCTGAAGTTTTGACATGAACTTGCCCCTTTGATATAATCAGTGTAGATGCCTTTGAAGTACTCATCTGGGACACAGAAGCTTCACTGCAGCCATGCAAAATGATACATGAAGAAGTGCAGGCAGAAATTCACCCAGTCTTCCTAAGACCAAGGTCGTGCTGTGGTGCAAAAACGGAGGGGAGACCCTGGTAACAGCAGAGAAGAATTAAATGGTTGGAGAAGGTATCACGTGAAAAAATTGCTTTGCACAGAACTGTAGGACTGTTCCTCACTGACCAGGTGCTTTCATCCCATGCATGTGCAGTTCTGCTCTCCAAGTGTGTCTAATTTATATTTGATGCTAAAGCTGTACTTTTCTTTAGTTAATTTTCCAAGGGTACTCTGCAAAATACCAGTCTGCGAGGTATTGTGTTATGACTGAGAGAGGTTGGGAAGGGATGCTGCGTAGGTGAGATAAGTGGCAAGCTATGGTGTCTCTTCTCTGAGTGTAATTACATGCCACATTGTAAAAGCCATGTTCTCCGGGGTAACAGAACTTGGTTTATACCAACTCTCAAAGTTGTGGGAGAGGTAGCAGCCTCTTAACCTCTGCCAGTGAAAGGCAGAAGTAACGAGATGTGGCCCCTAGATCTCCCATGCCCTCCAGAAAACCTCTCCCAGAAGGGCAGAATAGAGTGAAAAACATGAATTTCTGGCACTGGTGGTCAGGATAACTGTCCAGTCTGTACCTCTTTGCTACTTAAGCTTCACAGTGAGCTTTCATTTAAAGTAGAGATGTCCTATTTCCTCTTGCCAGTAAAATGTGAGCAAGGATGGAAGGCTGACATCCCAGTGGAGTAATGATTTGGTAAGGTAGCAAAGGGTGGAATTCTGAGGTCTACAAGAAAGTGTCAATGATTTGGTTGCTTATTTCTCAGCCACAGGTCAAAATGGAGGAAGGGTTCTCCCCAGGTTCTTTGAGGTTTCCATCCTGACAGAGGCAAAAATTTAGATCTGGACTTGCACCTTATTGCAGCTAAGCTGATTTCAGACAATAAGACCTGGTCTTCCTCCTCTCACATTAGATAATGGTAATTTTATGAGACTCTCCTGCCTTTGGTGTTTCTTTTGGGAGGAAATATGGACACACCACATTTAAAGCATGGTCTAGAATAGCCTTGAAACAAATGCTGATATGGGCAGCATGCTGCAGATTATTTTGCAAGTAAGATGATACTGTTCTCCACCTCCTCATCTGCTCAGGGACAAATCACCCCTACGGACAGAAGAGGTACCGTATGATTACAGCATGCTAGTGCCTGAAGTAGCCAAAGCAGTGCTTGTCTGCAAGTACTGTCCCAGATCAAGTTGCATTTTAACTGCTTCGGGTGTCCTGTTGTTGCCTGGTCCTGTAATAATGGTTCTTGATAGCATCAAGAGTACTTTGGTGGTAATGAATAGGGAAGTGCCGCCCTCCTTTGCTCATGCTAACTGTTCCTCAAAGACTGGAGTGTGGGATTATTTAACTCAGTGCGGAGGCTGACATTAGTGTACAGTATGACCAGTCAGTTCAGGGTGTTTTTACTCCACCTAATTCAGACGTTTAATGAGAAAAGTATTTTTGTTTTGTGTGTGAATTGGTTGTTCCTAGTAGACAGCCTATTATTCCTGGCACAGGACCAGTCATTGCATAAGCAAGTATTGTGCAGCCCTCTGCTGCTCAGCAGAGACTATCGGAGTCTATGAAAAGTGGAGAATTTCCAGCATCATTAATTCAGGGGAGAATGTTGAAGCCCTGGCAAAGAAACAGATTGTATCCAGAAGATGCGTAGTTATGCGGGGAGAAATGAAAAGAATGGCAGAAAAACACTATTATTGTTCTTTTGTTTAGTGAACTGCTTGCAGCGAACATTTAATTTGTTCTTCATTTTCCCTTGCCTGGGGACTTAAAATCTCTTGTCTGGTTGGGGGTTTGCCCTATTTCCAGCTCAGCGGAGAAATGCTAGTACATCTACTCCTGAGCAAACCACTGCTCGTTGTGAGGCAAAACTCCTCACATTTTGCCCCACAGTGCCTAAAATGTTAACGGGGAATGGGACAGAGCACTCAGCGGGAATATCAACAGCTCTGGGCTGGTGATGCAAACTCAAGGCAATGGGAATGCCTGGATTTGCAGGGAGATCGTGTGTTACGTGGAACTATCCCTTTAGCTTGTTTATGGCTCCATGCTATAGAGTGCCTGACCGCTGCTTTCACGTGCTTTTCTTTACAAAACTGTTACAGGGTATAAAGACATTGTCACCTCGCGTTTCACAGAGGGAGATGGAAACCAAGCCATGAAGAGGTTCAGACCAGGATTTGAAGACAGGTTTGGGCCCACAGCTCCTGCTGAAACCAATAAGCTAGGCACCTAAGTACTTTTTAATACCTATCCTTAAGTGACTGCCCTAACAGTGTCCCTGGAGCTCAAGGACAAAGTCTCCAGAGGCTGCCCAGTGAGTGCTCTAACTGTTGGATCATCCCAGAAGTGATGATCTCTGAGCACTACCTCCTGCACCAGTCTCCTGTTGAACAGTAAGCCAATTCGTGGTGGCTTATTGGAGTGGACACTTCTTAGGGCATTCAGGCTGCTTTGCTGGAAGTCCCTCAGTGACACGTGGAAAAGTGCAGTTTTGTTATTTCTGTTACAGCTGTTTTGTACCCTCTTTTCTGATTTCTCTGCTCTCCTGAAACAAACATCAATCCTCCTTGTTAGGCAATTCCAGTAAGGTGTGCTCAATCTGTGCTACCTTGATTTCTTTTCATCCTTCCTTAATTCCTCCCTTAATTTCATCCTTAAAGGACACAGACTGATGTTCCCTTCTGGAGAATAAGAGAATGTTACCTGTAAGTTTCTAACAGCTGCATGTGCAATCCTGCTGTGGCTTCCTGTGCTTCTGGCAAACATTTTTATTCACTGTAGGTAAAAGTGAAAAATGTCTTTATGGAGAAGCATTTTCAGGGAAAGACATGAGACTGTGAATCTGAAGAAGAGGTTACAGTCTCTGCCTCTGTTCTGGAGGTTTATAGGTAAGTTGCTTGACAAGATAGTCATACTACTTTCCTTGCAAGGATACGGGGAAGATAAATCACTGATCAAATGATTTGCACCTGGCAAATCACTCTGCCCAGGTGCAACCAAAGATGATGATTAGAGGATTAGGCTTATTTATAATCCTTCTTTCAGGAGACTTGGTTCTGTTTGTAGGGTAGAAGCTTCTCCATTCCACTTGGCAGAAGAGAACAGAACTCTGTAACACAAATGTGCGTTGGCTTTGTATTCCAATTTTGAATCTGTTGAGTGCAATTTATGTCTATAAATAACAAAGAAGACATTTGTTGTCTAAAAGTAGGAGCTGTCAAGGTTCTTGCATTTAGTTTTTTTGAGGAGAGGGGGTGAGTTTTGGGAGGCTGGCAGTATTTAGACCTCATTAGAGACACAAGTCAGGCCACAGCTGTTATGAGCCCACAACCTCGAAGAAGTTTTGGAGTACTGCAGCTGAGGGCCCTCAGCAGACATGCTGTGGAGCTGAGAATGTGATAATGCATAGACCCATGTGGTGGCATTTTAGGTTGCTTATTGATATCTTTACAGTATTCTAAAATCTCAAGTAGACTGGAGGGTGAATAAGGTTTTTTCTTCCCTGACACAATATCCAGCTGAGAAACAGAACTGAAGTGTGGAGATATTTACTCTTCTATAACAAAAAAGGTGTTGCTGTTTGTTGCTTCACAATTGAATGAGCTCCTTTCTGCATAAGTCTTGTGTCTCTGGAACAGCTCCACAGCAAGCCTTTTTTTGCAAAGCTCAGTCGTTAGCCAATATTGTTCCTCTTTGAAGAACACTATAAAAGTGCACATCAGAGACATCTTCAGAACCAGACAGGAGTGCGTCATTTTGCCTGCAGTCTTGCTCACCTCTTGCTTTTGAGGACAGTTTGCATACAGCAGTAGGGAGTGCTGTGGTTTGGGAAAAGGAGTGAATGCACATAGAGGAAATGTTGCTTCTGCCTTTTCTCTGGGTATTTATTAGGATGTGCTGCTTTTGTTTTGTCTTTTCACTACAACCTTTTTTCTAGTTAATGAGCCAAATTTGACATGGAAAAGGTGTGTGAAGCTCTAGGGAACTCATTAGAGGTTCTTCATGTCAGAATTTGACTCCAAATGCATGAAGTCTAATCCTAAACCTAGGCTGAGATTTGTACCATGGGACGTGCTGAAGCCCCTGGCTAGAGACTGTTTGTTGGGAGGGTCCAAGTAGCAGCCCTCACTTTACCTCTGCAGCCCCATGTGAGCCTTGCTTTTAGTGTGTGTTTCAACTACCTCTTTTTGGAACATGATCATATCCTTAGTCTGAAATTAATGCTATGTCTAAGGGTTACACTGGGGATAATTCTAGTAGCAGCCTTAGCTTTACTTTAGCACCCTGATCCCCAATCCTGCTTTACACCTTGGCTGGCTGTCTCTGAACCCCAACCCCAGTGATGGCTCCAGTTGTTTTACCTAGTGGGGGTCTCCCCGGACAGGCGGAGGGCACCCACCCAGCCACTCTCTCACCCCCCCCTCCTCCTCAACAGGGCAGGGAGAGAAAATAAGATGAAAATGCTCATGAGTCAAGATAAAGACAGGCAGATCACTTACCAGTTACTGTCATGGACAAAACAGACTTGACTTGGGGAGAATTAATTTATTGCCAGTTAAAATAGGTTTGGATAGTGAGAAACAAAGACAAATTAAAACAACACCTTCCCACCCCCACCTTCTTCCCAGGCTCAGTTTCAATCCTTCATCCCTGACTGACTCCTCTACCTCCCCTCCCCATGTGGCACAGGGGGAATGGGGGGTTGTGGTCAGTCCGTAACAGGTTGTATCTGTCACTCCTTTCTCCTCACACCGTTCCCCTTCTCCAGCGTGGGCCCCTTCTGGGTCACAGTTCCTTCAGGGCATGTCCCCCTGCTCTGCCATGGTCACCCCATGGGCTGCAGGGGACTCTGCTCTGGTGCCTGGAGCACATCTTCCTCATCTTCTTCCTCCTCCAGCCTTGGTGTTGCAGGGCTGTTTCTCACATGTTTTTTCCTTGCCCTTCACTGCTGTGTGGCATTTTGCCCTTTCTTAAATACGTTTTCCCAGAGGTGCCACCCGCTTCAGAGCTGGGCTCAGCTGTGCCTGGCGGTGGAGCTGTTGCGGAACCGGCTGGAACCGGCTGTGCCCAGCAGGGGCAGCCTCCACCTCTCCTCACAGAAGCCCCTGTAGCCCCCTCGCCACCCAGAAAGGTGTTATGGTGGATGCCTCCTGCTGTCCCCGCTCGTAGGGGACAAGTGACCACCCAGCTCCAGCACACCTGCCCCAGTATAGCAAAATGTTTTCTCTCCTGTGGGACAGCTGAGGTTAGTGGTTAGGGATTGTGTTTTTCTGGCTTGGCTTAATTTCTGCTTAGTGAGGGACAGCAGAGACAGCTCATAGGAGCCAGGCATTGCTTTCCTTCCTCCTGCTTTAAAGATGGTTCTTCTGTGTGTTACCACAAGGGAGTCTCTATTATGGTCTTCTGTAAACAGCCAAAGTCTGGAAAGTCAGTGAGAGTGCCGATTTAGAGGCAACACAGTGAGCTAATATTGCTAAGGGACAGATACAGCGCAGGCATTAGCAAAGCAAAAACTGACAGGCGACGCTGCCGCCTTTTCTGTGCCTGGCGTTTCAGTTCAGAAGATGATAAAATGGCCGATCACTCCTGTTGTCCTCGTGCTGTTAGCAGTGGGGAGGCAGGAGGTTTGGGGGCTGCCAGTGACAAGCTTGCACAGGCACAGGGCAGTCCTCTGTAAAATACTCCAAGTTCATACCGGAGCTGAGGGATAGGCCAGTCCAGGGCTGAGACACAGGTGAGGGGACCTTACAGCTGGAGGCTCTCTGGGCTATTGTCTCTGAGTATCTGGTTGCATGTCAAAGCTGTTCCTTTGGTGTCCTCTATTTCACTCTCTTTCAATTGCAGTTTTCTGAAAAACTAAAACCCCCAAAAACTGTGGTAAAATGAGCAGTTTGGTTCTGACTTATTCAGTTATTCAGTTGCAGCAGAGTTCAGACAAAGGTGCACACGTCAAACTGTTGGCTCTGCAAACCAAAAGATTTCAGGGGATCAAGAACAAAGCTCCGCTCGGAAGTCTGACATGGAGACCCAAAGGCAGCTGCTGCTGCTAGTCTGGGGAAGTGCCTTTTTCCAGATTTCTGTGCCATGTTTGTACTTGCATGAGACCCAGTGTGTTTCAGGGGAGTTACACAGGTTGAATAAGGCTTATGTAGTTCAATAGCTTTTTCCACCTTTGTGACACGCCTGCATGCAAGCTGAATAAACCTGATGCTGTAGAAAGAAACGTCAGTGGTTTTGTGGTTTACTTGCTTTTGAGGGCAGTTTGGATGCAGTAAGGGGAGTGCCAGGCTTTGGGAAAAGGAGCAAATGCACGTGGAAGAAAAGCTGACTTTCCTCTTCACCCTTTTCCTGGGCAAGAGTTACTGTGTGGTTATTGTGTTTTGTGACTATTCTGGGTTTGAATCAGCATCACTGAACTGGAATACTATCAAGTTGGAGAGGAACAGAAGAGATTCATAATCGAGTACTTAGTGTCTCAAAGTAGATCAAGATGCGGTCATGGCTTCCCAGAGCGCTGGCCTCAGCTAAGAGTGTTCCGGTCTATTTTGTTTTGTGAACTACCTCTTGGCAGCCTTAAACCAACTACTGCATGTATTTCAAGAGCACTTGTTTAAAGCCAGTAAGCTGCAGAACAGATTCTCTTGTCCATTGATAATCATCCCCAACTGCTCGGAGCTGGGGTGGCTGGGCTTTCTGCCAGCTGCCCTTGAAGGCTGTTGTACCTGCTGTGCTGTCAAGATAGTGTAGTGATAAGAGTTTGTATTGAGACACAGTATTGCGTCTTCTGAGCTGTGAAACAAACGTGATCTGGTGGTGGACAGAGTGATCTCTAAAGGCAAATGTTTAATCCTCTCTTGTTTGCTTTCTTAAGATGAAACAATTTCTATTTTGGCATTTTTGTCAGCAGTTGTCCACTAAGGAGCCTGTCAGCCTGCCCCAAACAGTGCAAACTCCTTTATCTTCCAAGTGCTTGTGATGAGGAATGAGTTATAAGTTGAAAAAAGAGCCTTGGCAATGCAGAAGAGAAGGGCCTTGACAGGTTTTGAAGTGTGTGAAATAAAATAGATCAGACAAGCCTGTGCTTCCAGCTGCTTTTTGCATCCTTACCTCAACAAAATGATTACCATTACTTAGACAGAGTCACAGGAATGAGGGAGGCTTGTGGTGGCCTCGGCGCTAGGCATACTGCTACCTGGAGCA
Source organism: Phoenicopterus ruber ruber (assembly GCA_009819775.1). NCBI lineage: Eukaryota > Metazoa > Chordata > Aves > Phoenicopteriformes > Phoenicopteridae > Phoenicopterus > Phoenicopterus ruber. The sequence continues at coordinate 11,574,368 of CM020231.1, read as the reverse complement.
TGCTGAGATGGTTACCCTGGGTTTTGTGGTCAGAGGCTGAGGTAAAATACAGGACGGAGGAGCGAGGAAGGTGGTGTCCAGTTAGGCAGGGAGGGAACAAGTGTAATTCTGTTTGAGTAACTGAAAAGTTCTGGCCTGTTCCTTCTTCCCTCTGCTATCTGGCACCAATGGCCTCATTACCCGCGGTGCTGCTCAGCATCCCCCCATGTGTGCACCTCTCTGTGGCTGGGCTTTGCGGGCTGGCTCTGCTAGAGCTCTCTGCTGCCTGCCTGACCCCACGCTGAGCCCCAGCTGACAGTGCTCACCAGCATTTACAAGTGAGATGCTGCAGGTGGCTGTCTCCCTCGGCCCTGGGAGCGTGCAAGAGGGTGTGCTGTGCCACGTAGGAAACTGCCTGCTGTGCAGGGTGCTGAGTAGGAAGCTGCTGTCAGCACAGATTGGTGGAGAGATCGGAGTTTGCTGTCTCATGTCCTGCCACTATATGACTGTAGATTTCAAAGGGACCAAGCAACCCCATGAGGAAGAGGGTTTTCTGGGGGTATTTCGTAAAGCCTGGGAAAAACAAGATGGTGGGGAGGTGTAGCATGGCTTTGCACCTGACGACTTCTCCTTCCAGAAGACTACTTTTGAAAGATGTGCTTAAATTGAGATCTATTGTGAGACTGATCACCCGGTGGGAGGTCAGGGGTGGGGAAGGGGCTGTGATACTACCCTGTGCAGCTGCAGCTTCCTCCCTGCTACATGACATAGGTCCCATCGCAGGCTGCCCATCTGCATCCTGCATGGAGAGGGAGGCTGGGAAACTGCAAATGGTGGGGATAGCCTGGTGTATGAGTCTCGATACTGAGGTGTGTGTGCTGCTTTAAGTAGCTGAGGTTACAGCCCTGCACCAGCAAGTATGGTACTGAGGAGAGTATTCAGTATGACAGGGATCCATGTCTCCTGCTGTGTTATCTAGCAGGAGACAGAGGCTCACTGCAGGGCGGGCATCCTCTGATTTAGGAGTATAACTAAGCTGGTCCCTCTGGGTATCAGTGAGGAGACCTGAATTAGCACCTCATCCCTTTAATCCCCTTTGAGAGCCCTGAGCTTTCTCATTCAGTGCAAGGAAAGACTCATTTGGGTTGTGTCATCCTTTCCGGTTTGTGAACTCGGCTTTATGAAAATAGTTTCCTCTGGATTTGGGGCTGCCAGGCCTGCCCCTTGAGCTGGATGCACACCACTGTGCTCCCGTAGAGTCCCTCACCTGTCAGTGCAGTCAGGAGCTGGCAGGGAACAGCTGGGTGTGCTGTGATAGTTTCTCCACAGCGAAGTTGCAGCCCATCGGAGTTCATCCAAGAAACAGTGGCAGTTTCCTAGGCCAGGACCTCATAATTTGCATTTGCATGTATTTATTCACAACCAGTTCTCCATGGGGAGGTTTCTATGGCAAAGCAACCAAGTGTGTATGGAGGAATAAACACGGATCCCACAGCTGCTCAGCTGAACCAGTCTGTTTCAAGCCATGCTTTATCTCCAGCTCCTGGAGCTGCCAACTGGCAGCCAGGCATCACCAGTGATTAGCTCAGAATTCCCTTGCAAGGGGCTGAATGTCTCATCTCCATCCTGCTGATGAGCACAGCACAGACAAAACCCACGACTTTCAGCAGGGCTGGAAACAGGCTGCACAAATGCTCCCTGGGTCTGGGCCAGGGCTCTGCAGGGAAGAGCTGCGTCAGTGGTGGGCTGCACGCTGGGGTCTTACCTCATTTCGGGGGGGTGCCACTGTTATGGAAAAGCTGTGAAGATGCCTTGATGCAGAGCCTTACAGAGACAGTGCTCAGAGCCAAAGACGAATGCTCAGCACCCCTGCTCCTTCTTTCTAGATATGCCACAGACTCACCAGGCAGCTCCAAGCCTGCATTTAAATGCTTCGTGCCCGACTTTTCCTCTTGGCATAGAGTGCTGCCTCTGCTTAGACTGTAAGAGTTTAAGCAGATCTTGCTGACATTTGGAAATGCTTTTCATTTACTGAAAGGTATTTTGGAAGGAAAAGAAGAAAAAGAAAAAATTAATACCATCTCTTCCACAGCACGGGAGGAAACAGATACCACACTGAGAAGGGAAAAATGAGTTGTGAGACGAGAGGCAGGCAGTGACCTCTGGAAGCAGCACGGCCCTTCCCCAGTAATGGGAATGGCCACTTGAGCAGCTCTGTTTTGCCTTTTGGAAAACAATCTCATGTTCCCCAAATACAGTCTTTGCCATAGAAATTACTCCACTTCTCCAGATTCACTAGAAGGGCTAAAAAGTGGGTTTGGGGACATGCTCCCTTCCCACCTTGCGTTGTGCTGGGGTCTGGCTACATTTGCATGCCCTGTTCCACATCTTCCTGGCCAAACATCATATTCTGGCTATCTCAGGGCCTTTTCTCTTCCACCTCCACTGGAACGGGGCAGCTAGCACCTGGCCCTAGCTATATTTGCTTTACCTTGTTTTAATCTTCTGCTCTTTTTGGTCAGCAGAACAGAAACTTTACAAACGCTTCTGTTTCAAGTTAACAACATGAAGGTTATGAGGCCCTGCTCCAGTGACTTGGAGTTCAAACAGGACTGGGTCCGGCATTTCAGTGTCAGGTTGTAATACTCAGCACAGTGTCTCTAAACCCAGCTTTCTTCCTCAGGGGACTGGATTTATTTGGGGCTTTTGGCAGCTGATCAGAGACACCAAGACCTTCCAGTGCCCTCACACTCCTGGTCCAAAGGGGATAAATAATTTCAAAAATATCACTGATTTGCTTCTTGCAATGTTTTGTAAAATCAGCAAGAAGCATGAAAGGTGTATCTATTTCATGTGGATTTGCGTGGCTTAGTATATGAGTTGCTTATATGTGTTGAGACTCCAGAGAGAATCAGCAGAGGAAGGCAAACTTACCATTGTTAATTAGGAGGGCCAGGATCTATATGGGCTTTTTAATATGTCTGATTTCTTTAACTTTTAAGTCTTTCAAAAACGTATCTGCTCTCTGAATTCCTGTGGGGACAGATAACTGAGAGGACTTGACTTAGCAGCTAAGGTCTGATGAGTTTATTTGTATCAGCACCTTGCAACAGAAAGGGTGGCAGCCTACCACAAATGAACATGCATCTTTCACTTCCCTTAGAGGAATGAACCACTTTCACCAATGTGAATGGTACCTGCTGATCCTCTCCCACACTGCTCAGGCACTGCATGAGGACTCCTGGTCCATATTCGTGCAGTGTCTGGGCTGCTGGCTCGATTTGTCAACAACCCAGATACTCAGACTCTGTCATGCTTCACGCTCATGTCCAAGAGAACAGTTTATTATGTTTACATAGAGCATGAGCAATGTGGAAAACACTAGAAATATTGCATCAGTGGTTTGGTTTTTGGACAGCATTGGAAATGGCGATGCAGCTGCTCACGTCATGTCTGTATTACGAGTATGCAATAGCCACGAGGAGCCAAAGCTTTGCGCTTTAGTTTGGGAAGTGCCCACCTCTGGCACATTCACTGCTTGCTCCTCTAGTGCCACAGTTATACACTTAGCTGTCTGCTTTTCCTCAATTTCACTTGGAACTTGTAATTTTAGTACAAAAGCACAGTTTTTGAAACCAATCCTGCTAATCCACAAGACTGTTCCCCGTCCCTCTCCTCCCCCCTCTTCCCATCCCATCCCAACTCATCCCATCCCCCATGCTCCCACCAACACATACCTCCTTCCCCTCCCTCTCACCCCGGTCACACAGCAAATATCCTGATGCTGCAGTTCCAAGCCATGTGTCCCGCCCCAGCCTATGCGATCCAATGTCTCTGACCAAGTCCCTTTGTTCAGACGTTAATACAAAACACACAATAGGAAAAAAACAAAACAAAAGGAGCCAGACACAAGAGGGAGACACACTGCCGGGCTCCAGCTCTGGCCTCTGAGCCCTTCAACTAAGCTCCACAGCTAGGCTCTTGGGGTACCCTCCTTTCACACTCAAGGCTGCAGGTCCCAAGGTTTCCAAGGTGCATAGGAAAAGGAAGAAAGGAAGTAAACTACAAGCCTGTTTCTGTTTTAGGTTCCCCCCCATCCCTTCCCTCAACCCAAGGCTGCTGGAGGATATTCGTGACTCGACAGGTCTTTTCCCGTCTTCCAGTGAGACCCTGCCTGGGGACCAGGTTCACTGTAAGTCACTGGTTCCTCTCTGGAACGTGGGCTATGGGTTTGGCAGTGAGGGGAGGGAGCGGAGCACGTTGTGTGGGGACGACAGGCTTTTGTCTCACAGCAAGTGGGGGGGAGATGTCAGGGAAGGCGAGAGAAAAGAGCCAAAGGAAGCCGGTAAAGCTGGCCCTCTGCTTGATGTTCGTACTCAAGACTTCTCCTTGGGGCGGCTTCAGTGTGCCAGCGCCAGCCTGTTGTCCAGTCACCTCTCGCAGCCCTGCTGAGAAAAAGCACGTGGTGGGGTGCTTCCTGCTGCTTCATTCTCTGGCTGGCTGCCCTCATGCCCGCTGGAGATCTCCGAGTCGCAGTCGAGCGCCTCATAGATGGTAGGCAGCGTGGTCTGCTGGCTGAGGCGCTTGCGCAGGCCCACAAGCAATGGCTGCGGCATGGAGGAGACGTCCACGTTGTTGCCGAGGTCAACCCAGGCCAGGCAAGGGAACTTGTTCATGTCCTTCATGGTGTCAGTCAGCTCCTTCATGGTTGCCCGCGTCAGGCGGTTGCCATTGAGGGAAAGGTGAGTGAGCTTGGGTAGTGCCCAGAGGAAGGGCAGCAGCAGGCGCACCATGTCATCATTCAGCTCGGTGAAGCTCAGGTCCACAGAGGTGAGGTGGTCCCCATTGTTCTGCAGGTAGTAGGCCATGCGGTGGACATCCCGCATGGTCAGGGGGATCCCTGACAAATCCATGGAGTCCTGGCTCACCTTTTTCTGCAGGCTGGTCTTCAGGCTAATGATGGAAAGGGGTAGAGAGAGAGATCACTAAGGGGACCACTCTCATCCATCTCTCACTCAAGTGAAAGAGCACTTGGGACAGGGGAGAACTCATTAAGGACATGGGCTAGAATGTTAAGCAAAGGGTTAATGGACCTCATTAGGGAAACAAGCACAAGGTTTGCACCATGCCTCAGGGCAGACTGCGTCCTGGTGCTTTCCTGTATATTCTCAGCACTTACACATAAACTTTGCCAGAACTGGCTAAACACAGGATGCTAACGTGTCTTCCACTAGCACATTTCAAAGGGTTTGTCTGTATGTGCATGTACAGATGCTTATGCATAGAAAGCAAAAATAACCAAGGCAAGCAAACTTTCCAAGTGCACTGGTTTGCACTGTGTGGGGGCTGTTTGTGGTGCCACCTCTCCAGGTGAATGCCAAGGTCTGTTGCAAACAGACTGTGCTGCAGGGCTACTGCAGAGGAGAGCAGTGTTAAAAGGCTGAGAAATGGATATTTTATCAGGAAAACAATCTATAGGCAAACTGCACTCTAGGAGTGGATTTACTGCATGGCCCTTAAAAGCCTTCCCAAGCAGCAACTTACTCAGTAAGCAGCAACCAGTGGCTGCCTATTTGGGTCTCTCTGGTCAGCAGATCATCTGGGATCTGCTGCAGCTGTGAGGAGGCCGGGGAGGGTATAAGGGTGCTAAAGAAATCTAGAGATGGTTTCAGCCATTTCTTTTGCTGTCTGCTTGCAAGTGGAGTGAGGAGGAGGTAGGCATGCTGTACAGCAGGCAAAGCTGTGCTATGGGGCTGTTGGTATGCAAAGGGAGTGGGATGTGGAGTTTTATGATGGATGTGGGTTTGTGAGAGTGCTGTGAGAAGTGGGAGCTGTGGGGCTGTAGGAGCTGGTGGGGATATGTTGCAAGATTGAGTAGAAATGTGTGTTGGTGTAACACAGGAGAACCTAATCCTGTAGTGTAAATGATATTAGTCTTGCTGTCCTTTCAGACACATCTAGCTTTAAGGATAGGGGAGGCCATAGCAGGACCCCACTAGTGTCATTCGTCATGTGCTCAGTGGGTCTGTAAGTGCCTTGTTGAACTTGGGAGGAGCAGGGTGGGGTAAGAATTAACCACCAATTTGAAGGTCCCCACTCTTCCTATCTGGCTCTCTGTAGTGTCCTGCACACCTGTGGCACAGCCAGTCCCTGAGGGCAATGGGTACATGGGGACATGCAATTACCTCGGAGGAGGCGGCAGCACCGCAGGAGCTCCCGTGGCAGGTGAGAATGTCCCTATGAAGCCTTAGTGTTGCCAGGGCCCTTCTGTAGTTGTGGAGAGGATGTTATGCTGCCTCTATAGCTTTGCTTTACATATGCAGTTCATGCGCGTCCTGGAAATGTCAGTCCTTAATAATCCCCTATGAGCCTGTGATAACACAAGTGAATAAATGGGCATCAGTGCAGGCAACAGCCCTTCATGGACGTGTTCAACACTGGCAAACCTGTAGCTGTGCTTCCTTGTAGGAGCGTGAGGTGGAAAGACCTTGTGGCCTGCCCTGTCAATTCTCAAGCCCACAAATTCCTGCTCTGGGTTTAGCAGCACTTTGTTCAGGCTACTTCTATGTGTCCTTGTGCTTCCGTGGGAATTCACTGTGCGCAAGCTGAGCTCATCTGCAAGCATGCATTTGAGCTAATGAGCTCCTCATGGTAGAAAGGGTAGTAACAGCATGGAATAACTTATATTCAGACCTAAAGGTTTAAAGAGCTTTATGTATTACTTACTAATGTTTACACTTTACATGACCCAGACTACTCCCCAGTGAATCACAGGAGGGGCAAGGGGAGCAGTGCTTGTCTGTACTGCAAACAGCAGAGACTCATGTACTGGTGTGCCTTCAGGACCAATTATAATTCACAAGTGAGTCTCCAAAGGGCCTTCACTTGAAGATGGTACTTGATATCTCTCCAATATCAGGGCCCCAGAGACAGGATTGTGAAAAATTAATCAACCCATTGCTTGTAGCAGCAGTGCAGTTCGCTTAGCTGCTGCAATAGCCAGTAGTTGTTGTGAACTGTGCATGCTGCAGTCTGGATGGCACTGGGCTAGCCTCCCTTTTTCTGCTAATCCAAGGGATGCTTTCATATCAGCGCAGGCTGCCTGGGAGCTGTATTTCTTCAACTCTCCTGGGAAAAACAAATGTGTGTGGTTTTTTTGTTATAGTTTGTCACCAACCACTGACAGTGGTGTTGAACCCTCCTTTGTGGAAGATTGTGCTACCTGTATAAAATCTATCAGGGACTGGCCTCAAAGCTGAAGAGTCTCGGGTCTCCCCTGGCACAGCGTTATCCCTTTAGCTGTGTTAGATGTTTATCTGGGTGTTTGATATGGAGTACTTGTTGTTCTAGCAAAACCAAGCATCAAATGCACGGTGGAGGGTTTGCATTCATATTGGTCAGATTAAGCAGGGAGAAATGAATCTGAGTGTAAACCTGACTGCATAGGGGAAAACAGTCCCCTATATCCAGTAGGGGCTGGTACAAGAGATGGGACAGAAGCCTTCTCTAGCCTATATTGGTTTAGAATAAGATTTTGTTGGGGGTGTGGGGGGAATACAGGATAAACAACCATAGAAGCAGGTCTGTAATTACTTCAGTGCCTGTTTTGTGCAAATGCAGCATGTGGCTCCTGGAAATTCTCTTCCCCAGTGCTGCCAACCCATGGCAGATTGGGGGCCGGGGGGGGGACACGACACGACGGACGGGACATGCAGAAAGGAGACATAAACATAGGGACACCCCCTCTGTCCCTAAGCTTGTCTGACTCTGTGCAAAGCCTCCTCTGACCTTCCTATTGTAAAGCTACAAGGAACAAGCCTTAGAGCTCCCAGTTTGGGATGGGAACCAGGCTGGGATGGGGACCACTGGAGGGCATGGTCTGAGCCAGCACTGCTCCATCTCGCCTGGCCTCAGCATTCAGGTGCCGTGTTTCCTGCCGTGTCGGCAACAGCAGCTTTCTTAACAGGGGGCAAGTCTGGCTCTTGGGATCCCCTTTTGAGTGACTTGGCTCTGAGTGCAGACAGTGGTAAGTGAGGGGAAATGTCAGAAGAACAAAAGCAATGTGCTTGTCTGTCTCTTCCTGTTAAGCCTCCCCTCCTGTTGAATGCTATGCAGCGACTGCAGTAGTAAGTCACGGATCATGCTCTGACCAGAGCAGGTACCTTCTGCTGCTCTCCCCCAGCAACAAGCCAATACCCCAAGGAGGCCTTAATCAAGCAGACAAATTATCTTCCCGTAATTGATTCTCCAGACTGGACTGCTCCTGGCTGAATGTGCTTAAACCCTCCTGCCTCCTGTCCTGTGCCAGGGCCCTCCCTCCCTCCTTTGCTAGCTGTTTTTCTTTCGTTTCCCTGTGGTTTTGCTGCTTCCTTTTGCAATCATTGATATACCTGCCAGGGTGACGCTGGGCTCCTGTCTCAGCGCTGTGGGCTCCTCTTGTGTTTAAGTTGTTCTCTGCCTGTAAAAATGCTTCTTGTAGGGTAGGGATGTGTCTGTAGAAGCCTCGCCCTGGTGGACATAGCCCTAATGCTGCAGCCAGGCCCTCAGCTCTCTGGTAAGTGCTGAAGCATGAGATCTGATGCCCCACGCATGCTGTGAACCCTGGCAGCTCTTCTCCTTGCCTCCTTGGTGTTTCTGTGCAGCTCCAAGAGGTGCAGCTAAATACTATCTCTGGTGCAGGGCACAGAATAGCTGACCACTCCTTCTCCTCTATTGCTTTAGAGGTAAATATTTCTGCTGTCAGAAAAGGGACAGGGAGACGTGGCTACATGCTTTACTCTGAATTATCTGACGCTTGGTATTTTTTTTGGAGCTCTGCTAAGCTCTGTTTCTCTTGGGGTGTGGGGGGGGTGGGGGCATGATACACAGGGCTCCAAGCTCTCAGACACTTGTGCCAGGTTTATTTCCAGGGAAATGGGTCATCTATTATCCCCTAATTTCTGCCAGTAAAATAGGCTTAAGGATTGATTCAGCTGCAGAAGCTTTTTTTTCTTTGTGTGAGACAAAACAGCTACTTAGCGACGTGGCTCTTGATGCCCACGGGACTTGTGGGCAGAGGACTGCAAAGCACTGGAGGCTGGATTAACTTAATGCTACCGCAACTGGTGCTCGTGTGCGGATTTATAATTGTGGGGATTTGCATCTAACAAGGATCTGGACCCTGGATGCAGGGAAGCAGACTGTGTTTGTATTATCTGCAGCAAGCTTAGAGAGGAAACAAACCCCCACTCCCTCAGATGCTGGAGAAATGGCTGCAAGTGAGAAATCCTGTGAAACTTTGAGCAAGAAGCAAGGGCAGTCAGCAACCTGTCCCCTACTGCCTGCCTGGAGCTAGATGCAGCATCTAGTGAGGAACGGTGCCTGCCCGCCCTCCGGTGTACAAGGGATTGGTGCCCCGCTTGCAATCCTAGTGCAGCCCTGCTGAGGGATGAGAGCTCTTCTAGGTACATCTCCTTGTTTCTCATGTGAAACAAGTTTTTGCTTGCATTGTTTCCCAACTCCCTCCTTGGGGTCTGGCCTTTCTCCCATTGATGTGCAGGCAGCCTTCCTTCCACCCTCGCTGCCAATTATCCCTTCCCTAGGTGCCAACTCTACTCTTCAGCAGGTATAGCCAGCAGCCCCCAGGCTGCACCATGAGCCTGGCCATGTGAGATCCACTCAGGATCAGTGCAGACAGCTTAGGGGTCTGAGGGACCTGCAGGTGTTGGAAGAAAGCTCTCTATCTCTCAATCAGAAATGTGGGCCTGGAAAGGGATGAAACCATCTTGTGCCTCCCTGGCTTTTTTCTGGGATAAAAATCTTCCTCTCCCCACATAAGGCTCAGTCACTGTTCCTGCCTCCTGGGAACTCAGCTAATGTAAGCAAATTCAGAGCTGTCTTGAGATGAAACAATTAGGACACCTGAAATTAATTGCTAGTTGTTTGTCTCCAGGACCTGTCCCAAGGGACCTAACCCTTAGGCCCTCTTCCAGGTCCTTCTTTCAGTCCATGAAGCTGAGGGCTCACCACGTTTTTTTTTTTTTTTTATTAGCACTGAATCCCTTCAACTTCTTGCTCATCAGCTAAATTCTTTGGTGGATGCAGGGAAGGGGTGTAATGGCTCCCGATTGTTGCTCTGTGGGACTTGCAGCAGCCACCACAGTGGTGCTTGTCCTCTTGTTAGCTTTGTGGGGTTTGGAGGAGCTTGTTCAGCCCAAGAATGTTCAGGTTCCTGGAGTCTCAGCCTCATTTCCTTCTCTCCACACTATGGAGAGAGGCTGGGAGGAGATGATAAGAGTCAGATAGGAATTTCAGTAATCAAGGATGCCCACTAGTCCCTGCCTGACTCTCTGGGGAATTACCAGATTTCTCGCCCTCCCTCCTCTTATTTTTACATTTAATTTGCCTCCCAATGTAAAATTTTCCTGATGCCAGAGACTCCCATCACTGTGCATCCCCTCCTTCATTAACAGGCACTGCTGACAGTGGCTAATTAGCCACGAGCCAGGTATCTCTGGCTGCTCTTCCTCACATAGACCCTAGTGACAGGCACGTCTGGATGGCTTCTGTTCTTTTGAGCCGTGATTTAGGGGATGGACTCTGGGCTTTTTAATCGCCTACTTAACATAATCTGCTTGCTTTGCTTCCCTGTGGCATGGGGTGCTGCTGTGCAGGGCTGGCTTTAGCTGCCTCTAGTGAGACATGAAAAGGAAAGAGAAGCCTCAAAAGCACCTAGACTAATCCAGCCCGAGCTGTTCTGAGGCTGGGGCCCAGCACCTCTGCGAGCGGATGAGGCAGTACACTAACAGGCCGCTTCCATGAGAAGTCCTCAGTCACATCTCATCTTCGCACCCAAGTTCTTTTGATCGACTGCGGGGAGATCCCTCACCGTGGAGAGACGGGAGTGCAAAGCTGGCTTTTCTTCTACCACCCTCCCCCTGCAACTGGAGTAGGACATGGATATCAGTAGGTGATAATGCAGCTGAGTGCCTCTCTTCCTCCTGGCTCTGCTGTCACCTTCACTCTGTCCTTTAAGGTGTTGTTCAAGAGAGCTTGTGAACCCTTGGTCTTCCTCCTGCTGCCACTTGATCCATCCAAGACCTCCGGTTGTTGCCCCTCATTATTAGGCCTATCCTAGCAGAGCAGGTAATAATGCTACCTCTGCACTGTAAGTGTCATGTATCCGCCTCTGTTCTTGTCAGATCTTCAACTGTGGTAAGAGTTATGAAGGTATGAGGTCTCTGCTGATTCCTTTTAACTACCATCTGCCACCCAGCCTCTGTTATTTCACTCATTGTCCATCTCTATCAAAGTGTCCTGCTTCGCCTGCCTGCCTGTCTTGGACTTTTTCCTTTGATCTGTGACAGGGCAGTGTCAAGCTGCTGGATGACCCTTTCTACCACCTCCAACAGCCTTTGCAGATGCACCTGCTGCTTGATTCTGCTGGGAACCCTGATCATGGATAGTGTCTGGGGGTCTCTGCACTGTAAGATGAGGGAGGGGACAGTTCCTGCCTCCCTTCACAATTGTTCACCAGCATCATGTCTGTCCAGCTGACACCTCTGTGAGCAGCAGCTTGAAAACATTGTGTGGGGCAGTTCCTGTACTCCCATATGACTATTACCATGTGGCTTTAGTTAACTGACTGGCATTCTCTAACTTGGCTTTCCTACCTTTAAAGCACGAATGATGGTGCCTATTTACCCTGTTGCATAAGGGTGACATGAAGCTGTAGTTAATATTCACCTCATGCCATGTGAAGGCTAGTATCTAATCTGCCAGAGCTGTCATCTGCAGCCCTGACTGATGTATTCAAGACAAAAAAAAAAAAGATCCAAAGCCCTTTAGAGCTGTTTCCTTGCAATCTGCTAGACACAAGTGCTTTCATTGCATTTTAAAAGTGCATCTAATGCCACAATGTCTGAGCAATGCACATCAATAACTGAGAAACAGAGCAATGAGCCCAGAAGGGATACTCTATTCTCCACACAGCTTTGGATTAGCCAAGATGTTTCAAAGTGAAATTGACTGGGATGAGCACAGTAAAACCATGGTGAGACTTGTGAAAAGGAAAGCCCAGATGCATGCAGTTTGGGAGTTATTAACTCCACGCACACAACTGCCTTTGCTCTTCCAGAACCAGTTAACTGTGTGAAAAATCTGGATTTTTTTTCTGTGCTAGGAACACCCTGATTATAAAGATCACTCTGTGTTTACTGCCTGCATGTGTTGTGGATTCAGGTTTGATCCTTTGCACTCAAGAAAGGAAGTAGTTACACTGAAGTAGCCAGCTCTGGGGATGATGCAAGTGGAAGATACATCAGGTTCCCTGATATGGCTCTGCCAAGACAACTCAGTTGTAATCCATAGCTTCTTGACTGCAGTACTAGACTGTGATCCAGCTCTTCAGACAAAGGCTGCCTTCACCTGGTACCCTTCTCCCTCTCCATTCTGAATTGCAGTCCAGTGTGGCTTTGCCCTCAAAGTACTACACCCCCTGGATTCAGGGATGCAGATGGTGGCACTTGCACTAGACATGTAGTCTTCCTGCAATGCTGAATTAAGGAAGCCTCAAGACTTCTGAAAACAAGAATTAATAACATCCAAAAATTCTGCATACTGTCAAAATACCCCAGAAGTGGTGTTGATAGCCTAAAAAGCCTATGTCTGTGGAGAGGAGCATTTCTTATTCCATTACTCTTTACACTATAAATGTCAATTTAATGAGAAAGTGAAGCTGGAGTTATACAACACTCCAGAATGTATTCTGCTCACTAAGTGTGAGTGATCTATACAGCTGTAAATGGTGCTAAAACTGAATTCCTGTTAGGATATATGGGACTGACAATGTTTGCAGTAAAGGTCCCTGCTGCAGAAATCTTATCCTCCAGCTTGTGAGTTTTTAATTTTAAAACCCCCAGTAAATCTCCCAAGAGCTCGAGTTCCCTGTCAGGGTCAGCTGCAAGGTAGGGTTGCAGGCTGTTGGTGGAAGGCTGCAGACCTGAGACAGGATTTTGCAGGAAAGGAGGAATTGGTTCGGTCCTTGCTTTCAGTGTGGCGAACGTGTCTGAGTATCAATTGGGCAGCTGAAATAGTCTCTTTGGGTGACTGTACAGCTGGGACACTGCTACCCTTCATTGTACAAGGCAGACAGACACTATCAAGAACCCGCAGGCATCGATGCAGAGGGCAAACTGCCTCCCAGCATCACCTTTGACAGTTTAATCAAGCAGAGAAACCAGACACAGCCTGGGCTGGATCTCTCCTACTTGCTTCAGGTGCTGTTGCATCGAGTCCGCTGTGCTATGATAAGCTTTCTCCTTCCACATTTCTGTATGGGCTCTGCTTCTGGCCTGTGTATTGAAACAGGAGTGCTTGAAGAAATGTATCTTATCCTTTCTGCTTTATCAGTTCATGGGTGGCTTAGGTTTGTACTTGCTGGATGTTTTGGGTTGCACTGAGAGTAGGTGGGGAATGTTAACTACAGTTAGTTTGTTTCTGACCCACTGGTTTGCTATTGGCAGTGGGGAGGAACACCTGATGTGTGATCCAGCTCCAGTATTGCAGGTCCTTTCCATCTCCCATACCACATCTCTGTAACAGCCCAAACGTAATTAAAACCTGGCAGATGCTCTAAACTCTCTGTATGGCTAGGCTTGTTAATTATCTCTGGGACCCATCTGACATGCTGCCAGAAAGCGGAAATCGCATTTCAGAAGAGAACAAGGGGGTCCTGCATCAGCTCTGTGAAAGCCAGAAGCCAAAGCCCAGGAGACCAAAAAAGCAAGAGGAGAATTCAGTTCCTGAATGCGATCTCCATGCACTGATTTCTCCCTGCTGTCCCAAATCCCCACTAGATTTCAGAAGTGCCTTCAAAAGTATTGCTGCTACACCTATGCTTTTTACAGGACCTTGAAGGCAGGAAGGGTACAAGCCAAGGGCATAGGTTCAGAGACAGATTATAGTAAAATACTCCTGCTAGCCAATATAGGGAAGTGGAGAATTCAGATCAGGTAAAAACAGCCTGGCTGGACAAAATTAGGCCCTGATATCTCCAAATGAAGCAGCTATTTCTTGCCTTCCTGCTACTGGCAACATCCATGTTCTTGCAGTGGCCTCAGATGCCAATTCTGCAGGTGCCTTTTGCTGCAAACTGCAAACCAGTTCCTCTCCAGTCTTAAAGAGGAAGCTCTGCTGTTTAATATTTAATCAAAATTATTTTGTGCCTTATGTAACACCTTGCAGCTGGGCCTGGCTGCCAGGCAGGGCCGCCCATTTTAGACGTATATTTCCCTCCATCACACACTGCCTTGCTACCCTCTCCCTGCTTGTGCTCAGATGCTCTGTACCTGGCCAATACTTTGGGCCTGACCCCTCTGTGTGGGATTTGGGCTCATGGGGTCCAGAGCTTTTCCTCTGGCTGCAGACCTGCTCTCTGTGTTGTTAGTGAGCGATGAGTTTGCAGCAGGCAGTCCTCTGCTCTCCATGGGCTGTGCAATCAGAGGGAACACCTCCAGTCTGACTCTCCAGTCTGTAGTCCAACTGGAGAAGAGGTTTGTTCTGCCTGCAAACAGGAGTGTGGGGGCAGAGGGTTGAGTTAGGTAGCGGCAGAGAGGGATTTTTCATTTGGAAAACAAGACTGAGGCTGGGTTTCAGCAAAAGGGAGCTTGGAAAGGAATGGAGACAGCCACCCTCTATAGAGCTCTCCCTGTCTCCATCCTTTCTTATCTCTAAGCCTCTCTATCTTGGGAGGGGATGGGGATGAGGTCAGACCTGCTCCCTACATTCTGCATCTCCAGTGCTCTGCAGGATGCCATAGGGAAAATGTCATCTAACTGAGTGGGTCTGGAAAGGACTCGCTCAGTTCTGGTCCCTCAGTCTTGTTCTGTGCTGCAGTTCCCACCTGCAAACCAGCACTAGCAGTCCTGCCCTGTGAGGAGCTGACGATGAGAGCATTGAAACTCACAGAGCGTTCAGATTTGGTGGCAAAGTGGGGCTGCAGGTACAAGAGGCAGGTGGCCTGGAAATTGTGGTATTAGGGATTTTATTCCTTAAGATGCACTGGGGATCTGCCTCTTAGTCAGAATGAAAGGTACAATGGAAATGTCAATTGCCATGGGGGATTTTAAGTTGCTGGGACATGTATCAAAGATTCTGAAAGTACCAGGAAAGCCCAGGCCATTCTCAGAATGCTGCCAATTTTGCATTCCTTCTTATCCCATCCTGCATTTATTCCTGTGAAGCTAATGGGGCTGACATGAGATCTTTTCTTAGTCCCTTCTCTGTCTTTTCTTCAGCAGTGGTGATCTGTGTCACAGGAACAGGCTTTGCTTGAAGAAAATGAGGAGAGAAGGGGTGGATTTAAAAGAAGTAGGGATTGCTCTTTATCTGGTTAGAAAAGCCAGCAAGTGTCAAGGAGAGAACAAGTGTGGGTGTCTGAATACGTCTGTAGTAGTGGAAAGCAGCTAGCATCTGGTAGCTGTCAGTGGCCAATGTGCTTTGAGTTGGGTTCCCCGTGTGTGAGGCTCTGTACCATCTCAGGTCCCTCTCCTGGTCCTGGCAGAGAAGTGGGAGGTAAGGACGGTCACCTCTCTGCCAGCCACCCCAGAGTGGTTGCTACTGAATGGGGTGATCAGCTTGTGGTAGTGCCTTGTAATGGGAGACCTTCCCCACATGCAGGGGAGTTTCACTGGGATAAACAAGGACAAAGCAGGATACAGAGCTGGGAGCTGGCTCAGCTCAGCACATGGGTGCGTGCATCTGCAAGGCTGCCAGCTTTGGCCATGCTCCTAGGGCCAAACACCCTGCAAGTCCTGCCAGGAGGGTGTCTGTGCTGTGCAATCAGTGGGATTGATTTCAATGCACTTGGGAGAGGTTGAGGAACTGTAAGACTCCTTAAAAAAGGAGTAAATAGCAAACCAGATCACAGAGAGGGGTGTTGGTACTGACCCTGCACCATCTGGCTGAGGGTTTCTAAGAGAGTGAGCTGCAGCTGCCATGCAGGTTTTCAGCCCTGCCTTTCTCTGAGAAGGGCATTAGTGGCAGACTGGGATGGTGCTTGGCTGCAGCACAGTTTCTCCTGGTGGATCCCCCTCGGTGCCCATCCACATTGTCCCCACCAGGCTGCTTACCATGCTTGGGACTTCCTCCGGGGCATGCCGTGCCGGTGCCATTTTGAGTGGGGGGTTAGGTGGTAAATCAGCTGCCTGCAGATCCTGTCTGAGGATTTCCAGGGGTCATATTCCTGAAAGCAAAGAGACAGCTTAGACTCTGCCTGCACCACAGCAGAACAGGAGGCAAGGGGGAGGACACAGGAAAATGGGAAAGGAACACAAGTGGTAATGGAGCAGGGGCATGTATATAAGGGAGGAGATGAAGAGAAGAGGAAGAGAGGATGAAAGAGGAATGGTGAGAAGGCCTGAGATGCCTCTGCCACATGCCATCTCCTCCTGGGGTGGAGGAAGAGCAGTAGTAGCTCTGGACTGCCAGGAAGGACCCAGTCCAGCCAGCATGTTCCTACCCAGAGTGGGGCTACAATTCACACCCTACCCAGGAGCAAGTGGAGCTCAGAAGAGGGGGTTATTTTCTAGAGCTGTGGCAGAGGGTCCTGCTCTAGGCCAGGCAACACCCAGGAAGGCAGAGGTGGCTGACAATGTGAGAAGAGCTCTGAGTAGGGACCCCCTACACCCTTTTCTTTAAAAGAACTCCACTTTCAAAAAAACCTAGTGTAGGGACAGCACGGGTGTCCCAGCTCCTCACTGCTGTATCCTCAGCAGCACCCATCCCCAGGTGTGCAGACAAGCTGCCAACTCTTTGTGTTACAGGACTATGCTAAATTTCTATCAATTAGCTTGTTGCCATGCTTCCCAAAGTCTAGCTGCATACTGCCTTTGGACTGACTATCTGTTCCCCTGATGTGTAAAGTTCAGCAGTCGGTACCCTCACCCCATCCCCGAGGTGCTTCTTACTGAGAGAGATATGCCCTGGGACATCACTGCTCCTCCTGCAGCAGCACCCTGACTCTGTTCCCTCCCATGCTCCAGCTGGGAGATGCCAGGACAGGGAACCAGCGAGTTCCTCATACTCCACCTCACTTCCTTGCAGTCCATTTGCTCCTGGAAGTCTGAATTTGGGAGCTTCCCAATGCCAGCAGTTCCCTCTAGCCCCAGTAGTAAGTCATCAGGAAAAGATGGCACCAAGGTGGCTGCTACTCTCCTGGGTTTATTTTTGCACATGTTCTCAATCTCTGTGACTTTGAACAGCACTTCTCTTCCCCTGGTGAAGCAGAATGGCAAGTGGCGGCTGCTAAAGGCTGGGATGTCTGCCCCCTCTATCTTATTTTTCAAATGCTGGCAGACACCTGCATTCCCATTCCTCAGCCCTCCAGCTGTGGTGCAACATGTGCATTTAGGGATTTGATAGGTAAACACATAGTAAAGCTGTCGGGGAGCATGCTAATTTATTCTTTATTGCAAGTGGTTAAAGTGCTGTACTGTGGGCCAACAGCTGCACTGTGACTTTCCTAAACAGTCACTGAATCAGCTGAACTCCCCAGGGACACGCTGCCAGCATGTGGCCGTTCTGCTGTGCCAAGTGGAGAGGGATCCCAGCCTCAGTGCTCAGCTGAGCACTCCCTGATCCCCGTCACAGCTCCCCTAGGAATCCCACAGGGACTAGCCCCATGCCCGTGGGTTAGGTGCTTTGTTCTAGACTACTACTGTGATGGCAAGGCTGCAGCTGGCACCCTGCTGTCACCTATGACAGCAAACCTTTCCAAGTGGGTGCACGTGCACACCAGGCTTCAGCACAGAAGCTGGCACCATGCTCTGCAGGCATTTGGCTCACAACTGAGAATTACCCTCCTGTTCCTTCCCATGTCCTCACTGATTTAATTTCCACTGACAGACTGGGAATTGCACTCAGCCTGCTTGCCTGTAATGCAGTTAGACCCGCCAGATGCTCAGCCAGGGTCAGAGCGGAGACGTGGTCTGCCGATGTTTGTGCTGGGAAGGGTGCTGTAGGGTGCTGAGTCTCTCCAACCCCTTAATTAAACTCCTGTTGGCTTTGAGGGGCAGCTTAGGTGCTCAACATCTTCCTTAGCAATGGGGAAAATCTTATCTATATAATGGTACATGTGTCAGTGCAGATTAGCATGTGCATCTATAAGACATGAAAATAAAGGGGAGGGGGGGTATATGCAGGTATATAAAAATTGTAGTGTGTTATCTGCGAGGCACCTGGGTACTGGAGTAGGGTAATGTCCCCTCATGCTGCTTCCCCTGAAGGGCTCTGCATAGCATGAGGTTGGAGATGGTCTGGTAGAACAGCTGGAGATGAGGTCAAGTGAAGTATGGTTAAGAGGGACTACTGCTGCAACCCATCCTCTTCCTTTTTAGATGCTTATAATATTTGCAAAAAAATTACACTTGAAAGAAGGGTTTTTTCAGGCTGCATTGCAGCCCAATGATGATGATTAAACTTTGTCTAAATGTAGTTTGGCTATTGAGACCTGACTGGTTAATTATTATCAGAGTGCCTCAGGAGATGGCAGAACAAGGTGAGAAATGCCACTACTCTACACTAGGCATTCAATGTATTCCCTAGGGCGCCGCTGTTTGCTCTGAGCTGTGTGTACTTAATATCTCTCTTTGATAAAGAAATTCACCTCTATTGCTCTCCTTATGAAGCAAACATGACACTTGCCAAGCCTGATGAGCAAATGGATGTATTGCAAATCCAAGTGTTTTTGGTGGCAAAGGGTAACAGAAATAGATGCTGGTGTTGCAGTGGGACTGTGGTGTCTGTGATGTTTGCACTCAGCCTTGCCTTTCTTTGTCTCTGCTCTCCTCATTCTCTGAAGGAAAGTGCCAGAGCAGTGCAGGGATACTGTGCATGTAACACATTTGCTTCTTGAACCCTGAGTTGCAATATATTTCTATAGCACCATTCTTTACTCAGATATCTGGGAGGTTATAGGGGGGATGTAATGCTGGGTTAGGGTAGTTACATATGGCAAAGGGCCCGGGAAGAGAGTGGTTCTTCTCCTGCAGAGGCACCAGCCTGGGCAGATGTGCAGAGATCTCTGTTCTGCTCTGCAGCCCCGTAAGCCCCTCATAAGCTAGCTGCTATGAACCCTTAGGGCATACCAGTGAATATGGCACCACCATCCACCCCATATATTTTTATCTGGCCTGTACCCTGTGATCAAGTTTATTATTGGCACAAAAGTAAATTCCTGATTTCTGTGCGCATAACCACCCCTCCTTCAGTTGCATTCATGTTCTGAGGTAGTTTTAACTGACAGAAATGCAATTTCTACAGAAAAATGCAACAATCTGTATGCTACCACTCCAAGGGCGTACACTGGCTGGTTCTGAAGGCTTGCAGAGCACCCACCAGCACCAGCCGCCCTATTAG
This sequence comes from Phoenicopterus ruber ruber, assembly GCA_009819775.1. Lineage (NCBI taxonomy): Eukaryota > Metazoa > Chordata > Aves > Phoenicopteriformes > Phoenicopteridae > Phoenicopterus > Phoenicopterus ruber. Next base: position 11,554,994 of record CM020231.1, on the reverse strand, counting down.
GGCTCTCTTTGCATCAGTGCTATGTCCCAAAATGTCCACTGAGCTGAAGGACGGGGTTCACCTTTTTGGGACACTGCAGATCTCTAGCGAGGCTCATCAGCAAGTCATGGGAGATGGGATCCACCAAGTTGAGGAAAGTCGCAATTTTTGTAGAGGACTTCATTGAGGAATGTTCCTTCCAGTCCCAGGTCCTACAAGAAAAAACATGGTCAATCAGATACACAGGCTCCCTTGGAGCTATAACCTTGAGGTGGTTTGAAAACAGAAAGTAAATCCCATGACGTGCCAGCTGGTTGCTCAATACAGGAACTATCCAACAAAGGTGAAGCAGCTGTGTCTGACCCAGCACTACTGTTATGGTAGATGTGGACAGCCAGAGCAGCCGAATGAGATGCAGTGTTAAGTTGAGCTAGTCAGCCTAGGGACCTGACCGCCTTGTTTCCACTTACCACAGGAAGGGAGAGTGATACCATTCCCCAGGCTGGCTGGAGCCCAGAGAGAATTAGCTCTGGAGAAAGTTACAGTTTTGTCAGCTTCTATGTGTGAATCTTCTGAAGAAGCCAAATAGGAAGGCTGGCTCTAAACCTGCTGCTCCAATCTCAGCTCTTCTGGAAGAATCAAACTTTTCTCAGGTATTTAGATACTGCCGTACCCCCCTGGTGGTGGCTGGCTGACTAAAAGTCATGCCCATCAGTATGAGTTTAGCTGTGCTTTGAATTTCTCAGGAAGCACTAAGCACTGGCAGTATTGTCTTTTGCGTGTAATGGTAAATTTATAGGTAGCTCTACACCGCAGGTCATGGAGAGTCCTCTTCCCATTTTCCACAGCGTGAGCTAGGGGAACATCTGTGGTCCATGCGACCAGGGTATGGGGCACTTTGGACATGCTGGAAGAAATGTCAGCATCCTTGGGAACAAAAAGCTTCCCCAGGGGCCAGATGGGTGATACTGCAAAGAACTAAGCTGTTTCTTTCTAAGAGCAAAGCTAAGATCTAATATATGACACAGTTATTACAATCAGGAGGTACCACAGAGCTGGGGGGCGGAGGGGGGGGGGAAGCATCTGGGAAAGAGAGATCACATACTCAACATGAAATACCCCGAGGGCAGAAAAAAAATACCCCAGGAGTAGAATTGTTCTACAAAAAAGCTCCCTGATAGGGATAGTGCTGGGTTGATTCAGTTGACAAGGAGGACTCAGCTGAGGGAGGAAACAAGTCCTATGCCCATTTTGTACGCTGCTGCCAGGAGAACTGAATTAGCAAATGGGTGCCCCATATGTTCGCGCTGCTCCACTGAATGTGTGCTTCAGGCACCACCCAGTGAAGATGCACTGAGAGCTCAAAAAAAAAAGAGGAGGAGGGAAAAAAAGCTGGGTGTACACACATACGTCACCAGCAGGGATGGAGCCATAGCTGGCAGAGGTGTGGGAACTTAACCCTAAGCAGCAATCAAAGCCAGTGCTGTATCTAATCTCTCCTGCTCTGGATACACTTGGATCGAGCAGAGAGCACAATACAAAGAGACCTGGCTACCAGATCTGGTGGAGGAAAGGGAGAATAAATCAAATGCTTTACAGCCCCATCACTGTGTGTACACAGAGGATACCCATAAGCAACCAAGGAACCCAAGCAGTGGATCAGTCTTGAAGGACAGACAGCCCACAGACACAGCTGGATGTGGGCCCGGAGTGTACCAAAGGCATCATGCCAATGTCTCCCTTAACATAAGGCTTCAGGGAAATGGAGCCTCCCACGCCAAGTGTAATATGAAGGAAGCTGCCGAGAGGATGGCGTAGCTGGGCATGCAGCAGTAGATGTCAGAGCAGTAATTAAACTCCCCCAATTGGAGCTATACCATTAAGATGAATCTGCATTCCCATATAAATCCTGCCTGCGAGGGTTTTATAAATAATATAGCTGTAAATATTCACTTCATGTTGATAGTCCATAAATTCTTAGCCCAGGGGCATTTTCTGGTTCATCTTACTTATTTCCCTCCCTCCCTCCCTCTCTCTCTCTCTCTCTCTCTCTTTTCTAGAAAAATTTTGTACCTCCTAAAGGGTGGCTGCAGACAGCAGAATATTAAAGTCTTGCCAGTTCAGTTGGCTTAGCGCTGTTATCTTAAAAATCACACTTGGCCCTTGTCTCGGCACAGGGAAATCAGATTGTACCAGACTTTTTGCTGGTGTAAGTCTAATGTCTCCCCTGGCTTCAGCTGAGCATTGCCCAGTTAGACCAGCAGGAAAGCTGGTCTGTCTTTTGCAGGTGGGTATTTCTGAGACTGGTAAGATGATGTGCAATAGAGCCGTCTGAGTGTTCCTGTACAAACAAGTGTACATGAGTGTACACCTGTGGCTTGCAGTTGTTCTCTGTGCAGTCTTCTGAAATGCTGGGATCTTGCATCTCTGTTAGTGGATCTGCTTCTGCCTGGCTTGCTTGCTTGACTTTATTACATCCTCCTGACATCCTAGGAGCAGTCCACAGCCCTTTGGAGCCTGCAGACCACAGGTCAAAACCACTGGCAGATAAAATTATGTCCTGGGGTACATCTGCAGGGCTGGACAAAGCCTGTGTCTGCTGGAGCAGCAGGCTGCCGAGCAGCAGGAGCCCGTGTCCTCTGGTCTGGCTGAGCGTGTCTGCCCATCTGAGGAGGCTGTCACTCCGGTTCCACATTGCTCTGCCTTCTCTGGGGTGTTTGCACCCTGGCCCAAGGCACAGCGATAAGGTATGGTGTTAAATATCCTCACTGCCCGCTAGAGTGAACAAGGTATCTCTCTTTTCACAGGTAATAAACAGACCCTCACCTGGGACACATTAATCCGTGACTCCTGAGAGTGTGTTACTGCCAAGGTAAGCCAGTCTGTGTAAGGAAGGACATGCTGGGGACCAAGCTAAGGGCTGAATTTAGTTGAGTGAGGGAAATTTGTAATGAGAAAAAAGGCTGATCATAGTAGTCTTTGAAGCTGACATTGGACATGTGAGGAGGACTGTTCCAATTACACAACCTCAGACTGGCTGACAGTTGTGTTTAGTTGTTGAAGGGTGTGGTACGCGTTAGTGGTGTAGCCCTCTGTCTCTGAAATCTCTAAGCACACAGTGAACCAGGGGCTTTGGGGTGGTGTTGGATGGGTTCCCATCTTACTTGGCGGAGGAAGTCTGTGTTGTGACTAGAAGATGCATGTCCCACTGCTCTGTTGTGAGCAGATGAACAGAGGGTCACTGTTTCAACATGGACAGGCAGAGATGGGACCAGGAATAACAAGGGGAATGGGAAAGGCAGCGGACAAAATGTGAGTGTTCAGGACATGGTAATTCTCAGCACAGATGCGGGGAAGTCGTGTGTTTAACTGATTCTGAAAGGAGCTGGCAGGCTGCATTGAAAGGAGGGCTTAGACACGACCCTCCATTCCAGATGGCCCCGTGACTTAGCATTCAAACCCTGGCTGTTCACAGATGGACCTTCTGGAGACCTCCAAGGTCTGTGGAGGATTTCAGTGCTTCAGTCTCAAGGAGAGGTGCTGAGCACTATAGAAAATGACATTCTGTAGTTCTGGCCTCTGGCACACCCTACAAACGTCTGTTCATGTTACATCACCATGTCATGAAGTTGCCTCTTTTTTTCTTCACAAGCTTCTTGTAATAGTGCCTTTCCAAAACTGCCTTTGGAATCTTATTCAACCCTTGTCTGCCATACCAGAGCACACATACGGGCTTTCTGCTGGGGTTTATCTGTCTACACGTGTGGTAAGAAGAATGTTTGTGGTGCTGCTAACAATCCTTATGTGAATGCTAAGGCAGTGGACAGAAAAAGCAGAGATGTGATTTTTTGGTCCTGTAAATTCTTACTCATGAGAGTGAAACTTGCTGGTAGCCCAGAGCATTGACCACCACTGTTGGATGTGTTGTAAAACCCAGGATGTTCAGAGCAGAGACAGGGTTGTTAATGCAGCTCCCTGCAGTTGGTAGTATGGCTATACAAGCATCCCAGCAAGCCAGTCCCTGCTCCAATGTACTCACACCCAAAGGTTACTTGTCACTATGACAAGAAACTCGTATGTTCCCAAGATGAAGTAGGTCGTTATCTAATGAAGCAACATGATAAGCTAAGAACTGATGGTGTTTTATGTCCAAATCAGAGGGAGGATTTGTCCCCTGTGCTACTGATTCGCAGAGTTGCCTGTAGTTTGGGGGAGCTGAGTTTGCCTGGAAAGTGATGGTAGCAATGAGCGATGGAGGAGATGGCTCTGTTCCAGCGGCAGGGCTCTGTCCTCAGCATCAGTTTGGCACCATGCTGTCTGCACACTGGCTTTTCTGTTCCTGAATGGCGGCAGACAGAAACAAGCTCCCACTGATACACTGACCCCTTTACCTCTCCTCTCAGCTAGGCTGTCCCAGAGGTCCTCTCCAAAACCATTCTGGGTACTCCCAAAAGATGGATCTTGGCCAGCCTGGCTGGGTGGGTGTAGTGGGATGTGGTGACAGTGGGATGGCAATGGCTTTTGGGGGGGGGGGGGGGCATCGATCCTGAGCACACCCAGGGGATGGCATGGAGTGGTGCGGATGGGGACAGCTGAGGCTTCGGCACCCCTTCTTCAGCGTGCAGTACAGCCCTCCTCCCAGCCCCTCTCTCTCTGCCCCCAGGCAGCCCGGCCAGGTGCCCCTCACCCGGGCGGGGGACACGGGATGGTGGCAGGGAGCCAGGACGGGTGTCGCCTCCCGCAGCCGCTTCTGCCTGCCGCGGCGGGGACCGAGCGAGGCGGCTCCCGCACCGCCGGGGCACGGAGCGCGAAAGGCAGCACAAAGAGCCCGCCCCGCCCCGCCAAGGGGGGCTGCAAACCCACGCCGCTGAGGAGGGGGGCTTGTAAACCCTGGCTCCCTGCTCCACACCGCCGGGTGGGGGGGACTGCAGACCCCGGCCCGGCCGGCACCGCCCGCGCCGCGCACAGCCCTTTGTTGCCTGCCCTGCCGCTGCCCCGGAGGTGGCGGCCCCGGGGCCCCGCTCGCCCGCAGCATTTACCTTCCTAAGCAGCCTGAGGATATGCACGGCGTGCTCCCGCTTGTGCTCCCGGATGGTGGCCTGGATCTCCCGCAGCCACCCCACCCGCCGCACGTAGGGCGCCGGCGAGGCTTTCCGCAGCACCCCGGGAAGCTTCTGCGGGTGGAGGAGCAGGGAGGAGAGGTGGAAGTCGCCCCGGCCGCCCTCCAGCCGAGCCGGCGCAGGGCTCCTCGGTGCTCTCCTCCTCCAGGCTGCTCTGCCGGCTCAGCCGGGAGCCCATGGCCGCGCTCCGGCCGCGATGCCGCCCGCCGCGCTCCGGACCGGGCGAGCACCGGGCTCTGGGCCGGGGGAAGGCGCCGGGGGAGGCGGGGGGTCCGGGCTGCCCCGCCCGGCCGGCTCCGCCCCGGCTCCCCGTGCTCCCCGGCTGGTGGTTCCCGGCGCTCCCGGAGGAGCAACGCCCCAGAGGTATTTATTTGCTCGGGTCCCAGCCCAGCACCCGCCTTCCCAGCGGCTGGGCAGCCCCCGCTGCCTCTTCTCCTGGAGGCGCCTCCTCCTCCCGGGTTTGTTCTGCCGGGAGATGCTTGGTGAAGACAAAGAGAGAAGTGGATGGTGCCGGGACCACTCCTTGCATCCAGGCATTTTAGGGAGCTTTTTTCTGGGCAAACTCTTTGAACACTGCAAAAGGTTGTCGAGATTAACAGTGGTTCAAAACACGCCATCTGGCTGGGACTGCTTCTGTGGGCTGTGTTTCTATCAGTCTGCTGTTGGACCCAGAGGAGGTGTTTTTACGAATCTAGAAAGTGGCAGGAATTTTGCCCACCACCCGTCGTCTGCAACTGATAGTACGATGCTGGCACCGTTACTTACCTGCTGTGGGTAGAAGTGTTTTCCTTGTATGCATTCCTCCCTCCCCCAGCAGTGCACAGCAATTTTAGCACATGCTTTTCCTCAGACAAAATCACTGCCATCCGACAGGATGGTAAAAAACAAAGCCTGGATCCCAGCTCCAAACACTGAGATTTTGCAGGCAGCTGAGTCATGCTCCCAGTATAACCAGTGGCTCAGCCTACCTTCCATTTTCTGGTGCTGGAGCCATGGGCATGCTTCTGTTCCAGACTATCCCCACACCGAGCCTAGGTGCCCATAATGGACCACAAGTCCTGCACACAGAGCAGGTGTGTCTGGTAGCTGTAATGTGAGGGCACATAGCTATAGGAACAGCCTGGGGTTCCCACTGCCTTGTGCAATCCATTGGACAAGTATCATCCGATGCATCCGCAGAAGAATCGTTCTTGTGGCCATTGGGTCCTCACTTTGGGGGAATGGGGATGGCCATGGCTCTTTGCTGTATAGAGCCAGCAAGGTTCATTTTCCTTCTCAGTGTTCCTCAGAGCTGTGACTGGAGATGGAGATGTGGCTGCTCTGCATCGCTGCAGCCTCTTTCAAATACTCTATGGGTGACCTGAGTCCAGCTTGAAGAGGCAGGGACAAAATGGGGCTGGACTCTAAAGCAGCCTGGCCAATGCATCAGTTTTGTCACAGGGTTTACACACGTCTCTAACCATGACAGGCCAAATTCTGACGGCCCTTCTCAGAGTTTTACTCAATGTTTGATCAGACAATTACTCAATGTTTTATCAGACAAAAGCCCTGGACTGTCCAGTTCCCTGTTATTCCCCTCCCTGCTCTAGCTAAGCACCTGCAAGAGAGAAATTAGCATCGACAGATCCTGAGATATTGCTGAGCCTGACTCAGGCTAATCTCATTTGGAGGGAGTAGATGCTGAGTAAGGACTTCAGGATCTGGTTGGAGAGCTTTGAGAGAGGCTGGATCAAGAAAAAATCACTTGTATGGGGTGCAGTGTTATGGCTGCAGGAGTGTCACTGGGAGCAAAGGGAAGGACAAAAACTGCCTGGCTGGAGCGATGGGTAAAGGTGTCAATGGAGGGTTGTGTGGTGGCCTTTCCCCACCCTCTGGCAACTGGACAGGCTGTCTTAGATCTGTGCTTCTGCCTGCTCTGTTCTGTGAGTGCTGCTGAAAGGAGAAGCAGCAATAGCGGGGTTTGTAACCAAAGGATCAGTTTAATAGCAGAATGGCTTTGTATGGCTGAATTGTCTCGCACCTTATCTCTGAGGGTCAGGAGAAGGAAACATAATCTGCAGTGTACACTTAGGCAGGAATGAGATTGTGTGCATTGTTCCGAGGCAGTGGGAGGACCAGGGCAAGCAAGCGGCTCAGAGGATGGCACTGTTACCAGGATACCTTCTCCTCTGTGTGTGACTTGAAAATATCCCGCCACGGATCAAATCCTCTTAACAAACAAACAGTTGCAGGAGCAGTTCAGCTGTCTCTTGTCTGTGTGCTTTAAAACTGGAAACTCTACAATAGCATGAATAATAGGAGCTAATGAGAAACACACCAATGCTCCTCTTGGTTTTACTGAGGGAGGATGGCTGGTTCACAGCTCTTTGTAGACTAAGAGATAATCCTACCCTATCTGTGTGTGCACTTTCAAAGGATACGTGACAGCACATGTGGGTGTATTTCTATAGCTGAGATGGTCAACAAGGTTGCTGCATATAGGGGGAGGAAGCAGGAGTTCGCTTGGGAAGAGTAGGACTCTGTCAGAGACTGCATCCTCTGGTCCTATGCAGCCCTAGGAGAGACTGAGCCAGTAGGTGAGGATGAAAGACCTGGGGGATACCAGTCTACAGGAGTGACCCCACCTTCCCTTGCCTCTTTGCTGCAGTGGCAAGGGCACCTGAAAACTACAGGGAGATGGATCAGCTCATGAGCTTGTTGGGTAGGACAGAGTGGGGACCGCGGGGCCTCTCACAGTGACCACAAGCTGTGGGTTTGAGGCTTGGAAAGAGGGTCTCCCACCCCATCCCAGTGGATATGTTAGCACCTCTCAGAAGGATATTAACTTGCTTCTAACCTGAGCACAGGTGTATATGGTGCTGCCAACTGCAACTAGCTGGGTGCCACATGGCTGAGTTAGAGTTTTACCAAAATCTCTCCTAAGATGAGAAATGGGAAAAATAGAAAGTGAACAGAGATCCTCTTGCTATTCACTCAAATTCTGTGCTGTAAGCACATCTCCTTATTGTCATCCAGTATCAGTAATGGGAACGTTCCCAGCTCCTGGACTTTCGGGCAAGCAAGGAGAGCTCAGGTCAGTGCCAGGAACAGAAGAGCGACTGTACTGGATCAGGTCTCTTTCCCCTGGGATACTGAATTAGCAGCAGTTAATAGAGGATGCCTAGCGAGGAGCATAAGAACAGGGGGAGGAAGGTTGGTGTGTTTCTGAATACCCTCCTCACCATCAGCCATCTGTAGTTCAGGAATTTCCTGAGGTGGGGATCTCTGCATTTAATAGTCCTTTACAGGTTTTTCCTAAACCTTTTTTGAGCCTGTGCAAATTTTGGGCATTCACAGCATCTTATGGCAGTGGGTTCCACTGCTCAACTGTGTGTTGCGTGAAGAAATGTTTACTTTGTTCTGAATCTGTCACTTACTGTTTTCATTTGATGCTTTGTAGCTTAAATATTGGAAGAGGCAGCAGGCAGTCATTCCCTATTCATTTCCTCTACGCCACTCTTGAGTGATAAACCTCTGCTATGTCCCCTCTCAGGTTTCTGTTTCCCAAGCTGAAGAGTCTTGGTCTTGTACAGAAGCCATTTCAGACCTTAGATCATCCTTAACTAGCTCCCTGCCCCTTGTCTAGTCCTGCTGTAGCCTCTAGAGAACTGGTACAACAGCCATGGGGATACAGATGCACCCTGGAGTTACCTGATGGCACAGTGAGGTTTGTGGTTTTGCTGTGTTTGTCTCCTAGCACTCGCTTTGCTTTTTTGATTGCTTTTGAGCCTTGGGCTGATGCTTTCATTGAACACTCCTGACTTGCTCTTGCCATCACACAGCATACTTAGCCCCCCGTGACTCGGTTTGCCCATCAGTAGACTGGGGAGGAGATAGTAATTGCTCACCCCTTACAAATGCACACAAATGGTCAGAGGTTGCCAAGGCTTCTCATTTTTGTATCGTCTCATCCCTATGGGGTCTGTGGTATATGCAGTGCTAGGCTGGGAGATTGGGCTCACGTACTGTGGCTGGGGAGGTTGTGCCTTCCTTCCTGACACAACTGAAGGGTTGCCTTGAGTTTGCATTGTATAACGTGCCTCTGCCCTGTTTGGGTAGTGCTCAGCGCCATAGCACTCCCCGCAGAGCCTGCAGAGCTGTATCGCTGCAACCAGAGCTCTGCCACGGCCTTTTCCTTGAAATACCCCGTGGTGCTCACGGTGTGCCTGCAATTCCAATTGCCCTTGCCTGGGAGGAACCAGGCGCACACACGCGTGCTCACTGAGGCTGTTCTGATTTGTATGCTGGTCAAGCTGGATTTGAATGACAATTCTAATTATGTTTGCCTTGTGTATGATGAAGGTTATATTTTTGACTGTTGTTGCTGGGCTGGAAATGTAATTGATTAATTTAGCACTTAAGAAGAGAAAGAGGATTAAGGCGGTGGTGAGGCTGTGCTGCCAGACACTGCATTGACTGCCTCACACTTTCACAGCTTCAGCTTTTGTTTGCCTGCAAACCAGCTTGTCTGAGCCCCCAGGTTGTTATTTCTCGTGGCTCTGAGCTTGTTGGCAGATTCCTCAAAGCCAAGCCTCCTGCAGGGAAGGGAGCTGTAGCCCTGGAGAGATACGTGCAAAGAGCTAGTCCAGGCTCTAGGTTTAATTCCATTATATCTGGGAGCAAATGCACTTACTCCTTGGCCATGATCTGTTCAAGGGGAAATATATGTGGGGAGCATAATAGCCCAAACACCTGTAAACTCTTGACTGAACAAAGCAGCACAGACCTGGAGAAGGTCCACCTGCCTATGACAGCACAGTTTAAGGAAAGAAATCCCCTTAATGGTTGTGCAGAGTACATGGAGGTGGGGAGATAAAAGATGACCGCAGCATCAGTTGGACTGTGGTCTTTGGGAGTTCCCGCAGCATCGGTGCTGGCGGTAGCAACTGCATGCAGACAGGCACTCCTGAGACTCTGCACTTGATGGAGAAATGGTAGTAATAGTCCATGTAATATTAATTAGGTCTTAAGCCTTTTGCTTCTTGCAGCTGAGGCTCTCTTTGCAGCCCACGAGGCCCCTTGGTGGTGTTCTGGGTCTGAGGCATGAATCTGTGCAGCACTGGGTTTTAAAAACGACAGACTTCTAAGTAATTATGGACATTGGTCTGCTCATTATTGGGCAAATTAATCAAGTTCTAGCAAGGCCTATAAAAGCAGATTTGTTGGCCTGTATATTGCCTGCACAGAGAATCTTAACAACTTGTGATCTTGTGGTCACAGGTAAATTGGACAACATTGCTGCAAGCACAGGGAAGGTCACCAGTCTGCTCCAGTGACGCATGGCATTAACTTGACTTCTTAGCACAGGAGAATTCTGAGCTTCCACTAGTTTCATGATGAATTAATTAGGTATCTGAGGTACATGGAGGATTTCTGTTACCTCCATTCTGGGAGCATGCTGCATCTATTTCATTTAGATGCATTTTATCTTAATTAAATTAAGCTGGGCTGTGAAGCTTGATGCTGTGAGGTTTGGACACACAGTCTTGCACTGAAATGCTGCAGCGGCTGTAGTGCCTGGCAGAAAAGCAGAGCAAGCAGCTCTGAGAGCACCACCAGACACACCCGTCACAGCTCTGGAAGCATTGGCTCTGCACAAAGGCCTTACCCTTCCTGTCCTGTCCTGTCCTGTCCCACTCAGGAAGCGTATCACACCCTCAGCATGGGGTATCTCTTCCAGCCCTGTGTGGGTTTTCAGAGGGAGGTGATGGGAAGCCCTGACTCTTCTCGCCTTCTGCTCCAGGCTTGCACTTCCCTACTCTTTTCTTCTACCTTCTCCACTTCTCCATTGCTGCCTGGCCCTGCACGTGCTTTCCAGTCACCTTTTCTGTCCTCCCCAGCTCTCTGCTTTCCCCTGGCAGACCCACAAGACCCACAGGAAGCCCTGCAGAAAGGGAAGGGAGAGTCACTGAGACCAGCAGGAGGCCTTTTGAGGCAACAGCACAAGGTCCCCTTTGTAACACCTTGTGCTTTTGATCAGCCTGTGAAGGGAGGCAGTAAAGTAAAAGAAAAAGCAGAGCAAATGCAGTTAATGAAGCATATGCCGGGAAGTGGCACCTCCAGGGGCAGTCTGTGGTCCCAGGAGGCTGCTTTGCTGTTCAGCCACCTGCCTTTGGGGCTCAGTGGTGGCTGCTTGCCTGCTGATGCTTTCACAAGGCTGATGGGCGGTGTAGGGGAAGGCCCTGGGGCCTCTCCAGGCATTACCATACATTAGACCATTTGAGAGGCTGATCTAAGACAGGAGAAACAGTGAAGGCAAGCCCTGCAAGGACTTAAAATGCATCTTGCCATCGTGCTCTCGCATTTCCAGCCTTTGAGAGGCAGAAACATCTGATCTTATAATATGTCTCTCTGGGTTCCCTTTTTTGTGCGTCTCATAAAAATATTTCTAAAGAGCTTTTAGAAAATCTGGCTTAGATGGGACCCCCCCAGTTTAAGGCTATGGGCTGGAGTTACAGTTTCATAAAAGAATTAAACCATCTTAAGCCCATACAGGAGAGGCTGAAGGCAGTGCTTGGTGCTGCTAAGCTTCTTTTGGAGTTTGAAACCACTAAGTGCACAGATTATATTGGCTCTAAGCATCTTAGCAGCGGTGCTAAACCGCTGAGAGCAACCACAGGCCTCCAGGGGAGTATGTGGACCAGGCGCTGGAGGCTAGGCAGCCAGACTGTGGAGGTCTGCTCTGAGCAGGCACAGTGCGTGAAAATGCTGGTGCCTGGTTTGAGTGGTCTCTGCATGGGAAGCTCAGTGCTCTCACCATCAGTGGCTCTGGCAGAGAGAAGCGAGTCCAGCCATCAGGATGACACATAAGATGTCCTCCTGCTGAGGAGGACGACAGCACTGACTAAGACTTTCATGTTCTCCAAAGACCTCAGCACTTTTAAAAAGACTTTTAAAAACTTGTTTACAGTTCATGGCATGCCTGGAAAAGTGACCAGCTGCTTTTATTTCTTTCCAGCTTGACTAGTTTTTCTCCATCTATATCCAAAGATAAAAAGACATCTCTCGGCTAAAAAACCTCAAGTACTTAAAGAGTAGTAGAAGAGTACAAGAAGCAGGACTCAAAGTGGCAATTGGAGCATAAAAGCCTTCTCTGAAGCATTACCTCCTCTGCCCAGGAAGCTTTCAGAGACAGGTTGTTACACACCAGTGACCCAGCATTTAGACTTAGATGGGTGATCAGAAGCAGGTCTCTCAATCTGTCAGTGAAAGCCCAATGTTGAAGGGGCTTCTCTGGCTGTTTTGTACTGCTCAGCCCGCCTCTGGACACTGGACTGGAGCTGCCCCCTGGAGCTAGCATGAGTCTTCCTCCAGCTTGTGCCCTGGTCACCAGTGTCACCCACTCCAGCCTGTGAAAGATAAGAGCCACTGAGCCAAAGTGACCTACTGCCCTGATTACACCATTGATGAATTTGGATCTTACACCGCTGGCATCTGATTTATGTTTTGTCTCTCACCTAAGACACCCTGAGGGATTCACCCTGTGGGGTTGAACTTAGATGATCCCTAGACCCACTTCAGTCTGCAGGGCAGTGCCCTGAGCAGACAGACAGGAAAGGGTAGTGCTGCCCACCTTGGTCTTTTCCAGGAGGGTACAGCGTAGCCTGTCCAGTGCTGCTGCCTTCAGCAAACAGGCTTTTCCTAGGAGTCTTGTCTGTGTCATTAATACCTGACACCAATGAGCTGCTCAGCACAAAAGTTCTTTTGGGCTTTGCCAGGTTCAGGCTTGGTTTGGATAACACCCGTGTGTGCCACTTCTGCCTTGTGCACAAAGCTTGCTGCTCGCCTCAGTGCCATCCTGCACACCCTGTCCCTCGTGCAGTGCTACAGATGGAGCCTTTCCCGACAGGCTGTCAGAGCCGATGATCTTCACCAGGTGCATTAACTGTGTTAACCTTTGAAGTAAAGTGAATTTCTAATGTCAGAACAGCAGAGGCCAATGTACAACCTTTCACCTTCCTCTCCTTTTTTTTCTCACCATAAAAATGATTTGGCCTTTTCTGTGCTTACCACAGCAGTTTTGTGTGGCTTAGCCCATGTTTGTTCATCGCGTCAGTCCACACAGTTCACTTGTAAGGAATTTCATCCACGCCTTAAAGAAATTGAGGAAGATGAGGTTGGGAAGGCTCCAGGGCACAGGTCCTGCCTCAGTGATTGCAGGCAGCAGTGCTGAAAAGGAAGAAAACCAGAGGGAAAAGTGAGCTGCTTTAGAGGAGCTACCTTGTGAAAAATGCTTTTAAGAGCAGTGACCAAGTGCCTCCCTCCTTTGCACCACCATCCCACAGGGCAAAGAAAAGGTGCCGGGGTGCCATTCCCCAGACCTGCCCTGAACCCAGAGGGACCGCTGATGGGGTACCTGGCCCTTGGCGTCTCTCCCCACGCTCCCTGGTGTCTTTATTATCCTGCAGGCTGATGCGCAAGGTACAGCCTTACAGTGAAACAGGACAGTCGACCCCAGGGAGGATTTCCTCCCTCTTTTTGATGCAGTTTGAGCCAAATATAGGGCTGTTCTGTGAACAAGGTGTTTGCGTGCCTGAGGCAGTGAGCCTGTGCTTGGTAAGGAATAGCAGGTCATGTCCACGAGGCAGGGGCATGGTTGCAGGCCACGGCCCTTGCAGGGCCATCCAGCTTTGGTGCAGCACAGACAACCCTTTGGCTGGACAGGAGAGGATGGGATGCTGAGGGGATGCAGCAGGGCAGTGGCAAGGGAGGCACCCCATGGAGGGGATACCCCCGTGGGATGCTGCTGCTGGCAGCGCATCCCCCATGGCAGCTGCCTCCTTTGGACAACTGGCAGACCCCCTTGTCCCAAACGCCACAGATCGCAGGCTGGCTACCTTTGAATTTCCTCCCATCTGTGCCATCTAGTGCTCAGTACAAGAACTGGGACTGACCCAGCCTCTCACCCACAGGGGAACAGCCCGGCTGCTCTGGAGAAGAGGCTCTCCTCTCCCTGGGCCAGGCACCAAGCCCTGGGCCAGGCAGGGATGTGCTGGGAGGACCCCTGAGATGCTGCACCGCCTGCATGGAAAATCCCACTTAGCTCCAGGTAGGATTGCAGCGCGCAGGTGTGTCTGTGGGGCGGATGGAGCAGGGAGAGTAGTGACTCTGTTCAGAGGCTGGAGGTGAGATGACGCTGGGTGATATTACACTGCCAGAAGCTCCAGGCAGGGAGAGGAAGGCTTGAAGCTCTTGGGAATCCTGTCTTTGCTTTTCAGGCATTGCATTCCCGTGGCACGCTCTGACACTGCACACGTGTTTTAAGGGGTGAAAATATTGACCTCTGACTGGAATTCTATTTGAATAGATTTCAATGCTATTCCAAGGGGAGCTACGGTTAGCTTTACTTAAGTGAACACCCTAGACAGTAAACCACTTTTTTTTTTAATATAAGTATAGGTTGTTGGGCATAACCTTTGTTACGCCGTTTCTTAGGTAAGTTCCTTGTTCTAAGTTGTTATTCTTTCAAAAAGCTTCTATAGCTGTAGCTTGATTTGCCAGCTTTGATTCTTAACTCTGCCTCTGTCCTTTTTATCCTTTTCAAAGGAATACTTTTCTTCTTTACAGACCCAGTTTCATTTATAAGCTCTAAATAAGAGGGGATGAATCAGGAGCTAACAAGTTCTTTCTTCTTTCTTGCTGCATTTTTCTCACAAATCTGTGTAAGAGATTTAATGGTGGTGAAACGAGCTGCTAACTCAAACCCATCAGTATATATCTATCCTTCATATTGGTTTATCACAGTCAGGCATTACATATTTCTCTATATTGAATTTCATCTGCTCTTTGCAGATGTTTTTGCCCTGTTTCACAGGTGTTTTCAAGTTTTCCACAAGCTCTTTGAAATTTTCCTGATGTCCTTTGCTAGCTCCATATGTTATCTTCTGCCATTTCATTACTGGGCCACAAGTAACTATATTGAACATGCTGCCTCTAGCATCCATAGGGCACCCCACTCAGCTTTTTCCACATGAAGTTTTGATCATTCGTTCTTCACTTGTAACTTGTATTGGATTAAAAATGATTATCTGATATCTACTTCTCAGAACTTCTTATTAGCGACTTCAGGGAGTTAGTGGTAAAATCGCTCAAGGAGCAGATTAACATATTCTTGTTCTCGGGATCACATCCAGGAGTCTGTGAGCTCTGCTCCTCTTTGCTTGTGAACTGTATCTGCTGGTTTGCTCCCTGTGAAGCTCTGCAGGTTGGCCTCTCCAGGATATATTGCACAGGCATGTCATGCTGTTTCTGAAATGTAAATTTTCCTACTAATTTATTTTTTTCTTGGTACTTAAGTAAGCCTGATTGCTTAGGAAATCTCAGTAGCCTTTTCAAAGGTGAAAAGGTAGAATTAGCCCATAGCATCTGATAGGTAACTGGCTGTAGCGATAGCTCAGTGTTTTTAGAGCTGGCATGCTCAGAGGTCTCCTGGGGCTGCTATCGATCTTGGCATGTTATTGCTTTTGAAGGGACTGATCTTTGAAACTGGAGCTCCAGGAAGCCATTTAAGGGTGTGTTTGCATCCTGCTGAGCACTGAAACTGTGAGGATTTCAGTGGGAAGGAAACTCATCTTGAAACAGATGCAGTGTTTATCTGCTTTCCCTAATTAGCATTCTATCTTCCTGGAGGTGGTGTTCTCCAAAGCATTGCCTTGGCAGCAGGAAGCCAGTGCTGGTGTCAAGCCCCTACTTGCCCTAAGCTTCATTGGTCCCAGCTGTCCCCTGGAGAGCTGTATTTCTGAGGCACCTGAGCTCAGGGCAGGTGTTTTGCTGCATGGCTGTTTGCACACCTGCGGTTGCTCCGCTCCTGAGACTGAGCGGTGCAGAGGCAGGGTTGGTTCTCCAGTGAGCTCCCGGCTCCTCACAGGTCTGTAAGCTCCTTTATTGCTGTCTCTCAGTTCTTTGGGACTCATAGTCTCTAGGGCTTCACACCTTCTCCTATGTAATTCACTCCCAAGTCTGTTGGTGTGCCATGGTCTACACAGGCTTTAGAGTGTTTGTGTGAGACGGGTGCCAGCAACAGTCCTTTCTGCGGTTTGCCCGCAGAGCCCCTTAATTAATAAGGAAGCTCAAAATCTCTGTTTTACATGCAAGAAAATGGAAGCTCAGACAGGCAATGTGATTTATTGCAATCATTTAGCAGCAGAAACCGGAGTAAACCCCCTTTCCCTCCCTAATCCTCAGTGCCATAACCCCAAGGCTGTGTGTTTCCCTTCACCCAGCCCTTGTCCATGCAGCAGAGTCAATGCGGGTGCCCAGCTGTAACCTGGGGAGGTCTGGTGCGAGGAACTCATTCCCCTGCGCTGAGGAGGTGCTTGGCCTTACATGCATCATATTCCATTTTGGCATGGCAGTGGCTGTGTCTGGGTACCACGAGGGGTCGAGGCCTGGGCAGGGCTGAGCTCATCGCAGCGGCTGAGCCTGGCTCTGGCCAGCCTGTCTGGTTAGAGCGGTGCAGGGAAGGGGTTGTGTGACAGCTGGGCTCCTGGCTCCCCAAACATGCGTCCCAGCTTTAATTACAGTGACACTGCTGCCTGGGTGTAATTAGCAGTTGAGAAACTCTGTGTGTGATTTTAATAAGCTGAGAGTAATGCAATTTGTCTTTTCTGTAAGAGATGCTTTGCAAACAAAAACTGTAATTAAAAAGCACACACAGAGGGCAAACAGCGACTGTGCGGTGGCTGCATGACTGCTGTATGTGCAGCGCGTTTGGCAGGCGGCCTGACCTGGCACAGGGGTCCCCCTTTGGGGCAGTCTTCATGATGGGGTTCCTGGGGGACCAACATGTAAAAACTGCAGGATTTGGCTCAGTTGTGGGTTTTACACAAGGCTTTTCCCGTTCTTCACAGCTCCCCTTTGATATAATGATGTTCCTTGATAAGATTGAGTCTCCTGGGTGTCACCTTCCCCATTGCTTTTCATTCCTGTCACCATTGTCTTTCTGTGCTCTCCCCCACGAGCCCAAATTAGCTTGAGGCTGGTGGGATCTCTGTGGTGGAGGCCAGTGAGGCAGCCCGGTGGCGTGGGGGGAGGCAGGAAGCCCTTTCAAGAGCAGCCAGCCTTTCTGGTAGCCTCAGATCTGGACAGCCGGACTGAGCCCTGGACTCTGCCTCTCTCCCCTGCTCCTTCCTGCTTTCTTTAAAAAAAAAAAAAAAAAAAAAGTCTCTTTTATCTAGTCTTCTCTCTCTGCACAGGCTTGCACTGTCACGCTGGAGTTCTAAGTCGATTTCTGGCCATGGGAGCTCTCACAGGGGAGCAGCCCCGTTGAGTCGCCAAGGTCTGTTTCCCCCAAACCCCCATTACACGCCAGGCTGACCTCACCAGCAAGTCATCCCTCTTCCTCAGTGCTGCGAGGCAACTGTGCAGGGGACAAGGGGGGAAACGGAGGCACAACAGCTGTCAGAAAATGATTATACCTTCTTGATTATACCTTCTCCCCAAGCATCGGAGGGCCAGAGTTGGGCATGTGCGCTTGACATCTGGGGGAGGGAATATTGCCCCAGCCTGTGGGGAGCCCCTTTGCCTCCATGTGCAGGGGAAGGTGAGGGACTTTCCCTGGGGAGGCCACTTGCCCCCTTGCAAATGTCTATTTGTGCCTGACGGCACTGGCTGCTGTGGCCCTCATAATTTAGGGGGTGCCTACATTTGTAGCACCTCTCCTCTCGACCTGTGGGAGACACCCTGATCTTTGAGAGTGCAGAGCCAGAAAAATGCCTGTGATTTCTGATCCGTTGCCATTTCTCCCTGCCTTGGAGCAGTGGTCAGGGGTCCCAGGTTGATAAGGGGGGGTTAAAAGCAGCTTGCTCACTCATATCCCTTTGTGCTGTGCTGTGCAGGTGTGACTGGCCTGCTGCCTGCTCTGCCAGCTAATTGCAGCCCTGGCACAGTGGGGAAAAAAACCAAAGCCTTCCCCAGAGATCAGGTTGAAATGTGGTAAAGGGATCTGTGATTCCCACTGGCAGTAGAAATGACAGCAGGTGTGGGCTCAGCAGATAGGAAGACATCCAGCATCTGCCCCATCCCAACACAGAGAGGCTCTACAGCAAACACAGAGCAGCGCATCCGTGCGGGATGGAGAGGGAGAGCTGATGGGGCTGAGCTCATGTGCAAGCTTGGTCGCTGTGCAGTGCTGCGTGTACAGCCTCTGTGGCACATATGCTTCTCCCACAACCATGGCAAGTGGGTCTTCCCAGGAGCCATGCTGGTACAGCCTCTGCCTCCAGCCCAGCTGGCCCATTCACAGTTTCCAAGATAGGTTGGAAGTGCTTTGAGGCAGAGACTTGTGATTCTGATATCTGAAAAGCAATGGTCATCTCTGGTGCCCTTTGCAGCACCAAAATAAAGAAGCCTGAAGAAGGCTGGGCAGGGGGCCAGGTAAACCAGACAAGGGACACCTATTGGTGTTCGAGCACTTATCCCTTCCACAGGCCTATGTTATGCTCTGCCCAGAGGAGGACATGCTGCGTGTATCAGACCTGCCAGGTTTCTGCATTCATATGCAGAGGCCATTCAAGACAGGCTCCGGTCTCTGTGGTCGCCTTTTGTATGAACTTTGTGACCACCATCCATCCTGGGAAAGCACAGAATCATCCAGTGATTTCAGTGTATACCCTTGGGCTGATGGAAGATGAACATACTTGACTGCTTTGCTGAAGCCTGGGCTGTGACAGGAGCCTGCCCCATAGTGTTCATCCCACATATGGGCCTATGGCTCAAGGATGTTTTCACCAAGATTAAATCTGTACCATGCATTTCCCTCTTAAGGTCAAAACTGTTGGGTTGCAAATGGCCGCCCAGAGATGAACTGTATTACCCAAGTCTTAACCGGACTAACTGTGAGCCTGAAGGACTAGGGGAGTGCTCGGAGCTGCAGGGAGTGACATATTTAGAAAAGAAAATCCATTTATTTCCCAAGGCTGTCATTCTGGGGAGCAAACAGAGAGTGTGAGGTGCTGAGAGCCATTAGAATAAAACAGGTGTAAGTCCAGAGTGCTCGGAGCTGCAGGGAGTGACATATTTAGAAAAGAAAATCCATTTATTTCCCAAGGCTGTCATTCTGGGGAGCAAACAGAGAGTGTGAGGTGCTGAGAGCCATTAGAATAAAACAGGTGTAAGTCCAGATTCTCACTTACAGCATGACCTGTCTGGCACAGTATGCGACCTTCCCATGTAGTGCTATATGAATTATCTGTACTGCTGCTGAGCACCCTCCTCACCTGCCCACAGCAGGGAAAAGGGTCCTGGTGTAAATCCAAGTTCTCTAGCCCATGGAACTCTTGTTTCTGGTTGTTCATCCCAGAGTTGGGTTTGCCCTCTGGAGACTGGTGGAGGTGTAGCCAGAAAGTATGGAGCCCCTGCTCACTCAGTGCAAATTAGCACTTTATCTAAAGCCTTCTCAGGGACTCAGTGAAATTCTTCCCACGCAGCACCTGAACAGGCATCAGTGGCTCTTTGCTCCTGCAGCACCCTCGGAGATGGGTTGATTCCCACTGTCGTGTCAGCTGAGTGGCCCGGCAGTGTGCGGTGGTGGAGGCAGGCACCAACAGGCCTGGGGGTGCGGGTTGACAAGTGGGGGTAACAGATCTGGGCATGGCTGCACTGCTTCTTGCCTCTGCTGCTTTGCCCCATCCCTGTCTGAGAGGTTGCAACCCTGATCCTGCTATGGGGCAGGAGCTGCGAAGTGATCCAATTGAAAACTTGCCATACTAAGGTAACCCAGGACTGATTCTGGCTTACCAGGATGTGCTGAATTTTATCCTGAGAGGTTTCATTTGTTGTGCTGAGAGCAGTAGAACTGATCCTGAAGCAGAAACTGCTGTGAAAGGGACAAGAAGTTGTGAGGCTTCCTGAGAAGTGCGGCTCTGCCAAGGCGAAGTTTGGGTGGGCTGCACGCACAGATCTCCATGGGACTGAGCCTTGGGTCAGTGTTCGTTCATGTCCAGGAATAACTTCTAAGCCTCACATCTCTGAGTCCCACCGATTCTTAGGCAGAATGGAAAAAAGATTTGTGGAGATCTATATAGTGGACCTTGGCTCCTCCTGGGAAAAATCCTTGTTCCTCTGGTTTTAGGGCCCTCGTGCTTTAGTTACACTTTAACAGCAATTAGTCACCCAACAACTTTCTAGAATAATCTGCAAGTTTTCCATTAAGTGGCAAACACTTTGAACTTCTCCCCAGCTCCTCTGCTGCAATCTAATCTGCTGTCATTTTTCACAAAGAGGCAGAGCTACCTTCATGTTTTATTAATTTCCTGTTTACAGTGGGGGAGAAACATGAGAAACAGTAAAAACAACAGCCCACGGAGCTCCAGGCACTGTGCAGTTAGACGATTGTCAGCCTCTGCACTTGTCACTTCCAACTGCGTCTGGATCTACTGTATATATCAGACACATGGCAGGGAAGAGAGGTGAAGTGTAGCAACATGCTTAGAAGAACCTGAGGAGAAGATTCCTTATTCCAGCCCAGGCACTGACCTTCTCTGAAGCCCTGGGCAAGATTGTCTCTGTGGCCCTGTCTCTAAAGTGGGGATAAGAATGCTTTTTCTCATGTTGGCCTGTAAGGCTCCCTGGCCCTGATAGTAGCTTAAAAATGCTGTTAAGTAGTAAAGATTTTTGTCTTCATGATGATAAGAACTTGGCAATCTGGACAGGTTATGGAGTTTGGGGATCTTCCTGTAAGTGCGGCGAGTACTGGGGGCTGTTATTTGGTAGGCGGCTTTACACAGTCTCCCCTATGTCTCTTCCTCTCTTACCGTGAGTTTCAGTGGAGAAGTAGGGGAAGGGACCTATTACGTCTCTACTCTTTCTCTTTGTGCTTACAATTTGGTTAGAACTTGCTCTGCCACCCACCTAGAGTGTTTAGGCTGTCTCCAAACTATTCTGTAAAAGACATGCTGCACCTTGAGCAAATGGGGAGCTTTCTTTGGGATGGACGGGGTCTGCTGCAATTGTGGTCGTACTGAAAAATGCCTGCCAGGGGTGTAGATTTCTCCTTTGGATAAGGATATCAGAACAATTCAATGTTAATTGTTTCTGGTTTGATCCCAACAGCTCCAAAGCCAGGCCCCCTCCAAAGCAACAGAACAAGAGGGAGTAGTTTACTGAGATCATGTTTATGTAATTTGCAGGGGAGTGCAAATATAGTGAGCAAATCTTAGATATGTAAAAGAAAGCTAGTTTGTCCCAGATCTGAAAAAAATCTGTTATGCAGCCTTCCTAGCAGAAGAAGGGGATCTAACTCAGATACGTATCTGCTTTTGAGTCCCTTGACACTATCAAAGCAGACCCGTTCCTTAGGGTAAATGAGATTTGGACCATGATTTGGTGTAGAGGAACACTCCTTACAGTGTTTTAAATAGCTCCCTTACTTAGGCTGACACAGGGTCACATGAAGAGGACAGGGGAGATCTCTGGCTGAAAAAAAACCTGGGAAGGGGAAAAAGTAAGATTGTTCTCCAGTCCAGTTCACTATGCATCGCTGTCCTGGTTTCGGCTGGGATGGAGCTAGTTTTGTCTTCAGCAGCTACTGTGTTTTGGATTTAGTGTGTGAAGAATGGTGATAGTGCACTGATGTTCTTGGTTGCTGCTAAATGATCAAGGACATTTTGCAGTTTCCCAGGTGTGGCTAATGTGCAGGTGCAAAAACTTGGGAGGGGTAGAGCCAGAATAGTTGATCCAAACTGGCCAAAGAGAGTATTCCATACCACAGACGGCATGCCTGGTGTAAGTGAGGGTCGGCCGGTGGGCCACTTCCCTTAAGCTTCCCTTCTGGTTGCTTTTTGTTCCCTTTTTCTTTTTTTTTTTTTTTTTAATCCGTTCAGGCCTTTTCGTTCATTCATTCGGCTGTTCGTTCCCTCTCATGCTCTCTCTGGAACTTGCTGCTCTGGGATAGCTGGGGGGGGGAAATATCGCTGCTCCCTGCCTGCTGCTCGGGACGGGCTGTATTGGTCGTTGGGTGGTGAGAAATTGTGCATCGTTTGTTTTATATATTCTATTATCCTTATATATATTATTATTATTGTCATTATTAATATTTTTTTTATATTTTTCCTTTGCTGTCCTGGTGAACTGTTTTTATCTCAACCCATGAGTTTTCCTTTCTCTCTGACTCTCCTCTCCACCCCACCAGGGAGGGGGGGAGTGAGTGAGTGGCTGCGTGGTATTTGGTTAAACCATGACAATTGCACAAGCAGCTCTGCTTGCAAGAGTCATTCCCACATCTCCCTTCCCCACCCAAACCTAAGCACTAGCCATGGAGGTTCCTGTCAGTGCAGGATTTTGGTTCTGTGAACTGGTGACATTTATTTGGCTGCTGTTGCATGATCCCGCAGATCTTGGTGCCATTGCTAGTAGGTGACAGTAACTCTATGAATTCCACTTTGTGAAAGCCTGGGCTGGCTCCTGCCTTTTCCAGTTGCCTCAGCTGAGAAGATGTGCACATCTTCTCTTAGACTTGGCATCTCCTTTATACAGCTATTCCAAAGATACTCAACCAATAATTTATAAGCTCTGAATCAGTCAAACCTTGTCCTTATGCATGACATGGCTTTTCATGCTCAAACAAGCCCTTCAGTGAAAGATCAACAAAACTGTAATGAAGGAAGTTGAAAATGAATTATTTTCCCTTTGGAGAGCAATGGTACATCCTTGAGAGATTTCCTCTCCATTCACAGGCTACAAGACTTCCTCTGATGGAGAAGGGCAGGATGTGCCTCTCAAGAGCTTCCCAGGTCAGTGTCCAGGATACCACTTTTTACAGGATGGATGTTTTCTCCTCTACAGAGCTCCCAGCCCCTGTGGCCATGGAGCTGGGCAGTGCTCCAGCATCAGCTAACTTGAAAAAGTACAAGAATGGGATTTTCCCTAACAGGGTGGGTATGGGGGCAACAGTGCTCTAATGCAGAGGGTGTCCTTGCTATTAGGGCTTGTGCCACGGGCAAAACCAGCAACTGGCAGAGTATTGTTCGATGCATGAAGAAAAGGAAAGAAACAACTTTGCCAGTACAGATTCACTCCTGGGACTACGCAACATCAAAGTATTGTCTCCATTCAAGTCTGATCATTCCTTGCTCTCCACCCTCTATGCTGTTCCCTTTACCGTGAGAAAGTACGGCACGGAAAGTGTCTGACCACTCTGTTCTCAGCTTGCCCTGTGAGCCAGCTATTCTTCAAGGACGGCGAGGGGGAAGGGTGGCATGCCTTTACTGCTCAAAGATACAACTTCATTACATCACCCTCCCTTTCAGACCACTCCCATATATAAAGTCTTGCTGCCACTCGGCTCTGTGTGACTGATCTTGCTTTTGAAATCCCTGCTTCTGGGAACCCTTGAGGAATAAGGGGCAAGAGAGCAAGGCAGAAGCGTCGTCTTTTGGTGTCACTAGCAGACAGTGAACTGCACCCAGGAAGAAAAGAGCTTTTAAAGTAGTGAGTAAACAGCATGATTTTATCACCTCTGTATTTTGCTTGGATTGGGGTGTGAAATAGAGGAGTTGTTTCTTTCCCTTTATTATGTACCTTTCCAGCTCTTTGATCGTACTTTATTAAAGTGTAGCTTTGTTTCACAAGCCTTCAGGGTCAGGTTTGAAGAGCAAGTGTTTCCCTTTTATAGGCATTGCCAGGTCTTGATCTACTGTGTTGACTTTGGATTCTCTCAGTTAATGAAGGTCAGGTCACAGGCAGCAAGGTCCAGGCAATCTGAACAGCCGCCGATTCACCCCTTAGGGGAGCTACTTAACACTGTGGCTTGATAGGGTCAGCAGTACGTGAACTGATGGTTTCAAAAGGAATTGGGTTTTCTGACAGAGGCTGAGATCAGAGAAAAGAGTTGGGGTCTCAATCAGGGGATATCAATCAGGTCACTGGGCAAGCTATTTCACTTCTGTGTGGCCCATCCAACCCTTGAAGATACCCTATCTACCACCCAACTTGATGTTGGTCTTCACTGCCTATTGGGTTGAAAAGGTCTGCGGAAAGTTTGGTATGTAGAGTCGTAAGACTGAGTCACAATTTGACCTTGGTTTTGCATGTAGTATGAGTGACATGGCATGCTGATAGGAGAAGTGCTTCTTTAGCAATCTGACAGAGGAAATACTCTCAAAACTACCAGAGAGGTCAGAGCTATACCAACACTGGAAGGCAGATTTCATGGGGTTCTGAAGATGAGAAATTCTTGCTGAAGTCAATGTCCTGCTCGCAAGTAGTCCTCTTCAGAGACAGCGGGGTCTAAGAAGTGGGCTGAAATCCATAGAATCATAGAATCGTTCAGGTTGGAAGAGAGCTTTAAGATCATTGAGTCCAATCGTTAACCTAGCACTGCCAAGTCCCTTCTTGGCCACCTGGGCACAGTGCCGGCTCATATTCAGCCGGCTGTCGACCAACACCCCCAGGTCCTTTTCCGCCGGGCACCTTTCCAGCCACTCCTCCCCAAGCCTGTAGTGTTGCCTGGGGTTGTTGTGACCCAAGTGCATGACCCAGCACTTGGCCTTGTTGAACCTCATACAATTGGCCTCGGCCCATCGATCCAGCCTGTCCAGATCCCTCTGTAGCACCTGCCTGCCCTCCAGCAGATCAACACTCACGCCCAGCTTGGTGTCATCTGCAAACTTACTGAGGGTGCCCTTGATCCCCTTGTCCAGATCTTTCCACGTTATTCTGTGCTTCTAAGTGGTAACTTGGAAAATGCAGACCCTGTTGGGATGGGAGGTCAAGCACTGGCAGGTTTCTTACCTGGCAGCAAGGGGGAAGGCCAGGAGGCAGGTGCAGAGCCAGAAAAGCTGCAGGGACAATGGGATGATGCTGGGGGTGTCTTCCAGAAGCAGAGTGGAAGGGCAGTGCTGTGGGAGAGAACAGAGCTCCTGATGCAGAGCAGGGAGAGCACTCAGCAGAGCTCATGTCAGGGGATTAGTCGTGTATGGGGAAACTGGCCTGTGAAGCAGAAAGAAATGTCCTAAAATAAATCAAGCAGGCCACATTTAATTCTTTGTTAAGAAATTTATGTTGCAAGGAACTATCAAGGGCAACTGCACTTGTGTGAGAAAGAACAGATTCTGCCCAGGAAAATGGGTATTTAGACACATGAAGGACCAGAACAGCACGCAGGAGACTGTGTGCTTATTACCAGAACAAAAAGAACGGCCCTCTCCTACGCATGCTTGGAAAACAGAGACCTGCTCCTGCTCTTGACTGTTTCTTATGCTATGGTATCTCCATCTCATGCTGATTACTAAAGCTGAATCCAACAGCTTGGGTTACCTCTCTAGTGGAAGAGGTACAACATCCCCCACTGAAAATCGACTCAGTCCCCATATAGCTGTTTTGTTTGTGCTGAAGCCCTTCTAACATATCAAAGGTGGGCTCTCCGGGACAAGGGCTCTTCTCTCTATTCCAGCACAAGGTCCCAGTCCTGGGCTGCATTTCCTGATACAGCTGTCCACAACAAGCAGGAGTCAGACCATTGCTACTCAGGAGAGGCAAAGTTATTCAAACCAGCTCCGTGGCAATTAAGACACTCATCTATCTGTTGAGTCTTGATTTAGCAAAAGCAGGTGAATTTAAGCAGGTAGCTACAAATTTTTTCGGTTGGAAACTGAGCTCTTTTCCAAGTTCTGCTGAAGTCTGTGGAAACCTCTTCAGTGAATGCAGCCCCAAGTTCATGTATTATTTTGGAATCAAGGTTTTTTGTTGTTGGGGTTTTTTTTCCCCTGTTCAGGTGCTCTACAGTCTATAAAATAAATAGTTACCTGCTATGGCAATAACATTAAATAAACTCTTCTGCAAAGGAGCAAGAAAGTCCAAACTTGATCTGTCATCTGAGAGCTTCAGTGGGTATGTGAAGGAAAGGTCCAACTGCAGCAGTCAGGCTAAACTGAAGAAAGCCTCTAGCCTTGTGAGTGGGCATCATTTGGTTTTTTTCCCCTTTAGTTTCCTCCTTTACTAATCTTTAGTCTTTTTTGTCCTCCTATCTGCCTCCTTCATTCCCTCTTCCTCTGTTTTTCCCTTCCACCAGTTTAGGTTTTCTTCTTTCCCCCATGTTATTCCCTCTTCTTTCCCGCTCTCTTCCTTCAGTAGCCCTCTCTCCTCTTTTATCCCAGGATGGTGAGGCTGAGGGGAAGCTGTGTGGGACTGTGCTGCTGAGCTGATTGCTGGCTGCTGCGGGGAAAGGCGGGTCTGTTAGCTGCAAGAACACTGTCCCTTTGGTGGCCTGGCAGAAAGGCTTTGCAAAGATGAAAGGGCTTCATAAAGCTGATAAATAAATGGTACAGAGTGGTGTAGTTTTTGGAAACTGTGGAGCTTGACATAAAATTTATGAGTAAAGACTGAGTCTAGGTAGCAGAAAGATAAGAAATTGAGAAAGAGTGATAAAAGAATACAGACCATGAACAGAGGGCAGTCACCCTGCTCTGGAAGGGAGGAGCGGAAGGTTTGCATTTATTGTCAGATAGGACTCGAAATGAGATAAGGTTTAATTAATTGGTCCTCGTTACTGTCATTATGCTCATTTTGGCATGATGAGTTACTATAGAAAGTAATTTAAACAGAAAATAGGAAATAAGGGTTAACGTCTTTTATTATCAAAATCAAGAAAGTGCTCTTACAAAACAATACCACTAGTAAGCTGTTACTTCTTTCATGCGTGCATCCTCTTTATCTGGCAGAACAAGATGACACAAGATATAGAAATATCCTTTCAAGGAAAGCTCAGGAAATAGCTTTCTGCGCTGACCCTTCTTGTAACCTAAGTTATGTAATCTACATATCAGTACACCTGTCTTTATCCATTTGAGTATCTTATACCACTGTCTAATCATCATCTCCTTTAGATTTATCTCTCTTCTACATCTGGAATATCATTAGGATTATAATCACTTTACAAGAATCAGAATCCATTGGGATCATAACAATTTAATTAATATGCCAGCGACATGAATCCTTGATGTCAGAAAAGTACGACCTCAAATGGCTTTGTCAAAACTTTTCCCCTTTAAACACATCCTAGTGGTCTTTGTCAAAGGTAAGTTGCTGTTCCTTCTGCACAGCAATCAACAACGCCTTCGACCACCAAGGAGCCTCGTCTGCTGTCACACCACAACACTGTCCCAGTAACACTACTTCAGCTACCTGTGTGGGTAGAAGAATATAACCAGAACTGGGCTATGTGGCTGGCAAGAAAGGAGTAATAAACCTCCCCATTTACTAGCTATCTTTTCTTTTGCTTACCTTTGCCCCAGGGAGGAGTGTGCATCTATGGGTGATTACGGGAAACCAGACTTCATAAAATGAGAGCATGTGGGTTTAGTGGGTTCCTCCTCTTTGAGCAGCTGCGTTACAGTGGAAGCAACTCTCACTGGAGGGGAAGGAGGTGCTTTGGCTGTGGACAAACATCTGCTTATTTAGTTTCAGCTCTGAAAGTCAACTGTTGTGTCCCTGCTCTTAGTCAATTTGACCTATTGCACGCCAGGCAACTTTTCCAGTTCCTGAAGTACCTTTTCTCTTAAGAGTCTGCCCTAGTGACTTGTTTTCCAGGGCTTTTTCATCAGTGATCTCTTTTTTGCATCAGTGTTTCTGATGTGGTGTTTAGCTTAAATTAGGACTGCCTGCTACACGTGCAGCTGGTACTTAACTTCCGCTGGTTGCCCTAAACGTGGAAGAGTGGAGCAAGGGGTCAGAAAGGAAACTGTTACTTACTGGGAAGATGCCTCACATGCTTATTGACATCTCTGTGTTACTGGGCACTGAAGATACTATTTGATGCTTATGTTGAGGTAGTATTGGATGGCAACATTGCTCTGTTAGAGGGAAAAGACTTCCTCATGGAAAAAAATAGGTAACCTGCAAGATGAGGACATCTTGTAACAGCTTCTATTCCAATAATGCGTTAGTTAAAACATCAGGGAATGGAGACCTTGGATTGCATGTTCTGCCATAAATAGGAGGAGTCTGAACAGTAGATGTGATTGTGCGATTTGTGTTGTGTGAGTCGTTGCTGGTGTTGCTTCATGAAATTCCTATGGAAAAAATCAATAGGGGGTGGGGGAAGAAGCAAAAAGAAAAACGACCCAGAAGTGCCTTCAGGTTGCCTGATGCTTTTCAGTATCTGCAAGTTCTGTTACAAGAGCAGTGAAGGCATTGCTTCATACGTTGACAGATGCACTCCTTTAGAAGAAGGAACAAATGGAGATTTCACTCTGTCGCTCATGTTTCAATGTAATTGTGCATGCTAATTTTTGGAGAATGTTAAAGATGACCATGCCATGAACATCACAAATGGAGAGAGGTGGCAAGCCCTGCAGGAGGTACTTTTTACTTTTTTTTGTAATGAGTTGAGATGTTGAGATTAAGGCAGCAGCAATGCACCTGCATTAAACATGGCATTACTGTTTGAGGTGTGACTTTGCTGCTTGAAACATGCAAGGCTGAGTTATAGCAGGACTATCTATTATATTAGTGCCTAGACAGAGATACTTGACAGTTCCCAAAGACTGTGTACAACTGAAATGAGGCAGTTGTGCATAGTGCAACCTGTACCTCGCAAGCTATTCACCTATCGGAACCAGAAACACTAACTTTGGGTTTCATAACTTTCTCTGACCCCATCCTCAACTCCACTTGTGCATAAGTGAAAGAGTAACTTGCTGAGGAGCATCCAACTTGTTCCAGCCCTGTGCTGGTAAGAACATGCAGATGAGACTGCATTGCCCTTGAAGAAGGGCATAGGAATTTGCTTAATTTTGGTGGCTCACTGTTATAAAACTTGCCTTTCAGCAGTGGGGGTGAAGAGTAACAGCTGGATAATTATGATTTAGAACAGGGATTTCTTACAGCTAGCAGCCTTTCCATGTTACCTTGCACTCTCTGAGACAAATGTGGTGACAAGGAGACACTCTTCTGATCTAGATCTACTTCAGAGACATAGTTGTATAGTTCTGAAGTTTCTATTAAGCATAAAGCCTGGTACCATCACACCTATGGGGTTAGTAAATTAAGAAAAGGGTTCAGTTTAGTAGATTGCATCTTAAATTACCCTATAAAATATTCATCATTTAATATTAAAGGTGTGACAGACTGAAAGTGCAGTTCGTTTTGTTTGGGGCAGAGAACTCAATTTTCACAGTCTGCTTTTTCAGATGATAGTTCTTTTGGAACAGCTCCTGTCACAGTCTTTTCTGTGGAGCATCATGGGTCTCACATCAATAAATTAGATACAGTGAGAGCGGTATGTGTTACTAACTGAATATGACTTGGACTCTGAATGTGTACTTCAGACTGGCCAGTAGAAACAGCAGATACATCAAATCCTTCTGAGCCTGCAGAGTACTTTTGTGTGCCAGTACCTGCTTTCCAGAAAGCTTCCATTTTTGCTCAAGATCTCCTGGACAATAGCAATATAACTGAAGGGATCTGTCCTCTTGATGCAATGTCTTGAAAGGGGTATTTGAAAGTCCTCTTTGAAAGATGGACATATGCTAAATCCCTTCCAAATATCTCGAGGCTGGAATGCTGATGTTTTATAATACTGATTTTACTGAATGTAAATGTTAAATAGAACTTCATTTTGTTGCTATTACAGAAAAGAAGATGTATTTTTAAGCGAGGAAATATGGCTTATGTTCTCAAAAAAATTTACTCTTGGAGCTAGGCCGAACTTTGTTAATGAGTCATTGTAGCATAGCTACCATCCTTCTGAAGTAAATAAAGATCCAGTGTATCAAAGGTTGGAGTTGGGCAGAGGGACTGGACAGGTTTGGAATTGAGACATTAACCACTTGACTGATCCTGGTAGGTCAAAAGATAGCATCTAGCAGTGCTGACTGGCATCCAGGCAGACTTTGCTTCATCCTGCGTTTGCAGGACAGCCTGTTGGCTAAAAATCGGGCTCAGGACATGTGGGTTCGAATCCTTGCTGTGCCCAAGTTTCAGGCAAGCTGTGATTTGCCTGTGCTGCATTCTGGATGGACATTCAGCTCTTGTGTTCAAAGCTGGGTCTGAGGTTTCTAGCAAGCCATGGACAGCAGCAGTGGCATATGCTTTAGTAGCTGAGTCCTTAGAGTCCAAAGACAGTTTGTGCAGCTCATTACCTTGAGTCTGGGTTGCTACTGGGGTTTATGCTACACTGTTTGATGGCAGATGAGCCGCAACCTTTGAGCTGCAAATGTGCTTCTAGACGTGGCACAAGCAGACGTGTAGGATTGTTGCTTACAAGCCTCGGTGAGGTTTAGTGATGGAGGGCAGGTTTCTTGATCCCTGCCTTCCTGCTTTGCCATCCTTCCTGCCAGAGGGTGCTGCTATGGGAGCAGGGGTGGCAGAACAGGCATTGCATCTTCTCATGCAGCAATAATCCGAACTAAACCCAATGACAATTTAAGGTTGTGTGTAGCCGTGATTGCTGAAGAACAGATATGTGAGCTGATCAGGTGCCCTTGCATTGCAGGCAGTCGCTCACACTTGGCAGAGAGGTTATTCCCACCAAATGTAATCACAGCTGAATCTGTCAGGGTGCCTGGGGTTAAGCTGCAACAGAGACACTTAAAATCCAGTCTCTTTTTGAACGACAAGGATGCCAGTTGGTTAGGCAAGAAGGGTGTGAGGGTACATGACCACGTGGAGATGGGAGCACTTCTACTTAAGATGACCACGTATTTGCTCAGTTGCTTAATCAGAACTTAAGAGCTAGTGATGAGGTGTGGGAAAACTCACATTTGTACTACGTAGTAACCGAATCCAAGAACATAGAATGATTCTGCTGGTGATACACAACCTTTGTGAATGCTAAAATATGCATTTTAAAAGGTGTGGGTTCTTGCCTCTTCACCTAGTCAATGATTACTTATGCATTCCTCTGGTACTGTGAATTCAAACATAATGAGTTTCAATGGGTTAATCTCCATGAGCAGAGCAGTTCAAATATCAAATAGTATGGTACGCTTCAGAGAGCTTTTAAGGGAAGATAAGTGGTTACTGCTACAAGGATGTATTGTCCCTAGAAGGGGTTCACTGCTTGACAAAGGATATTGAAAGGATATCAGTACATAAAGATCTGTGCAAAAGGACAGGACAGACTTGCAAATACTCTCAAGAGGTAAGGGGGAATTAGAAATTACGTTCATTAAGCCATTCCCCTCGGCCTGGAAGTGCTGTGTGGGATTTCTTAATTCAACAGAATATGAGACAATGTGACTTTTTTTAATATATCAGATGAAAGCTTGCCAGAAGAGAATGATAGGACCTGACTAACCAGTCTGAATAAGCTCAGGTCTAATAAACAACTTCTAGTTTAATGGCAGAAGAGCATCTGAAAACATCTTTTGCAACAGTTGGGAGAATAGAACTATTTTAATGAAGCATTTTTATTTTAGATTGGGAGTGAATGTAACAGTGATGTTCTGAATGAGTTTATAAAACTTTATTTTAATACCTTGCATTTTTGAGTTTGCCAGTTCTGGATTTCTGGGAGGTCCCCAACTTGAAAACACTGTGAAAACCATGTGAGATGGGGTATTCTGCATTTATTCCGCCTTTCTGCCTTGTTTCTCTTCATATTTTATGCTGAAGTATCTTAAAATTAAAAATGTTGGATTTGATGCTAGAATTTCTACAGGAGAACATGAAAGTTTTTTTGGGGAAAAATGTTGCTTCGAGAGGAAATTACTGTCTCTTTCTCAGTGAACTTGGAGTTTACATTGGACAGAATACTAAATGCCATTAGGCTTCAGAAAACCTAATGCCTGTGGAGGAGTTGCAAATCTTGATTACAGTAGCTCTTTGTGAACAGCATACCTGAAAGCCAGCTGGAACAGCTTGCTTTATTCAGGGACTAAATTCTGTTCAGTGTCGATTATCTCCGGCTTGACATCACAGCAATAAGTAGGGACCACTGATCTGCGCGGAGGCCTTTCTCCTTAAAATTGATCTGTATGCACACGAGCCCTCAATGCCAAGCTTAACAAAGAGGGTGCTAAAGGCTTTTAACCTGCATCTGAGGGGAGGGAGGCAGCAAGTCGCACAGGGCACAGGCCAGCTGGACAGGAACCGACATGGAGGCGCTAGCTATGAGGAGGGCTTTTAACTGAGTTGAATGGAGTTACTGCATTTCTCCAGGGACTGTTCTGTCCCCTACTCCAGGCAGAACCAGTGCCTAGATCTGAATTTGGAAGCCTCTTTGGGCTTCTTCATGGCTTGGCTGAACTCTGCTTTAGTTCCCTTATCACTGGTGGAGATGAAGACTGCATAAGACTTCAAATTAAGAATCTCGTGATGGATAAGTACAAGAACTTCATAGTTTTAAGTTCCACCTTAATACCAGAACATATCTCCTGTCTCATTGTGTGGCCTAGAATTGACTAGACTTAAAATATCTGCTCGTTTTAAATTCCAGATACTTCAATATTTGAGTCACAGTTTTCTACAGAAATCTGTGTAAGACTTGAATTGGGAATGGTTTCCTTAGATACAAGAGGTGGTTGTTAATAACTTGTTTAAAGTCTCTAGAAGGCATCGTGTGGACAAGGTAGAAATAGTTATGGAAAAAATGCCTGCTAGTCACCATGAAGATCAGTACCTGATAGGAGAGTCTGTCTTGCTTGCGTGGTTGGTAGCAGAACCAGAGTCCTGATCAGAGGCATCCTGGTGACTGCTACTGTAAGTCATAGTCAAAGGCCTGAGGGGAAAAAATATCTAGCACACAAACTTGTAGATCAGAATCTCAAATGGCTTAAGTTTGTGTCTTATCACAATAACTGCAGGGCAAGGCTGCACGGGGAGGCTTATATGGGACCAGACCTTTGTGTGTGAGTACAGGAGAGTGAGGACAGTACAGGGAAACAAACCCTTTTCTTTTGGGACTGCTCTCAAAAGGGGAGTTCTCAGGAAGTTTGTCTCTCCTAACAAAGCCATAGAAGAGCAGGCGTGAATGTATCGCTAAAAAAGTTACAAAGTTTTCTGCCATTTTGGCTAACACAAACCTGTTAGTGGGTAGAAATATTGCATTTGAGCCATTCCAGTTCAGTCCAAGGGTAAAGATATGTACAGCCTGCACCAGCTCACCCACCACTACTCTGGGACTGTTCATGGTGAGATGCAAAGACCCCATTGCAATTAGAGAGCTCTAACCTGGTAGGCAGGAAGCAGGTTTAATATTACAACTATGTTTGTAATCTTTACACAATTCTTGTTGTGTAAGGTGTTTATCCCCTGGCCTTTGGGTAATTATGGCATATATTAGCCTGCGAGAACCTAAGAACTGTAGATTGTGTAATGAAGGAGTGGTTGATGGGGAATGGGCAACCTAAGCTTTGGATTTGGCATGTGAGGAGGCATAACATGCCCTAGAAGGCATAACAACCAGTTTTAGTAGGTAAGGGGCAAAGACCTTACTTAGCTAGAGTCATACTAAATCTTATAGAACTGCTAGAAAACAGGTATATAAACAATGTACAAAATGGATAACTTGGAACAGCAAACAAATCTTGCAAACTTTTCTCCCTTTGGAAGTGGAAGGAACAGCTGAACTCACCAGAAATAGCCATGGACAGTCCCAGTGTACTTTCTGTATTGGTTTTGTCCTAATTTTCTTCAGTGCAAGCTCTCTTGGAGCAGATAACCCCAGCTAATTAGCTGCTCAGAGGCCGATGACCCTGGATATTCTTGCAGATGAAAGCAGAAGTTGCTGGCCGTTGTCCTTACTGATAACTGAGGGAGTGCATGGTTAGCGCAGTTATACCTGAGAATTTAAACTGTCTTCTGACTAACTGGGTGTGCGCAGACTCCTAGTGCAAGGGCTTCCCACAGATGAAGGAATAATTTGCTTTTTTCATTACACTACCTCTCAGTGAGGAGGAGAGCAAGGTGATAATAGTGTGCGGAACCAGCACCAGCTTGGTGGTTGACATGGACCCCCCCACCAGCCATTAGCACAAGGATGGATGTAACTCCTTCTTCACCTCTGAATATGGCCTGGCCCCCTGGCAGGATGCTGGGAACAGCTCTTGGGAATAAGTAGCCTGTCCTGTCAAACAGTCCCTACACCTGTAGTGAGACAGGATGTCAGTGATCGATTCTGCATACCCGATCCTTAAGTATGCTGTCAGCGCAAGTAGCTGTCTTATAGTCTTATATACACTTTAGAGATGGCTCCACCTGTGTGATCAGTTGTAGGCACTTTTGTTAAGTTGTCACATCATGCTGGATCAGTAATGGGACATTTGTGTGAACAGCCCTTGGGCCTCTGCTAGCAACCTGGTTCTGCTCTTTCGAGGCCTCTTGTTGGCCCTGTGGCAATCTTACGGCTGTTCGCTTTACATACATCCTCACTCAAAAGTCACTGACAGTTCGCTCTGCGCAACAGTAGAGTGTGAAAACATTATTTCAACTGTTTGTTATTAATTATTTCAATATGGCAATGTTATTGGTATGGATTAGACTTTGTGTTTTATCCAAAGAGCATAGCCTATGTCCTGTGACAAGATTCAAGATGTCCAATCTATCCTTGCGTAACGTGTGCTGCCTGGGGAAAGTAAGGACGGATGTCTCAAAGCTAGTGGCCAAGTACTGGCTAATGGGCTGGGGGTGCGAGTACAAGGAACTCTTGGGAGTGGGTGTTGAGGTATGCAGCTGTTGCAAGATGGCTTTAAAGCAGAAGCCTGTTGGGTTAAAGTTTGTGGTTAAAGTTTTAGGCGTTGTCAGTGGATGCTTCCTTCACTACTTCATTCGAGAACAAGGCAGTGCCTAACCATACCTGGACTCCTTTGTCATCCGCTGGTATCCCACTGTTCTCTCTCCCCTGCTTTCTGGCTGGTATATCTCCTCTTTTTTCTCTTTCAGTTCTCCTGGCTCTTTCCCTGACCATGGCAGGCTCCTCATCCCTACAGCATGCCCCAACCCTCTTGGCAGAGATGTCAGACCCTGTATCCCCTGCCTGACACTAGCTAGCCTGTTGCACTGGGGTTCTTTTAATTCAGGAACAGTGTCATGTTTAAATAAGGTTGTGAAAGTTGTGACACATCTGAATACAACTCAATGGGGTTGCTCGTAGAAGCATAACTCTGCTACTTGCTGGTCCTCCTCCTCTCCTAATGTAAATTAAGACAGACTATCAGGCTACATGTTAAATTCCATGGCTAGGACTGGCTGTTGGACCTTTATGGCAGTGAGAAATAATCATATTGCTTTTATTGTTTTTATAGCCCCTCTCTCCTGGAGACCTATTGCTGCTGCCAAGCAGCACTGTGTGACTTAAGTGCTAGCCAAGCTTCCAAACAGCTGAATTTGGCAGAACTCTGGAGGTTAAAGCCAGCCTCAGCAGACAATAGTTGGGGAGCCAGCTCAGGTGGTGGCCCGCAGCTGCTGCTCCACTCCCAACAATAAATCATAGTGGGCACTCGACTTCAGAGCCGAGGGTCAGAAAGACCATTGCTGCAAAAACTCAGCTGTTCCCACAATGCGCCTACCCAGGGCACAGGGCAAGTATGGAGAGGTGGGTTAGAGAATGGATATCTGCAGGCTCCTGATCCATCTCCTGATGGCTGTACGGCAAACAAAATGCCTGTTAGGCTCTCTGCTGTGCCACAGTTAGGAAGGCAGTAAGGACTGTGCAAGGGATGCTTCCCTCTAGGGTCAGGCCTGAAATAGGTTAAGGACCTTATGGGAGCTGAGCTGGCAGTTAAGGTGGAGAGGATTATCCTCACCTGAGTTTGCTCTCTGTAGTGTGGGAGAAGAGAAGGCTGCAGATCTTTAGCTCGTACATTTGCTTCTTCCTTAGCAGGATCAATCTGACAGATTGTACAGATGCACTTTTATTAAGAGCATTCACTTTTTCTGGCCCCATTTGGGTGCCAGAGGCCCAGCCCAGAGGGCAACGTGGTACCACAGTGCAGCGCAGGAGCAGTGCCCAGCAAGCAGCGTGTCTTCACGGCAGTCTGTGTGCTTGTTCCTGCCCCCAGTGGTGCGTGTCTTATCCTCGCCCCGGGGGCTGGCGGCGGGCCGGGAGCTGCGCCTGAGGCGTGTGAAGTGGGCTGGAGGGCCCTTTTCAAGGTGTGTGCGCTCACCGGCCAGCTGGGCACTCAGCGTGGCGCTCTTATGGGTCTGGGAGATGCTCTCGAGGGTCATCCGAACCCAGAGAGGAGGTGCAAGATGAGAGCAGGGGTACTGTCTGACATTTCCACTTCTCCTCTCCTGCTCTAGGAATAACTTGCCTGACAAGGCAGTAAATCTTTACAGGAGCCCAGCAGTGAGGCAAGCAATTGCAGAGGAGAACTGCACAGCCCCAGCCAGGAGCCTACGGGTTAACGCACCACCTACGGGGCTTGAGTCACCCCAGGCTTGCAGGACAGCCCAGCATAGAGCAGCCTTCAGATGAAACAAAGTACCTTCTGCCTAGCTGGGGCACAGATAAAAGATCCCATGGCATTTCTTGTGAAGCCTGGAGGAGACTGCCAGTGCTGAAGCTGAACTCTCTCTGCCAACAAACAAAACTGTCTTTAAACTCTGAGGCTGTGTGTGAGCTATTGTTGGGGACATAATGGCTTCTCTGTTTCCCTGCACAGTCATTGCTCTGCAAACACGCCACTGGTCTCTTTTAAAAGTAGTTGAGTGTAAATCAAATTCTAGAACCTGGAAGGAGATTTCATCCATTTACCTTTTACTGCCCTCGGTTGACATTTGTTTACAGAACAGCAAGTACACTAGATTTACACCCTGGTTTGAGCTGCTTTACTTGGAGATGGACATCTTTAGCACTCAGACTGAGACTCACAGACACAGGGCTTGGATAGCAAATGTATATCTCCTAATTTAAATAACAGGAGTGGGGGTGAGGTTGAGCGGGCAGTGCTTGCTAATCTCCTCCCTCTGAGAAAAGTTTTGGTTTGGCTGGCCTGGCCTGTTTCCTCTAGTTAGCTCAGTGCTGGCACACTGACTGCTCTCTAATCCTGCGCGTGCTGCTGCTGCAAGGCACCAAGTGCTGCTCTGACTGCTGGAGTTTGCTCTACTTCGGGCTGTTGAACATCCACAAAGGGTGGGGTTGGTAGATCCGCTCTTCACCCACAATGCCGTGGATTGGCTTGTCTCTGAGGATGGCAGATGCTTCGGTAAGGTAAAGGGATCTTGGCTACTGCGCAAGTACAGTAGTCACGGTGAAAACCCAAAGCTGCACTACCACAGGGGGGTTGGTCCCTGAAGGCAATATGATGAATTTAGGCCTTTTTTTCTGGAACAATCCTGTAATGAGAAAGGAAATGGGTCAAAGAGTAGCTGTTCAAGCTGTATTTCATGAACTGTCATGAAAGGTAACGGTAGCAGGATATCTTGAACATCCCCTCCCCTCTTGATATTCTACTTCATTTCAAAACAGAACATCACCCTGATGTAACTAACTGTCAAGGCCAGCAGTGGGCTCACACCTCCCCTGGCCGCTCCTTCCCAAACTGCACTTCCATGTGCAGAGCTGTCATCTGCCGGGGGTGGAGGGGAAAACAGTGGATATGAAAGAAGGTAGATGAAAAGACTGCTCTTGTGCCTGATCATCTGCTCCCTAGTTCCCATGTGCCCCAGAAGCAGCAGGGCTGATGATCCTGTTTCTTCCCACAGGAAGATGAGGAAGCGCTATGTGGTGGCCGGTGTCCTGACTGCAGCCCTGCTGGGGCTCATCTTGTTCCTGGGACTCTTCTTCGGGCTGCGCTCTGACACACACACTTATAAGAGGGCGGCTGTGGCTACAGATGCGGGGCAGTGCTCAATAATTGGAAGGTACTCGCTAATTGTGCTGTGACTCTTGTTAGCTCTGACAGCTCTTGCACAAGACAAAACTGTTGTTTCCCTGATGTCCAGGCGCAAGCCTGGCAGTTGCCCGGCACAGATAATCTCTAATCTCCCTGTAGAAAGAGGAGGCTGTAATAAAACCTGGGCTTTTACCATGCCTGGCCAATGCTACTGCAGTTGCTCAAAGACAACATAGCAGGCCAAGATTCCCTGGATGCATGAACAATGGGAATGAGAGATGCTTTTCAAGCTCCTTTTTAAAACCATTTATCAAGCTGTCTTCTGGTTCTAGATGCAAGTGCTGCAGATTTCAGGCTCCTCACAGAGCTGTCGTTTCTCATGTGTAATGAATGTGTCTGGGATGCCTGTCCCCACACGTACTTTGACACATCTCAGTGTTTTCAAGCTAGTTTGGATGTGTCTCTAATGAGGGCTGATCTGGTCTGCACCTAGACCGTTAGGATCTGTTCTCTAAGGTGACAGAAACTCAAAACTTCCTATTCCCGAGGAACCTGTAGACTAGGGGTGGACAAATGTGCATTAGGGAATCTGTCATAGCTGCTCTGATGAGTTGACTCCACTGCTCACAGGCAGCTGTAACATATCACCATACGATGCCTTCTCTTCTGCTGCACAGGGACATCCTTCAGCAAGGTGGATCAGCAGTGGATGCTGCGATTGCAGCTCTGCTTTGTGTGGGACTCATGAATGCTCACAGCATGGGCATTGGAGGGGGCGCCTTCTTTACCATCTACAGCAGCACAGGTAAGAGACAGGGCCATACACATCTGGAACAGTTTGAGAGAACTGTTTATCTAAAGCAGGTGATTTATCCTACCTCAGTGAAGGTAAAAGACTGAGTCTCAGCCTCGGGGGGAACACGCTGTCCTCAAAATAATTGTCAAGGCTCACATTGATCAGACTTTTTCAGCGGAGACCATGCCTGCGTGTTGAGTCCAGAGCTAAACATCATCTTCCTTGCTCTGTTGTTAAAGGAAAAGTGGAAATCATTAATGCAAGAGAGGTGGCTCCAAAAAGAGCATCGGTGGACATGTTTGGGAACAACACACAACTCTCTCTGAAAGGTATGGCAAAGGCTGTTTCACTGCTTTGGGGGGACCGCATAGCTCCAACATTAGCTGCTACTGGCGTGTCTGAATTAAGAACATTTCTCATGGTTAGGTTCTTGCATATCTACAGGATTTCTCACCTAGAAGTGTCCTCCACTTTACACCATCTGCAAACTCCGTCCTGACAAGGAAGCTAAAAATAATGTCCTTCAAACTAGTTGGTCACCTCAGCACTTTCTGCTTTTCACTTCGTGAAAATCCAAAGCACTAAGTATGGCCTGTTCTCTATCTGCCATCTTTCCTTTCCACCTCTTTGAATAAATCTTTGTGGATCAACTTAGTTCTTGTCAGTTCAAGTGTCCTCCCTAAATACCTTTTGTGGTGGCTTCAACTAATGGTTCAGGGGCTCCAGAGAAGAAGTAGTAATTTCCTTTCAGGGATGTATTTTCTAATCAAAAATAGAAAGGAATACTAACTAGTTCTCTTCATGGTCACTCCTGTAACCAAGGAGGAACAGCACCTTGGAGGGGGTTTGAGAAGTGTGTTGAACTTCTGGGAGATGCCAATAAAAACAGGATTGAAGCAAACTACTGCATCACTGTGCAATGTAGTAATCAATCTATTGCAATTGCAGTTACAATGCTGCAATAAAGTTTTTGGTTTAAGTATGTACACAGTCTGTGTCCTCTTACTGTAGTGTGTTCTCTGAAGGACTGGAAACTGCAGGCAGCTATGATAGCTTCTGTGTTCTGAGCAGCTTTTCTCTGTTACAGAGCCTACTGAGGGGAAATGACCCAAAAACTTGAGTTACCAGCAAGAGGATAGAGGTGTTTCAACAGTCCAGAATATGTAGGCATAAATGTCGGACAGAATAATTCTGTTAGCATCGTATGCATAAGCTGAGCAGGTCATAGTATACATAATCCCTACCTAAAAACAGGGCTGACAGAGAAGCCTGCTCTACCTCCTAGTCCATTAATTGCTTTCTTTTCCTGCTGTGGAAGACTAATACATTCCTTATCTGCTCCAGGAGGACTGTCCATCGCTGTTCCGGGAGAAATCCGTGGGTATGAACTGGCTCACAAACGTCATGGCAAACTGGCATGGAATGACCTGTTTCTGCCCAGCATCAAGTTGGCAAGGGAAGGATTCCCTATTGGGAAAGGCCTTGCAGCAGCCATCAAATCAAGACAGGAGTCAATTGAAAGCAATCCCTCACTGTGGTAGGTAGAGCAGTTGCTGTTCTGTGCAGAGAAATTTGGGGTAACTGCATCTTAGCTGAAAAGTCTCTGTGTTTGTGTAATGTAGTGTCTGTGAGGAGTGTGCCTCCCCTCCAGTGACTGTACTCACTGTACCTGCTGATGTTATTGCAGCTACCTGAAGGTGCTAAATCATGTGGCCAATTTTAGGAATGTTCAGTCCTGACCTTTAAAGGGAGATAAATTCTGTTCTTAAAGTCCATTTGTCTGAGCAAAAGTGGAATTAGAGTACATGCTGGGATAAATCTGTCAGATGGCAATGTATTTTCTGAATCCCCAGCTTTTCCTCATGCTGTAAGTGCGCTAAGCTAATCTTACCTGCGTTTGGGGCAATTGCAGAGTCTCCTTGAACATCTCATCTGCTCTCAGGCAGTGGGAATTTGGGTCATCTCTTACTCTGCAGTCAGCCTTCCTTGAGCAATGCCTCTGACCATCCACTTCTGGCAATGACTATGAACATGAAGGGTTTTAAATGCTCCTCCACTTCCTCTTACAGTCAAACCCTTGGTGTCTATGTCCAGCCCTACTGGAGATCATGCTAAATCCTCTCTTTTCCTTAAAATCTCTGCCAGATGCAGGTTGGTTTCCAATCCAATTGGGATGTACAGCCTGGGCCTATCTCCCGTACTTCCATCTGGCAGGTCCACAGCAGCACATTCATGATCCATGATGAAGGAGCTAGAGAGGAAACTGTCTACCTCAAAGTGTTCTGACAAACAGGGATTGAAACACATTCTCCTGGACTCACTGGAAGCTTTGAGCCTCATAGCTTCATAGTCTGTGCTCTGAACTGAACTGCTTGGGTTCAAGGACTATGGCCCCTCCTGGGCATCTTGGCCCCTTAGGCAGGTAGGGAGGGTGGCCTGCCTTGGTGAAAAAGATCGACACTTCCTCCTGCAGGCTTCACTGAGCAAATTCTGAGGAATGTGGAATCCCAGGTCAGAAACTGCTGTTCACTTTTATGTCCCAGTGCAAGATACCAGGATCCCTGGGGCATGGCTCAGGCAGTTTCTCTTCTCCCCAAGAAGCCTCTAGCATGAACACTCAAATACTGTGTCAGCTGGTACAGGTACACATAGTTTTGAACTTGTCTCTCAGATCTGATCTTCTCAATCTCCTTTCTCTGTTAGCGAAGTGTTCTGCAGAGGAGGGAAAATTCTGCATGAGGGCGATATCATCAAGATGCCTAAACTAGCCAACACATACGAGACTATAGCCAGTGAAGGAGCAGATGCCTTTTACACAGGAAGCCTGGCAAAACAGATCATCGATGACATCCACAGTGTAGGTGAGAAACAGGACATCTGTCCCAAACAGCATGAGTGACCTGACTGCTGCGGCTCAGCACCCAGGGAGGAGCCGGTGACCTGCAGAAGCCTTGGAAGCGGGTCAAGCCTGCTGCCTGAAATGCCGCCTCTGAGACCTGTGGCAACAGGACGCCCAAGAGAAGCCATTAGCGCTTTAATGGATGCATTTGAAACTCAGTCAGAAATGGATAGTACATACTGTGCATTTCTGTACCATACAGTCTAGCAAGTCTATGCGTTTCTGGATATAGCTTAGCAGATACATGCTGCTTACAGAGCCTGAATCCAACAAGTTTCTACCTAAAACAATACATACACGGTCCTGTAAACTCTGAGCTTGTTTAATCTCTCGATGCCACTAGATGGTGGTAGTATCCTATCCTTACTAGCTAGCATTTGCTAGCTTCAGTCAACCTCATATGAGTAAGTCATTTACTGGCTTTATTTGTGATGGTTAATTACTGTCTTCCCCCTTCTGATGAGAAAGGCAATGGAAGATACAAATTATTCTGCTTGTGGGGTAGCACAAAGCATCTGCACCCAAAAGCTGCATCCTCCTCCTGTAAACAGGACTCTTAAGGACGTTTTGTTACCTGATGTTGCTGGTGACCTTTGTAAAAAAAGATGGATCACCAGATTTTGGGCTGCCATAAATCAGCCCAGCTTCAAGCTTAGGCTATCTGAGCCTCAGCTGGATCTACCAAGGAATAAATTCATCTCCTGTGCACCCATCTTTGCTCTCTTCACCTTGCAACTTTTTGGGTTTGTCTGTGTTCCCTCCTGTCCTTGCTGTGATGCATGGTGATGAAGTATTACCTCCTGTTCCCACCAGAGATCACATAAACCCACATCTATAGTTTCCTTCTCTTTTCCAGGGGGCATTGTCACATTGGATGACCTGCGGGACTACAATGCAACAGTGATTGAAGACCCCATACAGATCACACTTGGGGAGTTTACCCTCTATACGCCTAGTGCCCCCCTAAGTGGCCCAGTGCTAGCCCTCATTTTCAACATACTGAAAGGTGAGTGCCACTGAGCAGTGCCTTATAGGCAGCAGGAGCTGGGAGAGCTCCAAAGACAACGCCTTTTTTCTTTTGGGAGTGGACCTCCCTTGATAGCCCTCCAGCAGGTGAGAAGTCTGAGACCCCAGGAGGGACTGGAGATGCAGAAACATTCCTCTTCTGCTGTAAACTCAGGGATGTCGCCTTCCTACTTGAAATACAGGTGCGAGAGGAAAAATATGCTCCTGATTGGGGCACTTCCCTGGTACCTGCATGGGTGGAAACTAACTTGTACTTGAGGCTTCTTTGGAAAACATCTCTGCAAGTACAAATCCTGCTGATGACTCCCACAGTGCTCAAAACTACCAGAGCTCCTGTGTTCTCCATGCGGAGATTAGGATAGTCCAGTGACTGCATCTCTGTAGAGATTGGGCTTCAAGATTATACCATTTGACACAGGTTTATTAGCAGTCCATTGACCATGTACTTTCCTTTGTGTTCACAATCGTTTGTCTTCTGTTGCCAGGATATAATTTCTCTGCTGAGAGCATCAAAACCATGGAGGAGAAAGGCCTGACTTACCACCGCATTGTGGAGGCCTTTCGCTTTGCTTATGCCAAGAGAACTTTACTGGGAGATCCAAAATTTGTCAACATTACAGAGGTACCTGGCAAAAGCCTTTTCTTTCTGCAACACCAAGGTTGACTGGAACATGGCTTAAAGTTTTTGGGTGACTAAACTTTGTCAGGGATGCTCTGTGCCACCTGCTATTGACAGGCACTGAAATACCTCTGAATCAAAACATGAAGTCCTATGTGACTCATGGCTGAGCTGTGAGGGATATAAATGGAGGAAACCTTCCTGCTGTAAGGAAAAGCAAAATCCTCAATTCACCAGGAGCGTTTGAGTATACTTAGGGCCAACCGTCCCTGGTTTCATAGCATTTGAAGCCTTATTCACTAGATGACATTCCCAGCATCCTTGTGGCTTTCTAACCACAGTCCTGCCTATAGTAAATGGACCAACGGATGGAAAGGGGTGAGGCGGGAACCCTGCTTTTCCCAACTTCACACTTTGTGCTTTTACTTCTGTGACTCTCCAAAAGCAGCAGGATCTGAGCCCAGCCCAGCTTGATGGACACAAATTTGCAACTTACAGAGCAATGATCAGAGCTTGCCTTGGTCTAGTCCTCTCAACCCGATCCCTCTTCTCTCATCTCTGAAGCAAGTGTAACGCTGCTTGCCTACACCTTACAGCAGCGTTGAGAACAGCTTTCCGTAGATCTACAATAATGGATGCTGATTAACTTCCTACACAAAGGGGTGCATTGTAACAGCTGCTTCTGTGACTGCTTAAAATGCTCTTTGGTACAATGTCCATCTTTCAAGAAGGAGGAAAGCCCCTGCTGGAAAACTATAGCCTCCCTGCTGGGATTTGCCACTCTTCTGTGGTCTGAAGTATTGGATATCAGCCTCATAACTACATGTCTTTTAAACTTAATCTGCTGAGTAACTGCATTGGATTTCTCTGACAGGCAATCGGGAACATGACGTCCGAGTTCTTTGCGGATAGTCTCCGGAGGAAAATCACAGACAACACCTCCCATCCAGTCGACTACTATGAGCCAGTATATTACACTGGAGATAATGCCGGTACATCCCACCTCTCCATTGTGGCTGATGATGGCAGTGCTGTGTCCGCCACCAGCACCATCAACCAATAGTATGAGCTCAGACATTACTTCCATGTAGGCCTTTGCCATCTTCCTAGCGATGGTTCTGTGGTTGGTACAAAACATCACTGAACTGTCATCTCTCTGGTGGGGTAGTCATGGGTAGCACTGTTGATGGGCACTTCTCCTGCTGAGCTTGCAGGTCAGCTCTTAACACTGAGGCCTGTGTGGCTGGGTCAGAGGACAAGATGTGTCCTCTCTCATGTTGAGTTCACCCACCAAGAAAACATTCACTGCATCTGGATCTTCTCATAAGTGGTGGTATCGCTGCTGGGTCTGATTTCCCAGGCTTCTGGAGGGAATTTGAGCTAATACAGCTGGCCTGGAAGTGCAGTGTTTGGCTTTGAGTGCTGTCAGGAAGAGCTGTGTTCTGTGCGTATGGCCTGAAGCTGGGGGGTAAAGGTTCTTTTTCTCCATAAAAAATGTCTCCAGCTTGACCCATCTAAGCAAAACCCCAATCATTCCCAAATGTGCCAGCCTTTGAGCTATGCTGCCTCTGAATGGAGTGCAGTACTGCCTGGATGGAAGGGGAATTAGTTGTATTTAGCTGCTGTGCTGTTTTTCCC
Organism: Phoenicopterus ruber ruber; assembly: GCA_009819775.1. NCBI lineage: Eukaryota > Metazoa > Chordata > Aves > Phoenicopteriformes > Phoenicopteridae > Phoenicopterus > Phoenicopterus ruber. Next base: position 11,510,167 of record CM020231.1, on the reverse strand, counting down.
TGTGGGGTCCTTGCAGAGGAGCTATACAGCTGGGCTCTGAGCTGCCTTTCCTCTTCGTGTAGCTGTGTATGCATGGTATAAACTGCTTCCTTCCCCCAAGGGGTGACAGAAAGACCTTTACAACAGGAGGGAGTGGAGAGTTACTCCAATCAAATCCCAGGTTTCATATGGCAGTAATTCACCTGAAGCTCCTCCTGGATTTGCTCTGGTTTTGACATGTCTGCGCCAACTTGTTTTCTCTAGCTTTGGCTCTGATGTACGATCCAACGTGAGCGGAATCATATTTAATGATGAGATGGATGACTTCAGCTCACCTGACATAGTCAATGGATTTGGGATCCCTCCTTCTCCAGCAAATTTCATAGCACCAGGTAGCTTTAAACTACGTTCCTGACTCAGTCTTTTGGCTATATCTGGCATACTAACACTGTGGTGTCTGCAAGGTAGGCTGCAGCATGTCTGCGATCAGGCACAGATCTGGGGCTTTCTGCAGAGGACAGGGGTGAAAGCAAATCACTTGGCATCCCTGCCAAAAGCACACAGCCAGCTGCCCCTGGTGCACTCTGAAGGAGGAGAGGCTGTCTAAAGAAAAACTCTTGTGTATGCCTCCTTCCAACAGCCAGAAATCCTTTCCCAGGGAGCTCAGTACATGTCAAATGAAATGACTTAGGGCTGCAAAAGATTTCTTTGAACTGATTTAATAGGGAGGCAGCAGCAGGAGCTGACTGCAACGTGTTAGATGGCACTGTCTGGCCTTCTCCCTGTGCTCCCTTGGGAGCTGTAGGGCAGCTTTGGATAGATCCAGTTCACATACCTAACCCAAGCAACCTGCCTGTTCCACCACTGCTTCCTGCAGACCCATCTCATTGCTGCTAAAGCAGACTGGGATTCTGCTACCCTCCTGTACCTCATGCTTTGGAGAGGGACAGGGAAGGGAAGGACAGGAAGGGAAGTCTAATGGTGTGCTGGAGGCAGCTGCATCACAGACAACCCCAGCTGGGACAGGACTGTGGAGGAAGGCACCTTCAGCCTCTGCGTGAAGGACCAGGGTTAAGCTTTGCATTGCAGGAGCACAAAGGAGACGGGTATAGGGGATAGTGGGATCCCCAAGGGCTGAACAAGACACGTGAGCTGAGTCAGGAAGGTGGATACTGAGGCTCTGGGTTTAGACATGGAGCAGGAGCTGGTAGTTTGTAAGCTGCAGGTGGAAATCTGAGCCTCTGTTGCATCTGTGTCCCCAACAGGTAAACAGCCGATGTCCTCTATGTGCCCCTCCATCTTGGTGGATAAAATGAAAAAGGTCAGGATGGTCGTTGGTGCTTCTGGAGGAACAAAAATAACTACAGCAACAGCACTGGTATGTGATGATATGGGCAAACTGGGGACAAGGCTGAGGCAAAACAAGGTCGGAGAGAGGCAGCGTTTGGGGTAAGGGTCTCAAGTCTCCACCTGTGACGTGACCACGGCTGTGGCTCCTTGCTGTGGGATGGGGATCTGAAAGGGAGGTTCCTGCCTGGCCTTCTGAGGGCCAGACCTCCACACCAGCTCCTGCCAGAGCTACAAAGGGTCTGCTATTAAATTACTTCCTTCAGTGACTTTGGCAAGTTGTTCTTACCACTTGTGGAAGATTTGTGACTTCAGTTTAGCTTTGACTTCTGTTCTCTGGATCTCTGTGAATTAGTCTCCTTATCTAGTTTAGAGCCATCCTCATCCAACATCCTAAACTTTGGATGAAAGTCACACAGAGAAGCTAAATAAGAACTTAGGCCAGGCATGGTGTCAGGCCATCTGACAGGCGGGCTCTCTGTGAGCTGCTGTGGCCCAGCTAGCCCAAAAGTGATTGCAGGAGAAAGCTGTCTCCTGTGCCAGCACACACAGCAGTTCAGAGCACCAGGCTGGTGCATCTTGCTTTTTGGCTGAGGTAGAGTAGAAGTCTCTGTAAAAAAACTCCACAAGCATCTTTCTAAGCTGAGGCTATTCCTGAGGCTATTTTCACTTGCCAGCAGCTCCAACCTGCAATTTAAGCATGTAGAGATGAGCCAGTTGCACAGTAGCAGGAGGCTGTAGCTGTATGTTTACTGAGATGACTGCTGTGTGTCTAAGCCAGCACTAGCTTAATCATAGCAGCATAAATCCAGCTACAATAGCTTGAGGATCTGATCCTTTTACTATGTTAATTGTAGTAACTCACAGTCACTTTGTGTGGGAATCCTCCTAAGCATATACAAGCTGACTTGCTGCAATGTACCTGTGTTTTGCTTAGCCAAGAGAGGAACCGCTGAAAGCAGCAGGAACCAGAAATGCCGCCTTTTATGTGCTCTGGTGAACATCCTTCAGACATCTCTGCCTATGTTGCTACAAGAGTCAGGCCTCTTTGAAGACAAGTAACTAATGTTAAGGCTTTTTGCTTCTCACAGACGATCATCAATTCCATCTGGTTTGGTTATGATGTGAAGAAAGCAGTGGAAGAGCCCAGAATTCACGATCAGCTGTTTCCCAATATCACGCAGCTTGAACAGCAAATAGCGGAGGTTTGTCTAGCTAGAGTCTGGGGTGCGCGTGAACTTCTGTTATGGTGCTGGGTTCCTCGTGTTGGGAAGGCATGCGCTTGTGGAAAATCATGAAGCTTTGCCAAATTTCCTAGGTGAGCAGTATTAAAGCTGGCACAGGTGAAGTACTGAGTCACAATAAGCTGTTCAAAGTGTACCTTTAGTCTCAGTCACATGGGTTTGAAGCCTAGCACATTCAAGCATGACCTACATCTGAAAATGAGGGTATGTATCTTCTTGCAATGTTGTTTGGCTCAAAGGACTTGCAAAATAGCAAACCACATCAGGGCCCGAACCATTCAGCAGTCTAAATCCAGTGACCCTCAGGAAATTCTTGTCCTATTGTGCAACATCTCGATGAATCCTGAAGCGCTGGCACAGAGCTAGCGAGGGAGGATGGACAGAGAGACCCGAGAACAAACTTGAAAATATTTTCACAGTAAAGGTCTCTGCACCACTGTCAGACTGAGAGCTCATGGCAAGATCTGCCTCGCTCTGCATACCACTCGCCTGAGCTGGCAGCTTCATTCACCCTGAGGAATTACACATCCCAGAGGCCTGAGACAGATGCAGTCTTGGTACATATCTCATCCCATGCCTCTATATTAGGGAAAACGCTCCTACATAAGGCACTTTTCTTCATCAAACTATGCAGAAGATCCTCTTTTAATAAGCTGCTTATTAAGGTAACAGCTGAGATACCTGCCTGCACTGGGAGGATGCCCTGCTCTCTACAAGTCCTGTGTTTTCCCCTATTCCCAAACAGGATCCATCAGTTCTGGCTGTTGGTATATGAGTGTCTGAGGCAGAATGCTCTGTGAACAGGAATAGAATTGCTAGCCCACACGGAGCACCACAAATGCCATATCTTCTCAATTCCACCTCTTCCAAAGCAAGGCATCCCAGAAAGCAAAGGGAAGAGGAGGAACAGCATGTAGTTTTAGATGTACCTAATACAGGCATTGAACGCTTGGGTAGTCACGAAGGATGCAGGTCGCAGACTACGGCACGTGTGCAGTTTCTCTCTCCTATTGTCCTCATTCACTTCTGCATTCCAGGGTATAGAAGAACAACTAAAGAAGAGAAAACACAACACCACGCGGGTGAACAGTGGTGCGGTTGTGCAGGCCATTCTCAGAACAGATGAAGGATGGGCTGCAGCCTCCGATTCCCGGAAAGGTGGCTTCCCGGCAGGCTACTGATGTGGCTTGACTCCTTTTTCCAGTGGTCTAGTGACACTGAGGTGTGTTTGGGGGGAACATCCTTTAGGTCTGCAACTCAGGGACTTCTCACAGGAAAGAGAACAAATTTACCTGTGGTTCTATTGACAGAGCTGGGACAGTTCTCTACAGCCATGACCGAAATGCCTCATGCCACAGCAGTCTGCTAAGCCAGGCGTGTCTTCCAGGATGTGCAGTACTTACTTGAAGAGTCTGTTCTGCCTTGAAGAGTTTGTTCCCTGCCTCCTCTCCATCCCATGAAGACAGATTGGGTACCCAGAGTTTCTGAAGAAGGTCCAGCTCACCCAAGCTGCAAGAAGTGTTTCCCCTGCACAGCTACTGGGAATGTCCCTGTCACTGCTAGAGAAGAGATTTGTCTCCTGTTGAGTAGATGGGAGTTACGGGACTCTGGGGACTGGGTTTTCTAAGTTACAAACTGATAGATCTGTGCCGTAACAGGAAGCCCGGCTCTAGACTGGGATAAGTCTTCACAAACTCACCACTCTTTCTTTTAACAAAAGATGTTTCTGGTTTTCACTTCAGTTGATTATTGGAGATGACTGGGTAAATGGGGAAGTGGCTTCAAACTTTTTTATATTTCTGTTGAGAAGGTCTAAAGGGAAGATGCTACCTGTAAAACTCTGAGCACAACTAAAATAAATAAATATGGAGTCACAAGTGTTTCTTGCCTGCACAGTTGCTACTGCGAAAAGGAATGGTGAGAGTCTGCGTGAAAGAAGCTCTCCTGAGATTTTTCTCTTTTCTTCACTCCTTTGATGAAGCTATGAGTAAAAAAAAAATAGTTACATAGCCTAAACAAGCTTGGTTTTCTCCAGTTTGCTTTTTACCACATCAAACTGCAGGCCTGAAATACCAGAGTCTGGGAAATGAAACCTCTAAAAAAGGGCACGCTGCAACTACTCTTGTTTGAAGGTAAGTTACCATTAATTAGACAATTAATGACCTCTCAGAAATCCATATCTGATATGGAACAGCTAAGAGTGTGTGTACCTACGCATGAAGAGGTTTTGGTATTCACCTACCAGCAGGGACTAATGCATCACATCAGATAAACTTAGCCTAAGATCAAAACTGAATGTTCCAGGATGTTGTCAAGCTCTAGGGATGTTTATGAAATCCTTGAAACACAGTAACAGTAACTGCACTCATCTATTTGGCTTATTGAAACTTCCTGTCAGTTTGTAAGAACCTTAAAATATAGTGAAGAGAAAATGAAAGGCTGAAATTTTAGGCATCGGTCACCCTCTCTTTGCCAGTAGTTCCTGGAATTGAGGAGAGTCTAGTTTCAAGGAATAAAGTGATAGCTAGATCATGCTTAAATCGAAGAGTCATGACTTTGACATATATATTTGCTTATATCACTCCCATTAAATGAGGGGCTTTTACCAAAAGTTGCCTGGGATGTGCTCTGTGCTCCTGTTTCCTGAGCTGCTGCTGCTGTGTTAGGTGCACCTAAGGCAGTGATTGTAAATGACCTAGAGTCATTGTGTTCCTTTAAGAATGAGATTGGTTTGTGGCCAAACCTGTATCCTTTTATCACTGAACTGAGACTTTGACTTTTCTGCTTCTTCTAGTTTGATGACAGATGCCGCTCAGTGGCAGGCTGCTGTTTAAATCCAGTTTGCAGGGCGTTTTAGGAAGCTTTGTTACAAGTTTGTGTATGGAACAGCATCAGCTGCTATTTGTTGGAAATACGTGGCCCTTTGGACTTAGAACTAGCTGAGCTCTTTCTTGGCCAAGTGTGATCTGAGAAATAAACAAAATTATTGCACAGCAAAATAAGCTTATCGAAACCTTACAGTCACTATAGTTAGTCTGAACTACAACGGAAAAAGCCTGTGCTCTGAAACTGTTTTCTGGGAAATGGCTGTTGGGCAAACATGCATTCTGAAACAAGTTTGAGTAACTTCTGCTGGGCTGCTTCTAACAGTTCATGGTACAGCAGTCTTTCTTACGTTCCTGAATTTCTTCTAGCTGGTCAGAAAACTTCCCTATTATTTATAACCTATGTTACAAAACTGCCCTTATGGAAAACTCAGATTTTGCCATGGCTAAAAACACTTCTGATGAAAACAGTTCTTACAAATGCATTTGAATTCTTGACTCTCTGCAGAAATGGATGTTTGTTTTAGCAGTGTCACCACAAAGGACTAATTAGTTAAAACTAAACTGAGCTAAGGCTTCCACTTACTTGCTACATTTTTTAAAAAAACCTTTGGATACTTCTGCGTGCTGTAATTATCTACATCTCATTTGGACATATCTGTACATAGGGCATGCACTTCTGCCACCTGCTGTGGTACCACATTCCACTACTCGGGCTGCATTCAGGCTGTCTGTGTATCAATAGGCAAATGTTGGTCAATGGTTCACACCGATTGCACACTGTGGGCCGTTCAGCTTGTCTGAACGTTTCAGCTACAAGACAAGACTTCTTCCTGCTCGTGTCCCATCCCTTTGAATGCAGCCACCTCCCGCCTCTGCTGCTGAGCAGAGACATAACGGCTTAGCGCACGCTGCCTGACACAGCGCAGGGTATGGAGAACAGGACGTGTGGCTATGACCGATTCCAGCTGGTTTGAAAGGGAGCTGTACTGTTAAAAGGCGATCTGGATCATGAACTGGGGAGTTCTTCTTTCCCCTGTTCTTCAGTCTAACGTTACCACAGTTTTCTTTTGGCAACTGTCCAGCCTCTGGAAGGACTACGGGGAAGTGCCAAAACCAAGCTGTGAGAGACAAGTGGCATATGCAGTCTTCTGCACAGTTCTTCAGTTTCTCTGGCAGCTTATTGAGTCTCCAGAATGAACAACTGTTACTGCTGGAAACACCTGCGTGAAAGTCCTCTCTCAAACAACTGCTTGTGTGTTAGGCTAGGCAACAGTTTCAGAGGAGAAATTCTCAGACAGGTTTAACAACACTTTATTAAAAATATAATTTAAAAACTTCATTAGAAAATAGAGCAGCCTCTGTATAGGGATGCTTTAAAAGTCTGTGTAAGTTGACTAAGTACAAAAATAATATTTTCCTGTTGGCATGAGCATGAATGGGGAGAGACCAAACTGGGAGGCTCTTGACCCAAACAAATTTCAGCAGCGGTGAGGCGGTGGCAGGGCAAGAGCAGAGGTGCTAAGGGAGGTACAATCCCTGAGCTTCACCAGATGTTTTGCTAGTGAGGATTACAGGACTGGAAGTCTCTGCGGCAGTGAGAGATCTGCACTCTCATTCCTTTCTGTCTTGCAAGCTAAAGCTGTGAAGGGTTTTAAAACTGCTTAATTGGCTCAGTTTCAGTGTTAGTAGCAAAAGTAGTTAAATTGCAGTGAGCGCTGGACTACAGATAATATTCCCATGTCTTCGTGGTGGGAAGTAGCTGTGGTACTACTTCTGCACTGCACTACTACTACTGCGCTGGAAAGGCGATAGGCTGGATTACTGAAGTGTGCTTTACTCTAAGGTATGTCAGAAGTGAAGGTAAGTGGAGGCTTAGTTACTTGGTGACTTGTTTTTTTTCTGCTAGCGACACATGACGGAGCGTGGCTCAGGGCACTGCTGAAGGCAGGGAAGCAAGAACTGCTCTCCCTGTCTCCAGCCAGTGCCATTCTCGGTTGGTTTTTGTAAACTCTAAGCACAGTTGGGCTAGCTAGAAATAACTACAGCTCTTGCTAAAGCCAGCATCCGGTCTAGTTAGTCCATCTGGTCCTGAAATGTGAGCCGCAGATGGTGTCTGGTGCCCGTAAGTGCTTCCCCTGTGGCAGCTCTGCAGTTGGGCTGTTATTTTGGACACTAGAACCAGTGCACCCAGGAACTGGTAGCTGAGGTAAGGGAGTTAATGAAAGTAGAAAACTTCAGCAAATGATGTAGATTGAATATGGCTACTGAGAAAACCCAATGTAAGCTCTCCCAAATGAACATAAATACTGTCCCCCCTCAAACTTCGGGCCTATTCCCTTTCTCTGCTCACATTCAGCAATACCGTATGCTGTCTAACAGGGTGCTGTGCCACTTCTATGGCTTGAGTAAGCAGCTCTGATGGAGAAACCAGTAGTCTTTCCTGAACTAGGGGATTTAAGATAAATTCTACTTGGAGTGAGGGGGCGCTGCATGGAGCTGGCTCTATACATAAGTAACTTGTCTTCCAGATGCGTGATTAAGTGCTTGCGGTTATGATCTGGTAACTTAGGAATACTTTTTCATTAAGCTCTGATACAGCTGTGGTCATACTATAGTCCTTAGTGTACAATTTCCAAGGGAAACCACATGTCTGGCTCTAGTCAGCTTCACTCAGACCATCATTAAAATGCAAGTGAAGGCTGAGATTTCAACAAGGCAATGGCTTTATTGGCCAGACTTCGTGAGTAACGATGTAGACTTAAAACCTATCTGGCCTTGTTTGCAAGGGGGTGTGTGGATGACCTCGTTTTGCTTTGGTTTTTTAACCGTGTGTGCTCAAATACTTGTTATGGTGTTTACAAAGCGATTTTATTTGTTTGTGTACTAGGAATACCACGGGCTGTGTGTGAGGTAAGAACTAACATGCGAAGGGGAGGGCCCTGCTCTGGTTTGGCTTCACTTTCAGAAACACACACACCCAATACTGTCTGTGCTTGTAGGGAAGTACGGCTCATAAGCTTTCAGAAAATTGAGTTGTTGGGGATCATGGGAACTTGCCCCTGGGTATTTGAGGAGAGCTTTGTTTTTTTGTGTTTGTTCGTTTGTTTTCCTTCAACGTTTTATTCTCTTGGCCATTTTGAGCAGGGCAAGGTTATGGAGTAACTGCAAAAGACCTTTTGTGTCCAGGTGCATGAGTTCAGGTCTCTCCTCCATAAGTTTTCTTTCTCTGTGATAGTTCTTAAGCAGTCCTACAATTTCCTCCTTGTGATGTTAAGGGAACACTAGAGACTAGTTGTGGTAAACAGGGAGTTGGAGCGTGTCCTTAGGCTATGGGAGAAAAGAATTCTGCTAATGTCTGATAGCGCTGCATCACTTCTCAGCAGTCCTGGTGTTTGCCTGGCCAGGCTGAGCTCATGGCTACAAATGAAGTCTTCTGATCATGTATCCTTTGAAGAAAGTTATAAAGCTTCCAAAACCAACATCTCTTCCGCTGCAGTCCTCACCTGCCTTCCCAAACAACTTACCTTCTGCAGGCATTGAGGAGGGAGAACTGGCAGAGCCTGGGGCTCCTCTCGCCACAGGGAGAGGTGCCCCCGGGGAGCTGAGCTGAAGCCTGTCTGTCCCAGGAGCAGGGAATTCACATCGCCCCATGGGAGCCTTATTCTCAGTCACCAGTGTGCAGGGTTGAAGGAAGTTTTGGTGCAGTTACTCTGAGCTTGTGGGGTCCTTTGCATCTCCAACGCAGAGAGTAGCAGGGCAGCAGACTTGTGCTACGGTGTGCTGATTTCATTAGCCACCTTTGGGAAAAGTAGGGCTTCTTTGGATAGGAAAACCAAGAGTGGGGGCGTGGAGTTTTGCTCTCTTCCCTTTCCAAACCCACCCTCTAAGCCTGGATGCTTAAGATTTTAAAATCCTGACCCTACAGACACTTCTCATAATCCTCATAACCAAAATAGTTACTCAGTTACTTATTTCACATTGCTGAGCCCCAGTAATAATAAGCTGCTTGCGGCAACAGCCTAAAAGAAACCAATTCTTCTCTTAACTGAGGCTCCCCAGCAGGACTGGAAGATACAGCTGGGTCATTTCACAGTGTCCCCAGTGGGTTTTGGACCAATTTTCCTTTCTCACTTTGTATTCTCTTATTCTGAATAGCTGATCTGCTCAAGAAATACTTTTTTCCATATATCACATAAGTAATGGAGGGTGTAGCTCTAAACGAGGCTGGCTGACCTGTTCTTGTATTGCCTGAGGGTGACTTGCAGTCTCCTGGAATGAGGTGTAATCACAAGTTTTGCCCATACTCTAGGAGGCATCCTGATGGGAACAGGCAATATTGGCATGTCCAAGCCAAAGCATTTCTGAATCTAGTTATCTCCCGTGGTTTTGTGAGTTGAGATGGCATTTCATGCTAATATCCAGCTGACTTCCCCAGCTTCCTTTTATCAGAGTAAGCAGAGATGCATTTTCCTTCCTTGGAAATTCCCTGCACAACATTCATTGCAAATTCAGCTTTCTTTTCTTTATGTCCTCTTCGCAGCAGGCCACTCCTAACCTCCTGTAGGGGAGAGAGAAGAGGAAATGGAGTGAATAGGGCAGGGGCCTGAGGTCTTAGCGTTGCCAGGTGTGAAAATGAAGGATGTGTATGTGGGGTCAGGCTGAGAAAGTGAGATTTAAGCAAGAAGGAGGTTAGCTAGCAAAATACAGATTATTCAGGAGAGTTACAGAAGCAATCTCCTCACCAAAGAAGACAAGAAGATCCAAGCGAGGCCACTCACCTCACTGAAATGTTCCTCAAACAGGATATTGTCATCTTCAGCATGCATGATGGGAGCTGAAATGGCATGTTCCAAGTCATAGCCAAACCACAGCTTGTTTATAATTGCCTGCAATGAAACAAATCCTACGCTCACTGACTGGAGATATTGAATAAGAACCTGGGTCACATGCTGCCATCCTCTGCACTGGTGTTAAGCCAGACCAGCTCTACTGTAAATCCTGCCTTTAGGATGGTGCAAACCTGGACTGTAAGAGAGGCTGCTCTGAGTCAGACCAGAAGTCCTACTAGCCTAGTCTCCTGTCTTCATGGTGACCAGTACCAGATGCTCTGGGCAAGTATAAGAACAGGGTGAGCACATAATGATACTTCCCAGAATGCTTTCCCTGAGCCAAAGTCGTGTCCTTAAATTCGATAGTTACTGACGGATCTTTCTATTGACAGTTGTTCTTTCTGTTTTCAGATCAGGTCCCAGCATGGACTCCTTCCTATGCTTCTCGCCAGTTGAAGAAAGATGAAGAAAAAAAGTCCTCTTTTTCCTCTTGTGGCCTTATCTAGTTTTATTTCTTGATTGCTGAACAAGATGTTTGTTAGACTTCATGCTTCGGCAAGCTCTTTTTTGTTAAGATTTGTTACTCTGTCTATATGTGGGGTGGTGGTTTTCTGTTTTTCTTGTTCTTTCCATCACGTAACTTACCAGTTTTTGGGGGGGGGGCCCAAGGTTGTGGGCAATACCTCTCTTCCTAATAACTTAACTTGCTATTTGATTATTCTAACTTCTTCCCTTTCAAAAAAGAATTGAGAGAGGCAGCTGGCACTTGCCCCAGAAATGCTAGAGGCAAGAAGGTGAGGACAGACTGAGTCTGCAGCACACCCTCTTCACTGCTGCCTTCCACAGAGCACTACTAGCAGCAGCAAAGTAATTCCTGTTGCTCAGGACAGTGCGTGCTCCCCTTGCTCAGCAGAAGGCGTTACTGTGTGGTACCTGTTCACTCACCATAGCAGTAGCACTGATAATCCTGGCTCCGCCTGCTCCTCCGATCACCAGCATGTCTCCTGTCTTGGAGATGAGAATGGAAGGCACCATTGCTGAGGGAGGCTTCTCTCCTAGAGCGGAGGCAGAGAGCATTATTCCTCCCATGTGGCTGTTAAGGGGGTTGGAGGGACACACAAGTTTATCTACCTCACCCTTCTCGCATCCCCCATGGAAAACCAAGCTGCTGCTTGTTCCTCAAGAAGCTCAAGGCTTCCAGAAAACTAGCTTCCTTGTGCTGAAACCTCATCTCACAAGAAACTGCATCTTTACAGCGCAAGCTAAATAGAAAGCATCTCTTGGTGCAGGGCATCCTACAAGAACTCAGGACTTGCTGCAGCTCATTCAACCCAGCCGAAGAACCATTAGCAGCAATCCTGCCATCGCAGTACTGATGTCCTTTCTCACGGCAGACCCAAGGGACGTTGCATCAGAGATAGCTTATTTCAGAAAGCAATGTCTCTGCATCAACACTGCTGTGTTACAGAACTCAGTGTAAGCCTGTATCATTGCTGATTGTACATGCACCTATATACTTTTTCATAGATGAGCCTAAAAAGTCAGCAAGCTTGTCTTAGCAGTAGTTTCTTCACTTCTTCCCTCCCCTCCCCATCTATCAATGACCAGCTTCAGGTTTTTGTGTTTTTTTTGTTTTTTTTTTTTTTTTAAAATCTCTGATTTCCCTGGCCAGAAACCAAAACTCCCATGTTTCCGTGCAAGAGCATCTGTGAGGAGACAAGACACACTACAGGGCTTTATCCTCTGTTAGTCTGAAACAAACTTGACCTCATCCAGACCTAGGAAAGGAAAGAGTACCTGCAATTTACAGATAGTCCCTGCCCAGTTGTAGATGACCTGCATATCCATCTCCTGGCCTTGTGTTTTATTTTGAGGGTGAGAATGCTCACCTGGTTTAATGCTTCTCTTTGCTATGCAGAAATCGGCGAGTTCGTTATTTAAAATGATCCCGGTTTGGTTAGAATACACAAAGGAGCCAAACCTGTAGGGGGGAAAGAAGTAGTTTTTCAGTGCCCAGTGCTCTCGTGTTGTGGATGACATTAACTGAACACGGCACCCAGCCTTCAACTGCCCCTGCCAGGGTGTCCAGAAGGTGTTTCTGCTGCTGCGCTGGAGCCAGAGATGAGATAAGCTCCCTGTTAAGAGCGGATGTGGGGATTTGCCCAACTCACAGAAACTCAGCAGAGCTCAGCAAGTTGTGACATCTTCGCGAACTGTGATGTTCCTTCGGGCTGATGCTCAAACACCTTTGCTGACACATGAAAAAGGCATTCACAAGTAAGAGACTGCCTAAAGCTGTGAAGCCCAAGGGTTTTGCATTTCTGGTAAACAGCCCTTGCAGGTACTCTGTGAACCTGACACATGGCCTATGTGACTCAATTACCAACCCCTCGGCTACTCACGGGTAGTTGATGGTGCTGGTGGCGGACACGGCACTGCCATCTGCAGCAAGCACGGAGATGTGGCTTGTGCCCTTACTTTTGTATCTGTGGTTGTAGATGGACTCCAACAAGTTGTAATGGTTGAGTGGATGGTCACCACGGTCATCTATTCGGCTTCTGGCAAGCTCCGCTAGCTCGTCAGACAGCATGGTCCCCACAGTCACCTGCAATCACAGCAAGGACACAGAGCTTGTGTCACCAAAGCACAGGCACGTCTTTCTCTGGGCTCAAGGGAGCCTGGGGGGATTCAGCCCCAACAGTCAGAGCTTGGGGACCTACACTGGCAGCATTCAGCCCCAGCCTGAATCCCCAGGCCGCTCTCATCACAGAAAATGAAACAAGCTCAGTACCAAGGCACCTCAGCATTGGCATGAGCGTGTGCACATCCTTTATCAAGCAAGTGAGCACCAGCTTACAGCTGAGCAGAAACTGCAGACAAAGTAAATGGCCTAATCCTGCCTCTGCCTTGGCCAACTGAGCAGCATTGCTCTTGACTAGCAGTTCTAAGTATTTTCTTTCCTTCCGTGGCTGCAAAGCAGAAGGGTGTCAGAGCATCGCTTGGTACTGTAGCATTGTGCTGGCAGGTCGGATAGTCTGGGCAACAGGTAGCCTGCTTGAGGGCTTAGCACATAGGTTAAAATGAGTTGGTGACAATGCAGGTTTTTAAAAAAAAGCAGGAAATTAACTTCCCTGCTCCTTCTTTGTTAAACAGCAGTGTAGAAGAAACTACCAGTGCTGTGGGTGTCTGTGGCTGCCCTTATGCACCATGCCAGCTCACCTGAGCTTCAGAGAAGGCCGGGTCACTCATATGGGATTTTAGCATATTGCCAAACTTCAGGGCCTCTGCAATGCGATGGTAGGTTTTCACCTTCTCCTTGGGTGTCGCCAGTGATGCTTCATGGAGTTTATACTCTATGGAGCAGGATGAAATAATTTTATTAATAGACCCAAGGCAATGTTTTTTCAAGAACTGTAAAAAAAAAAAAAAGTTGAAAGAAACCTTCTTTTCCCATCCCAGCTCTTATCAAGTTTCCCTATGCTTTACAGGATGTGGGCACAGAAACAACCAAGTACTAATTTCCGCTGTGACTTTAATTCCTCTTGAAACCTTGGGTAAAGTGTATATCCTTTAGCCTTTGCAGCAGCTATGGTGATACTGACCCACTGTAAGAGTGAGCCAGTTCGTCATCCTGCTGCATAGCATGGTCACACTGCTGCTTTGGGGCCCATTCTGGCTCACCAACTCCATTTCTGCCCATTACTTTTCTACTGCTCTAGAGCAACACTCTTTGCAAACCTCTTGCTGCCCCTTGTCCCTTAGGAATTTACCTTCCAATATCTTGAGGATGAACATGAGCACAGCACCTCCCATGGGCGGTCCAGGAGAAAACACTGTGGTGTGATTGTTCAGGGTAATGTTCAGAGCTGAGGACACCTCTGCTTTGTATGCCTGAAGGTCCTCCAGTGAGATATTGGACCCTGCGACAGAAAACCAGACGGGTAGCTGGCATTAGCTTCTATTGGGTGCTATGGGCTGGCTACATCAGAGCCTTGGTAAAGCTTGTAAAGAGCCATCCCTGTATGCTCCAAATTTCTTCCACCGAGCACAGCAATGGCTTCACGTGTCATCTACTGCCAAACCCCAGGACGTCACCAAGCCCAATGGAGTTGGAGAGGCCAGTGCATGAGCACTATGGGTGAATGCCAGAGCAGTAGGTGGCTCTCAGGCCTGCTTCTGGGCCTGAGTTATAAGAACTGGGGAAAGGTGTCCCCTTCCCATGCCAGATACCCCCCCCAAGTGGCAAGCAAATGGCTTTCCCCGGTACTGACTCACTGTTAGCCAATTGCTGGGAAAAGACCTATTAATATTAAAACCATATCTGTTACCTACCAGCTTTCCTAATGTCCTCCACCAGGGCCTTTCCTATCTGTCCCTCATAAAATGCTGCAGCTCCGTTTTCTGCTACCGCTCTCAGCGTTTGCTGCAGCGCTGGCCACCTGAAGGTCTCTCCACGCTCCAAAAACCTTTGACCATCACATATCAGTGGGCTGTTAAAGAAGAACATCCATCAGTTTACAGCATGGGCTTATTCTGTCCCCAGGGCCAATCTCTTTTTCCTTTCCAAAGCTGATTTGGTTTATGCATGTTGTATGCTTTCCAAGCCAGTGCTACACTGCGGTCTACATGGAGAAACGTTCTTCTCAGCCGATTGCTACCCATAGCACCAGGCACTCTTTCCCCAGACGAAGTTTCCTACACAGGACCAAACACTTTGACCCGGGCTCAGGTCAGTGAGGCTTCTCCAAACGAGTGTCTGCTGTAGGGCCCCGCTGTCAGGGGACGATTTCCACACAGATGGAGGCAGGCCACATACAGCCAGCTCCTCCTCATGAGCAGATGTGCTTAGCATACAGTTTTGCTGTGCCAAGCCACACTAAATTACCAAAAAAAAAAAAAAAAAAGTTGCTGACAGAAAAAAATTTTTAAAAAAACACTTCTGTTAGTCCCTCCCTCCCCATAGCAAATATTTACTGAGCAGAAGCCACAGCAGCAGCCTGCGCTCCCTGTCAGTATGTCAGAGGAAGGGTCTGAAGCTGAGGGAACAGTGGTCCTCACACTGCAATTTAATTCATGGGTCTTACCACAGCATTCTTCCTATATTGGTGAAGTGTGCGTGATGGATCATTTTGTGCATAACCGGGGAAATGGCAAGTGGCTCTGAAAGGAGCTTGATGGTTGGTTCAAATAGGGCTTTCCATGGTAAGCGGCCATATCGCTTATGGGCTTCTTCATACCCACGAAGTTCTCCTGGTACAGCAATCCAGCGGGGACCTGAAGAGCGGAACAACAGTGTCACACCCAGTAAATCATTGGCCTGTGGTCAACTCTCTGAAAGCTCTCCAATGGAAGTGTGGATTTGTACAGGCAAGACTAAGGCTTCTAAAAGCAGGCTTGATTTTTTTCTTTCCTTTTTCTGTTCATATATTTCTTCCACTACCTAATTGAAGGGGTGTAGAGAAGCTGCAGCCAGACTCAGAGGTGCACGGTGAAAGCACAAGAGGCAACAGGCACATGTTGCAGCAAAGGAGATGGCAGCTGGACATAAGAGAAAAAGCAGTCATGCAGAGCCTGGTCAAACACTAGAACAAGTGAAGCTGTGAAATTCTCCATCCCCGGAGAAGTTAAAAAATGTGACAGGACAAGGGCCCAAGCAGCCTGAGCTAACTCTGACACTCTGCTTTGAGCAGTAGTTGGAGCAGAGACCTCCAACTGTCCCTTCCAACCATAGTTGTTCCTGATTCCTTTTCAGCATCTTCTTCCAAGGACAAGAACATCTCCTCCAGGAACTAGGACATGCCCCAAAAGAAAGTGTGCTAGGGAAGGAGAATGAATGCAGCAAGAAATGTGGAGAGATCCAAGACGTGCTGCTAAAGTGAGAGTGCCTGTTGCCAAACCATAACAGCAAGTGGACATGGAGCCTCCTTGGATGGGAGCGAGGCGGTAGCTGAGCTAAGCTGGAGCCCAGCAACTCAATTCCAGATGCTGCCAGGTCACTTCCCCAATGTAAGGACATGGGCAAGTGCACTAGATGCTTGACTCATTTCCAGAAAGTCTGAGCAGCTATTGACCTTATTTTTCTCTGTAAGAACTGTTGGGAAATGAGTACTTTGGGAAATCTGGTCTTGAAATGCAGACTCCCTATGAAGAGAAATAACGTAGTGATTTCTCCTCATGCTCTGCTCCCCACCCTCTTGCTGGTCAGGTTGCCAATGTTACTACAAAACAGGAATTTTACGGACCTAATATTTATTCTTACTTTTGCAAAAATCAATCCAGGAAGAGTGTGAGCAATTAAACAGAACTTCAGATAAAGTCAGCAAGGTCCTCAGTTCCCCCACCCTGAGCTTTGTGCACTGCACACCAGCAGGGCACACAGCCCTCATGGGCCAGTCTGTGTCCTTACCAATGGGGAAAGAAGAACGACAGCCAGACAACAAATTGTGCAGAAACACTCGTGGGACTGTCTCGCGGGCATTGATCACCTCGACTGTTCCTAGAAAGGAGAAGGGGGACATGTATAACATTGTCTTCCCGAAGCAGGTGAACATCACACTTCAGCTGGCTGAGAGCACGCACAGGCTGCTAGCCCAGAGCCCGTGGCACCGTGCTGAACTGCCCTGAAGCCTTTTGCCAAATGTGTCAATAACACTTGCAGGGTCAGGCTGCAGTCGGCACACACCGTTGTTTGCTCCCATGCTTTTACTTAAGAGCAAACCGAGCAGTGTCTACCTAGAGGCAACGAAGGTGCAGGGACAAGGCCAGGGCCTGTCTCCAGACAGTTAAGCCCCCCCCAGGGCTCCTGGGCCTGGGATGTGGGCTGGGACATGCTGCTTCACATCTCATGTGCAGGTTCCTGCACTTCCTCTGCAGGTGGGACATGTCAGAGACATAGAATCATAGAATTGTTCTGGTTGGAAGAGACCTCCAAGATCATCGGGTCCAACCATTAACCTATCACTACCAAGTCCCCCACTAAATCATATCCCTTAGGGCCTCATCTAAACGCCTTTTGAATACCTCCAGGGATGGGGACTCCACCACCTCCCTGGGCAGCCTGTTCCAATGCCCGACAACCCTTTCGGTGAAGAAATTTTTACGAATGTCCAATCTAAACCTCCCCTGGCTCCTTGGTGGGCCATTTTCCAAGTGATGGTGAGGCACTGTCCACCAAGCAGGACAGCGATACTGAAAGACTCTCTATGTATCAGGAAGCTTGAAAGGGAAAAAAAACTCCCAACAAACAACAAAAAACAACCCAAAACCCACTTGTATACACTCATATTTCAGGTCTAGCCTGTTATTTTGCCTCCTTCTCTGCCTTGTATTTATCTTTTCCTGTCACAGTCCGCAGAGCCAGCTGTGTTGCAGGGCCCCGCAGTGCTACCTCGTGTACCAAGCACCTGAGCCGTGCGTGGCCATGTGCAGCTCTGTGCAGCAGGACAATTCAGGTAGCAGAAGAGGACTGTTGATAGGGGACAAAGTTACATGGCTCTGCCAAAAGCAATAAAAGAAAAATATAGGTGTTTTGCCAAATTGTGGTATTGCATAAGATACATCCAAGCATTTCCAGACTCATGACTCTGTGAGACTACTTGGCAGGGTTTTTAAAACTACAATATTGTTATTGTGTTCATTGTTGATCCTACTATTTAAATCTATAAGCTCTGGGGGCTTTTGGGAGCCAAGGCAGTTAAAAAAAAAAAACCATAAAAGCAAGAACACAACACTAGGGGTTAAGCCAAACACAGAAGGGCTTCCCGGTGGGCCCTGAACATTGCTAGATTTAGATTTCTGAAGGGAAGATGCATCTCCTGGGACAGGAAGTCTCACGGAGCTTTGGGGAGTCCTACCCACGCCAGCAAGGGCAGCGTGAGATGCAGCCCCCATGTTGGCAGGCACTGCCTGAGCTGTTGATGCAGGATAAGCCCTTGAAGTCCCAGCCCAAGGGCTGAGCTGAGCCAGTGACAGCCCCATATTGCTGCGCTCATTGCCAGCACACGCGCCTTGCTCCTCTCCCCTCTGCCTCCGTGGCAGCCCAGCGGCAGCTCAGACAGCACCGCTCACACCTTGCTGCGCTGGCAGCTATGTGACTTTGAAATATAATTTGGGATTACTTTGGAGGAGGAAGGAGAGGCAAAGTCAGTTCATTTTAAATCCAAAGCTCTTTCCCCTCCCACATGTTCTTGCTGTGAAAAGATGCACTCCGTGTAACGGATGCTTTGGGTTAAAAGCAAAAGCAGGGTTTGTGATCAGAGGATGCAGCATTATATTAAAAAAATTGCTCTGAGAGAACATGAAGGATTCTGACTTCTCCACGGCAGCTGGGTGTCTGCAGGGAGACAGGGCAGCATGGAGAGGCCAGGGCTGGCCCATACCTGTGCTGGCATTATAGATGGTAAATACGACGCCACCACCCAGGCCCGAACTCTGAGGGTTCATCACCGAGGTGCAGATCAAGCCAGCGATGGCGGCATCCACAGCTGTGCCTCCGCTTTTCAGGATATCCCTGTGGTGGAAATGGAGGAAAAAACCCAATGTTAAAATCCAGGGATGTTGGAATGGCGGAGCCACATGAAAATGTCTCCCTGGGGCACTTGCAAGGCAGCCCCAGCTTGACGAGAGCAGCTACCAGTTGGAGAAAGCTATTGGCAGCAGTGTGGGGTGTGAGAACGCAGAAAGGCGCCTTCCTTTGTGGGAGTAAGAGAGAAAAATTAGTGGGAAAGAAGGGAGAGTCTGCAGGAAGAAAGAGCGGCCAGGGGCCAGACCTGTGCAAGGCTTGTCTTCCTCCGGGCAGAGTGATGGGACAGAGAGAACTGCAGCCGCTCACAGGTGCTGTTGACAAAAAGGGACAGCAAGGAGCTGCCAGACGTGGAGGAGGATGCTCTTGGCAGAGGAGAGAGCTTTCCACATGCTGGGAACCAAACAACTGATTTCTAGCTCCCCAGCTACCATTCCCAATAAAAAGGCATATGCTGGTGAACAGGACAGGGGCACTGAAGCAGGAACGATGGGTCCATGTGAAGCAAACTCCTGAGACTTAACATGTCAATTAGCACAAAATTCAGGCCTGACTTCATTGCTCCTACAATGTGCCTTCCTGGGCTTATGTAATATTAGCACAAAAATCCCACTCCCTCCCTGTATCCCCAAAGGCAAAACAAACAAACAAACAAAATCCAAACAGGAAAAAAACCCCTCAACTGTTTCTACCTAGGCACAGCCACACCAAAGAACACGCAGGCATTAAGGCAGCCTCATGCTGTTGACAGCAATGAGTTTCTGCTAGAGAAACGTGTCTCAACAAATGCTCCCCTCAAGCACAGCTGTAAAAAAAATCTTTTCCTTGTATTGGAAATGCGGTGGGGTGGGGTTTCCTTGCGCAGCCTGCCAGCAGCCAGCACTGGTATTTGCTAGGAAGGTTTCTGACTGTTTGGGTTGGGGTATTGCTTAGATAAGGCAAAGCCAGAAGGGAAAGTGGAATAGTTCATTAACTGGAGTGGCAACTGCTCCCAGAGGCTGACAGGAACACAGAGCACATGTGGGACTGCTGTTTATTTTACATCTATTGATGTGGCCGGGACCTGCTGGGGCTAGGAACAGGATGCTGCCAGCAGGCACTCTGATTGTGGCTTTCCTGTGTCTCTGTAAGTGCCTTTGGAACCACTGCCTGTAAGCAAACGGCTTGGGGACAAGTGGGGAGAAAAGAAATGGTAGGGAACCACTGGGCTTTCTGTTTGGGGTCTGCATGGCTTTTAGCCTCCTAGCAGCAACCTGCTCCCTGGCTGTAGCTCTGAAAATGGAGACTGAGGGTCAGGCTCACCCTTTCATCTCCTTGCAGCAGGGGTAAGACTCTCACCACACGAATGTCCCTGGGTGGTGTTTTTCTGAAATGGAAGCTTTTTAATTGCTAACAATAGAAGGGAAGGATACGAAGCCTTCATGGGAAACTGAGTTACCCCTGCAGAAGGCCCAGGAAGCATGTTAGAAAGTTGGGGAAGGAGAGGAGGGGGACCACTACACTGGCCTGGGACAGTGCTCCTCAGAGCCCCTGGATTATGGGCTATGAAGCAGCACATGTACAAAGCCTGATGCCAGGGAAAAGCACGGGTCTGAGATAATTTGCAGTGACAAACAACTTTAAAAAGAAACTTTGAGACTGTATGGTATTCATTTCAATGCAATGCATTAAGAACTTAACATGGAAAATCAGACACGCTTTTATCATTTTCTCAAAGCCCGAAAAGCACCAGAGCCTCACCCAACTTCCCAGCCACATTCACAGTTGTGTAAGTGGTTGCACGTCTTGCCCTACCTCTTGTCCAGGGACCCTCCTGCCACTCTCCTTCTGAAGCCGGTGCCATACGCCCCTCACCACGTCCCCCGAAACACTTGTGCCTGGAGGAGCACTCCCTGACGAAGATCCTCGTCCCTTCTTGTGTCATCTGGTGATAGTTGTCTACCTGCTCCAAAAGATGAGCTGTTCCCTCACCACCACCGAACTGCACCAAGCCAGCATGCTCTGCACTGGAACTGCATTAACTTAGCATGCTCTAAAGGGTGACCACAGTTAATCAATTTATTAATTTAATATTTGTACACCTAGATGGCCTGTTTCTGGGTGACAGTGAGATCTCTTAGTGTTCCCAAGTACTTGTTTATAAAAGCAACTTGTGGGCTAAATACCCTTTAATTACTGCAAATGCAGTGCCATATGCACAAAGCATACAAACCTGGGAGTTTCTTAGCATGACCTTATCCATGCTCCCTCCCTCCAACACTCCCAGTTAGACATAGAGCCAGGATAACACAAGCCATGTAAACTCGTTTGTAGCTGTGCCCTTGGCTCCCACTGAGATCAGGGAGGACAAATGAGGTCTCAGTCTCAGCAGAAAAGGTGTATCTGACTGCTAAAAAGGGCAGCAAACTTCTCCAGGGAGCTGAGACCTGGCCTGTTACTGCCATTGGCAAAATGGACACAGATTTCCTGAGAGCATCAAGGAACAAGCAGGAGGAAGACGTTCACTGGCCAGTGGAGAGGACTTCAGCAGCGCAGCCAGGATGGACACATCCTGCCTGGCATGGCCGAGGCAAATCAAGTGCTTATTTATGGGCGCTGATTACTCCAGCCTGCCAGTCTACCCAACAGTTTTCAGCTGGATCATGCCCAAGACACTGACATTGTGGATGCCTCAGGAAGGCAGGAAAGCCAGAGGTAGTCCTTATTGTTCCTGCTCTGTGCCTAGCACAGTGACATCCTGATTCTTGGCTGCGCCTCCTTGGTGTTAATGCAATACAGTGCAAAAATAACACCAGCAGCCAACACAGGGATATCTTTTCACAGAAGAGCAAGGCATGTTTTGCTTTGTCCTTGGTCACTAGCCCTCATTAATCACATTTTGCAATATAAACAAGATGACAAGAAAAACAGAATTTCCAGATAATCCAATAGTGCTTTTCATTCCTGCCTACTGTGTTTATATTGGTGGCAACTGTCACTGTGTCCTCTGGTGGCAAATACGACATCTAACAACACATAGTCAAACTTGTTTCTTGCTCTAGGGACGGAGGGCTTTCCAGTTGCCTCCTGCCTTTCAGCGAGCACCATGGGATGGAGAGCTAAGGCTTCCCATCCACTAGCACAGTGTGCGGCACCCGAGACCATCTCGGTATGGGATGGGCTGCGTGATGCTGGGCATGGTCCTTTGCCTGCTGCTTCTTCAGCACCACACTGATGATGTTTCCCTGGCTCTGTGGGGGTGCATATGCCTGCCAAGTTTTTCACTTGAACCCCAGCACAAAGGCTGTCCCATGACACAGGACAGGCACAGTGGTAGCTAAGGAAAAGCAAGCCTTACAGTCAGGCTTTTAGCTCAAGCTCAGAAACAACAGAACCCTGCAAGGGTAAAACCAAATCCTGATCGGGGTTATAACAGGGTTTCTTTTGAGCTGCTTTGCTCTTTTACCCAGAAGGCCTGATATGTGTCCCCCATCATCAGGGCAGGGTTCAGGGCCCACAGCCATTCTGTGCTATCTGCAGACTGCCCCCCAGTCTTGACAGCTTCCCTCCAGCCTCTCTGGAGACTGAAACACAACAAAAAACACACTCTGAGCTGGCTCTTGGTATATCACACTCATCTCCCCACAACTGGCTCACACGCTTTCAGCCAGAGCCCTGCCACTTCCTTGGAAGTGATGCCTGGGGAATTTAGGGCCGTTATGTCTTTCTTATCCAGCTAGCCTGGCAGAGTACACCCTGTCCCATTAGGTTGCTTCCTTTACATGGCTCACTGCTGCAACTAGCTTAATTATAATGCAAAACCCTGGAGAGACACATGACCCCTCAATCAAAGCGTGGTACCTTATCAGGTCTCTCTAGACACATCTTAGTGCTACAGCTGACAAGATCTGATAACAACATGTTTTGTCCTATATCCTTCCTGTTGCTTAGTTTCAGCTTTAGGGTTTGGCCATTAATCGAGTTTCCTTAAAGTCAGGAGCAGAAGAGGATGTTAACAACCAAGTCCTGCTCCAGCAACAGCAAAACAGGGATTCACCCTCCCAGGAAGGGTGAATGATGGCACTTTGCTCCCACACTCCTCACAGCAAAGATGGGCTGTGCTGGGCTACACTGGAAATGCTAAGGTATTAAATTATATTGATTTTTTTTTTCTGCTAAAGAAAGCTGGGGGCTGGGAGGAGACCACTTTTTACATAGGAGGTGCCTGCTTAAGATTTATGAAGAGCAAAAATAACAGCTGTTTCTGTAAAAAAAGGGTCAGTTGCCAAATTTAAAACTGTTAAAATACAAGAAGAAGGGAAGGCAAATCCTTTGGGATATAAACATTCTTCAGAAATGCTGCTGGGCCATCACTGAAAAGGATTTTTGCAGCAGATTCTCTGCCTAGACCTGAGTTTCCCAGGACCGCAGACATGTTCTGACCGTTAAATTCTCACCCTCCCCACCACCCTGTCCCCCAGGCGGGTGCTCATTTCAGTAAAAGCCAGTTCCCAGGGTTTATGCTAGTCTACACTGGAGAACTGGGATCAGAGATGGCTGCTGGGCCAGGTCAGGTCAGCTCGCCTCACTGCAGCGAATCCCATCGCTGGGAATGAGCCCTTTTCCTGAATCTCCCCCTAGCCTTATGCTGGCTCTTGCTGCTGCCATTTGGGAAACAAATGGATGCAGAGCAGTGGATGGCAGAGCTCAAACAGCACATTGGTAGGGAATATAAAGCTTTTTGCATGGCTGATGGAAAAAGCCTCTTCCATTTCCAGGAGGGAAGAAGCGGCTCAGAGACAGAGGTAAAGGTGCATTTGGGTACCGCTCACTGCTAGGGCAATCACCTCCTGTCTCCTCATGGCTTCCTGACAATTACTGAGGTGGACTTTGGTACCAAATTCACATCTTTGGATTAAAAACTGCTCTGACTCTCCTTTTAACCTCACATCCCTCATGATCGAAGTGTTTCACTTCATTCAGGGACAAGTTTTCTTCCAGCACAGGGCCCCTGTCCGGACCAGACAGCTGCACAATATTGCTTTCAGTCCCCAATCTCCAGCAGTAAAACCATTCACAGCAAAAGACCTGACCTCGTTCACCACTGAGAATTGGGCACTGATGGCTAAGAGCAAGTCTAGCACAGGACCTGCCAACAAGGATGATGACACACTGGAGGCTCGCTGAGATTGGTCATGTTCTGCAGGGAGCCAAAGAGTTGCATAAAGATTTCAGAAAGTCCAACTTTACACAGCCCCAGAATATACAAACACCATCTCCAGAGCTGGAAAACCCAAGCGTGAAGACAACAGCTGAGCACAACTGAAGAAAAAGAGCAGCAAACAGGGTCTGTGAGTCTGTCCCCCATCTCCTGCTTATACTAACAAATTACAGAGCTACACGGTTCCGTCACTGACCCTTCCTTCACAGCTGAACTATCAGTGAGAGAAACACAAGGACCCTGAGGTGTATTCCCCAACCCACTTGTTAAAAGACAAGATTGCTCTTCAGGCAAGACATTCCGTTTGGTTATTCTCAGTAAATTCAATTAAAAGTTCTATTAGGAGCACACAAAGACTTTGTCTTAAACAGCAGCATCTTAAACCAACACAGTATCATGTAACGCCCCAGGAATTTCATTACTGCTAATGACAACTCACAGAGCATGTGGTTTGGGTTTGTTTTTTTTCCTAAAGGAAACAAGATTTTTTAATTAAAGAATAAAATTTATAAGTAGGTCAGAGATTAGGTGCTGCTTTTAGCTTCCAAGATTTTAGGCGCCGGACCAGCGTGACTGGTTTCATGCCCATCCTGCACCGGAGGTTCCCCGAGCATCCCCCGCATGGGTTCCCAGGAGCTTGGGGGTATTTGCAGGACGAAAGGGGTGGCTGCGGGGGGCACAGCCCAGAGTGCCAGCAGAGAGAGGGTCTGCAGGGTCAGTGGGGGATAGCAGGGGCAAACAGGCCCTGTTGAATCTCTCTGTGGTCTGCCTTTAGGGACTGGTTGCAGTGACTCCTGCTCTCACCACGGGGTGGGCAGGCAGGCTGACAGATTCAATTATAACGTGTGGTTTTCCTTTGATTGTAGCTTTGCCATACTCAAGCCACCAAGCCTAATTTTTTTTTTCCTATGGTGCTGGAGGTCGCTCTTTTCCTTTTTGTATGTTTCCACTAAAAGCATTCAGCAATTACCAAATAATTAGATTGAGGAAATTTGTTGGTTTACTTTATTTTACTTGTTTTAAACTCCTCTAGAAAAAATTGTTAGGAGGCTCTGCAGTGTGCAAGTACAAAGCCAGAGATGTAGTCTGCCTCCAGTTCAAACAATTCACTCTAATTTGGCCAAGTTGTTTGCTTTGGGGAAAAAAAAAAAAACAACCAACCAAACCTGATCATTAAAAATTTTGATCATATTGATCATATAATATTTTTTTTAACTTATTTTTATATATACAAAAATGCATACATGTGTGGTCATCAATGAATTAACTAGCTTTGGTAGATTAATTCTCCTGTGATTTCTAAGCAATGACAGCATAAATGAGCCTGTGCCAACCCTGAGCTGCAGAGACAAGCACAGATTCCTCGAAAAAAATGCATCTGGTAACAGCCATGGCTTTGGGGCATGGAAAAAAGAAGGAAATTGTTATCCTTAGTACTCAGTGTTCCCCAGGCTGCACCACGAGCAAGGAGAGTGGCCATGTCCTGCCTCAAACACAGAGGAGATGCGAGAGGAGCGAAGTGGCTGAGCTGTGGAGGCAGGATCAGGGCAGAAGAAAGCCCATAAGGCTGAGCAATTTGGGAGCAGGATGGGAAGTGGTGGTGATGTGTTGGTAGGATGAGAAGACCAGCAGTAGTGAATGCACAGGCTCAAACACCAGCACAGGGAGATGGGTACACGTGGGAAGGAGCACCCACAGAGCTGGGGGTGAGGCAGCGATTAGGCAGAAGAGAGAGCAACAGCACAGGTAGCAAAGGGCCCAGCAAGAACTCGGGAGCAGCAGTACAGGTCCCAGCTCTTGTGCCATTGGGAATCTTGCCATTCATGATTGCTTGCCTAACTCCTCAACTCTTTACAATATGCCAAGTCCTAACAGCCAGTGTAAAAATATGCAACTGTTTGCATAACTGCAGAAAAAGAGTGAAGACGTAAATACAGTACTTAGTAAGAAAAAGAAAAAAAACAAGATTAATTATTTCTTCTTGTTTCCTCTCTCCTAAGTCTCATAATTTTGGGAGTTTAATTATTTTTGAAGAGCAGAAGTCAACAGCACTGCTGTAATCTCAAAACCACTCAGTTGACTGGCTGGGCAGTGTCTGGGAAGGAGTTCGGGTTGCACATCAAGGAATCCTTGGCTTTGCCCAACTCTCGCTTTGTTGCTGAAGTTAAGTGCCAAATGAAGTGGCAGCTCACAGGTGGGGACATCAGGGCCTAATGGCTAAGACTACTCTGAGAAATTGGATTTTATTGCTACTGCTGTGACAAAATTCCTATGTGATGCTAAAATCTTGTTCAGCAAAGATTAGGCAGGAGGCTGCCGTGTGCTCCTCAGCTCCTGGTGCTCCCATCAAGACCTCTGGCTCAGGCTCGAGGAAGCCCTCACCCTGCACAGTCACACAGGTCAGTGTGAGATGTACCCCGAGCAGCGCAGCTTGCTCTGAAAGGCAGATATACGGGTGAGATAACATCATTTCATCACTTCCCAGACTGCTATGAGAATTAATTTAGTGGTGACTATCATGTGCTAATAGCTAAGAAAAATGTGACATACAGATATAACAGCACAGAAATGTCTGGGAGAAAATGAACAAGATCACATGCAGTACACAGTATGCAGTAAGCTTCCCCCAAAGAAAAAATGTTCCTTCCTTACAAGCTACCACTGTGGGCAGTGGGGACAAAGCGAGAAATAGGACAATGACAAAGAAAAGGGCAGATGTTATACAAAGCTTCTGATCACAAGCTCTGTTGCAGATGAACATTTTTATAAACAGTTTTATTATGATCTATTGCAAGAACATGAGCAGATAGCTCAAGCTGGGAGAACAACAGAGGAGTTTGGTTCATTCCAAGTATAAGGACAGTGTGAAATGAGCACAAAGGTTTCCAAGAATGGCTGGAGGCGAAGGATACCGGAAAAAGCAGCAGACAGCATGCAGCAGTAGGGGAGTAGAGCTAACCACTGGGCAGAGAGTGAGTGGTGTGGAGCCAAGGTGAAGGAGGAGAATAGTCTTGGCTGGGGAGATCCAGGGGGCTTGGCAGGGCTGGAGGAGAGAGCCGATACATGTGGAGCAGCAGGACGTGATGTGCAGGTGCCCCAGGCTGGGAAAAGGGGGAAAAACATGTGATGGAAGGTTGGAGCAAGGGCAGAATTTTGTGGGAATCATTGGCAAATTATTTGTAGGAAATCTAAGATGGTCTGTCAGACTGGAGGGACACCATAGACCTTGTCAGCGAGTGCGCTGGAGGTGCAGCTACAGTAGTGGTTGAGGCTATGGAAGCAGGTGGATCTTGTGGAGGGAAGGGAGCGGAAAAGATGACAGCCCAGTAGCAGTAGCCAGCTAGCCAAAGCTTCTCAGCTGTCAACCTGATCACAGATTTCTGTGGCTCTCACTTCAGTGCCTTCCAGCTGATTCTACACTACTTCAAGTTAAAAATTACAATAGCTGCAAAACAAGTGCTGTGGTTTTCCCAGCAGATTCTTTGGGTAATCCAATAATGTATTTTCCTCTTTTCCCATTAATCCTGATTTAAAAGATACTTCTTCTACCCTCTGAAGAACTAATCTGTGGCTTAGTGTTAAAAAAACCCATCTCATTCCTTGACATACATGCAGCCACAGTACGTTTTGTCCAACCATTCACAAATGCTGTATCAGCGCATCATTGCAAGAACCGCATGTGCAACATGGCAAGCATGGTGTAATGGCAACACGTCTTATCTCACCCCTCCAGCCACAAGGTGGAGCGCACAGCTCCAGCATCCACTGCTGTAGCAGCCAGCATCACATGTAGCTTGTGAAGTTCCATCCTTTGACTTTTATGTATACAAGCGTTTAAGAATTGAAGGAACAGTAAAATAATAATGTAAGATTCAAAATGTTTGAGAGAGAAGATGTTACACAAACTGAAGTGTTACAACCTGGGCAGCTAGAGAATTTTTTAAACCTACATCTTTCCTTCCAAGTGATATAAGTATGTCTTTTGTACTTATACTGTCTCGGCTGAATTTCAATTAAATCTGCTCTTTGCTTTACAATACAGAGTGTCTTGATAGCAGACACACCTGCTGCAGGCTTCAGTCCAGAAACACACACCCTAAGGGCTAGGATGCCCAGTCCCCCTTACCCTCTCAGCCTTCCTGAAGCCCATCTGCAGCTCTCTGCTAGCTCCTCACTTCTTCCTTAATGTATTTCTAAGCCACTTGTCTGACAGACTTACCACCATGAAGTAAGCAGTTAATTTCCTGCTTCCCCAGTTAAAAACAACCTTGCATTTGTATACTATAAATATTTGTACCTTCCAAAAGGCCAAGGGTTTTCAGAGCTGCAAATTTTTGTGACATTGGATAACGAAAATAAGCATCAACTGCAGAGGCAGAGCTCCATCTGCTCTCTGAGCTGCTCCACTGCCGATGGAGAGCACCCAGGGAGCAGCATTGCTGCTCAGCCCCAGAAGTGGGGATGGGGCGGAAACCCAGCTCACTCCCATAGGTAGTACGTGTACCTGTCTGTCAGTCCGAGTCCACGACATACACGACATGTAACCTGAAAAAACGAGAGGTTTGTGCACATACCGGCCGATGACAGAGCAGGTCTCGGTGTCAGCAGCCACGGCACCGTGCAGGTAGCGCTGAGGACCGCACTTGGGTTGAGTCAGGATGATCACGAGTGCAACAATCACCGCCAGCACCCCTAGGGTCAGCAGCACCAGACAACAGATCTTCCCCGTAGACATGGCTATTCCTACGCTGCCGGAGGCAGCTGTGAGGCTTTTACTCCTTTTGCGAAGGCGCCTGCTTTGCTCAGGGTGGAAGTAGAGGATTCTTTTTAAGATTAAAAGCTGCTAAAAAGGAAACGGTGTACTCTTTCTTTCCTGCTTTCTTACATGTGAGAGGCTTTTCACGCTCTTCTATAAACTTTTTCTGGCATATCCACCATATGCCTTTTTTTTTTTTTAAGTCTCTGATGAAAACATTTAACACATTCATTGCTGGAGCACTTCAAAGTGAAATCTCTACACTGCTTATTGGCTCCACACAGCCTCCCTGTCTTCACATTCTTGCCACATAGAGCAAATTACCAAACAAAGGCAGCCTACATGGTGAATCACTGGGAAAATTACAACATCAATCCTACCTCACAAACTTGGGGTATTTTCTTTCCATAAGAGTACTTAAAGAAGTAAAAGCTAAATACAAAATACAAAGCTGGAACCTTCATATTTACTCTTACTTTACCTTATAGTTTATTATAATCTTGCTTATTTCCTTCTTTGATCATTAAATCTTGCCAGTGTCCACACCATACATCTTCTGTAAAAGAGCATAACAGAATACCTTGAATAAAACAGCACACCTCTGCACTTCTGCAAAATGTTAAAGAGCTCTGGGGTCCAGCCTGCATCAGTCAGCAACCACAGCGCCCAGGAAGTGAACGGCTGCTAAATAAGACCAGACCTGATTCCTAACAGAGCAGCCATCAGCAGCATGAATTGCTACACAGTACAACTGGCTCTTTAAGAGCCTCTTGATTAGACAGTTCTCCTTGCACTCAAAAAGTTAAAGATACAGCTCCACATCTGCCTGCTGTCTTTCTAAAAGATATTATCTGTGATCCTTTTCCAGCTAGATTTGGGAGAAGGGGAATTCACCTGTGCAGATTTACACCTGTGTTTCAGTACAGACTTTGAACTTGTACCTACTAAACTTTATGTCATAGCTAAGTAATACTATTTCATGTATCATATCTCAAGAAATGGATTTCATAGACTAGACTGTCTTTTTTGTAGTTGTATCTTCCCGTAAGGTCATGTTGGGGAAGTGAGAACAGTCCAAGAAAAATATATGGTTTTGTCCAAGATAAAACCATGGTCCCTGTGGAATAATTTCTTGGTGTCCACATCTCTGTCTGACTTGGTAAATATACTTGGCATGTGTAACAAGCCTCCACAGCTCTAATGTGACTCTTCATTTCACCCCATTGCAAAACATTGCTGAGCTTGTAAAATTTCTTGATCCCTACATGACTTTTTGACATTTTCATTTTTTGACAAATTATTCTATAACACTTGAAGAATCATCATTCTGGTGTTTTTTTGGGAAAGCTCTTCCCTGTAAATTCATAGCAGGGCTGGAAACCCTGACCACTCAGTACCAATAGACTCAAGGCTCAAGTGGATTTTGCCCATTTGCTTTCATTAAACGCCATGGAGAATTAAACTGCCGTCTCCAAAACTTCCATGAAATTTGGTTTTCAACTCAGCACATCAAACATCTGTATCTGGAAAATTACCCTTGTGCTGCCAAGGAGACCTGGAAGGGGCAAGAAAGGTAGGAGAGAGTGTCATCTCCCACACCATGTCTGGGAAGGCCAAGACATGGTTATGATCTATTCCAGCTAACAGGTGCCTCCCATAGGCAAACCCATTTGTCTTTTAGATACATAAATGAAGTCTGAGCCTCCTTCTCTCTTTCAATGTGTAACCTTTACAGTCTTGTTGGTGCAACACTCAACTTTGGCCACATTGTGCTACGAAGTCTGCACTGACGCTCCCATGTGAGAGGCTGCTTAGCTGTTCACATGCTGGGGCTCAGGACTGTGACCTCTATTTGTCTGTTTGTTTGTTTCTCAAAACTTTCACATTTACCATCATTGTCTGGGAGAGCAGTTTGCCTTGGCATAAATCTCCACACATACATAGCACTTCACTGCAAGGACTCTCTGGTCCTCCACTGCCAGCATGAAGAGCTTTGTACGCTGCATGAAAAGGAGCTCAGGTATTTAAAGACCCTTACAGGCCAAGATACACTCAAGGAGATTTTAATTAGAATTGTAATTATTAACAGAATTACCATCTATTAACTAATAAACAGGCACAGTATCTTTAAATTGTCCTTTACATTGTTGGGGTCCTGTTACACCTTTGTCCATATCTTCAATCAAGAGACCAAAATTGAGAATTATTTAACATCTGAAGTACAGGCATTGATAGGGTTGACGTGAACACCACAGATACCTTATGGAGGGTAAGAAATCATCAAGGGATAGAAATCCTCAGATTGTAAGAGCAGAGCATAAATACTAAGTGAAGGAGTTGGGAAGAAATTCCTCTTGCAGGTAGGTTATTGCAGAGGTGTTGAAGGGTCTCCGCCATTGGGCTGAATTGGTGGGGAGCGTACATGGGGCAGTCAGTCTAATCCCATCATCTAGTGACCAAAGGGACCAGGCTCTGGAGGCACCAGGAGCTTCCCCTTCTGCCTTGCTGGGGACAGCGTGCACCTTTGCTTGTTTTCACAACAGTGCATTGCACTAAGCCAATGTAATTTTACCTCAAGCTCCAACATATTCTTGACACACTGAGCTACCATCTGTAGAGCCTGCTTCTCTGACAGCGAATCCGGTTTCAGATGATGACTGGTATCAGTCATGTTTGAGGAAAAGGAAGCTGGTTGCTGGTTGAAAACCAGCCCTCATAACCAGCTTTGGGATCCTGGAGGTGAAGAGACAATCCCAAAGAGCACCAGCATCTACACATGCTGTATGCATGCTTTTCATTCAGCAGAATAAAGCTGGAGATGCAAATCAAGGAGCCATCTTCTGAGAAGATGGACATCTCTATGCTGAAGCAGGATTCATGACAGTCTGGGGCCAGACTAAAGAAAACAAGTTTGCTGCCTTGTCTGCAGCAAGAGAGTAGGTTTGTGGCATAAATGGCATTTCAGGCATTGTGTTTTCTCCATGCCTCCTTTTCTTCAGTGCTGCTTTCCATTGATTGAGGGGAATAAAAGAACATCATTGGACAGAAAGCCAGACATTTCTACTCAGCAAAGAAAAGCTGACTAAGATATCGACTCTCAATTTATCACTCTTCATCACATCTTTTAAAAATATAAACTAAAAGAACCCTAAACACACACCAAACTCATAATACATTCTCATGCTAGTGTCCTAAACACCCTCCTTTGCCTTTCTCTTTACACTGTCCAAATTACATTGCAACATACTCAAGAGGATGCCTCTTTCTGCTGGTGTTTGCTTGCAGAGCACTGCCTACAGTCACCAAGCTCTTATTGTAATAAATAAGCAGCACATTTTGCATTTCCCAACTCTAAATTAAGTTTAAACCATTGGACAGGAGTCTAGGAAAGTTTCCAAGATCATGCAACCAAAAGCCAAACTGGATGCATTTCATACATCGCTCGTCTTCTCCTCCAGTCATGTTCATTTATAACCCAGGAATATCAGTTGTCTCTAAACAATAATCAAATTACAAAATTATAGGCAACATGATGGGAATTTATTGTTCAAATCTTCTAAGAGACATGGCTGTGAGTTCCACAGATGTTGGTGCTCATGATCCATTTGTCTCAGTACAATTTTTCAGAAACTGAGAAACACTAACCTTTGCACATTGTTTTCCTTTGCACACAAACAAGTTTTCTTTATTGAGGGCCATGGGTTTGCTCCCACTAAAATCAAGTTTGTATCGTTTTCAGACATGTGGAAAAACAGCTGGTCAGAAAATGGAAATTCTGGTACTGAAGAACTTCTCATTCATGTCTCTCTTTCCTCTGTTATTTCTCAGAGTTCATGACGGAAGTTAAGCTCATAAACTCCTCTGAAGCCAGGAAAACCAAACTCTTTCGTCATTGAAATCAGAAAACGGAAACATGCTCTAAAATTACTCATGGACTTAATGTTCCACTGAAATTAACATTTAAGTACCTTCTGAATCAAGGCTTATTGGTTTTCCCGTTAATTTCAAAGCATGCCAGGGAACAACTCTCCTGGTTCTAGCTGAGAAACTTGGCAGTACTTCATCTCAAGTCTTGAAAACACACTTCTAGCTGCAGCTGTAATGGTTAAACAGATTCCTCTTACAAGCCCTGAAAGGGTTTGAGGGTCATCACAAGCAGTCCATGTGTTAGGAGTGCAGCAGCAGGGCAGCGATGGATGACTGGGAGGGGGCAAACCTACAGCTTGAAGAGGACACGTATCAACAGTCCAACACTGGCACTATTTTCCTCAGCCACCCCAACTTTCAGTTTCCCACTGTGAGGGATTTCTCTTCGTGGGCTGCGAGCATGAACAAAGGGAAAGCACTTGAGGAGGACAGTCACAGGACACACACCAGTTCTCACATCACTGAAATCAAAAAAAGAACCCAGCAGAATCTCAGGGACTCCCACATCTTTGTTGAATATTCCTAGGTTAAAGGCAGAGCAGCTGCCTGCTTCTTCCTTTCCTGCTGGTTACAAAGCAATGCCTGAAAGAAATGCTCTGTCGAACCCAAACCTAAACATCCTCTATTCTACAGTTCGATCAACATATTGAAAGTCAATTATTTGCATGGCTCTACTTAGTGGTACACGTGGCACAGACCACTGCCCAAGGGAAACTTTTCTCCATTAACTTTATGTGATGAGTATATCCAGGCACAGTTTACTGCACAGCATCAGCATTTTATTCTTTCTGTAACATAGCAGCTGTGCTCAAGATCAGATTAACAATGAAGCCTACTGACTCAGTCTTTAACTCGAGTGCTCTTCTGGTGCAAATCCAGCAGTTTTCTTAAGGACTAAACCTCATTAGTACAATTACTATACCAGCTGAAAGTATTGACACTAGAAAACAAAAGGGAGCCTTGTGTACATCCAAAGACACTAACAGTAAACTCTGTCTGAACTCTGTATTGACTAAAGTAGGCCAAAGTATTACGGTAGTGACCCCAAAGGAAATCTGTGGAGGGTTTTAACTCACATGAAAGTACTAAACTCACTGAAAATACTAAATATAACATATTTATAGTTAAATGCACATGTACCTATATGTAACAACCTATACAGCTGCCATCATATGCTTTATAAGATCTCAGTGAGCCATAATCAGTGGAATAATGGTTCGCTGCCATGCTCAGTTCAAGAGCTGCCCTGGGTGGAGTTTGTTCACTGGGTCCTATGCAGCCGGGAGGTCCCTGGGTCTGCACAGAGCACAGGACAAAGCAGCACGAGCCGCTCCGATTGTACAAGGGAAGCAGATCAGCTGAGGAAGCTGATGCATGATTTTGCCAGGGATCTTTACAGAGCGAAGAAAGCAGCTCTTTAATGCCAAAAGCCCTAGAAGGATGTTCAGAAAAAGGTGTGCTGGTTGAAGTACAGTTGGCAAGTCAAAAAGGAAAGCAACGAGGACAAAAATGCAAAATCTCAGCAAATCTCTGGCTAAAACTAAATTAAGGGGAGTGGCTGACAGGACAAGCAGCAGAGCATCATGCACAGGGACCTTGATGAACTTGAACAGAAACCTCATGAAGTTTGGTAAAGAGCAGGGCACGGTCTGTGCCTGGGCAGAATAACACCATGCTCAGCACAGGCTCTCTTGTGAAGGGCTTGGGCTTGCACCAGGAGCCAGGCTGACCATGCACCATAACGTGCTCGTGCTGCAAACCTGGCCAGCAGATACTGGACTCCTTCAGGAGTGTGGTCAGCAGATCAAGGGAAGTTACTCTCCTCTTTTTCAGGCAGCACCTGAAATACTGTGACCTGCCATGAGAGCTGAGCCCTGGGAGCTCAGGGGGAGTTGAACAAAAGGAGCCTGTTAAAAGTCAAATTCCTGGTGAGAGGAAATGCAACAAGCACAGAGGGGAAATACAGAGACCTCCCTGCCTGGGCAGTGGTGAATCCTTAGGTCAGCTTGAGCTGCCCTCTTTAACCTCACACAGAGGCTTTGGAAACTCCTCTGGTTAAAATACACCCATGCCAGGGGAGGTTGAAAGACCTGGGCTTGGAGCTGGGCTGGGCTCTTTGTGGCAGAGAGGAATACATGTAAATAACTATTTAAATGCTGGCAAAACCCATGAGCTTGCCTGTGTGTCCTCTCCCAAGCCCTCTACCTGCTTCTCCAGCCCCTATCACCCTGGTTCCTAACTCCACCTCCACAAAGCAGGGACTCTCACCCACCAAACATCCCCCCATCTCCCACCCTCTGCCATCCCCACACACTCCGGGTCCCTGGTCTATGCTCCCACCTCACACAGTCAGCCGATACACGCTAACACCATGCAGGAGATACAGGGCAAACACTCCATAGGCTGCACATACTGAGCCCCAAGCAACTGTGATGCTACATTAGGCTGTTTGTGCAGCTGGTACAACTTTTTCTTTTTCTTTTTCTTAACATTCTTGATGTTAGTTAAGGGTATATAGAAACAATAGGGACTTTTGTCTTATGAGACAATCTGAAAACAACCTCATCCTCTCAGAAAGAGGAGCAAGGAGGGGAAATATTTTTTAAAAATCCCCTAAATGAGAACTGAAAAGAAAACGAGACCAGGCTTTTCTGGGATTCCCAGGTAAATGACAGAGCTGTGCTGCTGCGCACTGCGAGCCTTTCCAAAGTGCTTAATCACACTGAAATCTTTGAGTCAGGAATCAAGACCAGGACTAGCATCTGGATTTCATCTCCTTTCCAAAATGAGCAGGAATGCTCAATCAGAGAACAAACAGACCCGAAGAGATCCCACTTTCCTCGTGAGACAAGCAGGCCCCTTCTCTGCCTATCCCTGCAGCTGTTTCTGAGAAACAACAGCATACACACAGCATCCCCACTGGAGTTTTGCAGTTTCCTACCATCTCGTCAGAATCCAGTGACATCCACCAGCATCAGAGCTGGTGCTGAAAGGGGGAGGGAGGGAGAATACGTGCAGCTGGTACAGAAAGGGTAGGAAGGGACCAGGACATGCCTCTGAGAAGCCACAAGATGCTGGAGATACTCACACTTGCCTTAGACTCCCCTCTCATGAGTCCCAGCTTAAACACAGCCTAAGCACTCGGCATTGCTGCCCTCTCTCCCTGCTGCACTTCCAGCTCTTTGGGAAGGATAAGTCCTGGAAATACAAGCCAGATGTGTGAGTGCTGCAAGTCAATAAGGATCTCACGAGAACCAGCACATAAGCAAACACAGTGCAAGCTGAGTTTCTCTGCAAGGGAAGGGGGGAAGAGCAGGTTCTTAACTGCCCTCATAATCTTCATGTACTTCACAAGCAAAGCAATGGAGAGCCTGACAGAAGGACAAAAAGCAGCTTCACAAACAGCCCTTGCCATGTCCTGGTGAAACAGAAGAGGGTTATTGCTGATTGTGCAACTACAGATGTAGGCTCCTAGGTCTGTCTTGGTCCCAGGGATAACAGCATTGCTTCATAATGACTTCCCTTTCTTCTGAATGGCCCTGGGAGCTCGTGCGAAACAACGCTTTTCTTGTGCAAGAATACAAGAAAGTGTTTGCTTCTTCACCAGGAAGTGGAGGAGCAGCATGCAGGAGAGGAGAAAATCAGTCTTCTGGAGTTTGTTTTCTGTCCTTTTCTTTTTCCTTCCTCATTTTTCACTGCTGTTTTACTTTGGAAATTCCCCAGTGTTCAAATCCTTTCAAGAAATGGTGTTTCCAGGCTCTTGCACAATTCCCTTTGGAGCTGTTGTATTATTTATCCTTAACCACTTTCCCACACAGTGATCACAGTAAATGGCTCCTTGCTTCCTTCAAAATTTTACACTCTTTCCTCTAGGGGCATGCTGATGTTATAGTCCCAAAATTTACTCAGCTGGAATGTGGGGTAGAAATTGCAAAAATTCAACTGTTGCTCATTCATGAGAATGAGCAATGGGAATGGAAAAAAACCCTGCTTCCCTGCATTCAAAATTGGAATACTAATCTTTGTCGATGTGAAATATGTAGTGTAAGAATACCTGAGCTGAGCTGGATGAGTGCTACATATTTTTATTTCAACAGAGAACAAGCTGTTTTCAGAATTTCATGCATATCCTTCCCTTCTTTTCTACCTTGTATATTTAATTTTAAGACCTTTCTTTGCAGAACAGCTGTAGGTTTCTTGCCATATTGGAGTAAGACATTTTCATCTTACCAAATTGGAAAATGCAAGTAAGTTATTGTCACCAATAAATTCTAGACAGTTACAATTTTCATAAGCAAGTCTTTTTTTTTTTTTTTTCCCCACCCTCCTTTTTTAATACCCAAAATCTGGATTGGCTACTCAGGCCAGCACTTAGGCTGGTGAATGCTGTATGGGATACTACGCATAGTGCTACAGGATTGCCAAGACAATGTTGGAACATGCCCCAAAATATCTGAACTGACAAATATTTATCAAGTGTTCTTTCAGAGGCAGCAAGAACTTACAGAATCATAGAATCGTTTAAGTTGGAAGAAACCTTTAAGATCAACAAGTCCAACCGTTAACCTATCACTGCCAAGTCCACCACTAAACCATGTCCCTAAGCTCTGCATCTACACGTCTTTTAAATACCTCCAGGGATGGTGACTCCACCACTTCCCTGGGCAGCCTCTTCCAATGCCCAACAACCCTTTCAGTGAAGAAATTTTTCCAAATACCCAATCTAAACCTCCCCTGGCGCAACTTGAGGCCATTTCATCTTGTCCTGTCGCCTGTTACTTGGGAGAAGAGACCGACCCCCACCTCACTCCAATCTCCTTTCAGGGAGTTGTAGAGAGCGAGAAGGTCTCCCCTCAGCCTCCTTTTCTCCAGGCTAAACATCCCCAGTTCCCTCAGCCGCTCCTTGCAGCACTTGTGCTCCAGACCCTTCACCAGCTCCGTTGGCCATCTCTGGACACGCTCCAGCCCCTCAATGGCTGTCTTGGAGTGAGGGGCCCAAAACTGAACACAGTACTCGAGGTGTGGCCTCACCAGTGCCGAGTACAGGGGGACGATCCCTTCCCTACTGCTGGCCACACTATTTCTGATACAAGTCAGGATGCTGTTGGCCTTCTGTTAACTACAGGTAGTACAAATGGAAAAAGCAGAGATATAGAAAACATAAATATTTAGAGCAGTAAAATAATACAGCTGCCTGCCACCTCCTGCAAATCCTGTGAGAGCGCTCTTGGGAAGTGGGACAGTGCAACAGCAAACATTAAAAAACATTGTCCTGCGCAAGGCTCCTGCTGGCTAAAGAAATCCCAACAATGTGTGAGTTCCCAGCAATGACATAGTCCCTTTCCAAATCATGTGGCAGTAGCTGTACTAGCACAGCACATTCCATCTCTTTGCTTTAACTTATTTCTGCTTTATTCACCACAAGCCTTACCTGGATTCAAACCCTAAGCTAGTAATGCATAGCCTTCCACAGAATTCGTCAAAAGAAAGGCAGTGGCATGAGGAAAACCGTTGACTCAAGAAAACTTTGAGATGTTCTTTTTTTGCATAAAAAGCAGAGCTACTGACCTCCATATCAAAAACAGATGGCAGCAGCAGCATTTAACAAAGAGAAACAGACCGATTTCTACATAGTGCACCAGGGTCAGTGTAGAAAGGACACAAATAAATAATGCACACAGAAACATCTGGGTTTTGTCTGCTACAGATTAAAGGACTTCCAGCAGTGACTGGTCAGGGTGTCCTATTTTAATGAAAATTAAATTAATTTGAAAGCTTTTGGAGCACAGAAAGAGGATCTCAGTGTGCATCTCCAGAGCTTCATGCTAGCAGCCAGAATGGTGCTGAAACAAAAAGGAAATGGACTTGGTCCTTCAGCCTCACACATCATTCTCTTTGGAAATCAAGAAACCAAAACCCAATTCCAGATGCCACAGCCACGGGGTTGATTGCATCTTGGCTTCCTTTCTGTCCCTCTTCTCCTTCCCTGTCTGCACCAGCTGCTTTTGCAATACTTCCACTTTTAGTACTTAGTTCAGGCAGAGTGTTTTTGATGCTGCACACCAGTAGTGACCAACCTTTCTGTCACTTCAGGCCCCAGGATGAATTACAGAGGGTTGAGATCCACAGCTTTCCCATCAGGTGACTGCAGGTTTCCCATCACTTAGACAGCATCTATCGTGCTCTGTGCTGCTTTCTTTCCTGAGATCCACATCATGTACACACATCCTTCCCAGCTGGCAATCCCCGGTGCAGCCTCTTGAGTGCTGCACAGCCATAAAGCATTCAGTCCCCAAACCATGCGGAATCCATAATTGGTTACAGAGATCCTCTGGGTTGCCCAAAAGCATGGGCAGTGCCTTATTATTAAAACTTCCTCTCTCTTCCTGGTCAGTTGGTGCCTGGGGCTGCTCTCACCCTGGTAACTCCCTCCTTACATGGCAGAGCCTGGCCATGCCTCTGCCACAGGGACATTTCTTTTCTTTCAGTAGCTCTGCCCAGCATCTATCACCTCTGGGAATGAGGAAACTTAGTCCTTCAAAGCCAGGTAGCCATCACCACGGGGTACCCCAAGTCCAAAAGACACACTTCTTCTGGACTTAACCCTCAGCAGGCCCTTTGCTCCTGCCAAAAGGCAGTCAGCACTTTTCTTTCCTTCCTTTGCCTGTTCCCACTCCTCACAACCTGGGGTGACTAAGAAGGGACAAGTGATACTCAGTTCCTGGATGCCAGTCTCTACTTTCCTGTCAAGTGCTAAAAAGGTGCCACTTACCAGTCTCAGAGCCAAGCTGGACTTCCCCTCTTCTGCTTCCTCCTCAAGGTCTGACACTTGCTGCAGAGTCAAGGGCAGATCTGTGCCGGACTCCAGAAGCCTGCCAAGCCCAGACTCCTTGCAGACTGTACACGTTTTATATTTCCTTGCCTGACACTTTAATTCAGTCAGACTGAACAGGCCTGGACACACACATAAACACATTCATCACACACACATTAGTGGCCAAGATTGCCCAACACAATGCTTTGGATGCTTGTTTATTCAAGGCCAAACAAACAGCCATTTTGAAAATATAAACTCAGTAAAAGCAAAAGTGTTTACAGTCAGAAAACTTCTCTGTTCTCCAGACATTGCTTAGAAAGAGAAAAAAAAAAATCTTTTTTTTTTTAAAACCTGAAATAGTTCGACATTCAAATGTAAAGACATTCAGTGTGGCCCTGTCCTGGTTTCATGGTCATATGACTGTTTCGTCTGAAGAATATTTGTCTCATTTGCTTCCATTCAGTGTCCACCCTTTCTATACAATAGGCTTAGATGTTACTATATTTACATAAGAACACAAAAGCAGACAGGCGGGTCAAACCAAGAGCCCCATAGCTCAGTATCCTGCCTCTGACAGCAGTTGGCAGCGGATGTCCAGGAAAGACAATAGCAGGAAGAGTATAGCAATAAATGTATAGTGATTTTTCCCCTAAATGCTCTCCCAGCCTCCAAATACTTGCAACTCAGAAACTTCCTGAGCCACAAGTGTGGTCTTTGCATCTGGTAGCCCTTGACAATTTAGTTTCATGAATTTCTCTAATTTCATCCAGCTTCTGATTTACTAGATGCTAAAGGTTTTCAGAGCAAAACACTGAATACATACAAACTTATTGTTTATTGGAAAATTAAGGAAACTACCTGGTTTTTATCTGCTTTTTAATGCTGTTACACATCCAAAAGCCACAGCATCACAATAAAGGAGGTTAAGTATTACACAACAACAAACTATCCCTAACAATTAACTATTGCCTTAGTATCTGCAAAACTGTATTTTGAATGCCTCCTTTTGCAAGCCTCAAAGGCAATCTTGTGATTCCTCTAGGTCCTCTTAGAAGATGAGCTTGTGGATCTGGAGATGAGGAAAGAGTGGGAGTGACCCACTTAAAAGACCCAACAACTATCACTCCATCAGCATCAAGCTCTGCTTGAACATGAGCTGAGACTTGGTTCGTTCTGGGCTCTGTAACAACATCTATACTAGAACATCACCTGGGCACAGGGAGGTCAGCTGGTACAGAGCAGCCATGTCCAGGCTAATAAACTGGTTAGTCCTGAAACTGGATGGCTGCAGCAATCTGCCTTTTGAGAACAGTTCCTTGACTTCCCTAACTGCCAACCCACACCCAGGAGCTGTTTGAGGAAATTGCTGGTTGGAATGGGCCAAACTCACTATTAGGTATGCGTTGGTGTGTTTACCAACACCAACGGTCACATTCCAGTGCCTGTGAACACTCCTGGGTATGCTTGAATTTATAGACAAGCAGTCCACATCTTCACTGTGCTGCATCCCTTCAGGCTCTTCACCCAGGGCCCCTAGACTGCTGTTTTGATTCATTCCCCCAGCAGTAGAATAACAGTGGTGAGTCTCCACTTTAGAAAAACAGGACTTGTCAAAGTAGCTGTATTTGACCTAAAGAAACACTGTCTCTTCACCAGTTGAGAGGACTCTGTGCTGTCAGGCCTGTCACCTACTGCTGCACCTCCTGTGAGTCCAGGGCAATAAGGTTATTGGGAAAGAGTCGCTCCAAAAGCAGGCAGCACTAATACTTCTACTGAAACCCACTGCTAATCATCTCCCCTTTAACACCCTCCTGTTTGCAGCCTCTTGATCCCTGAAGCCCCAGGGAGAAGCTCATGCAAGGACCTGGAATAAAGGCTTTGGGAATGTTACTCTAAATGAAACAATCAGAGAGAAAGAAACCCTCTGAGACTGAAAGAGCTGTCTGTCCTGTGAAGGACCGTTTAGGCAACTGAGCCAACTTTTAGGGGCTTTGCTGAAAACCAAGTTGAAGTACAGTCACAGCCTGGCAGGAGTCCTGGAATACAAACTAAAAGGGGATTTATAACAATAAAGAAAAAGGCAGATTTCAGTAACGGCTTACTCTTATAGAAAAACACAGGCTTTATCTGTTCAACCATAACCCTGCATGTACAGCCAATGTTTAGCTCATGCCTCATGGAAGTGTTGGCCAGTTAAATGGGATCTCCTGATAAATGCAAATATGCCATGACAAAAGAGTTCAACATAAACACAGAACCATCTCAAATCACAACTTACAAATGACAAACTTCATTTCCCATGACCCATTAGAAACCCAAAAGCAAATTTCTATCATGGTTATATTTATGTTAACACTTGAAGTCAACTGAGATTAAAGGTGTTAACTGCTGAACTGACAATCACAACAGAAGCAGTGGCACATATCTGCCTCACTGAAAACACGATGGACCAGAAATCATTTCCAACAGAGAACATGACAGAGAATAATATTTATAGTTAAAAGCTACTATCCATAATAGCCAGCTTCCACATGAAATTAAAGACAAAACTTGCTTTTGAGTCCAAGCTGTTCCATTGGTGGTTCTCTAGTGATTCAGCAAAGTGAGGATTAATGTTGACTACTTGCTGCAGAGGACAGGTGTCTACATTTTTAAAACTAGTGCCACAGCAGTATCCTCAATAACAAGGCCAAAAGCTGGAACTAGCCCTCAGTCTCCTCCTTGCTCCAAGCTGATGGCTATTCATTTGCAATAGCGCAGCATGAATTCACATCCTGCAAATATTGTTCTTGTAAGAGAACAGAAGTTTACTTTTTCTTGCGGTTGTAATTTGGCATCTGTGATCAACCATAAAGTGTCATTAATAGTCAAATGATGTAAAAGAAATCAAAGTACTTAAAAGATAACTAGTGAACTTGTGATTTTCTTCAGGGTTCACTTAACTCTGCTCCAGCCAGAATGTAGACAAAGCAAAGGCATTTTTGTCAAGGGGCTGGCTTTTCAAGACTCTGCCAGGAACTTCTTAACAAGGAGAAATGCATATGACCACAGCTTTACATACGCTGAAGAACTAGCACTCCAGCAGCTCTGCACTCTCTATCAATATACAGCAACATTCATGCAATCTGACATCAAACGAAGAGTCACCACTTCTGTGTTCCCTGGTGTTTAGTCACTTCCTTTTACTAGAATTAACAGGAATTTCAAATCCGAATACTCTGAGAACATCAGAGAACAATATGAAATGGCTAGCAATAGCCAAAACT
The DNA here is from genome assembly GCA_009819775.1 of Phoenicopterus ruber ruber. Taxonomy (NCBI): domain Eukaryota; kingdom Metazoa; phylum Chordata; class Aves; order Phoenicopteriformes; family Phoenicopteridae; genus Phoenicopterus; species Phoenicopterus ruber. The sequence goes on along the minus strand of CM020231.1, from coordinate 11,467,453 downwards.
ACAGCTCAAGGATGCTGGTGAAGCAATGTGAATGCCTAGAGATTAAACTATCAAGGACAGGAAATAAAGCAGCAGGGAGCTGGAATCTCTCAGCATGCTAGATACATGAGATATGAATACTAAAGGTTGAAAAGCAGAACACATTTCTGGGAAATAGAGAAGTTTTAAAAAAAAAAAAAAAAAAGACACAGGCTTGAAAACAAAGTTCATTAGTGAAACTGGGAACCCTGCCCTCTCCCTAGACCTTTGTGCAATTCTAAACACAATTTGATAGCAGGGTCCTTTACAAGGATGCAATGAACTTAATCTCTGTTTACACAGGAGAGTAGCACTGTCCCAAGAAAAATGAGTGGGTGTTGAGGTTGTATTGTGTTAACCCTGGTTGTGCTAGGGAAAATAGTCATGGCATGTTCTTTTCCTCTCTAGCAGTGACAGCCCTAATCCTTTTAGCTTGGGTGGATATCCCCCCACCGCAGGGCATTGAGGGCTACCGTGCAGGCACAGTAGCCCAGTTCTGGTTCCACTCCCAGTGTACTGTGGTGCCAGGCTTGGTGCTGGCACATGCACCATCCACACTCAGCGCAGGAAATACATCTCAGAAGGAGCCAGAGCGGTATAAAGCTCTGTCTGAGAAGGACTCCACTGTCCAAATCTAAGAGCCACTCAGGCCTATCCCTCACCTACCCCTAGGCTGGCACATATCCATGGGGCACTCCAGTCCCCCAGGCAAAGGACCACTCAGGGGAGAGCCCTAGTAGAAGCCCTCACTTTACGTTGTCATCCCCTTTGAACTCCACTCTTACTATATGGCTTGAATTTCTCATTCTCAGAGCCCTAATCTTGACTCTAAACCTACACTAGGCTCTAAGCCAAGATCTCAGTCACATTCCCAGCTCACATAGTGTCGACGGAACCTTACCAACAGCCTTCCAACTATTTTGGCAACCCCTTTTGAGCTCCCCTCTCTCACTGTACATCTAGAATTTCTCTTTCTTAGATTCCTAACGCTAACTCCGTGCCTGCACCAAGTCTTATGCAATGGGATACACCACAAAACTTGGTAAAATTTAGGTGGGGATGGAGCTAACAGCCCCCAATGGCAGAGCTACTGCTGTTCTCTAGTAATGCTCTGATGAGTCTTCTGCCCTGTCAGGTGGGCTGTATTATGAGAAACATCTATGCATGATCCATCAGTGCCACGGTGCATTTAGAAACTAATACTCAATTTAGTTAACAGATTGGGAGATGAGGACACCTACAGGAAGAAGGCTAAGGGATCTTCCCCATGCTGTTACTTATTAAGCATTGCTTCAATAACATTGTTGACATTACATCATCCTGTCCCTGTGCTGCACAGAGTAGCTGGTAGGTCTGGAGAAGATGACTGATACTGCTGTAGGTCCAGCCCTAGCTCTTCTGGCATTGATGGTGTTGACTTTTTTGACCCCTGCAGCTGCCCAACACTCAGAAACCTGTGGGTTGTCCTGGTTACACCTTTTTGTGTACAAAGAATTGCACAAAGTGAGCTATCCTGGACACTGCATCCATCAAACAAGAGCTAACATTTTCCTTGATCTCAGTCCTAACGTTCTTCTAGACAATTCTAGCCCCAAAACCTATCTAAGTACCTGGACCGAATCAGGCCATCAGACTTCCTCATCTGTGTGTCTCTACTTGCCTCTTAGATCAGCCTGTTTCTCTTACCTCTGTCTCTCAGGCACAACAGCACTAAGCAAAGTCTGTCCTACCCAAGCACAATAAATGCTGTCCTCTGTTCTTCAAATATATATGAAGCTACAGCAGGGTCTGGTGCGCAGGTGACTATCTCGGGTGAAGCCAGCAGAATGCAGCAACCCAGCAGCAGAATCCCAGTTTGCCTCAATATACACAGGATGATCACATAAACCTTGCCATCCTTCTTAGCAAAGCAGAGGCTGAGAGAGATAGAAGTGACTTATCCACAGAAAGATACAAGTGATTCACTTATGGCTATACAGCAAGTCAGTGGCAGAATTAAGAATAAAACCAAGGAGGAAATCATCTTCCTCACTCCACCTGTAAGACAACACTTACGCAGCTCTCTTTCCACAGTCAAAAAGCTAACACAACTAAGAGCTCAAAGATTAAAATGCAGTGTGCATATCAAAAAGGCACTGTATTCCTCTCTGTAGAGGTCTTAGAAAGACATACCACAGTTTCACAGACAGGGAACGAAATTCAAATACACTTACAAAGTCAGACAACTAAAAAACCAGCATTTCAATAACTTTAAGCTAACATCACCTTAGATACCTAAGGTTGCCAATGTCTTTTTCTTGTCTATTATGGCTTGTTCAGCAATTCCTAAACTTCTGAATATGAAGGATATGAGAACAGGATATGAAGACATGAGGTACCTGCCCACACAACCTGAACTCTATCCTCCTTGAATGATAGCCCAGACCAGATACAACCCCTACTCTCACTCTGTCTCTGAGCTTCCTAGAATAGGAGCTGCTGATAGCTAACAGCCATATATTTATATTGCACAACAAAAATAACACTGCACACGGCACTCATCTGAATCCCTTCATCTTTATGCAATAAACTATATTTTATTTTAACCAACAGTAATCCTACAAATCACATTCATTTCCCACCAAAGTGGAAATAAAAATTTATGTTTCCTCTCAGGCAAACATTTTACTTATTCTCCAAACTTGAATCATTTTAAAGGCGCCTTTTGTGATATTCACTATTCAATATTTCATATTCAGATGCAAGATTATGAAGCTTTAATATTTTGGGGAACAGAACAATGTGATGTTCCATTTTTATAATATTGCTGTAAGCCCTTAGATACCATCCTGCAGCTGATATGATCCCACTGACCTCCCTACATTTAGTACAGGTTAACACTCAATGAAGAACTGCAGGGTTTATGTTAAATCCTGTCTCATGGTACAAAATAAACTTCAACTTGGGAAATCTGGCAATTGAGAAATTCACATGCATAAGACAAATTGTTGGTTGGTAATTTATCTGCTCCAGCAAGCTCTGTGTCATTGCTTTCACACATGGCTGGCATGAGCCTGGTGCCCCTGGCAGACAGTTTGCTTTAGGTTGGCTCTAACACCACAGGGAGCAAAGCAACAGAAGAACAGGTCATGTCCTACTGGGTCTCAAATTTTTCTCCTGGGTCCCATTTCGCAGTTATGTTCAGTACTTCTGGAAATACACCAAGAAATTTGGTTCAGGATAAGAACAGCCTGTTCCAAGACAGTTTCTCTCACCTCAACATTGCAAATGCTCTTGAATCCTTGGCTCTGCATCCAAAGCAGAAACTCTTAATTCCATTCTAATGTTATGCAAGTACCAGTCTCATATGACTGTGAAATTTTATCGTGACAATTTTGCTTACAGACTTGGGCACTTGAAATGGGAAAAGAAAAAAAAAAAAAGGCAGCAAGTAATGGATAATGGGAAATCTGATGCATTCAAAATGGTGTTACATGATCACCGTTAGAAAAGCATCTTCAAAACATAATTTCTCTTGTAGTGCAATGAAACACATCCATCTTCCATTTTCAGGGAATGAGAAAGTGTCAGCTTCTGAAAGGAAATTAAAGATCACATCCATCCAAACTATATTTAAAAATGTATTTGGCTGAATACAAATATTCAGGCCATTTCTGTAAACATCTTCATGCAAATCTGTGGTCTCCCACACAGGTAGTTAGGTCAAATAAAGAAAAGAGAGTGGAGAATAAACCTGTGTAAAGCTTTGAAAGATGAATCAACATCAGAAGAAGTTCTGAAATGCAGTGCTGAATTTTCTAGAGGAGCAGCTGAGGGGAGACAGAGTCAAATCAACAGCATCCATCTCACAAACTCAAAGGGATTCAGAGTCCAAGCTCAAAGACAATTATCAACCCCATGCACTGGTACAGGTTAGGGGTGACCTCCTGGAAAGCAGCTCTGAGGAGAGGGACCTGGGAGTCCTGGTAGACAACAAATTCACCATGAGCCAGCAATGTGCCCTTGTGGCCAGGAAGGCCAACGGCATCCTGGGGTGCATTGAGAAGAGTGCGGCCAGCAGGTCAAGGGAGGTTCTCCTCCCCCTCCGCTCTGCCCTAGTGAGGCCCCATCTGGAGTCCTGTGTCCAGTTCTGGGCTCCCCAGTTCAAGAAAGATGAGGAACTACTGGAGAGAGTCCAGCAGAGGGTACAAAGATGATTAAGGGACTGGAGCATCTCTCCTCTGGGGAAAGGCTGAGGGAGCTGGGGCTGTTCAGCCTGAGGAAGAGAAGACTGAGAGGGGACCTCATCAATGCTTATCAATATCTCAAGGGCGGGTGTCAAGAGGATCAGGCCAGACTATTTTCAGTGGTGCCCAGCGACAGGACAAGGGGCAACGGGCACAAACTGGAACACGGGAACTTCCGTCTGAACACGCGGAAAAACTTCTTGACTGTGAGGGTGACAGAGCCCTGGCACAGGCTGCCCAGGGAGGGTGTGGAGTCTCCTTCTCTGGAGATATTCAAAACCTGCCTGGACGCGGCCCTGTGCAGCCTGCTCTGGGTGACCCTGCTCTGGCAGGGGGGTTGGACTAGATGATCTCCAGAGGTCCCTTCCAACCCCTGTCGTTCTGTGATTCTGTGATCTATGATAGATGTTCATTTCTAGATCAAATACACATATACTCCCAATATTTCACTGGAAGTCTTGTAGCAACTGAATCTATATTCTTCTAGTAGAAAGATGTCTTGGGATGCAGAGAATCTGCTCATAATCCTTTCCATGCATCCTTTCAACTGACCAGCAGTAATGCCAACTTCCATGATTTTATTGCAAGATGTGCGATATATAATGTTTCTCTTAGGGACACTGCACATAATTAAAAAAAAAAAAATCTAAAATCAACACCTTCTTAAAAAGACCTCATAAACACTCACCTGACTTGGAGCACTCGGATCTGGTAGCACCAAACCAGAGTCAAAATAAAGTGTCTCTCCTTCAGATATCAGGGACCCTAGTCCCAAATCACAGTGGTGTAGATCAGTGTAAGCAAACAAATTCCAGGAGCCATTTCAAGGGTCCGCTTTCTAAGCTGCTCAACAGCAGATGCTTTTACTTAAGGAAACTTATGTCAGAGAATACTTAGCTTCCTTAGTCCTTATCTTAAAAGGTCCACAGGCAAATAGTTTTGAAGACAATGATCTCCCAGTATTGAGGTCAACCCAGGTTCTTCCACTGGTTTCTGCAGACCCAGAGCCCCATCCAGTATTCGCAGAAGCTTCTTACATGAGTCTCAATAAATAATTCCTTTCTACCTCAGGGGATCTTTGTTTGCTCTTTTTTATGTTCTTTTCTGAGGTCCTGTAACTGATTCTCCTTCATGAGCTCTATGCAGTTTCCTATTCATACATACTTCATCTTGCTTGTCAGGCTGAAGCACCCAATATCCAGGCTTTCGACTGTCACCTCCTGGTCACTCACCCCAGCAATTTACATTGATTTCTCTCATCTTGACTGCCAGGAGCTAAAAACTGTGTGTTCTAAGAGCAAATGTTTCACATGGGTAAATGACTGCAGAACCAGAAAGGATAAAGATGAAAGCCAGTTGGCAGATAGCCATTAGTGGGAGAGACATTCTGCTTCCCAAATACTGCTTTCAAAAGGAAAGAGGAGATTATTAAAGGTATCATTAAATAGATTCACTGCTCTTTGAGAACAGCAGTATCTAGTTTTAACTGGAAGGATAAAAATAACATGAAATACTGTATCAGTCACAAAACTAACCAGCTACAGCTTAGTCCATCCATATTATGGCTCTGAACTCCCTCCCTTCCTAAGGCTATTATTTATTCTTTATTATATTTCATTTTATTAAGCAGCTTAGAGCTGCATTTACTTGTTTAGGGTTTTTTTGAGTATTGGGGTTATAAAAGGACCTGGATGCTAAACTAATCCAAGGACATCTTACCATGGTGATGGCTATTTAGGATCCTTGGGAAAACTCACCTACAACAAATCCTGTAGATAGATAGAGAAGCTGCCTTTCAGGCACACATAAAGAGCAATCACATTTGTAGGCACCCAGCAAAGCCTACGAAGGAACGTCACTGTCTCCTCTGTTGAGAGACAGATGCTTCTCCACCAGTGTTGAGTATCATGCAGTTATGTAAGACACTAGGAAATGTGTGGGAACACAAAGAGACATTTGTTCTAAGTGAAACAATGATTACGTGACGTACGTCACATTCTCTCTGGAAGGTCCAGATTCTACAGCTGGAAATGCACAGAATTCAGAGGCCGATTTGGGGCTCTGTAACAAAGTCCCCAGTCAGAGGAGCATTTCATAGGGAGTCCACTCCTCCCCTTCGAGCTATATGGTGCAGTATGCACATCCACTTGTATGATGGAGGTGCAGCCAAAGGCAATCCCCCTTCTTCACAGTGCCCACATCTAGCCCCGAGTATAGAACTGCAACTCAAATAAGAAAAGGTGACATTGTCATCGATGGCATTTTGCAGAAACCTGGTGAACTGAGAAATAGGAATGTCAACTTGGCAAAGTATAAATAGCAAGCAGAGCTCTAGCTGCACGCTTCAAGTATTAGTCAATGCTGAGCAATTCACGCTTATCTTACTGCATCAAGATCTTGCTTTAGAAATATGGGGAAATATCTAGAAACAAAATGAAACCATAGTTTATCAGCTTGAAGTGCCATTTCCTTCAAAATCAACAGGAAAAGCTTCTTGCAAATGGAACAAAGTTTTTTTCCCCCCAGGCTAACCTTGCTAAATTAAAAATCAGAATACGGATCACCAGCAACTAGAATGGAAAATACTACATTAAATGTTGCTTTACTTCTTGAAGCCCAAACCCCAGACCTCAACCTGTATATTAATAAAGCAAAACTCAGGGAGTAGTTTCAGTAGTAATGCTCACTGTGTTCAAACTTCTTCAGACTCATGATCCAAGAGTTGCTTTAGCTCCCTGCATAATGCATTATGTTTATACACTCTGCCACCAGCACTCATATTTTATCCCAAGTGTTGAAATGTTGAGGTTACTTATGCCTCAAGCTCCTGGATTCATGTGATTATGCAAGAAATCCAGTTTTAATTAAAAACAAATTTTTAGCACTTCCTATTGAGAAGAAAATCTTCAAAATGGGACTGCTAAAGTTGCAAAACTCAAAGTATATGTAAAAAGGCACAAATACACTGCTTATTAGATCAGACTGTTCTTAAGATACTCAAGACTCTGCGAAGCAAGATGGAGTTGAGACTATTGATACCACGCTGTCATGCAACATCTGAAGCAATCTCTGTTTGCAGAAGCTAGGCACAAATGTAACAAATTTGCAGAAACCATTAGGAGAAATTAATGCATATATCCCAACAGAACTTAACTTATATGTAAAAAACCTGTGTCTTTTTTCTCTCCCTCTTGTATATGATGCAAGATTTCAAAGAACGCTTTTCCCTGCAGAGCTGTCCTGTTGCTTTCCACCAACCCCTGGAGATTACACCTTTCAGCAGGTACCCATTCCAGTGCACCATTGTCCCCTGCTTCTGGGTCTTTTCAAACCAAGACTTACTGCAATTTTTACTTTATATTAAAAGACAAAGAAAACGCTCTCTGATCTAATAAAAGAGCCGCAACATAAGAGAGAAGCTAGAGCAACATTTCTATGAAGCCTTCCATTTCTGCCTGAGAGTGTCCTGGCATCAGTAGTGCACAAGTGCAATAGTCTCATATTTCTTAAAGATGAATTTTTATAATCCAAACAGGAATCCATAGAAAGTCCTATCCTTTGAGAATCTATAGTTTTCTGTAAGATCCTGCTACTAGGTATGTATTTATTTACTCTGAGAGAGAAGTTTAAGATTTAAAATTTTTGTCCCAAATTTTGGCTAAATAAATTAAACGTACAATAGACTGCTCAAAGAGCTATACGCTAAAAGTAGGCAGACATGGGGACACGGTGCCCTGCAATGGTTAAACATATCCTGAGAGCCTGCTGACGTTTCCTTCAGAAGAGAAGCCGTTACATACAATGAGTGGGTTAATGTTTTCTCAGACTCCAAAGGAAGTCTCATATTTATCCATGTGAAACTTTGACTTACAGCCTTAGCATGTCTGTGCATGTTAGGGACAGTATAATGTTGATGTCTGCATGAGCTGAACAACTTTGGAAAGAGAAGTTGTTTCAGTCGGACCAGAAACATTACCACAGTTCTGAAAATTCCCCTTTTCTCCTCACCTGTATGACTGCAGGCTCTGTTCCAGTTGAATTCTCATTAACTGGTAGTCTGGTTTTGCTCCCATCACAGCTGAACAGACTATATGTTTTCTAATCATTTCATCCATCCCTGACATATCCACACCTAAACAATTCTTCAGCCAAAAGAACACATTTGACAGAGTTCTTCGCTGTTATGACACTCTAACCTGTCCTTACAGGAAGAGATTAAATTAATTCTGCACAAGCAACAAGGTCTGTCTAATTTATCAGAAACCTATGCTGTTTCTTAATTATTTCTAATTTATCTTTTTCTCTCAGATTCATTGATTAACATAATCAGGTTAAAGTTACAGTAACTTGTTGCCAGCTTGGAGTTGTTTACTGCATCTGAGTCTGACTTCAAGAGAAGATAGAGTGCCCAAAAGCTTGTCTGTTTCTCCGTCTGGTATCCACTGGCTTCATAAAAGATGGCATCTTTTGCTACAAACACTGCTTCATTTTAAAGTGAGGAAGCCACTTATTAAAGCCTTGATGTAACACTCCTTCTGTACCCAAACTTCCCACTGAAGTCTGTAAAATGCAGTGGAGGCTCCATATGATTTAATTCGAAGGGTTTCAGTACTGCTTTCAGCGAAGAAGGCTGTATGAGCTCCAGAGACAGTATTGCAAGCACCAGAACCTCACAAGTCACAGTGTTTAAGCTGAGCATCAGTAACGGTGCAAGCTGCCATCAGAGGATTTAGACAGTCCTTTACCTAGTGGATTTTTTGGTGCTGAGTGTTGTATTAGCTCACTCCACTACACACAAATTGTTTGTGCTCTACTGAGTCATTCATCTTTATGGCAATTGTATGAACTTAATTATCTCTGTAGAGTTTGATTGAAACTGTAATGCTGTAGTGATTACACCAAGGTGACAAATGCTGGCTTACCTTTGAAGCTACCCAGAAGAAGCGTTAGTACGGCTGAAGTAGGTCACTTCAGCTGTGTGCTTCTTTGCCTAACAGAAACCTCTAGCACAATGAATGATAAAAACACAGAGCAAGCACCAAAGCAGATTACTGAATGGAATTCATACTTTCAAAAAACAGCTCAACCTCCACCTATCTCAGGAATATTCCTCTCAGGAAAAGCATACCAACAAAACTAAAAAGCTCTTCTTGTTGCTGTGGCTTAAAGACAGCTATAATTTGAGAGAAAGGGAAAAAGGAAACCTTGGTAAGTGGCATATCGGCAGGTGACATAACTTTTCTGGGCCTCTGTCTCTCTATCTACAAAATGGGAAAAAATACATATACAATCCTGATATATACATTTGAAAATGTTAAATGTAAGAGTGATATAGACCTATACCATTGATTTCAGTAGGCTCCAGAATAGACCTATAAATATAAATAGACTGTCATTCCACAGTTCTCCTCAGCAGTCTCCCTAGTTATTAAAATAATTTGATAAATTCCTCTCAATGCAGCTATTTTATTAACTTGCACAAGTGTTACTGAGCCATCCCTACCAAGCACCTCCATTGTTCTGTTTCCACTTATTCACCCAATCATTTATTTCTTGTTGTTTTCTTTCTCTAATCCTATCACCCACTGAACATACATCAGGTCTACTGTTTCCTTAACTTCTGGCAATCATACCCATAACTTTTATAGCTAAATAAACACATTGCAGAAGCTTTGCCATCAAGTCCCAATAGCTTTTTCTGGAGCTAAAATAGCTCTTCATCCCCACCTGGAGGAGGGACCGACCCTTCAAAGAAAAGTATTCACTCCCAGCCAGAGCCAGTCTCCATCTGCAAATGCACTTTTAAAACATCACACCCAGGACACACGTTTCAAATACGTATATGCATCACAGCAAATACAGCTCAAACAGTTCTATTCAATCACACTTGTGTACAGGTCAAAGAACTCTTCTGACATCTGTTACCAGCTTGCTACAGTCAAAATACTGGACAGTTGTTTAAAAAAAAAAAATCATACGTAATATAAAAAAGGAAAGGAATAAGCAAATTAATTGCCTGGCAGCATTCCAAACGGGGCTATCTGAAAAGCTGTCAATTTGTCTTTTCAGTAGTCAGGAACTGGATTGCTCTACTGCCACTGGAGCTGCTGCCTTCCCTCCTCTTACTCACCGCTGAGATGAAAAAGCAGTTTTGAGATCCAGTTTGGGAAAAGCAGACTGGAGTGGAAGCACATGTCAATATCAAGCAACAATGTACCATTTTTAATTCTGATCCTGTAAACATTTATACAAATATTGAATCACTTTACACTGGTAAACAATCCTATTAAACTGGATGAATAAAGCCACCTTAAAGGGTCAGAGCTGTTGTTCTAACACCATTTTTACGCTTTGTTTCAATGTTAATGGCAGCAGCGGAGTATGAGGTCACATCATTTTGTTTGACCTCCTACACAACCTAAATCAGACCATTTAATTGAACTATTCCTGCACCTCCTCTCATAAAACAATGAAAATGATCAAGAAAATCTACATTTTACCCACACTGATCTTTTCTGACAAAACCTGTAAACCTTGTCACAAACAAAACCAAACTTGTCTGAGCAGGATTATTTTCTGTAATCACGTTTACTGGTGTTCATTATGTAGCTGTCTTTGGTATTTTACAAAATTAATTATTCTTTTCTAGACCTCTGACTGGAATTCTCTCTCTGAATACTGGCACAACACGAGCATTCCTCTGGTTTTATGGGATTTCCCCCAAATTCCCAATTTTTTAAAAAATAAGCAGCACATAGTTTTTCTGCCCATCTGTTTTTCTTGCACACAAATTACTGGGGCTTTGCAATTAAACCTATCATCTTGCTTCCTTCTAAATAAGAATCATAAGCATGTACCAAATACTCTTTTGCATTATTAGCAATTGTAGTTTTACTTTGTCTAGTGGGATATTACCATCACAAGGATTTCTTTTGCTCTCCTTATACACTGAGAAGTGATTACCCTTACCTCTATAACCATGTATTTGTCCTGGTGACTTCAGCTTCCTTTATCAATTCTCTTAACTTGAAGTGTGTAGTTACCGTTTCCTATAGCTCAATGTATGCAGCTCTCATTTCTAACAGTCTGACGTCATAGTTGCCTCATTTTCTGACATAGTTTTCTGGCCATTTAATACACTTCTGTTTAAAAACTCCTACTTTTCCTCCACAGTTTTGTGATGTTCTTCTAATACACCATTTTTAAATTCGCCTGTAGTTTGGACGAAAACTGTCCCTTTGAACAGTCAGGAAGTTTGTATTACCAGTGAGGTCTGTCTTTGTCCACACTGCTTTTAATTTGCTCACAAGATGCTCTCCCCAATCACCAATATCTGAGCAAACGATGGCTTCAGCTTCGCCACCACCACCACCAGACCCCAAGCTGCTGCGGGCTTGTCTGACTGTGGTCCCTTTTGTCTGGCGGTACCGTTCGTTTTTAACGGCTCTCCAGATATGTCCGCCAAAGAAACCTCCAGAGCAGCCCGGCGACCCCAGGGCTTCTCGGGAAGAGGCTGAAGCCGCTCGGGCCGCGGCCGCCCGCAGGCCGGGCAGGGCCCTCCCTCAGCGCGGCCACGCTGGAGGGGGAACGGCGCCAGGCCCGTCACCATGGCAACAGCGGCACGCTCCCCTCCGCGAGGCGCGGAGGCCGCCGGGAGTGGCGTCACCGCACGCGCGCCGGGCGAGGGTAGTGACGCAGAAGGGCTGCGCCGGCGCCGAGCGCGGGAGGCGGTGGTCCGGAGGGAGCCGGCGCCGCGGTCCTGCCGGGAAGCGTTAACGGCCGCTTCCGCTCCTCTTCCTGCAGCGCGGCCCGGAAGCACGCGGCCCGCCGGTCGGGGGGAGAGCGGCATGGCCGGCCCGCACCTGCAGCAGCCCAGCTTCCTGCTGGTGGGTGGGGGGCGGCGGGCGGCCAGCGGGAGGCGCCGCCCCGGGCCCGCGGGGCCGTGCGGAGCGGCGCGGGCCGGCCCCCTCCGCGCGCACTCGCGCTTTCTGGTTAACTGTCAGCGTTGTCGTGTACCTGTGAAGTTATGAGGTCGGGCAGCGTAACTTCAGCCGTGTCAATAGAAATGCTGTACCGGAGAAGGGGCGTAATTGGGGGATTTTTACGTCATGGCCGTGATAAATATTGTCCTTTCTGGCAGCGGTGATCTGATTTCCCTTATGATTTGTAACAGGCCACGTTGAAGGCAGACTGTGTAAACAAACCGTTTGTCCAGAGGTGCCACGATCTGGAGACCGTCATTGAGGAGTTTCCCGCCAAGGTGAGCGGTCGCTGCTTTTTCAGAAACTTGCTGAAATTCAGTGGAATTTGCTTTTTTTCATATTACTGTCGTCTTTGTTGCTATTTCTCTTCTCAAGAGTTCTGAGGACCCCAGGTGAAACAGTGGGGATCCAGTATTTCCCAAGAGTTAAAAACCTCTTCTAGTCATTAAAAGATTGTTTCAGTTGACTGCACTTCATTTGTAACTTTCAGCCTCAATTTATGAGGAAAGCTAGTTTTTAAAATGTGACAAATAATTGCATGCAATGCTGATCAGTATCTGTGCAACTTTAGTGGGATCAGAAGTCAGGACAGATTTCCTGTAATTGCCGTATTATAATACATTCTTTTGAATGGAAGCTCTGCCCCGACAGTGATAATCTGGAAACAGTCATAACTAATCCTGTGCTGTTAATAGCCGGCAGACGGTATCTTTGTGCATTCTAGTAGCTGCAATAGAGATTGTTCAAATGAGGAGCTGTACACATTAACTATTTGTCTCTGTTTTCCCGAAAGGAACTACATGGCATCTTCCCATGGCTGGTGGAGAGCATTTTTGGTAGCCTGGATGGCATCATTGTAGGCTGGAACCTTCGCTGTTTGCAAGGAAGAACAAATCCTACTGAATATTCTGTGGCTTTGGATTTCCTGGATCCCAGGTAAACTTATTCATTTCAGCACAGATTAAAAAATGTCCAGGGAACAAAGAACCAGTGTTTGACCTTTTTCCATTGTGCAAATGTATATTCACAAAAGTGAGACAGAAGAGGGTACTTACCGTGGATTTTCTTTCTGATGCTTGTTTGCAGTGGCCCAATGATGAAGCTGGTTTACAAACTCCAAGCAGAAGAGTACAGATATGATTTCCCAGTCTCATATCTTCCAGTGAGTAACTGAAAAATTTGTAAGGAGAGAATGTAGTTGTTGTTGCAGCTATTGAAACTTTGCACACACTTTATACATACGGCTCAATATAGGCCAAGGTATATCCTCAGTGCTCCAGGTTTAGAGCACACTCGTTTCTTTAAATGGTTGCTAGAGGAGGAGAGGTCCCAGCCATAAAATTTGTAGGAGATGGTGGTTGTTAGCAGTGATATATTTGTGCTATTCAGCCAAGAAGGCTTTGTTGTGATTCTTACCCTGTCCCCAAAGAAAGTCGTGTGCTTTACCTTCGTTACCACTAGTTGCAGGATTGAAAATAGTCTTCCAAGCTCGTCACAGAGCAGTGCCCTCCCCAGCAGTGCTTTGTGCGCATGTGTTTGAAGTCTAACTGCTATCCTGGATATGAAGTATGACATTTCAAACAAAAATGTTTATCTGCAGAGTTGTTTCACTATGTTTTTTCCATTGCTGCCAGCTAGCTGCTATCTAGAAATTGATTCAGATAGTTCTACAGTCTTTGACAAAAGGAAACATCATTTAAATATATAGTAATTGCTGGTCCACAGCTCAGTTACCCTAACAAAACCATTAGCCATCAGGCAAACACCAGTCTTCTGCTCCCACTCCAACTGGAAAAGTCTTGGTGAAGGCTCATTTTCTTTTCTTATACTGAATACTCAGTGAGGAAGTTGGCAGTTATCTAAAGAGTATGCATTTGCACAAGGAACTACTGCAATGCAGTAAAATCCCACTGAGCGGAATGTAGATATGATCCCAGAATGCTGGAATGCAGCAGAACTTCATTGTCTGAAAACATACTCTGCAAGTATGCTGAGTAGCCTGATTAATATTTCATTACTCTGTCTTTCAGGGCCCCGTGAAGGCTTCAATACAAGAGCAAGTCCTACCTGAATGCTCTTTATACCACAACAAAGTCCAGTTTCCTTCATCTGGTGGTTTAGGTTTGAATTTGGCTCTTAGTATCCTTTTAACAGTTGGATATTAAATTCCTTTTAAATGTCTAAACCATTTCTGTTGTATATTTATTACGTGTCTATGGTAAATCACTGTTGTGCTGAAGAGTTTGGGCTGATTAGAAATGTTTAGATTCCAATGAAAAGTAAACTTGTCCTCTTCATATAAACCCTTGTGGGGGAATTTCTGGCCTTGTTCAAGTCAACAACAAAATTCCCAGTGATTTCAGTAGAGCGTGTATTTCACAATTTTTGTTTTCGTAACTGCTCATAGTTTATGTAATATGATAGAAAAAGGGCATGTTAACTTTGCAGCTAGCTTACTTGTTGGAAGCAGTCTAGCTGCAGCTGCACTGGTTTCAGTTTGAGATCGTCAAATATGCTAAGAAAAGTAACGCAAACACACCTTGCCACATACAGAAAACCTCAGTTACCAATGTTTGAGTCAGTTGGAAAGCCAGAAGGCAAAGGCGAATTTGCTGTTAAGCTCTAGCAAGTTAATTTAGCATTGACAAAATAAAAATTTAACGTCTAGTCATCATCCCCACATATCTAACAGCTGTACTTGTTCTTTTATTATCTGATCCTTGACTCTGTTCTTCCAGATCCATTTGAATATTACATGTTTTACTTTGCAATTAGTTTGATTACACAGAAGGTAAGTACCTTTCACAATTTTTCCCTTAAAATAGTATTAGCCTTTCTTCACAGTGCTTTAAGAGCCTGCTGAGATGCTGCCCAGCTAAACTAACAGCAGATCTGTACTTCTAGAATTTGTTACTGCTTTGGTTCAGTTCCAAAAGGATACGATGTAAGACTGGATAATAAACAAAATACCCACCTTAGGTATGCTAGTAAGCAGTCTGTCCAACAACATGCCAACACGGAGCAGGCAATGGATTCCAAATGGGTTTCCTCCCCCTCTATCCAATACCACCATTTATGCAGTCGTAATGCCAGCTTTGTACTGTGTTACCTGGTTATTTGGTTCCTCTTCCTGTTGTTACCTGTGCTATATAACACTGCACTCTTCTCGTACTTGGTTACATTCACTGCTACAGCAACAGTTCTCTTTCAGTTAGTTACTTTACCTTTGCTCCAAAGTGTCTTTGTTGTCGATTCACCTTTTATAACCACTGGACTTCTGCTTATTTATACTAAGTGGGTCTGGCTGTGTAGCAGACACTCCCTAGCAGTGCCTTAAAGTAACAGTATATAACTCCAAGTATATCCTTGTGTCTGTTTCAGAACTCACCCGTCACCCATCATGTCAGCCCTTCCAACAGTGCTTATTTCATCTTGGTGGACACGTACCTGAAGTGTTTCCTGCCCACAGAAGGAAGTGTCCTTCCTCCACCTTCTTCAAATCCTGGGGGGGCCATCCCTTCCCCAACTCCCAGGTAAAGACTACAGTGCCAGAGGCCAATTGTGGGAACAGTGCTTACAAAGTACAGCTTGTTGGAACTAAATCTCTAATAAGTAAAAAACACCTCTGCTCTTTATGATCTGAGGTACTTATTTATATAATTAAAAAATGAAATGGGTTTATGTTCACTTAATTTTACCATAAAGGTTTCATTTGAAAGTCTGAGAGGTAGCTATTATTGGAGCAGAAAAGGCATGTACAAGCAACAAAAATGCATCAGTTCAGCAACTCCCGTTGTGTTTTGTGCCCTGCAACTGGAGTAGGACAGATCTGACTGTACTCAGCAGCAGTTTTTAGTATCTTCGGATGCATATGGTATGTGGTAAAGATGGCACTGGTGATAACCACCGTAACAAGGAAACTTGCATCTTTAATGTTGCTATAAAGTCAGCTTGGCAGTTGGTCATTTTGTTTCAGTTCCAAGCTTACCATCTTTAATTGTTTAATGCTCCTTACCTATTTTGCAATTCCTTGAAACTGCTGTGTCAGGACCATGTCTGTGGCTTTGTTGCAGACTAATAGTGCTCATAGGTGTCCCACTTCATAACTTCCTGATATAAAAAGCCAAGACACTGTATTAGTACTAAAATCATACAATGAGCGACTGCATTTCAGGTGACTTTTTGCACGGTAATAGATGAGTCTATTTAGCCACAACCAGGAGGAGGAGAATGAAAGATTTTTTGACCACTTACTGAAGTTCTATATGTCTATGTGATAGTGGCATATAAACAAACTCACAAAGTGGAAGTGAAAATTCTCCAATACAAGCACCCAGTCTGTTGTTCTTTGTAACACACTTTGGCTAAGTGTGTGAAAGTCCACATTTTCAAAATTGGTTTTGCTACTTGATTTTATAAAATATATTATTATTAGCAATTTTATACAAATGATAAAAATAAATAGCCATTATATTTGATACAACTGCATTTTAAGTACATTTCAAATATCAGTTTCCATGGTCTGTTGAGCCTTAGCATATACCTAGAAAAACACGGATCAGCTGAATTATGAGTCTGGAAGGCAGAGTGAAAGAAAACAAACTGAACAGGAGAAAGTAAAAAACCATGTATTATTGAACATAACATGAGGCCTGTGTAAAGCTGGTTCAATGCAGTATGAATAGCGATGTAGTGTTTGTTTATAGTTGACTAGTAATTATAACACGTTGCAGAAGTTTGAAATGTGTAATCAACTATGCAGTTTTACTTCTTAAAGACTGTTTTCTAGTTTATAAACCGGTGATTAAAAGCAATGATATATTTCCCTGTACTGAGGCTTACTGACTTCAGTATTTCCATTCGTTTGTCTTTAAAGGTCTCCAGCAGTGCCTTTCACTTCCTACGGCATGCATCACACCAGCTTGCTGAAACGGCACATTGCCCATCAGCCTTCTGTGAACGCTGACCCAGCTTCCCAGGAGATCTGGAGATCAGAAACACTGCTTCAGGTAAGTTGGATTTAAGGAAGAAAAACCTCACAACATTTCTTGCTGCTGAGGAATCTCTTCTTTTTAAACCAGAGACAGAGACAGTTATGCCATTTTGCTTTAGCTTGTCTTTGGAATTGAGCAATGCAGCTGTTGTTTTCTGTTAGTGAAACAAAGAACCACTGTGGAACTGTTAAGTTGTAATTTAGAAAGGCACTTAATACCTTTTTTTTAGACTGCGTATCTAACAACTGATCTCAAGCATTTGAGTAGTTTTTTCCAGAAAAGTTTCTAAACCCGATTTTCTTTTTTCTTGCCTTTTTTTTTTTTTTTTTTTTTTTTTTTTTTTTTTTTTTTTTCAATCTTACATCAATTCTATGCTCTAAGCAAAGGCTGAGCACAGAGAAGGGAAAGGAGAATCTGGACTTAACAGTTGTTCTGAAACAAGTTCCTACGATGTTGCTGAAGCAAATTATTGATGCTTAGCAGGTGCTAACATGCCAACTCAGTCATTTACATTGACATGATGATAACCTGAAATATCTCTGAATAGGTGTCTGTCTATTTTCAAGTACAGCTTAGTTTTCAAATTATATACTGTGGCCTTCCCTTATATCTAGCTTATGACTGACAAGTCCTGGATTATTTCTTTTTCCCTAGCTGAGAAAATATTTGTTTTGCAGATCTTTGTTGAGATGTGGCTTCATCATTATTCACTGGAAATGTATCAGAAAATGCAGTCCCCTCACGTCAAGGTAATAGTTTGTACTTCATTCATGAGCATCATCCGATGGTTGACCTCTTATCTTGAGGTAAATCTCCTATTCTGTGGAGAATTTTTTTGCACCAATATGGTGCAAAGGAAAGAAATAACTTGTTAGAGTATCTACATGAGTGTGTCAAAATTGCTTATCTAGTTATGAAGAATGTTGTGATGTGTGTCATCCAGATTTGCCTTCATTGCAGAAGTTGTGTTGGTTTTGGTTTGTTTTTTTGTAAAAGACGAGTTTGTGGGATGGTCACAACAATCTGAACACCAATAATCAAAGTACTAATGACGGGGAAGATGCTACTGTAAAACCATAGTGTTAAGTCCCACTGGGGCAATATGGCTGCTAAAAATTATCTAAATTGATTTCCAACAATGATAGCAACTGTTACTGAAATGCCAATTAATAATTTCTAAGATCGGTAACCATTTTTTAGCATAAATCCAAATTAAAAAAGGAAATCTTACTAAACTGTCCTTCAGTTTTAAGTGAATAAACTATTTTTGTGGTTTTATATTCCAAAATATGCTTTTCACCATAATGGTGTCAGAAGCAGTTCTGTAGCTACGGAGTTCAGAATATTTTACAAGCTCTAGTTCGGATAATAGACTGTTTTAAGCAGTTTGTGGTGGCCTGTTCAGTAACAAACTACTGCATGTAAAAACTAAGTAAGTGTTGGGGAGGCTAAGATCAAAGGCACTATAAACATAAAGGGAATTTGAAGGAGAAAACATTGCTCCTCTGAATTCCCTCTGGGTCACAGTGGGACTTTCATAGAAAGGGAGAGAAATATAAAAGCTACTCAGGATTTATTCCTGTGTGAAAAAGTAATATGGGAGTTGATTGACTGAGAAATTCTGATCCTTCACTCCACAGGCTATAAAATAACAAACATATTTATATTTTGCTAGGGAAAAACATTGGAGAGCTGAAGTGTGATGGGTTTTGTCTTTTATTCTTAAAGTTGAGGTCAAAATAAAGACTCACTAATGTTGCAAAGTCTCCACTTGGGACTCCCAGCAGCATGGCTGTGCACCTGTGATGGAAAGGCTTTGCTTGAAGTACCTTTGGTCTGTCTGTCTGTCCAGTCTCTGTGCATCAAGCGCTGTGCTTAGGCTAGAAATAACGATTGCTTTAAACTTCTCTCCTCTGTTCACCCTCTGTATTTCAGATGCTCCCTTTAACACTAGGGAGCAGCAATTTAGACAATGACTATGAATGTTATGGTGGAATAGAGCCTAGGTAGAGCTTAAAAGTTCTCCAAAATCATCACTTCAGGATCCTCCACAAGGTGTGTTGAGCCACAACTTGAGGCCATAACTCCCTGATGATATTTTAGTTTCATCTTTGATGGGAAGTAATCATGGGCATGTAAAAAAGGAAGGCTTTGCTCTTTGGGGGTTAGAACACCTGAACAGGGGACTGGAATTTCCCATGGCATCCGTAAGTGGATGAAGGATCCCTCCTGCAGGACTGAGGAAAGGTTCCAGATCAGCTGAGGACAGGACTGTTCATAAGCCTGTGATGTTTAAACTAAGCTTTGTAGACTGGTCTCAGGGCGGCCTGAAGGAGAATAGTCTGCTTCATAGTTCCTCAGATGAGGAAGTAGCATATGCAGAAATGAGAATTTTGTTTTAACATAAGGGTTAAAGGGCTTGACTGAAAACCTAAGTTCACCCTAAACCTTATTCTTAAAATTATTAATAATTATGCAGGTTCACTTGATTCCATTTAGCCTTGTGTGTGTTTGGAAGGAGGAGTAATTAGTGACCATCCATCCCTGGATCTAGACCTCTTTGACCATCAGTGACTTGAAATGGCTACATACCTGTATTGGAAGGTGGGATGAGGTTCCACAGAACTTGCTCTTTCTTTGTCCAGCAGCCAGACTCATTTGCTCTGATGGTCCAAGCCAGATCCCAGATATGTAACTTTCCTGTGAAGTGCGTCAAAAGGAATGATAGATTTTCCTTAAACCTTGTTAATGTCATCACAGACTTCTCTTTACAAGTAGAAGGGGGTGGGAATGGGAATGAATAGTAAATAATTTCTTTTGAGAAGGTGTACTTCTTTTGCTACTTTACTGCTTTGAATTCTTTCTGGGTCTGGTGTGAACCTGAGGTTGATGCTATTTGCTATGCTGAGTTTCACTGTTTTCCCCATTAATTCAACTATTTTCCCATTCTTTTACATTGTCTATTCACTTTCTCTTTCTCAGATGATCCAGAGCCCAAGCGTGCAGCATCTCTTTTCCTATTCCCTTCTGCTGTAATCACAATGAACCCTTAAAAAGAAGTTGTTTGATAAAACTTTACGTAATGCTTCCTGACCTTCCAATGCCAGGTGCCACAGACCGCAGCACTGCATGTGGAACACCCATTAGACTACAGGCTCTTGCTGATTCCTGTGGCAGGGGAGTTGATTATGAAGCAGACGATGGGTTTGAGCTGCTGGGGAGCTTGCAGTAGCAATCCTACCACTCTTAGAAGAGTGTAAAACCAAAAGATACCAAACTGGCACTAGGGGAGATTGGGCAGCGGCTGTTCAAAGACAGCAGAGGTGCGATCTGGAGAGTTAGATGCCTGACAGTAGTCATTGGGATCTGTGTAGTGTACATTGTTTGTTTTATGTTTTTTCATTAATTCCATACATATGTGTCACTGTCGCTACAGTATCCTCTTCACCATCACATTGTCAAAAAATACTCTTTACCTTATTCAGCCAGGAAGGCATCTGGCTGAGGCTTGCAGAGATTTCAGTGTTAAGGCAAGATGCCTTTTGCATCAGCATGTAACACTGATGCTAGGTATGTCTTTTGCCTTTTTATACACGTCATGTTTCCCTAATAGTAAAAGTAATTTCCTCATTTGAGGAAATTCACAAGACCTGCAGCCTTCCCAAATAGCCTTTAACTAGAAAGGTTATTTAACTAGAAAGGTTAGACAGAGCATTTCTCCGAACTGGAAACTTACTGGACAGGCTCACAGTGATTAACAAAAAGCCAAACTTTTTTCTTCCTGTTTCTTGAGAAGAAGGAAGTATCAATCTGAGTTCCTTCCCAGTATACAAACCCTGCTTCTCCAGCAGCACAGGAAAAAATGACAAAGGTTTCAAAATAGTATTAAAAAAGCTTGCAGAATATTGAACGCTTTTACTCCATTATTTAATAAAACACTGTAATAGTGTGTAAACCCTTGTCGCTGCAGTTCAGTTAACTTCTGAAATGGGGAGTTTATTTGGCAAAAGCTCCATATCCCCTACCAGTACTTCCTCTGAGAGTGGCAAAGAGAACAGGCACAGCCACTTACAGCTATACTTTTTTGACACCTGCTCCCAGTTGTATTTCTAAGTTGACAAAGGGTATGAAAGATACACCTTTGATGTGGAATCAACCTACTGAACACCAGAAAGAAGAGGATACTGTGGCTGCACTTGTTACTGTGATATGTTGTCCCTAACTGTATTTGTGATGTTCATTTTTTCCCCCCACCCTTCTTCCTTGGGCTCATTCTCACTTTTTTTTTTCTCTTGCTCTCTTCTCTCCTTTTTTCCCTCCCCCCCTTCCTTTTTGTTTCTGTTGTCTCAGCTGGAGGTTCTCCACTACCGACTCAGTATCTCCAGTAAACACCACGGTAGTCCTGCCCAATCCAGCTACCAGGCCCTCCACGCATACCAAGTATTATCATCTTTTCATTTTGTTTCCTTTTTAAAAATCTTGTTCCATCATATAATCTGCAAAGTGTATTGGTGCTGGCTGTACAGCAGCTTTTTCTGCTAAGGTGTGGTTTTACAACTTGATTGAGAACACTGCATTGAGATTTACTAAATTTTCAGTGAAAACATACTGAGACGTATTAGCAAAGGTCATGAAGAAAATAGTTAAAATCTAGCATATTATGAGGACTAATTGGGAACTCCGTTTTTAGAGATGCATTCTTGTAATGCATTGTAAAAAGAGGCTTATCAGATATGCTGACTTTTTTTGACACCAAAACTGCCTTCACCGATGGCAGATTTCTGCCCCTCACATACTAGTCATTTAAGCAAACCTTGCATGGAAGAGAAGATCAGAATTTGCATGGCTGTCCCCTAAAGTTAAGGTAGGTAACATCTAGGGGTTTTTTAGCCAGTGAAATGTCATTGGATAGTACTAAATTTGTAGTGGCAATGTGAACTTGACTGCCCAGTTTTGCAAAAGCACACAAGTGGTACATTTGCAGATTGTTCAGGAAATGTGCATGCAAAAACATTCCTGTTGGAACAGATTGCTGATTCCTCTTTCCCTACTTCAGCCCTTTATTCATTGGGTCTTCATTCTGGGAAAGGGGAGGGCTGAGCATATGTACTATAAAGCTCTTATTATACTATAAAGCTCTTTAGCACTACATGGAACTTTCCTGCTGTTTAATCCTTTATTTTTTTTATAAAGTGCTATGATATCTCAAGGTACTGCTTAGAAAGGAAAACAGGAACTACTAGTTGTCTTTAAATCTTTTTTACTATTAGGTTTATCTAATTACTGTGTTAAGAAAAGAATGGCGTACATCTATCCTGTAAGCTAAGGTTTGACAACAAAAACACTTGTCAGGAAAAATACTGTTTAAACCAGTCGTGTTTGTAATGGTGCTGATCCAGGCTAAGAGGAAATTATAAGAATTGCTAAGTGAAAAAACTACTAGCATCACCTGAAACGATGTATTGAAATAGTGGTACTGGTGGTTTTGTAAGTTCAAAAGGTACCTTCAAGGGGAGCCTAGATTTTTTTTTTTTTTTAAATTACACCCTTTCAAGGCCTATAGCAGAGTACTCAGCCTCTCTAATTGCTTTTCAAGATCCTGATCTAAACTCCTAGGACCAAGTAACTTCTCGGAGTTCTACCCTCTTATATAAACTCTCCTCAGGACTGTAGAAAACGTGCTGACTTACCAGGAGCTGTCAAGAACACAAGACCAGCCTTCATTAGAACTGGTAACAGGTTATCCTCTCTCTTAGAAGAGTCTCAGGTCTGGCTGTACTACATGACTATATCTATCATCAAGCCTTAAATCTTTTTCCTGTAGTGAACTTTACAGTGTATTAAAAATCTTAAGAGATTGTAAAAACACATCTGCTTTGCCTCAGGCATTGCAGAGAAAGGACACACACAGACACCTCCCTCCCCCCGCCCCCAGCACTGGAAATACTGTTGAATGGATTTAAGAAGTGGAAGCTTTTTATATAAAAATGCCTGCCAGTCCCCTAGAGTCATATTCAGCATCTTACCTCAGCATGACTGCATTTGGCATCCTGGAAACATCGTCAGCTACTGTCCAATACGCTCTTCCAGCATCTTCCATTGTATGTGCAGCTGTAACTTTTGTTTCATGAGCGCTGGGAAA
Organism: Phoenicopterus ruber ruber; assembly: GCA_009819775.1. Lineage (NCBI taxonomy): Eukaryota > Metazoa > Chordata > Aves > Phoenicopteriformes > Phoenicopteridae > Phoenicopterus > Phoenicopterus ruber. The sequence continues at coordinate 11,444,091 of CM020231.1, read as the reverse complement.
CTTAGAATACAAATGTTATCTTAAAATCTGCCTTCAGTAGTGGATTGAGATTAGTTCCCTGCTCTTAAAACAGATTACAGTAGCAAAGGAGTTAGTGCTTGGTCCCCAGATTCTGCAGCAGACCAGCTCTGGTGCTGGGTGCTCAGGAGAACTAGCTCTTTTTTGCCTCATTTATCTCCCTGCTGTATCATACACTCACTCATTTGTTAGTAACAGCCTTGTGGCTCACCATCACTCCTTGTGCTGCTCCCACCCAGGCTACTTCTACCTGTAATGATGCTAGAAGCAACAGGATCATGCAGGACTTGAAGCAGTTCTTATTCTTACCATAACTCTTTCTAGAATTATTCTTTCTTATAAGGCAGATGAGTACCAGCATAGGAAGGAGAACTCAGTAAAGCCAGCCAAGAGCATGAACAAAGGATCTGTTGAGCTGTCCACAGCAATGAACTTATAACCATAATGACAGGCTGAATATTCTTTTTTTCAGAAAGGAGTAAGTCGAACTCTACAAGTTATTCTGCTCTTTAACGCTAGCCTGAAATTCAGTGCATTAGAGTACTGTAGATACTTTTTCTTACAATCAAATTATATCAAAAATACACTACTGTTTCTTAGTGAACTGATGGCAGAAGATTGATGCAGCTTGTCCTGGGGAGCAAGTCTGTCTAAAATCAGGTGGCACCAAATTATGGTGAAGAACCTAGAAGGAAGACAGCATTTCTTGTGTTTCAGTTTGTGATCTGAGAATATAATTTTCCTGAATTATCTCCTGGACGTTTAGCATACAATACTCATTATCTTCCTGTCTTTTGCTTTGACTCTAGGAGTCATTTAAGCCCACTGAAGAGCATGTGCTAGTGGTAAGACTGCTTGTGAAACATCTGCATGCTTTCAGCAACAGCCTAAAACCAGAGCCTCTCTCCCCTTCAGCCCACTCCCACACAGCCAGCCCACTAGAGGAGTTTAAAAGGTAGGTACATGAGCAGCCTGTCTCTGAAACATATAGAGCTGCTCCCTGAAAAGCTTTGCTTTCACTGAGAGGTTGAATTAGGTCGTTTTGATGGCTAAATAGAGAAGTACGTTATAATCCATTAGCTCTCATGTACTTTTAATGTTTCTCACATCCACTAGATTGGGGGCAGGGGGGTCAGCTTCAGGAGGGGGGATGTCTTGCTATTACACTAGTCTATATCTTGGCACAAGTCAGAGAAAAGAAAACGCTACCAGAGGATTCTGGCCAAGGTTAGTGGAGAATTTTATGTTTATGATTTGAGTGGAAATTCAATGGCCAGAAGTAGCTTCAGTTAATAAAAACAAGTTTGGGTGAGTCCTTTCTGTATTTGCATTTGTGGAAGTGTGTTGGGTTGTTGGTTGGTTGGGGTTTTTTGTTTTTAAAATTTGCTGCCAGTTTATACATGTGACTGTCTTTGAATCTGTTTGCAGGGTTGTAATTCCTCGGTTTGTCCAGGAGAAACTTTATATCTTTCTGCAACACTGTTTTGGTCACTGGCCTCTGGATGCCTCTTTCAGAGCAGTACGTACCTGCTTCTCTTTTTAAGTCTGTACTCAACAAAACTAGTGATTAGTTATTGCTGTTTAGCAGCTATTTCTTGGTCTTTAAATCTTTTTTTTTTCTAGAGCACTGAAATTCTTTATATAACATGTACATTTAATGTTAGAGAAAGAGTGCCAATTAGACATAAGAAGGAAGTTGAATAGATCTTGGTGAGAATTACTACAGGTTGTTGGCTGATTTTCCTGACGCTGAAAATGGCTGTTGATTGAAAAGAAGTAGGTGTTACTCTTAAAACAGTTACATTCTTATAGGTCCTAATTTCTTAGTATCTTATCTAATACAGCAGGTCATAAACAAAAGTAATACAATATTAATTTGTGATAGATACTGCAAATATTACCTCCTGCAAGCAGGAAAAGAAATATATCAGACCATGACTCTTGGTGATTAATATAGGAGTTTAAAAGTGCAGAATGTAACAGGGCTAGAATGTAACCTATAGTTAGCTATATCTCAGTGTTTGAGGTACACATGTAAGGCAAAATGTCAGAAAAAACGTTTACAGAGGCCACAGCAAGTCTGTTCCTGGGTTCAGTGCAATGAGGACTCCACTGTGTTTCCTTAGGGTGGTGGGTACATCTATGCAGAAGACGAGAGCTGAAATGGTATTAATGTAGCATCTTGTTTACTAACTTCAATAGAGATTCAGCGAACGCTATCAGAGCTGTTAAATGCACCTTAAATGTAGCCACCAACTAAGTTTTCTTTTTTTGTAGTAGCTGCTTGAGTGCCTTCTCATTTGGGTACTACAGAAAATCCAGACTGGTCCTAATGAAAATGCACTTAGTTTTTCCAGTTCTTTTTCAAAGATACTCAGATTACTAGAGAGACCTTTATTCCTAAAAACGTTTAGGTGTCATTAAGATAATATGCACTAGGTTTAAAAGAAACAAACAAAAAATGCTTTCTGTCTTCCTTTCCAAAAAGTATTGATACTCACATATTTTTATGTGTGATTTTGCTTAGGTTCTGGAGATGTGGTTAAGTTACTTGCAGCCTTGGAGGTATGCTCCGGAAAAGCCGCCACAAAGTGCAGAGCCCTTGCCTCGCAGCGTGTCGGAGAAGTGGTAAGGAGGAAAAAGCAGCTGTGAGTAATCTGAACCAAACCTCAAGTTTATGCAGATCCTGAGTAAAACAGCAGCATTTCAAGAACCATCCGCTAACCTGAATTAGCTTCCTATACAAGATTAGAGATGATTTCTTACAACACAAGTTTTTATTTTGAGAGGAATATTCTTTTGTCTCAGTGCCATAGACCATCTTTCCAGAGACAGTATAAAACATTCCCTTAATGACTCATCTGGCAGAAGAGAAAATAACAATTATTTAAATAGCAGTACTCACAAATCCTGTACTCACTTTGACAGGGCTGCCTTCATTCAAGAAAACCTACTCATGTATACTAAGCTGTTTGTAGGATTTCTGAACAGAGCTCTTCGAACAGACTTGGTCAGTCCAAAAAATGCTCTCATGGTGTTCCGAGTAGCCAAGGTCTTTGCTCAGCCCAATCTAGCTGAAATGATCCTGAAAGGTAAATGGATATTTTGACATCTTATGCTGTCGTGTCTCAATCTTTCTTCACAATGGTTACATCTTACCTCAGAAGCACTGAGGTGAATAGACTTACTCTCCCATTTTGCATGCTATTTTGCCATTCAAAAGTCTGTGTGTCTTCACTAACATTTGTCATATTGGTTTAATGTGTTTATAGTTCTTTTCTAACCACCATAATTTAGATTTCATTCCACAATTTTTCTTTAAAAAATACAGAACACAATATTGTGTGTTTACAATAAAGTCAGTTTTTCTTAGACTTGTCTTACTTGGTTATTTACCTTAGGATTAAAACTTCTTATATCTCTAAAGGTATCTATACTTAGCAAAATAGCTAGTCAGCTAGTCACGTATGCACTTCAGGATCATTAGGATATAGTACATTTGGGAGAGGGAAGATTTGACAAGTATCAATGTCTTAAGTGTCATGATTCTCCACTGCCTTTGTTGAAAAAAAGTTACAGGCTTAAAATGCTGTCTGTATGGTCTGCATTTAAATGCACTCTGACATTTTCTGCTGTGGGGGGAGAGGATTAAATGAAAAAAAGGTAATTAAGACCTCTCTACTCCTAGAACTATCTGCTTATCTAAAAGCAAGTTGCCCAGCAGACTTAAGATGCTTTGTAGCTAGACCTTCCCCAGGCAAAAAGAGGCGTATTACGTAACCATTTCACCACTTTTCTCAAACTCTAGGAGAACAGTTATTCCTGGAGCCAGAACTTGTTATTCCCCATCGTCAACACCGACTTTTTATGACCCCCACACTTGGTGGGAGCTTCTTCTCATCGTGGCCTCCAACTATTACAGATGCCTCATTTAAGGTGAAGAGTCACGTTTACAGCCTGGAAGGACAGGACTTCCAGTATAAACAGATGTTTGGCACAGAAGTCAGAAATTTGGTAAGCAACAAGTTTCTTGTCACCTGTCTTTCTACTTTGACAGGTGTTTTCTCAATGCTGAGCATCCATATTATGAGAAGTTAAGAGTGGAAAACTTCACACCCTGTACATTGTATAGTTAAATTTACTGATGGTGACTTCTGGAACATGAGGAGTCTCAATCCAGCACAGCTGTAAAAATCTGCTTGCTCTTTGCTAGATAAGAAGTTAATGTAATAGCCTGCTGCCTTGGAATAGTAGTATATTGCAAGTATTTCCTCTCAAATATGCTTACTGTGAACTTCCGATTCATTGTATTGATTAGTACCCATCAGCAAGTCAGATAAAAATAGCAGGAGGAAAGAAAAGCAGCTGAAAAACCTAAGCAGCACTCAAGTTTCTTAAATGCTTCAACAGCAAAGAACTACCTTTGCCCTCTTGGAAATGCAACTAAGTCTTAGCACAAGTCCATATGAGCTAAGCGAGTGAGTTTGCTGGGTTTGCTCTCACTGCCAGGTATCAAGGCACAGTTTTATCCATGTATTGATGCTTAGTGGTCCTTTATCTTTGTCCCACGCAATTATTTTTTTTGTTTGTTTTAGGTGTTAAAACTGGCTCAGTTAATTTGTCAGGCGCAGCAGACAGCAAAATCCATATCAGACCATTCTGCAGAGACAATGGCTAGCCAGTCCTTCTTTTCATGGTTTAGATTTACACCATCTGAGATGAATGGTTCCTACACAGGCAATGACCTTGATGAAATTGGGCAAGACAGCATCAGAAAAACAGATGAATATTTAGAGAAGGCACTGGAATACTTGTGCCAAATCTTTAAGGTACGTAACATCTTTCTAAGAACTTTCCCTATGTGACAGTGTGAACAAGAGTCAGGATTCCTCAAATGTACTTCTGTTATTCTTGTACTTTGTGGGGTCACAAAGCCATCCAGAGACCTGCTAGCAAATTTTGTTGTGAAAGTCTTTTAGGCTTGGCTTTACCTGACCATTTTAAAACCACTTTCAATATAGATGGAACTAGATGTTCTGAATTGCTAAATATTAAGCCCACTTCGTTTCAAGTGACCACTCTTTTGGACTGTATAGTTTATACCAAACCTGTCTCTTGACTTGTGCCTGTTCTCACATTTACAAACAGGCAAGACATGGCTTAAACTTTAAAAACAGTCCAGTATCTTCTAGATGTAAAGAGCTATAAAAACACAATGTATAACTGCAGCTATAGATGAATGGATAAACTAGAAGTAGGCTGTTTCTTTGGTTAAACTTAAAAAAACAGGTTAATTTCTGTCAGCCACACTCCCTTGTACAGAATTGACCTAGGAGAAGACAGCTATTTGACAGCTCTCAAGGAGTAAGGGACATACATACAAAACAGAACACCTCTCTTGGATTTGACGAGCACAGACAAGAAATCTGGAGACTTTTATCTCCTTTTAATGTCTAACCGAGGTGCTATTAAGCAGTTCTTGATATCTGTGCTGGCTGTCCAAGGCGTCCACTCTAAGGAGTTTGTGAAGGGAGAAAGAAATTAAATAGAAGAAGGGGGTAGATCAAACACATGCTTTAGAACTGTTTTATTCTCGAGTAGCTGAATGAAGCCCAGCTGACCCAGATGATGATGAAGTGTGGGACAGCTCAAGACGAGAATGGAAAAAAACAGCTTCCAGACTGCATTGAAAGCGAGGATGGCCTCATTCTTACACCCCTTGGCAGGTACCAGGTGAGAGAAGAAAGATTCCATATAGCTGCCCTAGATTGTTCTTGAAAAAACAAGTTGTCCTTCTGCATCAAGAGAAATGCAATTTATCTGGGGCTAAGAGAGGTGCCTGTATAAAGGTGTTCCAGATGGGAGCTACAAGATAAGGGGTTTATTTTCCTGTTTGTTTCTAGATCATAAATGGCTTACGTAGATTTGAGGTGCAGTATCAAGGAGATACTGAGCTTCAGCCCATCCGAAGCTACGAAAATGCCACTCTTGTCCGCCTCCTGTTTCGTTTATCCTCAGTGCTTAACGAGAGGGTAAGTACAGCATTACCTCCTTTTATATTTTCCATTGCAAATTCCTGTTCTTCACTGCCCCTGCACATCATACATGACACTTGGTTTGTTCTTGCTCTGTCTCCTTTATTGTGATCTAGATGAGTATTTCCTAATAGTATCAGGCCTGCTTCTCTACCTGTAGTTCTGCTTTTCCTACACAAAACATTAATAAATAACATTTTAAATGTATTCTTTATGCTTGATGAACAAAGGGAGTATCATTCAGAATGTTTCTAAAACAGAAAAAACAAATCCTTTTCTTCCTATAGGTGTGATAGATAAAAGGCAAGTCTGCACTAAAGCAGCTCTACTATTTAAAAATGCATTTTGTTATTTTTTTCCTCTATTTCCTATAATCCTCATCCTATAAATGAAGAAAATTGTAAAATAAGTTACACTTACTTTATGACAGTAGTTGCAGTAGAATACTAACGTTTAAACTTTTCTTACCTCAGTTTGCTGATCAGATGGACGTGCTTTGCTCCAGGGAAGATTTTGTTGGCAGACTTTGTCGCTATCATCTTACCAACCCCCACCTCATACAGAAGATCAGGTATAGTCCCGTGGTGCAGGACAGAACAAGCCAGAACTGGGGACCAAGAATCAGTCTGAGGTTTCTGGCTAGCTACAGGACTCTCATTTCTTTGCTGATGATCTACTTCATCGCATCCTGGTTTTACATTGGGCCAGTGGGCTGCACATTCATTATTCTGATTGGATATTTTCTTTATGCCGTAATAATGACTTTTTTCTCTGAAGGATGGAAACCACATGAACACTAATTTCCTTCTCGCAGCTTACGCTTCTAAAGTAATTGTTTTAAGGATGAGCCTGGGATTCAATGACTGAAATGTTTGAATTATGGTATCAGATCTTCCTAAAGAATTTTTTAATATTAAAGTTAATTGAGTTTTATAAACAATGATGTGGTGTTGTGGAGTAGAGATAATCAATGTAAATTTTATTTTTATAAAAGCATTCTTATGGAATCTAGTGAATGACTTTTTTTTTTTTTTAAGGGGGGAAGAGTGAGTCATCAGTATTTATAATACTGAAGCCTCCTACACTGTTGTAAAGCAAGAATTAGCTGTAGGACTTATACATTATGCTTACAGGCAGAGCAGTTACAAAGGCAACAGAAATTGCAGTGCACCAAGAAATTTATAGGAAGTTGCACTGATGATAGAAAAAAACCCCAGAAGATGGGACGAGGCAGCAAAAGTGGCATCTCTTAGCGCAGTGTTGGGCTTAAACCTCCTCTTCCTTGTCTGAGGCCTCCCCAACCCGAGTAGGTTAGTATCTTCTACCTCCATAAACCACTTCTCCATGTGTTTGCACCTCTTGTGGAGCCACTGTGCTCAATGGGGTATTAACACTTGCTTGTAAAAACAGAAGTGACTGCTTTGTTTCCCCTATAACCTTACTATAACTCTAACCTGGCAGTTTTGGCCAGCAGATAGGAGCATTCCTCTCTTGGAGTTCAAGAAATAATACTTTGTTGTTCTCTCCTCTGACGTGAAAAGGGTAAGAAATCCCTTTTTGTTCCATCAGTGCTTAAGGAATCCATTGGTTCCCATCTCAAGCAGCTTCGCTGCAGCAGTGATACTCCTGTAAAGCATTAAGCACTGCACACAGCAGTGAGACAGGAGAGAAACCATTTACTAAACAAATACGAGAGCACCCACACACGTGCATTTAACACATTCATGGCAGCACCTGACTCGGGACTGGTTAACCACGGCACAGCACAGCTCCATTGCTGCCCAGCACTGCCACACCGTTGCCTCGGCCAGGGCTGCCCAGCTGATACCACTGGGACCGGGCGAGGGAGCTGCCCAGAGCCCCCGCGCCCACCCCCTGAAACCAGAGCTGCTGTAGGGGCCCTGGGGCAGGCCAAGGGGCATCGCAGTGGTGGGTGGGCAGCCAGGCGAGCGAGTGACAGCAGGAACATAATGGTGGCACTGGGGAGGGGGACAGCAACAGCTGCTCCTTAGCTCTGTGCTTCCTTAAATGACACTATTTTTTAAAAATTATACATATTTTCCCACTTTACTACAGATCTTCATTAATCTCATTATTCATTAAACTCGTAATGAATCAGGGATTGCTACTAAAAGGTATCCCACATTTTTCTGTTGCTGAAGACAGGATGAATTAAAAGCTGTGACAGAGCTTGCCCATTACCTTGTCACCAATACTCACAAATGGAAGACTGAGCTGCAAGGAAGTCTTGAAAACCTGCCACCTTGTCTTGCAGTGTATCTTATCTTGACCCCAGGGCAGTTGTTGACCTACACTCAGTAACTCAGAGCCATACTGGCCACTTTCATCAAGAGCACTCCGGTCAGCTCATACAGAAAAATGGGAGAGCTGCGGGTCATTTACAAAACTCAGTTTCATCTAGAAATACAGTTTCTTCTAAACCACCACCCAAACAGCAACAGCAGGCAAGGCAAAGCTGGAGGCGTGTTGCTAGCAATACAATGCCCTGATATTCTCAGCACTAGCTTGAGCTATGTTTTAAGAAACCAGAGCTGCACACAAAATTCATATGCTTTACCTATACTGGTTGGAAGCACAGGGAAAAGGAAAGCAGAATGCAGTATTTCTGTACTGCCTGCTGCTGTACAGCATTTTTAGCAAGACATTTTATTCCTCACACCAAGCTGCTGTGAGATACACTGTCAGGCACTTTACTCAGCACAAGCTATAATCGGGAGGATTTTGTTCACAGACACAAAGCAAAAATTATGCTTACTTTTTTCAAAGTTCTAGAGCACAAGGGAGTCCCCTTGTAGGTTACCACCTCCTAGGTCATGGGGTTTCTGTTTTGTAGGGTTTTTTTTTTTTCGTTTGGTTTTTTAATAATTAATTTAATAATTAATTAATAATTAAAAGCTCTGCTGTTGGCTAATACGAGAATCTGAAGTTCTGAAACATAAACCAAATAACAGTGCTGCGAATGTTGGGAGGTGGATTTTATTTAACATTACAGTGGTAGAAATATCAAAGTGCTGTCCTCTAGAAGCACGTCTGTATGCTGTCTAGCAACTTCCATGATACTACTATATAAAAAGTTGACTTTTTTTTTTTTAAATGAAGTCATGTGCGTCTCCATGTTAGATACCTTCATGTTATATCCCCATCGTATCATCCCAAAGCTTACCTCCTATGATGACACAGCAGTCAAACATTTGACTAAAAAGAGAGTTTGTCAGTGAGAGGTATGTCAGGTTTCTGGAGGGAACACATTCAGCAACTGAAAAAAATCCATCCCTCAAAACATCTCTCATCAGGGGTGGGAATCTCGGTCAAGTGTCTTATTAACAAAATGGCACAACCTAGGGTACTAGACAATAAAAAGCAGGTGTTTTCACAGTCTATATTTTGTGATTTCAAAACATCCTTATTTCCCTGGGACTAAAGGGCTCCGTTTCCCTACCAGCCTGTTTCTCCCCTCGGAGTTTAGCAAAGTGGCAGACAGCAGGCACAGCTGCACTGAGACGCTGTCCCCCCGTTCACTCTCACCCCTTCCCACACTTTCCACTCTCTGAGCTTCTTGTGGTAGCATTAGCCAAGTGTTCTTTGGGGCAATACACCAAGAGAAGCCACAAAGAGGAATCCTGATGAGATCAGCTTCCAAAGGCAACTCGCTCAGGAAAATACATTTTGTGCTCACTAAAAGTGTACCATGGTAGCGCATGTGGGAGAGAGAACTAATCAAAGTGAAATGAGGTTCAGTAAGAAAACAGGTATAAGCTAAATGCAAATAAACAGAGTAGTATGATCCAAAACTATGATGTAGCAACCAAAGCACTCAGTATCATGTAAGCCTGCAATAACCAGGTTTTGCTAACAAATCCATCAATTTGCTTGAGCCTTAGACCTGCACGAGGGTTGCAGGCTCAACATGTTCCACGCAAGTTTAAGAGAAGAAATTTTCTACTTACTAGTCATTGTCCTGCTGCAAGTTTGATTTGAGCAATTTGATACTTGAGGGCCTTTGCTTTGTGAACTTGGTTGCTTCAACTGCTGCTACAGACTACTCCCATAATCAGCTCTGCAGTCATAGGACTTAGGTCATCATTTCTCTCCTTTTTTTTCCGCAGAAAACAAAATTTCTACCTCATCTTTTGCGATGACCAGTTCAAATCACTGTTCAGCATGTAAGACTGCTTAAAAAAAGGCACGATTTACCTTTGAGATAGCAGAAATACCAGAAATGGGTAATCAGACAAAATGGAAAAATGTCTTGTCACGTGGCCTTATTACCATTTCTATTACTTTTATCACACACATTTTACTAGTCATACTGACATCAAAGTGAGCCATTTAGAAACACATACAAAGCTAAATTTGGACTGCTACTAATTCATTGAGCCTTCAAAACCCACACTGTTTATTGTGAATAATACATTTGCTGGAAAAAAAAGCAGAAAGGCAAGTTCTCTCTCTTCCTCAGTGTATCTTAAATAATGTTTGGAAGATATCCACAAGAACAGAAACGTGCCAGGAGACTACTAACCAGTCACATCAGGTAAGGAAATACCTCTAGAAATCTGTCTGATACTCTTGAACCAACTTAAAATAGCTTATGTGGTACTCTACTCTGACTCTTTTCCTTTATAAAGATTTTTTAATTAGTTTTCCTCCCAATAAGTTTGCAGGATGTTAAGTGGAAGTCAGAGGTGCAAGTTCTATAGGTAAAGGCCATCCAGAACTTCTGAACCTAGAAAACACATCTGTAAAGGATGGCATTTGGGGGTGGGGGGAGCAGGAACACAACACAACACAAAAACTATGGCCTGGGTATCCTGTCATTCACACTTCCCAGCAAGCAACAGTATTACTGCCACTTCAAGGATTTTTATATCTTAATTTTACATTACATACCTATGCACACGCTTTTAAACACAAACCATTCCCTGTGTTTTAAGAGTGCTCCTCATTTTGTAATAGCCCTAAACCAATGAAGAATAGACATTTGTCTTCAGATGAAGATGAACATACATAGTTATCGCTTGTCCTGTTAGATAACTTTTTAAGGCTACTACAGTTAGAAAACAATGCGTTGAGGAATAAAAGTCTAAAAGATTGACCAGGTTCAAGTTGGAGGTCAGTCCCCTCAACCGGAAAGCATTTCCCAGAGAATTAGGTTTTTTATTTTAGTATATTCTTTAGTATGACAGAGCCCATATATCCAAGCGCTAATTGATACAACAATCTGCAAGCTAGGTGATCGCTGCCTAAACAGACATGACAGTGAATAACACAGAACAAAAGAAAACGGCCAAGAACAGTTAGCTAGGGCTCTTCACTCTTATTCTCTCTCTCCTCCAGCCAGAAAGGACTTGCTCGTCTCATACAACCAGTTTTAGCAACAGATCTGCAGTTCTCTTAAAGATGCGATTAGAGTAAGGAACGTATTCCTCCATTTCTTTAAGTGAGTTGTTCCAAAGATTAAATCACTCTGTGAAGACACTGGCTATTTAGAGTTTGACTGACTCTTTCTGAAATATTTATATAGAATACTGAAATGACAGGAACTGCACTGCTTCCTACAGCTTCTCTCAAATATTTGGTGCTTTAAGGTGCTGTCCATATGAGATGCTACTCTCAAAAACTCACAAATCTCATACAGGTGAGAAACTGAGGAGATACGGTAATACAAGTCTCTTTAGAAGGTAGCACTCATCAGAATGGAATCAAAGAATTCTTTTAATTTAGTCCACTGGTATGCAAATCAGTTACATTAGCTCATATTGTCAGCTAGCTGTATTGGCTCTCTAGTGCATTTCATGCCTTTTACAGTCATATTTGGCCTGTAAAAAATGATCTACAAGTGAAAATCCATTTTCCTCGGCGCAGAATGAACCAGACCAGAGCCGTTTTAACATTACATTCTAGCGGGAGTCAATAGTTTCAGAAGATGGAGAAAAATATACTTTCCTAAATTTAAGCATCACCATATCCTGTAAAATAACTATAGTACATTAATATTAAGGCATAAATATTTTCAGCAGTGGGAAAAGGGTGAGTCCAGAAAACAAAGGCATGGTGCTTCAAAACAAGAAGATGCATTCATTAGCACAGTAATTCCCAAAAGGGGTGCCTGCAAGAACATGTTCCCCACATTCGGCCCTTAAGTATCCAATGTCAAGTGCCTAGCAAAAGCGAGCAGCCCTGGGGAGCCAAAAGGCAGGATGCGTTGTGCTAGGCTCAGCAGCTACTTGATGCACCTGCTGCCTGGCCGTGCTAGACAATGTCAGCGTAGCTCATATAGCAAAGACAGAAAGCTAGACTTTAACACAGAAAAGCTATGCCTCAGATAACAAGTCTGGAAAAACAGAACAGCCAATCACACAATATCCTTGTTCCCTGATGGGAAACAGTAATTCATTCAAAATACCAAAACTTTGAGGAAGAAAGTTCTCACTGAAGTTTGAAGTCTCAGCAGCAGACAGGACAGTCCATCACACAATCTCTGAGCTCACCAGTAGGGCTGTAATCCTAACCCAATACCCTTCCTAATTCAAAAAGAAATGGTCTCAGGTAATCACAGTAACATTGATTTGCTGCATTCTTCTCTGCAGCCTGATTGCCACAACAGTGCCTATTAAAAAAAGGCAGGTTTGCCACCACTGAAACAAACACTCGTGAACAGCTTTGTTGAGAGACGGAGAACTCGGGCTATTCAAAGAAGCCATCTTCATCGAACTGCGCTTTAATCCAACACTCTTCATTCTCGTTTCCTTATTACTGCTTTGAACATTTACGTTGAAGTTTCATGATAGATTCTTCAGCTGCTATTGTCACCTCATTTCAAGTAAAAGCTGATTATGAATTAATTTTGTGTGCCATTTTTTCAAGAAAGGAAAGGACCAGACATGCATATTTCTGATTTCATAACAGATTCGTACATTTCTGAAAGACACAAAGCCCTGAATTTTTCATAACAGGGGCATTTTCTGAATTCACTTTTAATGCCCTAATAGCTGGTAAAGTACCCAAACATTAATACTAATTGAATCCCACTTTGGTGCATCTTTCCAAGGATTTGGGAATAAGCTTGTATTTTTTATGTTAGCAAGACCTTTAAGCAGCTTACGACAGTTTGCCCATCAACAGAAAAGGAAGGCAGCTATATTGATACACAGCTATTAATTTGACATGCTGCGGGTACGTGACCCACTTCTCAGTTAGGAAATAAATCGTGAAAACTGGAAGCTGCTGTATGTCAGGATGCCTACCCCACCCTCTAGTCTAACATCTCGTTACATCCTGTTTGAAGGAAAACAGAAAGATACTACAGTGACAGCTCTGAAAACCGCACTAGGAAAGTTACTGTAAATCTGATGGACACGCATGTTTTGCATTTATTTCCAGATATGTTTTAACCAAATTGTTCAGAAATAAATGCTATAAATGTCTCAGTGTTAGACCCCGGCAATATCTTTAACCCTTCCCATTTCTATCCTCATTTCTTGGCTCACGACTTAATTATGTATTACAAACTGTATTGGTGCCACGGGTTCTTTTGCCCTAAGGAAAGAGTCAGCCATGTAACAGTACCGGTTAAAAACCCACATCTTTTGTTTGTAGATACCATTACTAATCTCTTGACCAGGTCTTCCTGTCCACTATGAGGACAGTAAAGATAGCGTTGCATGGGATGAAGAGACGTTTATGATTTCCTCCCCTAACCTTCAAAGCCTAGGAGTTTTCACTTACCATAGAACAAAGCAACCATCTTCCTAAGGACACAACAGAACCGGTATCTAAGGATCAACATGGGAAGAGCAGTATAATGTTAGCATCCAACACAGGAATAATAATAAATTTATTACAATAGAAACAAACAGATAATGCATTAGTTCATGTACAAAATACTGATAGCATTCTGCTGCCTCAGTCAGTGCTTACTAAGTACCCACATTTAAAAACACCCTAAAACTGATGACACCACACAGATTTACGAAGGTCATAGCAATTTCTTGACACTACTGTAAGAGAGCCCAGCTACTCTTTAAGGTTTGCTGCACAATATAGGGAGATGGAGCAGGATATAGCGGGAACATACGAAATCTGAAATTCTTCTGCACCAGGAAATTAAAAGTGAGCAACTTATAAGTATGGGGAAAATAAAACAATCACACTATGCATAAAATTAGAGTTACTCATGGCAAATGTTTCCAATAGAAGCGCCCAACAATAAGGCAGCTGATGACTGACTTGAGTGCCCATCATTGCTCAAGGCACAAAATATTAGCTGTCAGTTCTACTCCTGAGCTGTGTTGGTTTTTAACTTTTGTATTTAAAGAAACTGATGTAGCATAGAAGCATTTTCAATGAACTGCATAAACTCCCAAAGGAAGCCAGATGCCTCAGAGAGACTCTTAGTAAAAGAAATGTAGCTACAAGCCTGCTGGATTGATTTGTGTTACTAGGGCTTCATACTGTTGGTTTTTTTCCCCCCACCTTTACATACACATTTACTGAGTTTATAAAGGAAGTCAGTGTGCACATTAATATTTTTTCTTTCTAATCACCTCACTCTTCTGGAGTGAGAAACATGTGGTCCACGCTAACCAAAAACCGTTTATACAAAGTAGTGTTTAAAATAAGCTATAAAATACTTTTTTTTTTTTGCTCTATTTGGTTCCCCTTCCCCACCCCCAAATATAATTATCCAGATTTATCTCACATATTTGAGAGATGCCTTAAAAAGCTGTAATTTATCCCATTTCTGGGTAAAGCTAATAGGCAAAAAGATTCCTGCAACCACTGAGAAGTTTGCAAGCACATTCTAGTTGCAGCTGATTTATTTCTGGGGCAGTATCAGGTCACAAAACATACAGTGTGGAAGGAATACTGGCACTGAGCAAACTTTGAAGCAAATTAGGACATTCTCTCCCTACTCCCTCTTATACCAGACTCCCTGATGGAAGTCCACAAATAATTTCTTCTCTAAGAAGACAATAAAACTCATCCTAATACAGTCTCAAGAACCATATATATACACATTTTGTATATTTGAAAATGCTGGCAAAAGTCCACAGAGACAGAAGATAAAAAGCATGAAAGCTAAATCTAACATCAGGTTCTCTACTGAACCTGACATCTAGAAACAAAACAACGTAAGGCTTCTTTCTTCTGAAGTGCCCTCCCCAAAATGTGATTTTCCAGTGGCATGTGGAAGAGGCCAGCTGTTGAGACCTTCTTTCTTGTTTCATGATTTAGAAAGTGAGATGTTATGCAGCAGAGAGGCAGGCCTGACGAATACTTTGTGCCCAAGTGTTTAAGAGTGCCGTGACTGAATGCTTGTCTGGAAGTTGCAGTAGTTTTGAAGTCATGTACCGGTACACTGACTGCAAAAAGGGATTGGCTGCTGGAAAAAAAAAAGATAACAGATAAACGGAGTTATAATAAAAATAATACATGAAAAAATTAGAGTAACATTAGGTGTTCACATTTCCCCACTATTACCACATACACATGCCCAACAAATGTCATACTAGCATCCTCATACCATACTGCCTAGGGTTTTTTATCCACAGAGGGCTCTGATCTGGATAGTCCGCTGGAACGCTGAGCTGTAGTGGTGGGACATTTGGAAGATTCTTGTCATCTAGAATGCAAACACACTTCCCATCAGAACAAAGCATTCCTTGCTGGACAGAGGGGGGTTTTGTGCATAATTCAGCTTGGTTTCTAGTCTCTGAACCCCAAGGAGGAACCAGGCTGTACATCTCCATTTTTATTGGAAGACAATCTCAGTGCTCACTTTAACAGCACTCTTAAATTCTTGGAAGAAAAGCCTGGCAAACATAGTTCCACCTCTTACACATTTCTGCACCTTGCCAATCTCACCAGTTCATCAGCTGAACTTCACTAACTTACACACCTCATTTTTGAAAATCAAGTGCCTTATGTACTAATATTCAGGACAAAATAAGTTCAGATTTCTCAAATGAAGGGGAGAAGGAAAGAATCTATTTTCCCCATTGGAATCCAAGAGCAAAACAAATTAATAGACCATAAGACTTTATGCTTATTCAGCTGAGATGAAAAAAAGATGTAATTTGAATTTCTTTCTTGAACATACATCATTGTCAGTGATCATTAGTACAAATTGAAATAGACCCTCCTCAAAATTATCTCAACATTTCTCTAGCTCTGTCCTAGTTGCTGGAGGCAGAATAATTCTCACATATCAATACAGGTCAAATCAGCAATCAAGATTATTACTAGCAACAAGTAATTTTCTAGACGCTAAATGAGATTACCAATTGCAACTTCAGTGCAAAAAAAGGATCAGTACGAATGAAATCTCCAGGTGTACCCTGAAACAGGCTGTGCAGAATGTCATGATTAATGTCTATGAATCTGCTAAGTAAAGACTTCATGCAGAAATCACAGGTTGGCAAGATTCAAGACTTAGCAAAAAACTCTTCGAATTTCTACAATCAAGCTCAGCCCTTAGTTTCTTCTTGCTTACCTAGTTTGCATATGAGATGAACTGTGCCATTATTACTGCAATGGGAAGGGTCCAGGTTCACCAGAAATTTAGGATTTAATCTTGCAACTTCCCCTTGTAAGACATTTGGTATGGTCTGTCTTTCATCCTCTTCATATTTCCGTTTTCGAGGGGAAGCAACTGGGGCCCTATGTAAAATACAGTCCACAAAAGGACTAGGTGAAAATGTTATGCCAACACCGCGTTTGTCAAATATTTTACAGGTGTAAAAAGGAAAGATATAACTCACATCCATCCACAAACCCATCTGTTCTTTTAATAGTTTCTACAAATAAATATTTTTCCCTTAAATAATGAACATTTAAGACAGACAGCAGGTCAACGATACATACGTGATCGGTGGTCCATGAATTGCAGTCATAGCTGGCATAAACGTACGGTAAAGGGAATGGTTGAAGACTGGTGAACGGATGTTGGCCAAAACAGCATCCAAAAGTGGCTGACACAAGTACTGCTGTTTGGTGGGGGGTACTGGGGGAGGTGGTGGAGTAGGCTAAAACACAAGAGAAGCCCCTTTTCTTTTAATCAGCACCAAAAAAGAAATCTCTACTATTGATTCTGCAAAATTTTATAGCAGTAGACTTCCAATGCATGAAATGCAAAGGATTCTCAAAACTGCATACAGTAACATTAAAAAAAAAAAAAAAAAAAAAAAAAAGGCAAAGCAATCCACAACTTTTGTTTAGGAAGTCTGTCCTGAAATCAGCTGCAAAAGTTCATAGAAAGAATTATTCAATGTACTCAAAATTACTCTTGTGCACAAAGCACAAGAATTTGAAAGTTCAGTTAAAAGATACAGACAGGTGACTTACATGAAGTAAATGCTTGCCCATTTTTTCCTGTTTTCTTATTTTGTCCAACCTTACTCGAAGTCTTAACAGCATGAGCAACAAGAAATGTAAAAAATTATCTTGCCAAATTATAACACCTTTTGGAATTAATTGCTTATCTCTTGCTAGCACAAAGCATTACGTACCACAGCCATATCATTTTTCAGCTTCTCCAGGGCAATTTCACATTTCTGCAGTGTCTTCAGAGGGCACCTGCAGAAGAGGAGAAATTTCATCACCACAAAATGGTCACCTTGGCTGAAGTGTTTCTGCTATCTGAGTCCCACAGACAGCTTCAATGCCAACATGGCTGGATGCTAAACAACAAATTTCTGGAAGAGTTGGGGAATCTGATGTCCAGCCAAAAGGAAAAAGAGTTACCGTTTTGAAGGGTCAGTCAGGATATCCAAAAGACTCTTCATTTTACTCAGATCCTTCTTCCTGTCTGAAATAATATCAGAGACAAACACTGACTACAAGAATAGCTTCCATACTTGCAGACAGAAATACAGTATACTGTTAAAAGTGAAAACACGAGCTGACACTGAAGAAAGAAGTGAGGATCAAAGATTTTTCATCTTGTCATAAGCATATCCATTGTGTAAGCTCTATGTGTCTCAAAAACACCAGAAGTAAGCGAAAAGTGATGGGAATTTAAGGATGAGGATTTTACCCACTCTTCACAATAAAATCTTTACAGTCATAGGCAAGAAAGAGCAACTAACTTTCATTGTCATTTTTAATCCCTAGAACAGAAACCATCACAAAAGGCAAGGTACTACTTCTTTCATCAGACGAAATAGTTGACAGAGAGAAATGCATGAGTAAATATAGGGAACCTCACCTTCATTTTTATCTATTTTATTGATCATCCTCCGGAGCGGCTCAATGTATTTTGATAGCTGTTTGAGTTTCTCCAGATACTGTTGCTCCTCTGACTGGCTAGAACTGGCTGGACTCATGACAGAATTTGGATTTCCTGGCAAGAAGTAAAGACTGCATGTCACAGGGATGATAAAAGACACTTCAGAACAGCATTCTCACATTTCAGAATCTAGATCTGAAATGTGGCGCTCTCAAAGTGTAGCTCACGTCAAATATTCAAATCCACAATTGGATGCCCTCCGCAGTTTAAGTGCTTGTCCAACCCTCTAGTCTTTGTGTAGCAATAATGTGTTCTGTGGACAGAACATCAATTCCCCTTTAATACAATTCTTTTGTGAAAAGGTCCAAAGTTTCATGTACCCATTTTCTAGGTCCTCATTTTGCCTTCACTCTGGTGCATTAAACACTAAATCAACACACAGAATTTGCTGCAGTTTTCCTTAAGGCGGTGCTTTCCAAACTGCAGAGCACACAACACTGGTATGAGAAGGAGCCAGTATGTTACTTCCATTCACAGTATCAGAAACTGCTTATTACATCTGGGAGAGAGAAGAGCACAAGTGTCAGAGTACACCTAGGAAGGTGTTTTGGAGGCAAAGCAGCCTGCTGCCTGTGATTAAGTGGTTACATCCTTTACAATTGCATGCTGTTGCTAAGGGTTCCTTCCTGCATGGAACCAAGGAATCATTACGCCTCTATAAACTTGCTCCATTAAAATAAGTATCATTCTTTTTTCAAAAGATTGGGGAAGTTAGAAAAACCCATTACATAGTTCAGTGATGACAAAAGAGGTTTCAGCTGATTTTGATTTGAGATATCCATGTTGTTGGGTTATGTGGTGCATGTGACATGTTCACTACTTGCAATGCTGGCTGCTTTGTAGAGCTCTTTGAAGTTTACATCATGTCAAACAATAACAGGCTTCCTAAGAACTATTACAGTTACCAAAACATACCCCAACTCACAGTCTGCAGTATAGCTCTCAGATCATTTACCTGGAGTATTTAAAGGACCTGGGGATGGGACACTAAAGTTCTGAGGTGTTCGTGCAGCTGCTGGGCTCTGGGATGGTTGTGGAGATGGACTGGGGAGAAAGCTGCTGGGTGATGGAGCTGGGCCAGAGCTGAAAAATAAGCATAAAATCAAACCTGCCAGAATCTGACAAGGAAGCATGATCAGCCTGTGAGCAGATATACTTTTAGTAAGCATTGCTATGGCACTCTGTAGCTCTGCCAGTAGACTAGTAGGCTTGATGAGGATTTTGCACACAGCTTCCTTATTTAAAATGGGGGTTTTCAGAGTGTATTTGACACAACCCCACCTGAGCTCTCACTGAAGTTCATGTTAAAATTCATCTACTTCAATGGAAACAGAGTAAGATACATTGAATGCTTCTGAAAACTTCACCCTTACAGCATTGACACAGGTCCTCAAAAGTTGCGGTCTAGCTCACCTGACATTTGAATTTGGCTGAGAAGTTGGCTGGCCTGGCTGAGGAGATGGCTGTGGCTGTGGCGGTGGGGGCATTGATTGGGGTGTTTGAGCTTGTTGGACAGGAGATGGGGATGACATCATGGTAATATTGTTCTGGCTGACCTGAAATGTGGAAAAAGATAAGATCAATAACAACAAAAGGGAGTAGAGGATGGGAACCTAACTAAAAGGCTTTACCTATGGAGAGAAGCGTATCCTCGGGCCTACAAGAAATCAAAGTGTTAGTTTCCTGTTCTCCCCCATAATGCCAGTCCCACCTGTATCACTCTTGAGGCTCTCAGGGCAGTACTTCATATCAACTTTACTAGAAATAACCATTAAAACTGCACATAATTTGAATAACTGTATAGTAATTGTTTTTCATTTCCCAAATCATCATGTTGCAATTAACATGTCAGAAGTGCCATCTGAAAAACCTGTACTTTATTAGAACTAGAATAAAGAAGAACAGGAAGAAAAGACAGTTCTAACCATAAAAACCGTTTCTTATTTTGACATTTTAATTACAGTCTTCAAAGGTCTGTCAGACTTGACTGTAGCTTCCCAACTGCTTTTCTTTAGGAGGAAGGAAGAAAAAAAATTAAGTAAGCTAAACCACCACCATCTCGTTTACATATTCGGCTTTGAAAATCCGTGTGGAGACAGAAACACTCCAAACTGAATGTCTGGGTGGAAAAATATGAAGTAGCTTTCTGACCTTTGGAGAATGATGAGGTGTGCCTAAAGGACAGAAAGATGAATAAGAACATTTCCAAAATAGCACCAAACTCTGGGTAACAACTAAGTTTATTCTGTACAGTCTAAAGTGCCAGAACCAGATGAGCTCAAATTAGAGCAACTACTCACATTTGTTCTAATGGACATTCTTCCCCTTGATCACTTAAAACCAAACAAAAAACCCTGTATCATGGCCAGGAGTATGGTATAGTAATGCAGATATTAAGTGATCATGTTTGTTTAAGGCACATGCAGAGTTCTTATGATCTGAGTACATACAAAGATAAATTTAATTAGCCCACAGAGGCCACAGGTTGTGACTCAGTAACCCATGTGTCCATTCTGTAAGTCATTAGTTAGCACCTTTATGAATTAACAACTCTGTTTCCCTCTGTTTAAACCATTTTTAAGCAAAGGTCCCAGTAAATCCACAAGTCCCAGACACTTCATGGGCACTGCAATTTGGTGTTGTCCTTCGCTCACGCATTAAATATCCATCTAAATCACCCAACTGTTTCCAGAGGACATAATATTTAGCACATTAAAAAGTACTGCATGTTCTACTTTTGCATGTACGCACTGAATATGATAGGAAATGCTTTGCTTGGAATATCACATTATAGCTATGCAAGAGGTCAAACTCCACTTAAAAAAAAAAAAAAAAGCCCCAAACAATCCCCAGCCTGACATAATACGATTTTTATTTTTTCTTTCGAATCTTCAATAACCCCATTACTTTCACAGCCTCTAGTACAAAGATAATATCTAGAACAAGTGAGGCTTAAATGATGTCTTAAATCAGCTATTATATCTTCCTTTTCTCCATAACCAACAAAGACCGAGACTGTGGTTACTGTTTTTCATAGGAGGTGGATTCTTTAACAGCATGTGTCTCCTCAACGGCTGGAAAAGCATTTCTGAGATTGAAAAGCATAGTTTGCCTCCCACAGAAACCAAGCATCTCACCACTGTTTGGAAGGAAGCTAGGATGAACACTGCAGAAAGCACTCCCTGATTTTTTTACAATTCTATTTAACATTCTATTAAACAGCAAGTGATTTAGAACTTACCCATATGGATGCTGCACCCATTTTTCATCAAGTCAAACTAAGACCACTTTTGAGTGGTTCATCACTTCCTGAAAATCAGGCCCCTCTTAAGTGTCTCAAGTTGGTTACATAAAATTACTTCTGAAAACTTAAATCCTTGTGTTTTGGGAAGGAAGGAGAAAGATTCCATTAGGGTTTTTGCCAGATTTAAGCTTCTGTATCTACTTCAATACCAAGGTCCCTTCACATTAATTTACAAATGTTGCAGAAAAGCAAAGAACAGAACATGCAGCATCTATTGTGCACATAAGCATAGAATAAATTACATCTTTTTTTGCATTACCCCTTCTCATTTAAGTACATGCATAGGCAAACAGTTTTCCTTCTTGCAACAGGTTTGCTCTCTGCCAGCTTCATTTCGGAATACCAAAGGCTAATTTCTAATATTAAGAAAAATTGTGACATTTTCAAAAACATATACTCAGAAGTATGCAATTCTGCATACTGTTCTTTGAAAGCAGTTAAATTTGCCACATAATAATTTCAGATGTCTTTCTAGAGAACAGATCTAAAGACACTTTCAGCTTTCGATTTCTACACTGTTTACAGCATATGGATTAAGATTATAACAATTTAATGAAATTTCAACTTCTAGAGAATACTCTTTCCAACCGACTCCCACTAAAAAGAAGGCTTAAAAAACCAAAAATAGCCAATAAACCCAAAAGACAAAAACCACCTCCCTCTGGAGCTTTAACTCCATTGAACTCATTTAGCTCCTCATTTAACTCCAGAGTTAATCTACGGTTACTGACCATTTATATACTCTTCAACATATATAAGGAAATGCAACTACGTATTTTTTCACTGCAGGATGAGAGTTTCTACATCTACAAGCACATTCATGGACAGCTATTACAGCCCACTGAACATGAATTTACTTTGCGACTCTACAGTGACCTGATCATGACATCAAGGCCTGGTTTTCCAAAGTCTTGCCCAAAAGATACTTAGGCTTGCATGACAAAAGTTTGCACTTAATGTCCACCATATCAAAGCTATTCTTAGTGTTTAGAGCACACCATGTTGGAAGATGAACTTAGCTATGAGGCCTACCTCCAGTTTGCTGAGTCCCAGGCAAGGAACAGTACTCAGTAGATAAGGCTAGCAAGAGTTTTTCAGAAGCTCCTGGCAGCAAGAGTGTACAATATGCAGAAGCTAACAGCAAGGAAAAAGAGACTGCAACAAGGAAGTGATGGGTAGTAATGAGGAACAGTAGAAACACTTAGACTAAAGGAAAACTCTAGAAAGCATTGACACTACTGTACTTACAGTTTCAATGTTAAGCCAGTAAGCACTGCCTTGCCTACTCTGTTGCAAACTGGGTTTAAAGTTCACCGTTATTCTGTTTTATGTGACAAAATGGAAACTCTGCAGAGCTTCAAATTAAGTTCAGATACAGGTTTCCATATTCCCAGTCAGACCAGTATCCCTTGCTTTATTTTAATATTAACTCAGTTTTACTTTTTTTCCTATATTTTCAGTTTGCTGAAGATTTCTGTGCCAACAATAAATTGGAAGTTCATACTATTGCAGATTGCACAGATTCAGGCACAAACTTCAGCTAAGAAAAAAGAAAGTCAGTTCTAATTCTCTGGCAATTCAAAAGACCAGGAGATTGTGGAATACAGTGCCATATCAGTAAATATATTCTTTTGATTGAAAAGACCGTTATGGCAAAAAAAAACCCCCAACCAAACAAAAAAAACCACTGCAGAACCAACTGAGCCTTGTGATAAAAAAAGGACAGACTCACATTTGTGTCATATAGGGTAAAAATAAATAGCCACACAGTACTGATATTACATCTGGTCCTTTTGTTGAAAGAGATTCTTCAGTGCAATTTAAGATTCTTCTCTAAAGAGAAAAGACACTGAACTACCTATCACCAAGTCTAGAATCCTTTTGATACTGTATTCAAGGAGATGACAGACTCTTAAATAAGTAATTAATAACCAGATATATGCTACAGCCCTTTATTCCTATTGTGAACAGTTGCAAGGGCCCTGATGACAAGGAAGTCATAACATACCCAACAGACAATATTATTTAAGCATTTTACGAAATTAAGAGGCATAAATGACAACATTTCTAATTTCTAATCCACCTAGAACCTGAACAAAGTATTTTGGCAGACAGCACTAGAGATTCATGCTGATCCAGAGCTGTCAAGTATATGGCATGTCAGACTGGCTTTAAAAACATGCTTCCCACCACCATTAAACCATGACTTACTCACTCATCCTACCACCTGCTTAGGAGCCATTTTCACTCCCATCATTGTTCATAAAGAAATTTCCTTTCTTCTTCTTCTGCCTTCTCTAGTTGTTCAGTCTTCTACATCATTTTCGCAATCATTGGCATCCTACTGAGAGCACTCCTTGATGTCCAGTTCACTTGGTGTCAGAAATCAAAGCTCCTCAATAACCACAGACATGACAGCACTAAAAGATCAGCCTGTGGCACTGAATGCTTAAACTAGAGGTCTTCTGTTATGACTCAAATATTAAATATAAGCCAATCTAATACTTAAATATCTATCGGAAGGCCTCATCGTCAAACCAAACATTGTGAATACTTCATATGGGAGATGAGATTATCTCAGTATATATAAACTGCTACAGTGAATAAAGCTCAAAGTAAATTCTGCTTTGATTCAACAGCTATGCCCGGGTTTTATTTCAGTTAATATATAAACAATGACCTGGATTGAAATGACCATCCACCTTAAACCAGAAACAACAACAGATGTGTTTGCCTAAGTCTGCAGAATCTTTCTGGTCACTGTATCTACCTTAGCAAGTTCCCGAGAAGAAAAGGCTGTGCCTACTAAACTTGATGCAGCAGCACTAGGAAGCAGAGTTTCAGACATTCCACAGCCCCACGACAAGCTTGCAAAGGAAACAAAAATGCAAAAGAGTGAAGAAACTTTCATTAAACCTATGAACAAAATGCAGCGGTATTAAGAACTAAAACTGCACCTGGTATTAAATTTGAAAATTAGCATCTAGAAGAACAAGACATGAGGTTCATGAATTACAGACAGAAAAATGCAGTTGAACACTATTCCACCATCATAATATGATATGTATTTAAACCAACACCAATCACATACGGCTCAGCAAATTTCTGCAGAGCAGTGCCTCGTTTTGTGACTTACTGGTAGTAATTCAGTTCTATTTCACTCTAGTTCTCCCCATTCCTGCTCGCCTAAAATGACACATTTTACTTGCAAAACATGACTGCGAGCTCTTTAGCAGATCTGGACCTGCACCAGGCAGATGCAGTACTCTGACCTCATGCAACTTCCAGCAACAGCTGGATAGGTGCTGCCAGCCTGCCTACACAGGTTCTTCTCTGATGCAGGTACAAGTGGAATCCTTCTGGCATTTCCTCCTACACAACCGTGAAAGAAGAGAACAGCTCCATTTTTCTTGGTTGCCGACACCATGCCAAGAAGCTACTCAAACTGAAATGAGCCAAGTTTACTATTAATGAAAGAAGCACCTGTACAGAGCATGAACACATGATAAATAAGGTCCCAGACACAACTCAGCCAGTACACTGCAGTAGTGACTTGCAACACTCTCATAAATGCACACTCATGGAGTATGGACAAAGACTAAATAGAAACCATAAAGTTCTAATTTGAGACTTGACTCAATTATGAACATGGAAATATTTTAAATGCTAAAATAAAGATCTATGCCACTTTAAAAATGCTTTATTTGATATCCCAAGCTCTCAGAAAACCTGTTATATAAAACGAAAAAGGATCCATAAAAAACCTAAACAGCCCAATACCCTGAATAACACCAGCAAGTTAGTTGTTTGCTGAAAAAGTGAACTTCCCCTTGCTTGAAAGCAAGTGCTACACAATCACGTATTGAACGCTTTGCACAATTCCTGACACAATGTGCTTTGACTCAGTAAATACCTGTGGCATTTGCTGTCCGCCCAAAGGAATGGAGCTTGGCGGCGTAGCAGACACAGCGGTGGTAGGCGGGAACCGTGGTCTTATTTGCATCCCACCTCGGGCCATAGGTGCGGTGATCATCTTTGAGGACAGAGGGACAACAGACAAAAGTAATCGCAAAACAAGAAATGCAGTGCACTGGCAGGATGAGAAGCACATGCAACCTCCAGGAATTAGGGGGAGGGGGAGCATGAAGGGAAGGTTAGTGAGCTTTTCTCTAAAAGTTAACCTAACATGGTAGCTTATAAATCAAACTGCTTTCTATACACTTTCTATCCATTTTTAGAAAGCATCTAATGAATTCTAGATATCTTGAGAGAGCTGATACATAGATTCAGATTCACGGGTCAAGGGTTGACTATGCTATCATTTGCATGTCAAAGCTTTTCCTAAGTTTTGGCTGACATCTTGAATTTCTAGAATTCTTGGAAATAAGTACTCTAAGATTGTTGTCAAGAATGCTCCATATAAGAAGCTATCTAATGCCATACGTTTCTCATGTGCTTTCCCCCACTGTGGACTCAAAGGATTTAGCAGTATTTGCATATGCCACCCTTGATTATAAAAGAATTTGGCAGACAGTTCAACAGCAACTGTCAGTAGAAATGCTCCACAGTGAGCAAAATTTCAGATCAACCTAACCTATGACAGTATAACAATGCCAAAGACAATTAAAAGGGACTTCTAGGTTTGAAAAAGCTTTTTCCTTCCTTTTACAACCCACAGAATAAGCCAAATATATCCTTGTAAATTCCATCATTTTCACAAATACCCATTCCTCTATTACTAAGCTGTGCTAAAATACTCGTTATGAGTCCACAATCTGCCTCAAGCTTATTTGTGCACTATTTGATTCTCCGGATGTATAGACTGAGCATACCCTAAAGTACAATCATTTAGGACAAATGATGAAGGTTAGCATTAGAATGGATTTGTATTTTAAAATAGTATTAGGACTATGCTACTCTGCAGTGTCTACAAGTGCCTTTCAGAACCATCAGCCTGCATGAGCCACACAGATTTAATCATATATATCTGTATAGCCCTCTGTTGCTTAAAATTTGACATTACACCTTATATGCTGAGAATTTACAGCAAATACAGCATATTTTTGAGGTAGTATTCAGGTAACTTTGGCAAATTCACTTATCAGTAAAAGAGCTTCTGTTTGATACTTCAAAGATCTACAGTAAAGTTCTCTGGGCTACTTTTTTTTCAGCATACATATTATCAAGGAACCTACACAGGCCCTAACTAACCTACGAGTTAATGAAGTCTCCTTTCAGTAAATGGTTTGGGGCATTCTTGCTTAGTGTGTTCTATGTAAATGGACTGAAGCAGCCAGAAACATGTCTCTAGAAAGTCAGAGAATGCATGTGCTTACAATTGTTAAAAATAAATAAAATTAAATACAACATAGCAAGACTGAAAAAGGAAAGCAATAACTGATAAAGAAAATAGTGTCAAATTCAGCACAGCTGTTAGTTCACAACATCAGAGCAATGCAGTCCCTTTCCATCCAGGCAAAGAGGGATGGTCAGAGACAGGATTTCAAAGGGAAACAAATGAGAGTGCTTCAGACATCACACACACATGCACGTGTACACACACAGCATGCAACAGCCACCACAAGCAAACACAACAACCCAGCACTGGCACAAAGCACAGGTGGATGCTACAAAGTGCAGTGAAGAGCTACAGTATCAACATGAGAGCTGGTGAAGCAACACAACCCTAACAAAAAAAAACAAAAAACAAAAAAACCAAACAAAAAAGGGTGGGGAATTGCTAGGGAAAAAAAAACAAACTATATCCTTCCAGGCACAATCACCCCATCTCAGACCCTTGTGAATGCACATGGATCTCTGGAGCGTGTGAAATCCCAGGGATGCTACGGTGACCCACATGTCCCATCTTGGTCCTGCTTCTCATGCCACACCACCAAAGTGTGAAGATTTAGATTACTTCCTCCGAGGTCAAGGAAATTAGAAGCATATTCACAGTTTAAGTGTCTGGCAAACCACTGAACACCAGTATGACAAACTCCAATTCAAAGGCTTTCAGCTGTTTGTTGTGTTGCCTTTGGTCAAATACGTATGCACATGCACACAATTTTGGTTTTGATTTTTTGGGGTTTTTTGGTGGTGGTGTGTTTTTTGTTTTTGTTTTTTAAATGTGTGCTTTGGAAACGAAGTGTATATATATAAAATGACACCAATTCCACTCTCGTAACAAAAGTAATCTATTTTTCCCATTCTCCAGCTGATTTATATTTATGAAACCTGTGATCCTTTGATAAAGGAGTCGGGAAAGGGAGTTCCAAAGATTGCATCTGTTCTATGCAAAGCAATATATGCACGAAGGAGTTGTTCTTGTCAGTCTAAAAACAGAAGACAACCAGAAGTGTTCCAGTACTTTTACAGAAGATTTAAACTGAAGGCAAATCCTCCTCCACAAGTGAAATTGATTTCTCTCAATTTACAGAATTGCGAATTTTACCCCATAAAAACAGAGAGCAAGCAGAAGAAGAGAGTCTCCCTCCACTGTAAGACACAAACTCCATTATTTGATAAAAATGAAGTGGAATACAACAATTAGAATCCTGAATCTGTAATTTTCTTTCATCTAAAATCCAAAGATTCAGAATTACATAAATACCAGGCTTCTGGTGTGCATATGCAAGTACCGTGCCACTGTCACTCCACTAACGGCAGCTCTGATTTTCAAAGAGCGACAGCCAATCTGCATTCTGAGCACCTGAAGAGTTGCACCAGAACAGCGATTTCAACTTTATTAATACTTAATTCCAGTTGATTACAGATTTTCTCTTGGTGCTGCAAGCACTTGTGTAGCACTCTGTGGTCACTGGCACACCACTTTGTTTATTTATCAGCTTCACCTGTGAGTTACAGCTCACAAGGACTAGACACCCAAGCAGGGTAACAGTGACCTGCACAGTGTCTTTATGACTTCAGAGAAGAACTTTAAAACTCACGTGGATCCACATTTAAACCTGGGATTGCTTTTACTTTTATGTAGGAAGGATGAACAGAAACTTTACAGAAAAAGAAAAACGCAGCCATATCAACCAAAATTCCCAGTTTGAAAGACCCTAAAGACTAAGTTTAAATATAACAAGCAAAGATAAGGATAGGGTTTGTTTATAACAAAAGCTTCCCTGAACCAAATGAAGAAATCAAGGCAGATTTATTAAAAATGCTGGTGCTAGTGAAAAATGTAATACAAAGCAAAATCTACTCTTAAAAGAAACTTCTTACAAATTAAAGAAAATCCATATACACTCTCAACACGAAGCTGCATTGTAATATTGTACACAGCCACAATCTTAAAACTAAATATTATACACAGAAAATATTTACACAAGTACAAGAAACCTGTTTAATTATTGGACTTAACAGTGTTAAGTGAATTTTAGTAGACTCATATTGCAATGGCATGAACATAAATGGAGTAAAGCCTGTATGTGGAATTTTCTAAACTCCATCTGTGATAGATAATGAGCAATCCCTGAGTTTGCTACATGTCTGAATAAAGCTGCAATACAAAACCCGCAGTCAACCATCTTATCACCTGAAACTTTTCAAATGCACCGTGCTGTTAAGCCACCGGCATATGAATTCACTGAACAGGGCAAGAATTAAGTTGACTTTATATAAGCACAATCCATCTGCTTAGGAGTTGAAAAGAGCACCATTAAGTTAGTAAAAAGAAAAAAAGTCAGTCTCCTTCCAGTCAGCCTAAGTCCCTGCAGCTCCCACCTGGAAATTATTTAAGAAACAAACAGAAGTTTTAATTCACATTTCAACTGTAGAAAGAGAATTCTGCATTGCTGCCAGTACTGTACCAACTGTACTTACCACTGCTCAGCTTTTACATCCTGTGTAATGCTGACACAAGCAAAAGGACCAATACAGAAACAGAACTTAGCCACCAACAAGGACGTGGGCCACATGAGAGTTATGATGGTACAAGACTATTCCTGATACAAGTCTGGGAGATGTATATTGAAGAACCAATTGTTATCACAGTCCATGTAAAAAGCTTCCAAATGTCTTATTGAATCTATAATATTACTTGTGTGCTGAAGGGAAAATGGTGCATGCAGACATGGAAGGTCTGGGTATACGAAAAGAACTCTGCCATTTATCCTAGTCAACCTCATTTCATTTGTCTGCCTCAGTCTCTTCACCTACAAAGTGGTGACAATTGTACTTACCCATGTCTGTAAAATGCCTCAATATGAAACACTACAGAGGTAAGCCACAAAAGACTATTTCATATTCTTGTGGAAAATGGGATGAGAGGTTCAGCTCAAGCCAATTTTTTCCCCCCATGTCTCCTTCATACCACACACACATCAAGGAAAAATCACTGGGGCTACAAGTGTATTGCAGGATAAGAAAACTGTGTTAGACAATAAGCTTTCACCCAGCATTTTTTTTTTTAAATGTAACTCTGCACTCGTGACACATGCCATTTTTTCTTCACAATTCACATCCAGAACAAGAGCAATCTATATCGACCGCCCATTTCACTCAGAAAAAGAATGAAAGATGAAAGGAATGAAAGGGGAGTGCAAAGAGATTTCATTGTCTATACTATTTTTTTATGGTCAATACATGGAGATGGAAGGTAAATCACAGGTGAATAAAGATAGCAGGCAAAGATTCACAGTACAGAAGTCAGTTTACACAACAAAGCAGTCACCTAAGAAAGTTTAACGAAAGAAGAGGGGATACACTCCAGGTACCAACAGTCAGACTTGTAGTGTGACCACAGTAGGTCGTCTTATTGATGTGCATTCCTGTGTCAGTACAGGCAACAACCTTACCTACTCGAGACAGAGAGCATGCACAGAGAGGTTGTCAACGAAATCCTGCCTCTGACTCCAGGCAAAGGAGAAACAGCATAGAAGCCCGTATCCCCTTTATAAAGGGGAAGACCAATGTCAGACCCCTTATCAGGAAGCCACCAGAAACCCATCTCCATGCTCATCTCTAGCATGCACTTGCTACAGGCCTGTAACTAGTGGTACTGGCTCCTGGGCCCTTACCTGCCCTGAAGCTCCCATCTGAGCAGCTTGGGCCTGAGCTGCTTGCACTGCTGCCGCTGCCTGCTGCTGCTGGACCAGCTGAGCTCTTACCTTGAGTATGAAAAGAAAGAACAAAGTAAACATATGTACCTGATCAGGGCATGACACTTCTGTTTCAACTATACTGACTACACTCAAAAAGGATGTGGAGACAAGATCAGCGTCCCATACATACTCTTTCTAAAGACTTTTTGAGCTTTCTTTATGAAAACAAGTTCCCGTGTTTCTAACATTTGGAACAGTCTTCCTACAGACCGTAGATTCGATTTCTTCTTGCAACTTCTTCCCTGTACTATCAGGTCTTCCTATGACAATACTAGATATTTCAACTTTCTGGCAAACATAGTTAACCACAAACATGTTGATTTCCCTCAAGCACACTGTATTAAGCGCCTACCAATAACCAACATTTCAAATGCTTATACATTCATTATGGCTGTCAGTGTGATGTACATGACATCTAACCACTCCCAGATTAGCTGGTGGGAGCACAAAGAGGATGTATGAACTCATCCATGTGGGGTCAATAATTTCTCAAGTGTGGCTGACACTCCACTCCTCCCCAGCAAGGCCCAAAGAAAAGCAGGTCTTGGGATTGTGTGTGAGCGTTTGCTCAACAGCACATATGGAGCCCAGAAAAAACTGACTGTAATGCAACAGTTCAAAAAGCTGCACCATTAAGAGGATGACCCAGCAAGAGGTTCAACAGAGTAAAACTATTGTCTTGTCCACGTTCTCTTCAAGGCAGGAACTACCAGTATCTTAAACTTTGACCAAAACCTCTAAACATGGCAGCAGAAGCAAAGCCAGCATGCTAGAGAGCCAACGCTGGCTCCAGTCACATGCACTAGGCACTTCAAAGCACTTGCTCATGTTGTAGAACAGCAAACAACACGAAGGTGATTTTTCTTTAACCAGAGTTTGTTTCTTTTTCATTTTTTTACTTGTCCATTCAAGAGTAAGATAAGAAATTATTTTTAAATATTAGCTTCATAAATCATTTTCACAGATTTCCAGAAGTCCTACTCTTAGACACAAAGCTGTTCTCTACTGGCAGGCCCAGATATAAACCTTTAAAACCTCCGTACTCATAACATGCTAACTACAGATCTCTTAATAAGCTATGTTTTTTCCTACTTCATTATTAGCACAAGTCAAAGAATTTTTTTTCATTTCTCTAGAGGATCATAATGAACCAACAATCAGCTGGTCACTAACCCTTACCTGCATTGCTTTTAATTGCTGGGGCGTAAGAGTAACAGGCATAACCTGACTAGGAATTTGTCCTGAGATTGCCTGTGGCTGAGACACCATGGGCTGGGGTTGAGGCTGGGATTGTGGTGGAAGCTGAGACTGTTGCACCTGAGCAACCTGTTGTTGTTGTTGCTGCTGCTGCTGTTGCTGCTGCTGTTGTTGCTGCTGCATCTGTTGCATCTGCTGTTGCATTACTTGTTGAGGTGGCTGCTGCTGTATCTGTTGCTGTGGTATTTGTTGCTGTTGCTGCTGCTGCTGCTGTTGCTGCTGCTGTTGTGCCTGCATAGCCTGTGCTGCCTGCAGCTGCTGCATTTGGGCAATTCGCTGTAGTTGTTGCTGCTGCTGTTGCTGCTGCATCTGAAAAGCAGGAAAAGCCCGGATGCCAAAGCTTCCAGCAATGCGATAGCAGCCTTATTTTTATAGCATAAACCAAGAGCAAACAGAATCCTAATACATCAGGCTGAGGTTTTAAGACCAAAGGGAAAGCCCAACCTTTTTATCCACTCACTCTTCATGTATCTCAACTCTACAGAGTGCACATCCCATGGTTTCAACATTACAAGCTTGTCTTACTACTAAGTTTCCAAAAGCAAAGTTGAAGTCCATCAGCTTCTCCTGTACAAATGGGCTCAGAAGCACTTCTTCAAACGTAACCAGCCTGCATCAGCACCGCTATTTACCAGAAACTGCACTGGAGCCTTACAGCTGAAGTTTCCTCTTCTGCTTTTGTGCCCAAGGGCAATACATACATATGTTGTGCTCGGCACACATTTTTTAAAGTGGCAATGTGTAATTCACACAATGACAAAACAGCCACTATTTCTAGAGTAATGCAAGTGCTTTTAGTTCTTTCCCACATCCCTGTTCTTGTCAGAATGAGAGACTATCCTGATGTTTATAAAGAGGAGACAAAGGTTTTAATTCTCTATTGCTATGACAGAAGAAAGCAACTAAACGACTATTAAGCCTTTCCTCTGGGTTGTAATATATTGTTGCCAATTAACTTGCCAGTGCAAACTGAAGTCCTACCCTAAAGTGGAAACGCGTTAATAACAGGCAGAGCTGGTATTCAGTACTTCCATGCAAGTCAAGCCTCACTTGACAAGTAACGATCACAGATCACCTCAATTGCCATTGCAGTTGTTTGTCATCACCTGCTGTTGGTTCTGCTGCTGCTGCATCTGCAGTTTCAGCATGTGCTGTTGCTGCTGCTGAACGGCTTGCAACTGCTGCTGTTGCTGCTGCTGCTGCTGGGCTGCTGCAGCTGCTGCTGCTTGCTGCTGCTGGACCTGAAACTGTTGTTGCATGGCTGACTGCTGGGCCGCCTGGAATTGCTGCTGCTGCAAAGCCACCTGCTGCTGCTGGAATTGTTGCTGCTGTTGCTGTTGCTGCTGAGCTATCTGCTGAAGCTGAAGTTGGGCTAAAAAGAAAGTAGACTGTACTTAAAACATGAGACTCAAACAGTGCAAGAGAGAGTTACCCAGTATAACTCATAATAATTGAAGATAAACCCTGAAGTATATTAATGTTCTTCATTAGCAGCATATACTTTTGCTTCCTCAAATGGATGAGGATATGCACAGAGGTCACCAGCAGGAAGGACCGTACCCATAGAAAACACAGGTGAGCTCTACAAAAAGAGAGTTCTGAAGTTGACATCTTGTAGGACGAAAGAAGCATTTGCTCATACAATAGCTAGACTGTTCCTCACTATACTAAGGAAGACATTTATCCCATTAGGTAGCAGTACTTGAAATCGATTCTTCCTGCAGTTCACTTAGCTGATTTAACCAGAAGTATGAAATCTCTTCAGCATCCTTTCCTTCTGGAAAAGAGTTACGCACTGAAAAGCTGATCTAACAATTTCAGTGGTTGAAGCAAACTGAACACTTACTCTGCTGAGTAGCTGTAGAGACACCAGGCATACCATGAGGGGCCATTCCCGAGGTTCCAGGAGGCTGCTGCTGCCCTGGGAGACTCATCTGTTGTCCCATTGGGCCAAGGCCACTCATCCCACTCATTGGTGCTCCCTGAGCTCGGGAAGCCATGCCCATTCCAGGTGCCCCTGCTGGGGGACCCCCAGTTAGATTCTGCAGGGCATTCATCGGATCTGCAAAGAAAATAGTTACCAATATGCAGCCAGCCATGCAATTGCCTCCCCAAAATCCTCTGTTCTCAATCATCCACACTCGGATCTGTCAGCTTCAGACCATGACTACATCCAATACCCTGGGAATCTAACATTCACTGCTCTGCCTGTGAGACCACAAGAGGCTTCTGGCATGTCTTTGCCTCTCTGTAAATAGAATGGAGATGATTTAAAGTGCTTCAGATTTGCAAAGTTCCAAATAGATTCTAAATACATTAGAGAAAAGGAACTTACTAGTCACCTCTGAATTTATATGCAAGTCAAAACAAGCTGCCAACAAAACTCCATGAGGATATACAGCTTGTAACCTCAAAAAACAAGAAGAGAGTCCCACTGTGCATCCAATTAGCCTCTTCCTCCTGAGGTCAACATGGAGAAGCAGTGCTCAGACCAGAGGAAGTACTTTGCTATACAGTTTCCCTTGTAACATCACGTTTGTTATGCAGTGGATAAATTCACTGCCTTTCAAGACAATTGCCATAATCTGAATCCTGGGCACACAGAAAAGTGAAGTCAAAGAGAGAATGGCAATTCAAGAGGGCAAAACACAACACGGGGTGCAGAAGCAATATTAATCAGGTACAGAACACAACATCCCCTCTTTCTTAAGAATACTTATAAAATAATTTCCAACTGTCTAGGCTGGATGTTAATCAATCAGAGACCCTGCGTATTTAGCCTACAGGGGGGTAAAAATAGAGGATCATACTATGTTCCTAACATACACTGCTGTAAGAATTAGCACAGAGGCAGAAGACATGATCAGATCTAACCTCAGTCAAACGGCAGAGTGCGTACGCCCCACAAACACAACGTTTGCCTCTGATGCAACACACTGAGGAACCCAAAGCTGGTAACAGGGAGAAACCTGGACTGCTCAGCAGCACATTATTTTCAGTCACTCTTGTTCTTTCAAGAATCTTAAGTCTTGTGAGCTAACAAAAGTACAAACAGGGAAACAAACAAGTCTCCTGTTACATCCAAAACACTGTCCAAGCGTGTTACCCTCATCACTCAACAACTCCAAGACTATCATGCTACTTTTTCTCTCCCCCAGCAGCATTTAATAATATTCCAGCTAGGGAATCCACAGCTGCCTTATTCTTAGTACACCACAGCCCTGATTTCTAAGCTCTTCTATTTAGGGGGGGGGGGGCGGTGAATGAAGGCGGAAAAAAAAAAGCTCTTACCACTGACTGAGGCTTGAGATTTCTTATTGTCTGCAAAGGAAGAACAATTAATTGCCTTTGTTAATCTTCTCACACATAAATTTGGCCCTTCAGATATACTCTCTACAAGAAATATATTCACATAATAATTTAAAAACTAAAAAAAAAAAAAAAAAAAAGTTTACTGTAGTTCTAACAAAATACATTAACCTAAGCCAATTTGGTAACCAGAATGCTACATAAACAATGGAAAGAAAGTAAAAATATAGGAAAAAATTAGGAAGGTGGAAAAAGTAGTAACTTTAAATAATTTCTCAAAGACTATTCAATTATAGATAGATGTGCAAAAGAAATAGTATTTAGAAATTAAGCATGTATATTACAGGAAAATTTGTAAAGCAACTTGAAGAGTCACATGCAAAACTACACATGCAAACCCTAAAATTTACTTTTTTTGAGAGGATGGGATGAGCAAGCCCATTACTGAGAAAAAAAACCCACCACACCCCACACAACCCAAAACCAAACAATTACTTACGAATATCTCGAAAATGGATAATAAGTCTGGCCACAAGAGAAAGATATTCCTCCTAAAGGTGAAAAATGAGTATTTTAGCATAGGAAATAAAACCAGAGCAACCATGACTTTCTGGTTCTTCAGTATTCTTCCTCAACATAACAGATTTTACTTTACAATGTCTGTGGACTTATCAGAGCAGTTCAGTTGCAAGGAACAGTCTGTTCATTAACTAAGTGAGAATACTTTTACTAATAGGTCATTGCGGTTGATGGTACAAGAAGGCCAAGAAACCACAAAATTCAATGGAAAAAAACCTCTGTGACAGTGACACTAATAGGATCACAATACGTGAACACAATTATAAACCAATATATCAATTTTCCACTTCTTATCCACTCTAATTCCTTTTTCTTAAGGACTGAACCTGCTTACTTGGTACACTTACTTTAGTCCTTGAACCATGTCACATTCATACTACAAGAACTTTTTTTAAGCTAAGTTAGCATTACAAATACAAGTTAACAACTTTAAAGACTACCATATGATAGAAGTGTTAGAAGTGAAAAGACAAATACCCTTTGCAGCATTTTATTAGTGTGCTTCATAATGTGAAAGAGAAACTGCACAGGGCTGAGATAGCCTTCCAGCCCATGAAACTACAAACTCACCAGTGAGGATGCCATCAGCAGGCATAAATTTGTGACATCAGCGTTATAAAATTTTCACCAAGACAAGTTCTATCTCAAATGCGGCTTGTTTGGAGACAGTAACAGTATCCAATTTCTCATAACACAGTTCCAGGAAAGGAGTTTACGTTTTGGTAGAGTCTAGAATGGTACATGATAACCAGACTTTCACAGAGACCACAGCACTTCCCTTGGTCTTACTCTTGACACAGCCTTTTCATTGATATCTTAGTCTCTCCTGACCACCAAACTGGTCATAAGGAATAGTGCTACACTGTAGATAAAGGAAATTCTATGCAATTTACTACACACAAGTCTTCGGACAAGAATTAAGTGCAGCCCCATATATGCATTAAATGCTGCAGCAAAGCTGTCTTGGACTGAAGTCCAGCTTGATGCGTACATTGGATGCAAAACACCTCACTTCCCCTCAGGGTAAAAGCAGCGCATATAAATAAAAAATTTTGCATAACTATGTACTCTAAGCAGAGACAGTTAACTAAGTGCATCGGGTTTGCTATTTCTGCAGGTTGTTCCAAACTTCTTTTGACATCCCAGTAACTTCTGGAAACAAATAGAGATGCTTTACCCTTGTTTTGGCCTTCATAAACACATGACTCTCCATATCTTTGCTGGATTTGTTATGGGCAACACCAGCCTTCCTCATAGCGTCATCACTGAAAAAAAGAGGAAGAAACAAGGTTGGGTATTAATTGAGGACATCAGAAAACACTTTCTGTAGTTAGGAAGGTCTGTAAAACAGTTTTTTACCCCTCTCATTTATAGATTTAAAAAAAAAAAACCCAAAACACACCACACAACCACCACATACATTACTTAAAATTGCCACCCTTCAAAATTTCTTCAAATAATGAAGAAAAAAGCCAACTAATTTCTAAAAGGCAACACAAATATTCTTTGCAGAAATTCAAGAACAACTGCTAAGTAAGTCATTATTTTACCACCTGATGTATTATTTTGACAAAATACCAGGACCTGTTCATTTGAGGAAAGCTGAATGACAGGATTAATGTAATCCATGGTTGGCAAACAATGGGCTTGAGCCTGCCTAGTGCCAGGCATTTTCAAAAGAATCCTCTAAACATAAGATAGAAGAATTAAAAAAAAAAAAAGATTGCCTAAAGGCATAGTGAGAATAACGAGTGGGAGCATTGATCGGGGCAGAGAAGAGCAGAGGGGCAGCGATGTGCACGGTACGGAGAGGACAATCAACATGAAAGCAGCAGGTGAAGCGATAAGATGAAAAGAAGACCCTGTTGATGGAAAGTTGAGGGGAAGAAAAATAACAGGTTTGGTAATAAAAAGCTTTCTTTCCTTACTGTTCTTTCCCATTTACCAGCCAGAATCACAGGGACTTGCTGTCCTTTCTCCATCACACCTCTAGTAAATTGGATCTGGATGGAATATTGAACACGCAACATGAAAAGGAAAAAAAAAAAAAAAACCCAAAAACCACCACCCACCACACAAAACCATACATTGCTAAGGACTGGGTGGAAAAGGGGTGTTCTCAGTACATCAAAAAGTAGCAAGCAATTCAACTGCAAAACAGGTAACAAGATAAAGATGTCCTAAAATGAGGAGTTCAGTCAAGTGAACAGCCCTATTCAAATCCTCTGGGCATTCTCATTCTTGGAAGCATTTCACTTCACTGCAAAACCTGTTCTGTTTTAAAGCAGCCTAGCAGCTACAGCCTAAATTCCACAAACAATTTACCAGGAAATACTTTCACATTGTAATTAACATCTCAGCAACTTACTTCTCAGTAACTGCTGTTGCATGAGCAGCTACCCTACACTAAATGCATGTCAGGGTAGTGATCCCTGAAAGTTTCAGCCAGTCTGAAGGGAGACTACTTTCTTCCCTCTGATTTCTATCACCTGCCATGCAGCAGGAATGGTGCTTGCATGAGCAGTAAGCTGGTTCAGCTTCCTGAATTAACTCAGTAACAGTCACAGAAGTGAGAAGAGCAGATGCTATAGCCTTAAAACGCAGGAGCTTAGGCTGCCACAACTCACGCCCTTACCTTGCACTAGTAGCCTAGTAGCATACAGCTAACCTGCTGTAGCCTGTGAAGTAGAAGACAGTAGAACATAGCTATCAGCTGTAAGGCTCTCTCACGGCAACCTGTTCGTGTGGTCTGGCAGACACTAAAAAAATGCTGTTTATACATGAAGGTTACTTAAACTGAAGCAGAATCCAAACATAATGCAGAATAACTATTCCTCCACGTGCAAACAAGCCTTAAAGTGAGCTGCTCATAAAGGAGCTCTGCTGCAGAGGAAGAAGCTATATCCAATGCTTTATTGACACCTCCCTTTTTTAATGCTTTCCCTTTCAGAAAGGCTGCCTCTAAATCCACACTACTCTCTGAATCCTCCTCAACTTCTCAGTCCCATAGTACAATGACAACACCTCTCATTTTGAGAGCACTGAGCAGGCAGAAAGACAAGAAAAAGATTATGCAGAGGCAAGTAAAGGAAGTAACATGTAGGTAGTACTAAGGGGCTGTGATACAGACAGTGATCAATGTGGTATCAGGAACTTGGAAAAAAATCCACAGCAAAGACGTTATCTACTTTTAT
Source organism: Phoenicopterus ruber ruber (assembly GCA_009819775.1). NCBI lineage: Eukaryota > Metazoa > Chordata > Aves > Phoenicopteriformes > Phoenicopteridae > Phoenicopterus > Phoenicopterus ruber. The sequence goes on along the minus strand of CM020231.1, from coordinate 11,404,975 downwards.
ATCTATCTACCATTTCCTCTTGATGTTATAGAACAGGAAAAACATTTTATAATGACTACATCTGCATTACCAATCATGCCACTCCAAGGGCTCCACGTCATATCTGTTAGCATTCCAATAAAAGTTTAGACTAGGAGGAAGAAAAAAACCACACAACTTGTTCTTTGTTCACATATTCATCTGCAATCAACATAAAAATATTTATGTTAAAAGACTGTGAAAGTCATTAAAAAAAAAAGCCACAGCTTTAGCATAGAGTTAAGGATACCAAATAATGTATCACATCCTTGCAGAACACTCAACTCAACAAAACTCTGAAAACTAGATGGTACCAGCCAATTCAACCTTCATCTGCCTCATAAGCACTTACTAAATGCATCATAAGATGTGCACTAAAATTCTGCCTTTTTCATTTCATGAAGAACACTCAAAGTTACGGTTTCAGAAGATGAAGCATTCAACACCAACACCAGCTTCAGGAATTCCCCCTCCATTCCCAAGAAGCTTGTTTCCAGCCCGACAACGTGCAACCTCTCTCTCAGGCCAGCTGGCCTAGTTGAAAAATCTTGCAAAACACGTTCTCCTTCAAAACTATTCCAGCTCCCCTATCCAGTTCACACTGTGACTGCATGAATCAGTTGCTCCAATGAAACAAAAGGGCAGCGAGCTCCAGGGCCAACACCACATTAAGCCATGTAACATCACCAAATGCTGCTTCATGAAATAGACTATTTGATCACTACAACACTCAGTTCAACAATCCTTTCTTGCTCAAAACAACAAGGTGGGAACAAAAAAACCAAAAAACCAAAACGTGTGCTGGTAAGCCGTTAGCCACATCTATCCACGTTACAAGGTTTAAAAACCTACAAGTAAACACCAACAAATATATTAAACTTTCATCACTTGATCTTGTGCACATGATGCTGTTCCACACAACATTTCTGTTAGTTACAGATCAGACATAACAAACTTCATCAATAGCAGCCCTCACTGCAGGAATACGCACATAACAACACAGACCGGCAAAAGACCAAAACCAGGAATCACCCATATTACTGATTCACATTTGCTCGACAGAACACGTAAAGGCCTGAAGGGCCTCGGTTCCCAGAACACCACCTTCAGCTACAGAGGGGAAACCAAAGGACCATCCAGCCTCCCTAAGGTCTTGTTCTAGCACTACCTTTCTTTGCAATTCTGCAGCAATGAAAAAAACAGCTCTTCCCACTACACACAGAATCACCCCTTCATAGCTTCACAAGCATATCCTCCAGCAGAAGTGATACCCTCCAGCAGAGGTGACTAGGTAAGAAGCTGCCCCTTCCAAGTTATGCCAGTACAACCGTCTGTGTGGCTGTGCCATCAGCACTACTGAAGAACAACCAAGGTTAAAAATAACCACTTTTCCTGAGTTATTTTTAACTTTGAGAAATTTCCCTATCAGGTTCACTGCATGGCAACCCAAACACTTTCAGTAGCTTCTTCCGTTCACAGTTCTGTCAAAATAAGCATTTATAAAACGAATCCCTCACTTTCTACAGTCCCAGGAAGGGACTGCCTTCTTGGCCTTTTTTGCCTGAATTCTCATCAGACAACGTAGGCTGGAATATAAAATTCAGGCTGCTTTATGAACTGGTTTTGTGAAGTGTTTCATAGAGAGCAGCAACGCAGATGATCTTCCCTTTTTTTTTTTTCACCTCCTCACTCAAAAAACTTTAGCTGATCCACTCATCTCCTGCCTGCTTGTTCCTCAGTCTCCACCTCTACCTCCTTTCACATGCTCTCCACGTTCCCATCCTTATTTCTGTTCATGCATGCTCTTTCTTCTCATCTAGCTGAACCATTAGCTAAACCCTATTTGACCTTAAGTGAGAACATATATATCAAAACTTCAAGCAAAAAACTGAACACAAAATTAATGCACCATCTTAACGAATGTAACTTAAGTTACATTCCTTTTCTATGCTCAACACGATTCCCTTTTAACATAGCCTACAAGCAGCTCGGGGCCGGAACTGTACACAACTGCGTACTGAGTTTACCACCACACAACCCAGTTCAGATTTGTCCTACAAGCAATACCACCATTTAAAAACATAGTAAGGAAAGGCCTTCAGAAAGGAGATTCCCAAGGCACCAGTATGTGCCTGCTCCCTGTAAGGGCCAGAATAAAGGGGTGCCCTGCAAGCACAAGTATATGTTCACACTCCTACATCATCGCTGCCTCCTGGAACAACCTGGGAGAAGCCAAAGCTGCTCCCTGGCCTCAGTCATCTGAGCTCAGGCTTTCCTGGATCTAGCCACAGTATGAAAGTCCTGCTTGGGCCTGCAGTCACACAAAAACCTAATATTGAAGAGGGCTTCTTAGGTCATCAAATGCAGTATTCTCTCAAATGATGATAACCAAATCATACACATTGACCACTGACACATTCACTAGGATACCTGTTCCACACAGCATCCCTGAAACGTTCAGCCACATAATGTCACTTTTTCAAAAAAAACCCAAAACACCCAACAAAAAATCCAAAACTTAAATTCAGTGTTGTAAAGGAAACCCAAGAGTGAAATTGCAACAAATTATGACTTCTGTATCCAGAAGCTATAACAAGGCACTCAAAATGAGTGATGTGAATGGTTCCATACATTTAAGTTAACTTTTAAGACCAAGTGTTAATATTTGTCTTGACAAATATCACTTGTTATTTGCAGGATGAACTGGAAGATATACATACATATAAGACAGTGTATTTTTGTAACTGTTAGGAATAACCTTCCCACAAATTAAGGAAACTTTCAGATGATTCACCAGATATTTATTTTAATTACTTCCCTCTTCTACCTACTACATAAACCTTGCTAATGGCAAAACTGGAATTTTATGGAAAGAAATAGGAATTTGTTGCATACAGAGCTCAAGTCTTTTTAGGCAATATATTGCTTCTAGTTCTCATTCAAAAAACCTATTATAAACTCTGCTTCTGACTAGCTTCACTTTATTCCAAGCATCAACATGAAACCACGCCAAGTTGTTTTCAGGTATCTAGCACATATTAATCACTTAAAAAAAAAAAATCCACAGCAGTCATTGTACACTTACCCCAGTAACAAGTTTGTTTGCTTTTTAAACAAGATAGTGGACACAAACATATGATGTATACTATAAAACTGGATGGAGTGCAAGGAAGGAACATCACTAACAGACACACTCTTAAGACAGACTGTGTCAACACATCTATAACAAAAAGCACACAGATCATATGCGCACATAGGTAAAAGATAATAAACTGAGGACATTTTATTTCTACTTTTTCACAACAAGAATTAAAAGTTTAAGATTACTGTCATCTCTTCATACAGCATTAACCTTAAAGATTTTACTGGTCAGTAGTAGTAATTTTTTTTATCTCTTGCTGTATGCTTCCATTGAAACATTTATCAGCATTGTTTACTGCTCAGAGAAAAAACAGTTACAGTTTGCAGGGCAAACACAAAACCAGAGGTTTACTGCATTAAGGTTTGTATCTGCTTACTCATATTTATTTCCTCAAAGTTACACAGCAGTCGAGGGCACTTTTGTTTGCTTGTTTTGATGAAGGAGTTGAAGAGGACGAGAAGGAAAAAGCAAGGGATTTATCTAACAAGATTAATGACTTTGCAGAAAGTTTAGAAAGTAAAACATCGGTTCTAAGCACCAAGAAAGTTTGCACGGCTTTGACAGACACACATTATCATATTTCTTTAATGAATACCATAACAGCTTAATTCTGAAACAGCACCTTAAGAAAAGCCCACAGGTAGGCAGCAAAACCACATGCAGTCAAACAGCATGCTGTTTACATATCATAAAAAAGAAGAGAGTCTGTTTCTAAATATTGATTCTCATAAGCAACAAGGCAAGATCAAGCTTTTCAAGCATACATAAATAAGGATTTCCACATTACTTTAGAAGCACTGAACAGTGCTTTCAATTCTGTAATAAATCCCTTTCATCGGGTAAAAGAGCCTTCCATAAAATAGAAAAAGCATGCAGAGCAGCAAAGTAATTGAAGTGATTGTATCACAAAGGACAACTGAAAAGGCAACAAGCTGAATGTTGGGGTTTTTTTAACAGCCTTTTAAGCATCAGATAGATACGAATTACAATGATGCTTGCTCTAGAAGTGAGAAAGCAAATACCTGTCCAAAATAACAACATTAAGTCACCAACACTTTTATTTCATTTTTTCCCTAAAAAAGTCAGATGCGAGATAATAACAGTGGTTTTCATAGGACAGAATATGTCAAACTTGGCAACACTATGGACACTGCCAAAATCGAAGCCTTAAAGCAGATGCTGTCAAGCGGGACAGGAAGACGGTATTCCTGGGGAAGAGGAAAGCAAAAGGGAAGGAGGTTCGGAGAAGTGAAGTCAAAGAACAGGCCCGGCTACCCTCCGCACAGGGTCTGAGCCAATCCTGGTAACGAGGCCCCCTCACAGGGGGACGGCGAGAGGGCCCGGGGGAGAGGAAACACCGGGGACCACGGACGAACCCAGGCAGCAAGGGGAGGACCGGTAAGGACTCGCAGAGGAGCGGAGACAGGTGGGACACAGCCACCCGGGCGCGGGCGGCTCCGGGAGCAGCGGGAGCCGCTGAAGCCCCTCTGGCAGCGGCCGAGGCCCGCCTGCGGCCTACTCAGCGCTGAGGCCGCGGCCCGCACTCACATCTGGCTGACGAGCTTCTGCCGGAAGTTGGTGCTGCGCCAGTCGGTCTCGGGCCCGGTCACGTCCATCCTTGCCACCACCGCGAGCGCCGCTGCCGCCCGCCGCTACCGCCCCGCCGCCGCCGCTCCACCGCACGCCACCGCGGAAGTGTCGCGCAGCCACTTCCGGCGCGCTGAAGGCTTGAGGGAAATGAAGTCCCGGCGCGAGCCCGGCCAACTCTCGCGAGAGCTGTCACCTCGGCGCGGGGCTCGCTGGGAAATGTAGTCCCGCCCCGGGCACACTACCTGCGGTAGCGACCCGGGCACCGGCACCGAGGGGGTGCGGCTGCCCGCAGCCCCAGGCCCCGCTGCGGGGGTGACAGGCCTGGCGCACGACCGGGCACACCCGCACCCAGGGACACCGTAGCGCCGCCAGCAGCCGGGGCCCCTCGGGCTGGAGGGTGCCCGGGTGACGCTGGGGGCTCTCGCCCCCGCCGCCCGCCCCGGTTCCGGCCGCGGCCGCCCCTCCCTCGCCGGGCGGGCGCGTCACGCGCGGTCACCGTGGTTTCCGGGTCGCACATGAAGGCGGAAGCCGCTGGCGGAGGCCGCCGCCGCCGCTCTCGGTAGGTGGCTGGGGCGGCGGCGGAGGGGGGAGAGGGAGCGCGGGCCCCCGGTTGGGCCGCCCGGTGCTCCCGGGAAGGCGGCCCCCTCACCCGGCCCCTGGCAACGGCGTTCCCCGCTCCCTCGGGGGACCGAGCGAGCCCCAGGGCCGCATGCGGGAGCCTATCCTGGCTTAGCCCCCCGGGACCGTGAGGCGGTGTCCCGCTTCTCCCTGCTCGCCGCAGCGATGCCCCGAGGGTGGGGGTACGGGGGGGGAATCACGGGCGAGGGGCTGCCAGGCGCAACGACCAGAGCAGGACTGGGGGGCAGCCAGCCCCCCTGCCAGCTGCACGGCCGGAGGCCAAGGCAGCCCCTTGCCAAGGCCCTGCCGCCCACACGAAGCCACCGAGGCCCCCCCAGCCAGGCCACGGCTGCAGCCGAGGCCCTGCTGCCTGCACGAAGCTCCTGAGGATGCCCTGGCGAGGTCGAGGCCAAGACCGATGTCACTGCGCAAAGCTGCCTCGGCTGCCTCACTCGGGCTGCCCGCGTGGGCCGTGGGATGAGCAAGTGGGAGGATGTTGGGTGTCAGGACCTGCAAAGGTGTTTTCAACAGGGGAAGAGAAAGTAAAACCAGAAGCATGCTTGAACTGGCTTTCGCCTCTTCATCGCAGGGTTACTCTAGAGTCAGGCTGTTTCTTGTAAGATGTGCAACTCCAGGTAGCCTTCCCCTGCACAGAAAACTGCTCATTCTGTGTTCCTAATGGGGAAGTATATAAGTTACAGGGAGGAAAAAACACCTTACAGATCCCTGCAGGAACAAAATTAATGTGGTGAATAATATGAATGAATTAATGTTTGATACAGAAATCAGAGCTGGAACGTGCTGGAAGAGCCCTTTGCTCTCTTCCAGGTCACTCAATTGTTGTATTTGGCACAATTAATTACTTTTTTTTTCCTCCTTGTATTTTGAACTATTAAAAATTCATGATGTGCTTTAAGCAGTTCAACAAATCAGGTTCAAGTGTTGCCAACTAGCTGAGTCTCTCAAGATTCATAGAACATACACCGTTGGCTAATTTATAAACTGTCAATTTTGGCATAGTTATTACTTAGAGAGCTTGATCCTGTAGAAGCTTCATTAAAGAGAGTGGTGGTGTTCTTATTATGGAAAAGACTTCAGGATTTTTGAGGGGTTTTCTAAGAGTTCTTGGGATAATTAAAACAATTGTGTCAGAAGAACATATTCCTCACAGATTTACCAGATCTATCTGGACACAGAACTAAACACTACCTCCTGATCCTGGAAAAAGCTGGAGTCTTAATGGTAGGCCACTTGTTTTTAGGATAAGCAGGTACACCCTTCCTGAATATAGTTGGTTAACACTCCCTCCTTCAAACACAAGCAGCCACTCCATCCAAACCAGAACATGACTATTCAAAGACTCAGATGAAAAGCAAGTCTTGTTTCAAGATTAGGAACGAAAGAAAAAAAATAGTAGTAAGAGATAATCAAAGTCTTAAAAGATGATGAAGCCATAAGATAAAGCATTTTAGCACTGTATTGAATTTTTGTTTTCCTTATTACAATTTCTTGGTTGCATTTGGGCCACTGGACACCTCCCAAAAATGCAACACAGAAAACTTCATAATTCTATGAATTTGGGTAAGTTGCAAATTACTCATGGATAAGGGAAAATAGTCAAGTTAGAAAGCTCATACTCTAAGTTATACTACTGTTCATGGGGAAAAAATCTTTTAAAATATTTATATATTTAAATATAGATACATTTCATGGGAGTTTTGCCATATACATATTAAATATGAAACGTTTTATTCTCAATATGTCTTAGAAATAACTTGTAATAGGCTTGGGGGAAAAACCAACAACAGGTGTTTGCTTCTGAAAGGAATGAATGCCAAAATTTGTGAGACAGCATAGTTTGCAAAAGCTGTTTCCCAAACCACGCCTTTTGGTTTCCTCCCACACTTCAAGTATACTATTAATGCTAGAAACTGAAAATGGTTCAGAAATTCAGCCCAGAGTAACATGCTTGCATATTTCCATTAGTGACTTAAAGATGGTGTGTGTAGACCTAGCAAAAGCTTCTCATCATTTGATAAGTCTTCAAAACTAACGTTGAGATATTATGTACTACCAGATGTCTGTCTTTGTTTCTTTTTGTGGGGACCTTGGTCAAAAGGAGTTGTTTGGGTTGTTTCCCATGTTTGTAGAAGATTCCTCAAGTGAAGTGGTATTTCAGGAAGAAGGTTTGGGGCTTTTTTTTTTTCCACACAGTTATATAGAGGGATAATTCTGAAAGCAGCATTGGTGAGCAAAGCTTCTGTTTTTCCTTCACCCCTTTTCTCTTCCCTTTTTCTTCAAAAAGCATGAAGCTGGCTTAAGTCTTGTCTACACATGATGGTTTACTCAATTGTCTTCTACGTAGCAAACAGTCCTACAAGTGCCCATTACAAATTATGATATAGTTGAATTATTCCAGTATTTGCACTCCAGTTAGCATGAACAATACTTTTGCTTTTCTATTTACATTGTTTGTGGCATCACATCTGTTTTCTGAACTATTTTGGCAGGCACCCAGCTGTATCCCCATTCTGCACACTCCCTGACTAGTTGATCTATTTGTTTGTGTGCCCTCTGCCCTGTTAAAATTCTGGTACATAGCCAGGTTCTGCCTATTTGCATTTGCAACCCCTGAGCAAAATGCTAGTTATGCTGATTCTCTAGTCTTCTATCTTATCTTCTTATCAGACTTTCAGCTGAAGCCTGGCTTAGATCCTAATTCATGTTACTCGCTAGGGAGAGATGAAGGTGTGGGAGGCCTTAGGGCACAGATTTTCAACACACTAAGGCTTTTAAGGGTCTAATCTATTTGGATCACATGCCATACTGATTGCTCTGTATTACAAAAAAGCTATGAAGAAGATGGCCTGCAAGAAAGAGGATGGAGCTGCAACTGAGGGGCGTCAGCAAGCTTTAAGAATGGAACCACATAAATTTCAATAGCAAAAGTGAAGTCATGCACCTGGGTCAGAGTAACTCCATGTATCAGAGCAGGCTGGAGACAAGCCTGGCTAGAAGTCAGCTTTGCAGGAAGAGAGCCGGGGGTCCTGATGAGCAGCAAGTTGAACATGATTCCTCCAATAGGGGCCAGCTTCATACTGGGCTGTGTTAGCAAAAGCATAGCCAGTAGGTCATGGGAGATTCTTATTTCCCACTCTATACAGCACTTGTTAGCCCACAAAACCTGCATACTATGCCCAGCGTTGAGCTCCATGCTGAAAGAAAAACGTGTGAGTTCAGTGAAGGACCACCATACAGGGCAGGAACGTGTAGAAGGAGATACAAGCGCATGCAAGACAAGAAGGCTGGGTTTGTTCAAGACAGAGAGGAAAAGGCTAAGGGGAGAGCCAGTTGCCATTTTTTAAGCTAATGGGTACAGGAAAATGTAGAGCCAAACTCTTCTTTGTGGTGCACAGTGCCAAGGATGAGAGGCAAGTGTCACAAATTACAGGAAAAGAAATTCAGACAGGATAAAGAAGAAAATACATTTGATGGTTAAGCACTCAGTTTTCCGATTATTGACAAGGATGGAGATTTTGCACTTGACTAGACAGGGCTCTCAGCATCCTGACTTGACTTTGAAGTTTGCCCTGCTTCAAGCAGGAGATTGGACTAGAGACCTCCCAAGTTTCTTTCCAGCCTAAATTATTCCACAATTCTAAGAAAGCATGGGGCCCCCACCAAGCTTGAACCACCTGTCCATATGGCAGTAAGCTAAACAGATTTGGATACCCGACACCAGCAAGCTCTAGTTTATTTTGGGCACAGCTGATGCACAAGAAAATATCACTATCTGCATAAAACACCTCTTTGTAGAGATGTAACTGACAGCCACGAGCTCTTCAATAGAAAAATGTCTGAGTTTCCATAGAAACTAACTTGGATAATCCTTCCTGTATCCAGCCATTTCTCTACAGTAAAGAATCAAGGCTGTCAGCACAACTGTACAAAAAACCCACCCCACCCCCGCCCCCCCAATCATCACTGTATGACATGGATGCTAGTCATAGAAGGGGTGAATGCTTGTCTAAGTGTATATCATACCAGGCAATACCAATAACAGACTTCAGCACTGTAAATTACCTACACTGTGTTTAAAGCACAGGATTAGTGCACAGCATATCTCACTGGAGAATAAAGGCTGTGTATATCTATAATGGCAGCAGGATGCATCCAGGACATATGCCCTGCTCCAGCTTCTGGGAAGTGCTCCCAGGTATAACACACATATATTCTTAGGGAAGCAGGACTATGTTCTCAATCTCAGGAAGCGTATGCTGTAAGCCATATGAATTTGCACTCCCCAGAATGTCCTTTGCTGGAGCAGCACACAAACACCTTGGTGTAACAATTGCTCTGCACTTTCAGGTAGGACAGACACTGCATTCTCTTCTACCACATCTATTTTACCATGCCTTTAACTTTTCCTTTCACCGTTCTAGTTGAGCTACTCCATTCCTATACCCTGTGTTCTTAAAAGGATGAGGGTTTTCAGTGAGCACAAGAGCAAGCCAGCATACCAGTCTCACCATTTTGCCATTTGAATGATCAAGCCACAATCCGTTCCCTCAATTCCTCCTGTCCCAGTGCCAGCCTCCTCAGTCATAAACCACCTACCTTTGCTATGAAAGCAAGTATTCCATCACTGATCAGAGAGAGGATGTTGTTAAAATACTGAACCACAACTCTCTTCATGTACAGATAAGCAATTATTTCAGTTGAATAATCAGGAGCCTCGCTAAGACTTGTACTTTTTCATACAAGTAATCTGCAGAAGCATATCGTGGTAATGGAATTTGAATACAAGACAATCACACAGAGCTATCAGCAAGCCACTGAGACACTGTAGCTTCCGCTGTGGCCAAAGTTTATTACAAGAGACCACTAATGATACAGTGAACTTTGAATGTCGTACAGGAAATAGAAGGAAATACTACATTTCCTTCATGTTCCCTCTATGTCTGCTGTTGCAAGGCACGGCTGCTTTCTGCTGGTTCATAAATGGAATCCAGGCACAGAATACAGAAAATTTCAGTCTACTGAAAAAGAGCGGTCATGTCCTTCTAGGTACCTCCGAGGGTTTTGCTGTTTAGGGGGAATTTTTTTGTTTTGGTTTGGTTTTTTAACTCCTTGGTTTGAAGTGACCAACCAGTGCATATCTTCCTATGTTAGCATTGCCTATAGAAATACACATACAATTATTGACCTCATACACCTCCTTCCTCTTTAGGTATGGGGCACTTAATTCTAATACCCTAAAATTAATCACTACATTAACCCATGTCCTCTAAAAGACAAATGCAAACCAACATAACTGCAGTCTCAAATACCTTATGCAGCCAGCTAAGAAAATCTCTAGTGTGATTTTCTCTGCAGTTTCAAAGTGGTTGGAACAAGGACTTGCCTTCCCTTGTTTCTGGAGACAGCATCCTACAGCACATAAGACAATACTTCTTACCTTTGCTACTGTTAAAGCAGCACAGCAAACAGAAAGAATTCCTCATCTCTTCCACCTTAGGATCAGTTCTGCAATACTCAGCCACTGAATCCCACTATTAACAGCTGACCAGCCCTAAGAAACTTGCAGAAGAGGAGATTAAAAAAAAATAATGTATTACTCAGATTTCTAGGAACTTGGCTCAGTCACAGAGCAAGTTTCTCAATAACAGAAGAGAACAGAGAGGCCTCAAGAGCATCCTCCAAGCCTCCTTCTGGTAGAGAGGCTCAGGATAGAAGGAACTTAACTGCATGGTTCAAGGGACTGGGCATTTACATTAGCTTGTAAGGGCCTGCCTACAGCTCCTCCATTTACAGGGACAGATATGCCAGCCTGTGAAGATAGTGTCTCAAGCTCTAAAAGCCAGCAAAGTTCATGAGTGGTCAGGAAGGAAAAACAGTAAATAGGTTTTCTGCAGCACGCAAGAAGCTGAACAAAGCCGTTCTGTCTCTCCATTCAGAGCTGTACTGCTTGTACTACATTTAGCTTTTTTTTTTTTAAAGGACAATAAAGATTAAGCAAAATACAAGTTTGAGGAGATGGGGTTAAATTATTTTTTCGCTAAAAATATACAGAGATTATTCAATAAAGTTCCTTGCTATTTTTAAGATTGATGGACACTTAAAACGCATAACAATTCCTAGATACATTAAGAGTCATTCCCCCCCCCTCAGTACACCACACATAAAACAGCACAGTTCCACTGTTGGGGCTACCAGATATTCAGACAGTAACAAAGGCACAAAGCACACAGGAGAAAGGTCACAGTTAGACCACGCAGCCCACAAAGCATGGCACTGTGCCAACACCAATACCCCTCCCCAGCAAATTTATAGTCAGCATTTAGACCAATATTCAGAGAAATACACTCACCAGCTCACCAAGCATACTTAATTTAATCCAGAAAACTTGAATGCCAAAACCACCCCACTTTTCTTTCAAAGACAACCACAACACAATCCCACTAACCCTGCTTCAACAACCACTCTTTGTAACTTCCTACCCACCCAACCCCAGCTGCTCCTTGTACAGCTGTTACAAAGGTGAGGGCACTCAGTAATCAGCTAAGCAAATCTTGCCCATCCTCCACAAGCCTTTCTTGTCTTAAAGGTCTTGTCTACCAGCTCCTAAGACTACCTAGGTAGGAGTTAAGAGGCTTTCCTTGGCTTTTGGCTCAAAGAGGACTTAACCACCTATATGAGTCAGACATCATGGATTAATACCATAAATGCTCACCTTTAATTTTTTAATTAGGCAACAATTCATAAAAGTCATAGCAGTGAGAATTTTTCTAGAGTAGTCTGTTACCACTGGTTAAAACTGTGACAATAGGTATTCATACTTATTTATGAGCCTTGAAGCCCAATTTAGGAGAGTGGGGAGATAGACATGACAGGATATAGGTTCTTTGAGTAGCCACAGTGTAATTAAGAAACTTCATGTGTCCGTGTACAAAAAGAGCTTATGAGTGCTAGCAAGTTTTAGACCAAGTCTTAGACCACATACACTGTACCTGCTCAGTAGTATTCCACCCTTTTTCCACAGCAGCATCAGTATTCAACCTACATACCCCAAATTGGTTAGCAACAAATAACTGTGGATGGCAAAATACTCCCAGGTAGAGTGGTGAATTTCCATATCATAGTGGCTCTGTGCTCCAAACGTACAAGGCAGCTTTTGTATTGGTGTACATTTATGAGTGACCAGCCTGAGGACAGTCCAGCTCACCAGTGACAGCCAAGATATACAATCCAGGGGCAAAAGTTGAGAACAAGAAGTAAAGACTGCCAAAATTGAGAAAATAGAGCTTAGCAAAATACCTGTAGGCTCAGCTGTTGACTAGCGAAAAATGAGCTGTGGAGGATGGTTCAGCTGCACTCCCAGCATCTGTGTTTGACCACACTGGGTTTACCACAGGTCAGCTAGAAGACCTCGTTTGTTCAGCTATTGCTAACAGTTGTGGGATAATTCAAGTCCATATCTAGTAGAACTAGCAGTGAGATAAACTCCCTGCAGATCTCCAAGACAGCCCCATTTGTCACTGAAAGCTCTACAGATACTAATGTTCATACAGGCTTCAGAACCCCTGAATTATTTCTAGTCATTTTTTTTAATTTACTGTCTTTCATAATACCACTTGATCTTCCTGGTTCCAGTTACCATATTTGTAAAATCGGATCCTTTCTGGGTCTTTACTTGCTGAAAGCTTCACCCCCTTTCTGCTCCTTTTTAAGATCATTTGGATACAGAATGTATTCTGAATAGTAACTGTCCACAGTTATATTGATTAAAGGTAAATTTAAATAAAGGCTTGGCATGATTATACAGGTTTCCCACTCTACCCTGCATGTATCTCTCTCTCTCAGGAAACCACCTCTCCTACAGTATGTTTCTTTGCTAACACTTGTTACATGGGTTCAGTGGTCCATGTAGTTTTAATGTATCTCACTTTTTTTCTCCTTAGCCTCTCTTCCACCAGTGGCTACACTATATGACACGCTATAAGGTTGCATCAAAGGTCATGCTGTTTTGCCTACCCAACAAAAGTCTTTGAATTCAGAAAATACTTCATTTGTTACGTTTAATTCTGCTTTTTGATTTTACTCTCATAAAAACTTCTTTTGATGTAGCTCTCTGCTGAAAAGATGCAACCTTCTTTGGAGCATTAACCACATTAACTCTGGAGTGTTAACCGCATTAAACCACATTAACAGAGTTAATGTGGTTTACCTGAATCTTTTCCTCATTTGGACCATATCTCACCCCACTTTGCTTGTGCCGCACTTATTCCCGTTTAGTGAAATGGGAAATTTCTGATCAACATCTAGTAACACTCACTCCTTTGCTTGCCTTTCTTACTATATTATCTCCCTTGCCGCAGTCTGTCACTTTTAGTATTCCCCAGGAGCAAATCAAATGATACAGTAATGTTTTGTCTGCTTTAAAAACAGCCATCTTATTTCTAGGAAAAGCATGTCATGAAAAATGATCCATGACTCGTCTTTGCAGCTGATGATGGATAGTTTCCCCCATATAATCGACCTGAATGCGCTCCCTAGAAGGCTGTCTCATCAGAGCTCCTCTTCTGAGCTGGTTGTCTTGGTTTTGCTGGCAAAGAGCAGACAACCATTAATATGCTTTTTCAGTTTTTTTTCCATCCCATTTACCATGCAATGCCACCTAACTTCCTTTTATTTTGGACAGTGTAGGGTAACTTCCCTCAGGCAGAGCAATAAACATTTTCTTATTTCTTGGTGTCATCCAGATAGCCCCTTCCTCACTGACCATACACAGAATACCTTGCAGTACTTTAAGAGATTTCCAATGCTGCATTCACCATCTATGGCTGGGACAATTAAACAATGGTTCCATTTCTTCATTGTTTGTTTGGATTTGCTGGGTTTGTTCTGCTTTTGCTTCTCTGACTGCTGATAACCCCTTGTGACTATCTAAGCTATTTCCCAGGCCAGTGGAGGAGAGGCTATTATAACTGTGTCTTAAGCAGCCACATCAGCTAAGTTATTTCCTTTTGCAGGTTTGGGGGTTTTTGTAATGTGCTCTGACAACTGGATAGAGTCAAAGAGCTCTAACTGCTACAATTTCTGACATTCTTCATAGACAATGGAAAGGGTAAATTACAGGATGGTAGAAGAGGGCTCATGAGATTTTGCGATCTTAACCATAGACATGAGACACAATCACTTCCAGCTAGCTTTTTACAGGTGTTTCCCCATGTGCCATAGGGGACCTTCCTACAGTGTCAATGACAACTCTAGAAAAAGGTACAGGATAGTCCTCTACAGTGCCTACACTGGAGGAAATACCCTCTCTCTGCAGGGAATCAGGGTGAAGTGAAAAGCAGTTGTGCATGCTAGCTTGAAGTTGTCATAATAAAGAAAGTCACTTTGAAGCCTACAGTTTCATATAGTATTTTATAGAATGATAGATGGAAATGTGCTCAGCTAAAGAAAATGAAAAAGCAAAGGCAGGGAGAGAGGAGAACTTTCAGATTCTGGGGTAAAATACCAAGAGAAAGAGTGAAGGTGCAATTTATATTGCAGCAAAGTTACCTGAGGATATTAGGCAATTGGAATTTGGTAAAAATTATGTGCATTTTGTTCTTAGTTATAAATTATGCAGAAATGCAAAGGAAACGAGGTGTTCTGGTAATGGGCTGGGAAGTGAAACTTGCTAAGAAAAAAAAATATCCCCACATGCTACATACTCTGACTCTCGGACTGAAAACCCAAGTGTCAGAATACTTGTTTGAAAAACCATGTTCTGCCAGTTTGGTGTGCTGATATACACCTGTCTATTTCTGGTATCATCATTCAGAATAATTTCTTAAGGGTAGAACTGTCTCTCCATTGACTGAAGAGTTGGTTTGATTTATTTACGGTGACAGGCGGGGGTCAGAGGACCATTCGTGAAGCAAAAGGCACAAACCTTTGCTGATTCTGTTGTCTCACAGATTTCATTCTGCTACAGCTGGTGGCTGCACATTTCTGCCTGGGATGGCGGAGGATCAGGAGCTGACTCAGCCACACAAAGCTCAACTCGAGCCCTCCCTTCAGCAGCGCACCAGCAACACATACCGCAGCGCAGAGCACTCTCAGGCCTTGCTCAGTGGCTTGGTATCTCTCCGAGACAGCAGTATCCTCTTCGATGTAGTTCTGGTAGTGGAAGAGAAACCTATTGAGGCTCATCGCATACTTCTAGCTGCATCCTGTGACTATTTCAGGTATGCTTCAGTACAGCAGTAACAAGCATGTGTCTAAATGTTACTCAAACCTGCAACATCCAAATCTTCTGTCTTGGCACACTGCTTCTGGATGTAAAATTAGACCCATAAGATGGAGCTGAATGTGTTTCAAAATACTAAGTATGGCTTTATTCATGTCTCTGTTATGTCTCTACAGAAATAAACCTCTTGTTACTGCACACTGAGCTTACCTCCACTAAATTCACTGCCTGTGGTACTTGGAGGTATATAAAGAGGAGAGACTATCTTAACAGGTGTCTTCTGCCTAAATGCACTCTGGGTGGCTTTTAACATATCCTTAGCACACATTGTGGTGATCATTTCATAATACACAAAAACTCACTGGAAGTGGGTCACTCCTCTGTTACGTGCCTATAGTGTGCCTTGCTGTCCATTAAATCAGCCACTCCCTGGGTCAATTTGACTAGCAGTTTCTTGAACTGAGTTTATTTTCATAGAGCAAACAAAAAAATCCCAAACAAATCCTACAGTCCTAGGTTCTTCTGTTTTTCCTCTTCCCCCACACCCACAGTATCTGCCTCTGCCCATTGACTATCCATATGTACTTGGTCTGTATTTAAGTCCTTCAGCTGTGAATCATACCTTTCAGACGGCCCTTACCGTTTTCCTGTAGAATTAAGAGAGTATTACTTTCTTAGGTCCTAAAAGCCCGTACTCTTTGTATCATTGGCTTAGAGAAGAGGTAATCCCATAAAAGTGTCTGGCTAGGTTTTTATCTTTCTGAATATTTTTTATGTTCCCAGGACAACATAAGGTAAGCAAACTGAAAACAGCTTCAATGCAAATCTGCCACAGCGTGTGCCATTGTCTTTTTTACAGAGGAATGTTTGCAGGAGGACTGAGAGAGATGGAACAAGAAGAAGTTCGTATTCATGGCATCTCCTACAATGCAATGTGTAAAATCTTGAACTTCATTTACACTTCTGAGCTGGAACTCAGTGTGAACAGTGTACAGGAAACCTTAGCTGCAGCCTGTCAGCTTCAGGTGAGGTACTGGGAGATGTGACAAAAAAGAAGCAAGAAACAAAAGCAACAATGAAAGAAAAAGAAAACAGATATCTGGTTAGGTGGAGAGTTAGGGGGTGAAAAAGAGCATGGGTCTGATGAGAAGAATTTCTTTGGGATGCTGTGTCCACTGGAACTAACAATGAATGAGTGCATGCATATCTCATTTCTGCCAATGGTTTTATTACTTACAAAAAATTTACCATTTCATCTAGAGGACTATTTGATACAGCACTCGCTTCCACTGATCTGCTTCTGAAAGCTCCCCTAGAATAGAATACCTCTGGCCTACGGTAAAGGACAGGGCTTGCGGCTCAGAAATGGTTGTGCTGCTCAAGCCTGCCAAGATCTTCCCCAGATTGAGTCCACAGGCACATAACCTCCCCTGACCCCGTCATTACAGGAAATCCTACCACTATGGTTTCTGCACGAAGTGCAGAGTTCATGTGCCTTTAAGATAAGGTTTTTTTCTCTAATTTCCCCTGCAGCTAACCACTGCAAAAAGCTTTGGTACTAAATCTTAAACTTTCTGGGTGCTTGCTTTGGTTGGTTTCTACACACTTGGCACCACTTTGTTAGCACAGGGGGTCTTGGACAGCAGTTAGTTCTTTATTTGCCAGTAGTCCCTCCTGCCAGATACAACTTTAAATTGTATTCAGAAGACAACGCTAAATATTAATTTTCCTTTCAAATGGCTTCCTGTGCTCTTGAGTGATGCAGATATATTTGTTACAGATACAGTCTTTGATACAGTATGCCTATAGTGTTCTGAAAGAACAATTATGGAGTGGCTGTATGCCTGGCTTTCACCATGTCCTTCCTGCCCTCCGTTTACATGACTGCCTCCTAGGCAGCCTGCAGCTTGGTGCCATGCTAACAAACCAGGCAGCCTGGCTGTCCAGTGTCCCACGTGTCTTCCAAGACACATTGCTGCTGCACCTGAAGCCAAACTCATAGACTTGCAGTATAGTATGGCTAGAAGACCTATATTATATTAATCTACTTACCCATGTTGAGTTGTTCCTTTTCTCTGGAAAAAGGTGAATTTGGCACAAGTGAACATGGTGATCAGATTGTGAGGAGAGCAGTCATCTTGTGGACAACTTTCTTACAGTCGTCCAGGCTTCTGTCACTTGTCTCTTGAGTGTGAGGCAAGTGGTGTCTGAAATGAAAAATATCTCTCTTGCAGATTCCAGAAGTCATTAAGTTCTGTTGTGATTTTCTCATGTCCTGGGTAGATGAAGAGAACATCCTCGATGTATACAGGCTAGCTGACCACTATGACTTGAGACATTTGAGTGATCAGCTGGACGCCTACATTTTGAAGAACTTTGCAGCTTTCTCAAGGACACAAGTGTACCGACAGCTACCCTTGCAGAAGGTCTACTCCCTTCTCAGCAGCAACCGTTTGGAGGTTAACTATGAGTTTGAAGTTTATGATGGGGCACTTTTTTATCATTATTCTCCAGAGCAACTGGAGACAGATCAAGTCTCCCTGATGGAGCCCCTTAAGCTACTTGAGACAGTTCGTTTTCCTCTGATGGAACCCCAGATCCTGCAAAGGCTTCATGACAAATTAAGTCCATGTCCTTTAAAAGATACAGTCGCAGATGCATTAATGTACCACAAGAATGAATGTCTTCAGCCAATGCTTCAGAGCTCCCAGACACAGCTGAGATCAGAGTTCCAGTGTGTAGTGGGATTTGGAGGGATGCATTCTACTCCATCCATTGTCCTCAGTGATCAAGCCAAGTATCTGAACCCCTTGTTGGGAGAGTGGAGGCACTTTACAGCTGCACTAGCCCCCAGAATGTCCAACCAGGGGATTGCTGTTCTCAATAATTTTGTATATTTAATTGGTGGAGACAACAATGTAAGTGGTTTTCGAGCAGAGTCGAGGTGTTGGAGGTAAGATAAGGATAATCCTGCTATTATTTTTATTACCACCCTGTTGCCCATCTCTGAGTCAGTAAGCCAGTAGCGCAGTCTGTATGCTTGCCAGCCAAAAGGTTAGGAACTGAGCAGGGGCCTCACTGAAAGAAAACAAGAAATAAAGAAATGAGCCTCATAGTAACAGGAAGCTTCCAGCAGTGCTTATGGGGCAAAGCCAAGCCTGATAGGGTAGAAACAGCTACTCATGCAAGAGTATTACATGTGCTACTTTCTGCCCTGTTGAAGGGAGGAAGTATTAAAGGTGTGGGAAGCAGTAATGAACTAGGATTCCCTAGAATCCTAGATTGTCTAGATACTTTTGAACTAGGATTTGCTAGAAGTCCTCTGTGTGTAGTTTTGGTCCCAATACAAAGGCATTTAGCTACCAAAAAGGATTTTTAAATAAAATGCTATTACTCTTTGATTATCGAGAATTTGTGTACACAATAGCAGCATTTCAGGGTCCTCTTAAATGCTTCTGTGCCAGGGAAAAGAGCAGGAGGAAGCATCAGTTTCAGATCGTAATGCCAATTACATTACAAAACCAGATAGAAACCCTTCTATCTTTATAATGTGGTCATTTTTACTAGTTTTAGCTGAGTTGCCTTTATTGCCCTGAGTTGCCATGCGTAGTTTCACTTCACAACCAGTTTTCTCTATAACTAAAATTTCCAGACCAGATAGACATTTTGATCTGAAAATTAACCATGAGGTTCACTTTGAGCAGCAGATATTTGGGGGAAAAAAAATCAAAGAACTCACCACATATTTACACCCTTCTTGGCCTCTTGAAGATCCAGATTCAGTCTTTGTGCTATTTTTAGGCTGTTTTACCTTGTGGAATGGCTTTGTGCAAGCAGACATTTTGATATATAACCTTACAGCAGTGTATAAGATAGTGGAAAACCTAAGCTTTTATAGCATGATTATATCAGCTAAAATACATCTTCTAAAAATAGATTAAAACAACTTTGCTAATAATAAAATGCTGACAAGGCCAAATTTCACTCCACTTACAGCTGAGCTCAATTTCAGCCAAAGACAGTACAGTAACCCACATCTGTGGTGCTGTCTGGTATTCCAGCAATGATTCTGTGGCTGTATGAATAACTTTCTTTGATCCCATTCTTTTACAAGGTATGACCCGCGACACAACAAATGGTTCCAGATCCAATCCCTACAGCAAGAGCATGCTGACCTCAGTGTTTGTGTTGTGGACAACTATATATATGCCGTCGCAGGCCGAGATTACCATGAAGACCTGAGGGAAGTGGAGAGGTATGACCCTAAAAGCAACACTTGGGAATATGTGACACCTCTGAAGAAGGAGGTAAGGAGTGCATTAGCCACAAACACTACTACAGTTCCCCCATTCCCGATTTCATCCTTTTAGATGCTTTTCTCATGTGTAGCTTTAAATTTTCTGATATTCAGATGGAAACAGTAGCCTCTGTATATGGGCTAAATGAATACCAAGAAAAGAGAATAATAATATATGTAAATTCCATTTTGAGAGTAAATGTTTATTTTTCCTGTTTTCTTGTCGTTTTCCCCTGCACCTTTATTGTGTTAATCCTTAAAAACATTTAAAATGGAACACATAACCTCTGGGAACAGGAAGTTCTCATTCCTCCTAGGCAGGAGCCATAGTAGTACAAGCTGCTCACTGACAGTCCTGACAACATGCTTTACTCCTGATCAGAAGAGATAATGCCCCAGTAAGAAGGTACATCACTTTCTATAGACTACTTAGTTCCTGGACGCAGAACTAAGATTGGGTAACAAGTTCTGATGACAACAGCTTCTGTGATGCAGAATCACATCTCAGTCAGCTAACATAAGAAAGACCATTACTCACTTGAAATATGTGAGTGAATAGCTATCTTTTGTCATCAGTACCATTTATCATTCTAGAACAGCAATTGCGAAACTAGCGGTCATGACCTCAGGAACCAGGAAATAGTGTAGTGACATGGGAACGGGGGCTATGAGTGGAAAAGTTTGTTTCAAGTTTTAATATAGCTAAAAAAGGCAAGAAATTCTATTTTCAGGTCAAAAGTGTTGCAAAGGAGGAAGATAAATACAAAAAACTGCTTGATGAATCTTGGTTAGGGAAGAAAACTAAAATCCTAAGTAATCTTTCAAGAAACTATGTTGATTTCTACTATACCTTTTAAAAGCTTTGGGTCTAGTGACCAGCACAAAATAATATTTGTGATTTCATAATGCCTTTCAATTGAGAATCTCAGGACACCTTAGAAACAAATACTACTGCCATTTTATGAAAGGGATGCAAAGGCAGAAGAGGATAAACAGTTTGTATGAGGTCGCAAATAATAAATGTGTGTCAATGCCAGGAATATAAAAAGCCTTAAGATCTAATTGAGTACTACTAAGTAGGATATCTTGCATTCTTGGTAACATTGCTTGTTTAAGAAAAACCTCCAACAGAAAGAATTCCAAGTAGACTAGGGAGAAAAGTAATAGTATGAATGATCTTCTAACGATAAAGAATGAGAACCCACTGCAGTTCTGGAAGTTTTAGAAATTCTAGTGTATTTCATTCAGAAATTCACGCTTACAGCATAACCACCTAGAAAGGAATTGTCTATAAGAAAATCCTTCCAGATGTTGATATATGCATAACTCATGAAGCATGTCACTCCCTTAATGTCCATTCCATACTTTGAAACTGGGAGAAACATGTAAATCCAGACCTCAGCCTCTTGCTTTCCCGTGTGGTGATACAGGTATATGCGCATGCTGGAGCAGCACTGGATGGGAAGATGTATATTACTTGTGGGAGGAGAGGAGAAGACTATTTGAAGGAGCTACAATGTTATGACCCAAAGACTGACCGCTGGGACGTTTTAGCAGATGGTCCAGTGAGACGTGCTTGGCATGGGATGGCTGCACTGCTAGGAAAGCTCTACGTGATTGGAGGAAGCAACAATGATTCTGGCTACAGAAGGGATGTTCACCAGGTGAGAGCATGTCATACCTGTGTCTTTCTTGGAAGAGTCTGTTTCTTATGGATGCTTGCACTCTGACATAATGTCTTTCTCCTACTAAGTATGCAAATAAAACTGTCTGCCCAGCAACAGCTACTGCACCAGCTGTCTCCCACTCAATTGCAAAACTTGCAATGATTTATTTACTGCTGTCTTGAATGCACTGTCTAACCCACAAAGTATTAAAGCTCTAGCACTTGGAATTCTTATCAATTTTAAAACATCTCTGATGGATAACATTCACTGGCATGCACATACCCAATAAGTGGCACATCAACTAAATTTACTTTATGTTGTCTTCTCACGTGCATTTTTTTCTAAGTCGAGGACTTTTGAATTACCAATGTGTAATTGCAGGACAGAGTTGTTAAGGATATGTTGGACAGCAATTGTATAATGCAATTAAATGTACAGTACCTGATGATAAGTGATGGCTGGAGAGAATTCTCTTGAGTCTTATTCCAGCTTCTAGAACTGCTAGAGACATGAAAAGAAGACACAAAAAGTAACTGCTGTTATAAAGCCAATGAAGATGGCAGAATTAAATCTAGGTGAAAAGTGTATCTGAATGATAAAAAGGTGCTTACAAATAAAAGCGGATAGCCAAGTAGGTACCCAATGAAATCTAAAACTTCCCAACATATGGTGCAGAGACAGCTTAGCAGATTTGTCACATTTGTATGTTCCAGCACATTTTTCCTAATGCAAACAGATGCATTATGTCTGAGCTTATATTGGCATGTGTCCCCATCTCTTTCACTTTTGTATGCATTTTTTGAATGCCATACAGCTGTTACCCCAGCGGCAGGGTCAGAAGTTGTGATTCAAAGCTATATGGCAACTATGCACAGTTTTCTGCTGAGCACTGTACTTCTACTACATAGTGATACACTCTCTCCATTATCAACACCCTGTCAAAAGACTGATGCTATTGCATGGCTTCCTAAATGGTTTGCCATATGGCCAGGCTCTCTCACTAAGATACAAGTTCGATTTTGGCTAATCTCTCTTTTTTTCACAGGTTGCCTGCTATAGGCCAAGCACTGATCAGTGGACAAATGTATGTCCACTTCCTGCAGGACATGGAGAGCCAGGTATTGCGGTCTTAGACAACAGGATCTATGTCTTGGGAGGCAGATCCCACAACAGAGGAATCCGCATGGACTATGTCCACATTTACGATGCAGAGAGAGACTGCTGGGAGGAAGGACCCCAGTTGGAGGATGATATTTCTGGGATGGCTGCCTGCGTCCTCACTTTGCCCAGGGCTATTTTAATGGAAACAGAGAAATGGTTCTCAGAATGGCATGCAGACCGCATGAAGTATCACCTTGACTTTCCATCGGAAGTTATGAGCGTATCAGACTGGGAGGAATTTGACAATTCGAGTGAAGATTAGAAAACTTTAATATTTATTTTTTGCCAGTGGATGAGGAAATTAAGGCTTGGAGAAAATATTTAGAGATTTTATATGTCTTTCTTATATACATAAATCAGTATTTAAAGGTTTGAAAAATAAGTGTTCTGCACAAAATGCCATTCACAGTCAATATCTGCCCATCTGCAAGTGTTCTGCACAAAATGCCACTTACAGTCAGTATCTGCCCACCTGCCAGAAAGCAGCATTTTTAAAGTAACCACAGAACTGCCATTTTCCCCCAGTTAAAGTATAGAGGTTCTTTTCCTTTGAAGGAGACTTTTCTCAACCTTCAGCATGGACAGAAAAAAGGCACAGAAGGCTCAGCTTGACTAGCTTCTTTCCTTCCAGCTTTTAGCTTGAAATAGCTTTTTGAGATTTTTTTTTTCCTTTTCTGTTTGGTAATAAAACTTCCTAGCCAGCTTAACACAGGGAGGTAACACCTAGTGTCTCCTTCCTGTGCCAGGTGTCAGACAGCTTGATTGGTTTTTCAGCAAGACTGAACATACAGAAACAGGAACAGTAGCAAGAAAGTCTGAACCTTCATCTCATCTGGGCATGCAGCCATCTTTGTAACTGGGTTAGAGTCTGTGAACTGACACCCACTCCTGAACTTCTATACTGCAGGTTCTGTCAACGCAGTGGAAAGAAGATTTCTAGAAAAAACTCTCTGTACAGAGTATGGCAATCTCATCATTCAACTGTCAGACACATTTGTTCACAAGCATAAATTAATAAATCCTTGTCAGAACTTTTTTCTTTCTAAAAACTGTCTCAGTTTTATTAACCGTGGAGCTTGGAAGTTAGTGAGTTTAATTAGATCCTATAGTACTACATTAGTATCAGTGAAGTTACACCAGCCTGGGAGATGGGCAATTTTTTTCATTCTTTTATTACGTGCTTTAGAAGAGGATAAAGAGCAGAGATTGGTTTGCCACAGCATAAGAAAAAAAGTAATAAGGAGATAACTAGAGGTATTGAAGATTACACTGTTCAAAACCCTGCAGTAGCTGAACTAATGCCAGGAACGTAATACGGAATTACTACAGCTCAGAAAGATAAGGCATCGTAAATCCTTCCTTACCGCCTTAAAATAATTGGCTTCTCACTACCATCTTGCTTAACATCAGTTTAGAAGCTGATTTAAAGTCTGAACCAGGGTGATACCTGAATAGTATGGGATCGTTCCTCTTGGAGAGGTGGGAAGTAATCAGTGCCACCAGAAAATCATGACAAACTACCAAAAGCTTTTAAATCTTTTAGCAGTAATGGGGTTGCAGGAGAAGGGAAAAACCAAAGTGACAATCAGAATGATACTTGTCAAGTGTCATCACATCATGACAAATACTGTGCACATTGACCTGCTACTCTAGAGCAATGGAAGAAGTTCCTGGATGTTACCATTGCTTATGGATATTTTGTTTATGGAAACAAAGATGATTTCAAAATGGACCTAGATGACTCTACATTAGTAGACTGGGCTTCTGGAAAAGGTTCAAGTATTTGCACACTTCTTTTAATAAGCTCAACAGCTTTTTCTTGGTAAGAGGGGCATTTGCTGGATTTTTTTCCCCAGCACTGTCACTTTTCACCTCAATCTCTGAACCTTTGCCAATTGGCAAATAAAACAAAAGACCTGGTAACTGCAGGAAACTCTGTATATGAGCTTCTTCAGAAAATCTTTTTTTTATAATGAACTCTACTGCACATGGAGTCTGGAAATACGGACTTTATTACACTGCAATATTGGAGACTGACGAGTATTCCTATTTTGCCTACAGAGTCACTTTTAATGTATAGGAATTAAATGTAGCCCTCAGATGTAAGGACAGATCTTTCTGACCTGGACATCACCAGAACCACACCTTCCAGACTGCAAGTGTTGCACTGGCAATTTGTTTTGTCTGCAAACAACAAGCGATTCCAACTTCTAGTGGTCCACGTCATATTCCAGACCCAGCTGTTCTAACTAAACCCAGACATCTAACTCAAGTCTAATGCTTGCTGTGCATTTTCCATTTTAACTAGCACTTCCCGACAGACTAGTGATACCCTATGTTATACAAGTGAAAATGTTATTTAGCCTCTTTCACGATAAAAAAAAAAAGTAATCATTCTTTGTCTGGCTTCTTTTCCTTTTCCTATGTATACCACTAGAGGGTATTACTTACTATTACAAATAACCAAGCTGATGATAGGCTAATTCTTAGATTACATAGGAGAATATAACACATTCAGGAGTAATTATTAAGTTAAAGAAACATCTTGAGAAAACTCATGGGGTTTTTTTTCCCAGCTTCTATTCTATCACTCGTTCTGTGTTTGAATACTGATTTTTAGATCGTCAGGTGATCCGTTTTTCCATTTATCAGTATATGCAATTTTGTGATTGCATTATTTATTAAACGTTGCAGTTGTGCAAAGCAAATCAATATAAAGCTTAGAATGCAGTTACAAGGAAATTACTTTTCCTTAAAGCAGATCATCTACCTTAGAGAGAAGCGCTGCATTATTTTTTAAATTTTTTTTAGTTACTGGTATAATACCCCTAAGTTACATGAACTAAACCTAAGGGCGGGTATTTTGTATTTTGATTTGATAAAAACAAAACTTCTGTTGCTTGCACCCCCAAAATTTCTTTTCATCTGAGCATAATGTGACTGTTGAAAGTTACGGTATGCACTATCTTACTTGCATGTATTTTGTTTAGGTAAAAAACCATGGAGTTTATCTTAGCTCAAACCATCCTAATCATTGATCAGTAGCTTGTGTTAGTCCAGCATCTACTTTTCAAACTAACACATAGGCTAAACAATAATAAAATTGCTTTGCTGTAAAATTGGCAATTTTATCTAATTGGCAGATATAAAGAGCCTTGTTCTTCTTGTTTACTACAGTTACCTATATGAAGGAATTGCAGGAGAGATTACAGACTGATAAGCAGAGCTATAATTATTATTGATCGGTTTTCCTATCAAGAATGATGCTTCAGGAATTTAGCTTTCAAGAGCCCACTTAAACTTTGTGTTATCTTAAGAAAAACACGTACTTATAGGGATTTTAGGCTGATCCCATATTTTTTATTTATAAATTCTCTTATCTCCTAAATATGTCAGTCTTATGTCTTACAGTAAAAAGCATTCATTTTTTACAGCGAGTCCTCAGAGACAGTATAGCACAAGACATCGTGGACAGATGGACAATGAACTAAGAAAGCTTTAAGTTATTTCTGGTCTGTAAGAGAATAACCAAACAACTCTTCCAGAACTGAGTGATCAAAATACCAACGCTTAAACTGCTGATACATTAGGAAGTCCAGAAGAATAATAACTATGTTTCTTGATGATCTATTTTCCTATTTCCTGCCAGCACGGAGGTAAAGCTGTATAGGCATATTTGCTAGATTTGTAATTGCATCCTGAAGTATTTCAGGCTTCCACATTTGGAAAAGTGATTGTAATTGCTTCACTTTTTGTTTCATAACTGCTTTCACTACTGTATTTCTTCTCCAGCTGTCTACCTCCAAATCCAACATATCCTCTCCCATTTCCTCATGATTTAAATTAGGGTCATTAATTTTGCATTGGAAGCATACCCAGTACTTGATTTGAAACAAATAAGGATTCTCATTCTATACCCTTGACAGAAATTTACTTCTCCTTACTTAGAGACCAACCACACGTACAATTTATTTGGCATTCAGCCCAACTGATGGGGTCAGAAACTTCTGGTGAAAGGAAGAAGGAGCAGCTGGGCCCGGGGAAAGAGGGACGGGACCTTCTCAAGGGAATATTCTGCCAAATGAGTGTTTATTTTATCAGCAGCTGATGCACTTTAAGAGCTCCCCATCTCCTCACTTGTGCGACAACTATTTGGCCATGCTCTGAGCGTGGAAGCTGCCAACAGGTAAGACAAAGAGCATAAATGTATTTATATGTAATAAAAAGGTAAAGTGGTACCATTAAACAGTCCTTAATATCCATATGTTTCTCCATTCTTCCTAAACATGCAGTTGTAGGGATGTAATACACCTGAGATGATTGTCTGTAGTCTAGGAAGTTGAAGCCCAGTCTTATCAGACAACATTAATGATCTTGAACAAGTCACCTTTTTCTCATACGTAAGTAGAAAATGGGATCTTTTACCTAGAAGATCTGGCCCAGTTCAACCACAGTTACTGAAAATGAGGGGGGAATTACTTGAAGGATGCACGCAGCCTGCATGAAAGCAGGTTCAGAACAGCTAATTGTGGCAGTTCCTTCCAAACATAAAACCTCTCTGTCCCTTAGAATCCTCTCTGGATGGGAAGGTGGGTGTGCTGGTTCTCCAGCATCAGTCCAGCCCCATGCAGTACTGCACAAAAACTGGCTTATAATTAAATACTATTTATTCCTGACATGTTTGAAGTCTTCTAAAATTTTAGTACTATCCATACAAAATGGAGGCAAAATCACTATGTATTTGACCTACTACATTTGATTTTTATTATAACAAAAATTGTAATTCAATAAAATGCAGCAATAGAAATTTCTGTTTCCTTTTTATATACTGTGTGTTGCTAATTCTGCTGCTAATTTATAGCTTTTATAATTATTTTAAAACATTATTTAGCATGTTATTGCAAGTCCAAGTACTATATTTTAATCTCTGTATTTTGGCCATGGCCAAACAGAAAACGATCCAAACCTGTTCAAATAACAGAAGAAAACATAATAACCTTCATAATCTATTGTAGCATGTCTACATGTGTTTAAAACTGACCCTCATGGACAGATAGAAGCACTTAAACCAAAAGGAATGGATCAAAGGTATAGCTACTAAGTAAGCTTCCCTAGCAATGGAAGAAACATTTTTGCATAGATGTGAATTTTCAGGTGGTACTATTCATCTCTGCATCTACTGTTTTGCTAGTATTACTGTACATAATTAAACAGCTGTTGTTTTCGACCCAGGAGATGGCTGTACTTCAGCATCTGGTAAAGTGATACCTGTACGTGTATTCAGGGCCTGCTTTAGGATCCTTTCATGTTAGTGATGTTATGAGACTTTCCTGGACGATTTTATCTAAAACATAAGAAAGACACTGCATGAGTCTTCCATTTTACATGATTTGAACTCTGCTAAATGTCTACAGAGACACAGCCCATATGTTCCAATCCAAACACCTCACTTGGCACTAGTTGCCAATGTAGGAAGAAGAACAAAGAGAAAAAAATGACTATCTTGTGACTGAGCTTTCAGAAAAGGCAGAGCAGGAAAGAAAGATGGCAAAGCTGGAATAAGTCTGCACAACAGTCCAGTTAGGTGCTTCAAGACAGTCATCTTAAACCTATTTCTCCATTTTAAATGTTATTTACTTTCAAGTGCTGCTTCATTTCACATTGCCAACCCCCAAAGCAAAACAAAAAAAACCAAAATCAAAAGCACAAATTAAACAAAGCCATGAGACTGAGCTAAACTCACACTATTTGCAAAGGTTTCTGGCACGTCTGGGGAATTAGCGCAGTGACTATGTCGCGCCCTTGCCTATTGCGGCTGGACATGCCGATCGCCACCGCCAGCCCTCCCAAACGTGGGTCAGACCACGCAAAGGCCCATGCTGCTCGGCTGAGGTCACCGCGCCCCGACCTCCCTCTCAAATTCAAACAGCTCATGCTGCACCACATGCTAAGTGCTTGCCCAGCCGCGGCCCGTGAGGCCTGCTGAGTCCTTTCCGGGGTTTCCTTCCTCTTCAGCGGCTGCAGCACCATCTTCCCTCCCGCCTGCGCCCCAAGACAGACAGGGCTTTGACCCCGTTGTCTGGGAACAAAGCTATAAAGAGGCAGGAAACTGTCTCTTAGAGCACGTAGGAAGTTATCTCGAGATCAGAGGAGATTACCACAGTAGTCCATTTTGATCTTTAAAAAAATAATCAACTAATAACACAAGAAAACCTTGGGGAAGGTGATTTCTCTCTCCAAAACGCCTGTGGTCAAGGTGTCTGGCCGTGGGGCATCCCACTGAGCTAGGAGGTGTGGAGAGAGAGGCCCAGGGCAGCCCGAGGCAGGGCAGGAGGGACCCTGGAGGGAAGGGAAGCGTAGTGTGCCTCGGGGCACCATGATAAAGCTGTGAAAGCCTGTGGCTGGGCAGCACTGAGGAGGAAGGATATGCTGAGGGAAGGATGGGGAGAAGATGGAGGAGGTCCATTGGCAGGTCCCCCTCAGTCGTCTTCAGCCCAAGGACTGGGCAGGTTTTTCATGAGCAACCTGTGGTAAAGCGTGCCCACAGTGTGCCAGGGAAGCGGTGCGTGGGGAGGACGGCCCTGTTCTCCGAGGGGCTGCAGAAGGCGCGGGAGTCTCGCACCCCGCGTAACTCAACACGCCACCGGGGCCGTTCACGTTCGTCCACCCCCCAACCGGGGGTGCCCCTGCAGGTTGGCTGTGCTGCGGCAGGTTTGAATGACTCTAGGCCGGAGGGACTGGGGAAGGGGAGGGCGCTCCCTCCTCTCTGGACGCGACGATGGGTCACCAAGCCACGGAGCCCTCCCCGGCCCACCGCCCCCCTGAGTGCGGCCGCCCGCTCGCTGAGGCGGACACGGCCCCGGGCTCCCCTCCGCCGCCCCTCCCCCCGCGACAGCCCCGCACCGTTCCTCCCCCGCCGGCGCGCGCCGCGGCGCGCAGCGCGCCTGCGCGGGGCGGTGTCTCCGGAGAACTACCGCCCGGCGGCGCCGCCGCCATTTTGGTGCTCGGCTGAGAGGGGAGGGAACCGATAGGAGAAAGCGGGAGCCCGGCGCTTCTGCCTCCCCCGCCCCCCCGTCTGGCTCCGGCGCTGAGGCACCGTAGCAGGCTACCCTCGCCACCTTCCCGGGCCGCCTGTCCTTGTCAGCCGCCGCTGCTCTTCGCCACCCGCCCAGCCGGGCCCGCCGCAGGCCTGAGAGAGAGGCGGGAAGGATGCCCTGCACACCCCGCCGCTGAGGGAGACTCGGGGGCCCTGACTGCCGCGTCTGGCTAGCCCCACCCCAGCCGCTCCTCGGTCCTCCGCCTCCAGAGGCACGGAGCTTCCTTCTCCCTTATCCCCCTTTCCCTGGGCTTCCTATCTGCTGGGCCGGGCGCTAGCCGCTTCCTCCCAGCCCGCTCCGCCTCCCAGGCCTCCTTGCCCAGGCCTTCCCTTCTCCGGGTCTCTTCCTCCGCCTGGGCCTTCGGGCTCTTCACCTTCCTTCCCCCCCTCCCTTCCCCTTCCCCGCCCGGAGCCATGTCCTCCGCCGCTCGTTTCGATTCGTCGGACCGCTCCAGCTGGTACGTGGGCCCGGTGTCCCGGGCGGAGGCGCAGACGCGGTTGCAAGGGCAGCGGCATGGCATGTTCCTGGTGCGGGACTCGTCCACCTGCCCGGGGGACTACGTGCTCTCCGTGTCCGAGAACTCCCGGGTTTCCCACTACATCATTAACTCCTTGCCCAACCGCCGCTTTAAGATCGGCGACCAGGAGTTTGAGCACCTGCCCGCTCTGCTGGAGTTCTACAAGATCCACTACCTGGACACCACCACCCTCATCGAGCCTGCGCCCAGGTGAGTGCCACCCTCCCTTCGCCCCACCCACTGCCATCTTTGCTCGAGGTGGCGCAAGGCAGGGGGGTGTCTTAGTCCAACCTAGTAGCCCCAGGATCTTAGCATTGGATGTAAGGCCATGCTATGTATACTAAGGAAACATTTGTTTATGGCCCTCGTTTGAAGCTGTTTCTAACAGTGGTTCTTCTTAGCACTCTGGGTCTCAGTGACCATTACGGGTTGCTCTTTCAGTCAAATCCTCCATATAATGCATGTGGCCTGTCCTTACAGTGCGTGTAGGCAGATGTAAAGGTACTTTGTACATCTCTACCACCGGCTGTAATTGCCTTGCAAGAGGGTGTGGTCGTGCTTTGTGTCAGCCTATTCTTCGGGTATTGTCCTTCTGTTCCTAGGATCCTTGAGAAGCTGGTTCACAAGTCGTCTTCTCAGTGATTGAAGTAAAACCTCTGAGCTTAAGTCCCTGCATCTACACTGATTACAATAGAACAGGCCTTTATGTGATTAGGTGGCTTCACCCTGTTAAGTCAGCTTTAATACATTTTAGGACAGCATTTCACAAACTTCTAGAGAGGCATTTCCACTGCCAAAAAATGTATAACACTTCTCACAGTTTGGTTATGGCACTGTTCATCTATATCAGCATACTGCATGCGCTACACTGAGAAATGCTATTCTAGGAGGATGGGAAAATGTGACTTGGCTATGAGCTCATTCTTTGTCCTGTTCCCAACATGGGACATACCTGTAACTTGCATCAGTAAACTGCTTATCAAGAACTGTAGAACATATTCCTTATTTTTAATTAATAAAGTCTTTCCCAGTATCTTATTTCAAAGTTTTTAGGCTTCCTGGATAGAATGAAGTGAAATAAAAGCTAGAAAGTAGTGACACATTAAAAAAAGAAGTTCAAATTGGTTCGCTTCTAAATTCTGCAGTTTAAAACCGTACTATGTTTTGCAGATTAGCAAGTTCTTGGGGGGGGAAGAATAACTTTGAGGTTTATAGTCACAGTTTAACCTTGGCATAGGCCAGTTCTTAATGACAATCAGTAACTTGGTCAAGGTTGGCAATAACTTGTCAAGTTGAAAAACTCAAGTGGTCAAAAGAACTCTTTCTGTAAAGCTGTCAGGTGATGGGAGGGATGTCACAGAAAGCACTAGCTTCAAGAACTCTTAAAGTTGCTAGGAAGTCTTCTGGGTAGTGATTGTGCTGTGAGAGATGGGTAGGTGGAAAAAAAAAATCACTGTTGCAGAAATGCTTAAGTGGAGCTGCCCAGTGTTATGTGCATGCTTAAACTTGTGGATAGTTGGGAGGAAAAAAGTCCACGCTGAAGCAATCCTTATGCTTATCTCATTTCTCCTTAACCTGGATTCTGTTGTGCCTTTCTTAATCATTTATGGCAATGACTGACTTGGCTTTCTCAAAACACTTGAAAACTTAGCTGATTCCACTTGGTCTCTGAGTATTTGTTAGGAATCTTATGTGGAATGTTTTATGAACATTTTGGTACCTTATTTTCAAGGTTTTGATTGCATATTGTTGTCTCGGCATACAGAGACAGATGGGACCTAGCCTACTGTGAACTGACAAGCTTTTTTATAAAGCAACAAATGGGATCAACTAGGTGGTTTTCCTTAGCATGATTTTTGTTCTAAACTCTTGGAAAAATCAATGACATGGTTGATGGTTTGAAATTCTGCTAGAAGGAGACTTCCTGCTGCAAGAGGGAGGATGAGAGGTAGCATTTCCATGGGGTTTTGGGGTTTTTTTTTTGTTTGTTTGGGGTTTTTTTAATTTATTTTTAGTTAATGGTCTAGATTTAGAATAGGGGTGGACAGGTATATGCTTCAAAACTGTTATTGCTAATTCTTATTTCTCTGGCATTTTCAGGGGAACATGTGTACTTGTTCAGGTACTTGTGCTTTTGAAGGCTGTTGATTAATTTCATAAAGTACAGTATGAAGAGGTGGTTTTCATGGTAGGATTAAGTAGTTTGTTGTATATAGCCATACAACACTTAGCTCTTGCAGATGACATTTTGAACTTGTAAAACAGTTGAAAATGAACTGGTTTAAGCTTTCTTTTTGTTTTGTGTCAATAGTGAGCTCTGATCGTCATTGCAGATGTTCCTGAGCTCTTGCTTATGCAGAGTGGCTGCTCTCTAAGGGGTTCCCTCTCTCCCCCTGCTTTGGCTGCCACAGGGCGTCTTAAAAAGCTTGTATCTTTCTGTTTAGGGCTTCTGGCATATCTTGCAAAAAGCATAGGGGTTTGATTTCTGTCTTATTTTGCGAGTAGCAAAAGAGAATTGAAGTAGGCTAATGACATGCATTCTTGCTGTCGTAGCCTAGATAATAAGTATCTACTGTGGCCTGTATGTTGAGATTTCTGACAGCTGCTTTGAATAAAATATATAAAATTTATGGTGAAAATAGATTGCAGTGAAGTCTCATTTGATGAACAATCTTCACATGCAATGAAGTGACTGTACTGGACAGATGATGGGCAAAGTAATAAACAATGATGTGACTAAATTAAAATTAATATCATGGTTAATAAGGCAAAGGAATATTTCTAGATGGTTAGCTTTTTCATTTACTCCATTCCTAGCAGTGGATGCAAGTCTTTCATATTGTCTTTTATGAAGATGTCACTTTTAGGTTATTAGGTATTTAAATATGCAGTAAAGATAAGTACTTTGAAACTAATTTTTTCTGTTATAACAATCCTTTGAGAATTTAAGTTGTAAAAATAAGATTAAGGAACTTAATTCCATATTACTTTCCAGAAAAGAGGGGGAAAGTGCTGTCTCCTAAAAACACAGGATCTGCCTATCTCTTTTCTTAAAGAAAAGATTTTTCAGTATAAATGTGTCTGACTGTCCCCAAAATTCTGCATGTAAGTAGTAGGATTCGGTTAGAAAGATGCTGTACTACCAATCAGAAAGACAATATTGGACTTCTAGCTTTGAGTTAGAAAACTGTAAGTTTTTATCATACCTGCCTCTTACTTTTGTTCCCTTTTTCCAGTATGCTCCCTCAAGTCTAGCATTTAGAGTTACTGATTTCTTTAGAAGTGGATGCTGAAGTTAAAGTAGACGTGATGAAGAGGATTATTTAGCTCTCCAAGAGCCCCTCTACCCCACGTAACCCAAATAATTTTAATTTGGTTTTGTGTATCATGACTCATAATTTAAGCTATAGAATTAATTTTATTCTCCCCAAGATCCTCACAACAATCCAAAACAGGTGGATGAAGACTTTGCATTATTTCTCCCAATTTTCTGCATCCATGATAGATTTTTATTGGGTTTCTGAGGAAGCTAATTTGGGTATTTAAGTAATTGCTTGAGAGCACGAGTTACTCATGAAATGCTTCACAGTGCTACCAAGCTAATACTTTTGTTACAAAGCTGAATAAGTAATTCTTCTGTAATTGGTGTTCCTACTGTAAAACTGGTACTTAGCTTTGTTACTGGAAGTCCAAAACAATAGCTATTGATTATACCAAATCTTTTTTAAACTTAGGTATCCAAGTCCACCAATGGGATCTGGATCTGCACCTGCTATGTCCGCTGCAGAAGAAAATGTGGAGTATGTTCGGACTCTCTATGACTTTCCTGGCAATGATGCTGAGGATCTTCCATTTAAAAAGGGTGAGATACTGGTAATTGTAGAGAAGCCAGAAGAACAGTGGTGGAGCGCCAGAAACAAGGAGGGTCGGATTGGGATGATTCCTGTTCCTTATGTCGAAAAGCTAGTCAGATCTCATGGGAAGCACGGAAACAGGAATTCCAACAGTTACGGTATTCCAGAACCTGCCCATGCTTATGCTCAGCCTCAAACCGCAAGTCCCCTTCCCTCAGTATCCAGTACACCTGGAGCAGTGATCAATCCTCTGCCATCAACACAGAATGGACCAGTCTATGCCAAAGCTATCCAAAAGAGAGTACCCTGTGCTTATGACAAGACTGCGCTGGCGTTAGAGGTAAGTCTTTCCTCTCAAGTCGTATGGTTTTCAATTGGTTTGTAAAATAAGAAACTAAAAATTGTTAGTGGCAAAGTTGGTGTGGATGACTTCATACGGAGTCTGCTTATCTGTGTCAAGGGACTGAGAAGAAGTCAGGTTACGTTCTGAAGAAAGATCTACAAAAATTGCTTCATCTATACCACTTCCTTTGAGAAAAGTGACCAAATTACTTCAGGACCTGTATTTACGCTCTCTTCTTGCCTGTTCAACAGTGCAAATATGCTACAAGGGTAGTGGAGTATATACATCCTGCTATGGAAGTAAGTGCTAGTGAGAGGATGACTTTGCTTCTCCACCTAATCTTAGGGAAGGGAAGAGATGTTTTGTTAATCATTGCAATATTCCAGGTTGAGAACTGGCAGTAGCATGCTTCAGAGAAAGGTAAGGATTGCTGATAAACACAGTCTCTGATCCTCAACTGTAGTATGAGATGCGCTTGAGTATCTGGTGCAGAAGTACTCTAGTCCCTTTTACTTTGTTTTTCAAAAGTGGAATTTGAAAAACCTTAAGACCTAAATTGGGGGCGAGGGGGTTAGATGAAAGGCTGTAGTGTAGCCTCTGAACTTGTGTTGAACCTTTAATAACCTCCTGTGCTTGCCAAAGCATTTTTTATTTTATTTTTATTAGGGATGTCTTTAAGACTTTAGAGCTTTATTCTTTAAATGGTGAAGAATTCATGTTACAATTCTAGTTTAACTGGCATAAATGATGGATTGGAAGAAGTTTTTAAAGCTACATCCAGAACACTGAGACTGTTACTTTTACGCTTAGATTATACTGAAGGCTAGTTAACCCATAGTTCAAAAATGTCTCACCTGGAAAAAGTGCTAATCTCAAAGATGAAATTTGAGTGTGCTACAATACTTCAAGGGGCAAATGCAAGGAAACAAGTAAAGGAAGCAACAGCATTTTAGCAAGTGAAATAATAGTGGTTTTAAAAATACTTTTGAACTTTTCCTGTTGCTTTGCTCAATTACTTTGCAAGTTAAAGCTGTTACCTATACCTGATACTTTTGACTGAAATTTGAAAGGTTATATTTGTGACTTCCAGTTATTCATAATAGTTGCCCTAAGTGTTTTTCCTCCTGTATTTGTAAAACTTCTACAGGTGATTACTCTTACAGGGTTAAAAGTTAAATATGTATCACTGGATTTTCCTTGAGTCTTACAAAAGCTAGCAGCTTGTTGTTTGTGAACAGTGTGTGAAAGTTATAGAGCAAAGTGTAAATTCACTGCCAACTGCACTGTACAGACGATTCCTGCCAAAGCTACTCATACTTCTGAAAACAAAGCAAGGCAAGCGATTGATTTTGTTACGTTATCAATGCGTCATGGAATTACTTCAGGAAACGTGCTTTGCTGCAGCGTAGCAGAACCACTTGGAAGGATGGCACTCACAGACAGATTTTTCTGACTTGCTCTTTAGTGACCTAGTTAATCCCGTTATTTTAGCTACTCTAGTATACCAGTAGGATTAATTCTCTGACCAGCATGTAGGTTTGAATTGCTTTGAACCTTCAAATTGCTGAAGTTTTGTTTGAAAGATTCTTCTCTTCCACTGAATTCTAATCACTTATTGCCTCACGTCTTTGTGTCTTCCACCACTGGCATATTTTGTCTTCCTATGTAGTCTGTTTGCTTTGCAAGTGCACCTTAGCCACACTGTGGTTTCTCAAGGCTTCAGAACCAGAATTCTGGGAACTGATCTACATTTTCATTAAAGGCAGTGATTACAGTTTCTCCATATCTATCCATGCATAGGGAACTTTAGCAACTTCATTATAGCAATATTTTTTTATCATGTGTACTGCTCTTAAAGAAAAAAGTCCAACTTCTTTTCATGATCTTCCTTCAGATAGCCTAACACCTGCTGGGCCCTGATGATGTATTTAATCCCAACCTTGTCAGGGCTCTACATGTCACTAAATAATCTGGACCATTTGAAGCTTCTATTTTGTAAGAGCACTGAAAGTAGCTAGTGGTAGAGAAAGAACAGGTTATGGGAATGTTTTTGGGAAGAAAGTTATTGGTGTTCTTTCAGAATAATAGTATTTGACAGTACTCCACCTTAATATAGGTGTACTCTAAATCACAGTTCAGCTTGTACAGGTAGAACACCTTGGTAGTATAATTATACAGTGCCTGATTGTGTAATCTCATTTAAACTGATAAAACAATGAGAGCAAAATATCTGTTTGCTGGCTCTAGTATTGTGTGGTCAGCACACAGACAGTACTTAAAAGGAGGAGAATACCATCTGGAGTAAATAAAGCTATTGCGTAGTAATCTGCTCGACTTCCTTTTAAGTGGAGGGATGTCATTCTCCTGGGTTCAGCTTGAAAATGGGACAAGCTCTCTGCTTGCAAGTCCAGTTTTTCTATTGCACACTATTGTTTATATAAGCTGTCAGAAGTTTTGTTTAAGAAAAGATAAAGATTCATGGCCTGTTACAGAGAAGTTTGTTTTGTAAGGAAGGTATAATTATTTTTTTAAAAATTTGAAAAATGTAAATTGTAAAACAAGTGAATATTCTACTGAAAATCTGAAACAAGATCTGTTTGGTTGGGTAATGATGGAGTGTTTAACTTTTAAATAGTATTTAAAGTGTGACAGGGCAACTACAGTGTTGTTCCTATAAGGATACTAGTTAATATGGCATTTGTTCCAATTTGGACCTCGCTGGGATAAAATTATTTAGCATTCATATTAGCATTATTGACGTGACTAACATCTAAATGTTGACTTGGTCCTACTGCATTATATGCTTTACTGTTACTCTCTAAAATAAAAAATTAAATAGTAATCTGTTTATAGGCTAAAATAAAAGTTTTAAGTATAGCTACTATCTCAAAGCATACATTTGGTATACATATAACTTTGGGCATCTCCCTGCACCAGTGAACAATTAGTAAAGTCTATGATAAATTAAATGTATTTCTAAGATTTACATATACTGTTGTCGGTTGAGTTAGTTACCTTGGCAGTTCAGATTTAATGTTTTTAGTGAAATGATTGAAGTCTGCAGTTTCTCACTGCAACTAAATAACTTTACTACTAATATGTGTAGTTATTTTCATGGATATTGCATAAAAAAACCCCAAAACCAACCAAACCACAAAAAAACCCCCAACCTCCCAGATCTGTTTCTTTACTTGTGCACTTCTAGCCAAGAAGCAATTTCCTTCCTTTCTGGTGCTCTAGAGGAAGGAATAGGAAGGACAGGGATACAGTGTTCTGTATTTATTGGGACTAGAACTCTGCATTACGGGGTTATGTACTGCTGTTCCTCAATCCTGCTTTTCTTTCGGAAAACTAGAAGGGCAATCCTGTGTTCAAAGGTTATACAGGATAGCACTTTAAGAAGGTGATGAATTCTGTAAGAGCAGAGATTCTTTGGCACAGTTACTACAATACAGAGCAGCAAAGCCTACCTTAAAGTTTCTCGGCATTTAATAACCTGTAGATCTATAGCAAGCCTGTTAACAATAATATGCTAATGAAGCCTTGTTTTAAACTGGCTGGCTCTAACCAGCGCGTGAAGTGTATGCAGTGCTCAGTAGACTGAGACTTGGTATGTTTTACCTTAAAGGAGCTTATCTCTTGGTAGTTGGGTACTTCTTGTTTGGATCCAAGGTAGTTGATTAGTTGCTAACTTTTACACAAAGTTCGTTATGTCCAGCGTAGTCAGTAGATAAACTAATGGTGGATAATTCCCTTAAAAATTGGTGAACTGCTTGAAGGTTGATTCAGGATGTGAACAACAAATTCCAAATTCACTTGCAAAATTGAATGAAATAGTGTAAGAAGCCAGAAAATGGGAGACCAGCAGCAGCCACTAGACTTATGTCTGCCACGTGTTTGAAAAATGGTATATAAATACATTGCAAACACTGTAATAAGTGTCATAGACCATTTTGAAGGCAGTAGTAGTCCTAGAGTTCATTTCCAGATTTAACACGATGGTGTTACGGAATCTGAAGATTTTTTGTTGTTGTTGTTAAACAAGAGCTTCACTCTATTTTTATAGCAAAGTTTTTATACTAATGATGGCTTTTTATAGACCTGTGCCAGCATTATAGTATTAAGTAGTTTATCTGTTCATGATATATCAAACATGTACATGTATGTTTGCTAGTACAGAGTTAACCTGTCACTGAAATGTTTTGTGAAATAAATATCCATTCACCATAATTATATAACTGACTTAGAATATTTCTCTTGAGCTCGTTACAATTAGGTTACAGTTAACTTTTTTCCTCTTCACAGGAAAGTTGAGACAAGTAGGCCAAAATGTGCTAGTAGTAGAACTTTCTTAATTAGGAAATGAGGCTACTTTCACTAGACAACAAGCATTGTGCTTTTCTTAAGCCAAGGAAACTTAGCATTGCTGTGTTAAACATTAAAATGCATCTAACTCACAAGATCTAGATTTTAAGCAAAACATTTAGCCTATACTTGTGTAGTGTGAAGTGTTGATCAGGGAGCTCTAGCTCTGGTAACTATTGAATTGAAAGCAACATTGGCAGCAGGATTCCTGTGTCTGTGCTGACACACACCAACTTTTCAAATACCTTGGAAAATACAACTGACAATTACTTTGGAGATTTTGTATGCAATCTTAATCTTTATAACTTCCTTTTACAGTCACAGTTATTTATGGTTCCCATCACGAGAGTGCTCAGTACCTCACAATTTAATATACATTCACCCTCAGAACTGTTTGCAGAGTTTGTTTCCAGATGAAGCTGAAAGCAGCATGGATAACCTAGACAAGGTCCCGTGCTACAGTGAGATTCAGCGTGGCTCAAGAATGATGGTCTGTGGGAGTTTTGAGCTCTCCAAATTCTGTACAATCATGACAGCTGGCTTCATCAGATGGAGACAGGCTACCATCATTTAACGAAAAGCAGCAGTTTATCTGTGGTGCTGCAACCCCAACGCTGGCAATTGTCCTAGCTATACTTGAAATGCAATCTCCCATTGTTTTACTCTGTTCCTAGATGAGGCTAGATTAATTGCATCTAGGACTGCAACATTTCTATGCTGCCCGTTGACCTGCTTTCATGTCTCAAGAATGGTTGAAGCTCTTTCCTCTGAACTACTTGATTCTTTGGTTTGGGTATCAGCTGTTATTCTTCTGGTACGCAACGTCAGAAGTGAAGGATAATTAAGCTGTGCTTTCAGCCTGTTGGTTTCTTGAATCTTCCAATATGTAAAGCACCAGCTACGTCAGTGTCACATTGTCCTGTTTGCAGTGCGACTGAACTCTGCTGCTTTTGGGTAGCTCAGCTTTACACCTTTTGGGGACAATGGGCTATCAAGTAGTTTTAGTGTTGAACCTTGTTTATTCTTCTCCAGAACAGGCAGCTGGTCTGAGCAATTGTTTAGTTTTTGGTTCTAATGCTAGTGTTACCAAAGAAGGGGAGTTGTGACATTAATTAGGATAATGACTGAGATTCAACACCCTGTAAATTCTGGAGAGCAATATGTTTTCTATAGCTATTGCCCCCGTGGGCTAAAATGATGATTTAGAGTTTTAATGCATTTTTATCTCCTTAAACTTACATTACAGAACTCTATCAGCCATAGAACTATTAATATACAATTGTTGGAATATCTGTAAAACATGTTGAATTAGTTGACTGTGTGACTAAAATGGCATGCAGGAAACCTTTTGCAGTGTATGAATCAGCTTCAAATGGAAGACAGGTATGGAAGAGTCTAGAGTGAATGAAGTAACCTTTCTGACTGGCATGTTCCACAGCTTGTATTTCCCCAGGGCTTTGAATTCATGCTGTAACAGGGACGTAATGAAAGGATGCTATCTAAAATACATTTTGATTTTTATCATTTGGGTGGAACCAAATGGCTGCATTTCAGAAGTATTACTCATTTCAGGAGTTGATACTTCCATCCAGCAATGCTGGCATGCTTTATGAGTGAATTGACTTATCTGAGAGATGCTGAGTCTAGGAAGCATTATCCCAGTTTATAGATAAGGGCCATGAGCTGTCCAGAGTCATACAGGAAGTCTGTGGCTGAGATGAGAATAGAACCAGGTCTCCTGACTCTGTCCTGTGCCTAATCATAAGACAATCCTTCTGACTGGCATAAAATGTTCTCTGAAAAAAATAGTGTGTTAAATAATTTTAGTGGGAGATCACACCTCAGCTGATCATATTACAGATGCTTTAAAAAGCATTTACCAAATATTGCTTTTAGTTAGTACTTTGGGAAAAAATACATAGAGGGACTACTTGACCAGGTTCTTCCAGACATTGTAAAAATTGAGGTCTTTAACATAAGATCCATGAATTATTCTATCATGACATAAAGATTCCTTCTCCAGGGAGAAAATCGTGTTTCAACATGCTATTTCATTTAATCCTCTCAAAGGAACTGCATTTTTTAAAATAATGTAGCACAAGAGGATATTCAGAAGCTTTTGTTAAAAAAAAAAAAAAAAAACAACCTCTCAAAAAATAATATAAAGTTATTGCAAATCAATTTTCTATTCTAGTGGTTCTTGGCATATGGGAGTATTTTTTGAGTAGCTTTTGTCAGCTAGCACTCTTTAATGGCAAACAGTGATTTGTAGCAACTTTGCCCACCCAGCAGTCTAAAGAACATTTTACATTGTTAATCTACATGGCAGTTTGTTGCAATGCAATAGACTTACATTGTAAATATTTTTTTTTCCAATCAGCTGAAGCAACACTTCCAAACCTATTCATGTTGTAGAGATCATTCAGAGTCAAGTTGAAGGATATCTTTTTCTAGAGCTTCAAAATAAATAATGGATTGATCTCTGCAGCACGTGAGCAGAATTAAATTGTCAGACTCTCAGAAAATGCAAGTCCTTGTTTTTGATCCAGTTTACTACAGATTTTTTTTTCTTCCATGAATAAGATTAAAGTGTTTGAGAGTGGATTGGTTTTATGGTGTGGTGCAAATGCAGTTTCTTATTAGGTTTTAACTATTGCGATGTTGGCTGCATCTTCTTGAATTTGGGTCTAAAACTTGGAACTTGGATCTGTCTTCAAGGGTTATTTAAATCTAGCAATGTAACACTGAGTATTTATAGATGTTATCAGCCTTTCCCTAAAGAGACATTTGTTAGGTTCCTGTTTAGGTCATCTTGTTACTATTTAAAGCTTTCTCTAGCCTTTCTAGCCAGTGAAAAGTCCGACAAGTTGTGCTTTTTAGCAAATACACAATTAAAGCATGCTGCAGTAGTCCGTGAAGAGATGAAAACCAGTCAAATTAATGCTATATGTATATACTAGCTATCATGGGCAGTGTATAACTACTTAATAGTACATGCTGGCTTCATGTTTGAGTTTAGAAACAGCGTAAGTAAAGATACCCATTTAAGAAAGTAATACGGTCTCGGTTACATCCCAAGAACTTACGGGAGTTCAGAGGGTTTTCTCCTCTCTCAAAAGCACAAGATTACAATTGTTCCAAGTGTGACAGTCTCAAATTTGCAGGTGGGACATGGCGAACCCAAGTAGTGGAGAAAAAGTATGTGTGTGTGAGCAACCCATTTTGCTTAAAGGTCTAATTTCATTCTAATACACAATGTAAAGCTTAAATCTCTAAAAAGAGTTTCAAGGTTCAGAAATTTTATTCTAAGAGATATAACACTGAGTAACTGCCAAGGAGTTTATTATAGTATCTTAAACTTCACTTACGGATTCTTGCTTCTGAGTGATCGTCAAAAAATATCTATTGGAGTAATGGTAACTGGTTTAAACAGGCTTCAAATCATCTAGTGACATGCACACTGTTTTGTAAAGTCAGGGTTTCTTTCTTTAACAGAAAACATACAGGTCTTACCTGAAAAGTTTTAATCTAAGGCCCTTGGCCAAGGTCCTTAAACTATCTGCATCAGTTCTAAATTTTAATGCTATTTAGATAATGTAGACAAGTTGTTATACATACTGTATTATCAGGACTAAAATCTAGTTTTTCCTTAAAGAAGAAGATCAAAGCTAGTTACCTTTGGATTTCACAGAAGTAGCTTGGTAAGCTGGGACTCAAGTACAAAGAGCTTGGACCTAGTTTGGGGAAGAAACTTACAAACTGTTTGCCATTGGTCATAGGCTGGTTCTACTTTTTGTGAAATTAGTTACTAGCTGCTAATGTCACTTTTCTAATATTTACTATAGTTACCACACAGAGTAAATTAAGTAAACAGGAAGGGAGGCGTAAAGTTAGAGAGCTGCTGCAACAGACCACACGTTCAGCTATTCTGAAGCATTTAAGGAAGAAATGACTGTTTAGCTAGTCTTAAATGCTACTTGTCAAATTGGGTATCTTGCTTTGTAAATTATCCTACTCCAAATTAAATACAGGCATTGAACAATGATAAGAGTGTAACTTATCATCATTTGCGCTGATGTTTCTTGCTTCATCATAGTTTAGCTTTTCTCATCTTTCACCGCC
The DNA here is from genome assembly GCA_009819775.1 of Phoenicopterus ruber ruber. Classification (NCBI taxonomy): domain Eukaryota; kingdom Metazoa; phylum Chordata; class Aves; order Phoenicopteriformes; family Phoenicopteridae; genus Phoenicopterus; species Phoenicopterus ruber. The sequence goes on along the minus strand of CM020231.1, from coordinate 11,361,944 downwards.
AAATAGGAAGAGACACAGTTATGGTAGGAAAGGCCTGACATGTCATTGTTCCTATTTCAAATTCTTTGGCAGGAAGTAGAGGTGAAAACAACAAATAAAGTTAGAATCTCTATATCTAATAGTTAAAAAAAAAAAGTTTGAGATTGCTTTTGGCTGCTTTGGAAGTGTACCATTATTTTAGAAACTACAGGAGCTTCTTAGACTGTGATAATCAGAACTAGAACTTGAAGTAATAGTTTCTTTGTCATAGGAATCTTTGAAAAACTTTGAAATAAGCCAGCTGATGCTAAAACCAGTGTGAGTACTGTGCTCTTTTGGATGGATGTTGCATCTCATTACTGATGGTAGCTTTAGTGATGTTGATTTATATCTAAGCTAAATATGTTGTTGCATGAAGTTGTAAGCTTTCCTATAGGAAAAGGTGTAGTTCAGCAACTTGTTTGAATATGTAAATATACATTTAGTTAAGAGCTTGAAAAAGAGTGCAGACAACATCATGTTTAGCAGCAAAGCGTTGGTGTTTTAGTTAACTAAAAGTGACTTTTCTTTTCAATTGAACCTTATGCCAAGAAGAGGGTGGGGCTTGTACTTGTTCCTCTTCATTTGATTTGTGTTTGTATCAGAGGTGAGATTTCCACATGTGATGACTTTTTTCTTTTTTTTTTTAATTATGCAGGTTGGAGATATTGTGAAGGTTACAAGGATGAATATAAACGGTCAGTGGGAAGGAGAAGTCAACGGTCGAAAAGGGCTCTTCCCATTCACGCATGTCAAAATATTTGACCCTCAAAACCCAGATGAGAACGAATGATTCCCTCTGCCCAATTTACACTGCTGCTTCATTTTCCTGGCTATCATTAGCATTGTTTGAGGTGGGATGATGACTTAATGGCACATTGCTAGCATTGCCCATTTTCCAGCTTGCTGCAGTTTGACGGTTCTTTTAATACACATTTGGAATACATACAACTGAAGTCACTGCCTGACCTTCATACCATAGTTGCGTCATCCAGAATTTAGTTTCACTTTTAAAACTGTTGGGCCTTAAGCTGGAGAAGACTGAACCAGTATATAGCAGAGAAGCATGGGAAGAAAACCTTTCCTGTTGAGACTTCTGTGGACTTTTTCTGGCTTGCTCAGTAAGAAGAGCCCTAATCGTAGATCAAACATGCAACTTGTGCATTACTGTCCAACAAAAAGCAACAAAAAAAATGCAAGTTTAGGACTGAAGAAGACTTAGTTTTAAGAGAACCTGCCCTAAGATAGTACATTTAAAATGATGGTCTCTTTAAAGGACAATAATTGAAGCTTATGTATTCTAAGCAGTTGTATTAGAAGCTGCTCTTTTCTGTTAACTCTTAAGCTTGTTGTTGACCTTCCTGAAACAGTGTGTGTTAAATGCAAATAACCATTGATTGAGCTGCATTGAAGCTGAGGCATTTATTTATAAGGAAACTTAGGAGGGGTTGATGCTTGTAACCTGTTTTTGACATAACGCGTTTCTGTTGATTTTTTCAAGCACTAACTGTAGAAAGCAAGCTTTAAAGGGAAACACTTTGGCCTAGTCTACAGACAGCTCTTCTGCAGTGTTGAAAGTGTAATTATACTAGTATAGAAGTGCTTGTTTCCGAGCTGTTACTTCGTAGACAGATTGATCAGATTGCCATGGTGCGGAGAGGTAGGAAAGGAGTGGGACAGAAGAACTTAGTAAATACTGATAAAATCATCTTATTTAAACATACACCTTTTATACCCATTTCTCTGCAGCTCCCTTATCTCTCCAAAGTTTCCTAGCTATGCCAGCCCCAGCTTGTTGAAAGCTCCTTTTCAAACACAGTACCTTTTTTCTAGGGTGTCTCCATGTTGCTGTGCTGCTTTTCCAGAGGTGCTTTCATCTTCTTTTTTTCCCCCTCCCTCTTTTTCCATGCTTGCATCTCCAAGTCCTCTGCATGCCACCACCTTTTTTTTTTTCTCTTCCAAAGGCGTTGGCTCTGGTTTATATATGCCCCAGGTCCCTCCCCCTCCCAGCATCCTCTAGAAAATGGTTAATTGGAGTCAGCTGCCTGGGTTCCCCCATGTGGTAAATTAATGCTCAGGCTGGAGGAGGCCACAAAGGTGTCTGTTATCAGTATAGCTTCTTTCCCTTTTTCTGTATGTAAGCTGTACTGCTGTAACTGTACTTACGGTGGGGAACTATATGGCTGCAGCTAAGTAAGTACAATTCATGCCCTGCAGGTTAAGTCCTTAGCCTGTGTACAGGATATGAAAGCTTAGGTACAGTGGTATCTTGTGCTGCCTTCTTTAAATGTGTTTTGTAGGTGAACTGGAATGCTCTTTTAAAAATAACTAAACACTGAATTAACAGAATACACGTCTGCAAAGCCTACAAGTACAAAACCTCCCCTTTCAGACGGCCTGGTTAAAGATAAATGTCTGTTGCGGAAGCTGACAGGAAAACAGCAGCCCCCATTTTTCACCTTTTGAAGGCTGTCCATTGTAGCAAAATGAGAAACTTCAGACACCTGCAGAATCTCACCCGTTCTTATAAATGTCAAATTATATAAAAGTTGTTGTCTTAAGATCCAGCATGTTTTCTTGTTGATTTGTGTCGCTTGATCGTAATAAAAGCACGTTGTTCTTAGCTCGTGTGAAAGTGCCATGAGATCCTTAATTGGCAGGCACTGAAGAAATGCAAAAATGGCATTTGCAATGTGACATTCAAAATGCCGGGGTTTTTAAAGAAGTCTGTCCGTTCATCTATTAGCTATTTTCTGTAGTATTGATCAAGTGGCTGACAGTCTAGAAGTTCTTGTAGAGCATTTTACTACCAAATTAACTGTGAAGTAGAGTAGCATTGACTGAAGTGTTTGGTGCTGTAAGAGTAATTCTTGACAATAGGCATTGACATTTTGTCTTGCAAAGAAAAGCTATGCAGCTCTCTTAACTAAAGAAGGTCATGCTTTTTCTGTGCCCCAACTATACCCGTAAGTTTACTACATAGATTGTACTACTGAAAGTCATCTTTTGAATACAGAAACTGCACTAAACTCAGTCTGCTGCAGAGAAATCTTATTTCAGACCTGACCTAGTTACAGGCAGCTCTTCAGAAGACTGATTCCAGAATTCTTCCTTTGCATGGTAAATAAATACTGTGAGATTTGAGATCTTGAGCACAGCTTTGACCTGGATTTTTTTTTTTACTGAAATAAATGTCTTGACTCATCCCCTCATTGAATATGGTATACACTTAGAACACAAGCATTGTTTTAGCTTTCATTATGTTCTGATACTGCAGAAAAGCAAAACATTTTACCTTCGAAACTATGCAAAATTTGTGTGTGGTGGCATCTGATGCAAAGACAAGAATTCTTAAATTTCTGTGAACCCGGTGTTAAGGCCACGGATGAACGGTGTTTCTCTGAGTAGCAGCCGTGTGGTTCAGGTATGTTAAACGTGGTTTAAATGTAGCATACTGACCAGCCTAAGCTGATTGTAACCTTGCTTCAAAACGTGTCTTTGCTATTTTACTATGAGACGAATATTTTCATATAAAGACTGCATTTGATCAGTTTTGTGTTTCTCTTTGAAGGACCCTGGATTCTCAGTCGCTTGTTGCTTGCTTACATGTGTGCTGTCTGTTGCTTTATGAAGCCTCTTAAAGTTGAGTGATAACCTCTCAGTGTAAATGTTCCTTGGGCGCGTAAGGTATACGTACTATGAAGCATGAGAGCCTACAAGTGACGGCTTCGATCTATGCACCATTCAAGTTGTTCGTGCTTTTGAACTAGGAGCTGGTTTAATTACCTGGTGCCGCAATAGCTAACTATCACGAAAGGCTTACTGTTTGACTTCCTCCTGTTGTGTACATGTGTATATAGACATTGAAGCCTCTGACCAGTCTGAAAGTTTAAATGAAAACTGTTTTAATCGGTGTCCATCACTGGATAAGCGCTAATTTAATTCATGATTGTTTACAAATTGGGAAAGAATAAACAACAGGGAATATCCTGTTTGGTCTGGGGCTCTGAAGAGCCCGAGCATTATTTTTGTAAAGGGAAAAACAGCATTCTTTGTGCCATTTCATGTGCCTGTAAAGTAATTTTTTATATTGTATTAACATCCTGGGAACGAGTGGGCTGCTTTTGTTTTCTAGTCGAGTTTTCAAGCATTTTCCTCAATACCTACATTTGAAAGCGAGACCTGCCTGAAAGACTGCCTCTGGGGACCAGTGAAAGCATTCTCGTGTAGTTGTCGTTTTCTGTTTACTTGCGTTCAATGAAAGTGCGTTTTGGGACAAGGATACAGTTACCGCAGTGGGAAAGGTGGCCTTGTATTTGAGACAGTCTTCACTGTGTAAACTTTAAAACACAATATGTAATTTAAAGACCATGATCTTCAGGCAATAATATTAAGTGTAAGCTTTTAAAGTTTATTTTGGGGATCATAGCTTGTTTTATTTTTTGTGCTATAAGATTAACAGTATTAAATGAATTATATTCTTAGAATATATGGAGTGTCTTTTCTTAAGATTAGTGCCTTTTTAATTTCTTACTCCACTTATTTCATAGAACTGGTCCCAACATCAAGCCACTGTTTGGTTTTTTTCCCAGTGCCCTGTTTGTACAGTCTAAATAAAACTTGCCTCAACTTACAGTATTATTTGTTGTCTTTAGTCTTAAAACCTTGACAATATTAGCAGGAGCGTTTAAGTCCTTACTCTGTCATTGTGATGCCCCGTTTTGTGGGTGAACGAGCGCGCCAGCCCAAGTTTTCCAGAATCAAAGGATGAATTAAGCAGGAGAAAACGTTGTTGCCCGGCTGAGTGATACTCTCCTGTTCCATCCCTCCTGCCTCTTCTCAGACTACGCTGCTGCGCTCTGGAGGTTCACCTGAAAAAGATGCATCTGTGGTTATACAGATTGTCACTGTCTCCTCCACCCTCCCGCCCGACACGTCAGTGCTCTTCCTGTCACTGTATTTAACGCGGCTCCTTTGCCGAGGCTGTTAAAGGTCTCTGTAGAAACCGTGACCTTCTTTTGCTGTCATACCCTTGACTGTGCTTGTAAGAATGACTGGTTTATGCATACGGTTTGGATTTAATTATTATTGTTTGAGTAAATAAGGTGTAGCCTGTGCAGGTACTGGAGAGTGGAATGGCTGGCACGCCAGCCCCTGCTGAAAGGTGTCGGCATGATACGTTTATAACATCTGCTTTTGCAAGTCACAAACAGGAGGTTGTCTTTTGCCTTTTTACAGTCAAGCCAGATCAAGAATAGCCCTAACTAGAACTTAAGGTTTTTTAATATTTGGGATCATGCAGTTAAATCATTAACAACGTGTTGGAACTTGAGACTATCTTACATAGGAGAAAAACTTAAGAGGAACATCAGACACTCAACTGCTGCAATGGAGAAGTCTAAAAAGCTTGCGTTGTTTCCCTGGACTCTGTAGGTATGTTCACAGTCTAGTGTTTGTCTTCTCTGGAGTACAGATTTCCATGCTCTGTTAATAAACATTCATAGCCAACTCTGCATAGTGTCTTATCATCAAATACATTTGGCAAGTTACGTTTCAGAGAAAACCAGTAGTATTTCAAATACTCAAGCAAGAACAGGTAAGGTGCACGCAGATCGCCCTGTTTCACTCGACTTCGTATGCCTTTAGCTTTCTCGCCAAAGCTGGAAGTGCTGGCCCCTTACTGCAGCTGCTTCTCGTGGCATCTGCAGTAGCTCTTGCTTTGCTATTTACGTAGCAAAACCGAGCGTCCCCGGCTATACCAGCTGTCTGCTTCCTACAAACTGCATTAGAGCCGCGGGTGCCGCAGCAGCAGCGCTGTTCTGTCTGTGGAATGCGACTGAACGTGGGCGCTGCACGTCCTTTCTCATGCAAGGGCGGGCCACGAGCAGCGGCAGCCTGGGACAGCGGCCTGGGCTTGGTGTGGTCTGGTACCGTCCAGGCTCCTCCGACGCTGCCCTGCAGCAGCTGCACGCGCGTTCGTTAGGCGCTGGGAGGTGAAGCGCTTTCATAGCCGGGAGGTGGGGAAATTTGAAATACCTGTGTTCTGTACAGGAAAAACTTCATTTGTGCCTCAAGATGCATCGGGTGTCACCAAGTATAAATCTGCACCACTTCATATGGATGTGAGGCCCCGGCAACCTACGTTCCCATCTTTCATGTCGTGTTTAGAAATAACTCCTTTTCCCACTTGCCCTGGGAGCGGGCTGCTGCGCACGTTTCAGTTATCAGAAGGGACAAACTCTGTAGCGCGAGGGGGCTGCAAGGGACTGTCATTTGACTCTGCATTTTAAAACGCAGGCTGCTCCCCGCCCGCCCTGGCACGAATCCCCAGCGGTGCACACCCTCCACCCCCTGTGACTGATTCTGTCCTCCCTCTGTCCGGCTTCCTACCTCCCAGATCCTTTTCCAGCTGGGGACCACTGCTCCTAACGCTCCACTTCTCCCCAGGCTGGCACGGCTCTCCCCTCGCTGCCGTCAGGACTCAGGTTTTTTACCAGGACTACCCAGCACAGCAGCTACCTAAAGCTCCAGCAACAGCCAGGTTTACTCAGCAAAAAGTCAAAGGTAGCGAGAAACAAGCAGTAACTCGAGCCGGGTTTATTTCTGGCTTACCTGTGTACCGGCTTTCACTAATTTAAATTTGAACTAGTTTAGTTAGGTCAGTCGAACAACAGGCAGTGTAAGCCTTAATTTTTAGGTGCAAGCCAGCTGGGATGAGCTGGGCTTACCAGTTTGTCACCCTCATCTAATTAAAAGGTTTTATTTCTAAACCAGTGCAATAACAAACACCCCTTTAGATTCAACCAGATGTATGCCTGCTTGAGCTTACACCAGTAGGAAATAGACCTAAATACACTTAAATAAATTGCTGCCACAGCAAATTAACACATTTCCTTGTCATTTTTTACATGATTTATAGTAGTGTGGATTGAGAACAGAGGAAAGCTCTTCAGGTTCGTATTCACCAGCAGGGATGGCTCACCTTGGAGCAGCTGTAGCGGTTTCTCTCCCTTACTCTGTCCTCTGCCTTTTTTCAGAGGGCAGATCAGCTGCTCTCGTAGCAGCTGTTGAACCACAAGTCACAGCTCAGTGGGGTAAGGTAAAGCAGTTCCAATTTCAGGTTACCTTAATACCCCGAGCTGCAAACGGTGGCAGTCGCTGCGCGAACAGCTGAGCCCTCCTGCAGCAGGACTGCGAGTCCAAGAGGGACAGGCAGGCAGCAGGGCAAGAAACCATCACAGCTGTCCCAAAGCGAGCCCCCTGCCCCGAAACCTGAGCCCTAAGAGCTTGCCTGCAGCCCAAGTTGCACCAATTATTGTAACTTGTTAACAAGACTGTTGCGTGCCCACCTCGAGTCAGGCTATCAACGCACTGCTCCAGCTGGATCACCCTCCACGGCAGCAGCCCGGGAACCCGGTGCCCACCCCTGTGACTCGGACCCAGCTCTGCTTTGCAGGGGCTCCCACTCCACACCAGCCCAACCTTCTGGAGCCAGAAGCTGAGCTGCTGCCCCTGCTCAGCGCTGTGACGGCTGCTCAGCGGGGAACCCAGCAGCCCCTCGTGTGCCTCACACAGCCTCACCTGCAGAAGATGCCATCCACGCTGCTTCTGAGGCGGGCGGGGGAGCGAGAGACGATGGGGAATTGACACAGCGCTCTCCTCAGATAACCTTCCCAGCACCTGCTTGCTTCATTCCAGGCATTTTGTAACAAGACCCCTCCCTGCACTAGTCTAACTCGCCGCTGGCACACCAGACAATCGGGATCAGAGCTAAATCTGGGGTACCCGCAGGGAACCGGCTCCTGTTTTGTACGTCCTGGCTGGTCCGACAAGGGCAGCTGAAAGTCAGCACTGAAAAATCCTTCACTTGTAATCTTGCATTTGGTCTAGAAATTAAGCGCTAAAGCACAAGGGAAGGCGTGGATCCCGGGGACTGTTAACACCCCTCCACTGCACTGTGTTTCCCAATCTGCGCTATCCAACGAATCCCCTCCAGGCCCTGGGGCAGTGAGAGCTCTCCCTCGCTGCTGCCCACACGTCAGAGGGTGTCAGGGGCAGAAAGGCAGCGCTGGACGCGCTGCTCTGCCTTCTCCCGGCTGCCCCTGCACCCGAGATTCGGCTGACTCGGGGGGGAGCGGTGACTCAGAGGAGAGGATGCTATTTTGAAAAGACAGAAGGGACTGACAGAAGTGAACAACAGGAGCTGGTTTGAAGCTCTTGGCACTCGACTTCTGCTCAGCCCACCACCGCTCGGCAGCCAAGCCGGGCAACGAGACCCCCAGGGATGCTCCTGACAGAAACGACAAACCCAGCCAGGTCTTGGAGCGTGCTGCTGCTATCCTTAACTTGTCATTAAAAACATAAAACTCAAACTTGCCTATTTTTCATTACTGTGTAGTACCCCAGGTAATTTACAGACTTACGGGCCCCGTGTGTGTCTAGACTCTAATCCCAGGGGGGTGTTAATGTATTTTATGTTACTTTACTAATTTGATCTGGATGATGAGGTAGTTCAGGGGACTCTCACTGGGACTTCTACATGCTGAATCCATTTCTGTAATCTTGGACTGCCTCCTTCTTGCCCTCATCTTGTGACCAGTGATATCATTAATCCACTGACCTTGAAGAGAAACAGCTTTTCTCTTTCCAGGTGTCGCAGCTGGTGATCTGGCTCCGAGTCTGCAGCGACGACCGATACACACACAGCACTGAGCTGGCTTCCTGCTGAGCATCCAGCCTAACGCCCTGCGTGGCACAAGGGAAATGTAATTCATCAGACTAGGTCTTCTTAATGTAAGAAAGAGCCATATCCCTCAAAGACCGAATGCCTCCCACTGCCCCCGACTACCTGGAATAGCTGTGGCTACTCAGTACTTTGGAGAACTAGATCTAAAATTAACGAAGATAATTTCCCTTGCAAGAAATAGCACCTTGGCCTGAACATGGGACACATCGGGGGGAGTCTGGAACTGAAAGGCTAAAATTGGCTCCGGTCTGGGATTCTGCTGAACGGGCTACACAGGTCTGACCACTGCAGGGTATCGGCGCTGTTGGAAACCTCTGGCCGAAATCATCCCAAACTGCAGGACGTACCCCGGTAGCAACATAAAGGTTCCAGTACTCAATAGCAGCTCCTGCCTGTATTGGGGCTGAGTGACCCACCTTCACGGTCACTAGTGACCATCTGCTGGAGGCAGAGGTAGGCGATGGGATGGAAACAGCTCTCCCACCGGTGGGACAAGGTGCTGGGTTTCTAGCAAGGGTTTGTGCTGTACAGCAATGGTAGCCCACAGACCTCCACAGTGGTGTCTGTGGTATCAACACTGGCCAAAATTTAAATAGACAAAAATAAAGACAGGCTGGAGAGCAGCCCAGGAGCAGAAAGAGTGCGCAGTCCTTGACAGGGCAGTAAAGATGTAGGACTTTCATCCGTCAAGCGTGCAGGGCTCATGCCTCCCTCACTGCAGTGCCCTGATTTCAGCCGCACGTGCAGTCCCACAGCCCAGCAGCAGTGCAGCGTTGAAACGGCTATGGAAAATGGAGGGGAGTGGAGGGAGGAGACGAGGTACCTGGAGAAGGACAGGCTGATCTAACACCCCTTCCTGCTGCCACATGCTCCGTGGGCTCTGTAGTCATCACCCAAAATAGAGTCCTAGTCTGTGCCTCCTCCAAGAGACAATCCCTGCTGGAAACATGTCAGGGCATTGCTGGGGCAGCGATTTACAGCGCAGGGAGTCACCTCGGGAGCTGCTGACACCGCACCCCGCTGTACCTGGCTCCTTTCCCTTTCCCCCACCATTCAAGCTGCCTGTTGATGCTTGTTATGGCCTGGGAACGTGACACAGGGCTCGACCCAGTGAGCGATGTGGCAGGGTTTGGGCAGAAAGGAGGAAAGGTCCTGCATTAACCTTGGGCTGCAAGTCAGAAAGCCACCACGCATGGCTGTCATCTACTGCCAGACACCTCAACGCAAGGGGTCCCTTCCAGCCCAGCCCCAGCCTGGCAGAGGCTGAGCAGCTCTGAGGCAGCCCCTGCGGCAGCCTGGTCTCTCCAGGATCAGCCACGCGGCCCCAGGAGCCCTCTTGCACTTCCCGATGCAAAGACCCATCCTCCCCGCGGAGAGCAGCTCGGCCTGGGTAACCGCCACCTCCTCCTCCACTTGTTTTGCTGCCAGGGTCCCTCCCAAAACGTGAGCTGCTTCAGCCCCAACTCGCCCTAAACTCGGTCTCCGTCAGCACCTGAACAAGACCAGTCACGCAAAACCCCCGCTCCAGACATGCCGCGACAGCTTCGCCCCTTGTGCACTTCTATCACGAAGCAACAACGCAGATGGTTTCTTGGGTCTTCCCATACTCTCCGTCGCCTTGGGACGCCCTCGCTGGGGCTTCCAGGTCTCCAAACCTTTGCAGCAAACCCCGTTTGCCACGGCCCTGCCCCAGCTGTCCCCTGGCAGGTCACACGCAGTCACTGGGTGGCACTGTGCCCCTGCCTGTGCAGCCACCTAGCTCCATCCTCCTCCTCCTCCTCCGCTCGGAGTGTCCGGGAGGACCCCCCCGCTGGGGCACGGGGCGAAGGCTCTCCTGGCCAAAGCACACCCACGCACGGCAGCCAGCCCCGCGCAGCCGCGGCGGAAGCGGACAGATGCCCGGGGACCCCGGGAGCCCGCAGGGAGGTGATCCCCGGCGCCCAAACACGGGCTCCCGCTGCCTCCCTGCCAGGCTTTCTGTCCCCACTGCGGTTACATTTTCATTACCATGGTAAAAGGAGATCAACTGCATCTTTACAATATCCCCCTCCATAAAACTAATAGGCCAGGCAATTGGGACGGCCCTGTGAAGTACTTTATAGTCTGGACTCGAGGAGTTCGTGCCGCAGCTCACAGGCTGTCCCAAACCCAAATCCCAGGAATTGCAGCGTTATTTCTCCCCGCCATCCCCCCTTCGGGGCTGGGAGCAGCACAAGGATGAGCGCGGCACCCCGCTGCCAGCCTGCCTTCGCTTGTCTCCCACCACCCAGAGCCCCACTCGGCTCCAGCGGCACAAGGCCCCTGGGAGCATCTCTAGGGATCAGGGTTTCTTCTTTCCAGGGCACCATGACACAGCTCTGCCCCGATTCCAAGAGCTTTTACGCCATCAGGATGAGCCAAGGGCCAAGATGCTGGACTCAGCTCTGGGCCAGGGCAGAGGCCACAGAAGTTTCTTTGTAAACACTTTGCCGTTTGCTTCATTTGCAATTGAAAGCTGGAGGCCAGGCTCACCCTCCGGAGGAGCAGACAGCCCTTCTTGACATGATGATGGCAAAACCCGCTCCGCTCTATAGAAGTCCCTTCCCTCCACGCTGACGGCCCCGTGTTTGGGAAGCTGGAGGTGACACATTTGGTGTAACCTGAAGCCCCGTTTCAGAGGGTATCTGGTGGGGTTTGGGGGTTGGTTTTGCTTCACACATTGCTGGGACCCGACAGATCTCGGTGGCGCACTCCAAACGTACATCAGCCTGAAACCTACACCAGGGAGCCCGTCCTGGCTCGGGCAGTGGCTGGATGGACGACCTTGGGGAAAGCGATAACCAAACGGAGAAGCGGCTGCCTACCTTCCTTCTTCCTGAAGCCTAAAAGCAGCCTGATATAAGTTTCCTTAATCGCTCCCCCTACATTAGACCTTCTAGGGAAAATTAGCACAAATGCAACATCACTGGCACCGAGGGAATGTACCCTGAATGACTCGGAAGGGGGTTAATTAGTCTGTTGAAATCCTTCTCTCTTTAGTTGCCCCCTGTAGCTCCAAGCCCTGACAAACAGTTGGGAAAAAGGATCTCTGCTGAAAATCAATGCTCTTTCGAGGTAAGAGCTAAAGATCCTCCAAGGAGTATACTGTTGGGAAAGAAAGTGGAGGAGACTGTTCCTCTACCATTAGGGTACAAGACAAATGGGAGATGGGAAAGTAAAAGGTTTCCAGGTCTCCATAAAAGTCAGAAGGGAGACAAAGAGCCCATTTCTCCCCTCTGTGGTTCACTGCCTCTAATCTCTCTTTGCCTTAGTGTCCCCACCTACCCCGCGGGACAGAGTTGCGTTTAGACGTGCCAAAAAGCTTAACTAGCATTTGCAGAAATGATTCAAGATCCCAGATACCGACTGCCAGAGATGTGCAAAGTGTTACTGCTCGTTCCTTCGGAGGACGATCTGCTCCTCAGCACCAGAGCCGCCGGCTGACAGGCTCTCCGCTCCCCAAACGAGCCAGGCAGGTAACACACGCATGCTAGGCAGAGGGAGCGACATCAGAAATCCCCACAGCCCCTTACAAACAGTTTTCTCCTTAGATTAATTTAATATTATACTGTATTCACTCCAGAGAATTTTGTAAAACTCGCAGCCCGCCGTAGCTGCCCCGAGCACCGCAGCGCTGGTAACCCGCAGCAGAGCTGGTCTATGCCCACGGCGAGACGTGGCCCTGCCAGCACTTCTGCTATCTCCACCACCATTTTAGCGTTGTAACAGGACGGGAGGGTTAAAACACAATGCTGCAGCTGAGCGGCCACCATGGGCAGCACTTTGGGACTAAAATTTCCCTGAGTACCTGGTTTTAAAGTTGGGACTAACTTCATTCGGACTCCACATCAGAGCTCCGTGCTGCCCCGTGGGGGACAGAAGGGAGCACAGCTCCAGCTCCAGAACCAAAAGTCTCCTCCTTTAATCCAAGGACAAGATTTCTTTGCTAGGCACACGATGAGCTGCCCTCCTTACCTTCTATACTATCTGCTGGCATTTGAATTTCAAACTAATTGCCGCTACATCATCTGATCCTGCCCAGCTGTCTAAAACACCAACATCCTGTGTACTGCTGGGACCTCTTTGTCAGAGGCTGTGAACTCATCTTCATCCAGCACCAGGATGGATTGAACAACTGAAGCAGTATTTTATTGCTGAAGCATAAAACATGGGAATAAACAAGCACCGAAGTGCTACTGATCATTAAAACCAGATGGGAGCCCATTTACTGCCTCCAACAGCGAGCTGCCACCGCTGCTCGGCTGAGGCCCCATTGAAATAGGAAACCCATCGCACCATCTGGGAGGTGCTGGATGGCAGCGGCTACAGGGAGCCCCTGCAATTCAGGCCTGGATTTATCCGTACTGTCCTCTCACCACCACCCCGGGGATAACCACGGAGTGACAGAGCTTTTAGTCCTGGCTCCAGAAGTACAGTCACTCCTGTAAGGTTGTGCCTACATGAAAACGCAGCCGGTTCAGGGCCAGTCCCACTGTCCAGGTTGGGAGAATCACAGACCAAATTGTCCACACACCAAGCAGGGACTCGGTTGCATTTCAACAGTATTTGTTCAAACGCACATCAGAGAACCATCACAGGCTCTGGTCACCCCTGTGCAGTGCAGCTCCTGGATGGTGGATTATCCAAAGCAGCCCAGGTCTTACCTTATTTCCTTACCGACCAGTGCTGTCTGGCATGAGAAGCTAAGTGCCATGGTGGGAAGAAGCCAGGGGCTATTTCCTCTCCTTCCTAATCAACGCACCCACCGCAGATAAATGTGCGGTGAGAGCATTCCCAAAGTCTGGAGTACTGGAAGCTGGCCTTCAGAAATAGCTCGATCCTGAGCACCCCAAGCTGAAAGCTGCGCTCAACAGCCCTCTTAGACTGAAGCTTTGCACCTTTGTCTTCAATTCCCATCTTCCCATGGCAGGGAGCCCCCTCAGCAGCCCGAAACCGGAGCACTGCATGGGGTCGGGGGTGGGATCCCCGGGCTGCAACCTGCGAGCCGGAGAGGAGATGCAAATGGAGCAGGAGACCCTGGAGAAGCAGAGACAGACAGATGCTTTTACACTTCAAAGGAAACAGGGCTCTGTGAGGCTTTCAGGAATAAGCACAAATCGATAGACTCCTTTTAACACTAAGCACATTTGCTCAAGTGTGAGGCAATTAGTCCCCGAGGATGGAGGCAGGACAGGGCCATTAACAGACATACCGGCAGGATGAACCAAGGGATGAGAAACATGCGGCACGGCTCCACGTGAGACTGCCAGCCCCGTCTGATGAGCTGGAAACCTTGTTGTCCTGGCCTAGCGTTCTCATCCGTGATTTTCAAAACGCCCTTGTGTCCCCAGGGGTTCTACAGGGAGCACATTAGTATCATTCAGCCTATGTCAGTGCAATGTTCAAGCGTATCCCTTTGGCAAACAGGGCGGTTTTGATCATATCCCCTCCGCTGCTCAATTGTTTGCTGCTCTTATCCCTGGAGAACGATGACTGGGGATGCCCTGAAGGACGTGGGAGGGCTGACTTACACTTACCGGGTCTGCAGCAATTCTCCTTTCCCCCTCACCCGAATGCTGCTGGGTGGTGCCTGCGCTGCTCTGAACAGCTCTGTCTCCACAGAGCCCCTTCTAGACCGTAAACCAGAGCCAAAACCAGATTGTGGGCGAGCAGAGGGTTGGCTGCTCAGTGCGGACAGAGCCAGCACAGCGACGGACCCCATGATGTGACAGAAATCAGGCCTGACTCATCCTCTTCTACTCTGCACAGCATTTCCACGCAGACCTACCCTCAACCCACCATCTCCTGGCGAGGATGTCACACCGAGCTCCCTGCGCCGGTGCTTTGCGACCCCACAGATGGGAGCTGGAGGCGTGCCGGTGCCAGCGCACAGGAGGTCTCTCCTGTGAACAGCTGCTGTGTTTTACGTGTACAGTCTTATTTTTCAATGAGAGGCAGAGATACCGAAACTGAGCAGTGTTTTATGCCTTGCTGGGCGACTGACAGTATGTCTGTCCTGTATTGCTAACTACCCACTCCCGTTCTCCTTTATGGAGGCACAAAATTTTCTCTCTTTAGTAAAAATAGGAGAGGAAGAAATAAAAATCTCAGCACGTCCCCATAGAACTGTGGGAGATGGAAATTAAATCCATCCATTACACTCACCGACCAGGGTGCTGTCTGGGCAGGAACACTGTAGTCATACACCTGCGCATTCAAAGAAAGAAACGGAGTATTACAGAAGTGTCAGAGGCAATCCAGCACCCTACAGCAAAGTACTTCATGCCGTAAAAAAACTCACATGACTTGGAAAAACAAAAAAGGAACAACACTCAATCAAGCTGAGCAGCAACACTGTTCAGCATGGCTGCAGCGCCTCTCCTCACCCCTGCATTGAAGGATTGCTTCACCCTTGGTTAAAATTTTGTCTGATGTTGCTGCTCAGGCCCAGGTCTCGAGGACACTTCAGCACCTGTTCTGGGCAGCATGCACTGCGTGCTGTGGGGGCACGGGCTGCGGAGGAGACATGCTTTCCCGACTTGCTTCACTTTGTCCTGTGAGCCTGCAAGCAGCCGCGTTACCTCTCCCTGGGTTTCTCCTGCTTAGATTTGCTGTAATGTCTAGGAGTCACGTTTAAACCTTACTACATCTCTGCAAAGCACCACAGTGAAACCAGCTTACCTGGAGTCGCTGGGAGCCAGGCCAGCAGCACGCCTGCTTCTCGCAGCCGGGGGAACCGAGAGCCGAGCCCTAGAGAAACAGGCAGAGACAGGCACCCCACGCAGCCACAACAAAACCGCAGCACAGTCGTGCCTCCCAGCGCCGCAGGAGCCCGGCCAGCCTCCGGGTGGGCTTTGGGCAGGCATGCCTCGGGGCAGAGGGGGAAAGTGCGACAGACCACCTCCTCCCCACCTTTGGGGAAAGCCCTTTGTCCTCCCTTCTCAGCTGGCCCTGGACAGTTTTACCCCCTCTCTCTGTGCTCTTGGCCATTTACAAAGTAAATTCAGGCTGAGGGCGGGGAAGCAGGTAAGTGAAGACACCTGCACCCTGCACATTTGGCTGCTGATGAGCAGGGAGAGGGGGGCTGGCAGCTGCCTGCAGCTCCCGGGCAGGAGGCATTTGGCTTTGTGCCGGTCCGGCCCCGCATGGCGGGTGACGGCTGCTGTTTGTTGTTGTCAGCCAAATGCTGCACCCCCCCTGCTAAGAGGCTCCGTATGGGATCCCAACCTGGGGCGTGCGAATTAAGCGGCTTTTAAGCTCTGCAATAAAAAACCATTTGACTTGAAGTATGTTATTATTCCTGGAAGGGGGTTTGCGCTGCTTGCTTGGATTTGCTTAAGGTGACACAGGACATACACTGACCAAGGAAATGCACTGCAGGAGTCTCCCGGGGGGCTCACCAAGGACCAAACAACAGACACCCCCACGCTGGGCAGTCAGGTCAACCCAGAAGGAAGCAGCGAGTCCGGCTCAGCCCAGCTGTCCAGCCGCAAGACTACTCAAGTGCCCCAGCCTGCCCGGGCACGGAAATGCTGCTGCCCAGGATGTCCCCACGCCTCTCCGCAGGCAAGGAGCCTCCCTGGGCCCTCACTGAGCACCCGTGGGGACAGGCAGACCCTGCCCCACACCCTGCACCTGCGAGGCACCGCAGAAGGTGCCGGTGAGCAGCGCTCCCTCCGGGCTCGGCCAGGCTGAGGAGTCGGAGGTGATGCCACCAGACAGTGAGTTTGGTTTGCACCAGCTGAGCAAATCTCTCTCCTTCCAGCTCCTGGTAATCAGATAAGCTCTTACTGAAACCAGCTGGTAGTTTCTTCTGCAGAGCCAGAGAGAGACGGAGTGGTACAAGTGCAGAGGCCACATCCTGGGCCAGGCAAGAGGGGACCCTGCACCCCCAGGAGGACTCGCCATATCTCTTGCGAGGCATGGGGAGAGGTGGCACTTTGCTGTGCTGCAGGGAAGCAGCGTCACAGGTGCCTCTCCCGAGCCTGCGGCTGCTCACCAGAATGTGGCTGTCTGTGGAAGAACTGCAGCGTTGGCAAGAAAGCATTTTTCTGCCATTCCCATTGGCATTGAAGCAGTGTCAGACAAGGCTTAAGGCTGCAAAAACCAGCAGGAGAAACCAAAATAAATCAGGATCTTTATTTCCCATAGGAAATTTACCTAGATCCCATTTATAGTCCATTTGTCCTCATCCTTATGTAACTCCTCTGCAGGAGAGGAGCAGAAAACACAGAGAAAATAAACAATTTGCTGCAAAGAACTAGTGCAAGAGACTGAGTCACATCTAGCGATGCAAGTAGATAACCCGCGGCTCACTGAATACGCTTTGGAGAACAATGAATGCTGAGATCAACAGCATGTGTCATGCATGTACAAACTGGCCCCAGGTAACATGACTAAAGTAGAACCACTGGTGTGCTTGAAAGAGATGCACAAAAACCACACTTCAGAGTTTATTTTATTGCTCTTAATGGCCTGCCTTCCGCATGTCTCATTTCCTTTTATTGAAGCTGTCAGAGAGGCATTACATTATCTCACACGTGTGCAAAAACAGCGTTTCAGTCGAGCTCATACAGACTTTTAAATGCCACAGCTGAAGAAAACAAGACAGTGGGAACTGCAAAGGGAGGAGGCGGCAGCAGAGTCCAGAGCACACACCTACGGGCAAAATTTCCAAAGGCTTCCAAAACCAGCCAAGCCGCAGTCCTTAACCAGAGACAGGCGAGCGAGGAAAGTAAAGGTACTTTTCTAATAAGCTGGATGATTCACTGAAGAAGGGCAAGGAGTCCTGTTGCAGCAGAAGGCTGATGAGTAATTAATGGCTCGTCCTAGGCACAAGGCTGAGTCTTCTACCCCGGTGCAGAGCCGTCTGCCAAACCAGCTCTACCAACAGGCCCACGGGGCAGCAGCACTTGCAAAGCTATTCTGAAGGTTTGAAAAAAGAACATCACGCTCATATTTGCACAGGGGTTTCCCTGTGCTGCCCAGTTCTCCTCCGTTCCTCATACTCACCACAGCGTGGTTTTCATTCTCATTAGCACCCTGTGACAGAGGGAAATACAACCGAACTTCAAAGATACACAGATCTAACCAAGTAGCCTGGGGGAGACATTACTTTCTCTTTTCTCGTTAGCGCGGGGCTGGCAGCGACCACGCGGGGTACCAGGACTGCCTCCGCTGCAGAGACCTTGCAGAAAGCACCACCCCCAGGGTCCCTGCACACGGGGCTGAAGGCACTGAACTCCCTAGCCAGCCTTCTCATCTGATTTCCAAGATGTGGAAAACAGCGGTGGCAAAATCAGCTACTAACAGTCAGAGACAGAACATTTTTCTCATCCACAGAGGACAGTCTTTTACAGCTGACCTGCCTTCACGCGGCTGGCATTTGGACAGCAGGAAATCACAATATTCTGGGGTTAAAAACAATCTCCTCCACGTTTTTTTCCCCCGACCAGATTTCTTTTTAGTGAGTCACTCACATCCACATGTGTGTCACGCATAGCAGGTATAAATCACTACTGGCCAGGGTGCTACCAGAGGAGAGGTAATGGGGCATTATGCACATATACTGTGGTGGAGTCTGACCTTTGTTTAAACGCTGCACATCTCACACCCATCCTGTGAAGCCGAGGGGAAGTACTTGGCTGCTCTGTATGTATCATAATTGTAGTACAAAAGCAGTTAGCTATATACTATTTAAATAAGGAAGTAGTCATTGTAGCTGAGTTTCACAATTTGTAGGGCTACTTTTCAAAGGCATTTTAACAACAATAAACATGGCTCCACACCTCTACGCTACACACACGCACAGTGCTGACCTGGTACCCGAGCAGACCAGATCAGAGCCTTTCCCGGTGTACCTGCACACCGGTGGTCACAAACCCGCCCCGGTCTGCTCATGGACAGCATCTTGCTACACACGCGCGTGTGCACACAGAAAAAACCCACCTGGCATACACGCTAAAAGACACACACCTCACTGCCTACTGATGGCTAAGGGCCACGCAGCAGTTTAAATAAAGTGTTACAGGAAAACATTCCCTAAGTAACACCTAGGAACATGTCTGTCCTCCCTGAGGAGCAAAGAGCCCATCTCAAACAAGACCCATTGCCAGGGCCATTCCGCCACTTGGGCAAACAGGGATGCTTCCCCCTTGTAACACAAAGATTAAAAGAAATCCTCTTTGCAAGGCAGCGTGCAGGCTGCTCACTGCCTGAACAGCTGCTCCCCACGATGGGACCACAGAGGTGAGGGAGGGGAAACTGCTCTGCTAACTAAACATGGAAGCAGATCCCTGCAGACTCCCAAACAGCGGCAAGACGACTTCACCGACCAGCCTGGGAGGTGCTGAGCTCACCAGCAATGCACCACGCAGCTCAGGGCCTACAGGGTATTAATTAAAGCATATGCCCGATGAGCAATGCCAGGCTGTCAAGAACTGTCTATCGACAAAGCTTGCTCAGAGTGTAGCACAGTAACCACAACTATAAATTGTTCTCCAGGGGTGGCAGGTGGTGGAAGAAGGAAGAAGTTCACAGTGAAAGATTTCCTTTCCCTCGAAAGGAAGAGGTTGGAGTGACGCAGCCAGCACTGCTGTTCGTGGCCCTATTTCTGACAACCACAGGTGTTTGGAACCCCCCGGAGCAGCCCCCCACATTCTGCGAACAGCCTCCCTCCACCACCAGCAGAAAGAAGAGTGTTTCACTAACCTCGAATCTAAGGGTGACAGAAGAGGGATGGGCACAGGGGACACGCAGACACAACTCACAGCTTTGCTGCCGCTTCTCCTGCACGGGACAAACTCTTCCCTGCCTGCGTGACCCACCACTGCGCTCCAGACACACAGGCGTTGCTGCGTATTTTACTCTCATATGCTGCTGGAAGAAAGGCAAGACTCTAGTTTTAGTTTGACTATACTAAGTGAGGAAACTGCTTAAGGGGGCACTGGGATTGCTTGTTTTGCTTGTCTTTGCAGTAATTCTCTACAGCTTCTTGGCCACCCGGACAGCTTACTGAAACTCCTCAGCCCCTATATCCTTGCACCCAAGGCCTGGGAGGAAAGAATTTTGGAAACTGCCAAATGCGAGATGCAAACAGCCTGGGACTGAGAGTTCAGCAGCTCTTTAAATACTGCTCTTGCAGGTCCTGTGGTTTCCTACTCTTGCTGGGGAAAAAAGCCACTGCAGAACACATTGATTCAGCCAGACCCACACTGACATGGCTGGGGCAGCCACCAGTTTAGCCATTGCTTGTGAAATACAGCAAGGGTTGTTGTGCAAGGAGACAAGGAAGTGAAGGTGTCCCATGCTACCGCTTGCAGCAATGCCTCTTTGCCTGGTGCAGACAAGGGTTCAAGATCAACACTCCAGAGCAAATATTATCTCATTTACAATTTTCTTTCAGTCTTTCCATTGGGAAGGGTCTTCCCTGTTCACCAGCAGGCATACGGGAACAGAGGGTACTGGCTCCACTCTGCCATGGTCCCGTGGGCATGTCCTGGAGCCCCCTGTGTGTTGTACTCTGTGGAGAAGGCCGAGTAGCTCATTGCCCTGTACTGGCTGTGGGAAGGCACCATCCACTGCCCGAGGCCTTGCTCGGTGCCATACGGACTGTACATGGGCGCTCGGGCCCCGGGTTTCCCGACAGAGTCTAGAGCCATGTTCACCACTCCTGTGTAGTCCTGGGGAGGAGGCAGAGGCGGGGGCAGCGGAGGCAGGTTGGCGAAGCCCTCTGGGAGCGGTTTGGAGTCGTGCTCGGGCACCGTGGCGAGATCCAAGGGGTGGCACCTTGCCCGGAAGTCGTTCAAGGCGGCGGCGTCGCGGGTGGGAAGCTGCTGGCTGTCCCCAGCTTCGTGGAACCTGAGCCCCGAGGGCAGAGAGAAGAGCCAGTCAAACCTACCACCGTGGAAAACCACTGAAAACCCACGCAGATCCCCCAGGGAAAGGCAGGGCAAGCTCTTAGCATGCCCTCTTCCCCTTGCCTACTGCTTCATCTTACTGTTAGTGTGGATTTCAGTCCAAGCCTTGCTGTCACTCACACAGAAAAACTAAATGCCAGAGAAGGTAAGACCAGACTACTCTAGTTCTGGTCAGTTCTAGTCCAGCCTCACTATAAGCCATGCCTGAATTTGCAATGATGGGGGGGGCGGGGAGGGGTCGGAAATCACTGGAGTTCTGCCACTCCTCCAACACGCTTCCTTCAAAGGACAGGCAAGTTCTGCGGTACAGAGCTGGCTGGGAGAGCATTTCAGGACAGGGGAATAAGGAGCACTACTAAGACCTGAGTATGCCCAGAATCAGTGGGTTTGAAGTAACACAGAAAGGCTTTGGTGCGGACATATCTCCATGCTAATCTAGCACCTATCATCCAGGTATGCTGTCCAACAGAAAGGCATCCTTCCTCACTCCCAGTGGCTGTTTTCCTTAGGAAATATCCAGTAGAAGAGGAGGAATCCCATCAGTTAAGGGGTGGCTTTGGACATGAGCACCGGGAGGTGGGACTCACCGATATGTCTGGTAGGACGGCGTGGGCACCTGCTGCTCTCTGGCCAGACCCTCCCTCTGGTCAGCTGGCACCGGCGATGCTGCAGGAAAGGCATGGCTGCCATTCTGCTCCGAGACCCAGAAGGGGTATCCGCTGCTGACCACGATGGGGTTACTCTCTTCCTTCACATCTGCATTCTCATCTTTCTCAAAATCTGACTCACAGCGGGGAAAAGAAAGCATGGAAAAAAATGAGAAGGGGGAAGAGAGAGCCAGAGCTCACAATGGTCTATTGGCAGCTGCGTTAATCGCAGGATGGCGGAAGGAAACACACTAATACCTCTTCTGTAATCATACTGTCTTAAGGGACTAGCCCTTTCCAGCTTTTTTCTGCCCTTACACTGTGGTGTTCGGTCCTGCCCTGTCCTCTCTCCTTAGTTGTGTTGCTGCCTTGCGCTACTGCAAGCAGCACTGTGAACTGGAGCAAGGAATGATCAAGCTTAAAAAACAACCTAACAGAAAGAGTAAAGTTTGGGTTTGTTTTTTTTAATGGAGTCAGTTCCCACACCTGCATCACAATCCAGCGGCACAAACAGCACTGCTGGCACAACTGCACTGGTGAGAACCAAGAAGAAATCAATGGGTGATACTGCAAGCTCATATTGCTATTAAAGAGAGATGTTACGAAAGCACAGCCTACGACTGTATGCGGTCATAAAGCATGGCCAGGCTGGGAGGCTGGTGGGAGAGCTGATGAGTAGTCAGTAATGACAAGCGACTTGTGAGCAGGCTCCTGTGGATCATTCCCAGAAAGAGGGTCAGAGACTCAAAGCCATACACAGCACCCTTTAGGGACTCCACCCAGGCCACTCTCCCCAGAGCGGGGGTTATGTTGCTGCTTCTTTTCTTTCCCGTGGCCTGGACGTTGTTTGGAACCAACTCTCTGGGTTTGTTGTGATCAATATTACCACGTTCCTCAGCACCGGACTCCTTCTCCTCGGGCAGCTTCCTCTTCTGGCCCTTGGCTGGACTAGGCTTCTGGCATTTGGCTCGTCCTTCCCTGGAAATAAATAAGACATGGGGGTAGCTTGTATGTAAGCTTTTTGCCTAGATAAATATGCAAGGGATGCTGGACGAGCCCTGGAAGACAAAAAGGATGGGATGAACCTCTCTGACATTGTGACTTACACGTCTCCTAGCAAAGCACCCTGTCAGGCCCTCGGGGAATACGCTTGCCATGGTGGAATTACAGGGTTAGCCGTGCCGCCTGCCATCAGCGTGCACTTCCAGCCAGAGCCCTCACCCCGCAGGAGACGGGATAAACTGGTAAAGGGGATGCCCGCTTCACGTTTGCACAAAAAGCACAATCAACATGGAAACTTGGCACCGGAGGTTTTGGCACTGAGTTTGTAAGTGTAGTCCGATGTTGGATATACATAGTATACACACAGGTACGTGTACAGTAGGGTGGGTCTTTCACTTGAAAGCAGCTTTTGCCTAAATGGAAAATGAGTCTAAGCTTAGTCAGAAATGATCCTATTCGGAGGAGAAAGAAAATCCATGACATTTTCAAAGCTTAAGTGAAAAAGAGTCAGTTTTGGCCTTTTTCATCAGGAAATGAGATTTTTTTCAGGCATAAAATAACACAAAACAAATTCTCAGATATTTTCATAACATTTTCTGCTTGGAAAAAAACATTTTTTCCTTCTCTATTGCCAGTCTATGGTTGCATTTAAGCTTTTTTTTTTTTTTCATCTCATCCACTGGCTGCCCTCGGACCAGACAGAAGATCTTTCTGGTATTGCTGTCCATCTTCCCTCTTGCAGACAAAATCTCCTGTTGGAAGAGACACTTTTCCACACGCAGGGAAAGGAGATGAGGGAGCCTCCAAATGTCAGAATCAAGCTGATCTCAAAGAGACACAATGATCTACTGTGGACTCCCATTATCACCGCTATTGACATGTCAGACTCCAGTCTAGCTCCACCTTGCAAGGGAATGCAGGTCTCAAATTTGTCACACCTCCCACATTGCTGTAGGAAATCCTGTATCTCCTCCCACTTCCCAAGTCTCTTGGGAGGAGGCTGCACGGGGGGGACATCGTTCCCAGATACAGACGAACGCAGCGTGCACAACGCAGCAGGCTCTGCAGAGCTAGCTGGTACAGTTTTGCTCAACAGCCTTGGGTAAAATTCACAAGTGAACTCCAGTTATAAATTAAGATGAAAAAACAGTTTACCTTCGAGTGTTCTTCCCATGCTCACGGAAACCTTTAGCAAATGGATTGTTGTCAATCTTGAGCTTTGTAATCTTAAAATAAAAGGAACAAGATTCAGTATCATGGTGACTGGTTGGGTTCTTTACTGTTTCAGACCTTCACCTCAGTATTTATCCCAACAGCCTGTCTCTGAGCCACAGTATCTGAGCTCTCCCAGCAGCTCCCATCATTGATTAGGAAATGACATACAGAGAGAAGTATGACTTTGCCAGGGTCAGCAGGAATTTGTGTGGGATTCATCTGACTAGAGAAATATACAGGGTCAGTATCTATATCTGGACTTTTGCCCATACTTTTTAGAGTTCTGTTAATCACTGACAACGCACTTTATACAATTAAGGTGCATGATTCATCTCATCCCAAAGTAGATGTTTTCCACAGGAATCATAATGTGCCTATTTCTTTCTACTGTCCATCACAGGCGCCCAGGGTGACTAGCTTGGAAGGAGACGCCTTCCTCTACAAGATTTCTAAAGACAGAGTATTTAGCAACGTGTCTAAGGGCAGTACTTGCACGCTGTACCTGCTCATTCTGGTAGGCAGTAACAGAAGTGAAGACAGTCTCAGGGAAGCTGAAGACTTGGAAGATGCTCCAGCGGACACTGAAGAGGTCATCTGCCTGCACGATGTGGAAGCGAGGCTTGTAACGGTGCATGGAGTGGAGGATGATCTGGCACAGAGACAGACAAAGGAGAAAGTTTCAGCCATTTCAAACCAGGGATGCCTGCCTGGGACTGGTGTCTCCACCATGCGTCTGCAGTGACAGTACAGACTAAAGCCTTCCCTCACAGGCAGTTAAGAGGGCACAAGGGCTGGGCTGAGGAAGAGAGGGCATTGGATATGTTTTAATTTCCACATGATCTAATTTCTCACAAATCTCACTTATTTCCCTTAACATACACCTGCAATGAATTCCAAGAGAGCACAGCACAAAGGCCAGCTACAACCTACATGCCCATGTTGATCCAGAGTGTTGTTGGTGAGCTTCAGCTTTTGGAAGGAGACGGGTTCTTTCATCCAGTGGCTGCCAGGAGCTGGGGAATCTGGGTGGACATAGGTGCGACAAGGGAGCTGGGGCTCTGCTTTTCCAGCAACTTCCCACTGATCTTTATTCCACTGTGAAGGCAAAGACGGAAATCTAGAGCTTAAAAAAAACCCCTACTTTCATTACAGAAAAGCCACGGCAACTTTGCTTCACTGTCAATTTAGTGGACTCCTGTGAAGCACAGTCCTGAGAAGCAGCAGATTCTCTCTTATAAGCCTTGATCATGTTACCAAAACAGCTCCAAGTTCAGGCCTATTTTTCCTCCCTTTCTCCCAACGGCTGTCAGAGAAGTCTGACGTTAATCATGATTAAAATTGTACTGCTTACAATGAAAATTAGTTACCTTTCCAGCTGCTCCCCAAGCAAAAGTGACAAATAACTCCAGAGAGGCATAAAATCCACCAATTAGTTCTGAACTTTGTCCGAAGACAATTTATTTATCAGCCTGGCCAGTGAAGCATAAAGATTAATCTATTTCAAACAAAGATGGAAGGAGAGCATAACTTCTATTATTTAAAGTACTTACCTTGTACCTGAAGTTGTCCATTGGCACAAAATCTACCAGCATGAGGTACTTGGCATATGGGATTAAGCCAGACACTTTGATTTTGCACTGTGGAAACATTCGTCTGAAGGAAAAATTAAATATACAGTATAAGGATTTCTCTATAGAGTGGATATTGTCTAATGATCAAGCAGCAGGTCATGTTTACTCACTGTTGTGCAAAGTTCTGGTAGCAGTATTACTACAGGCCAGCTACTGAACATTTTTCTATCTTATTGATATACTGTCTAATCCTATGGGTTTAGGTGGAGTAGGCACTAACAGGGCAGCAGTCACTGATGGCCTGACATTGCTACTGCTTTTGTTCTTCTGATTCCTGTAACACAACAGTGGAAAACTTAAAATAAAATATTTGGAATTTGCACATAGTTCCAAGCTTTCTGCAGCTATCACAGATCTGGAGGATAGATTAGAGCATTTTCTAGCGTGGGTGGAAAACGTGCTCTCATCTAAGAGCACATCTAGCTCTCCGTTCCGGTACTCCCTGCCATCACTTTCATCTTCTGACTCTGCAAAAAAGCTCTGACACCTACCTCCCTACCCAAAGGGATTATTTCAGCTCACAGCAGCTTTGACATAATACATTACAATTTCACAATTTCATATTATTTCACTGCAAGCTCCACGATGCATGACTCATTTAAACTTTAGAGTAGTCTGCATGCACAGATCGTTACTATTCTACGCCATGTTCTTGTCTGCAAACGCAGACTCAAAACTAGACATTTACTGCTCAACTGCTGCTGCCTGTGACCGAGGCAAAGGAAGCCCTGAGCACTTTCCAGAGCAACCTCGCAGCGACAGGAAGAACATCAGTGTTATGTGCTGAGATAAGAGTACAGAAGTTTTCTCAGCACATCAGCCCCACAGTGACCTTTTGCACTTCACAGTTTGGACACAGGGCGACATCCTGAAAGTGCAATTCTTCTGCCAGGGGCAGGGAGATGTGCATAACTAGTTTAAGGGCCACCACTCAAAAAACAAGCACTTGGAGATTTTGTTAACAGCGTGGGGGTGTGCTGTGGGCAGCTGTCCTGCTCCCCTCACCTGCCAGATTTGGTGATGATCATCTCTGTTCCTATCTGATGAAACTTCATCCAGAGACCCATGTCCTCGAGGGTGACCACAATGGAGCTCTGCGGGTAGGGCTCCAGGCTGGGGGAAGGAAGTGCCTCACACGGCGCTTTCACGTCTACCGGGAGAGAGAGAAAACGGTGACCTGAGACAGGCAGGAGGGGAGCTGGCACGAAGCAGCCTCTCCTGCTCAGAGACAGGGCCCCGAGATGCAGCACCCACACTGGCCCTCCCAGTACCCTCCAGTGCCAGCTCCCTCCAGTACAGGGGGCTACTGAATTTCACACGCTGTTGTAACAGACGGAGTCTGTACGTCTGGCCGTTCACTCCTCCCATCTGGCCACGGCAGGTCTCAGCCCCAAACCACCACGCAGTGCACAGCACTGGTTCAGCTCAGGGAGCTGAATGCCGTGATTTCACCCATGAAGGTCACAGGTGGTGCTGAGAACTAAGGAGTCTGTGCCACAATAAACCTCTTAAAGAAAATCCATTATTTTTCTTCAAAGGCTTTTTGTTACTTAGTAGGCTCAGAAGGCATGAAGGTTTTTCCAACAGGTTTGGTTTTAGTTGATAAATTCTTTTGTAAAGATTTGTGTGTTGTAAAAACTCAACCTGACTTCCTTTATTCCAAAACTCAGGCTGGCAGGTAGCCACAATCCACCTTTATTCCTGTTCTGGTATGATCAGGGTTACACAAAACACTTTACCAAGAGAATAAAATGAAAGCTGAAAGGATTGGAAAGATTTTAAGTGTACAAGTGGGTAATGAGGGAAAACGACAGACAGGTGGTAGCAGAGGTGAAAAACCTCTCCAGAGGACAAAGAAGGGACAGACAGGAGACCCAAATGTAAGTGGAGGCAAGAAAGGGAGGTGACAGAGCTGGACCATGGAATATTCTGAAATCAGGACAGCTGCTCTTAACTGGACTCGGAGATGGAGACCACCGAGGAGTCTTTGATGACGGTGGAAAGTGCCTCTTCAGTAACACACCACGGCACACCAGAGGAGCTGCCTGCAATATGCCTGCACTTTCTGTTACAGGCAGAGGACTAACTATGGACCTCTGGAAGAGGAAAGGGAAACTATTCTGGAGAAACTGTCTTTGGTGTTGATGGTACCCACCTCCTCTGTAAAGCTGTTTGGATTAAAAACTCCTATACGAGCTCTTAACTATATTGTAACACACACAAGATCGCTGCTGCCATACTGAAAAGCCCAGGAAAAAAAAAAGTTTCATTTTAGGTCAAAACGTGAGGTGGTATAACTACTGGTGGGCTTACTTCATACCCAGTGAGGCTTTACAAACAGCGCCCTGCGGTCTGAACGAGGTACGGATAAGCCTGCTCGGCGCGGGGGGCACTCGCAGCAGCAGGGCTGTCCTCGGTCCAGCGCCGCCGGCCACTTCTGCTGGGCGATGCATTACCAGCCACGCACGGCTATCTGTTTAAAAGGGAGACTTTTCTGCCTCTCAGCCTGATCAGATCTTATTCAGAGCATATCAGAAATAAGGGAATTTTTCACCCTGTTACAGCTTTCCTGAGTAATGTCTTCAAAAGAATAAGCATGAAAAGCAGACAACTATTTCCAGAGAAATTAGCTTTTTTGAGAAAGCGACATCTTTCCACAAAAACAACCCAATGTGAGTCTAAGGGGTTCTTCCCACAGTATTAGGAAGCAAAAAGCGTTTAAACGTAGTTTTGTCAGTTTGTAAAGATCTTTAGGCATTTTAAAAAAATATCCTCTACCCTTTTTCCTGCTTTGATCCAACATTAATGAACTGGCTAAGAAGTGACACCTAGTTTGCTCACTAAGATTAGCCTGTTAACATCTTCTTACTAAAGCTTCCCCCATATCCTCTTGCAAAGACATGAAAGCTGCCATGAGACGATGCATTCGGTAGCTCAGTGCAGCACACGTATCAAAAGGAGTTACAATAAAATTGGGCTGATTTCCCACAGGAGTCATCCAGTCACAAATACATGCAAACAGATTTTGATTAGCTAGACAGATGCTCACTCCTTCCCCAAATGAATTTTACAATTAACATTTTTGTAAGCAAATTCCAATGCCATTAAATGAGACTACAACAAGGCAGATCTCGGGAGTCCTTACTGAGGGGAGACTTCCAATGAAATCAAGAGGAATTTAAGTAAAAGGACTTCAGTACTGAATTAAAAATCAAAGGCAGATGTTATAACCTGTTTTTCACCAAAGAGAGTCCACAATGCACCTGTATGAGCGAGATGCTGCAGGAGACAGGGAAAAAGAGCTGCACATACAATAAACGTTGCCGCAAAGATTTTAAAATGTAGTTAATGTCTTTCACCCTGCAAGTTTTGCGTGCACAGTCTGAGGCTGAGAAACAGGACATGAACAGTTTGCATGGGGATCTGGACCTCAGCAACGGTGTGAGCTTGCTAGTGGATCCACACAGCTGGCTACACAGTCATGTGCAATTCGCTTCAGCGGGATTCTGCAGTGGTGGATCCATTTGTAGGATCCACTTTGGATTTTCTTTGCAGAGCCAAAGGCTGGCTTGCAAGGCACTTCAAATTCACTCCTAGTTTGTGCCTGTGCAACGAATGCCAAGACTCACGCACACATCTCCCCCACAAAGATGCCTGCATGCTGGAACTGCAGCCCGAAGAGGTTTGTGGCAGGGTGTCCAAGCACTGAACTGAACACATTAGATCATTAGATCTGTACTTCTGTTGTTTCCTCCTCTACGTAACTTATTTTTTTTAAGTATTATTTGAATGAGATTTAAACATTTTCCAAGAATTTCAGTTCTAAGCTATTTTAACAGTATTCATGATTATTATCATTGTGGTGGTAACACTGCCTGTGGCACACTTTAAAACATATTCCTTATGCCAAGATTAGGTTGAAAAGGAAGATAGCTGCTATGATAAAGGCACTGAAAATTAAGAGATTTTCAATCTATTTCATGGTTGATTTTAAAGTCCTTATACAAATAAGTGCAGTTTGTCCTTCAGTTTCTGTATCTAGAATAGGCTGTACATATCCTTTTCCTATCTTGGAGATGGAAAACGGAGAAAGAGAAATGAGAGTCAATTCAGTAATGTTTAGGGAGGGATAAGACCTTTGGATAGAAGATGCTCGAGTATAATCCACTCACCTCAAGCAGTCCTTCAATTAATTATCAATTACTGAGACAATGTTACGATGTCAGAAAATCTGCTGCAGACTTCCCACAAAGAATGGGATAGGGTTTGCAATATTGGGAAAACTCCAAGGTAAAAGGTATGCTTCTTACCTTCACTATAATCAGTTGTTATTACATTTGTTGCTGTTAACTTCTCAGTGAAGTCCAACACTAACAGCTATCCGGTGCCCACAGGGAAGAAACGCACATCAATATATAAAGCTATCTGAGAAATTAATCTTGCCAACAACCAAAAAAACCCCCACGTTTTCTGATCTTATAAATGTCAGTGCAAACACCCCGACACTCTGGAGGGAACCTCATTTCTCAGAGCTAAAAGGCTTTTTGGCAATAATGGAAGTATGGTGTTTCTACAAGTGCAACGGCTTCACCTCTCAAATGCACTCAGTCATCTCCTGGAATATTTCCGCTGTGTGGGTCATAACACCAGAAACAACACAATAAGAAAATGAGGTGACTTCTGCAATGGTTGGAATCTTTAACATGATAAAATACTGTAAAACAGTCTCTGGTTTTTTTCGTCGTTGCTCTTTTGCTTTGCAAGTCAAAATTCTCTTGAAGCGGCAGAAATCAGTATGAATCAGATCAACACAGTATGGACTGCTTTATAAAAACCCCAAACAACGGTGAAGGTGGAAATGATCTGAGTCATTGCACATGTGTTTTGCTTATGAATGAAACAACACATTGCAGAGGTAGAGAAAGGAAGCTGACAATACCCAGCCACCTCTAATGCATACCTGAACTAGGTAGATAGTTGTTTCCTGCCGATGCGGAGTAAAACCCAAGACTAAATTGGGTTTCAGTTACTGACAAACGCAGTACCTCCGGACTGGCCCTTAGTTTCCCAATGCACATCTGTCATTGGGCCCAATCTGATCGCGCCCCACGCAGAAGAGGTTAACAACATGCTATGAGATGGGCTGATGGAGAAAAACATAAATAAAACCCTAAGGAAATCACAGAAATCCTGTGTTTGGGCAGGAACTTGGTAGAGGTGGGGTATGCCTGCTTGGGGTTTATACTTTCAAAAGGCAGAGAAAACCAAAAGAAAAACCAGATAGTTTGTATCAGAACTATTATTAGCAATATAACAAATATTTCCAAGCCTTCTGTGGCCTTCAACCTGAGGGAACTCGGGGTACTTTGCAGAGAATATACAAATAACGCCTCTAGCCTTCAGTGAACAATCACATCGCACAAGGTGATATGGATAAGGGAGTTTTGGGCACAATTGTGAGTAAACCTTTGCTGTCTTACAAATGATCTTCCAAGGCTCACAAAGAACACTCAAACCCACAATTTCTCATCTGTTCCTACAAAACTCCCCCATTTTAGAAATCCTCTCCAGCCACACACACACTACTGTAAACGCTGGTAACCCTTCAGGAGCACTTGTTCTCTTTCTAAAATGATCGTACGCTCTTGGCATAAGTCTAGGATCTTTCCGCGCAATAAGGAAAAGCAGGGAGTCCTTTACCTACCTGGTAAAGCTTGCATTTTTCCATGTACTGTGGAGTCTAGGAGGTTGCACAGTGGAGAGAGACACCAGAGTTCTTACAAGGGGAGCCAAAATAGTCCAGTTCAAAAGCAGGTCTGATTTCCTGAAGCAAGCAAAAGCCCTTCCTTCTGAGATCCAGTGTCAAGAGTGAGCGGGATGAGGATGGGACTCCAAGCACAGCGAGCCAAGGTGAGTTCCTGTTTTATGGAGGCTAATGAGCAGGGAGGAGCTTCTCGCCAGGGCTGTCCCCTTGCAATCCTTTGATGTCCAAAGGGACAAAGAGAGGAAGGATCTGCAGCAATGGCTGGGGCTAAGGGAAGAAAATCAAAGAGAATTAACATGGCTTTGACATACAGGAAACCCTACAGGGGAAATGCACCTTGATTTACTGCTAACGCACTTTTAAACAAACAGAGACAAGACCAAAAACATCAGATGAAGACTTACCTACAAAACAAAAAAAAAATCCCTTAAAGAGTAAGCAGGAAAAATTTCCTTCTGGCTAGTCCGAGGATTTGATATAATTTTCATCTCCAGAGCACAGAATCATTTTACTCTGGATTTCTGGTATCAGAATCTGTATCGAGCTTGTTCCTTCCCAAGTGGGTGATTAACAGTCTGTGGTAAAGTTTGCTCTCACAACTGGGATGCTGCAGCAATGCATTCATTCACCAACAGATGTCTTCTCCACTAACAGAAACACATTTGATGATAGAACATTACTTACCCACCCAACCTCTGCATTCACAGCCTTAACTGCGCAGTTAATTTTCCTGCCGCGCTGTTTTTCTATGGCAGGGCCCTCACCGCTGCACCGTATCTGTTCCGAAGCCCCGAACTGAGGCTGCTCTACACGCAGTATCCTTTCAGCTGAGCTTCATGAATGAAAGTTGCAATTGTTTAATGACACAGCCATGCTAGCATATCATTTTGCTGGCACCACACTCCTTCGGCCGGCACCTTCCAGGGCTAGCGCAAGTGATCCAAGAGTCTCATGGTGGATCAGCACTGGTTTTAGGCCTTGTTCAAGGCACTGCTCTTACTGAACGGAAGGCTGAGCAGAAACTCAAGGACTTGAGCATTTTCCCTTAATTAGTTTATTCTGCAAGTGCGACCATTAGCTTTTGTACTCACAAGTGCTTACAGGTGCTAAGAGACAGCAATCAAGTCTCACGCTTCAGGGCACAAACCAGCCACTACACCTCGGCAAAGAAGGGAGTTCTATGCATTCATGTACAGAAATGGCTATACTAACATTTACAGGTCAAAGATGTTCAAAAAGAAGAGGTCAAAAGCAGGATATTAGTCTCAATGGGCCAGTGTTGGATCCTGCACAGCAAATTTAGGAGCTCTGTTCATTTCAAAGAGCATTGCTATAAGGCTGCAGCTGATTCATGGTCTAGTTTTGCTCCCCCCAAAATAAACCTTTTTTTATTCTCTCAGTGATGTTATTGGGACACCTGATTTTTAGTCTGACATGCAAAACATATTCTGAATTTATTTAGTCAGTTTCTATAACCAAACAACATCCCTTTAGTTCTGCTTTTACTGCCTTTTGGAGCAGGCAATGCAAGGACACGCCAAGAGGACAGAGGAGTTTAACCAGAAGAGGGAAAGGCTCTTTTTCAACAGTATATTGAATTTTAGGCATCCCAGTACTAGGCAGGGAGAGAAAGGCCAATGCTTAGTGTAGCAATGAAGAAGGTTTAAAAGAAAGGGGTTGGAGAATTTGAGAAGTCCTGAGGAGGATTTTATAGCAGAAGACGGTCCATTGGCTCCTGGCACCTTTGAAGGACCACATCCAGCCTTCCTGACATCCCTTCAGAACTACTGGATAATACAGAAGACCACAGACTCTTCTCCTTTGGCTCACTTGGGGACATCCAGAACTGGGGAGTCTCAGTACCACTGAGGAGGAGACTATCATGTGGTGGAGCAACATCAACTTGTAGCTCAACTGGAGATTATTTATTACATAGGTGGAAAAATAAATCAGAAGGGAAAAGATCAGCTGAAAATGGTATCAAGGTCAAATCTGTCCTCTGTCCCCTCCCATATCCCACTTCTCTAATGCTAGTATTTTAATTGTAGAAAGCGGAAAAGACAACCATAATCAGAATCGGAAAAGGAAAAATAGAACAAAAATTGGGTCAGATTCAAGCTAGCAGCAAGATGGATCGACATCCCACACAGTTAGAAACCGTACAACAGCAGCAGCAGCACTGGGAATTTCAGACTCTTCACCTGACAAGAGCGTGGGATGTGTATCGTGACTTGCCGCTTCTTCCACCAAAGGGTATGAGATGGTCTCCTGCTGCCACCTCATTTGCACACTGCGTATGGGCATGTCTAGAGAACGCACATTTGCTACAAGTACTCAAATCCTTTTGGCTTTTCCCAGCTGATTGATGGGGAAGGTGGAGTCATTAATTACCCATGACTAGTTAACAACTAGCTTTCTCCCAGCCATTCTAGTTGCACTGGAAAGGTTTTAAAAGTGAAAAAAAAAAAAAGTAGTGAATTTGTTGCTATTGCTGTAAAGCGTGGCTAACAGCAGCAATTCCCATGAAATTCATCACTAGCAAAGGGGGAATTTAGCACATTACTTTCTTGTCTGTCTGTCCATGGAGTGCCCTCAGGCAGTTTGCTGGGAAGTCGGAGGTGACTGTGCTGGTGTCTAACAATTCACTGGCAAATTGGAGGCTGAGGGTGTGGAAAGGGATGGGAGAGATAGTGGATCTGACATGTGTAAGTCAGTGACATACACAGCTCTGCTCCAAGCTCATTTACAGCAGCAGGTAAAAATCCTGCCGTGCCTAGCTCTAACAGTAGGCTCTCCTGCTACACTGAAGGGGACGAGATAGGGCAGCGCAGAAGGGAGGGGATGTGTGATGACAAAAGCAGAGGCCAAGAGCTTTGGCTTTGCATCTCTTTGAGGAGGTGATTAGAAAGAAACGTTCCCCTCTGGGTTTTGTAGTAAGGCAAATGTTTTCGGGCACTTCTCCCGCCTGAAGTGAAGCTTTAACCCTTAACACTCAACAGGACCTTGTAGGGAACTGGTCTGCACACATACCCTCCCCCATTCCTACCTTCTGAACTGGGAGCTCTCAGAAATGGGGTGACCATCTCTGGCTGGTGTCTGGGGCTCTCGGCCTGCGGGAGAACAGATACCGTGTGCCAGCTAGCAGGAGGCTTTGGCTGGCAGGGTCCGAGTCTGCAAGTGGCTGCCCAGGATGCACCACCTCTGTCTAGGCAGAGCTTCCATTCTGCCCTGAGAGCAAGCTCAAGTGAGAGGCATGAAGTTACTGTCCAGGAGACTGTTGAAATGCAGCAGAAATCCAGAATAGTAATAATGATCTTTTGAAAGAGCCAGTCTTGGATAACTGCTCATCTGTATCAGCACTCGGGTGCAGTAGCCAACAATCCAACCCCTGCAGGCTTCCCTCTATGCACACGGTTGTCAGAAAGCTTTATCGTATCGGCTCTAATAAAACTGGGCTTAAGTGAAGCAGTGTTGTCTGCCTGAGTTTCCACAAGCAAGAAAAAAAATAACATGGAGAAGTGCAAACTGTGTTTAAGAGATACTCCCCTCTGAAACATAGATAGCCTTACTGCCATTTAAATGTTACTCATTTAGCAGATTCCCACCTGGCACACGAAGGCCACAGTCCCAGAGCATCTTGGCAACTCTTTATGAAGGATACTCTGCCATCTGCACAGGATGAATACTGAAAATGTGGAAAGACAGTGTGTCATTAACAGGACCCAAAATAAAATAAATAGATAGCCCTACACTGATAGCTACTTATTTTCATACTTAAAAACATGAAGTGGCTTCAGACTCTCCAGACAGCTTTAGAATCCACGAACCTGCCCCTTAAATACAGGCTCAGCTCGCTGCAGAGCAAACAGGGCCTGATTATGCACACAGGGCCATGGGGAAAAGCAATGTTTTTCCAGAGAAAAAGCCTGATGAAACTATTGCTCCTACAGCTGTGCCAGCCTCGAAGCATGTGACTCCTTGTCCTTGTTAGTGACCGACATCTCATACAAAAAAAAAGGAAATACAAGCGCAACTCCTCAGACAGCGCTGAGCTGACGGAGCGAAGGGAGCAGGGTCGGTCAGGACAGAGCGGCCGAGCTCTGACGGCACGGGCACAGCCTGAATTTGGGCAGCTTTATCAGCAAGTCTCTGTGGGCGGCTACAGGAATGGTAAAAGCTTGCAGAGTGTTTTGAGATCCTCAGAAGAAGTAGTACGTATCATTTCCTATCATGTGGTAGCATAAGGAACAGTTCCTACCCAGTTCCTTATGGCAGCTCACATAACACAGTATTTTCTTCTGATGGTGGGAAATGGCACCTTTTTCCTCCTTTTTACAGATGGGTTTGATTGCTTTTTCCTGGGAAATGTTGTCTGGTGTCTTCAGGCATGTTACATGTACATTGCCACGCAGACGTTCCTACCCTGGGACCTGTACAAGGGGCCTTGCAGAAGGCAGATCTCTGTGGGACCGAAAACCTCATGCTGAGCCCCAAAATGCATCACCCCCAAATCTTCCCTGTGCTCTCAGAAAGCAAAAATCACATTTGGCAAAACAAAACAGTTGGTTGGAGAGGGCCTGTTGGTAGCAGCTCAACGCTAATTCACAACAGGCTCTCTGGACCGAGGCGCAGCGTGCTGCGGGGACTGGCCACATGCCTGCGCCCACCCCGAAGGAGGCTGTATTTCAGCAGCGACGGGATCTGTTTTGGAAGGGAACGTGTGAAAGTGGCTCGTGCAAATGCAAAGTTGTACATTATAAGTTTAACACAAGGCTTTTCCTCTTGCAGGTTTGTGGATTGAGCTATCTGACCACAAAGCTGTGCTCCTGAACTAAAGAGGAGAGGATGCTCCTCTGTCTCCCCTTTATCATATCCGCCCTCCCCAGCCCTCCTGGAATATGCACCCGCTTCTCCCAGCAGTTAGTTAGCATTGAGACAAGAAGGGAAATACTTAGCAGCCACTTAACACTGAAGGCTGAGTTTGGCCTCAAAGGCTACAGTCCAGAGTCAAATGCAAAATATTTCTGTCTAGAGCTCTTTCAAGTTTTCCCAGACTCCTGATGTTAGGTGCAGTGTTTTCCTGTCAGCCCATTGTGTTTCCCAGACACAGCTCAGCACTCTGTCCCACTCAAATCCACAAAAAATACATACTGAAAGGACTTTACAGCAGCAAGAACGGCTTTGCAACACAGCCCAGGAAAGGGCCACCAAGCCCCACGCTGCAAGCACTGCCTTTCCTCTCCTGCCCTGGGGAAGGCTCTCTTCCTCCCCGCACCTGGGCACACAGAACCCTGCCAGAACCCACTGGCCTCCATCAGGAGCCATAAAGGATCAGCCTTAGAAAATAGGCAGCAAACAGTTCTGGCTTAACATCCATACATAAGTACTTTTATATTTATACACATCCGCGCACACACATATGTAAAGAGAAGCATCATGCAGAGCTTAAAAATTGCTGGCAGTTTACTTAACCGTGAATTGAGCCCAGAAAAAAATCCTGAGCAGAATGGATTTTGCTGAATGGAAGCCCAGCTGACAACGCTTCAGCAATCTCAGTTAAAAAACTGATCCTTTCAGGAAGAAGCAGCAGCCCAGACCCAGAAGCTTGTATTTAAACTTTTTGGACTTTGGAGATTGCAGATACACTGTCATGCTACTTTGGTTTCTGATTATTTTTGTTGGTGTGCAAGCATTTGTAAAGCCATGAAACCAACAGATAAAAAGCCAGACTTCAGTCATGCAAGTCACTTTGTTTTGCCAAGACAGATTTGTTCCATCAGTTTCATAAGGAAGCGTCCATACACTGTCCATCATAGTAAGGCTCTAACCAAAACAGGAAATCAATAAACAGTTTAATTCCCGATCCAGAGAACTATCTTCAAAGAGCAAATGAAAATTGTTAAGATTTAAAGGTTTGGGAATTTAAACATAAAAACTGTTGTGAGCTCTACAGAGCTGAGTAGAGCTCAGTTCCACTAACATCCTTATTGACGCTAAAGGAATTTTTGAGGAAGATAATGAACATTACCAGAAAGCGCGAGAGAAAAGAACAATTAAATCATACGCAGTAGATTATGATTCAGAGCATTTTACAATAAATCATGTTTCATTTTACTAAGATTTTATTACTGTATTGTTTTTCTTTTACAGTATTATTTATAATTTCTTTTAAAAAAATTATATAGCCATAGGATACATAAAACTGCGCATCCATCTCACAGGAAAAAGGGAGCCGAACCCAGAGGATGTCTAACCAACCTGTAGAGTCTGAGCTGAGCTATTTATAGGATCTCCCATAAAAAAAAAAAGCAAAGATTCACACAGTACATCCCACAAGACAGTTTTTGAAAGCTGATATAGAGCATTATGATGGGACATACATAATCTGTAGGAAAGTTTAAAGTCAGTAACAAAGAGCTGGAAATATGTATTCATTTTAAGCAGAAAGTCTTTGGATAAACTCTGAACCTTACTTTTTCCTCACCCAACATGTTCATCACCTGGTAGCAAAATGATACTGGTGTTCGCAGTAACAATATTCAGGTAAGAATCCTTCAACATCACCAATAACAGAAAAAAGCACCTGCCAGATTTCATAGATTCCTCAAATCAGCAGTGGGCTGAGGCTGTCATAAGCATACATGAATCAACATAATCACAGCTACTGCTTTTCCTGCGATCCCTAATCTGTCTAGATTTTTCCTCCATTCTTCCCATATTGGCAAATTCCTCGTACTCATTCTTTGTCGCAGTCATGGGCCAGGGTACAAACTCCAGGCAGGATCGCAGACCCACGGCTCCCTCCCCCTCCCCAGCAGATTGTGAAATGTTTATGACCTGGCTCTTATGGCTCTAGAGGTGCTGAATGGCCTTTTCCCCCCCTCCAAGTCTCAGCTCCTGATGGGCAGCCACAGACCAACTTTTAGCCGGTTTGGTCCGTAGTTGTGGATTTTATTGCCCAGTTTGTCTCTTCAGCTCACATTTGTAAGCTCCAGAGTAGATTTTTCCCTGGGTAACACTCTGCAGCTCAAAGAACTCTTCTTGTTTTTATTACATCCTTAGTGATTAAAGGGATATTTAAACCTCACAATGCTCCCTGCTGTGAATATAAAAGCCTAGCATCATTTTGGATAGATGGGTTTAGAAAAATAAATTAAAAATTAGCCCTACTATAGCAGACAAATGCTTTTAAGTTGTTAAGAGCATCAGGCACTTGAATGATTTAAATACATTGGTTGCAATTCCTTGAGAAACCAAGGGACAACCCATGGCTTTGAGCTACCCGAACAGTTATACCGACAAGTTCCCTTTGGACTGAGGACAATAGAGGTGTGCAATGACTGCGTTATGCTGAAAATATTGTATTTCATCTACTTAGGCATCAGTGACTTAGATTTCTTCTCCTCTCTAACCCAGACATAATAGGTACCATTCTTCACAAGACAATCTTTGCTTTTGTGATGGCAAAACTGTTTTTAAATGACTGGCACTTTACAACCTAAGCTACGCCTGCCAACCAAATGTAGATACAAACAACGGTTTAATGTAAATTGAACAGAAATATTTAAATTCTGCTAAGAGGAGTGCTGGGGAGTGCGCAGGAGGAAATCGAAGGTGTATTTGAGAGCAAGCATTCCTTGTGAGCACAGATTAGATGGTTATCAATAATGAGGTCACTGGTTTTGCCACCCCCTAATACTGCAGTTACTGGTTTAAGCTTCTGCAGGGAGCTACTGCTGGGGTCAGATTTGGTGAGAGTTAAGTCTGCCTGCAATGCAGGTTTGGACTCGCCGCCAAGGAGCTCATAGCACTCCTCCTCCTCTCACTGCCAGCCTGGTTTCCTGC
Organism: Phoenicopterus ruber ruber; assembly: GCA_009819775.1. Taxonomy (NCBI): domain Eukaryota; kingdom Metazoa; phylum Chordata; class Aves; order Phoenicopteriformes; family Phoenicopteridae; genus Phoenicopterus; species Phoenicopterus ruber. The sequence continues at coordinate 11,323,140 of CM020231.1, read as the reverse complement.
TTGGTGCTGCTCAGTTTCTTCATCTTCATACAAAGCAAAACACCAAACCAGACAGATTATCACAGGGTGCAAGGAATGCTCACGCTTGTGCATTTACTACAACATGCACCTCGTGGCCCATCCCGAGCTTTGACTGATGCTTTTCTCATGACTGAGGCATTTAAAAAGGAGCTTTCCTGTTTGGATTCTCTGTTGTCTACTATTACCTTAACTCACATTGCAGCCATTACCTCAGACAGAGCATTTTCAAGAACCTCCATAGGACCTAATTCATCTGTGTGACTTCTACACTTCTGCCAAGTTGGGCTGAAACTGGGAGACTGGGTTAAAAAACTATGTTAGGAGGGAAAAACAGGCAGCAAGATCAAGCAAGTCTTTAGATACATTTCACATATACTTGTTAAGGACTGGTTATGACAGGACAATTCAGCATTTAATTTTCCTGCCTCTCCATAATGTTCCTGCCACATGAATTCTGGGTGACCAAGAGCTAACCTGAAGCAATCTCAGAAGAAGAAACGTTGAGAATATTCCTGCACTCTGGGGAATATCCCACTGCAATGGTCTGAGGTTTCAAAGGTTTCTACTGGACAAAGCTGTGGCAAAATTTCATTGCCGAATTCTAGGGGTTTTTACTATGTCTAAAGGAGGAAAAATGATCAATTACACTAATTGTACATATGCACTAACTTAAATTAAGTAACTTAAATTGTATATACTCTAACTTCATGGTGTTGGAGTCCAAACTTCTGCCCATCTCTCCCTCCCTGTTTATGCACATTGTGCATTGAGAGATGTTCCTTTGTCGCATGCAAAGTCAAAGATGGATGGATGGAGCGAAAAAAAAGGAGATTAAAAAGGTCACCTTGGAGTTGTGATAGGCTGTCATGGCCATAAAAAGTCACTTCTAGGAATGTAAAGGCAGCTATCGTGCTCCAGGGTAAGGTGCAGGCATCCATGCTGGTCAGCACCACATGGAACCTGGGCTGGTATTTGTGCACCAAGTACAAAATGATCGGGAGCCAAAGACAACATAAGCAATCAGGAGGACTGGACAACAGTGTCAAACTGCTTGCACCCCTGCAGCCAGCTATGGTTTTGGAGAAGTTGCCAGTATTCTACTTCATTTTCAAAGAACTGCTCATGGACCAGAGGGAGCCTACCACATTTAAAGAGCACTTGTGCTCTACAGATCAGAGTGGAGAAGTTAATGACAGCAGCTTGGGAGGACTCATTTAGATTATCAGAAACCTGAGGCAAAAATTTGAAATCTAAGCCCGTTGATGGTCCCTCATTGTGTCTTTCTGACCTCTTTATCTTGTATTTCCTCTCCAGGATGGAATTATTCCTTCTCCTCCCTTTGCATCATATTGCCAAGGAGCTGTTCAAGGCAGGAATTCTGCAGATTTTCCCCTAAGAGTTGCTTAGTATCACTTAAACTTTTCTTTTGAAGACAGTGATGTTCAGCCATATCCACCTATCAAAAACATGGTAATATTAAGGAGGCTACAATACAGAGATAGTTCATACAGTTTTCTGCAGTAAGTGTGATGCTTTTGTTTCCAACAAGGAAACGAAAGCAGCCAAGTATAACCACAGAATGCATATGTGAAAATAGCATATAGTTGAGCAGGAAAGTGGCAGGGCTTCTTTCTGTTAGTCTGCTGTAAAACAGACTGATAAAACTACATGTAATTCTTATCATCTCATTATCAAAGCTACCGGGGAACTGGAGGGAGACTGGATGAACTGAACATCAGAAAAGATTAGAAGAGTTGGTAAGTAAAGCTTCATTGACTGATGGCTCTGTGCACAAAGAAGAAATGAACATGTCTGCAGGGTGTAAACATACAGATGACAGAGGAATTAATGTGCTACAAAGGGATATAATTATCTTCATTAGCAGGGATGAAAATGAGAGAGAAGCAATTTGAGTATCCAGGAAAAAACATACCTGCTGTGCAAGGGCAGCCTGTTCACAGAATAGCAGGCAAAGCCCTTATTGTATTAGACTTTTAAATGATTTTTGCACAAACCAGCGGTATTGCAGAGAACAATCCTGCCTTCGCATGAGCAAAGGTGGCTCTGAGATACTGGCTCATCTCTTATTCCTGCAATTCTTTGAATGAATACTAAATGAATTCTGGGACCACGAAGAAGAATGTATGTTCTACTGGCGTATGAACAGACTGCTTCCCGATGCAACGTAACCAGGGCTTACTTGTGGACCGTAGATTACAGCACTACACGTGACACAGACTCAAGCAGAGGGAAACATCCAGGCGTCTCTTACATGATCACACTGCTTCAGAGCTTTGATCTGAAGATCAGAGCTCTCTTCAGAGCTTGGTGACCTTAATTCTCTGGAAGGAGACTGTTTCTTTCTTCCAGTGACACCTAAGAACTGGAGAATCTGGATGAAGTGTCTGGAGAAAGGGGGATCAGCCTTCTCAACAGCTTCTCACCTGTAGTGGGCATTGTCCAAAGGTATGATGTTCATCAGCATCGGGGAGATAGAGTGAGGGTCCAGGCTTGAAGCTCGTAGTTGCAAGGAGGAAGCGTGTGTCTGCACAGCAGGAAAGAGCAGAACTGAGTGTTGTCACTTCAGGGTTGATGCTAGAACTTACTTAGTGCTCCACTAGATGCAAAAAAGTGCAACTACCAACAGAACATGCCGGACGGCTAATACAACACACAAAGTCTTCCTCTCTACCCACTCCCTTCATCCTCATTTGTCTCTTGGGACAGTAGCTCTGCCTCTCCTCTGGGATAATTTCACTGTACACTGATATGTTTCAAAGCTGCCCAAGTTTTTTTAAGAGGGCTCCAGAGCTGAAACACTGATCATCCAGAAGGGAGTCAAAGTGCAAATCAAGTGAAATACAAAAAGAAAGATCCTTTCACACTCAAGTTTGAACCTCAACAACAACCCTGAGCAGTGGTGAGGCCTGTCTTTTGTTCAGAATCTTGACGATGCAGACCTAGTGTCAATTAACAGGAAATAAACTACGGCAATCATGCTGAATTTTCCCCACAAGTTTTTCTGCTAGATGTTTAGGTCTCACAGTGTGTATATATACACATACACACACAACTACTTTACTGCAGTCTGAGGTGATAAAATCATGAGCATATTAGGTGACTCAGATGATGGACCACTTTCTCTTACCTGGCATTGTCAGCCGGTGTTATTTGCCACTGGCCAAACCTGCAGCTGTTGCAAGGCTGGTGCCTGTTTTGTCACCGGTGCTGTGAGCCATTTGCAGACAGGTTTCCTGAAGAACCCTAAAGAAGAAGTGCAGAAGGGCTCCATAACTCCTGTTCTTCAGAAGAGCTGTCTCTTACTTGTTCAGGAGATCCTGTGTACTTGCTAAAAAAAAAAAAAAAAAAAAGGAAAAAAAGAAAAAAAGAAGGTAGGTGGGGGAAAAATGTATGGAAAAGTGAGGATAGAAAGAAAGAAGGGAAAAAAAAGAAAGGCAAGACACAGTGAAGAGGGGGAAAAAAAAAAAATGTAATGGGCTGTGCGTGCTTCTGCCATTGGTATCCTTTTGCTGGGCTCAGGGGTCCTGCCATCAGCTTTTGTACCCAGCTGAGGATTTGCAAAAATAAAATCCTATATTTCCACACATCATAATTCACAAAAGACCTGCTACTGACTCCCAAGGGAGGCGTGACTGCAATCTAAATGTTGCTGAGCCTAGTAGAGCACTCCTCTTCCCCGCTCCTAGGCCTAGGCCGGAGTGATGGGAAAGGTGTCAAGTTATTGAGCCACCGGGTTTCATTCCCAAGAAGTGCCTTTGGGTGACAGTGGAGATACACTAAAGCCATCAGCCATTGTGTTAGGGGCTGACAAAAGATTGATCCATGGATGAAAGCAGCAGTTTCTCTGCAATTCTGAAGCATAAAGTTTACTAGCTGTTGTCCTCTCTGCTTCAGAGATCTTCAAACAGCCCTCAAGGGAGAAAAAAGGACTTCCGTTTAACACAAACCATGTCCACTTAGTTTATTTAACTCATGCACAGTGTTCATGTTCACCTAGTCATCTTCTATGTCCTGACAAATTCCTGCCACAGGCAGCTCTCCCTCCTTCCATTCACAACTTACTTTTCTGTCCCTTGTTACCCAGAGCAGTCCAGAAACAGAACGTTCCCCGGGCTGAAAAAGTCTTCTCCTTTGAGGAATCCAACCCAGGACTGTTCTTGGCAACAAACAACTGGGATGGACAATACCTCTCTCTTCTGTTTCAGCCCTAATGTTTATGAAAGTGCCAAGTTCAGCTTTGCAAACTGAAGTACTTTTTTCCAGAAGTGGTTTACCTCTGGTAGAGGCAGTGGGTATGTCTCATGGATTCTGGAGAGGGATATGTCTGTCTTCGCCTGGTGAGGTCAACCTTGAGATTGACTTCCCACCTTTCGATACCTGGGTTAAGGTCTCCGATTAGTAGAAACGCAGCAAACCCATTGACTCATTGTTTAAAGGTGACTGCAGAGAAGTGAAACTCGCATAACAAGGGGTATTTAGAAAGGGAATTTGTTGGGTTCTGGTTTAGCACTTACTATCTGAATTTCTTCTTGCCTGAAGACAAATGAAAATATACTTGCAGAAATACAGGTTCTTCTTCCATTTGCAACCAGGATCAGGAAACTCGTAATAAAGGAAATCATTACTGTTACCTGCATGTCCTAACTGACCAGCTCTGGCTTCTGTAGTGCAACTATTGCCAATGGTTTTGTGACACAAGGAATTACAAACAGTTCTGTGCAATATCCACATTAGTTATTTCTCTCTTGCATTAGGCAAGACACTGACAATGAGCCTACAGCGGGATTATCACAGTTAAAATGTTTTCTAACTAGCCTGGCCTCACGGTTTGTTTGCCATCCTCAAAGTGAAAACTGAAACGTGCATCTTACTAACATTTTGCTCAGCAACGTATCAAAGGTATTTGAGCCTCAGTCTATTTCTGTTTGCAGAGATGAAAGTTATGCTAATGGCTAAAGCTAGTGCGGGAGACAATTATTCTTGAGAACATCTGCCCAGACTGAAGAATCCCGGGTTTCCTGAAGGCAGTTCTGCTCCAGCTTTCCAGAAGGTCTTCTTCAGAAAGGGAATTAGCCCCTTAAGAGGAGCTGTCATTTAAATGTATTTGCCAGTAAGAGGTCATCTTAAGTAAACCTCAACAGTACTTGCACTCTCATTCCATGTTTAGCCAAACAATGTAATAGATTTTCTTCAGCAAATAAACCAGAATTCAGCAAAATCAACCTTTTTTTTCTTTCTTTCTTTTTTTTTTTAAAACCCACATCATCCTCCACTAGGCAAATATAAATCTACATCAGTATTTTGGCAGTAAGGAATATTTTCAAAACAACAGTATCACAGCAGTAATGTCTTCTGCTTTGGAAATGTGTTACCTTGATGTTTATATAGCCACAGGAGACCATTCAACAATGGCAATGTGTTAATTCCATTGACATTATCGCTCAAATTCAGTCACAGGAGTTGGCGAATTCTTTTTTTACATGGCTCTTTCATCTAAAAGAGAGTAAGGCAGGACATAATGGATGGTTAGTAACATATTGTTAAATGGTTACAAGACACAGGAAATTTCAACTGGGGGAATGGGAAAACTTGAAAAAATCAAGTGTCTTGGTTAGAAAAAAACACTTGGTTTGCTGCACTGAATTATCTCAATTTCTCAGCAATCAGAGCTAAGGGGTCTCCAAAAAATTGAGCATGTTGTACACTTACATGAATAGACACTTGCTAGTCTTCTCCAGAATTCTGCTCAGGGGAAGCTCTGTGTTATTCACCATGACAAATACTCAGGTGACTTTCTGTATTGCTCTTGATTTAAACTCAGCTATGGAGCAGTTCCTAGTGGATATTAATGTTCATTCACTCAAAATGAAAAAAGCCATAGTTTTAACTAAAATTGGCTATAAGATAAAATTATAAACCATTTGAGATATACAAAATGTCCTAGCTTCAAATTCAGTGGCCATTGGGGCGGTGGGTTTTTTTGGTTTTGTTTTTTTTTTTGACAAGTATTTCCATTTTGTGAGCTAGAAAATGGAAGATAACTGTTAATTGAAAACCTCACCAGCTAGTGGGAAAGCTCTGATGCACAATTCAGTTCTTTTGACTCTTATGATTTAAACCAATAGATCAATGGTGTTATTATGAAATAGGTGCGGAACGTGAATATTGACAAAGCCCAGAGAACACACCAAGAATGAGCCAGCTTCTAGTCCGTCATGTTCAGTAAATATCACCAGCTCTGCTGCTGCTGTTCTGAAAGCCACTAGAATTTCCTTTCTGGAACAATATCAACCACTGAGGATGAGGGAGAAAAGCTGTTAAAGAAAATGATATTCTTAAAACCAAGTTGTCCCAGGGACCACACAAAGACAAGTATCACTAAACGGAACTTCATTTCATCATCTCCCTTCCTGGAACTTACGTAGATGATGCCAATTGCTCTCCAAAGTTCGTCCGCATGCCATAGCCATCATAATTTTGGGAAGAATTAATTGGGGAATTTTGACTTCCTTAGTACTGCTCTCAAATTAATGTAGGCACAATTTTAAAACTATAGTTTGTTCCTGTTTACCTCCGATTGATTTATCTAAACCTCACATTACCTTGTCATTTTATTTGCACACCCTACCATATCCAAGCCTATTCTTTATAGTCACTCAGTTTCCCACAAATTTCATTTGGGCTGAGGTTATTACCAGCAGAGATATTCACCTTTCTTTTGGCCTTCTGCGTTTTCAGTGGTTAACTGTGAACTCTTGAGTTTGCAAATACTGAGGAAGTTAAGTCTATTCATTTTAAAGTACCTGTTTTTGATTGAAATTTTAGTTGTAGAAATACTTTAGGTCACTAAAGAAACTGTATACAATGTAAGCCTACGGTGAAATATAAGCTGATGATGCCCTTTGCTATCTTCATTGAAATCAACAGTAGTCATTTATATTTAGGTACCTTGTTGAATCAGGTACATGTTTTAGAAGAAACATTGTCCTCCTCTCTCCCTCTTCCCCAGCAGACTCTCTGCACTTGGAAATAACATTTCCATATTTTCATATTCTTTACAGCTATTTTTCCATTTGCCTTCACAGTACCAGATAACATGACAGTTGCTGCACTGTGCTGCCTTTGTATCCGAGTTCTCATTACTGAAATGGGACCATACACACAAACTAGGCATTATAACGGTAATGTAAATATTTCTGAGTTTCACTGAAATTGCAAGAAGATCATCTTATTAAAAAAGCAAATGCAGCAGGAGTGCATATAAGCACATACTATTTTTCTCTCTTACATTTTAATTGAATTATCAATTGTCTAAAAGTGAACTTGTTAATTTAGATGGTAACATCTCCAGAACAGTCATCTGAATTATGTGCAGTTGTTGAAGGACCTTGTGTCTGCCTCTTAACAGCTGCCAATACACATGCCCCAGGCGCTCAGCTGGGGAGGTGTCCTGCTCCTGCGGACGAGGGTTGCAGCGCTCGGACCAGGCTGAGCACCTGCCATCCCAGCGGAACAGGGACCGGATTGTAGCCCGGGGGGAGGCAGTGGAAGACACAGAGGGATTAAAATGACTCTGAGGCTGCAGGCTTTCTAGCAATCCCACACTGCTTTCTCACTTTTCTTCTTACACTGAGAAAACCCGCTATATTAACAACTTCCAAAGAAAAGTACAGGCCTGGTAAAACTTGTCATTGTAGGAGAATCTTTTTGAGTTCATTGGAAGATTGATTCTGGAGACAATGAAAAGCATCACGGTTCATCCAAGAGTGTACCAGTAAATGCACTCGGCTTGTTTGGCTTCTATAGAAAGACGCCAGTCTCCATCTTCTCACAATTAAAATATGAGCTGTCTGACAGCACTGCCTACGTGCCAATGGCTAGTTCTAACCGCACTGGCAGAATTTAAAGGCTTCTTTATGCCAGCAAAGCAAGGGGATCAATGGACCCAGGTTACCCACAAGAGACTCCTACGCTTCTTTTTGCGGCAATACTTTACGATGTGTAATCCCAAGCTGTTATTATGCTCATGAAAGCCAGACTGAAAAATCATCTTGTACCACTGCTACTTGCTGTGAGACAACACGTCAGACTCTTTGTTTTGCTCCCAGGAAAGCCCATTTACTTATTAAGTATAGGAAGCATTTCCAGCAGTGCCGTCTATTGGGAAAGTCATAGCAGCACTGTTATTTGTTTGAACTTGCATTGATTACTTGAGGGCATAGTGTTGCAAATTGATGTTTTAAGCTCAGAAACTTCCACTATGAATTTCTAAACCTTAACTTTTTTTTCTAACCCACTCTAACTTAACGGAAATCTAATATACAGTCTAGACATTCCTAAGTGACAAATTTCCATATTCAAACTACTGCTTTCTGACATTCATATAGCATGGTGGTTTTATATGTCAGCTCAATTAAGAAGTTAAGCTATTCTTTGAGAATACATCTAGTGCCATCTCTTAAGGGGAGAAGAAAATGATCATTGCAATCTTACTGAAGGAGTTACATTTTATATGTACCCATGCATCTAGAAGAGAAAATGGGACCACACATTTGAGTGTGTAACTTAAGGAAATTAAATCTCTGGTACATTACAAGGAATGAAAGAACGCTTCTAAAGTATGAAGCTTTTCTGCTCGTACAACATCCTTTACTAATTATTACCGAAAAGTATGTGTTCAGTGCTATATTAGATAATAGTTCATGCAACGCACATTTGCAAATAAAACTCAGTTGCATATTATTTCTTGTGAACAGCCCTCCGTATCTGTCAAAAACCTCAGAGGAGTAAAAAGAAAAGAAAGTGAATACGTAGACAGGTTCTTAAGCTAACTGTAGTTATACATAACAATTAAGCATTCGCACAGGAAGCACTATGTCTAAAATGCCTTTGGCCTGCTACACCGCCTTTCACTTGTAGCTAGAACAGTATCACTCTAACTAAAATTAAATGAATACCATTCCAATGTGGTTCTCATATGCTTATACCATATATGAACTTTGTTTATATTCCATTTAAACTGGAATTCACTGTTGTTTGCAGGGTCTCTGAAAGAGAAGGGAGAGAAAAAAAGGGCTGAGAAATAAAAATTGAGAGGGGGATATCAGTGTCTAATCTGAGAGCAAAACCTGCTTTTTACCATATATGTTAACCTGGTTTTAGACAGGCAGTTTCCTTCATAAGCCAATGTACTTCGAGAGACATTGCGAAGTGTTCCTCCCACTGGGATTATATAATTGAATGCTTTGTACCAAGCTACATACACAACCATTTAATTGCGCAAATAAATCTTAAAATGCAGGCAGAAGTGAGATTTTACTTTTCCCCCTGGTAGAAGTGACTTTGTTTTTTCTGATTCTGCAGTCAGTTCGTGGCCTCAGCTCCATCTCACTATCCCATTTCATGTGCAGTTCTGCAAGATGACGACAGTACTTGATCTTACCTCCTGGCTACTTTAGATAACAGAGACTGTTATACAAGATTTTTTCCAAGCTTGAAAGCTACATATTTCTTCCAACTTTTTCATAGACAATTTTTGTCCCTAATTAGAATTTTACTTTAACGAAACTATCTCAAAACACTTTACAGATCCACAAGTTGCACGTTTATCACCTATTCTTGAGCTCAATTACACTGGTAGAAACCCCACGCCACTGCAATGAACTAGATTGAATTAATCAGGGTTTACACTGATGAAACTGAAAGTATTATTCGTGTCCTTTTACACAAGATTCACTGCCAAAAGATACTCTTTCCCTCCCCGATTATAAAATGCTGCACATTAAGAAAGTGGAAAACACTCAGTAGGCTTTTTATAGGGGAACAAAAAAGGAAAAACATAGTTATGGGGCAAACATTTTCACATTTTCATGTAAAAAGCAAGTATATAGTGGATCTGTTTTTCTGCTAAGTTACAATATTAATGGTAACAAAGTGAGATTTTTTTTTTTCCCCCCCACTATGGCCAGGAACATGGGACAGAATCCTGTAAGCAGACTACGGGGATTCTCATTCCCTCTGCTTTGAATCAAGCTATAGATATATATATATGAAAAGGACATATGGTACAGTATGACTGCGGAAGGCCCTTAGAAGTGAATGAGGTCAAACCCAGCAATGTAATTGGGTCTTTCAGAAGTTTAAAGGTAGATCCTGGTTATCCATTTTAGGGGTTGGGGGGGAGGGTGTGGTTTTTTGTGGGTTGTTTGGGTTTTTTTTTTTTTCCTTTTCTCCTCTGTCCTAGGGCCCCCTCTAGCGCTACCAGAGCAGAGAATATAGCTCCCAAATGACACGGGATGAACTTTGGGCACAGGGCTACGTACAGATGCACTCACAGCCTTGAGATTGCACTCCAGCCAGACCTGCCACGTGCCTTGTTCTTATTCATACATGACATTTTACTAGGGATAAATCCATCCATAGGATAGAAAATATTTTGGAGCTAATATACAGAAAAGCCTCTTGACATCCATAGCTACTGTGCTGGGAAGTTGCATCTGAGCCTTCTCTGCAAGCATTGAACTCCTTTAAGACATAGTGAACAGCTCATGTGCTTGGTATAGATGGTTGGGGGGGTGTGTCCAAACAAACATGCATGTTCTATATATAGTCTCTAAGACCCTAACTCTTTTTTAAGGGTCAGCTGTGGCCAAAACAAATCCACAGGCAGCAAGATACCCACATTACGTGAACAAAGATGCACGGAGGTTGGTGAGCTCTTAAGACAGCTTTGAAGACTGTAGAACAGGGGTTCTGGAGTTGGCTAACCAGCACCTGATGACAGGGTGTCATCCTCATACACGCATTAGATAAACAGCAGCAGAACAAGAAGAGATGTGTCTTCAAATCTCTGGTGAGATTTGCCTGGAGTCTCTAAGTATTAATGTGAATGAGCCATTCAAGTGAAGATAAGTCATCCTCCAGAAGCCACCAAACCTCAGGTGCCAGTCTGTTACCCTTCGCAATGCTACCTGTTGCACTGTGCCCTGCAAGAGCAGCCGAGAGCCCCACAGGGAAGTTCTCACGAAGGCGTAACGTGGGCTCGTGCAGCCTGTGGTACAGTAGCCCAAGGTCACTCCCAAAATCCTGATGCATGCTTCAAAGCTTAGCATCGGTGGATTCCTAGTCATCAGCTAGGAGAAAGGGAAAGATGGCAATTAACACTCAACACCTACACTGAAGTTCTTACCATCATCTTCAACTGCAACAACAAAGCTTCTTCATCCCAGCTTTACAAGAGTAAGTAAGAGATCACAATATTTGTCTGCTGCTTTTTCTTCTGAGCATCCCAACTCATTTACCCTGCCACCTTTTTCCTTAAAAAATGACAAGCTTTTGCAGGAACAGAAATGAGCTATGCTCAGTGTATAACACTGCACACACAAGCTACGTACACCACAGATTTTTCACCTTCAATGAAATATCAACACCACTGCCAAAACCAGAGTATTGAATTTAACGATGGTGTGATCCCACCCTGGACTGTTAGACTTAGTCTCTTCTCACCTGGGCCCTCTGTTTCTATTCAGTCCATTTTGTCTCCTCATCGGCTTCGGCTGCTGTGCCTTCCTCATCTTTTCCTGGTCCCTTTCTCCCTGACCATATGGTGTTTATTTTGGTTGCAAAAGACATTAATTTCATTATTCATGAGGAAATCTCTTTCTAATTAAAAAAAAAAACAAACAAGAGACAACAACTGACAAGCACTAGTACATGATAAAATTAAGGAAGATACTCGGTATCTTCCTTGATTCTGTATTTTGGTTGTGGAATGAAACATTATTAGCTTTTGAAGAACAGCACTTCTGAGACAGCGGGCAGAAGCCACTAATGACAGCTGTGCCCAACAAAATTAATTCTTAGTAAAACACTAGTCCTTGCCTCAGAGAGATAAATTCTCGATGGTCTTAACTATACATAGATTATATAATCCTTGTGCCAGGAAATGAAATTGCATTAAACACAGCCAAATCCCAGTACTATCCACCTTAACAATGGTGATCAGTGAAAGAGATCTCACCATGTAAAAACAATGCCCAATAACAGCACAGAAAGTGTATCAACTATCCACAAACTACTCTCAACATCCGATTCAAAATAATTTCTTTTTCCATTTGCTTTGGAACAAAAATGGTTTTGCTACTTGCCAGGAAGGCTTAACAGTTTGGCTTTTCAGTAGCCAAAAACGATTTGCCTTTTATTCAATTACTGGCAGGGGGTAAAAAAAAAAAAAAAAGCAAAAGTCTCCCCCACACCCCACTTGGTCACAGACCTTACCTTTAAGTTTACTTCAGGCACCAGTCATTGCTGTCCCTATAGCTTCACAGGGAACAAACCAAAACAATACAGAAGCAATATACCCTTCAGTAGCTGCCATTTACTCGTCTGGCACATTACAAAGACACCTGGGAACACTGAGGTTCCACAAGTAACAGTTACCCAGTAAATCCTGTAGATAGAAGTTGTGTTTACATTCAATACGCAGCTCTGAAAGGGGGGAGTTGGTAAGTTGGACCTTGCCTATACTCGGATTTCAAGTAACTACAACTAGGATTACAATAAAATCAAAGCAATTACTTCAAGTAAACCAACAGCTAACTGCAGTTTTACCATAATGCTTTTTTTTTCCCCATGAAAATTCCACAAAATTATATTGCCAGGCTTCAGAAGATGCCATATTAAGTGAATATTTATCCTTGTAAGGATTTGAAGTTCTTGCTCCACGTACCTTTAGGGATGGTGCTTCAGACAAACACTGTATGTAAATGCATCCAGTGACCTTGGCATCTATCTTCACTCCAGAATACAGTTCCTTGAACTGAAGAACTACATAAACTGTACTTACAGAGATATGATTTCACACATACAGAAGACGAATGGCTCCTTTAGCGTACATCAGCAGTAACAGCCATTGTGGAAGATGGCCCACAGCTCAGCAACACACTATTTAGTCATTAGCAGAAGGGCAGGACTTGAAGGAGGTGGCCTGTGTAGTTCAGTCTCAGTACCTTCTTGAGCTTGAGAGAAAGTCCTTGAGCTACCCGAGAGCATAATGGGAATAAAAGATCATAGATTTTTTTAAAAAAAAAAAAAAGGAAAAATAGGTAAGAGTTTTGACTATAGGATAAAACAAGTTGCACAGTTGTGTAGTTTGAAGATTAAAATGAGTTTAGAGCAGATTAGCAAAGTGCAGCGCTCTCTGCTGACAAGAACAGTGTCACTTACTGTTCTAGCTTTCCTTAACCAGCAAAAATTTAAATCCTCCTCAAAAAGCAGGACTAGAAGTCAAAAGAAAGCTCAAGATCAGGCATTTCAACAAGCTTGGGGGGGGGGGGGGGCAAAATGTCTAATGCCAAGGAATCCTTAAGAATAATAAAGGAAAACAACCATTTTCAGTGACCAAATTAAATTAAGAAAATCAAATGCTCTGTCTTCATACATCAAACCCATGCTAGAAGCGCAGACCTAAGAATTTAAATGCGATCTTAAAGTTAGCCATACATTTAAGAATATACAATAGCCAAAAAGCCTGTGTAGTCTACTCGATTTGGGTGAAAGAGCCCTATTTAGAACTACATCCTCTGAGTTGTGTTCCATTTCTCATAAGAAGCTGATGTCTTTTTTCCTGTGCTACCTTCTAAAAAAATAAAGATCATGCCTGATTATCTAAAGCTACCTTAGCCTCTTACCAGTCAATGACTATACAGTATCCTTCCTATACGCTGTATTTATAACAACTCACACCAAATCAAAGAGCAAACACTGAACACATATTACTACTGACAAGACCCATTTGCTTTTACCATTCAGTTACCTGATCTTTTCCACATCAGTTGCATCCAGCTCACCTGTCACTTGTAATATGTGAACAAGTCACACAAACTGTTGTTAATACGCCCAAGATGGACATGCTCACTTGCTTACAAATTACATTTTGTTCAAAACAAATAACCCGGAATACGAGAATAAACTTGCTACATAAAGTTTGATGCTGCTTCTTTTTATCCAGGGTCCATTCACTATTCTTACAGCGAATCAGAGCCATCACTGTAATAGTGGATTAAATGCTAATTTGTAGAGCCAAATATTCTACGTGATCCTGTTCACCACGTGTTGTCTTCCCCCGACGTTGTTCATGGGCATTCAAAGATACCCAGATAGGTGAAAGAGAATTCAGATCACATCTCAACGGGGAAGCGAACCCACTGCAGGCAATCTTGGCAATACTGGCTGACCCACGTTCTGGGTCACACAAGACCAAACCCATCCGAAGAGCTCTGGCAGTTGTCAGAAAAGGAAGAGGCTTCCCCCACCCCCTTCCCCCACTACCTTCTTATCCAAGAAATAAAAGGAAGGGAGGAGTAGTACTTTTTCCAGAACCATGGCACCTTGCCCTCTCAGACAAACAGAGACAACAGTACATTTCAACTTTATTAGAAAAAAACAAAAGTTTATACAAAGCTCTGCATTTTACAGAAAACCACCTCCCCCAAACACAAAGAAATCCGACATTGCAAGCTGTATGCATTTTCTTTTTTCATATACATACATATATATATATGTACAAACACATATATATATGTGTGTGGGCGCACGCGTGTGTATATATAGTGTGTGACGTATTTTTTTTGCATGGTTTGCATTCATTATTTTACAAAGTTAACATTTAGTAGAAAAAAAAAAAGGATCTTTGTTACCATTATTTTCTCATATAAATAACTGTGAGCAGTCCCTCTGCAGATAGGTAAAAAACACCTTTTCGTGTCATTCTGTAAAAAACAGACATTACTGAAATGGTATTGAAATCTTTCAAGTTTTTTCAATACCACCATAAAAATATCATCTAGCCCCCAATTCAAAATGCTTGTCCAAGGCATTAGAAGAGAAAGGACTGTAAGACAATTCTGGAAAGATCAGTTCTTTAAGCCAACATTCAGGTAGATAATTTTTGCTGGACCTCATACATTGGTGTTAAATGAGCACAAACAGGAGGTCAACCTCTCTGTCTGCCTGAAAAAGCTGGTTCTTTGCCTATTGTCACTGAGTGAAATGCCAAAGCAGCACCCAGCAGTGCCAAGGAGCTGACACTCTCAGCTCACCCTTCTCACCCCACAACAAAGCCATAGACTTTCCTGATGCAATTAAAACCTCTACCAGCTCAGCAAATTATTCCTACTCCATTCACCTCAAAAGGAGCTGTTGGACTAATCGTGGCATGGCTAGACAGACATTAGGTTGTTCAATTATTGGGAGAAAAACTTAAGTAGTGGGGAAAATGCAAAACGACAACTAAAAGGAAGAAAATGCTATAGAAAAGAGCTACTGGAGTGACTCCTGAGGCTCTGGTTTGAAGAAGCAGGAACAGTAGAGAGATGTGAATTGCAGCTCAAAACATCCTTGCATCTACTGAAGTTAAAGGTGACAGCGTGGTCCAAATTAATTAACTGCCTGGTAAACAATCATTCTTTCCGTCAAGCACCATGATGGGGAGAATGGCGAAGATTTTGAAGGCAATACAAGCGGTAGTGGTGATAACAAAGGTAATGAAAGTGAAGAACACAATGATGCCGATTAAATGGAGAGTAATGCCAACGAAGATGTTTCGACTGCCAGAGATGCTGGCAACAAGAAAAATGGTTATATGGTTGGTGTTGATGATGGCCAGAATTCATTCATATGTCCATGTAGTCATCATCTTCATCAGTATCACTTTCCAGTGAGGACTCCTGGCTTGAGGTCTCTAAGATTTCCAAAGCTGGCTGACAAAGGCTCTCCTTCTTTACATTCGCTGCAGACTGAGCAGACAAAATAGCAGACTGATCCCAAAAAGAGAGAGAGAGAATATATTGCTAAATAGTCAGGATAAACCCATGGTCACAGGGATAAAAGCCACCTGGTTGCTATTCCTTCACATTCAATAGCTCTCTTACTTCTATAAAAGATATGGCACCCTAATGTGAAACAACGTAACATTTACCAGTAGGCTTCCCCACCGTTAATATTCTGGTAGCTTCCACTAACCTAAGAATTGCAATGGCTGCACTAGCTTCCTCACCCGTTTTTGTAATTCTTTCTAATTCTCTCAGAAAAGGGTTAAGGACTAGGATAGCTATGATTTCACCCGTGGCCAGTATTTCACCAGCCCTTTAAAACTGGCTCCTGCTGATAATAGGTAGCATCTTCTTCCACTACTTAGTCTATCTCTGGTTATGAACTGGGGACAGGAACTGTTGCTCTTTTCATACAAGTGTTTTATTGAGGGGAGAATTAAGACAAAAAACAATAATCTAAAAAATTACTGTTTCCCTTTTATTACCTTTAATTTTTGCTTGGTCTCTTCTGAAATGCTGCCCTTTGGAGAAAGGAGGGTGGGAGTGGGTGGAGTGACAGTGATCTCAGGTGGAAATTTGGTGACAGATGAAGGTATGAAAAGCTTTGGCATGTTGGGCAGAATGCGAGTTTTTACTCGGGTGCCATCTGTCTTGTTCTGCTGACTTCCCAAAGTCTGTGAACTGGAGCTGAGTTCAGGCTTGGAACTGGAGGCTAAATAGAAAATAGTAAGAAAAAACATGTTAGAAAGCTATCTAGGATTTCAGATGTCAAAGAAGAGGGAAGAGTTCATTGTTAGACACATAGCTGGCTCAAAAGGTCTTTCTTCAAGTCTTGCTATAATTACGGCTCAGAAGAAGAAAGTGCCTCAAGATTCTATAATGACAACTGGAAACCAGTAATAATTTTAAAAAAAACCTTATTGGACAGCAGAAACTCAGTCTGATCAAGCATGACAAGTGGCAGTGTAGCACTGACCCATCTACATCTAGTTAGAAGGCTACTACAAACACCATTTTGCCATTTGTTGCTTCGGATGCAATCATCTTCTCTTTGCATTCTCTAACTGCCTCTCCATTCTGTAATGCAACAAATAAAGCTACTTAGCTTTACTTATGAGTCTTAATTTCCTCCACCATTGCACTGCCTCTTTAATTACTGAGATAGCAACTCCTCAATAATTTAAGCAAAATATATGGTAACACCCATCAAAATTTCCTCATTACTCTCTTCAAATCCTGCCATAAAATCCTCCTTGGTGTGCTCATGCCACTGTCTGCCACACTAGTTAGCATCATTTCCACATACTTTCCAAGTGTCTCAGCTTGTGGTCTTTACAATGCAAACTTGTTCAGACAGGGCTCATCTCATGAAGTAAAGAGGGATCCAGCCCTTCCTTAGGCACGATCACATTACAAAATAATATATATGCAACAATAACCACTAGAAGATAATGCTTTCACATTAAAAACTGAGAATTTGTTAAGAGACTTCTTGCGTTCTTACTAATAATACTGCTTCATATGGGGTCAAAACTTTTTTTTTTTTAAAGTTGGACTCTGGTGTTTTCATTCATATATTATCAGTCTGATAATAACGACAGGTGTTCATATACATTTATTTCAGATTCAGCCTTGTCAAATCCGTCTCCTGCAGATTTCTGGAACTGACATGGCCACTTAAATACAGCAAAATAAAACGCCAGCTTCCTGATGCTATCCTGAAAAACAACCAGCAGTAGAACTAACTACTAAGGGATGTAAAATTGAATTGCATGTTCTCAGCTGTAGACAGGAATGCAAGAACTGCCACAACAGACGAGGCATGGCTTTCCATCAAGGTCAGCGACCCATCTGCACGGGCAGCCAATCATTTCAGAGTAGAGAACCACAACTATTGCAGTAATCAGACACAAGATAATCTGCCTCTCACAAATAAGGATAACCGAGATACTCCAAACATGAATATCTAGATTATGCCTGCCTGAAATATCAAGTTTTACATTTTTTCAATTAAAACACCAACACCTACTTCTCTTGGGAAGGGGGCAGAGGAGGGATAGAAAGCATTAACTGCTGTAATGCTGTTTTTTATGTTTACTCAGGCTGAGTGAGTCAGATTTTGTGAAAAATCGTTTCCTTCTGCTAAATATTCCAATAGTGTAATCCAAAGTGTTGTCATATTGCCCCGTGTAAGATTTCAATTAAAAGAAAAATTCTACTTTAAAGGATCCACAAACTATATAGCATGCTAGCCTGGTACTGGGAGGTTTTTTATTTGGTTTTGCTGCTGTGGTATTTAGCATGTGCGTCATGCACCAAAAAGAATAACCATTAAGGGACGACACGGCACTTTCCCAGGAAGCTGGGACATTGCCAGGAATGCCTCTAAACTCTGGAATACTTGACTGGAAGGCAGGCAAGGAAACTGAGGAATATGAACCATGACTATCCAATCAGTCAATCCCTACAGACTGATCTGCAGCCAACCACCCATTTTCAGAATTCTTTGAAGCACAGAAAGCTCCTACCTTGGGTACAAACATGTCCCGAATTTGTGCTGGTCACCGATTCCACTTGCCAGCAAACAGGCTCTGGTGATGGTGCAACAGTAGCCATTTTCATCTGCTGACAAAGCCGTGACTCCTGTTGCTGAAATCCAAGCCCCTCCAAAGGCACTTCAAGCTCTTCTTCCTCTTTATTAATGAAATACAATTCACAGATTAAGAGACATCCTGATCTCTCTCCTAAGCCTCAATCCTTCTGCCGTCTAACCAACTGGTAAAATTTTTTTTTTTAACCCTTGCTCTCTTTCTAAACCGTAACATGACTGAGTGAAATAAAATATTGGCAAGCTAAGATGGCAATACCAACTTTTTCATACTTGGTGCCATCAATTCAAACTCTAAAAAAAAAAAAAAAAGTAAATGTCATTTGAAAAGCAAAAGAAAAAATTCTTGTGTATGATATTTTGTTATCTCTGTACATCTGCAAGAAAAACACATGCAACTGACCATTCCTCTTTGGAGATGTGAGGATTGAAACACCTGCCACACATGCAGAGCAAAATCCATCAGCCTTAGTGATGAGCCAGCTGTGATCGATGGGTCCCTCTCTGATCTGCAACCACAGGTACAGGCTACACTGAAGTGCAGCTTACTGGTAAGTGAGATTAATTACTGCGAGCATCCAGTAACAGGGCCAAATCTGTTTTTTATGAAACCAGTATCAAGTTATATTAAATGCCCAGTTTTCACTGATGTGTCCACTGTATCTCTATAAATACATTAGTCTAAAATTCCCACCTTCTGCTCTTCCAGAACTTGGGATGTTTATAACTCAGAGTCTGTGTATGTGTGTGTACAATCTCTTTATTATGTACCAGCTGTGTCTGCTTTTAAATTAAGGCAGCGTTAAACCAGTTTTCTTACACACTGAGCTGCATATTGTACGTAACGAGCAATTTTCACTGAACTACTGAGAGGTACTGATGCCCTTTCTAGGAAGGGCAGACTGAAACAGCAGCTAGCCTTTCAAGGCTATGGACACACAAACAAGCTCTTATTCTCTGATAAAAATGAAGATACCTTTCAAAAACAAAGGGCTGTCTAGTCTAATTTGAATCACCTTATATTTACACAGGCTAAGGTGTGCACAGGCACCTGTCACAGACCAGCAGATGCAATGTATATTCACAGTCTAACTTGCTCTAAAAGTCTTTGTATGTCCATGCTCTAAATTAATTAGGATTTGACAGTATGATGTCTTAAAAAAGAATATATATTGCAACTTTTCCTCATTGGAAAAATACTCCCACCCCCTCAAGTGTTGAAAACACTTCTCCATCTTCATCAATGTAGATAAGAACCTGGAATTTACCATGGTAATATTCTCCTGTACGAGAGTTCCCCTTGCAGAAAATGCTTAAGACAACATTACAGCTTAACAGCTTGGTAAAGGTGAGATCAATGCAGCTTGAAAGATGCAACCTTTTTAATGAATTAGATTTTCTAGGGTTCTTGAATAATTTGTACAAAAAAGGCTTACCAAAGCAGGCTGTAAGTTCTTTCATCCACTAATTTTCATTGGTAAAGAAAAGAACCCATCATCTAAACTTGTAGCTGATAGCCAATATAAGCCTTAGGATAAATGAGTTTGCTTGTAGAGAATTCTCCAATAGTTCCCGAAAAGGAAAGGTCACACACTACAGCACAAATCACAGGCAGCTTCTGTTCTGTGATGTTCCACTCACTATCAAGCACAAAATGGAAAGGTCCAATGCAGAAGAATGTAGTTCTCATTCTCAGCACTCTCTTGCACATTTCTCTATGGATACTTCAAAATACAGCATTGGAAGTAGGAAAATAATAGTTGCATCTATACATATACTGTATTAATAGACCAAATCAGCTTAAAAACAACACAGAAAGAAGTACTTAACTACAGGAATCTTGACTAGGAAAATCATAATTCATTGTTTCCCTGTTTCAGAAGCAGAGGATGGCTGAAGCATCATTTGGTGTATTTGCCTGCCCTTTATACCAGACACACGTATGATTAACCACATGCTGACAAAGTACGAGCGACTGTGCGAAGAAGGATTAGCCCTGACGTGGCCTGAAGCCAATATACGCATATCCCATTACACTGCTAGCATCTGACGATAAGCTGTAGTCTAAACCCAGAAGACTCCCACACTGAAATGGCTACAAGATACTTGATCAAAAGATAGAAAGAAACACTACATCAACATTTGAAGAAAAGCAAGATGAAAACGATGATTTCGGAAGATTACCCTACAAGACAGCTAAGAAGTCAACTGCTTTTTAACTTACTCCAACACTCCAAACTCAGTCTTAAGTATCTAGGGTAAGTACTAACAGAATCTTTCTCATCTACTTATTAACCAAGAATACAAAACCAGTAATTAATTTAGCAGATACAATACTATATACAAATTAACTGCAAATCCTACAGCCTCAACTATGCTGCTAACTGAGAACAGTTTTGTATGTACGCAACTGCTAAATTACATTAGGGACTTATTAGTTCACCATTCAGAATAAGAGCTCTGATTTGCATTATTGTTTAATGACAAAACTCTACCTCTTATGCTGATTATAATCTTTGTTTATTTATAAGATATATTATTGCTTAAGCTGATTTGCTGTGCTTTATTTTATCTAAATTATGCCCCACTGACAAACGCTCTTTTGAGCAGCCTGTTTCTAGGAGGATGCTACAAGACTGCTATCAGTCTATGTTCTTTTATGAGCAATCATCATACTCATAAGCATCTCCATCTTCCATATCATATTTGGTTTTGTTAGTTTTGAAGATCCAGTTTTATAGTGTAGTAAAATTAGATTTAATTTGAATACAATTATGTGTCAGCCCTTTTTCATGTAGAAGTGAATGGAAATGAAAGGGCAGGAGTCTGGCACACTAAGTGTGTATTTCTATCACTGCACTTCTGGAAACAACACTTGTTAATATTCTATTAGGCTGCGTCTTTCAGTACATGAGAAATCAAGAACCACTGTCTGTTAATCAATCCCTTGCTGTCAGAGGTGTTAAATACACAGTGACTGAATTCAGTCCCCTGACTGGGTCATACACTTCATTCTTTTAGGACTGTGCAAATTTTTTTTTTTTTTTGGTAATAGTCACTTGAGTGGCATTATTTCTAAGTTAAAAATAAAGTTAATGAACAAAATATTTTTTTAAATTCTTGAAAATGACAACAATTGGTTGTTTCAGGTGTATATATCATAATTTATACTATTTATATAATGCACAGATATTTATTATATCTTCTTTCATTATAGATGAAAAGGGCAAAAGAGAGAAGGATAATCAAGACGAAACACACAAATCTCCTATTATTTGTCTAAAACAGATTTCTGAAGAGAGTATCTTGATATTTGTCTTGTGGAAGATGCTGTTATAGCCCTGAACATAATGTCCTAGTTTTTCTAATAAAAACTTTCCCCAGGGAGGTAAAGACTCCACTAACTCATGAGTCACAATATTGTGCACAAGTGCAAGAGCACAAGAATATAAGTACAGCACATTCTGAAGGTGTTCGGAAGCTCAGATTTAATATCAGTTAACAAATCTTTTGGTAATACCCAGTACTTGTACTGTCCTGGCAGGTTTTCAAACATTAGCTCTACAAACCTAGTTTAAAATAAAATCAGTTTCTGAAGACGTAATATGCAACAGTCACTTGTCTCCAGGCTGAAGATGGGACAGGTACTGTACTCTGGAGATCCATTTAGCATTCTCACCTTACAACACAACACACAAAAATTAAGCACATAGAAAAAACCCACAGATTTGCAATGCATATCATTATTTATATTGAAAAGTTCGTCTCCAATCGAGCTGAATTACAAGTATTTTTTTTTTAGCCTTCCCTTTCCCAACAACTGCCTAAATACATATAAAATAGTATACACATAGAAAGAGGGACATCATACCTTTCAACATCTCCCTGCTTTAGTGAGGAAGAAACAAGCTGAAAACAATTCAATGCAACAACCTACTCCAGCTTTCCTCTCCAACCTCTTTCCACTTGTTGCCAGGGTAACCAGTGTTTGCAGATGCCTATAGCGGGCGCCTGGGTTCATGACTTCATCACAGTTAATATTCTCTCTCTCGGTCTCTCTTTATACAGAGAATACACTATATACATATATCCACACACTATAAACATATAGATTATACAACTCCTGCAACCGTTTTTATACCGAGACAATTTACTTTGCTATTCTATGTGTATAAAATGAAAAATAACACTGTCAAAAAAATTCACTTGGCAATTTGCAGATGTGGAGAAAGTTTAAAAGCAGTGGTACTGTAACCAGTAAACAGCTGCTCTGGTCTGTCTGCACTGCACTGTACACTTAATCATTTGATTTCGTCATGGTGTCAGGTATAAGAGACATTAACATCACAGTGTTATAAAACATTTTATGTGGAATTTCAAAAAACCCTTTAGTCATGCACTAGACCTATTACATGACAACTGAAAGACAAGCCCAGAAAATGTGACTAGCACCTGGAAAAAAATGTTTTCCAGTTTCTGACGGAAGCAGTTTGAAGTATTAGAGCACAGATATGTTAAAGGATACAAGCGACTTACAGTGCATGCACAAAACATCATTTCATTATAGGAAAAAGGAAGGAGCTGAGCTTTGAAATCCAGGACAGAATACTAACATGATTTCAAAAGTGAACGCTTGGAGAAATGAACAGATAACAGCTTCAAGTGCTTAAATAAAGCACTTGCACCACTTGCCTTCATCCCTCTGCAAAACACCTTCCCCAGCAGTTCTGCGTGTCAAGACAAAAAGCCTGAAAATACATTACTATGATTTAGCACATCTGTACTACCTTGCCTTCCAACCACTTCAGAAGAGTAAGGATTGAATTCTGTGTGCCTACAGACACTAGGAAATCCTTATTTTACTAGTCCCAGTAACAACTGGTTTACTTCGTATTTTAATGGCCACCCACAGCACATAAAATTGTTCACAGAATTGACTGTTACTCATTTACCATACAAGGTAGATACTGGGCTTTTTTCATGGTGATGGAAATGGGTCTGATCCTTTGCTCTCTGACACAGTGGAGTAAATACCTTACCACATTTCCAAAGAATAGTGCTAATGTGAAAACAATTAATTCTCTGTATTCCATCTGCCTCGCCCTCCAGTGTGCTGGGAATTAATACAGCTTTTTTCCTCATACAGCAGTTGCAAAGGCCATGGAAAGCTTGAATTTGAAGGAGCTCAGAGTTTCCTCATACACTGTGCTAAGTCAATGGAAAGACTGCACTGGAACACAGGTTGGTTCAGCTGAACAGTTTGCTTAAGGATGCTGACCCACAGAAATAATGGGGGCATCAGCCCTCAAACTGTATCTGCCATGAGGTACTACACCACAGCAGGCAGCGAGACTACTTAGTTCATCGCAGGATACCATAGGTATGCCTGGTAGCCTTTCCTTACACATTTTCTTTCTCTAAATTCATCCCAGATATCCTGCCATGAAATCTATTTCTAAAAAAACACTACCAAGTCATAGCTGTAGAAATAAATATTTGACTTGAAATGCCAAATTCAGGAAACTATATTCAAAGCTGACACACAAAGCCATGTGTTAAAAATTAAGCGTCAGAATAATGTGAGGCAAAAAGCTGCAGAACACAAGTTCTATTGCCCCCTTAAATGAAACAAATTCAAGCAGTCTGATGAACAGAAGTTTGCACTATAATAGCATGGCATACTGCTATATTTATTGCTAGGGTCCTAAACAGAGAGTCTACTGTACAATTATATGAGACATAGCCTAAAATGCTTCCTAATGCCGAGGTCAGCTGTCATAGAGCAACATTAATGTGATTAAAACTTAAAACAGGTGGCTGCTCTGGAAGTGCTTCCTGGAAATAGTCCCTGGCCCATACTAATTCCCAAGCTACCAGGTCCCTGTAACAGCCATGCTGGGGCCAGGCTAACAGCAGAGATAGTGGAGTTCCCATGCCCAAAAACATTTCTTGCCACTACCGAGTCTCCTAGAGGTGCAGAAAGCTGGCACACATGTCGGTACAGCAAAACCCTGAAGTTCAATGCTAACTTTCTCTCTCTCTCTTAAAACAAAACAAAACTTAAAAAAAAAAGTGCAGGCCTATATAAAAAAGACAACAGTTTGAAAGTTCATGTAGTTGACTATCAAATGGCATTATAAAAATACAGCTAATTGATATTTGTGTTTTAATATCTGACTCAGCAAGCGCACATCATTTGGAGAGCATCACGTAGTAGCACCTGTGGATAGTAACAGTCACTCATTTGCAGTCTACTGCTTCTGAATTTGATGTACTAGTTATCTAATAAAAGTTGTAAAACCTTTCCTTCTCTGTCAGCGTTTCACCCTCCTTTGGCCTGACAGCCAGCTAAGCACAATGCAAATGAGCAAAAGCAGCTGTTGGAAAAATCTCTTAAAAGAATATAATGACACCCCACAATTTTCTAAGAACTTTGTAAGTAACGTAATACCTGTGCAGTAGGCTTACAACTAGATCTCTCTTCAATCTTCATTTGTGCAGGAATATATGTAAATTTTATGCTGCTGGCAGTAATCTAAAACTAGTGAAACTGAAACATATTGTAACAATATAGCATCATTACCATGTTCTTTTACAAAAGGTCTCCAGAAAATGTGCTCCAGTAGTGCAAGATATCCATGGGCCACTGACTCCTTGGGATTTTCAGAGGGATCTAAGGGTGCACAGAGCTAGAGAGCCTCTGGGACCACAAACCTGCCCAGACTGCACTAAACCCCTGGCTATGTACCATCACCTCACAGGCCACAGTTGGGAAGCTGCCACTCCTGTCCTATTTGTTCTTACTGATCTAACACGGGTACATAAAAACAATGACAGTTTTAATTTCAAAGGATTTTCTGCACAGCGTTGGATTGAATAAATAAAACTTAAGAAATTTGAAGGGTAAAGATCAGAAATACATATTAAGTCTACTGAACAACTCTTCTGGAATGAATTTGTTGTGATAGCAAAGCAAATCAGTGTACTTCCAAAGGGAAGAGAAGACACGACTGACTGGTACTGTCTGAGCACTAGGCAGAAGGGAATTAAGAAGTCATTCACAAACAGAAACCCCCTGCTGACATTCAGCAGTGAAGTTGTTTTCAGAGTGCACCCATTGTGAAAAATAAAAAGCTTCATGAAAAGCAAGGATCAGACAAGGGGAAGTGAGAATACTAATGCCCAGGAGACTGAAGCAGCAAGAGATCAGAGAGAGCAAATGCAGAGCTAGCTGAAGGCAGCCTGGTTGATTTCTATTAGTGACTTTGCAGTCACTAAACAGGTGGATAGGAGCTTCTTTGCCAGGATGGTACAAAAGGAGCAGGGATCATAAGTTTTTAAAGAAGAGTTTTTAAAGCCTTGGAGGAGTTCGGCCTTGGGAACTGAGGAAGACAGCTGCTGAAAACCAGAATAAGTCAACATGGGAAATGAAGGAGAAAGGGATGAAAGTAAGTTGCATGCAAGTGACAAGAAAACAGAGCAAAAGAACATGTGCATTTAAGAGAGAACCCTCATGCCAGGTAACTGCAACATGAAGAGGGCTCACATGAGGCCACAGGTCCTTGGCCAGTCTAATCTTCTATGTGTTTCAGCTTTTTTTTTGAGCCATCTGTTGAGAACAACCCTGTGCTCTAAAGCATGATTTTGAATTCAGCAGAAAAAACACAGACAGACACTGATTGCAATTAAGAGGGTTGAATGTTACTACTTCCAGTCGTTAAAAAGTACCTGAAAGTCTGAATTGAAATCCATAGTTAAAATATGGCCCTGTTGGCCATGCCTAATACTTTGGGCATTTTGTGTAAGCCGAAAGTTTTCAGTACACTGAATTACAAGCTCTTAAAATCAGTGTTTTGTCTTTAGAAAGTTATGACAAGCAAACCCAGAAGACACTGAGATCAGTATATGGCTAAAGTCAACTAAAGATGACAACCTACAGTCTCCATTATTTCACTCAGATAGAGACAGGGATTGTGGATGTCCACTGATGTTTGGATATCTAGAAACTGTGAGGAATCAAGGTGAACCCTTGTGTCATGCACTGTTTTAATACAAAGACAGATGCTGTCAATGCAAAATTAGAGAGCTGACAAATTCTTTGCAGTATTTCCCTCTCCCCTATGTAAACTGCCTAAGGTCATGTATCTGTTGTTAAAATAAACTAAGACGTGGAGTTCTGAGAAAAGATGCTCTTTACACCTAAAAGTACTCTTATGACTCTGACACCCAGTTAAAAGCCTACAGGATGAACTGCCATGTTACAACATCATTACTGAATTCATAGGACTTATCACTTCAAAACTCTCTTTATTTTGAACATCTGTCTTTTAGGGAGTCTGCTGCTGCCTACACACTCTTAAACAATTTTACTTCATTGCTCACTATTACAACAGTGCTATTTACCTTTCCACGCAACTGTCCTCACTTGCATTTATTTCCTGTGCTTCTGAAAGTCTAGAAGTTCTACAGGTTGAAATACATTTATACCTCTACTTGCCCTGTTGTGCCTAAGTAACAAACATCTGAAATTATAGCAGGATATTCACACAGCTTATGGAGTGCAACTTCCCTGCACAATACAGAAAGAATTGTCTTCCTTAGCTCTGAATTTCTAAGTTTGGACAGCTATATCATGACCTTGTTTTTATATTGAAATGCTTAGGCCTTAAATGGACAAAAATTTAAGGAGGAAGAGGGGGAAGTGTTATCCTTCTACTCTGATTTTATATTCCAATTTGGTAAATAGCTGGCTGTAAGTAAAACACATAACTTTAAATAATTCCAAGTATAAAAAACTTCTCTTGGTATCAAAACTCAAATGTGAATGTTTTCCTGTTCATTCCTTATAAGAATCATTATTAGAATAAGGACAGCAAAGAAGAAAATGTCAAGATTTTTCAGCAATTTAGAACAGTATAATAGCGGAACAATGTGACAGGCTGGAGAGGGTTTAATTGTCCTATTTTAGTTTCCCCAGAGAAAATTCTAGGCTGAGCCACAAAGGCTAATAGTCCCATGTACATTTATGGCCAAACGTAGGAAGCCCTCGTGCTTAAACGACCACTATCATCCCTTTGCCGCTGGACTTCATCACGCTGTGTTCTCTACCAGTTAGTCATGTACTAGACAAAAATCTCACTAAAATATTTACATAAGAAATGAGTGGCAAGGCATCAATGTTGCTTGGAAAGACATTCCTTTTTCTGGGTGAAGTCACAGAAAATGATGGCAGCTAATACTCTGTGATGGGGAGTACTTTCACATGAACAAATAGATACAGGAGGAGGTGACGAGACAAAAAAGATGAAAACAGAGTACTCTAAAATGGGAGGAGTTTTTACAGAAACAGAGCTAATCAAAGGCAGATGAAAAAGGGCTATAACAGAATTATAAATAATTCTTTTTAGAGGAGGTGGATGCAGAGGTAGGAGAATTAAAAAAAAAAAAGAAAAGAAAAAGAAAGGACACAGCAGTAATTGGTGTCTCTCTCAGCTAGAGAAATGACCTGTCAGGTAGGTCTGAGAGCCAGAAAGCCAGATACAACGCATGCATTCAGCACTGGAATGAGAGCTCTGCAGAGAGAGCCTCTTGATCTTCAGACACAGTTTCAGGGGTGTAATTCTGGCAGCTAACCCTTCCATCTCCCTCAACCAAGATAATGTATAGAAAGCATGAAAGAAGAACGAACAATATGTAACTTTACAACGCTAACAAAGCCTAGGAAGTCAAAAGATTAAAATAAACGTTCCAATCACTGCAATGTGGCCTGGGAAATTGCAGAGAGGAAAGCACGTCAGAAATGCTCGTGAGTTTTGTTTGAAAACCAAAAGAATGCGTGAGTTCTTATCTACATTGTCATTCCTACCAGTCTCCTTAGTAAGTGTACAGCAACTTCACAGAGGATTCATTTTTTTCCTCCCCTGTTGTCTAGGCACAAACACGAATTACTCCCTGTTGAACAAGCCTGCCAAGATATCTTATGACACCGTGCAACTTCATTCCTTAGCTTCATAAGGACAATAACAAACGTGGTTTACACATCGACTAAACCATTCCTTCCTTATCACTCCCCTTTCCTTTCTTCCCCTCCCAAGACAACCTCTCCCTGGATTTGTCAAAAAGGAAAATTAGATGATTATAATGCAACTGCTAATATTGGATGTTAAATTTCAATTTTGTCCTGTACTCAGAGACTAGCAAATTGGGAAAACCGATTTCTCCCTAATTTGCTCTTTGTTGCTGACAAATTCAGAAGATTATGTGCATTCAGATGCCAAGGCTGATTACATATGGAAAGAAATGAAATACCAGAAGTATACAGATAAAAATTTCAGAAAGTCACAATACCAAATGAACAAAACATCCAGACTAGATCAGAGTCTATTCATTATTAATTAATATTATGCACTATTAAGTCTCACAAATCTGGGCACTATTTCCACTGTACCCTCATCTGTCACCTTCCACAATACCTGTATGTATATGGTCCATTCATAACTTTATCTGGGCTCCTATGAATTTGTCTATGGCATTTTGTGAGTAGTGTTAGGGCCCAAACTTGTGAACAGATGGAGTGAGCACAAGCAGCAGCAGATGCTTTTTCAGACAGTGTTCCTGCTAAGGTTGCAAGAAAGTGCAGGCTATGGCAGGTGCTCTGCCACCTTAACATGCACAGTGTCCCACAAATAAGCACAACCATCTCTTTTGAGCACCAAAGACAAGTCTGAAATTGGGTCTAATCTTACTTCATTCCCCAAAGTGGATCAGTACTGCCTTGCACAGTGGTTCTGACAACTCTGCTAACAAGCCAGCCTGCCATGACAGCAGTAAAGAAAAAGACAGCATTCTCATTTAATTCTTTCCTCATCTAGACAAACTGTATAGGACCAAGTACATAAGAGAGTCCTAAAGAAATCATACAATTGTGCTATAGAATAAATAACATTTGTTCTGTTTCTTCAATCCTTTTCTGTACTCTAACCTTGCACATAACCATACTAGGGCTATAAATAATATATTCCCAACATTCCAGTCCCGCCAGATGCTTCTTTTCTCAAATGTGAAAAGTAATAGTGATGATACACTAAGTTTATGAACCACGTAGAAGCTTGGAATTTTCACAGTGTTATGTATCTCCACACACACATACAGGGCAGTGATAGCTCTGTATAGTGATAGTGCTTATGTTAATCAGGCACTCGAAAGTCAGATGTAGGCTGTCCACCCGTTTATTTCAGTTGCAATCACTTCTAACTTTTTTAAAGATTTACAGTATTTTAAAGAACTAGATCCTTACCTCTTTGAAGAAAATAAAACAAATGTTTTTATGCTACTAGAGACTTAAATGCTCTATTTAAAACATATGACTATTTTTAGGCTGCTATTCCATGATTTCACATGCAAGTTACATAGACAGTGGTCACTCTTTTAATCTATCCTAGCATTTAAAATATGTATTAATTATGTAGATGTGCCCAATTCAGGACTAAGACAAAAAATGTCTGTTTGTGTAGCCTTTTGAATGTGGTCTAGTGATCAGAAAATGGGCCAGAATCAGAACTGAGGCACTGACTCACCGTGTGGCCTTGGCAAACCGATTAGAGAGGGCCAAAACGTTCTGGCTCCCTGAGACTTACCACGTGCAAGATCACCCATGCTCGGAGCAGTCTCTGCATTTTGACTTCGGAGATGCTCACTATCCCTGTGTGACTCCTGGGATGGAGGTACTGAAGATGCTGAGGAGGAGGAGGATGAAGAGGAAGAGGCTGGTTTGGATTTGGAATGCAGATCATTCAGTCTCAGGAGATTTTCAGGAGTCACAGTGTCTGGATTCACTGGGGTAGGATGCAGTGTGGCTGGCGTTACTGGGAAGAAGCTCTCCCTGTTGTCCTTTGTATGCTTTGGGGTTGTGGGTGTTTCTCCTGTGGACTACATAAAACAAAAAAGGGCAGGCAGAGACAGTGAGAAAATACGTGCCAGTAATTCTGCATATACTACCTGCTTCAGTGACAACTGCAAGCAGGACAACTTCTTGTAGACAGAAAACTCTCTAAAGTGAATATAAAATCAATCATTATTACAAAGAAGTCTTTCTCCTTCATGGATTATTTTTCTGTTCTTTTTGGTCTATTTATCAAACTAGCACTTGAACATTTATTCATATTCACACTTACAATGCTTTATTTAACAAATCCCTCACAATGTAACATACTTTCCTGAACTCTGTTATTAAGCATGAATTACAAACCCCTATGAACAGAAACACATTTCTTTCATTTAAAAATATGTTGACAAACCCTTGACCTGAACAAACATATCTGCAGTGCTTTAAGAGAATTTGCAAATTATTAAAAGAAATTGTTCTTTGTAAATGATGTGAGAAGAAATAGAGAAAGCAGAAAAATGTATTTGCTTGCAAAGTAAGTGATCAGCCTAACCCCAAATCATAAATTCCCAATAACTGCAGAACTGAATAACCCTGGTGTCCAACTTGGAAAAATACTCTGGAAGATCTGTTGCCTTTGCAGAAGTAACAGTGGCACCAAGAGTGACGCTCTTCTCCAAAGTCAGAGCTAAGAATTCAATGCAGTGTCACTGATTATACAGACAGAAGGTAGAAGGGCGACATAAAGTCACCAAAGGAGGGAACAAAAGTACCCATAAAACAAGTTAACTTCTCTGTAATTTTTATCAGCAATCACAAAGTATTCTTGCCTGTGAGGCCAAAGAATGCCTTTATTTCATGCTCTTTACAGTCTTCATTTAATGGAGACTTATTGGACCGTAAAAGATACGGTTGAATGGAATCCTCAACTGTTTTAATTGTCTGTTTCATACCTCTAACTCTCATACCTCTACCATGAAGAAAAACTCATTTTAATCATGGTGACAGAGTATGAGTGTTTGAAATAGAGTTCTGCTGTCAAATGCAAAGTCAAATTGGGCCCTGATGTCCTCAATAACCAGATTTACTACAATGCCAGAAAAGTCAGCAGAATTTCACTCAGAGAACAGAGTAAGTTTCAGCTGGAGAAATTACATATTTAAAATTCAAAGGTGGAAAGTACACAAGTATATTTTTTAAAAAAATAATTGGCGGAATGTATTTTTAAAGTCCCTGAACTTGATTAATCTCTAAAAAGCATACGATTAAAATCTGCCAGATTCTACGTGCACATAAAAAATAAAATATAGCAGCTATATTCATAATAATTACCATATTGGATCAAAAAAGGTCTATTCTGCTTCTGAATGCAGCAAGTTTCTGATGTTTAAAGCATCAGTTCCAAAACTAAAGGTCTCAAGATGCACAAATGGGATCACACAAACCTGAGAGAAATTAAACTGCAGAAGAAAGCCTTAAGCCAGAAGTGAGATCACTAGAGAAAGTGTTTTCAGCTGTGATTTAGAGGGAAAACCCTTCACACCCATGCACTTCATTAACTTA
Source organism: Phoenicopterus ruber ruber (assembly GCA_009819775.1). Lineage (NCBI taxonomy): Eukaryota > Metazoa > Chordata > Aves > Phoenicopteriformes > Phoenicopteridae > Phoenicopterus > Phoenicopterus ruber. The sequence continues at coordinate 11,291,213 of CM020231.1, read as the reverse complement.
CATAATAGATTACGTAGAACCTGAAATCTCTGTGCTTGTATTGTACCCAAATTTTTTTCAGCAGAAATACATGAAGGCACTACTAGTTAGGTACCTATTTGTTAAAAATATATCTGCACCTCAAACTGTATTTCTATAAAAATGCACAGCTATTTCCAGAGACAGAAAGAAGGCATTTGGAAAGTAACTCAGAAATATTTGCATGGTACTCAGAAGAAAAATGATTAGTGAGAGAAGGAGCACATCATCACACAGTAATTCAAGCTGGAAGGGACCTCTGCAGGTCTCTAGTTCAACTTTCTGCTCAAAGCAGAGCTGACTTCAAAGTTAGATCAGCTTTCTGAGGGCCTGCGTCCAGCCCAGTCCCAAATATGGCCAAGGATGGAGATTCCACAACCTCTCTGGGCCCCTGTTCTAGTGCTTTACCACCTTCACAGTGAACATTTTTTTTCCTATCACTTCATCCAAATTTTTCTTGCTGCAACTTTAAATGGTGCCTCTCATCTGGTTCCTTCCTCTCTGCTGAAGATAGCAATTCCATACTCCCACTCTCTATTAGTCTTCTCCTCTCCAGGATGAAGCAACCCAGCTCTCTATGACTTCATTGCCGTAAGGGTACACCATTGACCTGTGTTCAACCTCTTGTCCAGGGCTCCAAATCTTTTTTGGTGGAGCCGTTCCCCAGCCAGTTATGATGCACAGGGGTCATTCTGCCCCAGGTGCAGGACTTCGAATTTCTTTGTTGTGCCTTCAGGCAGTTCCTGTCAACACAATCCTCCAGTTTACTGAAGCTCCTTTGAACGGTAGCCCTGCTCTCCAGCATACTGACCATGCTCTCCAAGTTGGTGTCACTCAAACTCACTAAGGGTTCACTCCATCCCATCATCCAAGGCATTAGAGAGGACGATGCCCCGCTACAAGTCTCTGAGGAATGCCACTGGGAACTGGCTGGCAGGAGGAATCCCAGTGGTTGGCCACCACACACTGAACTAGGCAATGGAGGCAGTGACAAATGTTGAAAAGAGGAAGGGCATCTTATAAATTGTAGATGATCAAACAGACAGAGAGAAAAGGCTGAGAATGAAATAATCCTTATTGGTGTACACAGATGGAATCAAATGAATATTTAATTTCTCTCAATATGAAGATGCTGTATCAGGGACAAAAAGAAATTATCAGATTTTGGTTTTAATTTGTTCCTCCAGGTGAAGCTAGGGTTTGGGCAAGTTTGTGGGGTTTTTTTTGTTTGTTTTGTTTTGTTTTTTTTTTAGAGAATCAACCTGCCTCATAGAGAGTTTTTTATTTGCACAAAAGGATAAAGCTGAAACTAATATATGTTTCTGTCTCAGTAAAACCATGACTAAAAATTCTAATGTGTAGTCAAAAAGCGCAGCCTTATACCAAAGAATGGCAACCAAAGAAGATTTTTGTATTTATGGCTTTAAAGGGAACCTTCCAGATGTGACCTGGTGAAGAGTTGTCTAAGACAGGTTCTTTTCAACCCAGTGAAACAGAGACCTTGAAAGGCAAAACACACCCTCTCCATGACTTTTTCTTCCTTCCCCACCCCCTCTTTTGAGAAAAGAAAGTAGGAGAAAGCTTTCTTTAAAATAAGAGTCAAAGCATTAAAAAATGCCACCCTTGGCTACTGTGTATTCTGCAACTTACACGGCCCTAAGAGAAGGGATTTAAACTTGCTTTCTATGTATCACTGGACCCAGCAACTGAAGACCACTCAAAAAGCTGCAAGCAGAAAGCTAAGATGAGCACCACAGCGAGGCACATGTTCTTTTCTTTAAGAGACTTTGGTTTTAGTGTAGGGGCAGGAACTCCAGCACCTCTGACCAGTAAGTGATGCTATTCACAAAACCCAGGTCAGAGCAATGTCACTAACTATACTACTCAAGACTTATGGGGCCACATTTCATCATCCTGCAGGTGACTGCCTCCAGGAAAACGCAAGACTTTGTAACACTCCATCTGAGAAATAAACCCAGAAAAACTCATTACAGGAAGTCTTGGATTTGCCAGAAGCACTTTATGTTCGTCTATGTCTGCTGCTATACCAGCAGTAAGGCATAATAAAGATTATTTTCCACAAACATACAGTGGAAAACTGAGAAGCAGTGACAATCCTTTACCAGTGTGCTATGCGGTTTCTCATTAGGAGATTTTTTTTTTTGGTTTTTACTTTGTTGTGGCACTAAGTCAAAACTACAGAAATTCTCCTTCCCCCCCTTCAATCCACCTCACCATGCTGAGCATCTCTCACTACCACTGCATTTGAAATATAGTAGCTTTACTACAAAGTGGCTTTAGTCACCAAGAGGAAATGGAATCTTTTCTTGCATTCATGTGGATGCCACTTACAGAACAATTTCATATAACTGAAATAAGATGAAAACTCTTTTATCGCCCTCCTTCCTATCTTTGTTGTAATTACAGGTTCATCTAGTCAAGACTGGACTTCCTTGGGGATTTTTAAAAACAAGATGAGGTACTGAAGAGTATGCAGTTCTACTTTTGTCTTGACTACTATACTGTTGAAGTGGATGGAAGAAACATTTAAGGCTTGTTAATACTAAAATGATATGCCACAGACTGTGAGAAAAATAGTTCATTACTTCCATAAATATCCGCTATCTTATTTGCTCTTCTTTAAAATCCTTAGGAAAAACATTCTTTGTTATGAAGTCTGTATATAGCCAAAATATTTAAATGAATATTAGCATGCATGTTTGTGTGAATTGTGACTACTTCTGACTTATACAGGGGACAAAATCAGTCTCCTTATTTGTTAAAACCTTGACTATTTCAGCATACTCCTCTTCTCCAAGAGTTCATTCAGTTTCATGGAGGCTATGGACAAACCCTTCCTATGTTGAAAGCTGACATAAAAAAAAAGTGAAGAAAATGCAGGAAAGCCAGCACTGGGACAGCCTTCCACAAAGAAAAGTGGCAGCAGAAGTGCAGCATTTTTTCACAGATGTTAGTGGAAAAAATAGCTCCCTATCGTTTCCCAGTGAGGCACTTCAGTGGTGAGACAGCAGCAGCTGCAGCAAGAAATTGAGCATTAAGATAAAATATGAGAAAAATTTTACTTCATAGACTATCTGTGAAGTCATAAACCAGACAACCTGACCAAGGGTTTATTTTTACCATGCTTCTTGTTGTTTTCAAAACACACTTTGAAAAACAAAGAAATCCTACAGGAACCTTACTGATACTACTTCTGGAACAGCTCGCTGCTCTGGGGCTGTGGGAAAAAGTAACGATCAAATGTTCCGTAGAAAGGGAAAGTGATGGTCTTCCCAACAGAAGTCTCCTAATGAAAGATGCTGGCACTGCAACTGTTACATAACATTTCCTGCTTGTTTTTTTAAAAATTATTCCCATGTCTGAGTTTAGCACCCTAGTGGGACTGAAGTCGGAATCCACCTAACAAAAAGGTGTGCCCTTCTAAAAGAACACCAGCGCATCCCCACAAAGCCTGGAAGCTGTCACACGAACTGGTTGAACAATATGCTCGCCACATTCCACAGTATTACCACTCCAACTTCTGTTCAATATTGTGTTTTAATTAAACTATGCCTATTGATATATTTTTTTTCTCAATCTCTCTGCAGCAATATTGAAATAAATCTCATTTGGAAGTTTTCTTCAGAGTACATTAGAACCAGCAGCAATATCCACAATCCAGATTCTGAAGAACCTTGTATTTCATAAGATTACAGTTTTATTTCCTAAGACTGCAGTTTTATACACAGAAAATAATGAAGGTTTATATAGATTATGATTGAACTGCACTCTAGCCTACCAAAATCCTCCATTTACACAAATGCATGCAGGGGCTTAATGTCCTGCTCCACACAGGCAGCCATATTCCAGCAATGCTTCCATACACAAACACATCATGATTGGACCAAAAAGTAGGATGAAAAACATTGATAGACAAAGTAAAAGATAAAAAGTGACTTTTCTTTCCTTCATGTTCACTTAATGATCGCTTTCTGCAGGAGACAGAAGGAGGAGAGCTGTTAATTATATCAAGAATACACCTCCAGGATAGAGTGAGAGGGGGATGCCATGGCAACTGGCAAATGCAACGGTGAACAAAATGGTCACCCTTTGGTACGAGGGAGACCATGAAAGAGCTCGTCCTTTTGTCCGCCCTATCCCCACCTCCTCCTTCCCCCTCCTTTCTTGTCATCTTTGCTGCATTAATAAAGCATACAGACAACTCAGGAAAAACAACTTTTTCTGTAAAGCAGTCTCTGATATCTTGATGTGCAGGAAGGAAAGATGAAAATTAGCAGCATGTGGGTGGAACAAAAAGGGGGGGAAAAACACATGAAGTAAAACTAGAGATGATTATTTTCTAATTATTTAATATTTTACTTATCTCCTCCCATCTCCAGCGAAGTGCCTCTACAGAAGGCTTTTAGCTGTTTCTTGAAGAGAACAGCTTGGTGGTTTGTTGTTTTGTGAATGTTGTGTTTTTTGTTTTTAAGTGAGAATTTGAGAAGAAAATGCTCTAGACATTCAAGGCAGTTCAAACAAGTCACTCTCAAGTTTTCTCCTTGAAGAAAAAAAGCCTAAAAGACCATGTCACTGCAGCGCTGACTGCGTTCCACAGCAGAAGGGGAAAAAAATCCCCTGAAGTGCCCTCTAGCTTCAGTCACAGAAGACATTTTTTTCTGTTCCAAATAAATGTCACATTCACTGTAAGGTCCAACACAGAGATTGTAACATCACTAGACTGATGCTCAAGGGTCAATCTGAGCACTTTTGAGGTTGTGCATGGTTCCAGCTGCAGACCCCATATAGCAACCCCATCACCTATGATCCCCTAAAATTCTTCAGTACTAGGCTGTGGTTTAAGATTACCCATTGCCAGCACTAGGACGAATTTTCTCCTTTCACTGGTGTTTAACAAGACCTCAGTTACCTGTTCTGGAACTAGAGAAGGGCAGTAACAGCAGCATTAAGACAGTGCCTTTCCTCAACAAATACTGCTTTTATATACAGAAGCAGCAAAACTTTGTAAAATCAGGGATCATGCTGGCAGCCCGCCAGGAGCCTGAAAGGCACGGCTGATTTGCATAACCTGATTGTGCCTTTGTGTTTGTAATAAAATTTACTTGTTTTGATTCTGGTGGCAGCTTCTTCATGAAGCATGTTTAATTAGATCTGACACTGAAAGCTGACAAAGAGTTTTGACTGTAGGTTTAGAAGGGGAAACAAGGAAAGCACTCAGAGTTTGGCACCAGCGCGTGCGAGAAGGTGGCCATGGATGCATTACTTCGGAAGAGACGAGTGAAACCAAGGGTGAAAGGGAGGATTTGATCAGTCAGAACGGTGCAGGGAGAGCTCGAGGTTTGGCAGCTGGAGCAGGAAAGGGTGGCTGAAAATTTTTCTTTCCCTCACTCTTCAGGGACAGAGTTGGTCCCAGAGCAAGGATTTTTTGGCTGAGGCAGCAGTGAGTCTTAAATAAGTCAGCAATGTTGAAATGGTCCCTTCTCATGACATTTAGATGATATACTATACTGTAAGGAGCTATTCTACATACAGTCCCGTATTCTCAAGGGTCACAACACAGGACTAGAGACTTAGTGGCATTTTGGAACCTTGCCTTTGAACACTTTTGTATTTTTAGAGATGTTAAATCCAGCCCTGTGTGCAACGTTGATGCCTGCAATGTTTTAAACTATTTGTTTTATATAAATTCAGTTCTCAGGATTGGCAATACACAGTATACCCTAACACACAACCACAAAGTTTTACGTGTCCTCTTTAGGCTACCTGTTATGACAGTTTCACCACTGGTGAAAGCTGTAATTTTAGTATTAAGGCATTCAATATTAAGTCCACAGTAACAAAAATACCTTTTCAAATTGCAAGTCAAGAAGAAAAGAAGACAGATGTGTTCTTAGACTGAAGTATCTCCACATGCATTAATAGAATATTCTGTGCACTATGAAGCTTCATCCTAGCTTGTGCTGCAATAATTTTCCCATGTCGACATGTCCTTAACAGTATCACAGACATCATTGTTATATATAAAATGAAGAATTTAATATGACCAATTTTAGGCAGTCAGTGGAAAGGCTTATTAGAAATTCTCTAATTATCTAGAAGCCTCACAACTGCTTTCTGCCAGCATGTCCCCTCCTTGGTCCTTAGGACCACAGATTTAAGTATAATGCTATGTCAAGGTCAAACTAGTCTGCCTCTTAATCTTTCATTCTCCCTCTACAAGGCCTCCTTGGTATTCCATTTCCAGGGACCATTAATTTCGTATGAAAATGATAGTTGGCAAGACTAAAAATATATCTTATAACCCAGAGCAATAACTGACTGCTTTCAGGATCTCTGCAAATCTTTTTGATAACATTCTCAGACTCAGAAAATCAAAGAAAAGAACAAGCATCCTTCAAAATGCTGCTTGACCACAAAGTGAATTAATCTCTAGTGTAACTTTAGTAACTTAACTACTACTGACACAGTGACCACTACTGGATAGCAATTTCAGCCCATTTGATACATGTATATCAAAAATCCTGCTCACAATTAAGAACTTAAATGGATAAGGACAAAAGGAGGAGGAATGACTTTCAGCCAGCCCTGTTCTGCAGTCCGGTGTGCTGCACAGCCACACAAATGCCTGTGCCAGCACAGAAGAACATACACCATGGCAGAGGAAGGAGCAGCCACCAAGGAAGCAGGCTTACTTCTTCTAGCAGCAGTTCTCACTTTGAAGTGCTGATTTAACTATGCTATGTTCTTATGCTATGACTCACTATCATGTCTTCTAGAACATGTCTTAAACAACAGAAAAATTCAGAAAACTCCAACACCGTCACAACTCATAAGTTCAACCAGAACTACTTATTTTCTTCCCTCAGTCAGAAAAAGCCCATCAGAAGAGACAGGCTACCGCTCTCCCACCTTTCCAGTTGCAGGACTACTCAATTCATGACTTTAAATACTAGCAGAAGCAATTAAATGTCCTTGGAGTCATAACCCCACTCCTGATGGGTCATTACTGGTGGTCATACACGCTTTCTTTGGAAGCTACCATAGTCTGAACTAAATTTAAGTAGCCTCTGGAACTTTACTCTCTTATTTTTAAAAACAGTGCAACAGGCTAAAGGGTCAACAGGCAATACTGGAAAATGAGAATATTTGAGAAGATATTTTGTTAAATCCTCAGCATACATTAGTTTAGTCATATGATCAACTCAGCAACTTCAACAAGAGCAGTTAAATATGCAACAAGCAGCAAGACAAAATTCTCTGAAAGACTGATGATTATACTGTTGTAACAAATAAAATGGTATTTATTGTCAAAGTGTTTGCTGGGCAATCTTCTGTAACACTGAAAACTGATCAGATAACATGCTCTTGTCCTCTTAACTCTGAGGATACGGTAAGAAAGATAACCAGCAGCATTCATATCAGTGTTTAAGAATGTTGCATCACCACTCTTTACATTCTGAACTGAAGTGTGCTGAAGTTGACGAATATATCACTTTTTTGAATTATTATTACTATTTTGGAATACTGGAGGAAATCTCCCAGTAACTTATATTGAATACATTTTTATATCAATTACTGGAATCTTGTCTGTTTATGCTACTCTGTTCCCACACACCATAAAGGATTTTCCTTTTTATTAAAAACAA